>CM052015.1:2626818-5073637 GCA_028476595.1 Obolodiplosis robiniae | reverse complement strand
CGAGGTGGTATGCTTTACGTGTGCGTGCAAGCAAAAATGGTCGTAACTTTTTTCCCTTTCAACGTATTTATTTAAATCAATTCATTATCAGTGGTTTTTCAAGCGAGATGAACAGGCGCGTGTGAGCATTCAATCAACGAGCAAAGGACAAGTTCAAGGTTACCATTTCAATTCGTGCTAATGCGAGACAATTCAATACCATTTCGAATTTGCTACACCAACAAAAAAACAAATACCAATTTTGCTTTTTACAGATTTTTTCTCTCGCTCTTCTGATTTCATCGCATATTCTATTTACACAATAATTTACAACACATCGATGACATGAGTTGTCACATCCAAAACGATTAGACTCGCAAAGTTTGAGGCGAATGTTTCGTGGAAATGCTGAGCACGAATGAAGAGTGCAAAAAAAGCGGAAATCTCCAAAGAAATGGTGCCGTGATGTTATTATACTAGCAGACTATTGTCATATTACATGTTTATTACTCGTGCTCTGTACCCTCCTCCATTTTCTTATGTTAGCCTGCGGCCGAACTCTAATTAAATTAAGAGTTTCGAGTGTGGTTTGGTAGAAGTGTCAGTTTTAACAAATACATTTTTGATTTAAATCTGGTTTTAATATCAAAAAATTGCTCAGAGAAATTAACTGCTTCACATTGAATGGGCCTGAACACTTTAACCATCCAAAAGATCCGAGGATTTCGTGAAGTTGATGGATGTTCCAAATACAAAATGTGTATTTCAAGTGCTACTGTGCTCAAGAGCAATAATAGATTGATGAACGTTTGCTAATTAGAAATTGCACAAACATTCTGAGTCGACGGTTGCATTAATGAGCCACCGTTAATCCATAATATTAATTTATCTTGATAAGAGTATAAGTCGCGACCATTAAACTAATTGCAACTGGACAAAACACTACAACTGCGATTAACTGCAACAAAAGCAAACCGAGAATCATGCGATTATCCTCAAAATGGGATACATTTACCCTAGCATTTTCCAACATACGTTGTCTATAATGGAAGCAATTTGTCAAGAAAAATCACCCGATCAGAACAATACATAGCCGCAAAACATAGTATTGGTGGAGCTTTAATCGCCAGATATCTAAATAACGGCCTAACAACGGAATTTATGCTACATGTCCAGTTTAATTTATAGATAAAATACCAATCATGTATGCAGGAAATATCATGTAAATTGTGTCATAAGGACTGGTGAATTATCATCATTTTTCGTTCATTGTGAATTGACCCATGTCAAGGTTAAACCGCAACAACTCCTATGTGAAGCAACAATGAATGATTGTTCGCCGATTCAAGTGAAATTGCAACTTTTACGTCTATCCCGTGTATTTACTGCATTTTGAAACAATCCGGAAAATAACGGTGTTTCCTCCACTTATTTGTTATAACAATCTTATTGTTTTGAATTATGGGAAAACAGCGCCTTTGTTCCATGCTGAACACAGATGGCACAAAGCAAAGAAAAACATAACCATCTCACCATTAGAACATTTCGAATATGCTATGCCATATATATTCGTTTTATTTACGTTACCTATTAGTCATAAATCAGACTGTGATATCTTGCAAGTAATTTCTGTATTATTGAAATTAGCCTGTTTGCCTATCAAGCCTATTGTATATTCTTGTTCATATATCGATCGTAAATGGGCCGACGAGCAAAAATCGTTCATAAGCAGAAAGTGCGGCAACGCTGCAAGCACTAAAACAATTGCGATGTAAAAACGAATCCCGGCGGAAAATGTTGGCATTGATCTAATAATTAGGCAAGTGATGGAAGCCAATCAAAAGAAATGCAAATAAACAAATTATTCAACAATAAAATGTATAAAGCGTCTTCTCGTTCTCCACTTTTTTCGATTTTTCTCTCTCTTTCCATTTTACTCCGATAAAATGAAAATTAATGTTCATGTTTTTTATGCCATTCTTTTTCTCTCTCTCGCCATTTCAGTTGAACGGGCTATGAAACTATTGCCGTAAACGAGCAACGATCATTTTCCGAGAGCAGCATTGTGGTGAGTTGTGAATTACATATGAATGCTGAAACAAAATGAACTTCAAACATGTGTAGAGACGGCTAGTTCAATCGTTTCGGGTTAGTTGCCTTACGAAGGTCATGTAACTCACACGAGATTTATTGCATTGAAGTCTGAAAGAAATGATTCAATAAATTTCAAATTGATACCAAACGCATTGTGTATTTTCAACCTTATGGATTTCGATGCAGTCTTCATACAATTCCCCCCCCCCCAAGTCAAATCCATGAACGAGCTTTTTTGGCTTTGCAATTTATGAACACACTGTTTTTACAATCAATTCCATGCGAAATCCACAGATCTCACCGACAAGTCTTCCATAAGATTATAGCCAATGTTTCAATTTGATGCGGAAAATCACATGAATTACGATTCAATCCGGTGCACTCGAAAAATCTAATGCGACACTTTCTCGATTCGCTGGACTTTTGAATTAAACTTATAATAGCTTTTACTTCTTTATTGCTATACAATAATACAAATTCAATTTTCCACCAACACCATCTCATTTCCACTTTGAATATCTGTCGCATCCAATTGCATCTAATGCAGATATTCCACCGAAATCGATTACGATTCAGACAGCTTCGAAAATGAGTCGTTCGATGTTCTTGGAATATGAAACGGAAAACTATGCGCCCAGTTATAACAGCAATAAAAATAAATTTCCATCTTTCTTCGCTTTGTTCAGGGATCGCCCGTTTCTAAAATGATTCTCACGCGCTCGCAAGACTTCTTTGCCTCAACGCAAGATGACATAAAATAATCAACTAAAAACTAATAGGGAAAAAAGCCAATGGTTGCATCTATAAGTCATGATTTTTCCTGCGCTCACAGAAAAAAGAAATGAAGATTAATGTTTCTTTGAAAAAGCGAATGAAAGCGACGGTTTTTTCTCGCCGCCAGTGAAATGGTCACACATATACACGTACACAAAAAACACACATTCAAATTGCAAATAAAAGATGTGCAAAATTGCGTCAAAGCAGCAGAAAAAGTGTTCGCAAAAAGTGCAATAGAATAAGTACATTGTGCCCGATTTGGATGTTTGCTTGGAGAATGTCGTGTACCGGCGCAATGGGTTAGCTCATACTGAATTCCAATGAAAAGAAAAACGCGTCGCTTGAACGCGGCAAAAATGGTGGCGATAAGCTTCTTTTGCCATTCACCCGCAGTTGGAACTGGTTATTTATTCGAATTCTATGTGCAATTTTTTCTATTCTTGAATTGTTTCATCTTCCTTTTGCTTTTTCCAACTCCACTACTAGATCGCACATACAGCCGATATACATTTTCATTCTTCTATGTTTTCTTCATTTAATAAGAAAACAAAATCAAATAGATATTTGACCGAAGCATCCGAAGTCGTATTGGACTAGCAGAAGTTTTAAATGATAGATTTATAGCCAACGAATCGCTAATAAACTATTAATTTTACTTTTTTCCGCTGTGCCATTTGAACCGAACGAGAAAAATGCCAACAAAAATTATTGCCAACATCGAAACACAAAGCACGTAGACGATTCGCCAAAAGTGGTGGAGCAGCACAGGCACACAAACAGCAAATTTATGCGACACACCATAACAAACAGACAAACAAGATGAAGGCAATTCTCGCAGAGAAAAATATAAAAATAGCACGCTTGTGGCGAAACCTAATTTCATTTATTCTACTTGGTGTAGTTTATTTGTGTTCTAAAAAGCAAAAACCAATGCCTTTTTGATAGAAATTCATTGGAATTCGTATGTTTTCTTTCATCTGCTGCTTTCTGTTGTCCAGCTTCAAACATTCCGATACATTCTCCTTATTTCCGAGATTGTCGGCTGCAGTCACGAACCCCACTCACTCGAAGAAGCGTTAAATTCAAAACAACCAAATTCACTTCGATTTCTTCTTAATCAAAAAAAAAAAAAAAATGGCGTTAAAAAGTATATTCTTTTTCTTTGCCATAAATTCACCGATAAATAACTTAAATCGGTGCATAAATTCGAAATTGTGTTCATTTGACACTAAATTACGTAAATCCAATTGTAAAATTTGTATGTTGGATTTTATGTGTGCAAATCAAATCAGCGTCTTGGCCTTTGTGCATTGAATTTGTGCTCCGGCCGTAAATCAATAGACAAGCATGATGATAGCAGCACAATGGTCACAGCAATATAAATGTAGAAACGATGCTTATCAAAACCAATAATGAGGCTAATCTCAATGGAAATGGCAAAAACAAACACAACGTTTTTACACTGATACTTTCGAACAATGGGCCCCCAATTTGCATGTGTTACACATTCACCGAATGCATAGTGCGCGCTCTCCATTGAAAGCAAAAAGCAATGCAATAATTCATTATTGAGTGTCGGCCGGCCGACGTTTGGACACACTTTTCTTGACATATATGCACGAAGTAGAGAGTGAGAGAGAAAACATACATACGAAAAGACTTGGATGAATTGTTGGAATATTTGTTAGCCTCTTTTCCATTCCATCATTTTCATAGACTTTTCAAGTGCAAACCTCGAATTTGCATCGGAATTATCTGCAATTTCACTCATTACACCACATTTTGTATTGCATGAAGTATGTGTCTGCTTTTTATTGTAGCAACGAATGACCGCGTGTGAGTTTGTCTTGAATGGCAATCGACTGCAATGCGGGCAAAGACTTATATTATTTAGTGGAGAATTTTGTTCTCTTCGTCTTTTCACTCTTTGTCTTCCCTGTGTTCTGACCATATTTTATGAGTCTCATCGACTCTGAATTGGCGATGTGCATAGTTTTGAGAAAAAAAGCGTAGATCTTCAGCGAAAAAAATATACTATAAATAGCCTTCGTAGAATGCCTCGAGCCATTGAATGACTGTTGGCGAATTAGAAATCGATTGACAACCGAAGAACCAAATGAAGTGCGGGAATCGCACGAAAGCGAACAAGAACAATTTATGAAAAGTGAAAAAAACCAACAACTTAATATTATATAAAAGTGCATGGAATGGATGAGTTCAGTGGTCCAGCTGCGTGCTTGTTCTCAATTATGTCTATTCTCAAGTGATTCCAAAACGGACGCTTATAATTATTTTATTACATTCAATTAAAATCACACCATCTCTTTGTCATTACGTTCAGTCAAACAAATCGGTTGGTTGCCCAATGTTTTGAAGCGCATTGTTTCATTCTCAACCAGAAAAAAGATGGATTCTAAACTGCATATCACGCGTTTTTCGGTGCTCAATCAATTCAAAAGGAATAATTTAAGTGACACTACCACCTGCTGCAAGGCAATCTGTTGGTGGACGAGGATACGAGAATGGAATGTCTCTCACTCTCTCCCTTTGCAATTCTTTTGCTGTGCAAATCCATTTCTACTTTGCCCTTTGATAATCGCCGCTAGTTCATATCAGTTCAGGCTTAGAAGTAGTTCACCTGAAGGACGCATAAAAATGTTAATTACATTTCATTTTTGATGGCTTGAGCTAATCACAATTAGATTCCAACGATCATCTTCTGCGCTCACATCTCACCGAGCGAATCAACAGAAAAATGCAATTTCGTGTTGCAGTCCATCGTGATTTTATGACGCACAACGTTTTTTCATGGTGTGCTATTTTTGATGAAATAATAATATTTTGAATTACTGCAAGCATATTCATTTAATTGCTGATAGTGATGACACTTATTAGTTTCAACAACATGCTTCGCATAAACATACGAACCAAAGACATCTCCCGCCGGAGCGATTCGAATGTGCACAACGTAAATGGATTTATTGTTGAACAGAGAGACGATATGAATCGAAGTGAACATTTTTATGCGAGTGCAATGAACAAAATTACATTTTTATTATGTCCTTGACATGGAATATAACAGCAAAAAATGCGTCTTCTAAATGAAAACTAAAATCCATCAGCAAATGGAGTGTCGGTTGAAAATCGTTTGTTCAATGTTTGACGAGAAAATTTTAAACAACATAAGCCAGCCAGTGAGTGAGCAAAATGCAATTATTTCAAATGTTCATCTCGAACCGAGAAAATGAATAGTATTTGGACAGAATTGGCATTCCTTTTACACTGGAAAACTTCGGTTCCCGTTATTTTTCACTGAAGAATTTCAGTTTTTTCGACTACATTTTAAATGAGATGAATTTGCGACAGCAAAGTTTGCTTTGCACGAACGAGCATCGTTTGCAAGGAAACGCATTTTGTGTCCAAAAATTAATAAATAGTTCTGAAATTAAAATGATGAAATTCCTTGTTTTTGATGTTTCAGTATTATCCGTATTAAAACAAAAAACTTCAAGCATATTTCAACGTTGGATATTCATAAATACGTGACAAATATGTGATGACAGTTATTTCAAATGTGAGTTATGACTCCATGTAATTGTCAGTAAAGTTACATTTCCACTGTGTAAAGATATCAGCAGCAGCCGTTTGTCATACCGACAACATTTGTGACGTTTGTCGGATGAACATCAACTTTAATATTCGTTTATCTCCAACTTTAATTACATTCCATAGATACATTATTGTCCATATTGCGGTTCCGTTTTTCCTTCTCTTTTGCTGCCAGTCTATTTTTTGCCATTTCAGCAGTCTAACATACACTGCACTTGGCTTTGAGCCCGCATTGCCAAAAAAAAAATCAGCAAAAAGCGAAATGAGATTTATGCTTCACATCATTTTGTGCATCTCATCATTAGCCAAACGAATGACTAGAAGTGTTTGAGTCGTTCCATTTTACACAAGCCGTTCTTTCTTGCGAAAATTCGCAAAACTTGAAATTGTCTGCGGCCGAGAAGGTGAAAACCAAAAGTCGTTTTGTGCTTATTTTATGTACATGCATGCAAAAAAACAGCAAGCGATTATTAAAGCAATCAAATTTCCTTCATTCATCATCATAATTGCAAGCGGTTTTTGTTGTTGCTGGTGAACGATGAAAGAGACGCAGGCGTTTTGTTCTTTGTACAAATGCATTTCCTCCAAGGAAACATGGTGATGCACGTCACCTCTTTGTTCCGCTGCATAGCTAAATGAAAATGCAAAAAATGTAGAAATCGGCCGGTTTATGTATGCGATGTGTATGCAGAGAAAGTAGATGCAATAAATGGCATTGGTTGAAAAACACCAAGCTGGATTTGCTAATTGATTTGAATGATATCAATCCCGATCGCCAGAGTGACGCCATCACGTTCCCCCGTCAAATTTCATGGCACTTAACATTTATTGTGCATGGGGTTGCCAATTCACTTAACGTCCGCATTATTCTCGATATTCTAATAATTGAAAAAAAAAATTAATCATGGAATAATTATGAGTTATTACTTGAAGCAATTTCCCTACTGATTGTCAGCTTGTGCTCATGGGTAATGGACAATTATCTCTGCAAGTAGCTTGGGATAATAAGAATTCTTTCTTACAATATAAAAACCTCGCCAGGCCTTAGCTTCAAGAAAACATGAGATTATGAATAGAATCTATCCTACAGATTGAACAGACCAAAAATAATCAAATGCGACCCGAGACATGGATTGTTCAACGATCGCATTACTTTCAACAAAGAATCTCCAAAGTGAATTCTACAAAAACAACTACCGCCACGCCAATTTCATGAGCATCACCGTTCCTACATTTAAAATTGAATAGTCAAGTGAAATAAATCGAAAATCATATCGGAACTAATCAAATTTACTGTAACCAGAGAGAGAGAGAGAGAGAGAGAGAGAGAGAGAGAGAGAGAGAGAGAGAAATTCTCAGCCAATTTGGGTTGTTTGATGTGGAAAAATTGCTTTGTTTATGAACTATTCGTGGTTTGATTAGCAATTACTATTGATTTGCTGTGAATTGTTGAACCTATTTATTGTTTCTTCGGCACGTCTTCGACGCTTCATTTGCAAATCAATCACTTGACCGTCCTTGAACAGCCAAATTGATTTGTGGTTAACATTTGCTAGGATTACATAAGGCGCGGCGATGAAATTAAACACGGTGTTTTTTCTCCTCAATGCAATCACCTTGAACCTGGAATAGCGACAGGCCGATAATTTTCATCTTCATTCTGTTTGCTGCTAGCCATTTGCCATTCTGTCTTGATTCCCCATTGTATTTGTTCGTATTTTATTTGTATGTGTCTGTAATTTTCTCCTAGTTTTTGATAAATTCCTAAAATCAAGAACTCAATTGAATCGCTATGATCGACAGAAAAAGCAGTAATGTGCTCTTTCTCATTGTTTTCGCTTTTTACTGGAATAAAACCAAATTACAATAAACTAGAATTTGATTGGATCGCCTACTTGAGTGCGCACTTCGTGTTGATTGAACTTTGATTTCGTATAATACCACAATACTCATTAAGTCTGTGTATCACAAAAGAATACTGAAATAAATCGACCCATTAAGCACATA
The DNA here is from genome assembly GCA_028476595.1 of Obolodiplosis robiniae. Taxonomy (NCBI): domain Eukaryota; kingdom Metazoa; phylum Arthropoda; class Insecta; order Diptera; family Cecidomyiidae; genus Obolodiplosis; species Obolodiplosis robiniae. The sequence goes on along the minus strand of CM052015.1, from coordinate 5,065,171 downwards.
TTTTACATTGTATTTACGCATTTTGTAAATCGAATCCATCATTTTGGAATAATTGAAGGGGCAAAAATGGCAAAAAGCCGCACTATGAGCCTGCTCACATGGTGGTAGACGATCATGTTAAATGTGCAGCTAGGTTTAGGTTTATTTTTTCATTAACGGCAGTGATCTTAAATATATGCTTAATCTTAATACAATATAAATGAATCAACATTTCTAACACTTCATATTTTTATTTTTATTTAGAATTTTCCATTCCAAATTACAGCAGAAGAGGCAGTTGAAGTCAGAAACAGTTGAAGCAATCAAATAAACATTTGCATCTTTGAAAAGAGTTGAAAGAATAAAAAAAAAGCGAAAATGAAGTCCTTACAGTCACTACAAGTGTATACCGTGCTATTTGTATTCACGAGCATAGTCATATCGTCGGCGTACGGTCGAGTGGCATTCGAAAAATTAACCGATTTCGATTTCTCTGGCCAAACGTACTACAGTGTAAAGAATTTGTCGTTGTACGAGTGCCAAGGATGGTGTCGCGAAGAGCAAGATTGCCAAGCGGCCGCCTTCAGTTTCGTTGTGAATCCATTAACACCCGCACAAGAAACCCTTTGCCAATTGCAAAATGATTCGAGTGCCCATAATCCGAGTGCTATACCACAACGATCGGCCAGCATGTATTATATGGTCAAATTACAGGTTAGATCCGATGTTCATGCATGAAAAATTCCTCCAATTTTTTTTTTACTCAAAACCCAAATCAATTGTTTTTGCAGCTACGAAGTGAAAACGTTTGCATGCGACCATGGTCATTTGAACGTGTACCAAACAAAATTATTCGTGGCGCGGATAATGCATTGATTTACACTAGCACAAAAGAAGCCTGTTTGTCGGCTTGCTTGAATGAGGTTTGTGTTCACGATTGATTTTAATCTTACATGAAGAATGCTCATTAATCGATGATGGTGTTTATTTTCATATTAGAAACGTTTCGTTTGCCGTTCGGCCGAATACGATTATAATAACATGAAATGTGTACTGAGCGATTCGGATCGACGAACAACTGGACAGTTTGTGCAATTAGTTGATGCACAAGGAACTGATTATTTTGAAAATTTATGCCTAAAACCGACACAAGCATGCAAAAATACGCGAACTTTCCAAACACCACGAGTGGGCGTTGCTGACGAGAAAGTTGCTCAATATGCCGGTTTGCATTACTATACGGACAAAGAATTGCAAGTCACCTCCGAACCAGCATGCCGTTTAGCTTGTGAAATTGAATCGGAGTTTTTGTGCCGTTCTTATCTTTTCTTGGGACAACCACAAGGTTCACAATATAATTGCCGCCTGTACCACTTGGACCATAAAACATTGCCCGATGGACCGTCAACCTATTTGAATGCCGAACGACCATTGATCGATCACGGCGAACCAACGGGACAGTACAGTGAAAATTTCTGTGAAAGTAAGTAGCTAAATTTTGCGAATATTTACAACTAAACCTAACAATCTTTGTGCATTTTCCATTTCAAGAAACTTCAGCGCCGACTCCATCCGAATTACCCGTCGATATTGCGGCAATTGAAGATCCAAATTTAAGTAACTTCACCCGATCCGATGCCAATTGCGATAAAACTGGAACTTGCTACGATGGTAAGATTACAGATCAGTATTTTACTCCATTTTTTTTTTAAGAAAAAAAAGAACATTAGACCGACAGATCGTTCAACACTTCCGCGTTGCCGACAGCAAACAAGCTTTATAGAAAATTACAGACAATTCAAAATCGTTTTTATACTCTATTTCAGTTGCTGTGCATTGCAAAGATACACGCATCGCTGTGCAAGTTCGTACCAACAAGCCATTCAATGGTAGAATCTATGCTTTGGGCCGATCCGAAACATGCAACATCGACGTCGTTAATTCCGATGCATTCCGATTAGACCTAACAATGGGTGGCCAGGACTGTAACACGCAGTCAGTCGTAAGTACCAGAGATCGGCACTTAGAACGCGTATGCACTGATTATTTTTTTTTTTTTTTTGCTCATGAATTTTTCCGCTTAAATTCACACTGTTCGTTTCGATGGACTCCACTAAACTGTTGAAATATCTGATTATTATTTCAGACGGGCGTCTACTCAAACACGGTTGTATTGCAGCATCATAGTGTTGTTATGACAAAGGCCGATAAGATCTACAAAGTTAAATGTACTTATGACATGAGCTCAAAGAATATTACATTCGGAATGATGCCAATTCGGTATGAATCGAAACAGTGAAATCATTTTGTTTCGTTTTTTTCTTGTTTCTTGTTGTCGTTTCTCTTCTTTCGATTTGCGCTAAATCAAGTTATTACTGTAATCGTTTCAATTTGCAGTGATCCTGAAATGATTCATATCAACTCATCGCCAGAAGCTCCACCACCAAGAATTCGCATTTTGGATACTCGCAGCCGTGAAGTTGAAACTGTTCGAATCGGAGATCGTCTCACATTCCGTATTGAAATTCCAGAAGACAGTACGTATCAATTAATGATTCCGATTTGATCATGAAGAAAAGAGACGAGAAAGTAATTTTTATGTATTTTTCAGCACCATATGGTATTTTCGCTCGATCATGTGTTGCCATGGCTAAGGACTCGAAAAGTACATTCCAAATTATCGATGATGAAGGATGTCCGGTTGATCCAACCATTTTCCCCGGTTTCACGCCAGAAGCAAATGCATTGCAATCCATTTATGAAGCTTTCCGTTTCACCGAAAGTTATGGTGTCATTTTCCAATGTAACGTGAAATATTGCTTGGGACCATGTGAACCAGCTGTTTGTGAATGGGGACGCGATTCAATTGAATCATGGGGAAGAAAGCGTCGTTCGATTGCTAGGTGAGTATATTTCCATCTGAAAATTACCAGAATTTACTTTGAGTTTTATCCATTTTATGTACGCTTCTGATTCCTTTGACCACTTAATAAAACTGTTTCTCCTAATTTCCGTTCCTTATTTTAAAATTGTCCCAATGAATTGGACGATTCACAGCTTCTGACTAAATATAATTTGTATTTTTATAGCAATGAAACTCAAGAAAATGACGAAGAGACCAATATTTCACAAGAAATTCTAGTTTTGGACTTTGGAGATGAAAAGAGCGAGTTCTTGCGAAGTGGCGGCGAATCCGATTTCAATGGAGGTAAATGTCATCGAACATAAATAAACGAATGAGCATTGAACGCTTTCTAGCTTTTGTCAATACAAAATATTGTTTCTATTCATCCAGATAAAACCGTGACAATTATCGAGCCATGCCCAACAAAGACATCGGTGTTTGCGTTAGCTGTAACATGTGCCTTGATGATTTTAGTATACCTTTCAACGATATTCTGCTATTTCATGAAGAAATGGATGCAACCACACAAACTGATGGCATAAGCATGCATTCTGCTACACCTAGACAAACTACTCCGCATACATTTCAGTATAGGCTTGATATTTCAATAGAATTAAAGTAAACAATAAATTGATCAAGAGTAGAATGTTTTTTGGAGCAGAACGGAAACGTTGATTGGCAATCGTTCATTCGAAGAATTGCATCCAATGCATTTAAAAAGTATGATTTTATATTAGCTTATGATGATCAAAACCCAATTAAAACAAAATGCTAAGTGGATCGGGATTAGTACCCGCCCGATCTACTTGGAAACTCTGATATAATCATAGATTAGAATATTTTTATCTACTCTTTTTAAACATAGCATTAATTCAGATTTAGTGTTAGAAAAAACATTGGAAGTGCAGACATCATAAGTATTTATTTTGAAATTAACATCAATTATTTAGAATAATAAGTTGAGCAAACGCAACAAATGTGGCATTACACAAACAATCTTAAATCGGCACAATTCGAATAATACACTCTCACAGATATATGCATGCTTCAAAGAATGACATGATCATTGAAATTCTCACATTCAAATCCAAGTATACTTTTCCAATGCCCATCACCCTGATTTAATGATTGAAAAAGAAATTGTTTTAAATTTATGTTCATCATCAATCATTTCACACACAATTATTTATTTATTTATTTCGATTGCACAACAAAAACAAAAAAATATGTCGCAATATATTCCATTTCTATTCCACTCACATTCACATTCGACACATTTGTGCCCTCTCAAATGGAAATTCTTGATGACCACTCTTTTCCAGATGCTTACAATTCAACTGATGCACCACACATATGCTTATCAAAGTCGCTTTATCATATGAAATTTTTATCTATTTGAATTGCGAAACTGATTTTTTTTTTTAACATTTTTATGTTTAAGTAAGCAGCCTATTGAGAAAACGTAGTGATGAAATCATTTTGTAAATATATGAAGAAATACGAAATCTCACATGAATTAAACAAAAATGAAATTAATGATTTTATACGCTGAATGTTAAGGAATTATTCATAAATGATGAAGAATTTAATAAAATAATGATAGTAAAAAATATTGAACCGTGTTAAAAACATTTTATTTTGCGTTTTTTCTACTATTAAAATATGTTTTCCCTTTTTTCAACTTTTCCCGCTTTTTTTACCTTTCCCCCCCTACAATTTGAATTCTACGAAATTGTATGAAAAATACCCTTTAGTTAAGAGTAAAACTCATATCGAAGATTATTTTTTTCAAAAATAACAACAGTTTCATTTCGAAAATATATTAAAATGTTCACAACAATTACGATTATAATTATTCATTTTATTTTTTCGTTGGATCTTTCACATGTCCACAGAATAAAATTGTGTTCGTCGTGCGTTCGATAATCATAAATGCGAATGGGCGATTGATATAGAATTGTGATGGAATAGATTGAAATGAAATAGTTGCAGCACTGGCTGCTGATGCTACAGTACCCTGTTCATTGACATCGATCACAGCTTTCTGAATGAATTGTGACACATAGACTGAATGTCGTGAGATTTTTTTCAAATCAGCCGCTTGCGAATCGAACAAATCGTATAATCCCATTTCCTGAAGAATGCTATTCAATTTGTAATCGGACGAGACTGAAAATCTTGGCAGATGAATTTCAAGTTCGGGATCTTCGATGGATTGATTCAAATGATCAATAATTGTATGTAATCCGAGAATGCGCAGGTTGTCGATCACAGTAATAAGCCGTACACCTTTCTTCGGTAGAAAAACGACCATACTGAATTTTCGATCAAAACCGTAGGGAAGCTCAATGATATCGGCTCCCAGGGATGGCACATAAACATGCGAACAACCACCTTTTCTGAACATCATAGGACACTGACCCAACGCCATGCCATCTTCGTTGTAAAACTCTTGAACTCTCGTATCTTTAATTTGAAATGGATCCTATAAACGCACGTCAATTTTCAATTAACATTTTTTTGGTTTCGATTCCATTAACGCAATTTTTAATCATTCAATACATTTACATTAAATGTCAATAAATCAACTTACTTTCCATCGACCTTGAAAAAAGATTGCCGAAATCAATACCATACGTGCATCACTCAAATCACCGAAATCAATTATTCGATCAATTTTGCTTTTAACCTTTTCCTTGACGTATTCATTGATTTTATTCACCGTTTCGACTGGATTGATGAAATTCACTGGAAAATGGTTTTTTTATATGTTTGTGAAAGAAAAACGTTAACATTTTAAATTTTCGACTTTGCAGTCAAAAACTATCCAAAACTTGATTTACATTACCAGCAAAGTAATCAGCTTCATAAGTATTTTCGAGTTTGTCTTGAAATTCAATATCGATCGGTCGATTGATATCGCAGAAAAGCACTTCGTTTGTGATCAATTCGATGGCAGAATTGTTTTGTGCAAAAGCGCTTTGCAAATATTTATAAATCATTCGGATTTTAGTCAAATCGGCAGGTAATCGTAAAATTGTTGCAAGCTGTTCATATGTTCGACCAGAGGCACCTTCTGCTAAGAGTAGCAAAAGCGACCAAATGGAAAGCGGCGACACAATCACATTATGTTGACTTGTTGCTTCAAATCGAGATAAATGCTGCAACAAAACGATTTAAAATGAAATCAATCTCAATTCATTTATACTTGGTAAGAAAACGAATGTAATCACTTGAAAATATTCGAGGGAAAATGCCTCAGCTGCACGAGATAGTTCCTCTACACATTCAATAGAGACAGTATTATTTGAAAATAAATCAAACGATTTGGTCGATTCTCGGCGCAAAATTGGAAAAACTATAGCCTCGCCCGGTTGATTGTTAACAGCGACACAAACTTTGATGATAGTACAATTGAAAATTATCCACAAAATTGCAACACTATTTATCAAATGATTTAGAATCCTGTGCGAAACCATTTCAAATGTCGGTTTGTAACTTCACATCAACGCTGAACCACCGAAATAATAATGAAAACCGCAAATCAAACGTAAATGCAAGCTAAAAGATCTTAGTCCGATATATGATTAAGACATGTAAATATTTACACTACACAGACTAATGAGATGTGCCAAGTGGCTGAACTGGTTTCATACTTTCATACATCATTCACATAATTTATATGTATTTGTTGGTCATTCGAAACAAGTTTTTCGTGACATTGCTACTGAATTCACATTTGTAATCAACAATCATTTAAACACAATATTTTGTGGCATAACCGCAATATTGAAAGACGTCATAGCGTCAGCTGAAGTGTGTGAAGCATAAAAGCACAATCAAACATCGGATCGTATCGTTTTGATCGTTAGAAAAAGTTGATTTTATTCTAAGCCACAGCAGATTTTTAGGTACGCACCATTGTATGTGTGAATAAAATCAACTCAATATTTTTGATTCATTCATTTATTTGTTCTGACTCTTTTTTAATATTTAATTGAAGTTCTTTTAGAAACACCACTTTTTTTTATTATTACTAATATTATTATATTCTACTACATTTGTATTTGTTATAAACATTAAGAATTTAGCCGGCTAGTGGGTGTCGTACTTGACCAGCGAACAGAAGAGTGTGCGTTGATAGGTCGGTAATTAAAAATCCAAATGGTCGATTAAATACGAGCTGGATTGGAAATTCTCTGTTAGCACTAATACCACCTGTCACTGCCGCTGCAACCGTTCCAGCCTCATTGACTTGGATAACAGTCTTATGGAAAACACGTGAAACGGACATTGTGTGATTGCTCATCTTTGATAGATTTGCCTTAGCTGAATCAAACACGTCATTTATTCCCAAATGCTCAAAAACAGTGCGTAACTCCAAATCCGAGTCAATATTAAATTTGGGCAAGGTCAATGCCACTTCGCGCGGCTCGTATTCGTCATTATTGTCGTTCTTGTGCAGTTCATGATGAATTGTGGCGATATCGACGTTGCGTAAGTTATCAAAAACAGTACACAATGAAGTATTAAAAAGTGGCAGCATTAGTATCATTGAGAGACGATCTTCTACACCATATGGAAGTTTAACCACTTGTGCGTGCAAGCTGTCAATGCGCGCATAGGGGAAGAATCGTTTCTGATTCATCATTGAAACATGAGCAAGGTAGTCACCATTTTCACGATAAAATGGCTGAACTTCGGTTAAATTCACGTTAAATGGGAACTGAAATGGAAGAAATTCGAATTATTTCCACTAAAGTATTATTTAGATAAGTTATTTTGAGTAACAAACCTTCCATTGTCCTTTGAAGAAGATCGATGAAGTGAGGAGTAATTGAGCATTGGTTAAATCATCGGGTGTAACAATTTTTTGAATTTTTCCTCTCGTTCTTAGATAAATATGATCGTTGATGGCCTTTGCAGCAATGGTTGGAGACAGAAAGCTAACTGGAAGATGATCTGCATGGTATTCATTGGATAAAATTTGTGCATAGGCATCATTGACTAGATTGTTTGTATCCGAGAATACGGCCAGATTCACGGCCAAATCAACAGTTGATGTATTGACAAGTAAAAATCGTTGGAAATGTTTATAAGCTGCTCGCAAATCATTCAAATTATTTGGCAAGCGGAGAACTCGTTCCAATTGATTGAATGTTTCACCATCAGCACCTTCAGCAACCAAGATCATCAAAGACCAAATTGAAAATGGCGCAATTATGAAATTTACATCGTACACATTGACCGCATTCGCTATGGCCTGCAATTATTCAATTCAATATGAGCCTTATATTTAAATGACTATGAATTTAATGAAAAATATTCAACATTTAGACGTCTCGCATTTTATAAGAGGATTGAACATAAGTCTAGACATAAGTCGTCCTACTACTCACACGAATCATATCGAATGAAAAATGCTCCGAACCACGAGATATTTGAGTACTGGCAACTTGAATATTTTTCGGAGCATTCAACGGAACAGCTGAGGGAACAGCCGACAGATTAGTCGACAAATCAATCGACGGACCAGCTCTTAAATATGACAATATTCTTGGGCTATTTAATCGAAAATTGATTGGCTTCAAATACAAAGGTTTGCTGTAGCTGTCATATAATTGTCCATTTGCCGCCATAAAAATCAACAACATCAAAGCAGAAAATATACCAAACGAAATGCCTTTCATTTTTGTCGTTCTCTGTGCTGAAATGACATAGAAAATGATCTCAATAATTTAAAAGAGAAAAAAACATAGAATTATTCAAAAATTCCAATCTCTGCCGATTTCTGAATTGAATGGGTGATAATGAAAACAGACCTCTAACTATTGTGAGAATTAAAATGAGACTGGAAAAAAATGCAAATTGAAATGAGACCAGAAATTTTTTTTGCATAAAAATGAGACCCAAAATTGTTTCACTGGCTGTCTCATTTTTATCTTCAAATTTTCCGGGGTCATTTTTACTCTCAAAATTGTTGGTCTCATTTCTACATTCATTTTTTAAATGTTTTTCGATCTCATTTTTATCCTCAAAATTTTCACGATCTCATTTTTATTCTTCAAAAATTCCAGGTCCCATTTTTGTTTTAAAAATTTTCCGGGTCCCATTTTTGTTTTCAAATTTTTCTAGTCTCATTTTAATTTTCACAATAGTTAGAGGTCGGTTTTTATTCTCACCCAATTTTGCAACTGAAATTAATATTCGTTAAAGCAGGTGTAACTAAAAATAATGTTCGTTAAAAAAAATCAATACATTTCGAATTCAGCAAGAATCAGTCGATAAAATCGTCTAGATATTCAAAAGTAATATTCCACGCTAGCAGCTGCCTTACGCTCACACAAAATTCAGAGATGGTGAACGAGTATTTTCAGAGCAAACCGTGTGGATTTGACACATGGTGAAGCATCACAGAATTATGTGTGTGCGCGGTAAATTATTCAATCAAGTATTTGATGGAAGTCAGGATGAATTTTTTCTTGAATATTTAGACGGATCTTTTGACTGGAATTTAAACACAAATCTCTAACACAACTGATCTGAATGATGGTAAAAATAAGTTCTCGTATTAATGCTGAATTTCCCGTTTTTATCGACCACAGCACCGGACTATTTCAATAGACTAAATCGAATTCTGTCGCAGTAAATTCTTTCCTCACAACTTTTCGATTCAACATATTCACTGTCTGACTTTTGGCTGATTAGCGATGTTCTGAAATTTTGATAACAGCATAGTGCGTCAAAGTTCATGTTCACCGAAATCATATAAGATTCGTTAAATTCATCATTTCTCTATTAAGCAGTTGATTAACGCTACACATTTTCAATCGGATTCGTTAAATTTTTTCAATCAACAAATACCTTTTCTGAATACAACACAGATTTTACTTCGATTGCTGGCCGCACTTAAAATAAAATCGGAACATCAACGAAAGAATTGACCACAATATGGAAGGAAGAAAAGTAGTTCGACAAAATCTACGTTTTAGATTGGTTTTTGAGTTTGATTTGATTTTTCTGTCGGAAAAACCAATTCTCCATTCATTCTGAAAATGACTTTTTTTACACCTTTGTTTTGTTTTGTTATCAATTTTTGTTATTCTCTATGAAACAATTGTATCGCAACACCAAGTATCGACAAAAAAGCATTATAAACATGTTACGTCTCGAAAAAAAATCCCAAATATTATCTGTTTTGTTCAAATTAATCAACTCACATTCATTTGTCAATTCAAACTGATTGAACTGTCAAATAATATCACACTCCCACTAAAAGCAACAGAGACATGAGCTAGCGTGACACTGACACCAACAAAAGAGTACAAAACTCGATTCAGAACTTCTGCTTGTAATGTTTGTAATTCAGCAAAAGTGTGAATTCCATTAATGTGATTGAACATTGATAACACAGAAAGAACTATTCAACATATTACCCAAACGAGATTTTTTAGCGTGTCGATGTCAACCAATTTCACGACAGCTCCAGATCCGAACAAATGTCCATGAATGTAAAGATTGAGGAAGGCAAATTGTATGGTCTACATTTGAATTTATTTGGTATATTGATCGAAAAATATTTGATCAAGCGTTTGCATATCTCGTTTATCATCTTTTTTGGCTTTTTTTACACTAAACTGCGATTGAATCATCGAAACAAGCATTCATAAGTGACTGCAGGCAAAGAGGTGTTCAATGTTTATATTTTGCGCACAAATGTGATGCACCAAAATGTGGTTGAACTGGTTTTATACATCATTCATAATTAATATGTATTTGTAAGCCATTTGAAACAAGTTTTTCGTGACATTGCCACTAAAAATCATTCCTCTTCAAAAACTACTGAGCGAAATATTTTGACCGCCACACCATATATAATATTTGTATTGTGTTAGTTTAAAGCGTGTTATGATAATAAACGAAAAAAAAAAATCATTTGCTTGTCCTATAACCTTTCTTGCTTCCTTCACTTTGCTCATGATGTTTTGTGTATATTTATTTTTTATAAGCTGAATTTTAATTTGATCTGAAATATCAAATTATTATTCATTTTGCACTGAATGATTCATATAAATAATCGCAGTACAGTAGTGACGTAGTTTAACATTACGTTTTGTGGATTTCTGTATTGTATAAATGAATATGAGACTGGATTTGAGAGTTTAGAAGCAATTTATTATAAATATTTACGTTTATGTGTTCATCTCACTGTCATTAGGTTTTAAAAACCGGAGCAGACCTTTATCATGACACTGTTCACCAAAATTAAAATTGTTTTTCCAGAAAAACTACATATTGGATTCGATTCTTCTCAAATTAAAAACATTTCTGATTTTTTTTCAAAACATAATGATTACAATAGTGTCTTGTTTTAAAACACAACTTTATTTCCTTTATTAAATGCATATTGTTTTGTTGTTGTGTAAGGTCAACAACTGCAACCGTCAAATACATAATTCTCCCGATAAAATTTCATAAAAGTATAATGCATATCATTTCAATGACGATTGTAATTGTTCAAGTAATTATAAGACCTCTTTATGCAATCATAAAAATTTAACCAACAAGAGGGTGTCGCACTTGACCGGCAAACAGAAGAGTGTTTGTAGATCGGTCAGTGATCAAAAAGCCGAAAGGTCGATTGAATACAACCTGCTTTGGTGTTATTCTATCAGCATAGAAGGCTGCACTCACAGCAGATGCAACAGTTCCCACCTCATTCACTTCGATGATAGCTTTCTGGAAGACGCGTGAAACATACATCGAGTGATTGCTCATCTTTGAAAGACGTGCCTTGTCCGCACTGAAGACGTCAATAAGTCCCATGTGCTGCAAAACTGTGCGCAGTTCTAAATCTGAGTTGATATTAAATCTTGGTAAAGCTACAATTATATTCTGTGGTTCATATTCAGAATAATTATCGTCATTAAGTTCAATGTTATCATTCTTATGAAGTTCATTATGAATTCGAGCAATATCGAATTTCCCCAAATTTGCAAAGGTAGCCGTTAATGTTGATCGTGGACTTGGTAGTATCAATATCATTGAAAGGCGATCCTCTATTCCATATGGAAGTTCAACAACCTCGGCATTCAATTCCTTGATGAACGAATATGGAAAGAATTGATCTTGAAACATCATCGGAACATCGGCAGCAAAGTCTCCGTTTTCGCGATAGAATGGTTGCTTCACAGTCAATTTAATGTTAAACGGAAACTAAAACAGATAGAATTGAATTAAATTATCAAACTAAATGCAATTATTCATTTGAGAGTTGTCAAATTTTCTCATTGACACGCACTTTCCATTGTCCTTTGAAGAAGATCGACGATGTGAGAAGCAGTCGAGTGCCGAGCAAATCATTAGCATTCACCACTTGTGGGATCTTTCCTCGCGTTCTATAGCTAATATGATTGTTGATTATTGTTGCGGCGTTGACTGCAGACTGGAAGTTAACTGGCAGATGATCGGCATGGTAATCATCGGATAAAATGTGCGCATAACTATTATTGACCGGGCAATTTATATCGGAGAATAGCGCTTGATTCACAGCCAATTCAACTGTCGATGTATTCACCACGAGAAGTCGTTGGAAATTCTTGTATGCTGTTCGCAAATTCGTTAAATCATTTGGTAGTCGGAGAACATTCTGAAGCTGATTGAATGTTTCACCATCAGCACCTTCAGCTACTAAAAGCATCAATGACCAAACCGAAAATGGCGCAATTATAAAATTTGCATCGTAATCCTTTAGTGCATCAGAAATGGCCTGAAATCGTTTATTTGTGAATAAATCATTTGATTTCACCTAGAGACTAGACAAGATGTCTTGGAACAGATGTTTGAAAGAACTTTTGCCTCATTCATTAACTGCAAATAAATTAATATGTGTTTGACTTACTCGAATCATTTCAAACGAGAAGGTCTCCGAGCCACGAGCGATTTGTGCGCTTGCCGTCTGAATGTTTTGTGGAGCATTCAATCGATTGACGAAAAATGGCATTGCTGGAGTGTTCCTGAATTGTGGGATATTCAATGGAAATGGAGTTGGGTAAACAGGGCCATAGTTGACGAAACTGCCGTTGTCGACATGATGTTGTGCCTTTCCCAGCATACAATTAACGATCAAACTAAAAACTATTCCTGAACAAACAGAATTCATTTTGATGGATCTGTAAACGAATGAGAAGGACCAATTTCTTATGCAATATTAAATAAAATTATTCAAGTATTCAGTGACATGTTTTTTTTATATCAAAGTTCTCTATTCAAAATAAATCACTATATTTCATAATAATATCAAGGTCATAAGTCTATGATCAAAACAGTTCGATGCTTGACTCATGCTCTTTGTGCTAGTATAGCATTTTTGATCGGCGCTAGAATATCCCAAATGAACTGAACTAGAGCTTTAAACTTCAGTTAACATGGTTTTACAGATTAATCTTTTTTTTATTCGCCTCTTTTGCGTTGAGTAACATTTGTGATAGAGACATAGATCATCAAAGTTCTTGTTCGCACTGTGATGTGGGGATATTCAAATTTATTAGGTGTTCGCACAATTTATTCTTTGAGCATTTTTAGTAGGACATTTCGCGGTTTGACTCCAAAAAAGTCTTTTCTATCTCTTCAAAACCGATGAATTATCAGTGGGAAAACCAAAATTCACACCCTTACTTTTTTTCACACACTTTGGTACTACAATCAAAATCGATGATTATCTAATCGATCTGCGTCCATTGATGGCGACGCTAAAAGTAAATTCACAAGATCACAAGCGAAATCAATCACACGTTAAACGCGAATAAATGAGAAATAACAAGAATATCGCTACGAATGAAGTGTCTTTTGCTAAAAACTTGATTTTGGGAGTGAGTCGCACGATGCGCACGGAAAAACCCCGAATATGCGAAACGGCTTGTGGCTCATTCAATCTAAGTGAATGTTTCTGTATCTGAATGTTAAGCGACGCTTTTTTTCTCTATGAAAGAGACAATGCTATCACAACACGAAAAGTAAGCAAAAGAATACAAGCAAATCTTGAAAATATCTATGAACCTCATCCGGTAAGGTCAAATAAATGCAAAGTCTGAGCAATAACAGACAATTTGACGGGTTAGAAATTAGTTGAATGTTCTTTTGTATAAATATTGCTTTCGGGATCATATGTTTTCTAAACCACTTTTAGTATTTATAGAATTAGAAATTAATAAAAATAAACGAATAGATCGGCCGATAAATAAAATGTGAAACAAATTTCAACGGCGATCTTAAAACCAAGCGGACCATGCTTGTATGTGATTGGAGAGCTATTCGAGAGTATGCCAATTGACCGCGCCATCTTATTTTACATAGGTGAACTCAATTTAGATCCATTGTAATACGAACAAAATTTTTATTGACACAAATAATGAAAACAAATGAGTCATTGAAACGATTGAAATATCACATCAATACTACTGCCCAATAGATGGCCCGGAGAATAGATATGATTGAAATGTCTCAAATAGCACGGTCCCCTTGCATAAAACAAAACAGCCAAAATGCGTGTCTAAAAGACACGATGATTTTTTTCATTTGTATTTTGTGCGGTACTCCGAAGTGTTTGCTTTGGCTTAAGGTTGTTTTTCAAATCAATTTAGTGACATACCGACGTGATAAATAGAGAAAACTCAATGCAAAGTGCAAACTCTTATTGTTTGGAGATTCTCAAGAAAGTTGAAGACTGCATCAAGCGTAATTTGTTACAGTGAGTCACTTTCAGTGATGGTCAGTGACCATCTAAAATATAATATTTTTATCACTTGCTCGAATCAGTTCAGTTCGAATCAGTTCAGTAACAGTCTGATATAAAGCCCTCGTAAAATAAACATAGCAAAACCACAGTCGCATGGTAGCAAATTATTTTTGTTATTATTGTTATTCGTTTCAATTTTATATGAAAAAGGACTGCATCAGATCAAATGTGCAGACTCTGAGAATAAGATAACAATACGATCGACACACAAATGGTGGCTAACATGTTGTGCGAAGTGGCTGAACTGGTTTCATATAACATTCGCAGCTCATTTGTGTTTGCTGTTCATTCGGAGCAGGTTTTTTTCATGATATCATTATTGAAATTCATCTGACACCGAACAATATTGTCAAGTCAAAATAAATACAGCTTTACGAGTAAACTAAATACTAATAGAAAACGGCACATATCAGCTGAACATCGTTACAATAGAGCTAATGATTGGTTCTTCCCAGTGATTCGCAGAACAGATGAATATATGAGAAAGAACGCGTTCTTTGTTCTCTGATGTGACTGTGTGAATAAAGCTAAGAATGTTTGGCAATAACGTTGTTGTTGTAGTGTATAAAACAAATTTATTTAATTTACTAAATGTATGAAACAAAAATGCTATTGAGATTTGGATTAAATACATGATGAATATAGAAACTTAACCTACGAGAGGATGTCGTACTTGACCAGCGAACAGAAGAGTATTTGTTGATCGGTCAGTGATCAAAAAACCGAATGGTCGATTTAATACGAGCTGCATGGGGGTCTGTCGGTTGAATAAAGTGGCACCCGTCACAGCCGCCGCAACAGTTCCAACTTCATTGACTTGGATAACAGCCTTATGGAAAACGCGGGAAACGTACATCGGTTGATTACTCATTTTCGAAAGATTTGCCTTGGCTGCATCGAAGACATCATTAATTCCCAGATACTGGAAAACGGTTCGCAGCTCCAAATCCGAATCAATGTTAAATCTTGGTAATGATAATTCGATTTCCGTCTCTCCGTCGACGGTATCGTATTTGTGAAGCTCATGATCCATTTTTGCAATGTCAAAGTTACGCAAGTTTTCAAACACCGAAGTAAGTGTAGAATTGCGAGATGGCAGCATCAGCAACATACAGAGACGGTTCTCTTTTCCATATGGAAGCTCAAGAACATGCGCGCCCAATTCTTTGATATTCGAATATGGGAAAAATTCGTGCTGATACATCATCGGAATGTGAGCCACATATTCACCATTTTCACGATAGAATGGCTGTTCTGTTGTTTGACTGATGTTGAATGGGATCTGGAGAATGAATGAAATATGATATAAAAAAACACGAACAAATATGAAAAAGCATACAAATTACAAAAAATGGCAACGGAATATCAAAAAACAAACTGATAAACAGTGTAATTTTGTGAAACCAACCTTCCATTGCCCCCTGAAAAAGATCGAAGATGTGAGAAGCAATTGAGCATTGCTCAAATCGTCGGGTTTGACAACTTCTGGGATTTTTCCCTGCGTTCTAAAATTAATATGATCGTTGATGGCTTTAGCGGCATTAACCATACTGCGGAAATTCACTGGAAGGTGATCTGCTTGATATTCATTGGACAAAACTTGAGCATAAGCATTATTGACCGGGCGATTTATATCGGAGAATAGCGCTTGATTCACAGCCAATTCAATTGTCGATGTGTTCACCACGAGTAATCGTTGGAAATTCTTGTATGCTGTTCGCAAATTCGTTAAATCATTTGGTAATCGAAGAACATTCTGAAGTTGATTGAATGTTTCACCATCAGCACCTTCAGCTACTAAAAGCATCAATGACCAAACCGAAAATGGCGAAATAATAAAATTTGCATCGTAATCCTTTAGTGCATGTCCTATGGCCTGGAATTGGGTTTTGAATAGCCGAAATTTCGTTTCAAAATTTTTTAAACAGTTTAATTTTTACGACAGAAAATTAGTGGGTTGAACTGTATTTTACTCACCCGAAACATTTCGAACGAGAACATTTCGGAACCACGAGATATTTGATTGCTTGCCGTTTGAACATTGTTTTGTGTAGCGTTATTTTGTGTAGCATCTATGCGAGAGGTGAAAAATGATGTTGTCGCTGTATTTGGAGCTGACGCCTGAGCTTGAATTTGTGGAAAATGAATTGGTTTCAAATAGCCAGCTTGACTAAAACTATCATATAATTGTGCCTCTGCATCTGCTAGCGCACAGTGCAATAGCAGTGAACTAAAAAATATTCCCAAACATATTCTCCACATTTTCGAAAATCTGCAATGAAATGTTCAAAACAAATGAGTTTTCTTGGAAAACTAAGAGCATTTTAACCCGGACCTGAAATAATAATTTCAGTCTGAAATTCTCAAAACTAAATCAGAGCGATCGAATCTGCATACGTATTTATTTGTTTGACCTGCTTTTATAAACTGAACACAAATTATATCCAAATTCGTTGAAATACCCGATTTGGTATTGAGGATCGCCGCTGTATTTAGTCGTTTGAAATATTTTACAGTTTTTGTACTTTCTATTTAGAAATCGGTTCTGCTAAAAATAGTTTCGCCTTTTTCTAGATAAGACTGGATGATTTCATTGGACCGGCGGTTGAATATCAATGATGTTTCATCAATCACCGCATTATCTTCATTACTATAATTTCAATCACACGCGCATCATCATTCTAAACGCGCTAAAGTGCTCTTATGTGCATTTAACTTTTTTCCTCCTTTTTTCTCAATATATCAACATGCCCAATCACAATTATGACACAAGTTCAAAAAAGTTCGTGTTGACACTGACATTCTCAATAAAATTGTGTTGCTGCACTTTTTGCGTTCCTAGAATTTTTTATGCTCTATTTCACAGGGAGTGTTCTATTTTTAACTAATAAATTTCGGGGAAAATTTGGTAATATTTTGTGTGCGATGTGATTTATTTCATTGTGTCCGAAATTATTGTATTTTCACTTCCAAAATATAAGCTGATTGAAGTCAAGTTAATATTGAATGTTGCAACTAACCGATTTCGCAGATAAAACTGCTGGACAAACTTTTTTCACCGTTCTCTTTATTTCAAATTAAAAAAACACACAATTCGAATTGATCTGACTTGATCGATGGGATCATTTAAAATGAGAACACACTATATAAAATCTGACTTTATGACGGAGATATCGTGTGTAAGCCAATGAGAATTCAATTGAAATTTGTAGCGCGTACCACCGTCGTCATCGGAATGAGAAAAGAAAAAAAAGCACCGCGACACAATACACTGTTTGTCTGAATCAATGTAGTGCACACGGGAAAAACCCAGAATATAAGCCATGAAAATATTTATGGCTCATTCATTGTTGTGAGCGATTGCCCCGAGTGACTTGAACTGTGCGACGCTGTTTATCGCTCTAAGACAGTGCTACGCAGAAGGATATAAGAACACAAGCGCATCGGCTAAATAAATTCTCCGTTAAGGTCAAATGAACAAAATCTACACATAAGCATCGCCGCAGTTAAACGCTCTTTCAAGAAGAAACACCGCAAAATTCAAAAAGCCTATAGAATTGTCAATCTGATTATTTTAACTATTTTGTTCTGAACGGAATTTCAAATTCCAATTGAAACGCACTTCAAAATCTTACCAAGAAACAAATGTACACGACAATTACCTTGGACGTGTTCACAGCAACTATTTCCGCAAGAATCAGCAAATGTGAAAAGATGTCATTTATGTAAATGCGACTTGAGAGAGAATAATGAATCCAGGGCCGAACGTGACGAAATGAGTAAGATATGTTTTTAGCAATAAAACCAACAACAATAACAGACAATTGTAGAACCAGTAACAAACCTGAGAGCTGATTGATAATGCACATTACAGAGCGAAAGAGAGTCAGACAATTATTACAAAAATCCAATGTGCACTGTTGATATATATGAAACGGCAACAGTGTCTAGCCAAAGTACACGTAAGTGTGCGGAAAGATTTACTCGGTGTATTAAAGTACGCACGCATTCATACACAAACATGAATCGACACGATTACATTCGGCGCCAGTCTAACCAACGTATGCTGTCATTGTGCTATACACATTCACTATTGAGAGAGTGGTTCAGTCTCTATTCCTTATGCTGCGATTGTTCTGACATATAAACATTAAGTTGGTAGCGCTTGTCTATTTTTACAACCAAAACACACAACTTTTTAGTTTGAATGACTGTTAAGTAACAGCAGCTGGTGTGTTTAACGTCGATTCTTAGTGGTTAAAAAAAAAAACAAACAAAAATGAAATATCATTTTATTCTATTCGTTTGTTTCTGATAGTTGATTGAATTATCCAAGAATAAAAATTAGTGCATTCACTTATTCATCCGGCAAAATGGGTTGGATTTCGCTGTGCATTGTTCTGATGAACGTTTACCAATGCTTGGTGATGGCAAAAGAGCCAAACCTTTTTGTAAGTCAACAGTTTGATGTGCAGCTCAACGAAGGGGAAAAACAATACCGTCTCATCCAAACGAATGCGAATTTGCCACAGTATGGAAAGTGTTGGACCGAAGCTATTCGACAAATCGATGTGACTTGCACTGATCTCAATGAGAAGACACAAGCGATGCTCGCCCTTCGATTTACCAAATGCTTCATGGCAATGAGTGGCAAAGAATTAGATTTAGATGCATGCGAAGACACCGAATGTATCGGAAACATGAATGAACGTGTTTTTCAAGCTTACACTCATTTCTATACACACACTCAGAATATTTGCTTCTATTTAATGCACCAAGTTTGGCATGCGGAAACAGAGAAAACAATTCATTTGTTAAAAACGCATTCACAGTCTGTGAGTAAGCAGCTCGAATTGGCCGGTCGATTACAAATCAATTTGTTGACGCAGCAACGCGAAGGACTGAAATTGCAACAGAAATTGGTGGAACACGGAGTGAATTTGTCAGATGTTTTGAACGATTCGCAAAGTAGTTTATCGCGATTAACGGAACAATTTCGTAATTCAACGATTGAACAAGGACGGCAATTGGGCGATCTATTTCAACGGCTATCGCATTTTCATAACTGGATTGTTGGCGAGTATACATTTGTTGAGCAAATCATGTATTATTCGGTGCTTTTGGTGGTAATCATGATCGCGACAACCGCTAAGCGATCGGAAAATTGCCGCTTCCTACTGTTTTTATTGGCAGCTGTAAATCTTTTGATTGAATCTTTGTTCCAACGATATTTAGGCGCCGATTATTTCATTGAAGATATAAAAATTGTTTTGTTTGAAAGTTTGTGGCTGATTCGTAAAGTATTTGCAGCAGTCATGATCACGGTATATGTGGTTATGACGGTAACGTATGTGGATTCGCAGAAGATGACCATGAGACTATTGAATCAGATAAGTGACCAGAATGCTGAAATTCTTCAAGTTTTGAGAGATATGAAGGAGAGGCCAATCAACCATGGCAATCAATACGATAGGACGAGTGTCTTACGGCAAAGCACTGAGCGCGACGAAATTGCCTCAAGAATTATGCAGCGAACAGAAGATTATTATAAAAGATCCCGCATGACACCATCTGTGATAAGAGAAATGAGCGTTGAAAAAATAAGCGACAATATCAACTATGGCATTACCACTCGACTGAGATCTCGTCAAGCAACTCCTCTTTTATAAATGAACGATTTTTGGTGGCCGCACAAGTCACTGAAAGCGATTGAGACCATTTGATGATAATTTTAATAATCATTATCAATGATAGTTTACTCAAGTTTTATAAGGGCTTCATTATGATTTAAATAAGATTTTTAATATTATCTTCATGCCAAATATTGAGGAATTGTCTGTTTTGCAATCAATGTAAACTCAAGTTCCAAAAAATGACGATTTCTATCGAAGGAATGTGTTTAACTTGAGATGAATTTACTTATCTTCAAATAAAACATTTGACACATTTGCTTTTAAGGTGGTGTAAATTTTCATAGATAGAATTTTTATTAGTAAATATCTTAAATACATATTTGTGTTATTATTGTAGATTTTTCATCTGATATTCTTTTTCGTTCAAAGGGTTAATTTGACTAAAACTGTGTTTCCGCTGTTCTTATGTTGCTTTCTTGTTCGTGTATTGTTTGCACATGCATCTTGCATAAATAGAAATCAAAAAGTTGTCATAATAAAATACAAATGAAATATAAGTCCGAAACGTATTGTGTTTACAATATTTGCACAAACATCCACATTTTCAGGTTGAACATTTGTTTAAATGAAGGATTTAGTGATGACAGCAACACTTGGTATGATTGAAATAAAGGGAGAAGAAGAAATGTAAATAATTATATATATATATATATAAACTAAAGCTAACAATTGCAAATGAATCCGAAAAAATGGCATAAATTATTATGGCAGTCGATGACCTGTCGATACTTTACCATTGCTCGTTCGATCGATCATTCAGTCTCATGTACTGAAATCATATCTTCTAATTAGTAAGTGATAATACAAAAACTAAACATCACTTCAATCCGATCGCTGCAATTCTAATGCAGGCCTCATCGACCAATTCCCTAGTTTTATCTAGATAAAACACAAACTGTGTGTTCTTAAATGGCTTAAAACGTTTTACAGCTATATATACTTATTATTTTTTTTTGGCCACACAAAATCAAAGCGCTACAGTGATTGATGGATGAAAATGACTTAGTATTTTTAACGGTAAATCTACTAGTTTCCAACTATACTTGCTTTCTGATAAGTTACTGAATCCACCTTCTCTACTCAATACATTTTTATTCTCTAGGTGTACACATTTTTTGTTGTGTTTTGGTTTGCGTTATTATTGTTTTGCTCATTTCAATAAAATAAATACGATACATTTTAATTATTTCCAAAATAATTGTTACAATAAATAGAAAATAACTTCTTTTTTGTTTGTTTGTTGGTTTTTAACTCTAAGTTAAACGTTTGCTTGTCGGTTAAATTTGATAAAATTTTGGTATATGTGACACAGATCTCGTAAATCATAGTTAATTCATTTCATTTTTCACTTAGTTCTTTTTTTTTTGGTAAATATTTTTGTTTTACTAGAAAAATAGCTTTCCATGTATTTTGATAAATATTGGTTTTCATCGTTCGTTCCTTTTGGTTTTTCAAAAACGGAAAATGGTTAACTATTAAAAAAGATCAATAGATTGATTGAGTCCGTTTTAAGTGTTTCTTTGGTTATATTCTTCTAGAGTTTTCGCAATAGTTCCTTCTGAGAAGCGGCAAGATTTTGTTCCACAATGACAAGTAAATAATTTATGTTTGGCAATCCAGAATTTCTCACCATAATCAAAGCTGAAATTAACGAACACACAAATTAGAATTCTATGAAAAGTTCATCAATTGATGACCATGCGGAAGACTTACGTAATTTCCTCGCCCGGTTCAATATCTTTTGTTGCAAAAAATGCAATTTTCGGGAAACGTATATCTTGATGATCGTAGTATACACGTATTGGTACCGCATTTGGTTCGCACGAATGATTGAAGAAGCGGCTCACGTTTCCATAGAAATTGGCATCAATGCAAAACTGTTTTAAAAAGAGATAATGAATTATTATTTCGATGAGCGATATAAAGGATTCGGAAACACGTGAAGAACGTGGAGGGAAAGTCGAAATACGTTGGGTTGTTTCAACGATTTCTTTAAATTTAAATGAAATGAAATAATATAAAGTGATAATTACGCCAGATGAGCTAAGATCGAAGAAATATGTGTCGTCTGTGCGTCGATCCGCTTCACCATCTGTCAATATTTCACCGGTATATTCGGTGATAAATGTTCCTCGCAGAATTTTGGCAATGCCGCGCACTCCGAATCCTTTTACACGTTCGGTACATTCGAAAATTTGCAATGCCACTTTCGACCCCTTTTGCACGACACGGTTTTTGCACAGCAATTTATTGCAGCCGCAAACATCGTTACATTCGAAGATCATTGCTGGATCGTGATACTTAAAGTCACTGATCAAACGGCCATCTGGACTATACCAGTTTTGGATGGATATTTCGCTACATTGACAATTTTGAGTCGTGCAGCTGACGAAATGAATAACCAATTTAAATGTTAGAATAATTAACAGTCAATTGGCATACTGATATTAGATTGCAATAATACTATCGAAAGACATCAACTTACTTATCGGTGCAGGAGCATATTCGCATTTGTGATACGCGACGATCGATTTGAATCGAATTTTGCAGTAAAATGGTTTTTGTTATATATTTGAAGTCCGGTATGAGTTGATCAGTGTCTGAATCACTCTGACTTGAAGTTGAGCGCTCATTTCGATACTTCTTTTGTCCGACCACTTGAATTGGATATACTTCACGTCCGTTTGATATGTCTCTGGAAATTTGATTTGAGAAATTTGATTAGCTAAATTTTCCGAAACTCGCCAAATGGTGTAATAAAATGTGATATATTTACTGGCAAAATATGTTCTGTTCGGTCAGTCCAGTAATGTTCCGAATTTGTAGGTTGAAGAGTATGGCACGACCACATGCTCCATTTTCATCTGGTATACAATCATATGGTGTTTCATCTGCATTATTTGTGATGTCTAGACTGGCACCATGAGCCAACAAGTACAATGCGATCCGAGTATTTTCATTTCTGCATGCAATATGTCTATGGCAGAAAGAAAACAAAAGATTTCAATGTAATTTTTATGCGATCACATGTTTAATTGCGAATCGATCACTTACAAAGCGGTATCACCGTTGATATTCGGCGCACTCAAATTGCATCCGTTCTGCAACAGAACGGTGACAGTTTCGACGCTACCCGATAATGTGGCCCAGTGCAAAGCACTGTTGTTTTCATCGTCGCAAATCTTTGGATCAGCACCACAGTTCAACAGAGCGCTAACAATTTTTTGATTACCAACATCGGCACCCCAAACGATTGCCGTCCATCCACCATCGTCTCGCATATTCAAAAATTTCTCGACCTGATACAGGCTTGATGATTCACGATATGTGTTCAAAATAATCTCCAGAGCCTCATAATTTTTATATTTCACCGCCAAATGCAGAGCCGTCATTCCTTCCGTTCCCTAAATTAAATCAAAATGGAAAAGGAATGTTCCAAAATATATTTTTCCATTGGTTCAGCAAGAAATGTGTACTCTCTCTTACCTTAACAGTAACATCGGCTCCACATTGAACCAGCAACTTTAAGATATCGTTTTTATTACCATTTATGGCGGACATGATCGCTGTACGAAGATTCTGATCGAGTAAATTGAGGAAATCAATGGATGCAACGCGGCTCAAAATCAAATGTGTCATTTTGATGCTTCCGAAATTCGAAACTAAATGCAAGCATGTTCCGTTATAAAATTCCTTGATCGGCGTCGAAATGTCGAAGCCACTGGCAATTATCTCGGCCATACGATCGATGTCATCTTTTGTAATGGCATTGAATACATCTTTTGTCGAATGCAATGCGCCGCGAGTGAATGGAAAGCGATTTTGAGCACGTGCCAATAGACCGACAACACTTTCCGGAATCAAGCGTTCAATTTCCATCAAGCTAAGCTCTTCGCGTGATTTAATTGTACGATAGCTATGCGGACCAATGGTTATTTTGGCTGGTTTTGTGAGTTTCTTCTGTGATGTTGTGAATATCGGTACACTGCCGCAGCGCATAGTTACAATTGTCTCGCGTTCCGGTGCATCGATGCCGCAATGCGGACACTTCAGTACCAATGTTGGGCATGTGTATTCGGGATGTTGAGGATCAAATGGAGCATTCAAGATGAATTTTGTGGCGCAATCACGATGGAAAAAGTGATTTTTTGCGCAGAGCATAAAGGTTCCTTGAGTTAAGAAAACACCACAACTTGCGCAGCAATTGTGCGAAAATAGGCGTTTCTTGTGGCTTTCACACAGAAGCATGTAGCTAACACGAACACTTGGCCGCAACAGATTGAGCAATTCACCTTCTACTGGATTTCCGCAGCCAACCTTCTGATCTTCGATTTGATCGACGGCCGAACAGTATGTTTCGTCCGTTTTCCTTGTATAGAATTTCGACACTTTGTTGCAATGACAAATATTTGAATCAGCCTCTTTGCGAATCGATAGCGTCACTTCGGATGTAATTTGATGGTGAAGTTCGACTGACGGTGGTTTGCGCAGTGTTCCTTGTGATGTGCCAACGGTTGACTTGTGTTTGGTGCTCGATATCAAGCTTATTTCCGGATTTCTGGTTATTAACTCTTTCGAATGATGATCCAATTGATCGATGAGCGCCGGTGGCACTTTTTCAACTATGGATTTCTTCACAGCTTGATCGCGAACGGTTTTCGATTTGGTCAAGTGCTTGTTATAAATGACAATATCCTTTTGACCACGCATACGCAGCGTAACACTCGGTCGACCGACATTGATTTTTTGAGTTGGCACAAAATCTTCGGCGTCATCGGACTCGACATTCTCATCGGACGATGTTTCTTTGGACTTCGAAACACGTTGCAAGCCAAGTTTGTGGAAATGTCGTTCCTTCAATTTGATCAAGCGTTTCTTTTGCTTCAAATTGAGCTTTTTATCGAGTTCGGGTGAGCGATGCGAATTGATTCTCGCCTTTTTTATCTCATTCAAAAATTGCTCTGGATCCGGACACGGATGGCGCACCGGCCGTATAACTTCACAAGTTGGAGTGTCATTCGAATTACTTGATTTACGTTTCGGTGGAGTGTTTGACTTTCGGCGATTTACCACTTTTTCAATGCCATTCTGTACTGATTCTGGCTCAGGTTTGGCCTGCTCCTGAGACGGTGGCGAGCTTGGCGGCGTTTTTTGCTTCGGACTTCGCTCTAATTCATTGTCCAAATGTTCACTGCTCAATGATAGGCGAGCATTATTTTGAATTTCAAAACCTTGCCGCAATTCTTCATTTGCGAGAATCTTTGGTGTTGGCTTTATGCGACGCGATAAACGCTGCTGAGGTTGTGCCTGATAAGGAATATATGAGTCATAAAATTTGTACTTTATCGTTCATTTTAAACGGAGTTTTTTAGATAATCTACGACAACCGACATTTATTCAGGCACCGATTTAAGTTATTCATTTTTTTTCTGAGTGTTGTCAGGAGTGACAGCGTGAAATGAATGTCGTTGGAAAGAAAAAGCTTAACATGAAAATTACCTGCTCGGCAGCAGCCTTGTCCTTTTTCGGAATGGTATAAACAAATGGGCTTTCATCGTTTGAGAATCGTGGTGATTTTTTGACCGGTGAGTTGCGAGTTGCGATAGTCATGTTTAATTTCAAATTAGCTTTTGCTTTTGTGAAGCCTGGCTTACGACCGCGTTTTCGAACAATAACATTGCCATCACTTCCGTTGGACAGTTGATCATCGTTATTTGTATCGGGTGGGACGTTAATAATTTCAATATCGTCACTCTTTTGGCTACTTTCAAGTTTTTCCTCGGGTTTCGATTCATTCTCCTCTTTTGTCTCAACATTGATTTCAATTTGCAGTGATTTTTCATCAATCACCAGCTTTTCATCTTTCACTTCGTTTCCCTCTGATGATTTTTTGTCGTCGAGTGTTCTCTTTCGCGATCGCGTTATTGGTTCTTTATCGACCAATTTTAATTCAATTCCATCCGAATCGATTTTGCTTCGATCATCTGGCTGGTTTGATGAAATTGGATCCTTTTGATCACTCGGTGTTGATGTATGCATTCGCTCGCTGCGTCGTAATTTCGGTTGTGTTGGCTGTGTTGCTAGACCATCGTCTACTTCGTTTGCAATTGAATTTTTCCGTTCATTTCGTGTCTTTGGTAATGATTCATTTGATTCTTCAGCAGCAGTAACAGTAGCAGCAACACTCTTCGATTGAAGTTCAACACTATTTTCTCGGTCATTCTTTTTGGCTCGGCCTCTCTGTCTTGTCATAATATTTCGATTGGCTGCTGTTTCACTGCTTATTGATTTGTCATCTTTTTCACTGCCCCTGGGCGAAACCGATCGATTTTCACTGGCCGATCCAGCCGATGCGGATGATTGTCGTTTCGGTCGCAAGCCAACTTTGCGCATTTTGTCCAAATTCACATTTTTATCATCATCATTTGTATCGTCAGCATTTTGTTTGCGACGTAATGTACGTCTGAATGGCCGTTGATCATCGACTTTTTCGTTCTTATCATTATTTATTTTTTCCATTTTATCGGCACTCATACTCTTAGTATCGTTGCTAGCCGAAGCGTTTGTTTCACTTTTTTCACTGTTCGAAATCGTACTCGATCCAGCTGCGGAATCCATTTCAAGGGAGTTTGTCACATCTGCTGCTGTTGCAACATCATCTGCATTAACATTAACACTAGCACTATCGTTCATTAATGGCGGATCGTCTGTCGACGGCGACGTTGTATTTGTGGTTGCTTTTTCACTACGCTTAATATCTTTACGTTTCTTTACCGCAGCGTATTGATTATTATGTAAACCTCTCCATTTTAATGTTTTATCATCATTTAAATTGATCTGTAAATCGGCATTGGTTTCATTGAATTTCGATGACATACTTGTCAGTAAATTATCGATGAAATCGGTCATCGTTGAAGCCACGGAATTGTTTGCTCAACTTTTTCTAGCTCACACCGAAAAGCACCACCCGAACACATACACGGCAAATTCAATTTGGTCGATGGAAAATACAAAAGACACGTTCCTTTCGCACCCGTTGTGTGGCGAGCCAAAGAAAAAGAACCAAAATTCAATTCAATCGTACTCTCAATGATATTCTTGTTGTTTTGACTTGATGCTTCTTCACATTTCACTTCTGCACACGACACACGAGAGAAAAAAAAGGAATTTTTACAGGCAAAAGAGACACACAGCGAAAGAAAAAAGTTGCAACATGAATGTAAATGTGTGTATATATTCAGTTTTTTTTTTCTATATATAAAAGAACGACCGAGTCGACGAGAGTAGCAATAATTCGAATATATCGTATCTATCGTTGAGGTTGACGTGCGCTTGTGTGCCCGTACCGAGCGCTCGTTCACACAATATTTACCACTTTACAAAAATCCTCGATTGAAAAACTTTTTGTAGCACACAGCGTGAAAGAGAGCGCGATGAACGACGACGACATCGACGGAAACACAGAAAAAATATCGAGGTATGAAGTACAAAAGACTCTGTGCTAGCCAGAGAGCACTCTCTCATTTATGCACACTGTACCGTTCACACAAATACAATCATGGTACGCCATCATCGGAACATTGGAAACACTACGCGCTCAGGGGGAAAGAGTGAGAGTGAGAGCAAAAGAGAGGGAGCGCACAGCAATACACGTACAACCAACGAAAGAGAAAGAGAGAATTAAACTCTGTAATACACACGAGCCAATTTTTCACACACAATATTTTTTATTATGAATTTTCTCAAACAATTTCCACTTGCACAATGCTCGGCCAATTGAATATTTTCGGAATGTTCTGCAATAGCATCTACATACGGTCGTTTATGGTGCGAATATCAATCAGCCAATTTGCTGATCGATCATTTCACGTTGGTCGAATTGGATTTCTTCTTTTTCAACTGACACACAAATTGAGAACGGTTCTGCTTCTGTTTTTTCTCCCATTACCTCTCACGTTCTCTCTTTGCCAACTGCACAGCGAACGGAGACAGAAAATATTGTGTAGATTTATTTACTGCGATGTTGTGCTGGTGTGTTGGATTATTTTTGTTTTTAATTGGAAGTTATGTGATGCACTAGAGACCGCCACGGAACTCACAGCATTTTTTTTCTGTCTCTCTCTCTCTTTCTCTCTCTCTCTCTCTCTCTCTCTCTCTCTCTCTCTCTGTCGTATAATCAAATTAAAAATTAATTTAATATAAAATTGCCATCATAATTTGCACCAGACTCATAACATCGATAATAAGATACAATATGGAGTAGAAGAATGACTTTTACAATCTGTCGATGACACTCATCGATTTTGCAAACAACTTTGATGCAATCATTCTCTTCGATGCTTCGATGCGCACATACTCGTCAAAGTTTCAGTGAAATTTTGTTTATGTTTTGAAACAATAACAAGGACAAGCTGTCTTTTTTTGTTGTCGAAATCGAAAAACAATTGTCTTACGTTTCATATAAAATAGATAAATTCTACACATTTTCTGGCGCCCAACAATAGATGGCATTGCAAATACTGTCATTTACATGCAAAACTGTGGAGATCCGTTGTGCATGTATTCTAAATGAGTGAGCGGGACAAGTGGGAGAGCAAGAGAACATTTTTCATTCTCCGTTTTATGAGTAACTGTAAATAAGACGCATGAACCATTTATGTTATCACTTCTTTGTATGGAGATCGATCGTGATGTTGCTACCATGAATAGTGTCGTGGCAACACCGAAAATGTGATAACATTTTTTCAACGCATGCAATCCAATGCGAGATAATGGGTTTGGAACTTTTCTCTCATTCTTGCGAACAAGAAATAGAAAGATTACTTTTTTTTGAATTGCCATTGTACACATTGATCCGTCGACTGAAGTGGAAACTCAGCATAAAATGATAAGAATAAATACAAAAGCACAAATTGTTATCTCCATGTTACTCATTTCAATCAGAAATTTCACAAAAACTTTGTTAACAGCTGCATATTTAATGGTAGTATGGAAAAAAGCAACAACAAGAAAATAAGTTAAATTTAGCCTGTGAAATGCAAGCGGCGCATGCCGTGTTAGAATGACACACACACAAATGCTTGGTCTGCTAATGCTGCTTCTGTGTACGAATTCATTTTCGTTGTTCAAAATCACGTACATTTTTGATCATTAACGAATGACGGATAAGCACATACGTGATGCGAAGAGCGTTTGAAAAAAAAGTGATAAACATCGTATGAATGTTGTGTTCATTCGCAATCCATACGCAACTCACACGATTTTTGGAATTGGTTCATCATCTCCTGTGTTTCTACTTGCTTCGCACTCTTTCGATACCAAACATTTGGTACAGTTGATGTTTGCTCACGCTCTCCCTTGCTCTCTTTCTCTTTTCGAGCTCATCTCGTGATCTCGTCGCAGATCGCTGCTCTCGATTCTCACCCGAAAAAAGCTGCTCACACACTCTCTCTCTTCCACTCTTGCTCTTAATTATTTTATCAACATTGTCTGCATTTGGTCGCTCTCTCACCGCTGGCGAGACACTGGCCCGCATTCAAATTGCAACCGAACATACACACATACTGTGATGCCGACGTGCGCGTCTGTCTCAGTGTGTGTTCGTTGTATATGTTCGACTGGTCTCTTTCTATCTCTCTCTCTCTCTTCTGTTTTGTTTTGTTTGGTCGTCACTTAAATATTCATGTTCGACGTTGTAGTTCAGTTTTCATTCGACTGTTGCCGTCGCTGTACAGGTATCGTTCCGCTTTTCGTACATGGACAATTCTGAACTGACGTGTTCGTATAATCAATCACCTGACATTTCGTGATTTAAATGTTTTGATTTCCATTCGATAAAAAGAATCGGCTATCACAGCTAAAAAAATCGATAATATTCATTCGAATAGAAGGTTCAGAGTTTTAATTTATATCAAGAGCAAGATCGACTTTGCGAGGAAGAAGAGACAATTGAAAATAAGGGAAAAATATCATCACAATTAAGAATTTGAGATAGAGACAGCAATCAAGAGATGAAAATAATGTCGCTAATGAACACACTTTTCAGCAGTCAACAATAAGAACACGTTTATTTTGTAGATTTGGTAATTTTGTATAAATTGGCTGAGTTACAGTTTGAAATTCTACTGGCTAGAACCAAAGAGATGAATGAATGGCTAAGTTGATTATCAGATACAAAATCATCCATCTCCGATGCGCTGTACTTCAATTCAAAACAACACAAATGACTTTATTTATTGTAGAAGTAGCTACATGACAAGTCAAAGTCAAAGGTAGTCGCAAAAGTACCATTAGCAAGGAGTGCAATGAAAATAATTATCTCATAGAAGGCAACGAATTAAAATAACATTCATTAAAATTTTTGTCGTTTTTGATGCAATTTTGGTAGATTTAGAGAATTTCATTCAATTGATTTGAATATTAAACGATTTGTACAATTGATTCATGGCATAAAGTACATAAATGGGTCGCGATAAAAATATATTTTGATGATATTTCATTGATGATTGAGATATTATTTCCTTCTTTCCACAATATCATTTGTCCTCTGACCAAGAACTCCGTTAATAATGCAATAATTTTCGAAGGGACGCGTAAATATACTAGCAGTATATGGACAAACTAAATTATTATTGGCTCGTCTGTATTGTTCGAATCGTTGATTTGGTCATTTGAGGATGCTCTCGAAGTATGTCTCTTACTTACTGGTGAAATAGTAAAGTGGAATTTGATTTTGTTACGGGCTATCGTTACATGCTAGTGAAAACTGTTCTAATATATTTATGTGCATAATTTTGATAAAATTAAATTTGAATATAATTGGAATTTTCCCCACTAGGGTCATTCAAAACTATTTTGTTTCAATTCTTAAAAAGTCCTCTTAACCTCAACCCATTTTCTCGTAGATTCAAATCGTCATTTACGCACAATATTGGTCATTGCCACTGGAATGGACGGTTTATTTGTTTCATTCATCGAGCCAAAGTTTGCTAATTTCATTTCATCTTAAATACTTTGTCCATCCTCGAGCAGACCGAAATATTTTATATATAAACACTTCGCACTACAAAGAAATCGAACAAACTCATCGCAGTGCGCTAACCTCCAGGACATTGAATAATTTTTTTCCATGATGAACAAACCCTTACTTTGCTTTGGTTTTGAAATAATTAACTTCATCTTCAAATTTATTAAAATTTGAACAGGCATACAATTTATGATAATTCCAAATCTTGACTTGAAGAATAAATTATCATAGCTGCTTTTTCTATTTCTACTAGTAGATGGCATAAGAGGGTTGATTTTGGCTTCGAAAGTGTATTACATTTCAGTGATAGTGGCTCCTGAAATCTTGGCTCTCACACGCTATAAAAAAGAATACTTAACCAAACCAAATTTCGATTTGTCGATATCGAAATTATTCAACGTCTATTTCCATGATGTGTTGACTAAAATTTGCATTACTGATTCAAAATCTACACCACAAAATGAAATATATGCAATTTTCTTAGATATAAAAAATGCTTGCTGTTTAATTGTACACTTGAAATGGAATTGGATACATTGTGTTTTAGCAGGAAGAATATGTTGTCTGAAACTTATCGATTGTATTTAATCAGTGATTCGAAATTTCGTGTAATACTTCATAGCTCTACCTCGATTTTACTTATTTAAATTTGGAACTTTATGACTTAGTCGCCTCCTTCTTTCTTTTCTTTAAGTGCTTCTTTGAAACGTTCTTCGAAGAGTGACAATTCGGATATGATGTCGGTGATGGCATTCATGAACGCTTCTTGTGGAGAATATTCAGACGTTGTTTGGATGCGAAGCACGAATTTATGTTCCAATGGATGTGGGTTTTTATAGCCGGCAAATAGAACATGCGGATCTTTCAACAATTGGTTGCGGATCATGTTACCCACCGTGTGGTCTTCTTTGTTTACCGTGAAAAGAGCGGCATTCGGAACTTTTGTATCGAGCTCTTTGACGATTTTCTTCTCTCCGTCGTGCAGCAAAAATGATTCGAAGGTTGGTGGCGCATTCATTTTGCGTTTGAAATCAAATTTTTCACTTTTTTAACTAAAATAAAATAATTTTCTCCTATTTCTATTTGGAATATTAATTTGACCGAACTATATTCACTCAGTCGTTGACGCTGTTTGACTGAATCTTGTCACTTTAGTTTCGATAGCGGTCGTTTAACGTCGCTGTTGCACCAAAACAATATTCAACGCGCCGAATTTCATCACTGTCATTGTAATAGAAGAACATAGAATAGTTTTTTCGGATATTTGAAATACAAGAACTGATAATAAATTCATGCTGTGATTTTTTCTTCAGACGAATGTTCGAATCGACTAATTGAGATGCCAATTGCAAAATTCAAAGGTGTATTTCTTTGCAGCAGCGAAGACAAGGTAGGAAATAAATAGCAATCATATTGAAATTTCTGTTATTCAATTGAGTCATTGTAGAATTATCCGGCTTCAAATCTTATCAACAACAACAACAAAAAATGGAAATGCGAAGAGACTGGTCTAGATTCAGCTTACGTCATTCTCCAGTTCGACGGTCCAACGAAAATTAACGGTATCGATATCGGGAATGAAAACTCTGCCTTTATCGAAGTATCAGTTGGCAGAACTGGATGGCCCATTGAAAAATACAAGGTTAAATAATTGCAGCAACATTCGCAAATGCGGCCATTAAACAAAATATTTCCGCTTTTATTTTCAGACAATTTTGGTGTCATCATCATTTATGACGATTACTGAAAGTCGTGTATCGGAAAATCCAAATCGCGTTCGGTGCTTTGCAAAAGATGCCCTGCTGCCAGATATTTACGATCAAAAGTGGGAATTGGTGAAAGTGACATGCACACAGGGTTTCAACAAACATGTTCAATTTGGTTTATCGTTCATTAAAATTCACACAACAGACACAGCGGTCACATCAACCGTCGTTCAGCCCGCCACTGTTTCGAGTCCAAAGGAAAAGAAAAGCTGTAATGAAGCATTGGATTTGCCGAAAAACAATGTTTTCGCGAAATTCAGAATGCGTGGAGATTCAACTGATTCCGAAAAGGATTTGAACACATCGTCATCGTCGCTATTTTCAAAATGGAAACAAGAAAAAGATTCACCCGAGAAAAATGAGTGCAACATAAGCTGTAAGTTGATTCTATCGACTAAAAATATGAACAACACAAATAAAGAATGCAAAATAAAATAAGATATAAAAACCTTTATTTTTAGCGGCAGCAGCGATCAGAGAAGCATCGTCATCGATATCCAAGCTCGAAAAGATTACAAAGATGACTCACAGAATTGACACTCCATCTGGAAAGACAAAAAAATCTGTTGACAAAGAAAATGCGGATTCGAAAAAGAAGCATGTTGATCGCTACCGGCCGGCGATTTTCTACGACGATGATGATGAAAACACATCAAACCCAAAATTGGAGAAGCTCATCAACCAAGATAAGGAGCGCATTGAACAAGAACGAAAACAGCAGATCGATAAACAGAAGGGCAAAAAAGACACACATCGAGAGGACAAAAGCAAGAAAAAAATGGAAACATCAGCTGACAAGTTCAAAACATTTTTGCAAGCAGATCCACCGAATCGATCATCTGACGAACCAGGAAGTAGTAATATGATTATCCTAGATGATGGTGACGATGTTTTAGAAAAGAAGATACAATCACCGGCAAAGAAAAAGCAAAATCCACCTAAAAGTCCTGAGGCATCTGGTTCAACGTCGCCGGATCCCAGCACACCACCGGCTCGGATACCGAAGAACAAACGCGCGTCTGAATCAGACGATGGGAGCGCAAAAAAACGCGCCAAAAATACACCAGAAACCGAATCGACATGTGATGAATTCGATAAATTGTTGCACGGTGTTGTTTTCGTTATCAGTGGCATACAGGTGAACGATTTCTCTAAAAAACTTTTTCCATTAGAATATTTGCATTTGCTGAACTTGTTATATTGATAAAATTCCAGAATCCAGATCGTGCCGATATGCGCCGAAAGGGCTTACAGATGGGAGCCAAATATAAACCCGATTGGGATGATACTTGCACACATTTGATGTAAGCGATTCATTGCAAACGATATTGTTGTTCAAATTCAAATAGAATTTGCAATTTTCTTCCAGATGTGCTTTTCCAAACACACCGAAATATAAACAAGTTCAAGGTCAAGGCATAATTGTCAACAAACATTGGATCAATGAATGTCATGCGAAAAAGAAGAAGTTACCTTGGCAGGATTATAAACTCTAAATTTTTATTTAGAACTCATCACAAACCGATATCTTTATTCAAAAATGTTAATTTCAGCACAAAATCATGTGAAATAAATGTTATCCCAACCCGAGATAAACCTTCTTTTATTTGCTCCGTAAATATAGTAATAATTTAATAAAATGGAGAAGTCTGAAAAATATTATTTTTTTATTTTTTTATGTATTAAAACGATGAACAATAATGCTGCATTATTAATGCATAACGAAACAGATATTTACAAAACAATAATTTTTTCAAATTTTATATATTCTGACTGAGCACAGACGATGTGAAGATTTGTTTTAGAATAAGCGGTAATTTTGCTAGATCCATGCAAACAAACCCTCTTCCTGCCGGCAAACATCGTGTTATCCTAAATTACATAATAAAATGTGAGTTAGATCAAATATTGATTGTAACATCAAAGCTCAATGAGAGTGGTTTCGAATTATGTTTTCTTACATTTCCGCTTCATTCGCTAGACTGCCAATGAAAATGGCATATGATTGAACTTTCGGTTCCTGTGAGGTCAATGCCTTGGTCAATTCCTTCGGGGATATATTGTAGCGCGAAAGATTTGCATCACTGAGAATGATAACGATCGATTCATCTGAGTCCTCTTTTGCTAGAGAATCAATGGCGAATTTCGTTGCTTCAACCGTATTATCGCCAGACCAGCAAAATTGCGAATGAGCGTGCATCATCTGAGAAAATAAAAACGATATTATGGAATCGAAGACAATTTTCACTCATTGTGTTTCTTACTTTGATCGTTTCCAGTCTCAATTTTGCAGTGTTCGGTGGATGCTTTTCATTGACAAATAAGATATTTTTACTTTCACCACTATGTCCTACGATGTCATAACGAACACGCGTTTCGAAACCTTCAAAGGCTTCCATTACCATAACAACTGCCTCAAGTTCACGATCGAGGCGTTGATCGTATCCATTGAATCTATACATTGAGCCGGACACATCAACGACCAGTTTCAGTCTCTTTGGTTTTTCTTGTGCTTGGCCTGGTTCAGGATCTTGTTCTCCACGTTTTCGATAAATGTTCCGCTCACCAACAATGCCTTCAATTAATTTGTTATCATCAAGTTCGCCGGATGTTTGGTGTTTAAGCCAAAATCTCTCTTTGCGCTTCGCCTGCAGTGAACTCAAAATTACACGTAATTGTTGAACTTGCTTGCGAACTGGCGCACTAAACGCTTCATATATGCTATGGTCATATGACGACATTTTAATTTCTTTTAATTTATCTGAAAATGCTTTACGATTCATTTCTCTAGCCGCCTTTTTTACGTGCTCGGGAATGTCATTTTTTTCTTGGTCACTCAATTGATGCACCTTATGTCCTTTGTCTAATCGATATGGACCACCTTTTCCACCCAAACCAGCTGTGTCTCTCCCACCCGTTCCACCAGCCCATGTATTACCACCAACATGTGGATCATTATCTGGAATTGTCGAAAAATTTGGTTATCAATTTCATTAAAAAGATGCAAGTTATAAATTATTGTAAGTGCATTTCTGTTGTACTTGGATCTTCTTTTCCATGCTTCGGCGTTGACACTGATAATCCACTCGTTCTTTCGACAGTCATTTGAATTTCTCGTTGCCGCCGAATGGCTGCAAGCTCATTTTTGGCATAGCTTTCAATAGCTAGACCGTGTTTTTGAAGAACATCGGTTACTTGTTCCAATGCTTCCGGAGAATATCGATCAAAATCCAATACATTTCCAATTAATTCAGCGAAATTTTCGTGCGGATATTTTTCCAGATGTTTTACAATATTGACAACTTCTCGAGTCGAATAGGGGTAGTTCAATTGTCCCACATCGGCCATTGATCGAAGCTCAGCAAAGGCGCTAACCAACTTGCGTAGTATATTTTTATCGACATTTGGGCCATATTGTTGCAAGAGATAAATTTCCGAATCGGTCGATGGATTGTCAACGTTATGGCAACTGAATAAATCTCCCAGCGAGGCGAAAAAGTCATTGCCCAAAAATGGAAAACCAGGACGATTTGCCAAAACTATCATTCGGAAATCGGGATGTGTGTAAATTGTATCCGGCGATTGATTTTCGCATTGATCTGCATTTGGTGGATAGATTTTGCGTCCGTCCGAGAGCATCATTTCACCATTTTCAACGAACGTTTTTAAAATGCATGTCACATGAGTTGGCGCTTTATCGGCCTCATCCACAACTAACACATGACCAAATCGAACGGCTTTCACAAGTGGCGAATCCTCATACGCAACGACTCCATTCACAACCGATGATTGTGTTGTAAGCGATTGTACTGTTGTGTCACGGTGCAATTGAATGTATTCTCTGGGTCTATTCATGAGTTGTAGCAAGCGATCGGCTACTTTATTTTTGCCAACACCTTGATTACCGATGAGCAATAAATGATTTCCAATTAGGAAATCCTGCAGCAATTGCTCCAATAAGACAATATGTTGGGGAACATCGAAAAATAGAATGTCTGGGACTTTAGTTAGGGCTTTTGTTTCATATCTCTTTGCAGATGTCCTTCCAATTTTCAAAATATCACCTTTAATTTCAATTGAACATGTCGAAGCCTCCGCAGATTTTCGATGTGGAATTTTGGCATTTTCAATTGCGTTTTCTAGTGCGGCTCGAGGTAACGATGGCAGTAATTTGGCTAAAAATGTTTGCTGAACAGTTTCATATACAATATCATCGTTTGGCGGATAGACGGACATTCGATGTGCGATTCGTAGTAGCTGCCGCGTTGATAGTGTTTTTGATAAATTATTCACGATTGGATCTTTTGAATTCCTTAGTAATTCAGCCAATTTGAAGAATTTTCCCATCGATGGACTGATCTCTCCATACTAAAATCAAAGAATGAGCATTTGATCATATTGCAAGTAAGAAATGAAAAATCTGTTTGTTACTATCGATTGAATGATGTGCTTTTCCTCTGACACGCTCAAATTAGGCACTTCGTGGAATAAAAAGAGGCTCAACACTTCAGGAGATTGCCAGTTCACGCCTGAATCGACTGAAAATATTGAAAATAAATTTAATTGCATATTTTTTGACACAGCTTTATATTTTGTTGCCATTCACTCACCAGCTGGCGGCTCAGCTAACGCTATTATTCTGAATGATGGATGAATGCGAAAAATCCCATTTTTTGCCAATTCCTCCGAACTTTGTCCATTTGAAAGTAGCTGATCATATGAATCGTGTTTAATCAAACGGGTTCCATCATAAAGTTGAATTTCACGGTCATGGATCAATCTAATGATTTGAATAGATCGCATTCGGAATAACATCATAACATAAATTTCATTTTTCGAGCTCAAATGCAATTATTATATTTGCAAAATCGAAGTGGAATCGAAAAAAATGGACTTACCTGTGCAAGATAGAGATTGTGCTATTGTGTATTCGATGAAGACCATCTAAAACAGCGATCGTTCCATTTTTTGCGGCCCGAATTAATGGTGAATCTCTCCAAATCGTATCTCCAGTGGGTGTGGTTGTTCTTTGTTGAATGATATCCCGAGCTGTCATATCTTGGTACAACATTAACGGCTCAATTCTTTGATTGATTAAGTTTGCAATTTGTGACACCAAAATTGACTTTCCACTTCCTCTCGGTCCAACCAGGCAAATATCGCCGACAGC
The DNA here is from genome assembly GCA_028476595.1 of Obolodiplosis robiniae. Lineage (NCBI taxonomy): Eukaryota > Metazoa > Arthropoda > Insecta > Diptera > Cecidomyiidae > Obolodiplosis > Obolodiplosis robiniae. The sequence goes on along the minus strand of CM052015.1, from coordinate 5,026,835 downwards.
GTAACTTTGAATAATCCCGCACAACAAACTATTTTGATAATCGGTCTCAATAAATTGGTGGCCCAGCACTGAAGCTGCAGATTGATGGCCACCCAGCACTTCCAGTGACAATTTGCTACCGTCTGAATCAATTGTAACTGGAAGATGAAAAGATATTGTTTAGGATTTGTATAATTTGAGATTGTTTTATTCTTCGAAGAAAATTTTAGGCATTATTCTCACCTTTATGACACTCTAAGCTTCCATTTTCTTCCAAAAGTAGTTTCGAAATTGTAGGCCGCTCAACGGAGACAATCTTCTTAATATCGCTCTGCCCAACGATATTTGGGATCCAAGAAGTTTTTTTCGAAGGGGTCCTTGATATATCAAGCGATTCAAAAAGAGTGTGCACACTGTCGTGACATTCTTTTGGTAAAAATGAATGATATGGATATAATCTATAAAGCAACTCAAATGGAGTTGAAGAGGGATTATTGTTGTTAATCTTCGCTATCCATTTGAGGTTGTCGCATGGAAAGTCTGGGAGTATTTTGGTTAAAGGCGTTTCGGAAGATGACTGAATTGCGTAGCCGAATGACGTAATCTTTTCTAAAGTGTCAATATTCGCTTGTGGAAAATTCTCTTTAAGGCTATTCAGTGTTTCCTAATAACAAGAAAAGCAGAAAAATCCACATTTATTTTTTATACACAGCTCAAAAAGTGGGAAATGTCGATGCTGTTATTTCCTCACCGTGTATGTTGCTGAGTTGATATCTCTTGCTTGAAATCTCGAACGCAGTGGTGGATCCAATGGAACGCCATGATACTTTGGAACCGGCAGTCCCAAAGCGATAACTCGAAAGTTTTCAGACACTCTAACTAATCCCCAGCGCTTCAGCTCATCAGCTCCATGTTCCTAAGTGGATATATGTATGTTCAATTGCATGCTACAATTGATATTGCCAATTTTTTGTACCTCATGCAGCTTATCGTATCGATTGGGTGGAATAAGAAAGCGACCATCTTCCAAATGCATCTCGCGATTTTCCAGTAAATTATTCAAAACGGGAAGAACATTTCGTTCTGCTTTTTCAATGCCTTCAATCACCAAAACTCGGCCATGAATTGCTGCTTGCACCGCACTTTGATCGAAATAAATTGCTGTACCATTTTGAATTTCACGGCGCTGCTTTAAATCACTTTCAGTTGTATCACGGCTCAAAGCAACGTATTCAACTTCCCGCTGAGTTAGTTCCAAAAATTGCATTACAATCGAACGGCGCAAAGGGCCCGGCTTCCCAATCAAGAATATATCTTGACCGAGCAAATCCTTTTGAAACATCCATTTTAAGTGATGTAATACGGTTTGAGATAACACAAACTCATTCGATTGCGAGATTCGCACTGAAATATATATAAATTTTAACGATATTAAACTAAATTCTTCAAAAAGCCTTATATTTTGTCCATGCTAAAGAATATTGCCAAAACTAAGACAGTTATTTTGTTGTAAATATGAATATGTAGTTGTAGGTAATTGTATGTTCACTGATATAACTCACGGAATTTCTTCGGCACAAGTAATGGATTTGTTGGTTTATTTATTTCTTTAGTAATTCCATCTATCGTTATTTTGCAGTCGGCTGCAAAAGTTCTGTAGCAAGGTTCCAATCGAAACCAAATTGACTTCTGTCGTAGATTAATATTTGCCTTCAAAGCATTTTGTAAAATATACATTTTCACGACAATATTTCAAATTTTTGCTTTCTTTCTCTTCAAATTTCAATAAAAATATTATTGCACTTATGCTGGATTGTGATTTGTCCCAAACTCAATCGAAAACTATCCAGCAGCAATGATTACGACAAAATCTAGATCAATTTGCTTAAAACGCTGTTTGAACTTTGCATCATGTATACACTTGGCTGATAGCTGCTGTCAAATATGACAAATGTCATGCACAACGTTCACGTGCGTTTGACATTTCAATGAAAACAAATCGCAAAAATGTTTAACTCAGTTAAATTTGATAGATCACATTTTATTTGTTTCTGAATTCATCCTATCCAAATAGCACAAATATGTGCCATTTTATTTTTAAGATAATTTATTATCGCTCGTCAATAATGTAGAATTATTTTCGAGATTTTCGATTCACTTTGGAATTTTATCCAATCCAGATGATTTGTTCAGCCTTTTTTGTTGTTGTAAAAATATTGAATTATAAATTCGTGGATGGGGAGGTCGCACTCGCACAAGCATTATATACCATCTGCCCGAAGTCAGGATCCAGTTCCATGTCACTTGCCGCATTCATTTCGCTAAAAAAAAGAGATATTCAAATAAATTGTATTACTTGCTGTTTTTTTTTTCTTCAAAAGTCTTGCACTCACTATAATGGTTTGAATGGCAATTGACCGTGATGGCTGATATTGAAGTTATTTGCATTGCGACTGTTGAACTGACCAAAACAGAAAATTGCTGACTTATTCCGAATATGTATAAACAGAATAATTTTTGCTGGAGCCGACTCCTTGGCCACTTTTCGCACATAACTCAATGGTGTACTAAATACCCACTTTCCATCTTTAACGCTTTTGTAAATTTCTGACACGTTTCGTACGGTCAATAAGAAGTATCTGTTTTGTATGATCTGTGTCGAAGTGATAGGATTTAAGCCGGAAGCACCATGATTCGGTAACGTTTGTTCCGAATAATGATTATTCTTTGTGTTGAACAATCCCCGAATTAATTCTTCCTGTGATTGAGTCAGTTGATTGGACGTAGATGGCTGGGCTGCTGCAACAGCCGACCGATAATCGGTTGCGATTGAATTATTTGGTTGTCGCCAGTTTTCTGGCTGCGTCATCGATTTCTTGTTTTTTCCATTTTTCTTCTTATTCTTCTTAGGACTTCGTCGATGTTCCGGTTGAATGGCTTGATTGTATGCATCTGACATGAATGTCGGTTCTCTATTCTTCTCTGGAATGGATCTTTTCTTAATCGCTACCGCCAATGCCTGACTTTCATTCGCTTCTCCATCAGTTGCATTGCTCGCTAGCTCTTGCTTTCGTTTAACGTATTTTTCAATGTTATCCTCACCTTGGATAACAGCAATCAAAGCATTCAAAATGGCTTGTTCTTTATTTGTCATATAAAAGTTTGACGGTTCTTTGAGAAACTTGGCAAACATTGATGCAAATCTTTGGCGCAATTTGAACAACAATTTTGCTTCTTCAGGATCCATTATAAATGAAATCCACTTGTCAATTATAAGTACAGCTTTGGGATCATTTTCGCTTCCATTTCCATTTTGAAACACCTGATCATCGAGTTTCATTTGTTGGAGTTCATGTTCCGAAGGAATATCATCACAATCCATACTAGATGCATCAATCTCAGCTTCGAATGTATTTCCAGATTCAAGATTTGCTTTTGGCAAATTGACTGGACCGGCAAATAGGGCGACATTCATAGCTGGAATGATGGTGATATTTCGTATCAAATTGAAATGAGTAATGCGCGTTTTTTCACCATGAATAAGCCACTCGGCATCTACTTTCAAAACATTTGGATCGATTTGTCCTTTGCTTCTTCGTTCTCGCAAAATCGATGACAGATGGGGGTACAATTTTTTGTCTTGCTTCGAGAAAATTCGTCCGTTCAATGAGGAAATTCGGCAAACGTTCGGATACATGCCGGCGGTCAGGCATGCTTTCACAATGTCCCACTTTAGAGAATTTTCATTCAATTTCCGTGGGTTCTGTGCAGTATTTTCACACACCATATTAGCCATTTTCAGGTGTCCCATTATGAGTCTTTTGACGCCTTGAATCATCTGCATGTTTCCCGTAGAAATGAAATTCTCCTGGCAGAATTCATGCTTATGTCTCTGTTTCGACCATTTTTCGAACGCATTCAACAGCATCTTGTGGTCACTCATCGAATCTTCGGCAAATTCTTTTTTTATCTTATTTATCTTTTCGCCCTCATTTCCCAGCGGCAGCATGAATGGATCTTTCACCGATAGCGCGCTAACGATTGTCACCACCGGGTCCAGACATTTCAACATAATCGAATACAAAATCATTTTGCCGAGCTGACAATCTACTGGCATATTCGCCAAGTGGATTCCCAGATATGTGATAGATTCGTCATCATCCAGAGCATTTATTTTCTTCAACAACTCGATGCTTTGGCGAATGTTCTTGACAGCCGGCGGCTGGAGAGCTTGCAGTAGGAATCCTTCGATCGACAGATGCGATGACAATATTTTTGCATTCAAACAGATTTCAGTCAAGGGCACTCGCAGAATTTCGGGCAGCGTGTATTTTTCCATCGCTTCGAATTGTTCTGTTGAATACAAACGATAGCAATATCCATTTCGAACTCGACCAGCACGGCCAGCTCTCTGCTTTGCGCATGCTTGTGATATATCCGTTGATGTTAAACATGTTGATTCACTAATCGAATCGTAGGATATTTGCTTTACTTTGCCCGCATCCACCACATACACCTATTTTAGAAAAAGATGAATTGAATTTGAATATTGAACTAAAAAATCCTTAAATAATTGATTCAATTTAATGGGATTTATGTTTATTTCTTATCGAATCATCATGCAACTTTGAGAATAAATCACAAAATATTTCAAGTCATTACGATGAGATCGAATTTCAAGTCATTACACATCATGTAATTTAAATTTAATAAATTTTAATAATAAAAAAAATTAATAAACATCTCAGTTTCTAATTTTTACTTCAACAAACGCTCCTTCGCTGGTTTTGAATTGGTAATAACAATTACGAATCAGTTCACTTTGATCTGAACTTTTGATTCATGCCAACGATAGATATGGTTCCACATTTATGTCATGTATAACTTTCTTTTAAATGTTAATGAGCATTCAAATTAATGGAAAAACAGATTAGAAAAACACAAATACTTCAATTTAATGACAAAATTTCATAAAAAAATAATATCCTGAAAGATTCAATAGGATACAATGTGAACTTAAGATATTCGGCATACAAATGTTCAGTTTTGACCTCGAAAAGACACCGAAAGTCGAAAATTTTACAGGGGAGGTAGTCCTAAAATCTCATCGGAATGACTTGAAATTTTACATGACTCATTTTTTTCATAAAAAAATAATATTCTGAAAGTTTCATAATGATACAATGCGAAATAGTCATAGCCCCCATACAAATTGTTCGTAATTATATTGAAAAACAGCCCATTTTTTGATTCCACTCCACTAGAGCTACCCGAAAAAATTATCCGATTAGGCTGAAAATCAAAAGGTTTCTAATCCTAATAAAGTTCAATGTGTTTGTAAATTTTTGTTCAATTCTAAAATCAATTTTTTGAGTTGGACAACGGACAACGTACAACGTACCACACACGGACAAAAAATTGCTCCGGGAATGGTTGCAATCGTTTTTTCTAGGTTCAAAACGCATAGAAAACTTATTCCTGGCGTTTTGAATTTTTTGGACCGATCGCAATACCTTTACCTCACACAGTGCTGTGTGCGGAAAAGTAAAAATTAAGAATAATAACAAACCAATTAAACATACCACATCGTTGATCGTTAGTGACGTTTCTGCAATGTTTGTGGAAAGGATGATTTTGCGGATGCCATTCGGCATGGCATCAAAGACACGAGACTGTTCAGTGCTATTCGTTCCATTGACGCCACTGTGCAACACAAATAACTCATAGTTGGTCGCTTGAAATCGAGTTTCAATTATATCCTTTTGCTGCATAATATCCTCATAGCCGGGCAAGAACACGAGTATACTACCATCGATCGCTTTCACCGTGTGAATGTGCATAATTACATGATAAAGTAGCTCATGGTCGATTTCATTGCCTCTGAAATCGGTTGTCAGCTGATAGGAAGCTAGAGTGAATGCTTTCAACGCTTTCGCCTTCGCATCTGTATCGCTGTCTGCGATGACAACTGCTTTAATCGGATGCAACTTTAAATAGTATTCCAATAATTCACAGCAATCTTCTTGTTCAAACTCCTCAGCATAATTGTAGGCCATTTTATTATGCGGATCACGGAAATTCGGATTAGCGCCAAGACTTATTAATTTTGTCAGTGCATTGTAAAAACCCTTTTCAGCGGCAATGCTCAATGCAGTTCGTGACTTTGTGCTGTGCATATAATCCGGTGGCATATTTTCATCCGTTATCAAACAGAAGATTTGCTCAAAAGCATCATCGTTATCGTGATTCATACATTCATCGAAACATTCATCGTAGAACTTTATGTCGTCTTCGTTGACATCTGAATCAAAACAATTACTAAATATTTGATCGAAAAGTATTTTTTGACGGTAAATTACCAATGTTATCTGGATTTTCCGTATTGGATTCATCGACGGATGGCATTTCATTTGATCGCAAGATTTTTGGCCCCTGATTTTCCATCAAGTATATGTCCATTTTCTTTGTTTTGTAGCCGGTTTCCATAAGAACATCCCCGAGAAACCGAACTTCAACGTCGAACATCCGGCCAGGACAATTAATTACCGGACAATTGTTGAAGTAGCTGCTAAATTGTTCGGAATCCAGAGTAGCCGACATCAAAATAACTTTGAGACGAGGATTGGCTTGAATTGTGTCTTTGATTGCTATCAATAAAAAGTCAGTAACTTTTTCTCGTTCATGTACTTCATCAATTATAAGGTGGGTAATGCTTTTGTAGACATCATCTTTCTTAGAGCCCGTCAAACAACGCAATAAAAAGCCACTGAATTGAAGAAGAAAAATAAACAAATGTGATAAAAATGACGAAAAACATAAAAAGTTGGCATCAGATATAAATTCGATTAACCTTGTCGTAAAAATCAAATTCGTTGTCGTTGAGATGCGGCTGTCTAGACGAATTTGGTAGCCCACAGACTTGCCCAATGTATCATTGCGTTCCTGTGAGATGCGTGTAGCAATCGATGTGGCGGCCAATCTCCTTGGCTGTGTGCAAATTATTCGGCATTCTTGATTATTTTCTGCACATTGTTCCATTATATATTGTGGAACTTGCGTTGTTTTGCCGGACCCTAAACATGGCCAAAACAAATTTGGTTTTTTTAAATTCTCATCTTTTGATTATGTGCAATCTGATACGAACCAGTTTCTCCGGATATAACTACAACTTGATTTTGATTAATAGCTGCCAAAATTTCGTTACGTTGTTCATAAATGGGCAGATTTTCTCGGATCGATTTAAATGAATCGGTGCTTCGAGTCAATGGTGGAACCGTGATTCGGGATTTCAAACGGGAATCGCCAAACATAAAAGGCAAATGTGCATTATGATTATTTCCAATGGGACGTAGAATAGTGTTTACTTTGTCAGTGTCTTCAATCGGATCATTTGTAACCAGGGGTTCAATCAAGCTAACAGAAGCATCAGACAGTTGTAGAAATGTGGTTGTGCCATCGCCGATCGGTACATATGGAGTGCTATTTGTTTTGAACACAATCAAAAAACGATCGGGGCCTGTGTATTAGAATAGTCCAATCAAATCCATTAAATCGATGATTCAATCCAATATCTCAAGACATTGCAGAATATCTTACCTGTGCCACTAGATTTGGATTTGAGACCGATCTTGTTGGCATACTTATGTAATTTTTGCCGTTGACGCTTATCAAGTGTAGGTGCAAAAGCAAGTTGGTCGCGTGTATTGTCACTCAATAAATCATCCAGTTGTTTTTTAAAATGATCCATTTCTTGTTTTTCCTGCAGCTTTCTTCTTTTTTTCTTTGCCGCTTTGGAATCCATTGTTGCTTTGGAAATTATTTATTACGAAAATTTACGCTAATAACTATAAATTTGAGATAAATTAAGAAAAATGCACGTTTTCGTGTTCGATATCAACATAAATACAGCTATTTGACATTTGGAGCTGTCATTCGATTTTAATCATCTGTAAACTACACGTATTAAAATCATAACCTCAAATTGAACTATTTTATTTTTGTTAGGACGTTGGCAGCTATTTGACCGTTTTTTTTTTTTTTTTTTTTATTTTAATTGTATTTTTTGATTTCAATTTTCAATTTCATTTGGTCACAAATAAATGAGAATGAATGAAGTGGTTTATATTTGCAAAGTTTCATGAAAGATTGAGAAAATATTAGAGAAAACTGCTATCTTTACAGACCTAATTGTCGGATGATCTGATGGATTTGCTCCATTACACTTGTATTATTTTCTCATAATCATTATGCGAGTAAGAGAATCTTACAAGAATCTTTGTTCCTCTAGGTTCAAAAAATCTATTTCCTCTTTGTTATAGAAACAATGTGGGCTTAACGGAACATTTTCTGGCGTTGATTCTCAACTTCCTTAGATTTCTCCAACAATAATCTGTAGTGAAGTGTTTTGCATGTTTTGTGATCATATGCAAAAGAAATTCAAAACGAACAAAATTAAAAAAAAAAACAAGTTTGTATACCTTTTCTATTTGTCACAAATCTTTGTATCATATTTATTCAGACCGATTCAATACAATTTGAAAAGAACATCAATTGTTGAGTTTGAGTTAAAAACGAAATGTGATTCAATACATAAATTGTTCACTCAAAAGAATACTAAAAAATATGTGTAATTTACACAAATACTCAATTAAATTTTGTAATTTACAGTGTTCGCTCGTTCGAATAAAGTTAGATAATTTATAATATGTTAATTGTAATATTTACATTGTCAATTATTTTTGCGTATGGCTAATTAATGTCTCTTTGTAATCTAAAACTTTGTTAGAAAAAAAACCGATTTAAAGTCCTAAAAAACGAATTATTCTGTACGACTAAATGACCTGTTACGTTTGTCTGTGTGTTTGTGTATCATTTCAAAATCGAAAATGTATCAATTTTTGTTTGTTCCTTAGAAAGGTGTGTTTTCGTTTGCATTTACGTATTCTTTTGTTGTTTTTTTTTTTTATTTCTTGTGAAAAATATTTGCGTAATATGTTCAATGCTTAATCTTATGCGACTTTTGTTTTCACGATTCTTTTCACTAAATCTCAGCGTATACACATAGTGGTTAGCGTATACACATATAAATTCTATTCACTCTTTAATTTTCTATTTGCTACTATCGCACGCACGATCGCTCGCCCGTTCTTGCCGATACTTAATATGAATTCTTTCTGTTTATATGTTGTTGTTGTTGCTTCATTTTAAATACACATTAAATTAAATTTGTATAATAATTATAATAAAAAAACTATAAATTGATCACAGCAGTTCGGAAAAAAAACCACCAAACCATGCTAGATAAATTGGCAAAAAGTATGTAAATAGGGCACGTTTGAGAGACATTTGCGATGTGGTTGTGCCGACAGTGCCGCTGCCCGAACTCTTATTATTATCAACACTATTAGTGTGTGTATTTTTATTAACGTTATTGCTTTCGCTGTTGTCAGTGTGAGTTTTGGTTTTAACTTCTTTCTCATTTTTGTTGGTGGTGGTGGTGCCTTTGCCGCTGGTGTCACTGTTGCTTGGATCACCATTTGAACCAATCGTATGTGTTGTTGTTGTTCCTTCTTCATCGAATTGACGTGGGTAGCCACCGTTACCCGATCCTTCATTTTCTTCGCTTTCAATTGATCCACCACCTGAACCCGAACCGCTGCCATAGTAAGGCTCTTCTGCAATAACCAATCAGAATCAGTTAACAAACGGTATTCCAAAATGTGTGATAGAATTGCATTTCAATTTGTATTCATCAAATACGTACCATTATCAGCCCATTCGACATCGTGGCCATTGTGCGCGTTTCGCAGTTGAATAACGGTGTTCTTCAATGTAAATAATTGTCCATCGAGTACTGTTGAACGCCTGCCGCTGCCCAATGGCGATGGAAATTCTGGATTTGATGCTGGATCAGTTGCAATCATATGAGGATATCTGTAAAATTCAATAAATTTTCATGAGATTTAGTTTGAAATGTTAAACTTTCTTATTTGTTGAATAATAATTACCGATCGATTTTGTTTCCATTCCAGCAGTTCATATCATCACTCGATGATGAAGCGAACTCTTCAAGGTTACAAACTTGATAAGGTAAATTTGACCAGAATTTTTCCGAGTCCTTGACTTTGGCTCGAATGTCTTTAACAAGTTTATCGAGAGGTGGCTCTTTGTTGTAGTCATCATCGTTGTTGCGTCCTTTCGATGTGTTTGCACCATTTCGATTGTTGTTCTTATTCTTACGGCGTCTATTCGATGAGCTTGACTCTTCTTCAGATTCACCATCAAACTGAAGTGATTCGTAAATCAATTCGCGATTGTTGGCACGCTCTGTACGGGCCGGCTCTGACTGACGTTTGTACCGATTCATTTGGCGCATCGGAAATTCGTCAATAAATGAAAAATGATTACTGGCATCGTCGCTAATGTCGTCGAAATATCGCTTCTTTGAAATCAATAATTTTGGATTGACGTCACGACGACGACGTCCCTGTTTTGGATTCGATGGATCCAATTCTGGTTTTCCACATCCACTGAAGATTTGCGCTGAGATATCCTGACTGGTTTCCTAATGAAATAACAGGAACGATTCCGTTAATTTTTTAATGTTTAAAACATTGGCTTGGATAATATGAAAAGTTTTTTTTTGAAAAATTTTCAATGAAAAATACCTGGAAATTCATGATGGCTTCAGAAATTTTGATATTGATCGGCTCAACCACCATCACAATATTGAATGGTCCCAATAATCGTTCGGCAATTTTGTCCATTGACTGCACGAAATTATTCCATTCGGTATCCAATTCGACGAAGTGATTTAAACATCCTCGCATAACGTTACCGCAATAATTTGAACATGGTTTTTCCACAAAACCCCTGCATACGCCGCATTGCTGCATTTTCACAAGGGCACTGGTACATTCTGGGCCGGGCCGTACATTTGCCATGTTCCGTGCCACTTCAACCGCGGACGTTAATGCTTGTTCGAATGTTCGTGTCGCAACAAACGAACGCTTTATTTGACTTGTCAATTTTTCGGGAACGTCTCCAAATGGTTTCAATTGTTTCATGTGCTCGCTCACACAGCCCAAATATCTATAAAAAGAGATAAAAAAAAAACCATTGAATGGCACGTTTTTCGAAGTAAATCGATATTTTATAGTTATTATTGCACTTACTTGTCATCGAATTTATATTGAGCATTTAGAACAGTGAACATTTTCTGATACAAAACGTTGAAAAATGAATCTAATGTTTCGGTTAAATCGACCTTTCCACGGGTATAGTAGTTCTCCAAATCGCTGTACAGCTCCGAAAATACATACGAATTTTGCTCATAAATCACTCCGTACGTTCGTTTGAACATATCATGGAATTCCGCTTTCGATTCAGCCAATAAATTTTTGAAAAATTCTGAAAATGGAAGCAATGAACATTGAGATACAATGGAATTGTGGCTTTTAAGCGCCTATTTCAATATTATCCTAAATTGATTGCTTGAAATATAGTATGCATTTAAGTGCAACGTACCATCGAATCGCGTTGCTCTTGCCGATAGCACCGATGCCAATTTTCCAATCAAATCTTTGGTATTTCGATCGAGCTGTGCACGTGAGTTGCTTGTCAATTTGATCTCTATATTTCTTGAACAGCATGATCCAGATGAGTTATCACAATAAACCAAATGTGGATCTGAAAATGGGGATAAACAGCAAAGAAAACGTTAAAACTTCGAATAAACATAGAGGGCTTAAAACTATAAAACTAATTTCGACAATCCAAAAATGACATAAGATAGGCGTGTGTGTTTATTGCTGAATTGGCTTTGTTTAAAAGCCAAACCAAAATCGATATCCAGATAATTATAGATTGGAATCGATAAATCCGTTTTAATTATAAATGTTGGTTGTGTTCCCTCGGATCGGATGTGTAAATTCAACCATAGCGACCCAAAACTTTGGGCCGCTTACATCATTTCCAAACCGGCGTCCGCGTTATTTGCTCATCAAGTCATTTTTCAAGCATCATGGTATATCCATGATGCCAGACGACTAAATTCGTTCGATGCAAATATGAATGAAAAGAAAGATATAGGCATTTACTGCTTGATTTACTTCAATACGAATGGAAATATGTAAACAAATAAAGCAAATAATCCAAACTGTTTACACATTTTATTCGAATCCAAATATCATGTACTTTGCTTTCAACAACTTCCAACTTACTAATTTTGCCTCACATTTTCAATACCGACCGAAAAAACCTGTCTAGCGTCTATCAATTTCAATTTTCAAATGAAAATATTTCTCGGTATTTTGGACAACATATTCTCATGTTTATACATTGGATTTCCATGTGCATCTCACGACAGACTAATGCAACTAAATAAACCCCGGCACAGACGCACTGAATACGTAATGTGATGTCAGATATCAGTGAGTCAATTGTTGAAAGATATGACATGTTGATTGTTTGGATAACCAAACATTATACATCGATTTTTAAAACAATCTGTATAAATTGAGGAAGCCCCTTCTAAACGATCGCTGGCCGAGATATCGAAAATGGTGAAGAATATATGATGCACAAGTGAATGCACTCGTAGCAGTTCTATTAATAATGTTGTACACTTCATTCTTGTTCCATTAATAATGTAGTATTGATATGACCGTCACTCAATTAGTTGCGATAAAAGCGGCCAATTCATGTACATGTCAAATGAATTTATTTTTTCTTCGTACAAATTTCGATGGTTATTTTCAAATCAGGTTGTCAAGTGTGATCATCCGTATATATATCTGGCTTGATTTAAAAATACGATTCTGTACGATAATATATGCGACATGATTGAGAGAGCGTGGAAACGAGACGTTGAACGCACATGTGAAGTCAATGGCTCATGAATTACAGCTGAAATTCGTGAGTTGATTATTAGGAGTGAGCGCGAAAAAATGAAAAATAAATAAAAAAGAAGCTGTGAAAACATTTATAGACACGCCAAAAATCTTGCGGCACCTGATCTAACAGACAGACAGTCATGTATCAACAGAATTTATGTGAATCGTCTTGATTGCTGGCAATTGAAAATATGCATAAAAAAACGCTCTAAATCTTTTATTTATGCCACAAATCAAGACACACTCTCTCTGTCTCTCGATATCAATGAGTGTTTTATCAATTAGGAGATATATGGTCATTTGCGGAAAAATATCGCCAAAACAACACATTCCAACGAATTTTTGATTTGGACAAATGAATGTGGAGAATTCAAACATCTTATATGATATTTTATGACATTCACATTTTTAAAGCTGACACTTTATTTATATATTTATTTAAACACCGCCTAAGATAAAGCAGGCTGAATGAAAGTATAAAATATAATAATTTACACTTGTAATCAATATTCATGCAATATCTCTTCAGGTAGTCGACAATCGATGGGTCTGTGTGTTTGCATTTCTACATCCCACACGTTTCCCTGCCATGCCTGTGTATAATATTTGTGCACAGATTCAAGATATTTTATGTGTTTATCGACGTTCAATTCCAGCTTTGATTTATGATGATATATTTGTCGCGCATTGTGCGCGCGAGCAATAAAAAGTCTGTGTGTGCTTGTGAAATCCTGTAATAAAAAGTTTGTATCTTTTTCTCTCTATTTTATTAATCAATAAGTAGGCAGGTGAAGTCGATGAACGATTGTATGTGTGGTTGTAGTAATACGTGCGTGGTACTAAATATGTGTTCTGATTGAATTTATATTCTTTTATCAATGTTTATCAAGAACACGTCGAACGAGTTCAACATTTTGTTGTAATTCCTGAATGAAAGGCGTATTGAAAAAGTCAGGAATAGCTGCATCTAAATCAAACACTCAGATAGCAATATTAAAATCCATAAACATAATCATTGTATGTTTGATTTAGAATGTGATTCATTCTTTTGTTTTCAACACAATCGATTCCATTAAATGCAGTTTGCTATACGTAGAACGATAAAATTAATTGGTGTGAAGTTTTAAATATGATGAATTGAACAATTGACTTCACAAAATATGTCAAACGATCGCATTTCATTCCCCTCAATAAATCAAGTTGATTGGAAAATCAGTTGTCAGACCATTGTTTTCGAAACAACAAGGCTCAGAAATATATACAATGAAATTCTTTGTGCCATTTTAATTGCGAAATATCATTAAACTTTGCAGTCATCAAAAATCGTTTCGAATAAACAACTGAAATAAAATAAACGAAAACGGCTCTAAAGTTTGATAGCGACGAGCTGCGTCGCCTGACGAATACGTCAATTCTTTCAAGGGTCATCGATTATGCTCTTCAACTCAGTGATAATAATTACGTTCGAGAATTTGGCTTATCTTTTTTTCATATTCAAACACAATTTTATTAATATTCAAAAGTGTTGAAGCCGGTTATAATACATTTTCTCATCTCTTGCATTCATTTATACAGCTCGAAATATTTCTTTCTTGCGATAAAATGTTATGGCTCTTCAGCCCGAATACATATCAAACAAAAGGTGGATAAAATGAGAACAACATGTGAGAATAACACATAAAATAAAAAACTGAAAATTCCACAACTTCACACATATCGACAGTGTCTAGCACCGATTTTCATTAAGGGAATGTATGTATTTATTTTTTTTGAATGACGAATTGAAACAAATAAAAGACAGTGAGAAAATAGATAAACCATTCTTCGTTCTCTATCTTTACTTTCCTCAATTCGTGTTTATAAATAATTTTCAAGTGATTTTTACTCTTCAGCCGATGTTTTTTCTCTCGAAGATTTTTTCTGTTCCGTATGCCAACAATCACCTATTATCCTTTTCGGATTGTGTTTTCTGTGCTGTCTTAGTCGCTTTTATCTCGATTCAAATAGATACGCATACGATGGAGAATGAGAATGAAACAAATCTGTGTGTGCATCGAACAATGCGTGAACAATCTAGCAACATTTATGACAATGCATCATTGACATCGACACTACGAGCAAGCCGGCAATTCAATTCAACATCCCACACAAATACTATTGAAGATAAAGTCAGTCACGGAATGTGCAAGCAGTGTAGAGGAAAGCAAGAGAATGAATTGATCCAGCCTCAAATACATTGTAATATTTTGTAATTGCATACAAAATCTTGGATAACTATGGACGAAATACCGAAAAACTACATACATCATGATCGAACGGGATAAAAGAGACAAGCGCACCGAAGGATGGGCGAATAGTGGGAGAAGGAACGAGAGGACAGAAATATTGGAGAAAAGCACCAAACGATCTATATTGTGAAGAGTTTGCAGACACTTGGCGCCTTTAGTTCGTTGCAAATATACAATATATATTCTACGTGAAAAAGAAAAACACACACACAACACACATTTCAACAAAAGCTTTAAACTGCATCTTTTCGTATTATGTGCCGTTCATTACGTTTTATTATAAATGCGGTCCTTTGGCAACATATTCAAGCATACGATGAATGATGATGATGCAGAGTGTAAATTAAATGAAACGAAACAGATAACACGGCACAACAACAACAACAGCAAAATGGGAAGAAGGGAAAAAAGCACGCAAATACACTTTTGACTGGGTCATTAACTCATGTAGGTCTCAAATAGGATAACAATAACAAAAAGTGCAAACAAAAATATACAAAGATTTTATTACTTTGAATGAAACTGACGCGTCAAACTCAAGTGTATGAGAGCATTTTTCGGTGTTTTACTTAAGAAGATGAGAGAAAAAACGACGACGACGATACTGTATTTCTTCGTATTTCCCATTTATTTTGGCACTATGTGAAATGTTGTGCCATTGTGTTGATTTCTATATATCGTTGATATCTCTTAAGGAGCACATCAACTATCAATCTGCTGTCAAGTGTTAAAAAATGAGTTACTTGACGCGCTTGAGAGAATCTTCCTAGTGATTGCCATCTCTGTTGCACAGCGGCGACCGATTTTGATTGGGCAAGGTGTGCATTGGCTCGAAGGCATTTTTATTATGCTTATCTCTCTACCTATATATTTATGTTTAGCATTTTGAGGTGTTTTCTCTTTTGATCTTTTCTCCTGCGTCGAGACTGTGAAGCCGTTTTTGGACTTTGCATCAAACACAGAAAGAGATAAGGAGAGAAAGAGAGAACGGCAAAATGACAAATGAAATGAATGGAAAAGACGTTGAGAATACACGAAACATCATGTTATAATATGCAGACTTAGACATAATAACCATAGAAGTAATGATCAGTAAGCGGCAATACTCATTTATTAATTCTACCTCTGTTTCGCCTTTGTTTGGCAGCGAATCGACGAGATCCTCAAGCGTAAGCACAATAAAACACAAATCTTTATTTGCTGGCTTTTCGTTACCCTATAATTCGTTTAAATATGCTCCTGCTTTTCTCTTTGAGCAGCACTAGCATCAATTCATTTGAAAGTAATGGAACGGAAAAGAAATGCATGACACAATCATCCACTCACACACATACTCAGCCGCATAAAACATGGAAAATCCTAAATTAGGTATTAACGGCTATTACTTTACACAAGTACTTACTATCCATCTATTATCTATTATATGAGAAGTTTGTTTGGTTTAGCATTTCAAATATAAATCGGCATCGACGATAGCTATAAGCTTAAAAAAACAACTACAAATAGCCATTGAATTCTACAAAATCATTCAGTAAATCAAGCACCAACACACGACTCAACAAGCTTCAGAAATGCTATTTATACACATTTCTGTATTATATTGAATTTAATTTGTTTTCTATTTAAATAAACAAGGATGAATGGCAGTTCTATTCATTTATTTGTCTTTTTTCTTCATTCAGAAGCTTAACCAAAGTGCATCCGATGTGGATTTTGATCAACTTCCCGCGCAAGTTGGTTTCAAAATATTTTGCGGATGTTTTTCAATGTCATCTTGGAAATTATCTTTGGAATTGCGCTTCTAGTATAAGTAAAGTATTTCATCATTGAATTACTGCACTATCAATTGCGAGTGTCTGCTTTGATATCGAAGCAGCATTTGGGTTAAGTTAAAGCAATGAATGAGAGAAGCCAAAAAAATGTTCGCATTTCAGTTGTTTTGAATGCACGAGTGAGTGTGCTTAAGTAAAGATGACATGGCAATGGGAGTTTCTAACAATCTTGATATTTCCTGTTTTTCAAAACCGCAGAATAACAACCAACAAAACGTCACGTTTTTGATGAACGAGCTGCTTCTTTTATTATCCTCAGCATTTTATGATTCAAGAGTTAGTCATAGTTCGCAACATGCTATTTATTGAGTTTGATATGTGCCGTTGTTTTCACCCGAGAGTTTCAATTACAGGCTCCATTGAAGTTGTCAATTTCAATCAACTTGAAAGTTGGGCCTCGCAATGGTTTTTCGTCTGCATCGACATATTGCTCTTGATCCCATTTAATGTTAACATGCGGCCATTCTGGAATTGACATTCGGCTTCATTGGGTGCCACACACTCCACACACTCTTTAAATTAATTGCTGTTAAATTGGAAAAGCAAATACTTTTTCAAATTAATATATTCGGTGCTCTGAGTGTAAAATTTATGACATTTTAATGTCAGTTGCAGAAAAAAAACGTCGAGAGAGAGAGAGAGAGAGAGAAAATGCCGATCGTGCTGTTAAATGGGCTCGAAATATTTATACTGTTTCAGTGAGCACCAGCATCCGAATGTCATTAAGGAGAACAGATAATCGTGTTGTGTGGTAATGGTAAGTGAGTACTCAATTCAGCAACATCGAACAGCTACTTATTCTCTATTGTTATCAATTTGGGAAATGTGTCGCCGCATCTCCCGTATTTCATTCTTCTGACATTTTTTTTTTCTTTTATGACAATAATGAAAATGAATGAATTGTCGTCACATTTGCTTTGGTTATACATGTAAGTAATAATTACAGATCATCTCAAGCGCAGACATTCTATTCAGTGATGCGACTGGATAAAACGAATCCGTACATCAATAAGAAGGACATAAATAAAGTGTTTCACTCTGGTTTTTGTGTGTGTCGGCCTCTACAATCGCCTTTCAACAATTTCGTCTTCCTTCTTTAGAAATGTCCAAGCCAACAAACAGTTGAAGAATTATTACTGAAAGGTATGAAATATTACATTCGATTCGTCGAAAAAAAAAGTTGTGTGCCCAAAATGTACGGGTGAGAGAAAGATGTAATCAAATTGAAGAAACACGAGAGAACGAAAAAAATCGTCTCGAATCGATGTCCATTCATTTCATATTATTTCATTTTTCTTCGTTTATTATGAAGCGCATCGAGCGCATTTATTTGTTAGGATGATGATTGCATAGAAAAGAGCAAATAGCACATATTGGTCACATTGTTGAATGTAATGTGCCGATATGCGTACATAATAGCATTTACTGATATGGTTATTAGAAAACAAAACTGATTCTTTTTCCTCGATGAACGAATGGAGCAGAGAGGAAAAAAATGCATCGGAATGGAAACGAAACAATGAATAAGAAGGAGAAGAAGAAGATGGAGAAAAGGTACAAAAATGTATCCGCTCTCTGCTTGAATACAGTATTTTCGGTGCTAGCTGCTGGCATGCACTTCTACGTATTTTTTTCCTTTTCTTCTCTTTTCACAGATATTACTATTAAGTGCAATAATAACCAGATTTTTTCCGTTTAATGTATTTAATAAACGTTGAGGGAAAAAAACGAGCGGAGATTTCTTTATTTTCCTGTGTATATTTTTTCATACTCTTCTCTGTCGTCGCTTTTTTTTTCTCTTGTCTCTCATTTCTCTAGCGCTTTTGTTTAAACAGAAAACGTGTGTGTTCGTTTACCTATAAGAAGTTCGTAGAAAATGTTTTCGCTTGAGAATTGTCTAGTATTTCTACGTTTTATTATTATTATTCTCGATTATAATAACTGGTGGGCATTTCACAACTGCATCTTACTTTTCCGTTTCTTGTTTCGCCTTTATTTGATTGCGTTTTTTTCCTCTTCTTCTATACTCTTCTCTCACAGCTTAATCGTTCTTTTTCAATCTTTGCGCATCGCAATGTGAGTACAAGTTTTTATCGCTGATGAAACAAACTGTGAAAAACCAAATGTTTCATAAGTTGCGTAGGATCAGCGAAAAAGACGTCATTCATCAAGCGCACGCTTTGTTTTTTATTTGTCTTCGCTCTCTTACTAGTTCGGCTGTACATTAGTTTCGATTGGCGAACCAAAAATAAAAAACATTTAGGCTGACAAGAATCAATACCGAACTGATGATATTCTTTGGGCTTTCTTTCATTAATAAAGTAAATCGACTGGATTCGTACTACGCTTCATTTAATACGCTTCGATGATAGCAGGATTAATATACATGAGAGTGATATGTCGTGATGTATCGTGGGCTTGTGCAATAAAAAAATTCGCTCGTTTTGACTTTTTTTCACTATTCATATATTTCTTTCTCCGGTTTGCCACATCTTCATCGCTCGCGCATTCATAAAAACTATTCAACGACTTTGATTTCATGAGATGAGTTTTTTTTTTTTTTTTGTAAAATAAATCGTTTGCTAAGCGGCCAAATTACGTAAACCCACTCTGGAAACAACCGTCGATTCTTCCATCGATGTGTTGTCTCTCATTCTCTGTCCCCACTGCATCACAGCAGCAGCAGGCAGTAAAACAAAGAATGAGGCTACGAATTAAGTCGGATACAGGCAAAATCAAAATGGAAATAAATGGATTCTTTATGAAATTATGCCACCCACTAAAAAAGCGGAATACATAATCCAAGCAACCGAATCAAATCGACTGATTTAATGCGCTTGACATGGCATTGTTTTCATCATCTCAATTTCAAACTTGCGCTTTGTTTGTAAATCGCATATTTTTTTATTAGAAAAACGATTCAACAATAATCTGAGCAATCAGACTAGTTTGCCATATCCTTATTCGCACGAGTTTGTCATCAATTTTGCACATGGCCGAAGAAGCAGCAGAGTAAAATAAAAGATTGCAGAAATAAATTGAAATAATAACAGCATATCGTTCGTTAAATCACATGTGATGATGAGTACCGTTCAATTCGTTTAATTTTTTCATGAATTCGTAATTTTGAGGCGCGTCAAAGTGCGTCGATCGAAATACTTTCAACCATATGGCGAACTCTTGCAAATGGTTAAAAAATCATGTGTCTCTGCAGGGGTGCTTGAACCGATTCTCGTTCAACACATTGCTTCAACATCAATTGATTTATTTACTAATAATCGATTGCAAAAATCGCAGTTACTCGTGATGCATTTTGACCATACGGCGTTTAACACATATATTCGTTTGTACGATCCATTGAACATTCGGGAATGAAATGCAATTCGTGTATGATGTACATTCATTGAACGATTGATCGAGTGTTTGTGTGTACGTGCGCGCTGTGAAGCGTATTGAACTTATTAACGACACATAAATTGCCTTTCATCATTCTGCATATTTTCCGTTGCATTCTCTTCTGTCGTATGCCGTAGTTTTTTCGGTTTTTGTGGTCTTTGTGTTTGTGTGTGTGACTTTTTCAATGGATCGCGCTATAATTAACAATGAAGATAAATCAATTCGTTATTTATTTTATGAGACACACCAATTAAAATGAAATGTTCTCAATTTGGATGCGTTCGCCTCAATGAAACGAGAGCACAATCACTTTTCATTTCACATTGTTTCTCTGTGATTTTGTTTTCTTTGTTTCGTTTCATTTTCAATCCCTCTGCCATTTACATATTCTATTTTGGGATAAGCAACAATCGATTCCAGTGTAGTTTTCCAGTATGATGACAAACACTGCTGGTGGAACTGATGAGGTGTCTTTTTGTAGCTTCTCTTTTAAGCTTCTACTTAAAATCCGTTCTTTTGTGCAGCTTAAAATTATGTTCGCCGTTTTTTTTTTTGTTGATTATCGATAGTTCTTAAACGCCGATAAACCGCATGGTATTTTTTTGATATTGTCATTTTTTCCCATGTGAAATGAAATCAAAAAGTGGCAAGCCGAAAAAGCAATCGTGATTTGATTAAAAGCAGCAGGTCATCAGTTATGAAGCAATTAAGCATCGTGGTTACTGATTGCCAATAGGTGTATCCATTTGACTTGAATGCACATTTGAATGATATTTGGGGGGAATTCTGAAATATCATGTAACCTATTGAAAAAGAGAGAGAGCGAGAGAGTGAGAGGGACGCACACATCATCCTCATCATCATCATCATTATTATTATCGTGGCAAAATGAATCGGTTTCACTTCTTCTTTTTCATTCTGTCGCTCCCGGCGATTCTTTCTGACTGTAAATTATCATCTGTGTAGACAGTGAGCGAGCGAACAAAAACGCATCAACTAAAAATTTGTGCAAGTGATTGTGCCTTGATGCAGCAAGTCGGTCGTTGGAATATATTAGCCGAACATTTTTCGTTGATGCGTTCACGCTTGTTCTGGTCCATTTGCCACATTGAATCAAGGCGCGCATGCATATTGTTTATATTTGGTTCACAATTTGAATTGCTGCAGTTGCTATTATTTTTGAAGGCGATCTGGTTGCAACAACAGCAGCATCAGCATTCAGCAACTGTACAATGACGTCGTTTGTTTGCATGACATGCACTGAATGTGTGTTGTGCATCATCATCATATTGTGTCTCATTTAATATATATCAAATTTATGAATTTAATTCGAAATGATTTATTTACCTATTAGACCAATAATTTTTCATCTTACGTTTCACATTTTTTTTCTGTGTGTTTGTGTCGAAAAGTATATCGAAAATGCAACCGTAAACAAAACATGCGGCGCATATATTTCTTCTGCCTCGAAGAGTTTCATGTGTCCATTAAATTAAATGAATGGAAGAAAACCGAGAGCGAGTGTGCAAGAAAGAGGCAGCTTAAAAAAATGCCGAAGATGAAGAGAAAGAACCGTCACACAATTAATACATTCCATTTTATTATATATATTTTGTGTTCCTTGTGCATTGGCAGCTATCTGGTCGAATGGTCGAGGGGGACGAGCGAGTGACTCAAAGTTTCAGATGTGAAAGAATGTGACGGTAATGTGTGCGGCGTTTTTCGTTCTGTTTATATATTTTTCGAGTTGCCTTCACTTCGCTCTCGTCTTTGCATTCTGCCTTTTATAATTTTATTCCACTTTTATGCATCCTTTCGAACGATTCGATGTGAAACCATGTATAAAATGACCCAGCACATCCACTGCACTTTGGAGTGTGAGACAGCGCAACAAAGAATTTTTTCGCTTAAAAACTTTTTATATATTTCGTGAAATGGAAGTTAAACAACAACAACAATTGGGAAAAACATGAAGAACACAAATTCATTCAGTTCATTTTTCTTGTTGGTCGTCGTCGTCGTCGTTGAGAGGCTTTTATTCTCCATTTCGTTTGCTTCTTGATCGAAATTCCTTTTATATTGTTCGTTCATTGTACACTTTTATTATCACCTCCGATACGAATCGTTTTTTCTCGGCATCTCTCTTCGACTCTTGGCTCTTTGCTTGCCTTTTATTTCAGTTCAGCTTTTTTTGTGTTCGACGCACACTTTTCGGTAATTAGATTTGGACCACCAAGTAAAGTGAAATGCCTTTTTTCTGTTTTCCGTGGCGTTTACATTATTCCATCTTTCTCTTTGCGTCTTTTTTACTTTTCCGTTATCTTAAATGTAATCGACATGTGCTTCAATAATGCGCACTTGGAGATTACTATATGTGCATTGAAATTAAGTATTAATATATATTCAACATTTAAATTGTCGATGAGTCATTTAATTGTCAATTTTGTGGCCACGCAGGATGATTTCCATGGCATTGCAGTGCGGTGCACAGTGCACTGTGCGCTTAGCGCTATTAACCTTTTGTGTACCCGCGCGCGCGCGCGATAGACCTAAACTCGAAATGGATCCGTGACGGAGCAATAATGTGCATTCTGAATGGTTACATTATGAAATTATTAATTTTCGTTCCATTGATTAGCAGTGCATGGAAAATGAGAGAATGATCCAGCGCTAATGAAGCGAACCGTATTGGCTTAAGATTGCTTAATTATCCAGTGGGTTTCTTCTCTTTTTGGCTTGTAATGCATTTTAATTGGTGGCCCATCCTGGGCGCTCCACAACCACTATATTAGAACATTTTCGAACGACGAACATTGAGAATCAGTTTTAGATATGCCAAATGGTCTGTGCGCACATATTTCACCTGTATGAATGGGATAATTTGCACGTTCTTTTGGACAACACATGTTGCATTCAATAACGGCATGCCCCCACAACGAATGACAACGAAAACTGCGATTAGATAAATAAAAATTGATATTAACGAAATAATTATGCACATTTGTTCAATTACAATTCAGGTAATAATGGGTTTTGTTGCGATAGCTCGAAAGCACCTTTTCACTCTTTATTCTTGCTCTCATGATGATAGAGCCAAATGATGATCGCATTGAAATTGAATGCGCACGAAAGTGAACCACACAAAATAAATAAATTACGAAATGAAGCGAATAGCAAAGCGAATAATAACATTAAATTTTCATTTTTCATTTGGTATGCGGTGCTGTGGTGTTGCGTCCGTGTTGAAATAATAAGGCTCATGAGCCACACACGTTTGATCGAGGCGACCAAGATCTCACCATTTGCCATTTATATATAAATATACAGAAATATTTGGTGTGCAGCGGCTGCATAGCATTGCGATGACCCATACATCGACAAGCGCCATCACTTTTCTACCTCTTGTTCGTTCGCACATTTTTTTCCCTTCTTCTTCATCATCAACATTATCGTCATCATCATCATCCTTCAGATCGTATTGAATGGCACACATGAAAAATGATAAAAAGTAACACAATTTTCACATGACCAGCGAACGGTGTGTTCAGTGCAGTGTGGTGCAGAGTGCAGTTGAACTTGAATATATCGTTGGATTGAATCGCTTTTTCAATGCAATTTTAGAGCAAGAGGGATTTCTACTTGTGTGAAAAGTATTCTTAAATGAATTCATTTCTTCGTGGTTCGTTTTGATCTCTTTCTCTCTCCGTCGCTGGATCGATCGCTCGTTCGCCCCGTTCATTCTGCATTTCATCATTTTTGTCGATTGCACTGGCCTCAAAGACTTTAAGACTCTAGATCAGATCTTATTCATGTGCATCACGTGTGTGAGTGAACTGGTAAAACAAGTTTTCCTGTGTTGTCTTTGCCTGCTGCTTCTCATCGATCGCACGAATGCTCTTTCTATTGGCTCGAAATGTTCTATTGTGTGCCCGTTGTTACCATTGCCAGTCGCATGCATGCGCTCACAAGAATATACCAAATCGAGAAGTGTACAAACTTTTGAATTCAAACTGAAATTGAAGGACACAGCACAATTCATAGCTGGGATCGACCAAATGCAATGTGTGCGAACATGCATCTCATTCACTCTCTCCCTCTTCCTTTCTCTCATCTTCTGTACATTTCTCTCTTTGTTATCCTTTTCGATGATTTTTGTAGATTTCTTCGGCTACATCGGTATGCGCTGTAAACTAAGTGTGCACATTCATTGGGACTCTATCTGGTTATCTTCTCTTTTTCATTCATTCTGAAAGCGTTTGGCCGTTCGTTTGTTTATTTTTTTTCGCACAAATTTTTTTCTCTTTCTTTCTGCTTTCATGATTTCAACAGTATTTTTTGAATGTTAACAGCAGCACGTCTTTGGTTTGTAACTAAATACATACAGAAACCACGGAGTAAATGCAAAAATTCCTTGTTTCCGAATCGATTGCTATTGCTGCTCACTTTGTGCTGTTGTATGCTCTTTTTTCTCTCTTTCTCCGTTTTATATTCACACATTTGGCCATCGCTTGAGATTCAGCTGTGTGCTCGGATAAATCGGCTGTTGAAATACAGCTCAAAATGTAAGCAAATATTCATTCGATGCATTCACAAGACACTCAAATATTTATTTAGTGCTCATTTACTTGTGAAAAAGAGATGGACAGAAAAATTCGCATTCCACAGCAATGGAAAAAAGGTACACACACCGACCGAACATAGCAACAGCAGCAGAAACAACAACAATAATATCATCATCATCATCAGAAGCAGCAGCAATACAATACACACAGTTTTCGTACACGGGCGATGATTCACATCAGCATTCTTTTTTCGGGCAAGAGAGACAGAGTGAAAGAATGAAAAAAAGTGCACATTCTTTGCAATGCATTGGCCGTTGCATACATTTCAGCATAATTCGTTTTCGTTGTTCGATGCTTCATCACCATCCTGTTTCTCGTGTAACTCTCGAAACATATCCTGAACGCATTCAATTCACTCACTGCGATGCACTGTACACTGATCTGCACTTCTCACTCAGCGCTCGCTCGGACAAAAAAGACATTTGTTTTGTGGCGCAAAATTCAACAGGAGTTAAAGAAATCTTGGGAAAAAGACACACAACGATTTATTTAACCATGGCATACCAACGACGAGAAAAGATGAAGAGATAGTGAGAGAAGAGGAGCAAAAAATGGAAATGCAAAGAATTGATTCAAAGAGTTTGAAATATGCATTTTCGGATTGTTGTTGCTGTGTGTTGTGTTGCTGTTTTTTATTTCGCTTCTTCGTTCGTTCTTTTTTTTTCTCCCGGACGATTTAAGGTAGTGCGATCTTTTTTGAATATGCTCGTTGTATTTCTGGTTGCGGCCGCATATTATGCTCTTTGCACAAGAAACTGTATGAATTCATGTGATTCGGTTCGGTTCGATTTCGTCCATCATTTCTGTTCGCGGGCTTTATGTTCTATTTAACCGCTCTCGCGATTATGTGAATACGTGTGTATTTCATGCGCTGAATTAACACATGTCAAAAACTAATACGCTATAAATAACGAAGCAAAGCAATCGGCAACTAAACTCGCTCGCAACCAAAGCTCTAAGAAAAAAGAAACGGCAACGACAAAGGAAAGATTGCGCGAGGCGCAAATATTCATTTTGGCATCAACTTTCTATTGTAAGCATTGAGGTTGAGTGAATCAAATTGAAGCAAGCTTATCCCGATCTTTCAGTATATGCTTTCGCGCGATCTCGATATTTTTATGGTTTCCTTTTATATGTGCTTAGGATGCGAGTTTCATCGACCGCATCGCACATTTGCCGTAATTGAATTCGGTTATATTTTTACATTGGTCATATATTTCGCTTATGTAATTGCCATCTTCAGAATGGGCCCGAAAAAATACATATTTGCTCATCATTTGGATTTCACGCAATAGGTCGATATAAAAATGGAATTTTACAGGTTTGCCTTTTTTAAATTGCGGCGTAATATTAATAGCATGCGTCTGAAAGTGTGGCCTACGCAGACCAAAATCAAGCATGCTTACTGAATCGACGAGAATGAATGACATAGTTAAACAAATGATCAAAGCGGAGCAGGCTGTTGACATTAAAATTGTTTAATGCATAGCTCAAATATATAAATTATTAGACGACGTCCAACCGCATTTCATACCAGATGCACAAATTCACGAAAAACCCGAATGAAATTCCTCTCCGTTTCTTCTCTCTCTCTCACTCTCGCAACTTTTTGCCGCATTTGAAATTAGAAAATTATTATCTGGCTGGTGAATATATTGTGTAACCGGTTTGATGTCAACCCAATTGATGCTTCCATGTAAATTAATTAGTTTTTATCGGTAGATGTCTCATTCAGTAGCTATTAAGTTATTAATTATTATAATTGCTGCACATAAGTGTGCTTCGAACGAATTTAATTTGATTTGCATATAAAAAGGCACGTTTTTCGATATTGAGCTAAAATTGTCATCATTTTGAAAATGTGGTTTTAATCATGTGGAAAAATTCCGAAGCTGTGTCACTGCAATGAAATTGTTTTTTTCATCAGATGAATCGAAAATCGTAAATTTTTTTTACAAAATACTCCGTTCAGAGACAGAAATGTCATTTTAAAAAAACTATTTAGTTTTTATGGCTGAGATTCGAAATTTGCATATCAAGCACGGCAGTTGATCAAGTATATTTTTCCATTGCACGTGTTGACACATGCACTTTTTTCGTCATCGTCGTCGTCGATTCCACTTGAAAGGCACTTTCTGGCTTGATGCGCCTACACAACGCCATAAAATATTGCACTGTGCTTGACATAAACTCAATAGCCTAACTTGTTTATTTTCTGTTTTGTTCCAAAACGCAGGCACACACATATCATAAGCGTTTTTACTGTGTTCTCAACCATATTTTCGTGTTTTTCTTAGTCTGGAATTTTATATTTTTCACGTCATTCGAGGACATTGTGTATGCGTTATGATTTGTCTTTCTGTAAAATATAATCAGTCAAAACATGAGTACATAAAATAATAAAAAATTGAACTAAAATCCATAATTTACACTAATAAAGTATTCAACATAATTATGGATATTAATCTGTGCATGTATACTAAGAAGCTTTTATTTGACTTTTTCTTTACTTTCATCCGTGCAGACAATGTGGCTGTCATTGTTGACGCATCTCAACAATTTCACAATCTTTTAATATTGTTTTAAGCCGTTGAACGTGAACAAGTCTACGAAATTACTGCAAACATTTTCTTTAAAGAGAGTTACTAGAGAGGAAGAGAAAGATCCAGAGATGGAGCGAGATGGATGGAAACGAGCAAGAGAGTGGTGCAATGCATATAAGCCGTAGCAAACAAATTAATGTTAAAGAGGAATTCCTTCAATGCATCCATCGACAATCCACGCTCCGTTTTGTAATTTCAATTTGTACAATAATAATCCTAAGTGGATGCATTAACATAACTGACTTTTACGACGTTGGTTTTTCGAAATGACGGCTGTTGTTGTCGTCGTCAATTGCGTTTTTACGCATACAAAGTAGTTTTATGAGTATTGCAACCCATTCGCCGAAGATCTAGCACACGCAGAGAGGGAGTGTGCGAGAGGAAAATGGCGAGTGAATGAAATTTTGATATCGTTCATTTTCGGTTTTTATGTGTATTCTCTCTGCTGATTTTGTTGCTAATTGCCATTTTTCTTTGCTCCACTTATTTCATATTCACTGTTTTTTTTCATTCGCTATTTCGCTGATATGTTGCGCCAGAAAGTGTACTTATTACTTCTAAAACAATTATTTTAATTTGGTTCGGAACGCATTGCATCTGAAATGTATGCGTGTGTGTGTGTGTGCTTTTATTAGCTCTTGCGTCATTCGCATGTGCATCGCTACAATTTTATGACACTCAATGATGATGATTTCGTGATTCGAGTTGCGTATCGCGAATTGACCTTTGCGAAGAGCATACTTGTGCATGTCAACTTCTCCTAAAATTTATTCGTTCATGCATTTTTTGAAAGAATGCTGCTAATGGCGTATCTCTGCCGAATGAAATCGGCGAATGCAATGAACTGCATCCATTTTATCTTTATTGTGCAACTTTGTCTGCTGTATAGCAATCCTTAGGCAATTTCCGAGAGCATGTCGGCTCATGTTATGTTTGAATCACTTCAAAAGCCCTGTTTCGATGACAGCTGAGCATTTTCCTGTCTGTCTGTCTCACTCTCTCATTCGGCTATTGTTAAGTGCTCATTTTTTAGACTATCCAAAAGCTTATCTTTTCAATTAATTGCGATTACACGATCCAATCCACAGACTGCGACCAGAAATAGAACCCAATAGAGCAAGAAGACGAACAAATCAAAAGAGCGCTAGGTATTTTGATTGTGAGAGAGTCAAAGCATGTCAATTTATAAGTATTTCCTTTCCTATTTTAGTCAGTGTTGCAGTTGTTGTTGATGTCATCATGCACTTAAGAGCCGAATGAATTCTTCATCGAATAATTTCTTCGACGACTGACAATCACTTGAATCACGACCACTGTCGGAAGGTAGGCTGCTGCTGCTGTTGCCTGGTGTTATTCGATGCACGGCTCGTTTCCATCCACATTAAATCAGACCCATCCAGATATGGATCGAAGTTTTAAGTGCAGATTTTTAGCTTGAATTGAATTAACAACATACAAACATATCGTCGTCCGACCTAAAATCTATAGAAAAGTAGCTATTGCTTTGTAATCTATCTCAATTGAATGCGAAAAGTAATAATCCATGGCGCAGTAGTAAATGAATGTAAAGTAGAGATAACTCTCTTTGTACGTTTGTATTTTATATCTCTTTGCTGTTGTTTTCTTCGCATTGAATTTTTTTCTCTCTGTAGTTCTTGTTATACATTGTGTGCTCGGTTGCTCTGTATTCACAATAGCATTTGATTCGATGTGTCTTCTTTTGCACAGCAAAGCAATTAAATCGTTTTCCCTCGACTCATTTCGATTATCTCTCGTTCATTCTCTCAGTGCGCTCTAGTATGCGTGCTTTGTTCTAAATGCTTATCAAAATCATAGTTTTTTTTTGTTGCAGTTCAAAAACAATGCGCACACGTAAATGAAAACAGAAAATGTGTGAAATGTAAATGCAAAGTGCTTTATATTGAAGCGATTTTTATCAGTGATTACGAAAGAACGCATTGACTCAGTTAAGTCGTATGTTTACAGTTCCGGCAAATCACAAAAAATATCTTGTATGTATATAGCTACAAATTTTCATATTCGCTTGAAACCTATGTGCACACATTCTGCTCTCACAAATCCGGTGTCGGTTTATTAAAAACTATACACATTTAAATGAAAAGTAAACTGAAGTTCCCAACAATAATTGCTGAAGCCGTAAAAAAATTTGCCTATTTTTCTGAGACACAAATGAGCGGCCAACTCTCGTACAAATCTCAGAACATGTGTTAAACGCAGTTTAACATTGTGGAAAAAAAAGCAGTCAAAGGCGAATTGTGTATTTCATAATTCTCATTCCATCATGTTTATGAGAACTTTTAAGTGGAGTGTAGAAAAATGGTTTATGTCGCGCATAAAATGCAATAAAACGCTTCTTTTTCGTGGCGATAACATCATGTTTGGTAATAAATCGTATTTTACACATGTTTGGTGAAATGGGGCACTGATCGTCGTCATCGCCGCTCTTTCAACCGGTGACAATCATATCACACCAGCAGGAACATAATGGACAATCACAGCACTAAATCAGCATCTATATCTATTTTATCGGAATTTTTCTCTCTGTTTCTAGCCTCTATTTACTTTTACCATCAATATTTCATTGCGCCGCTCAGGAGGAGAAAAAATAAAGTGCTACCTTCGCTCACTATGTGACTCAAAGAAGTGTAATTTTGGAGAGAAAAAAGAGAGTCCGAGTCGAGTCACGGAACTCTCACAGGCCCCGAACAAACAGTATGTGTATAGAAAAGAAGAAAGACTGAAAATGAAAAAACGACAAAACACCGACAAGAACAAAGGAAAACGACGAAAAAGACGAGAGAAACAGAACGGATACCTTAAAAATTAACAGATATATATTATATTGTTGTGTGTATTTCTCTAGAAAAACGTATTGTATAACAGGCTTTATTGCATACAAAACATACGATGATTGGGAGTATGCAGTGTACTAACTCAACATAAACCTACTAACAAAATATTCAAACGGTGGTGGAATCTCTCTTGTTTTCAAAGTTCCACCAAATATCTTTGCATTTATTTTGTGCGGCCAACTCTTCGAAAACCGTGTGTGAACAAACAGGGAATAACCGATCATTGGATTCCAGCCTCGCATTTGGTTTACATTTTCGAAACAATTTGTGCGCTCTGTGTTTGCAGCAAAACGAAACGAACGAACACAAAAAAAAAACGATTTGAGTGAGAAAAAACGCGAACGAAAAGGATAAAATAGAATCAAGAAAAGAAATGACGATGAAGAATGACCGAAGAAACGAAATATTGAACGAGCGAAAAAAGAGCAAATGATCAAGAATGAAAAGGACAAGAAGTGAATTTCGATGGATGAGAGAGAGAGAGAGACAACGACACAAATTTTAGCAAAATCGGAATATCGGCGAAGGAAATACAGCGATATAACATGAAAATGTTGAATTATGTTTGGAATGCAGCTCAAATCGATATCACAACCATAAATCGGATTGCCAAGCCGATTTTATTCTCGCGGCAGCAGCAGCGGTAAATTCTGCACTATAACAACGCACACATATTCACCAAACACGCAATTCATTTTCATCCTGTGTCGATTTACTTTTCGCTGTTTTACTTTGGTGTGTTTCTCTCGCCTCGTTCAAGTTTTACCATCGCTCTCTCCCGCAATTTTATTGCAAATATTCATGGGCATGCATGCTTGAGCCTGCAGATTCCTTAATGCTCAAGCATCATCACCGCAATGTGACCGATGCACAGCCAAAATGGACCATCAACATGTGTATGTGCATGTATGTAAAGCGTAAAATTTATTTCTTAATAGCAATTAAATCAAACAGTTCATTCTTCGTTTGGCATTCTTTCTATTTTTTTCTTTTGCCCTCTTTCGTTCCCACTGATACAGTCGAGAGCCACACCAAATACGAAAAATGAATGTGTGTGCGGAAAAGGACCGAAAGTGCGATAGATGGAAAGACGGAGACCAAAGAACTGCATAAAAATCAAGTTAATGTGAAATGTGCGTTGAATACAATGCTGATATGTGCTATGGTCTCTGGCTCTCTCTCTCTCTCTCTCTCTCTCTCTCTCTCAATCGCAATGGCAATTTACAAAGAAAGCTGTAAAAGGCGCCGCAGTATCGGATCAGGTTTATACTCACATTCATGTGTTGAAATGAACCTTAAATAAAATTGGTCACTTTTTTTCTCTCTCATCTCTCAATCTCTCTCTCTCTCGCGACCAATTTTCGGCCCTATTTCATCGATTTAAAAGTTTAAAAAGAACATAAAAGAAAACTGGCGCAAGCTCAAGTTATGTGGAATATTATACCTGAATCGCTTTTTTGTGCACTGATTAAATTGATTTGATTTTTGTGTAAAAAACCAGAGAAAAAGACCGAACCGATTTTGTGTTGAGTCATATTTATTGCGGCTCATGTGAAAATGGAAAAATATATACAAACAATCCCATAATACGGTATTTATCCGATAGCAAAATACCAATTTGACGGATGAGAGCGCATGAGTTTTTGGGGAATTCATCAAAAAGGATGTGACTCATTTGACCAATTGAATTGCACAAAGCGATTTGAATACGTGAATCGCTTTTTGATTTTTTCAATAAATGTTCATTAGGTGCAAGCTCTTGGCGATCTCATGCATGAATTTGCTTTCATTTAGACAGTTACTGACATATTTTAACCATCACGAAACCTTTTCATTCAAATTTACAGGCAATATTTCATCGTAGTTTATCTACGCACAGATGTTGAACTTGTGAAACATGCTCATAAGGTGCAAATCGACAGGAAACCATTTCAAGTATTCTCTCATATTATATTTCCTTTTGACATGAATATAATTTAGTTGCATTTTTGCCATGTGCCCGCCCATTTGAAGACAATTCAAACACTTCGTGAATTCGTAAATAAGATTCGATTGCAACTTCCGAATCGTTGTTATTGCGCGCCGTTTTTATTTATTTTATTTTTTCTTTATTTTTAGAATTGAAAATACTTCCGAACGGCATTTCTAATTTACAAAACCGATGCATTTCCGACTCCTTTTGAAATTGAATATGAGCCGCTAATTCTATATATACGAAAATCGAGAATTAAAGACAAAGGCCGGAAAGAAGAAGAGTGGCAGAATAGGAAGAACAAGAGAAAACTGGCAATAAACTGATTGCGTGTGTGAGTGTGTGAATTAAAACGATGTGAATGTTTCAATATGAGGGTGACAAATACAGCTGAATAACAGCATGTTTCTGCCTTTTTAAGTGGAAAATGTGAATTGAACATTGTCGCAATCGTGCGACACACAGTGCACAAGTACAGGCACACACGCACACGCACACTGAATTTAACCAGCTGAAAAATTGAATGAAGGGCACGAACCAGAAAGGAAAAGAATTTGGGGTGTGGAAAGAAAGAAGAAAATTATGGAATTATGGTGGCCAAATCGTATACGATGCCTTTCCATCTGCTCATTTTCGCTCTCTCTTTCTCATCGGCTCGATCGGTTCCTCTTCACTGTTTTTTGTTTGTTTGTTCATTTCGATATAATATGATTCATTCACCGCAATGTGAGCACTGCGCATTTGCTTGAGCTTGGGCCATGAATACAGTTCATTTTTTTTTCATATTCTTCAGTAAATTATTTTGTAGGCGATGGTTTACATTCATATGACAATATATGATATGGATACGCAACGAAAATAAACAACAACGGCAAAAAAGAAACATTGTGTAAGAAAAGAAAAAAAAACTGAGATCCAGACATCATTCTTCATTCATATTCAGCACCAATCGATCGTTCATTAAAGAACTTCCTACGATATCGCATTATCGAGATAAAACCTTTTGATTGAGGCATATTTGATGAGGCGGCTAACTTCGGTTACCGGCATTTCCAATTGAAAAATAACACATACAAACACACAGCAGATATCGCATTTTTATCTCTCAACAATCAAGCCAAAATGGCGATCACTATAAATTTATTCGAGAGACTTTCGGTCTTACTCCTTGCTCGCTCTTTGTTCTTGATACATCAATTCACTCTTAATACAACTGTAAGCCGTCGCCGTCAGCTTTTAATCTCACATCACTTTGTGTTGGCTTCGATACACCGTATAATATACGCGCGCTCGCTCGCTTAGATTAGCCGTATATAAAAAAAAACTAACAACTTGTTTTCTTTTCTCATTCGCTTTCTTACCGAATTAAATAGAGAAACACCATTAAGTCTGCAATAAGGTGCGTTCTCAGAGTGAATCAATTTTTCCGTGCTCTGTACCGTTCAGTGTCTATTCTGTTCAGTGTGTGTATTTATTGAAAGGGGTCTATCTCTTGGTATTATGTATTTGGTGTATGCACACGCCAGTACGGTGCTTCAATTCACATAGATTTTTTTTAATGATGTAGTCAATTTAGTTATTTGTCACATGGCACCGGCAACGACAAAGTTCAAAGGCATCGAACAAACGGCGTTGAATGTGTGAGTTTTTGCTGTTGTTGTTTTTATTTGTTTCTTCGGCACATTCGCACTGCAATCGTTTTTGAGGTACACTCAGGTGAATTGACTCTCACAAACACACGAGCAATGGTTTCAGCCCCTCCTCTAATCAATTGATGTGAGATGCGTGGGCAAAATTAGCATATTGCATTTAAAATTGAATGTGGATGGTTAGCATTATGACAAACATCTTAATGAATTTCAGTGACTTGACCTCTTATTTTTCGATCAAACATTAAATTGCGTGGATTTTGTGTGAAAAAAATGGCATAGCTTTTTTCAATCATTTAAATCTAATTTGCATGAAGCTGTAAATTTATGAGAATGATTTTGATTGGAGATATTGAGAGTTGAATCACTACAAAAACCACAATCGTGTCCTCCGGGCGAGGAATTGGCAGTTCCATTCTCATTTTATATTCAAAATACCTGAAATATGATGATCGGTCATTTGCATTTAAAACCACATCAAGACATATTAAATGAAATCAATTCCATTTTGTTTTTTATAAAGCCAAAAAACTTATCAAATGCATGCTCATCTAAATATATCCATAAATTAACAGCATTTTTCTTTCTTTGAGAGATTGTTTGCTCCAGTCTGACTCATTCCAGCAGAATGTATTTAAGAACCGATAAAAGTGCGATGTGAAAAGACGCAAGAATTAAAGGAGAACCGGACGAAGCGCAAAGAAAAGATTGTGTGCGCCCGCAACTTTGCTCTCTTCATTTTCTTCTCGATCGACAGCAGCAGCAGCTAACAACAAAAAAACTGATGTAATGTTAGTTATTTCTTCACAAATGATGCAATGCTATCAACACATGGACAGGCTTCGAATTCGGGCGGAAACATTGCTAATGCGTGCGAGCGCGCACAGCGCTATCTCAATTCTTCTCACCCAATATCAAATCGCGCGATTGGATTAGTCAAGTTGAAAATCTTAATTACAAATGTGTGCCTGAGCGAAAGAGAACATAAAACATGTTTTTATTTAATTATTTTGCATATTGCATGACATTTCAATTAAGAATCAGCCGAATCCGAAGCCAAATCAAGTGGAATGAACGAATGCCAAATTATTGATACAAAATTTTTTTTACATGTATAAATGCTCTAAACATTCACTTGACTGATTTTTCCACTTGATACTTTTCTTTCTTTTTGTTTCTACGGGCAATGTTTCTTGCACATTTTCTTGTGCCTCGTTTTATTTATTTATTCTTGTGTGATGTCGTCGTTTTTTTTCGCTCTTTGTGCTGAAGAATGTTTTCGAATTGGACAATGCTCATGTGAATTTGAAACCAGTTTATCAGCTCATATTGTATGACATACACTCACCGCACATAATAATAAAATATTTTATGCGAGTATCAATATGCGAAGCCGGCAAGAAAACCAATTGTCAGACAATGAATTAAAAAAGAATAACACAAGAACGATACGCAAAAAACTTCTTCAAAAAAGAAGAAAAAGGTTGACGCGAATAAAGAATTTCACGAAAAACAAGATACATCGCCAAATGAATGCAATAAATTGGACAATTGTATTCGTGCAATTCCGCGGCTGTGTGTGTGTGAGCGCGCTGCATATGCGATTTTGGTATGAATGTGGAATATTTTTACCATAACGTTGTGGAAAAAAAGAAGAAATACTTGTTGCGCTTCGCAAATATTCAGAGCTTGCTTGGACTTATGGTTTTTTGATTGACAAAATAGCAGCACGAAGCAAATCTGCGTAATTATTGATATATAATTGCGTTTATTTGATCGACAAAAATGTTCCCACAAATCGTATAAATTCGCAAAAATGTGCGAAAAACGGAACGTTTGCATTGACAACGAACTGAATGAAATGGAACGAAACCAAAAAAAAAAAACAAAAAATATGGTGCATCGTCAGAAAAAATGTCACACGATTGAATGCACCACTTTTTGAAGCCTATAAACAACGTCTCGGCGGCCATTCGACTTATCGCCGCTGCAGGAATGCATGGGCCACTCGCAACGACCGCACCGAAATATTTCGATTAACTCAATTGCCATCGAGAGATTAAAGTGAATCATTTTCTCCGAATTTCTGTGCTGCATTCAAATCATCAGGCTATTTTCAATCAAATTGTGTGTACATCGGTTAACCACAAACGCCTTCAAACATCACCGTTCAAACAATAAAAAACAACCTAATGGAAACTTTAAATATAAACAAACTAATAAATGAACAAAACTTATTGATTTTCTCTTATTCTTATTTGCTCGAAGCGGTCTTGGCTCGGTGGCGTGCGATGTAAATATTCGACATCGGGCATACATGATTTAGCACGCACTCGCAATTGAAAATGCTCGTTTGCTTGCGATTTTTTCTTCTATTTTTCTTTGTTTTCTAACTTTCCGTCAAGAATTAGAACATTTGCATGCAGTCGTCAAAATATGTAGAAAATAGCAAGAAAACAAAAAGAAACATAGGCAGCAAAAAAGAAATCAGCATGAAAGCATTTTCCTTGCAAAAAAAAACCCCGATTGAATAAATGAACGTTGCGCTTGGCACAGCGAAAACGAATTGTTTGGCACATATGCGATGCAAATGAATCATTTTATGTTTACATTAAATGAGGATAAAAATCAAATTTGAATTTGCGCATGCGAGGCGAATTGCATAGCATTTCAGGGAGATCGACCGAGACAGCAACTCTGGCAACGGCCAAACATATGTGAAAACCGACGAAATGGCTGCATGCCATTAATTTTTGTTTTTTTTTGAGAAACGGAAATACACGCATATTTGCACGGCACATAATAAAATTTTTGGAATTGCCGTTTGAAAACATTTAAATGTGGGCTAAAAATAGAAAAAGTAGCTAGAGAAAGAAACAAACCGCATCGAATTCGGTGGCGGCGGACAAATGGAATTTTCAATTGAAACTTACCATTGATTGGTTGCGTTGGTATATCGGCACCGTTTATTCCCTGTGTTTCGAACAGTGTTCTCACATTCGAGCAATTGCTCAGTGGGTTTGAAGCAGCTGCTGCAAGTGCACCGTGTACGAGTTTTGGTGTTGTCGATGATAGAGCTAGATTCTGTGCGGCTGCCATTGTTGTTATCGTTTGCAGTATGAATAGGGCAATTGCTGCCAGTTGAGCGTAATGTCGCGCAGTCAGCAGCATTTTCGATCGATTTCTGCTGGACCACATTCTTGCCGGCTGCATCATTTTACTTTGTTCTTCTTATTTGATCTGGTTGGTTCTTTTTCCCAATGTTATCACACGACACAGCTAATTTGTCGCATATATTCTAGTTTTTCTTATGGATATTGTTGCTGTTGGCTTTTATTTTTCTTTTTTTCTCTTTGTTGCATTAGATGCGCGACGAAACCGTGTTATTAAAGCAATTGCGCGATCAATTTTATCGGCAATAATCTGTTTTTAGAATTGCATATGATTTGACGACATATTTTTTTTCACTTGATGTTCGATTGCACATTCACTCAAAGGCACTTTTATTAATCATTGAACATTAACTTTGCATATGCTGTTGCAGCGAAGAATAAAGTAACGAAATGCCGTTAAGACCGTCGTCAACATGCACCAGAAGAATACAAATAGCGAATGAGAATTTCAATACAAATAAAATTTATATCAACTAAACGCACCGCAAACAGTCGACCGCAAAAATACCGAAGACTAAATGAATAGTTGGTGCTTTTTATGGGCTCGATAATATACGATGGAATATATTATTTTATTGCAACCGCAATTAAGTGAATTCAGGCTGGGCTATTGATATTGTGAAGCGTAGCGGTGTGAAAAACCAAATGAACCGACAGAAAATAGCAAACGGATTGTAAATGTTTAATGCACTCTGCGAACACAAAGAGACGCGAAACATTTACGCGCTGACGATGAAATTAAATGACTCAAATGTGCGGACTGAACAACAAAAAAACAAACGAACAACATACAACGAGTGTGTCAGAGTCGAACTATAAAGTTTTCTGCTTCTTTAAATTGTACTTGAAAAACACTTGAAGTCGATTCGCACTAAACATTTTTTCAACACCCGGCAAATAAAATGTTTCTCCGTTCAATTCGCGCGGCTCCCTCGCACAACACCAAACTAAAAACGAATTTCTCTCGATCAATGGAACCGATTGTGTCGACACGATTTTCTTCCTTCCGATTATAATTGTTTTCTGAGTACTCTGCCTCTGTGCGTAGTGAGTCTGATTATAAGTGTTGTTCTCATTCCCAACTGAATTTTCAACGATACGTCTTCTATCGATTTTCACAGACGATACGTGCTGCTTTCACAATAATTCTTTGCAGACTGAACTCGTATCTTAATCCATTCAAAATGTGTTGCGGAGCAAATGAGCCGGTCTCAACTCGTTGTCGAGTGCTGATGCGAACACATATACATTCAAACACATTGAAACATGCTCCGTTCACATGCCATTGTGCGCGTCGCAGCGGAACGATGCTAGAACGTTACACCGCTTTGATGCGTTCGCATAGAACTCGGTGTAATATACGTCATGAATGCGTATGCTTGTTCAGGTAAATATCTATTCCTGCGTGCTTCGGCTTTTGACGAACACACAACGGCATCGATCGGCGGTACCGTTTATACATTCATGAACGGCATGTGTGGCATGCGTTTGTTCGTGCGCGTGTGTGTTTCTGCATGTTGATGTTGAGACCAGTCGCTTGTCTCACACACTAACATCCACAACAGTTGATTGCAACATTTTTATGAAAAAATTGTTCTCAATGAATTCAAATGGATACGTTCAATGATGTGTGTACTTGAAATAAACTCAAATTTTTCACTAAGTCTCTCTTTATTTTGTATCTTGCTATTCTCACCAATATAAATAAAATATTCATAATATCTAGAGATTTCTTGTGACAATTCGCATGCTTCGTCCAAAATATCCGTTTTGAAATACATGCTTTTGTATTAAATGCTAATTCCATTATCTATCCTACAACTGATGGCTTTTAGGGGTTACAATAAAGACCACACTTATTGCATTGTTATATGGGATTCGTGTCGACAGGAGCGGTGGTTGTACTTCCCGAACTCATTTTCAGTGCTCGCTCTTTCAAATTAGTGCGCCACGAGAAATAAATATTCCAAAAAATGGCAAACGTCTGTGTTAATAGCACCTGATAGTTCAACGGAACTATGCTAAAATTGATGATTTGCACCAACGGCCACACACTGTAATTAGCAATTAGAATGTCTGTGTAGTCATTTCGTAGTTTTTCTTTCACTTTGTCAACATCTTGGTGCTGAGAATATCCAATCACAGATAGCAAACAGGCTAAGAAAAATGGAGCAAATACAATTTGATCCATAAATACTTTTTGAATTGTACGACCCCATTGACTGGTTGCAGTGATACGGCTGTCTAAGGCTCCATACCATTTACGCAAACCAGGACCCTGCCAAATAAAAACATTTTCAATCGCAAATGGAATCTTTTCTCACACGTGAATTGAGAAAAATATATGATAAACTTACGGCCACAAAAAATCCGATCGAAATGAATGTCAATGTTCTGGTGTAGTCCAATTGAGAGAGTTTTTGCTTTTCAATCACAGTCTGAGCTAAAAAGTCACCTGTTCCCATCAGAAAACCCGCCTTTGCATTCAAAAATTTTTTTAGTTAGTTGGCACCTAAGTTGGCACTTTGAAAACTCAATGATTAAATGATTTAATTATTTACCTGAACGGCCTGCATCAAAACTGGGTATTTATCCAAAGCTTTTTGATATCTGCTGGAGAATCGGCGAATATTTGGATAATTGCGCCACGAAAATCGACTAAGCTTCGATAATACCATTGTGTATTTTTTATTTCACCACAGAAATATTATAAACGCCAAATGACTATCAGCTATTTTTCAACTGAAATTTCACTTGATTTCCATTAAAACGTCAAAAAACGAACTAGTTAGCAAAATGTTAATACAAATTTGCCACTTTTTACCAGTTTTTCTTCAAAATGCTCGTCCAAATTCGCGTGGCTAATGCTAACAAAGTGATTCGTTCCAAGAACCTTCTTAAAGTTTGACAGCCGCGTGTTTTTATCTCAGCTGTCAATGTGAGCGTGATTCAAGTTCAACAGGAAATCCTAGCTGTCAGAAAAGATTGTGATATCAGCTGTATTAATCCGCTTATTTCTAAATTTATTCAATTCGTTTTAGATTACATAAAGAAAATAGAATTAAAATGAGAGCTATATTTAAAATTGTGATTAATCTAAATTTATTCGCGTTCCATTTGCGTTACATCAATGTCAACTTCATTTTGAATGGCTGTCTCAACGAATGCATCGGTTTCCATCGGTTCATCTGCGGTTTCACCATTCTCCTCGATTGATTCTTCTTTCGGCAATTCGACATACAATTTTCTTAACGATTCCATATTTTCTTTCATCTCATTGATTTGCTTCAAGTACAGTTTGTATACGAAATCTGCCATTTCGGTCATACTTTCAATGACTTTTGGTTCAGACTCGATTTTATCGCTTAATTTGCGTTCGCCGGGAAAGGTTTCTTCAGGGAGTAAATGCAATTTTGTTGGTCGTTTAAGGAGAATATTGAATACGGGCTGTAATTCGAAGCAGTCTTTGAACAGAGAAACTCGGCCGAAAATGTATAGTCCAAGTCGGGCACGACTCATGGCGACCACTAAACGGCGAACATCCCGAAGATGACCAACGGCTCTTGTTCGAACCAATGATAGCAAAATATAGTCATTCTGTTGACCTTGATATTTATCAACGGTTGTCACTTTCAATGGACGGCCAATCAGTGGATTTTCACCGCATCGCAAATTGATTACATCCCGAATTAAATGCTTTTGCCCATTGTATGTCGTTAAAATCGAAATTTTTTCGGCGGGATAGCCCAACAGACGCATGTACATATATACGGCGACGACATATTCTGCTTCGGCCAAATTTTGATAGAAGAACAAATTCGGTTCGGTTTCGCCGACACCATTGAAATCCTCAACATTGATCATTTGATACTCGAAATGGAAACCGGGATTAGTCAAATTATATTCGAGTTTATTTAAAACGTGTTGCAAATCGTCGAGTTTTTTGTAACGCCATTTGTACAGCGATGAAATGCTTGAACGAGCACGACCTTGGCTATCCAAATCGACAGTGGGTACGCCCAATCGAACTAATCGGGTAAATAGCGATTGTTCCATGTTTGAATATTTCTGGAATGCAATATTTTTGATAACCGGAGGCAATTGGTGATGATCCCCAATCATAATCCATCGCTTCAATCGATTATGACCATCCAATGGATTTTGCAGTAGCAACGGAATGAATGTTTCAATTTCAAGAATTTGAGCTGATTCTTCCATCAAAATGTTATCGTATTTAAATCCCATATTCACCAATTCTTTACGCTTCAATGCGGCGTGCGTACACGTCATCGCAATAATTCGGGCTTCTTTTACAAGCAAATATTTCGAACGATCCAAACCACTGCGAAGCAATTCAAATGCTCGGAATTCTTCGAGCTGTGTGAATATTTTGGAAATGTATTCGAAGCATCCTTTGGCCACTCTCAAATCGTCTTGATATGATTTGCCGGGGAACAGTGGCTGTGGCGCATCGTTGAAAAAACGCACGAATGGAAACTTTTCACTGAAAATGGTCGGTGCATAATTTTCTCCATTATTTTCTTCAATTTCACACAAAAACTTCTCCCATCGTGATATGACTTGGTACAAATAGAAATATCCGGCTGTTTCACATGTGTATGAAACATCACCACCAACGCCAAGAGACTCTTGAAGCTTTGCTACCTCATTAAGTAGATCAATTCGCTTGGCGAGCACATAATTGACTCGTCCGTATCGACTGAAGTCCTTTTCAGTTTCAAGTGCTTCTTCTCCGTGACCTAAACGCAACAAATGCCTTTCATCAATATCCAATGCCATGATTTTTTCAAACAGCTGATTCAATGCCTGATTCGAATGGGTTACGATCAATGTTCGCTGATTCGGATGATTGTGATAAAGATTTGAGATGATTTGAACAGCCACATCGGTTTTACCCGTACCTAAAACCCAACGGAACGGAATGGAAAAAAAAAGTTGACAAATGCAAATGAGTAAAATTTAAGTAAAAAGAATATCGAAGACTTGGATCCTCACCCGGTGGACCGACGACCAAAGTCAAACCATGTTGCATTCCAGATCGGATAGCCTCAATTTGTGTGGGTGTGAATCTGATGGCGTTCTTTTTGGGTTCATCATAAATGTATGGGCCGCATGCTGAAATGGGACCTTGTTCAACTTTAATAACTTTCTGCAATTCTTTGCAACCATCCTCTTCATCGTCCGATTCACTTGACTCTTTAACATCCTCAAATGTCAATAGCAAAGGTCGATTTAATTGGCTTGCATCGCCTTTTACTTCTATACTGTAATCAGGGAAACATTCGCGTAAATGCTCAATGTTCAAAAATGTATCGTTGAAATTGAGCGTTTTCTCTTGGAATGACATTCGTTTGTAGTGTGCAGCTGAAGGATCGCCATAGCCCAACAGAATATCATGCAACCAACTTGGTACAACGCAAACCGTATTCATCAAATGGCGAATTGTTTCCAAAACTGCTTTGAAATTGTTTTCTTTTGGTTTACGCCGTATGATAATGTTGAACGATTCATAAACATCCATTCCGTTTTCTTGTAGCGTGTCCATGTCCATGCGATATTGATTGCAATCGAGCCAAACTCGATATGTGCGTTTTTCACCTGGCAACTGCGGTCGTGGATCAGGCCCATCCTCAATTACACGACCATTCGCATCGAGCATTCCTTCGATTTCACAACCCCGCACACTGACCAGACCCACTTGCGGAATGAATGGCTCGCGATGATTGTATCTCGTTCCAATTGGACATGATGGTTGAACACAAACCAGAAAGCAAACATCGTGTTTACGCAAATTTTCCCATTCCTCTTGGATTTCCTTTCGAACACTGAGCGTTACGGACACATCAGCGCGAACTCGCGATGGTTTCTTCTCACCAATATGCGGCTTCGCTACTTCAACCACGGCAAATGATGCGATTGGAAGAGCCTAATGTATGAAATATGAATATAAATCAAATTTTGCAATTCAATTGCGAATAAATTCATTTGAACAATTTGATATGAAATTGCATACCATTCTTGCCCATCCACCGAACACAACTTCTCCTTCTTCATCTTTCCATGGCAACATGCGACTCACAGCATCCTCGATATCCTGACGAATTTCAAATGTTGACTCCAATCGAAACAAATTGCAATTACGCAATAGATAATCATGCAATGTCAAAAATTGCAAATTCAATTTGGGCAGAGATAAGCATCCTTCACCGGAGTAATACTCATTTGGTACAATATTCTCGTCCCAAATGATATTTTCTTTAAAAATCAATTTGAAAATAGCAAATTAGTGTTGAAAATGACAGTTAAATTTTTGGGAATTTTGAAAATTGCGCATTATCATCGATGTATTTCAAACAAACCTGTTGGATAAAGTGGCATATCATTCAGAGCGTCCAATTGTGAAACGCGTCGCTCATGTCTTGAGATCAGCAGTTCGCGCAAAAATTCGTTGTCGGTGCGATGCCACTTGAAATTCTCGGCGTCGCTATCGTTTGGGACTAAATGCAGAGACCGCGCAATTTGTTTCAAGCTGTTCTCATCCAAAATGTTGAAATGTGTTTTCAATTTCTCTCTGGTATCAACCGCTGCAACATTTGTCAATGCGAACAGCTTGAGTTCCGGAAATTTTGCGTATGCGGCCCGTTGCAACGCGATAATTTTCTCATAATGGTTTTGCGTCATGTCGTGATCGGTCAGTGCATCGCCAGTTTCGTCATTGATTTCGAAACGTGAATAGAATTTTAACGTATCGAGTAGCTGCAAGAAAAGTTGTCCTTCGGGCCGGCGCACCAGTGGTGCTAAAGCACATCGAACCACGAGATGGCAATCATCCAACACTGTGTTGAAGAATCGTCTTGTCGGCAACAATGCTTCCAAATCGATGACTAATTCCAAAAATCGTTCGCAATATCGCACGGTGTCGAACGAAATTTGACCCTCCTCTGGAATTTCTTCAAGTATCCGAATGAATTTTACCATCAGTCTCTGTAAAAAGAACCGCTCAAATTCAAGTTGCTCTTTCTGTTCGGGCCTATCTTTTTTCTGCAATTTCTTCCAGAACTTCCTCCACAGCGGTGCTGCAGCGAGCTCCGCTTCACGACGACTTGGCTGTAAACATTGCCACATTCCGAGTGACACCAACTTTTTTGTTTGATTACGACACAATTCAACTTCCATGCTGTTGAAGCAGTGATTCAAAAAGAGTATCAAAGCTGTTTGTTGTTTCGCCACAATCGGTGTAAATCTCTCCTCCGACAAACAGCAAGTTA
Organism: Obolodiplosis robiniae; assembly: GCA_028476595.1. Lineage (NCBI taxonomy): Eukaryota > Metazoa > Arthropoda > Insecta > Diptera > Cecidomyiidae > Obolodiplosis > Obolodiplosis robiniae. Next base: position 4,982,266 of record CM052015.1, on the reverse strand, counting down.
ACACTTTCTGAAAGAAACCAGCAAATTGCGATGGATTCTTTTCAAATGAATTCCATGCGTCGACTCGTTCGCGGAATTTCTCGTTGCACATGAACACGATTGACATAACATGTTCGAATGAACTGGTTTCTGCATCAAAATTCGGCCAGAGATAGTTTTCCAAATACTGACTGAATTCCAATAAAATGATATTTCGTAGTCGAGCTGGAGCCCCAATTATCTCATTGCGATAAATATCAACAATTATGTCCGAATTGAATGGCAAATGCTTTTCGTTTTCGTGCGGTGACCAATATTGATTGGCTAGTATTGTCAATTTGTCTGATTTTATCTGTGCCACGGTTGGCGTTCCCTTCGCCTTCTTCACTTCACTTTCTTCTGACTGAGTAGTCGGCGGCGCCTTATTTTTGGTCATAATTCTCAAAATTCTATCAAAAATGCAATCACAAAACAAAAATTCCTGTCCTACGTTTACGTTTGTATTTATTATGCGTTCTCTCTTTGATTTAGGTTATGTTTGGATGTATATGTACCGAAATGTGACAGTTTTATGATCTATTCTGTCAATGCTTAAATAAAAAAAGAGAGGTAAAGAAACAAAAATTGGCTCTTGTCAGAAACAACAACAAAATAAATTCACAGGGCAAAATTTAATCAATGATTTTTTTTTCTTGTTTAATAAATATTGAACACAATGAATTTTTTTCCACAATATCAATTCTGCTTCATCAATTTAAGACGGATTGACTCAAAGTTACGTTTAGCTTAGCGGCTGTCAAGCAAACGAGGTGTCCAACATGACAAACGAAAACTTTGTAATGACATTTCATCTGTCAATTTGAGGGGAAGGGAAAAAAATTAATTTGTCATAATATTGACGTGTAAGGTGTGAACATTTTTCTTGCGATCGAAATCAAACCAAAATAAATAAACAAATTCAATAGGGTTGGAAAGAATGTGCTAAAATGACGATAGATAATGAGTTTTATTTCGAAAAAACGGTGCGGAGTTTAGCGCGAGTATTAGCACAAATCAAACCAACGCCATGGGAAAAAGTGAGTGCTCTCTTATCAAGTGCCTTTCGTTTGAGCAAATCAAAAAAATCGATTTCATTGACAATGATTCACCTGAGAAGAAATCTGTACGAAATTTTACTAAAAAGATTTAAATTTGTGAATTTTCGTGTAGGTTTTGTCGCTGTTCCGCTATTGTCCGCAAGAAAATGCAGCTGGAGTGTTTTGTTTGGATATTCGAGCTCAAGAAGCTGTCATCGCATTAGGCCTGTATTTTCTAGAGAGTGGATGTCAACATGAAGCGAAAATTGTGCCATACCTACTTCGATTGAATGAGGCATTGCCGAAAGCCGTTTGGGTGGACGATGGTAAACCGAAGAAAACTGACCGTAAGTGCATAAAATCTTTGAAAATATATAGTATTGACATAAAATTTCATAGGAAATTTATATTATTTGACGCGTGTGCCCATTATTCACTTTCATTTTCAATCCGTAGGCATTCCGGCAGCTGAGCGTTTCAGTTTTTGTTTGAACACAATGCTCTCTGATATATCCGTCAGTTGTCCTGATGTCCGAGACACAATCATTCAGAATCAGGTGGACACACTCAACACATTGACAAATATGATAAAATCGAGTCGAGAGAGTGGTTCATTGCCGCCGATCAATTTGTGCAAAGCGACTGTTCCGATTTTGTTCGGCTTGGGCCGTGCAATGGGCCGATATGCGCACAGTAGCCCGCCGCTATTATGTCGAATATACCCGCCGATAACAATGCCAGCCGTATCAAAAACAACCACACCATCGACCCCAAATCAGCCACCGTACGAGCATCAGCAGAGTTTTTCGCAATTTCGTTCAATTATACCACGTTCATTATCGGGTGGATTGAGCTGTGAAGCTCTCGATGATTCCATGAGTGATGAGACCGATTCAACCAATCGTCTGCCAAAATTTCAATCACACAATTCTGTACCGTATGACCCGACGACGTACTTTTTCTCAAAATATGGATCCAGTTTTAATCAATTTCCAAATATGCGATTCTACGAAACGCCAGAAAAGAAGCAGAAAATTCAATTCAAAATCCAATATTTACAAAGCATTTTTGCGATAGCCAAGCGATTGTCAACGAAAGAGATTCTCGATCATCTCGACGAACAAGCCAGCGACATTTACTCGTTGCATCAAATCAAATCGTATCCATACAAAAGCTTTTCGGAAACGATTAATTTAGTGATTGTGACATTGTTGCGCGAAGTCCTTCAAAATGAAACAGGTTCGATTCGATTTGTGCCGTTCGATTGAAAACAGCGAAAAATATTAATTGAATAAATTTGTATTTCTGCACAGATTTGCCGACACCATTCACTAAAGATGTACAGGAATTCGTGAAACGCCTATTTTTAATCGGTCAAACCGAATTGCAGAATAAACAAAACGATCTGGAGAAAGAGCAACGGGAAAGTGGTTGCACGGCAATTAACAAATACAAAATCAATGTGTTGGCCAATGCGGCTTGTGTTGATCTATTGGTTTGGGCGATCAACGATGAAACTGGTAATGCAATTCAAAAAGTTGTTTTCCTTGTATTTTTATAAGTCTTTTAATATCCGTTAATATCTTGCAGCCGATGAAGACTTTAATAATTCTTCTTTACAACATGGTTTAATTTATTTGTGTAAATTAGGTGAACGGAACATTGTTGAGCAATATTTGTTTGTCGCTTTTCGTGTTGTTTTTGTTTCGTTTTGGTTTTTACTGTTCAAGTGTGATTTCGATGCCTTTTCCCATATCTCCTGGAATATTCTCAATAAATTTCGTCATTTCATTGATACACCAAAACGTCACTAAATGTCGGAATGAATTCAAAATAATTCGCCGTTGCTTGTTTTGAAACAAAAACATTATTACTGATATTATGGATAATGTTAATCAAATTGCATTTTGCAGAGGCCGACAAACTGTGCACACGATTATACCAGAAGCTGAATTCGGCGCTGGCTCAGAAGATTATTATCGACCATATGCCATTGCTCATGGTTTGCTTAGAGGTAATGCAATACAAATTGATTGAATGCTAAAGCAATGAACATTTTTCTAGAAGAAAAATAAACTTTAATCGGTCGTAATTCATACAGGGTCTTGGAGAGTTGGCCGAAAAGTTTCCAAACATCGCTTGCACATCTATTTCTTATTTAAGAGATTTTTTGGTCGATCCGAGCCCCATCCTTGCAAAATTGTACGGCCAAGCTGCAGCCCAACAGAAGAGAGACAAAGAACATCAGCCATACAAAATTGTTGGTAAGTGAATAAATTTGGAAGCCAATGAGTTAAACTGATTTCATAAGTTTTATCTGATAATAACGAAATCTGAACGAATAATTGAACAGTGCAAGGAAATGATACGCGAGCGATTGATGTGCCGCTGAAACCGGTTGGAATGACAAAATCAATGCAAGCTGCTTTTGAAGCTCTGCGCGATGCTGCCATCGAAAATTTAAGCATTGCATTACATGCAGCGCACAAACTAGATCCGTATTGTGTGCCCGCTTTAGTAGCTAATGTTTCGAATCGTCTGTTCACTGCTGAGAAACAAGAAAAGTGAGTTAAAATCTACATTCATAACTTTTCCAAATCTAATTTTGCTGTTTTGCTATTCCAAGTGAATCGAGTCTTGTTTCGTTAAACATCATTGTGATGTTGGGTCATGTGGCGGTTGCTTTGAAGAATACTCCGAAAACCACTCAAAATATCCTACAGTTTTTCATTCAGCGATTTTGCAAAGTTTCATCAGAACAGAATGTGTTGATCGTTGATCAATTGGGATGTATCATCATATCGAGATGTGAAACGTCGATTTTCGATGAAATTATGAAGATGTTTTCGCGAGTCACTGTGCAAGCTGCATCTCAAGCTTTTTCAACAAATTCTGATCAGCAAAAGCAATATCAGAACGTTTCGGCTGCAGTCATTAATGCCCTCGGAAATATCGCGGCAAACATCCAAGGTGAAGCCGAAATGCTGGATTTGCTCGGCAAACTTTTGGAATTATTCGTACAAATTGGCCTGGAAGGGGAGAGATCATATGACAACACAATTGGAGCACAGAAAGCCAGCTCAAGCGCTGGCAATTTGGGAATGCTGATTCCAGTCATAGCGGTAATTTTGTTTGAATAATTGTAATTGAAATAATAATTAAATTAAAAATGATTTCAGATTTTGGTTAAACGATTGCCTCCAATCAAGAATCCGAAAATCCGATTGCACAAATTGTTCAAAGATTTTTGGCTGTACTGCATTGTCATGGGATTCACGAATTCACGGTTATGGCCATCCGATTGGTACCAAGGCGTCCAGCAGATTGCCGCCAAATCTCCAGTGTTAATTTCACAAACTGCACATCGATCGGAAATGCGCGAAGCAAATTTCACATCAGCAGTCAAATCAGATAGTGTGAGTTTGAATGAATTGAGAAACCAAATATTAGTGTTATTCGATCATCCTCCGTCTGAAGTCTTCACTTGCATTCAAAAATTTACATTTGCCCAATGCACATATCTGCTGAGCGTATATTGGCTGGAAACTTTAAGGTAAATTTATGAAATTCTTGTAGAAATATTGAATCTTGTAATGTTTTGTCTCCGAATTAGGGTTGAGAATTCCGATGAGCCGAGCTTAGAGATGATTTTGAGCTACTTGTGCGATATCCCGATACAAAAAGACAAATCCGGAATGTGGTCCTGTATCAAATGGTAAAGCTGGTAATCTGTTTACGTCTTTTGGTCATTGTATCTCAAGAATTTGGTTTTGATTGCAGTATTGCCGATCAAGTGTTCGAAAAGTTCACCAATGTGTTGATATCGCAAGAGCAGCTCCGCGAAAGTGTGCTTGAATCACAGGCTATGCTATTGCTGGTGTATTTCAATCATATTCATAAGCAAATTCAAGTGGTTGCCGATCAATATCTGTCACAATTAGTCACCGACAAATTTCCACATTTGTTGTGGAATCGAAAAGTGCTGTGGTGCATGCTGGATGTATTGCAATTGTTGGCATATTCCTTGTCACTCGATCCAAATGAAGAAACGCCAACGCTCAAAGTCACATCAACACCGTACACTTTGCAGCTAATGGACAGTTTGCCAGCTCGAGAGGTAATTTCATGTGAAAATTCGTATGTTTTCAATTATAATTCCAATTCAAAATTTGCATCTTTATTTCATAATAGAGCCGTTTGAAAGACTTTGCTGATAGATGTCAAGGAATTATAAATGAAGCAATGAAATGGGCGCCAAAGTCAACAAAGAGCCACCTCCAAGAGTATCCAAACCAATTGCCCACCTCGGCATTGGCACATCACAGTGGTTTGGCTATGGCATTTGATGCCGCATTACAATCCTGTGCTCCTTTGACTGCATCTGCCATACTTCCAGTTGCCTCAAAACGCCCCCAATGTCTCAACAGTGATACGCCCAGATTTGTTTCTGTTCTATGTTTGAGATCAAAGTATGCCGGAGAGATTTCTGGCTTGCTCTCCGTACTTGAGGATGAAGAGAAAAATGGTTTGGGCGATCGATTGGTGAAGGAGGTATGGGAAGCAGCTTGTCAGGACAAAAGCGACGCTAAGTATCGTGGAGCACTTTGGCGAGCAACCGCATACTTGATTATTTGCTCTGGAATCAATCGAAAATTGTTGCATGCCATTTGTAAGACGTATCATTTTTTAAACTTATCACTTATCACATTTGAATGCCTGAGAAAAATAACGACTCAAATCTTTCCAACATGGAAGTCTGAAGCATAGAAAAGATACACGCATTACTGAAACTAACAATAAAACTTTTCAATAGCACAACTGAAAAAAAAAAATTGAAAAGAATGAAACATCTGAGAAGACCACATGAATATTTTTCAAGTTTCAGTTTTTCGTATTCTGTATTCAAGTTTCATTTCAATGTGATTTGAAAAAAAGTCATGAAACTTGAACACAGAATATGAAAAACTGAAACTTGAAAAATATGCATGTGGTCTTCTCGGATGTTTTATTCTTGTGCGTTTTTTTCAGTTGTGATAATGAAAAGTTTTATTCTTAGTTTCAGTAATGCGTGTTTCTTTTCTATGCTTCAGACATCCATGTTGGAAAGATTTGAGTCGTTCTTATGCTCAGGCATTCACTTATGCTTGTCGCCAACTGCTTACCGCAACGGCTATTCTGTATTTTCGATTTGTTTTTCATTAGCTACATCGCAAGTGGAATTGTTCACGGAATCAGCAATGGAAACGGCAGTTGAATGTTGGCAATGGGTGTTAACAGCACGTCCAGATCTGGAACTATCTTTCATGATGGAGATGGTTAGTGCATGGGAGACGACATTCGAAAAGAAAATTGGCTTATTTGCCGAAGATGTGGCATTGACAAGTCCGTTGGCCGCTTATGAAGCCTGCAAATTAGTTCCACCTCCAATTAATGTTCAGCCGCATTCTATTTGGTTGGGATTGATTTCGGAGATCGTGGACACAGCCAAATATTGTAATCGCGATAAAGTTGAAATGTTTGCACTGCTTTTGCATCGATGCCTGCCAATGGATATAAATAGCAAGCAAAATCGAAATGTCGCAACGGTCGGATGTCGTTTCAAGCTGCTTCAGTGTGGCCTATCGCTTTTGCAGGGAAATTCACTGCCCAAAGCTTTATCGCGTAATATTTTGCGAGAACGGATTTACAGCCATGCATTAGAATACTTTTGTGGACCGCAACAATGTCCAAGCCAAAATCGTGATGATCTACTCCAAGACATCACAATTCTATTGAAATTCTGGCAAACAATGCGAAGCGAGAAAAAGCATTTAATCACTGCCGAAGTGGGTGACTATGATATCAATCCTGGTTCACACACTTTGTCGGTCACAAAACTGTCATTAGACACTGTGTCGAATGCTGGCAGTGATGTAGCTCGCTCAAGCACCGGAACTGGCGGCTGGTATAACACTATTCCACATTCAACATCAACGCTTTCGAAGCGCTCGGTTCGATCGAAACGAACGCCATTCCCAAAAGCGTCCTACGATAAAGATTACATGAAAAAACGGAATTTGATTCTCGAATTATTGGTATAAGTTTCGAATTACAAGTTTGTCAGAAATGAAATCATAGCAATTCAAAATATTTCCAGGCGGTTGAAATCGAATTCCTGATCACATGGTATAATCCGAATTCGACACCTCATTTGACAATTCCCGGAGAAGAGGCAATCAATGAATGGCGTGCACGGCCAATAAAATTGAGTTTGTGGCGCGATTACACGAGATTGGCGTGGTTCTACAATCCTGCATTGGCCATTTTTTTGCCACAGAGAATTCGAAATGCTGAATCGATTGAGGATGAAGTGACACGATTAGTTTGCTCCGATCCAATTGCTGTTTCGCATATTCCAGAAGCACTGAAGTATTTGGTTACTACAAAGACACTGTTAGCTGAATCGCATGAGGTATGAACTTTTGCCAAACTAAACTCTCGTCGGCTCAATAAACATCCATTTCATTACATTTTCGTGTATTTTCAATTTAAGCTTGTTTATATGTTAAATTGGGCTCCGGTGAATCCGATTCAAGCACTATCTTATTTTTCACGGCAATATCCGACACATCCGTTAACAGCACAATATGCTGTGAAAACATTATCTTCATATCCGGCTGATGCGGTGCTGCCATACATTCCGCAACTTGTTCAAGCGTTGCGACATGACACGGTTAGTTTTCTTCAATTTCTTCTTTGAGCGAAAATTAATTTGAACGTTCCAATTTGCAGATGGGTTACGTTGCCGAATTCATCAAGAACATTTCGAAGCGTTCTCAAATTGTTGCTCATCAACTCATATGGAATATGCAAACAAACATGTATATGGATGAAGATCAACAGCACAAAGATCGTGAGTGAATTGAAATGATATTGAGAATCTTTGACATTCAAGTTATACCGGTTTATGTATATTTACAGCGGTTTTATTCGATCACTTGGAAGCGTTGTGCCAAAATATCATATCATCATTTTCGGGAGCAGCAAAACGTTTTTATGAGCGTGAGTTTGATTTCTTCGGTAAAATCACGGCAGTTTCTGGTGAGATTCGTTCTTTTGCCAAGGGTGAGCAACGAAAGAAAGCATGCTTAGAAGCATTAAGCCGAATCAAAGTACAGCCAGGGTGTTATTTGCCATCAAATCCCGAAGCCATGGTCATCGATATTGACTATAATAGTGGAACGCCGATGCAAAGTGCAGCTAAAGCACCATATTTAGCACGATTCAGAGTACATCGATGTGGCATAACTGAATTAGAGCAATTGGCAATGGACGTTTCAAACCAAACGGCTAAAGAACAGCCGAGTATTACACTTGGCATTGACTCTTGGCAAGCGGCCATTTTCAAAGTCGGCGATGATGTGCGCCAGGATATGCTTGCACTCCAAGTCATCAAAATATTCCAGAATATTTTCCAACAAGTCGGCTTGGATTTGTATCTGTTTCCGTATCGTGTTGTTGCCACAGCGCCAGGAGTAAGTGACTAATAAAGCGTGTAAATGCTTTTAGATTTTATTCAAATTGCATATGATCTAATTTTTTGTTTAGTGTGGCGTTATTGAATGCGTTCCAAATGCCAAATCCCGAGATCAACTTGGTCGTCAAACTGACTCAGGCTTATACGAGTATTTCTTACATACCTATGGCGATGAAACGTCGAAGGAATTCCAATTGGCTCGCAGTAATTTCATTAAATCGATGGCTGCTTATTCGGTTATCGGCTATTTGCTGCAGATCAAAGATCGCCACAATGGCAACATTATGATAGATACCGACGGACACATCATTCACATCGGTAATAATCGAAAATCTCCAAATAAAAACAGAGCTCAGCAGAAACTAGAGTTCTTTGAGAGAAAACCGAATTTACGATCATCCATTTTTAATTTTTCAATTTTCAGATTTTGGGTTCATGTTTGAGTCATCGCCTGGTGGCAATATCGGTTTTGAAACCGATATGAAATTGACGGACGAAATGGTTATGATAATGGGAGGAAAAATGGAAGCACCGGCATTTAAATGGTTCTGTGAATTGTGCGTTCAAGCTTTTCTTGCCATTCGTCCCTATCAGGACGCCATCGTATCATTGGTATCTTTGATGCTTGACACTGGCCTACCATGTTTCCGTGGTCAGACGATTACATTGTTGAAACAACGCTTTGCTCCATCGAAAAACAACAAAGAAGCCGCCGCACACATGCTGGCCATCATTCGAAATTCGTATCAAAATTTCCGTACTCGTACTTACGATATGATTCAGTATTATCAAAATCAAATCCCATACTAAACCATGTTATGCTCTCATCTAACCTTCCATTTTATTATTATGTTTTAAATTTGGATTGAACATTTATCGAACAAATTGTGAAATGCATTATAATTGTTACACTCCAATTGTTTCCTTTAAATTGATGTTATTGGTGATTTAGACTGTGTTACAAATACAAGTAAAGAGTCTCCTTGATTTATATTGTATATTTTCGTGCTCATTCAAATTGGGAATTGTTATGGAATCTATCTGTTGTTGTATTTTTCTGTTGAGAAATTCTAAAAATATGTATATTAATTATATAAACGTGCTAAATAAATTCAATGAATTATAAATTCAATTATCAAATCAATGGACTTTTCATACGATATTTTAGATTACTAAGGCTTGGAAGCAACCATAGAAACGGAAACAAATTCTACTTTTTAAGGAACCCACCAAAGCCCATAGCTGCAAATTCGAACAATTGTCATGCACTTCGTTCGGATTTTTTTTCGAATGCATTGCCATTTGCTCGAATCCTAAGCTCGCCAAATTTCTTCACAGAATCTTCTAATCTTAGGAAATTCTGACAGAGATCATTTGAGATGAAAAACATATCTTACAGCGGATGTAGGGCGAAATAAACCACACTATTTCAAGAACAAAAAAACAATGAGCAATATTATAAGTTTCTCAATAAATGAACAATTTTCATATATTTTGTTGTATTGTTTTTATATTCATAATTGACAATTCACAATGGATTCAGTAATTCGTTAGCTTCAGTCGTGGTATAACGTTCATACTAGTCAGTTCTTGGAATAACAATTTGCATGCATATGGCATGGATATTTTCGAAACACTGGCTGATGATTTGCAGTTATGACACCAAGAAGAATAGGCTAAGCGACCGCATGTGTTGCAAACATCCACATCAAATGCATCGGATGATATCATAAGACGTTCCATTATCAGCATACTTGCTCCATATGAAATCAAGCAATCCCGTTCCATTTCACCGAGACGAAGACCACCTTCACGGCTTCGACCTTGTGTCGGTTGTCTGGTCAGAACAGCTCGTGGTCCTCTGGCACGAGCATGCATTTTATCTTGTACCATGTGCTTCAACTTCTGATAGTAAACCTACACACAGAGAAGGAACTTCACTTTAATTTGTTGATATATCAAAATGTTTTTCGAAAATATTTACCGGTCCAGAATAAATGTACATTTCAAGTGGTTCACCAGTAATGCCAGAATAAAACACATCTTTTCCCATATAATTGAAGCCATGACGGAAGAGTTCATCTTGAATATCCGAGCATTTTGATCCGCCAAATGCAGTTCCGTAGTGGAATTTTCCTTCCAAAAGACCCGCTTTGCCACCAAGCAATTCAAGTGACTTGCCCACTGTCATTCGAGATGGGAAACCGTGAGGGTTCATAACCATATCCGGCGATATACCAAAGTCATTGAACGGCAGATCTTCTTGTTCAACTATCAATCCAGTTACACCTTTTTGACCGTGACGAGAACTGAATTTGTCACCGATTTCTGGACATCGTGTTTGTCGCAATAAGATTTTAATTAAAAAGTCTTCTTCGGCGTTTGCTGTGACTAACACTTTTTCAATATAGCTTGGTTCAGTGCCTTTGTATGTAATTGGTACCTTGAAATCAATAGCACAACAAAAATCATTCGTCAATTTTATAAAAACAAAACCGTCAAAAAGATGAAAAAGTGAACAAACTAACAGACGAATACGTGACATTCTGAGTGCCGGACTCTTTCTGTTCAACGGGATTGATGGAGGCCACCGATGGCATCTCTTTGTTAATCATCGTTTGCTTGTTCTGTACCAATTCACCGGGTGATACAATACCATCACTATCGAGTGCTTCATGTCTAAAAATCACTTTGTTTGTGGCTGCATCTTTAGACGGCCCCATAATACGATCATACGTCTGATTTGTATACCGTTTCACGGTACATTTGGTGTTTTTGTACACTATACAACGTCCGTAGCCACGATTTATAGAGGCCTTATTCAGAATTAAGGCATCTTCAATATCGTAGCCTGAATAGCTCATCACTGCAATACAAGCATTTTGACCGGCCGGTAATTTGTCGAAATTTGTCAGCTCAATTGTTTTCGATCGGACCATCGGAGTCTGGAGAAATAGGGAAACATTGGAAATCCATATTACACTTCATTTATGGCACAATAAAGTAACTGATCTTTCAAAAACTAACTAAGGATCTTAAACTAATTAATGCCGCCAAACTTACTTGTGGATACACAATGTTATACATCAGTGTATCGATGCGATTCTTTTGATTGTATCCAATGATTCCCATTGCTTGTTTACCCATTGCACATTGATATGTGTTACGTGGACTCTGATTATGATGCGGATATGGAACTAATCCAGCGCAAACACCGAGCAATGTGAACGGTTCAATTTCCAAATGTGTAGTTTTATCCGGCACAATATCATGCTCCCTGGCTGCAATGAACGAATCATTTTCTTCGTTTACGTCGAGATATTCGATTAGACCATCTGCGAGAAAATCATCAAACTTCCGAACACCTTCATTGAGTTCGTCGATATGACATTGCTTCACCAACGGAACGCCCTTTGCAACAATGATGTATGGCCGACACAAGCGACCACCATCTGTGTGAATGTAGACGCAACGTTGCAAGTGATTCGTATGAATGGACACAAAACTGTTGATATATCCTTTTCGCCGCATCATTCGGAAGACTTGAATGAGACGTTGATAGCAAATCGTTACACCGAGTATATTACCGTTGATGAAAACCATCATCACGTGATTATCATTTATACTTTCTCCGCTCAACAGACGAATATCTTCGACTCCAGCATTGAAAGCCAGTCGAATGACGGGCTCTTTATCGACATCGGTTGTAATGTGGGTCATCAGTGCCAAATTTTTTACTAAACCACAAGCTTCACCTTCAGGTGTATCGGACGGACAAAGCATTCCCCATTGACTCGGTTGCAATGAACGTGGTCCCGAAACTTTTCTTGATTTCTCAAATTGTGAGTTGACACGAGTCATCATTCCCAATGCCGAAATATAACTAAGCCGTGATAAAACCTGCGTTACTCCAGCTCGTTCCATTTTGAAACGTTTGATTGTCCAGTTTCCGGTCGAAATGGCCGACTCCAGTCCGGCAGTGATTTGCGCGGCACGCATGTGTTTCACAATATCAAATTGTGCGGCTTTGATTTTCGGGATATTTTTATCGGCGATTGTTTTCAACTCCCAATTAAAACGCTTGAATAAATCTTCAAACATGAGCGAAAGCAAAGATCCGGCCAATTCTAATCGTTTGTTACCATAATAATCACGATCATCTACGGCAGCCTCGTTCGTTTCGGCGGCCATGATTCGACGCACCATCAATGCCACGTAAATTGCTTTTATTTTGAAATTGTAACATTCAACTGGCACATGAGCCAAAATGGTGGACGCTAGTAGCTCTCGCGCCTCGTCTGGGGGAGTGAGATGCTTTGTAGCGGCCGTTGTAAATCGCTTGGCCACTAATTTCGAACCCATAAATTCCAATGCTCGTTGTTGAGTGTAAATTTTGTTGTTGACAACGTCGAGAAGTGATGGACCAAATCGATTTTGTATATACTCATCGGTTCCAATATACTGCATAATTTCCTGATCCGATGTCAAACCCATTGCCTTGAAAATCACAGCAATTGGTATATCGTCCGTCATTGAATTGTGCCGCAAATAATATTTACCTCCGCGGCTCAAAACAATTGTTCGCGACTTCTTTTCGTGCGTTGAACTCGTTACAATGCACTGCATCACACCATTATAATCTTCGGTTATCATTTTGTTATGTGACATCTGCTCTTGGATCAAAATCACTTTCTCCTGGCCTCGAACAACGAAATAACCGCCAGGATCCATCGGACACTCGTTCAATTGAGACATTTCAAAGTCTGATTTATTCGTAAGAACGCAGCTCGATGAACGCAACATAATCGGCATACGGCCAATTAACAAGTTGTTGCGAACGACTCTCTGCGTTCCACGCGTGTATTCAATGTCAACTGTAATTGGCGCCGAATATGTCATGTCTCTCAGTCGGCATTCATGCGGTGTTGTATTCTTTGTGATATTGAAACCATCTTCGACATCCGGCTTACCAACGTAGACGTTCGTATATTTGAGGTAGAACATTGGATCGACATCGCTCAATACCTTGTCATTGGCCTTAACAATGTTTTTGATGTCAACATTTACAAAAAAATTGAAAGAGTCGATGTGCTGCTTCACTAAACCTTTGATTTGCAGAAAAGCCGGTACTAATTTCCATTTGTCCTAAAGAAAATTATCGAGAGCAAAATAGTTTATATTAATTTTCACGGGATTTGCGTAATTTTTCGATAATATTTTTTTTATCGAATTGGCTGTGAATGATTTTGTATCTTCCGATTGTCCATGCTCACCTCTATGGCTTTGATCGGATCTCGCAGACGTTTCGGGTCGTCGATAAAAATGCTATTTATTTCTGGCATGTTATTAAATCAATGTTCTAACTTCTTTCACCAAAATAATATTTTGATCATTTGGCATAAGAAACATTTTTTTTTATAATTTTTCTTCATAAAAGTCTTCTTTTTCATTTCATTGCAATGAATTGAACACACTAAGGTTTGCAAACACTAAATAAAAACACACGTGAAAGACTTTGACAGATAGCTTGTATTTGACAGCTTTCGCTGTGCTGCTGTTGACTTTTCGGTAGTGAGTTTCTGCTATAATTGTCGTATTCAAAAAGTTTTAACTATCGTTAATTCAATTTCATTCGAAATGTTGGGAAATCTTCATTCATATGCGCGAATTTGAATTAAGAAATGAAATTTTTGTTTTATTTGAGAGTTTTGAGATTCCTAGCCAAAATCTGGCAAAACAATACGTGGCATTGAACTTACGTGCACTTGATCAATGTGAATGACTAAAATAATTCAAAATTAATAATAGAATAAAAATATTCAATTAATGAAATGAATGTCATGTCTAAAATACAGGGTGGGACAGAAAAAGATCCATCAACCTAGACCTGTCGCCAGATGGAATCCAAATAAACATTCCTCAAACCAATCTCCGCCACATAATTTGCATTGATTTGAAGTGAAGCTGAAAAAAAAATCGGGCAAATTGCTGCATCCGCTCACATGAGAACATTTGAAAGATATTGTATAAATGGCGTAGACTGATGAATGTTCAATGAACATATAAAAAATGGGTACGGTTAAAATGGAACACTCTATTTTCTTTGCCATTTTTCCTGTTTTTATGGTAAATCAATTCGGAGAGACGAGAGCTTCATTGTTTGCACATGTGTGCACTTTTAAATATGCGCACTTTGTTTTGTTTGGTTTTGTTCAAAAAATGAGCGTTGCGCAAACAGAGACGCGAGACAGAAATCGATTTCAATTGGTCCACGATCGCGATCAATGAACAGAAGCAATGAAAATAAGAACAATATGTGGCATTTTGAATTGTATAAGAATTCGTGTTTGGCCGTGTGGCTGGCAGTTTATTTCGAATCATACGAATAAAATTGTTTGAATTCACATTGTAATTCAGAGTCGAAATGGCGTCGAAATCAATTTGGTTGCTCTTTTTATTGCCGCTAGTAGTAAGCGTTTACCTTTTTTCCATTTTTGTGAGTTCGAGTTGCCACATTTTTATCAAAATTTTCACTATTCCTAGCGCGTCATCGTTCCAGTTAACTGTAATAAAGGATCATGTTCCGCCGATTTATATGATGGAGAGATGTTCGACGAAAATATCATGGAAGACGGAACAATGACTGATGACGTTGCAGATAGTTCCGAAGACATGATAGACGAGATTTTGAAGAAAAAGGAGAAAGTTGCTGATATTCCATACAGATGTCCGTGTGAAAATAGCGATGATAAAAATTCACCAGTCAAAATCAATGGTTTTGAAAGAATGCCAACAATTGAGGAATTTGGTGACGCTGAACATTTGAATACATTAGCAAAAACTGACCCAAAAATGTTTGCAAATCTCTTGTACACCATCTTGGGCACGCTTGAAGATCGTATTAAAATTGCGCTAGAAGGGAATAATGATGATGTTTGCCATCAAATCGACCCAATTGACATATTCTTAACTCCAAATCCGTATTTTGAATATGAAGAGGTGATTAATGAGGGAGAGGGTTTAAAAGCTTTGAATCAAATAGAAATGCTGAAGAATAAAATGGATCACGCATTGTCCGCGCATTTCGGTATTGATTTATAATTTAAGACCAAACATATTTATTTATTGACTGTGTATCGTACACATACATTGAACACGTTTAGAAAAGTTTACATCAAATAAAACTAAACTCTAAATAATGACAATTATCTAGCACTAATTTGTCTGTCTCACTGTGGGTGATTTTGAGGTGTTGTGAAGCATATTGATGCTTGCGTTTGACGCAAATTATTCACATTTTTCAATTTTTCCAAGAGTAAACGATGAATTTCAATTTTCAGTTCCATTTGCGCAATATCATTCAGTCTTTCCATTTGTACGGCGAGATCCATTAGAAAGTAATTGACGATTGTTGGCCCGGTCGATACCGGCACCGTTATGATGCGTTGATTGTTCATAGCATATTTGTTGTCGAGTGAACTGGTGGTTGTACTTTGTGCTGGCTCAGCGTACATCGTTGGTGCGGTGGCACTGTTTATTGACACGCAATTCGTCTGTGGTGCCATTAAGTCTTGATCGGTGCGAATTTGTATTGGATTCGCTTGTGTCGCTGTTGGCAAATAGGCTACCAAGAATTGATTCATTTTGTTTGTATTGTCTGTGACGGCGGCACCAGTTGTGAACATCGGTGTGGTTGTCACAGTGCACAATGGGTCTGTGCGTGAAATATTTGTCGAATCAGCTGCTTGCGCCGTTTCCGTGGCCGACGAATCGTGGTACATTGGCGAGCTGCCATAACTACTTTCCGATTGACTCTCACAATTTTCTTCGTTTTCATAGATGTCATCACACTCTTCAGGCTCTTCTCCATCGCAAATATCCGATAGCAATGATAAATCCAATTCGGGATCCTTCTTTATCTCATCGGTCGCTGTCCAGTCCATATGTGGTATCAGGAATTTTAGAGCATCATAGCAATTCCACTGAATGGCCGAACGTTTTTCATTTTTCTTGATTTTCTTTATTATAATGCGACGCTGCTGGATGCGCAAAGTTTTCCATTTCTTTTTGCATTCTTCGGCTTAAATTGAAATGTGAGTGTATATTGATTTCAATATTTACACTAAAATGTGAAACATATTGCAAGAATATTGACTATTTACCATTTTTATCTACAATAGTCGAAGTGGTTGCAATTGTCTTCCAAATATCCTGCAAAATTCATGATTGGTTTATATCGATTGATTACGAATTTATGCAAAAGTAGATTGATACAAATACTGATTTTATGTGATGCAGACGCACCTCTTTTGTTCGTGTTTGATTATAATCTGGATCTCGACGATCATATAAACTTGGATTCTTTCGAACTGCACTTATTAGCGCTTGCACTTCATCGTAGGTCCAATTTTTTTTTACGGCTGTCATCATTCCCGATCGAATTTCACGTCTCAGTTCTGATTTGAATGCTATCAAATCGGTTGATTAGAATTTTATGATATTCGGATACAAATTTATGTGTAAACAATGCATTTTCACTCTACAATAAAACTTTTGTAAGTGACAATTGATTGTCAAATGGAGTCATTGAACAGATAAATGGAGCATTTGAAAATTATAGCAGTTTTTACTATGGGTTTTTTTGTTTTTTTTTTTTTTTTTTGCTTCGAATTTATTACATTATTTCAGGTTTATCATCAACAAATACAAAGTTCGGTGGGTAAATAATGCATGATAATTATAAAATTTATATTTTTCTCAACGCACAATCTTATTGTGAAAACTTAAATATGTTTATATCTTACTGAAGTCATCGAAACAAAAACACCTATCTTCAGACAACAGCGAACATTTGACATTTCATCTGTCAAACGTCGCATTAAGTAGCCGAACTGAGTTGAATCTGGTTTAATTTTGGTTTTTGATAGTAAACTTTAGATTGGTCTTAAAGTAATACAAAGAATTAAAATGGCAAACGATGGTAAGGCACCAACTTTTTCAGAATCTAAAGCTATATCACCTATCTTTTCACTAGAAACACAAGTATGAAATAGAATTTCGTTTGCAGAAAGTGTAATAAAGCGTCGATTGTTAATCGATGGTGATGGAACCGGTGATGATCGTCGTTTGAATGTGCTGCTGAAGAGTTTCATCAAATGGAGCAACACAAAAGACACTCCAGAAAACACGTAATATATTCATTTTATAACGCATCCCTTATGTAATTGAATATTTCATCAATTTGGTATTTTGTAGACAAGCAGCTTATGACCGCATGCTGGGCCAATTGGCTCAATGTGAATTCACCGTTCGAAAGTCGGCGTTTTGTCGGAAGATGATGCAAGACGAACTACAAAACTACAAAGATATATCGAAGTCAATTGACGGTGGAATCGAGCAAGCAAAAATTCAAATCGCCCAAAGTAAAGAAAGTTTGGTAATTGCTAAGAAAATACGCAAAAATCGCATGGAATACGACGTTCTCGCAAAAGTCATCTCACAACAACCAGACCGCAAAGAAACGATGGCTAAATTGGAAACACTGAATAAAGATTTGGATAATTTGAAAGATGCACGTACAAAATTGGACCAGAAATTAGAATCGCGACGCAATGATTTCACAGTTTTGATGAGATCCATTCAAGAATTGCAGAAAAAGTTGGATGTTGAAGATATCGCCACGATTGATGAAGATGACAGCGAAAACAACAAAACCATCGACGATGACATCGAAGTGATGTCTGTTGATGGAGAAATTCTAGACGATACTAAATAATATTTTTGTTCGATAAGGAAATGAAATAAATGTATTTGCATTAATGATTAAAATGAATAAAATAATGCATTCCTCACTAAAAACTCTTACATGGACTTTGGAACCGCAATTGAACAGAGATGTGTGTTTGTACTTGTTTTCTCATAGATTAAAATTTTTTGTTGGACTTTGTCTGATTGTGTTCCACCCTTTTGTTGCTTTTCCGCAAACATCACTTACACTCTCGTAGAAGTATTGCGAACGGTTCAAGAAATTAAAACCCTCTGAATGAGTTTTCTATGCGTTTTAGACGTTGAACGAAAAACAAAATTTCATACGATAACTCAAAAACTTTAAGTATATAACCAATCGTATGCAATAAACACGCAGATAGAAAGATTTTAAGTAATGCTCAAGACATTGAATGGAGGGTTTTTCAATATGATAATGAAATATTTCTATGGGGGTTGAAATATTCATAATATGTTTTTTTTTAAAGGTTATTCAAAATTCACGACTGCCCTTTAATTTGTTTTTATTTCAAACTTGAGGTTGTCCTAATTCTTTTCTTTCGTTTTATGAAACTTGATTTTCTCATATCAGAATAAGATTCTGAGAATTTAGGAATGAAACGGGTAATAAACATAAGGGTAACTGTTCAAATTCGGACCTAAAATTTTTCTGTATCTAATAATGATCTAAGACTCTATTTATACATGAAATAAGGTTCATTTTCGCAGTTAGGTCAAAATTAAAGTTTAATACCGAATTACAGCCAGGTACCTTTCGTCCCTAAATGTCTAATGAATTTATCGCTCCATGTAATTATAGGTTGCAGGCTTTGGGCCAGCGCATAGAGGCCAAAATATAGGGCTGGAGTAGTTCACAGACACAAAAACAAGATACCCATGAGGAACAACATTTTTCACGGTGAGCTCGTTTATGTGTTGGCTAGAAATATGACGAATTTCACTTCAGATGCATTTTTGAGTCCAAAAACGTTGAATTTCAGTTTTGATTTCTGAGATTGAAATGTAGAGTTCGCTGCGGCAAACCTTTTATATGAATTGAACCTTCCCCCGTCAACCCCCAATCAACTCATTTCTAACAAAAACGGATTGGAAATCTAGGTTTTATGTCTTACACAATCGACAAAAATATTCCTCGTAAAAAACAAGCGAGGGTCCCCGAACAACAAAAAGTCGAATAACTTAACATATTGACACACATTTAATGATTTATTTTTGATAAAAAATTTACAATCCCAATACGTTATACTTAACCATCTGTCTTGCTGCTTATTTTTTCATTTCTTATTCTAAATTCATTTTTTTCATTATAAAAAAAAAAAAAATATATGATATGATTGACTGAGAATGAAAATGTAACTTCATATTTGGCCTCTTACTCTTTCTTATGAACTTTTCTGTTAGCGAGAGCAAGAGGTGAGATGTGAAGTCTCACTTTCATTTTCACTCATTCATATGAGAGTCTGTTTTATTAAAAAATGGAAAAATGGAAGTCAATACAAAATATAACAGAAACAAATGGTTGGTTGATATTTAATGTGCTTAGGAATGACGATGTTCCAATGCATGATAGAAATAGTAATTCAAGAAGCAAAAATGTGTCCAAAAATCCGTTTCACACTTCACATATGATTTAAAACCCGAACAAAATAGTGTTGGTGTCTGGAACTCTGGTGGATGTTCTTGAAAATACACAGCGCGGAACCAAGAATATTTCAAAAAGATTTCAAATCGCGGTGCCTTAGATTGATACCATTATATGTCCAAAATCATCAGTATGTTTTCTCGTTTTACTAGAATAAATTCATTGTGTTGCCAGCGAAGTGAAGTCGATGTTATTCAAGTTTTCTTTATCTCCCTACCGATTTGATACAACTAATTGATGCGATGGACCGAGTAATAATTTAATTGAATTGGTGATTCTTGATCACGGCCACTTGAATGCTTCCATAAATGCATTGAAGCCTTGCAGTTTGAAAAATCCTAACCAAAAGTGTCTCTCTGTTATGTATTATTGAATCCCACATTGTACCTCTGTAATGGCAAACAATTCGGCTCGCTACTGATATATTGCAGAATATTAGCGTGTTTTGTGAACATATTAGGAAAATATGTAAAAGTTAATAGGCACAAGATATTGAAACTAAATATAAATTGCCATGGCGTAAAGCTATACAAGAATCTGATTTTCATCTCCAGGAATTTGGACACCCCAATACCACACTGCTCGGGAATTAAAGTTATAATTCGATAAAATTTATTGTTTGGTCTCTTGAAAAGCCGTTTTTTGGCTTCTCATTGAGGGTGAACAAAATGAATGGAACAATTTCGATGTAGAAGAATGAATCGTTGAATGCGTTTAAAACATCGGAAAAAGAATAATTTTATTCAAAAGCTTTTATTCAGAGAAATTCATTTCACAATAAAACATTTTTGGTTCAACATATTGTATCATTTTGCAAACTCTTTCTTTCCTTTTTAATGTGATATTTTGATTTTCCTCGACAAAACTTTCATTTGAAATGGTTTGGATTATTTGATATTTCAAACTCTTCTTGAAATATACACAGAACATCTTCTGTTTGTATATTAATACCTGCCATGTGTGTTCTATAATAATACAATTTAAAAAATATTATTAGTATGATAATGAATAATCTGTGTGTAAAATAGATGGCTGCTTCAAATTATCTTAAGCCAACTTTAACTGTCTAACCATGATAACATAAAGTTGACTATAGTCCGAAAGGAACTGTACAGTACCGAACAAAAGATCGCATAATACACACCTCATTACCCTTATACAATTTTTTAGAATTTCTTTTTTTTAGGTAATAAGACATTCTGATCGATGGAATGTTTGATTACATTAAAAACAAGTAATTATAAAAAATGGTATAAGGGTAATCCGAATTACATTTCAAAAGTTGTGGACCTTATTTTGTGTCTAATTGTGGGTTGGACAACACCCACTCCCTTAAATGTTCGTCCGTGCATCGCTAGGTCAGTACACTTGGCGGTGTACTAAAAACGGTCGACTTTCATAGAAAGAAATCTTGCATGCACATCTTTTAAATCAAAATTAAAAATAATTCAAACTTTGGAGAATTCTTCCAAAAACAACAAACTATTATTATATTTTTCACTTAGATTGGAAACAGAAGTATTTGTTCGTAAACAATTCAATGGATATAGTCTCATGGCATGCTGTCACATTTACAATTTCAGATTCAATTCACAGTTGCATCGTTGTTTAAAATCTCTATCATATTACTTACCAGAATCCGTTTGATTCTGTCACTGAATTGTGTGAGGTTAACATTTCTCAATAAAATCCAATTTGTTCCATTCCTTAATATATTTGCAACAATTCCGACCAAAACAACTCTGCCATCCGCTGTTCGACCCACAATTGGACCTATAGAAAAAAAAAATCTTAATTCATCGAAATTTATATTTTATAAAGAATTATATGAATCGGTGGGAAGAAAATTTACATTCAGGTTGAATAGTAATGATACCGAAAATTTGAACTATTTTGACAAACTAAATCACGCGAAAAAAGTTCGAAATAATTGTGAAACATGAACTATATGTGGATGCAATGTAAATCATTTTCAATATCACCATGATTCATTATTTCTCTTCAATAATTCCAGTTTTAATATTTTTCCTTTCTAATCTGAATATAAGTTTCCTTCTCACCGATTCACGTATTATAAATTAACCTCCTTGATCTCCAGATCTTTCTCCCACCATTGGTTTTTCAAAATAGGTTTCTGGAATTATCTCAGTACAAAAGAAATTCATATTGTCCGGATCTTGCTTACAATCAACTAGATTCATTTGAATGGATCTTTTTTCCGAAAGGTTAAGATCGTTAAACTGTCTGCCGAATCCAGTGAAAGTGAACTCATGTATATTTTTTAATGATTCCCCGGAATCGATGAATTCTGTTGGTTGGATCGTATCATCGAAAACAATGTGATCTCTTAGAACAAGTATGCCAACATGTACAGTTTCAGTAGGTGGCCCATCTACGAGGACTTTAGCAACACGGATCTCTTTTCCAGTTGATTTCTTCATATGTTTTTCGCTTCTTTGTAATAAACTAGACACTGCGTCATGTCCACCGATAATTGTCCATAGATCAGGATTTTCTTTCAATGTGGAGTCGGGATCCGAGTTTTTATTTGTGTATAAACAATATGCATATGTTAAAACGATGTTTGATTTCACTATGCCTCCATTGCATTGCAATACTCTATCCCAAAATAAAGAAGCAATACCTCCTGCCTAAATGTCAATGGTTAAAAGAAACAAACAATTTGTGAATAATGAAAAAGAAAATTGAGCACGATTACAACGCACGAACAGAATTATTTTGATCTCCCATAAATGAGAGGCTGAAACAAAAAACGCCAACAAATATAGCTTGGGGCGAAAACATGGTATAATTTCTTTGTGTCTTAAACGCAAAACACAGCTTTCAGAACCAGATGAGTAAAGTAGTATACACCACTCCTAGGTCGGCCATATAATAATACCATTTATTTCTTTGATAAGACCATCAGTAATGCCAGAAATATCCATGAAAACACAACACACGACACCGTAAAAAACCGCGTAAGTGAAGTCCCGCATATTCCATTGTGTGCGTTAAAGTAAAGTAAATGGGTTTTGAAGATAAAACAACGATGGCAACCATTCCGGAAGCGATTTGATGTCCTTGTGTGGTACGTTGTACGCAAAAGTTTATTGGAGCATAATCATTACATGCATCGATTTGAAACTTTCAAAATATTATTTTTAATGAAAAATATAAGAAACAAAATTCCAATTCATTCTGATGAGCTTAATTAAGACGATATCTCTCATAAAGCAATTTAAGTAATATTCAGCAAAAAGTTAAAGTCGGTAATCATGAATTAAATGTTGTCTCTATTAATATCGGTATTTTACAAGGCAGTAATTTTGGCCAAAATTTCTTCTCCGTTTATTTTAATGATACTCTCAACGTGCTCTATCATCACCCGCTGCTATCACGGGCGCATGTGTTTCTCACTCTTAAATTTCGAATCATTTCAAATAATTATGAATATTTTAGAATCCCTACGGTTCTCAAACCCAAAAAAAACTCAAGTCGATTCATATTAATTCGAAACTTTTTGAATCTCTGTGAATCTGCTGAAATCAAGATCGGCGGATCTGTTAAAAAATCATTTGAATCATACAACATACATGTTGTTGTTGTTGTTGTTGTTGTTGTTGTTGTTGTTGTTGTTGTTGTTGTTGTTGTTGTTGTTGTTGTTGTTGTTGTTGTTGTTGTTGTTGTTGTTGTTGTTGTTGTTGTTGTTGTTGTTGTTGTTGTTGTTGTTGTTGTTGTTGTTGTTGTTGTTGTTGTTGTTGTTGTTGTTGTTGTTGTTGTTGTTGTTGTTGTTGTTGTTGTTGTTGTTGTTGTTGTTGTTGTTGTTGTTGTTGTTGTTGTTGTTGTTGTTGTTGTTGTTGTTGTTGTTGTTGTTGTTGTTGTTGTTGTTGTTGTTGTTGTTGTTGTTGTTGTTGTTGTTGTTGTTGTTGTTGTTGTTGTTGTTGTTGTTGTTGTTGTTGTTGTTGTTGTTGTTGTTGTTGTTGTTGTTGTTGTTGTTGTTGTTGTTGTTGTTGTTGTTGTTGTTGTTGTTGTTGTTGTTGTTGTTGTTGTTGTTGTTGTTGTTGTTGTTGTTGTTGTTGTTGTTGTTGTTGTTGTTGTTGTTGTTGTTGTTGTTGTTGTTGTTGTTGTTGTTGTTGTTGTTGTTGTTGTTGTTGTTGTTGTTGTTGTTGTTGTTGTTGTTGTTGTTGTTGTTGTTGTTGTTGTTGTTGTTGTTGTTGTTGTTGTTGTTGTTGTTGTTGTTGTTGTTGTTGTTGTTGTTGTTGTTGTTGTTGTTGTTGTTGTTGTTGTTGTTGTTGTTGTTGTTGTTGTTGTTGTTGTTGTTGTTGTTGTTGTTGTTGTTGTTGTTGTTGTTGTTGTTGTTGTTGTTGTTGTTGTTGTTGTTGTTGTTGTTGTTGTTGTTGTTGTTGTTGTTGTTGTTGTTGTTGTTGTTGTTGTTGTTGTTGTTGTTGTTGTTGTTGTTGTTGTTGTTGTTGTTGTTGTTGTTGTTGTTGTTGTTGTTGTTGTTGTTGTTGTTGTTGTTGTTGTTGTTGTTGTTGTTGTTGTTGTTGTTGTTGTTGTTGTTGTTGTTGTTGTTGTTGTTGTTGTTGTTGTTGTTGTTGTTGTTGTTGTTGTTGTTGTTGTTGTTGTTGTTGTTGTTGTTGTTGTTGTTGTTGTTGTTGTTGTTGTTGTTGTTGTTGTTGTTGTTGTTGTTGTTGTTGTTGTTGTTGTTGTTGTTGTTGTTGTTGTTGTTGTTGTTGTTGTTGTTGTTGTTGTTGTTGTTGTTGTTGTTGTTGTTGTTGTTGTTGTTGTTGTTGTTGTTGTTGTCTCCTTGCCTCATTTTACTTTAAAAAATATCTTTAATGCTGTTTTGACTGACTGTTGAGTTCTTCCACTGCGGAAAATTTTATTCTTTGTTAGAAGCTATTATTACAATATGATTGGGAACGCACACCTGTGTTCTGTTTGACATTGTTTTAGGTTTATGTTGAAAAAATTATAAAATGGAACCAAACTAAAGATTATTTGATTGCGATAATTTGAAATAGTAATGAATATACGAAAAAGGGATTCGAGGCTTCAGTGAGGCTTGATTGTGTGTGCTATACAGATACAAATAAAGCTTGATATGCCTTGGTATTGTTTAACTGCTTAAAAAATATAATGTGAAGTAAAATGTTACTCACCAAATACTCAGCTTGCAATATTAGGACTAAGAGTCCGCAAAAAACTTTCATTTTTCTATATTTCAGAATTGGAATCGGAAAATAAAACCACCTTGTTCAATTTTGCAACAATGATAAAATGTTCTTAATTCTCTCCGAATTTATACTGTTGGAATATATTTGGTTTTGAAGACGTGGTTGTTTTTTTTCATCATCTTGTTTTGCACTTTAGAAATACTTTTTCATTGAATAATCATCAGACTTCAAACAGATGATATGAATAATTAAAATGGAATACATTAAAATGTCACATGTCAACAAATTATGAATTCACTGCGCATTATATGGAGAATAAATGTTTCAATATATTTTAGTATACAATTACAAAGAACATGTTTCTTCTTGATGAATAGTTCTTGCCTGTAAAATTTTATGGTTAGGTGGAGAAGTCCACAATTTTCTTCTGTTAATCATTTGAAACGCAGATCTTGAACCGTAATTTTTTTTTGTCCAATGCAAAAAATTCAAAACGCCCGGAATGACTTTTCAATGCGGTTTGTACGTAAGAAAATCGATTGGAACCATTTCCGGAGAAATGTTTTGTCCGTGTGTTGTACGTTGTCAGTTGTCCGTTGTACGTTGTCCGTTGTCCGTTGTACGCAGAAATTTGTTAACACGATAACTCAATAAATGAGTATTGAAATAATTCGTACATTGACGCGCAAATATTAGGTCTTCATTGAGAATAGAAACCTATTAATTTTCAGATCATTCAGATAATCTTTTCGGATAGTTCAATTGTTGTCAAGTCATTAAATTGAAGGATTTTTCGTTTAATTTCGAATATTTGTATGCAGACTGTGTTTAGTTCACCTTGTATCATTATAAAACTTCCGGATTCTTTTTTCTTAATGAATAGAATGAGTCACACAAAATCTCAAGTATTATTGTTGATTTTGTATTGCCGGAACGGAATCAATCTAATAAATAGGAGCGTTGTGTTGCCTCCTATTTGAAGTTCACGAAATGAAACTTCAAATTTTATTGTTTTTGCGATCTTATATATATATAATTCGGATGTTAATCCATCTTCAGGTTCTACTCTCACAATAATTTAACAATTTCATTAAAAATAAGCAAAAGAAAGTTTGGTTTTTACATTTGTTCTTATGAGTTTAGCTTTCGATATGACTGTGAGCGTCTGTGCTAAGAGCAATGTTTTGACTTCGATGGTCAAGTTTCATTGCTCTGTCACTTTTCATGTGGTTTCAGAGCGAATACACGAGTTAAGTTTTACTGTCGTGAAAAATATAATGTGAAGAGAAAATATTTGTTTGCTGAAATCGATCATTTTTTGTGAAATCTTAAAATGGTTTGAAATCCAAGCAGAAGGATTGGCCCGAAAAGTGGGAATTTGGTTCGCTCTATTATTATTGTGCTAATGATATCAGTAGTATGGTTTTGCCGGTTTCAACCCGAATGTTCAGATTGTATTAGAGAGAGAGGCAAAGATCAATACTCACGTGTTGTCATATCATGTTGTCTCGCTCTCTCGCACATACACCACACACACACACACACATACACCCATACACACACATGCACACACACACACACACACACACACACACACACACACTCACAAACACATACACACCGTTGTATGTAAAATCGTTCTGTGTGTACCGTTGAAAGCTCTCTCTCTCTCCTCTCTCTCACTTTCTCTCTTCTCTCTTCTATCTTTCTCAACCAAACTGATACCAACGGACCTGCTTGCCATGTATTTTGTTGTTGTAATCGTTTTGAGTGTGTCATTTGAGTGTGGCTGAAAACTAGTTTTACTCTCTCTCTCTCTCTCTCTCTCTCTCTCTCTCTCTCCATCCCATATGTTGTATGCATATATGTTTGAATTCACGATGAAAGTCTCTCGAATTTTTTTGTATATTTTCATAGTAGTTCGTTAGCTGATGCGCAAGTATGTTTACCATGCGCACCAGAGGTCGACGGTTCAAATCAACATGTATATGAAATTCTTTTTTTTGAGGATACACTTAGATCGTTTAAAATTCTCAACCTTACCGTAATGTACGTCGCGCATTGCTCGCACACAAATCAGTCGTCTAACAGCGCGCTCATTGATCCCATTTTAAGCTATGGTGATGTGATCTCTTATGGCTGGGGAGCCCATGGCTCCCTTGATCAGGAGAATCGTATTCGCAAGGCTGATAACGATAAAATCCGTTATATTTATGGCTTGAAAAGATCCGAGCACATAAGCGAGTATCGTGAGCGAATCAGTGGCCTTACCCCTGAGTCCAAGGCGAAGCTTCATTCAGCTACTTTGATTTTCAAGCAACTGAAAACGCGCTCTCCTTCTTATTTGAATGATATGTTCGTGTTTAATGAAGGTTCAACTCGCGCAAATGGTCAATTGAGGGTTTTGGTCAAACCTCGCTCTGAGTTCGACAAGCGTGCATTTGGTTTCGCGGCAATCACCTTTTTTGATACAATCCCAGTTGACATCAAGAAATGTAACAATATCGATTCATTTAAATTTCAGCTCAAAATCTGGAAAATAAATAACAGTATTTTTTGTCTGCTTTGACACAATGCAATTGTGTAACACAAACATACACTTTCAATGGCACTCTCTTTTGCTTATTGTTTCGGCTTCTGACTAGAAAAATAATAAATATAAATTCATGCCTTTTTTCTTTGCAACTACAAAGAAATTCTACTGAACAAATTTATGTTTCATTTACCTTTCAAAGTGTTCGCCAAATTAGATACAAACGAAAGTGTAGACATAGCAAATAAATGCGAAATTAACAATAAAATTACAACACATTCGCTTTCATTGGCAAATTATGTTTGGTGATAATAAAATATGCTTATACATTTCGATTGTGTTGGCGGTGGTGAAGATTAGTCATAATAAGTAAATATTTATTAAGCGAAACTGAAAATTGTGTGCACAAAAACCAAACAAAAATCAAAAAAAATTCAACGGATTTGCGACAACAGACGACAGTGTTTTTTTTCGTAGAGTGTCATGAATAGCTGAAGCAATTCGATAGAAAAACATGATTTCTTTACATTTTCTTCATTTTTTCCATTCGTTCGTTCCTAAATTTTGGCGCAATGTTCGGGCTCAATCTGAATTATCGTTCCGATACACACGATCATGTTCGAAAGATGTTACTGAATTCATCATCATCAAATTAACCGGCGCTCATTCGCTAAAAACAACTTGGAAAAGATTGAAAATTTGTAATATATATAAATGACGATTAATTACAATTATAGGTGTTTAGTTATGAGCAATTAATTAGTTATTTATTCGAAAATTGACTTTTTTTTATTGTGATTATCGTTGCAAGTCCATCCTATTTTCATATCAGCACACAGAACGAAAAAAAACAATTGAGACTTTTATTCTGTCTGTTTGAAAGTCAATTTCATTGTTGTTATTGTTGCCGTTCGCACTAATTTTGAATTTCGATATAATCCGTCGCAACGGAATTCATTTTACACAGATAATTCTTTACGAGATTCATATTTTAAATTCAACGAAAATAGCAACTTTAATTTTTCCAAATAAATTTTTTATTCAAACAAGCAAACTATTGATCTAACATTATATATGTAGAGACAAAAATATGTGACTAAGTATTTTTTTTTCAATATGTACCTAAAAATGGAGAATTCTCTTCATTTATATTTTTCCTGGCACAGCCTATGTGTACAAAAAGTGTTATAGTTTGCAGCGAAACCGCGATGTTCGGTGTGACTTGAAATATATTTGATGACCATATAAATTGGCAGCATGTACGTCATAGGCTTTGGAGTGTTTGTCCCACAGAAACGACCTAATAAATTATTTCCAATTCCACGAACTTCCAAGTAGTCCATACTGCAATCAGTCGATTTAAAAATGTCTAAATCAGTGATGTTTAGTTGAATCTGACCGTTTTGCGGGGCATATATACGCCATTCACACCGATGTAATCGAATGGTTGATTTGTTATGGTATTCTGGCGACGTGAATGCAGCAGCTTTATCCACAAACGTTTGACTACATTCCGGACATTTTCCATTTTCACAAAAAGCCTCATAGTTTGCAGCAAAGCCACGATATTCTGGGTGACTTGACACATAATACATGACCATGCGATGTCCAGTTGACACAATATGCTTTGGAGTATTAGTACCACAGAAACGACCTAATAACGGTGATTCATGCCAATAACCATCGCGAATCTCTAAATAATCAGTTTTGCAGTCAATCGATTTGAAAATGTCTAAATGATTGATTCTAAGTCGAATCCGTTCCCCGTCCGTGACTGTGCATTTTATGCAGATGGGTTGTTCGGCATTTTCTATGGTTCTTCTGGCACGCAGTAAGTTCATTCAGTAAAGTAATGAAAAATACCAATCAAAGTGACAAAAACAAAATAAAAAAAACAATCAAAATGTATGATTTCACTTGTATGCGTGCAGACAATTATTTCCATTTTTTTCCATGAATGTCCATAAAAAATGCCGAACAACCCATCTGCATAAAATGCAATCGGTAATCTGCTATTAGGTAAATTATTAGTGCCTTTGGTATGTATTAGTGCCTTTTTAATCCCGGTACCTACAATAGCTAATCTGATCACAAGTTTTCCTTTTAAAATGGGTTATTCTGCGCTCCAACTTAGCAATTTTTCCACGGAATTTCACAGATTTTGACCGTAATCCATACGTATAGATCCAAGACATTACAATATATGCAAACCGTTTTAAACTAGTTTTTTCAGTTTGATAGCAAATAAAGTATGTAAATAGGAATATGTTATCTAGGACTGCAAAAATAGTACCTATAAATAAACGATTTTTTGTTGAAAAAAAATCAGTTCAAACCCAGCATCCGAGCGAGATTCATAAAAAAAGCGCCTGTGTGATATCCAACAAAATGGTGCTAGCATACAGTAATTTTTGTGTAAATTGGTTTTTAATTGTGTTGTTTGGAGTGTTATTACATGTGTGTGATTCATACGTGCTGATTCAAGAAGGTGACATTATGATCGAGTCGTCTCTTGGTGCTCAAACATCACAAACCGAAAATGTGCGTTCGAGGCGAAATGCTGTAAAAGATAAGAAGAATCTGTGGGATTTTGGAATTGTTCCATACGAAATCGATACCACAGTTGGATTTGATGACAGACAAAAAGCCAGAATCGAGGCAGCCATGAAACACTGGGAAAATTACACTTGTATCATTTTCATTAGACGGAATGCTTCTCAGCATCGGAACTTTATACAATTTACAAAGAATGTTTCGATTTGTGACTGTTGTTCGCAAATTGGTAAAAGTGGTGATGGTCAGGATATTTTAGTTAATGGTTGCGGTGAAATCGGTGAATTTATTCATGAACTAGGACATGCAATTGGATTTGTACATGAACATCAACGACCCGATCGAGATGACTATGTCGAGATTAAAAAAGATAATTATGAAGGTGATGACTTCCATTTCGACCAAAACTTTGGAAAATTATCACCTGATCAGGTCGATACACTTGATGAACCATACGATTATGACTCCATAATGCATTATTACGAAGCGGCGGAATCAAAATTTTCTTTATGGACAGAATTATTCCGAGTTTTTGGGAATTTTCTTGATGACGTCAAAAATATGTCGTTAACTGATATGTGGACCATTGTACCGAAGAAAAAAAATAACATTGTGCCGAAAATTGGTCAGCGTAAAGGATTGAGTGCAATTGACATCAGAAAAACGAACAAATTGTATAAATGCCCTCAATGTGGCCGATCATATTTCCTTCAAGAAGCTGCATTCACATCACCAGACTACTACAATAAATCAGCAAATCGTACATATCAATGTGAATGGCGAATCACAGTCACGGACGGGGAACGGATTCGACTTAGAATTAATCATTTAGACATTTTCAAATCGATTGACTGCAAAACTGATTATTTAGAGATTCGCGATGGTTATTGGCATGAATCACCGTTATTAGGTCGTTTCTGTGGTACTAATACTCCAAAGCATATTGTGTCAACTGGACATCGCATGGTCATGTATTATGTGTCAAGTCACCCAGAATATCGTGGCTTTGCTGCAAACTATGAGGCTTTTTGTGAAAATGGAAAATGTCCGGAATGTAGTCAAACGTTTGTGGATAAAGCTGCTGCATTCACGTCGCCAGAATACCATAACAAATCAACCATTCGATTACATCGGTGTGAATGGCGTATATATGCCCCGCAAAACGGTCAGATTCAACTAAACATCACTGATTTAGACATTTTTAAATCGACTGATTGCAGTATGGACTACTTGGAAGTTCGTGGAATTGGAAATAATTTATTAGGTCGTTTCTGTGGGACAAACACTCCAAAGCCTATGACGTACATGCTGCCAATTTATATGGTCATCAAATATATTTCAAGTCACACCGAACATCGCGGTTTCGCTGCAAACTATAACACTTTTTGTACACATAGGCTGTGCCAGGAAAAATATAAATGAAGAGAATTCTCCATTTTTAGGTACATATTGAAAAAAAAATACTTAGTCACATATTTTTGTCTCTACATATATAATGTTAGATCAATAGTTTGCTTGTTTGAATAAAAAATTTATTTGGAAAAATTAAAGTTGCTATTTTCGTTGAATTTAAAATATGAATCTCGTAAAGAATTATCTGTGTAAAATGAATTCCGTTGCGACGGATTATATCGAAATTCAAAATTAGTGCGAACGGCAACAATAACAACAATGAAATTGACTTTCAAACAGACAGAATAAAAGTCTCAATTGTTTTTTTTCGTTCTGTGTGCTGATATGAAAATAGGATGGACTTGCAACGATAATCACAATAAAAAAAAGTCAATTTTCGAATAAATAACTAATTAATTGCTCATAACTAAACACCTATAATTGTAATTAATCGTCATTTATATATATTACAAATTTTCAATCTTTTCCAAGTTGTTTTTAGCGAATGAGCGCCGGTTAATTTGATGATGATGAATTCAGTAACATCTTTCGAACATGATCGTGTGTATCGGAACGATAATTCAGATTGAGCCCGAACATTGCGCCAAAATTTAGGAACGAACGAATGGAAAAAATGAAGAAAAAGTAAAGAAATCATGTTTTTCTATCGAATTGCTTCAGCTATTCATGACACTCTACGAAAAAAAACACTGTCGTCTGTTGTCGCAAATCCGTTGAATTTTTTATGATTTTTGTTTGGTTTTTGTGCACACAATTTTCAGTTTCGCTAAAATTCAAAACTTGGCTCTCGATCGGGGTTTGTGGAGAGGTATTGTTAGGGGTATATGAGGCTTTTTGTTTCGTAAAACAGACCAGACGCTGAAAGGCAATAACGGTCTATAAATGTTTGTTGTTGTTGTTTTTGTTGTTGTTGTATCAACAACTCTGTTCGACCAACGTGTATTCGATAAGTTTTTCAATACGATTCTTTTAGAACATGTGGCACGTCTTTGAAGTAGTGCCCAACGCTTTGGTGAAGACGAAAACAAGTTGAACAAATCTTGAGAAACATCGAAAAATAGTGTAATCTGTTGTGATCCTCAAACTTTTCGACTCAAAACCTCCTCTCAAATTCAAGGTTCCTATATTCAAAACGGTTTTCAACTGTGGAGCTCCCGTCAGGTCCCGGGGAGGGCGAGCTTCGTGGCCTTTCCTCGTCCGAGGCACAATGTTTCGATTTCGAGCTAAATGAATTTTAAGGTGAGGGGCGTGCTAAGCCACACTGCACCCGAGTAAAAACACATCGATTTTGCCGAAAGAGATATGTCCGCGGAATTTCCATGCTACTGAAATAGGAAATAGTAAAAATTTACGAAAATAAACTCGGCCAAATGTATGAAATTGGAACGAACTCACCAAACTACATGTTACTTTGATGGAAATTACAGAAAGCACGGTTGGTGAACGAGTTTTCAAATTCAAATTTGTGCTATCGACTGTTATTTTGAATGAATGTTTAAGCAGAATCAATGTTGTGTCAAAAGCACTTCAGACAAAATCAATGAATTTCCATGTGTGTTCATAGCATTTACAGAAGCTGACCGAATATTTTGTGGAAATTCGTGCCAACGCCACATTCGACTCATTATATTCAGGGCAGAAAATATTGCAGAAGAAATGAATATTCCAGTTGATTGGGATGGGTGTGGTGCAGTTAGACGCCTTCGAAGCCTCAGGAGTGACGGAAATGTTAACGTGAATCATCAATTAAATTTTAAAACTAATTTTTACATGTATATAATTGATGTCGCTTTGAATTCGCTTGAATCATACAAGTTTTTAAGTAACATTGGATTTCTATGCGATATATCGAAACCATGCCAAAAAGGTGACTGTAATCAGCTAGAAAAATTATTACCAGAAAAAGACTGGGCGACAAATGACGAGCGAAAGGACATCATCGGTGAAGATACTTATAGTGAAATATTGGGAGTTTCGGAAAGTTTTACACGTTCTGATTTTTTTTCACTGGAAAGCTAAGACATCTATCAACAATATTGAGTTTATAAATTTTTTCGCGGAGGAAAATGTCGAATTCATTGCCAAATAAACAGCATTTGCGGGAAGTTTTGCTTTTCTGTTTTAATTGGAAGAAGAGTGCAACTGAAATTTGTGGAAGTTTATTGGGACAATGCTCTAGACAACAGCCAAGTCACGATTCAAAAGTGCCGATTTTGATGTGAAAGATAAAGAACGTAATTTTTTAAGATATCATTTGCACAGGGCGGAACAGGTGCCATATCCGGCTCCGAATATGCATATTACGATCACAACTCGAATAAATGAAAATTTTTGACTGTCAATGCCACTTACATCCGATGCGGGGTTTGTGCAGTATCTAACCACCTCAATTTGGCAAAATGGGTTCATGTATTTGAGCTATGATTGATTAAAATAATATTACGATAGAAATTATACGTTGGACATGAACAGTGATTTACCGGAATGAGCAAGGGGACCGTGCTATTTGAGACATTTTAATCATATCTATTCTTCAGCGCCATCTATTGGGCAGCAGTATTGATGTGGTATTTCAATCGTTTCAATGACTCATTTGTTTGTATTATTTGTGTCAATAAAAATTTTGTTCGTATTACGATGGATCAAAATTGAGTTAATCTATGTAAAATAAGATGGCGCGGTCAATTGGCATACTCTCGAATAGCTCTCCAATTCCATACAAGCACGGCCCGCTTGGGAATAAGTGAACGATTCACATTAAGGAGAGCAAATATCTGTTATCGTTATCATTCACTTAAAACTTCGATAAGCCGAAGCAAACATTTCATTGCATTATCATAAATTGAGAAGATAAAGAAATAAAAGAACATGTGAATATTTATATTACATGGAATTGGTAATGGGTGTGATTCGTTCCAGTTTCAGATGAAGTCAAACAAAAACAAACCACCCGTTTCCATTTCGCCGTAATTTTTTAAATCGTAAAATGCACGCCAAATAATAAATCGATATGCAACTTTTCCTCTTCGATTTTTGGTGGTGCATTGACAAATGAAAGAACGATAATTATAGTGTGGTCAACAAATTTCATGTTTATTTGGCCACCCTCATCGTTTGAAAGTGAGAGAAAAAGAGCCTGTATGGAATCCGTTCGGCGAATTGTTTAGTTTATTCTCATGTTTATTTATATAGGAAATATTTGATTGCAATGTAAAAACTATTTGAAGATAATTTTCTTCGATGTGAACTTTTATTCAAAATTCATTATTGCAGCATTTAAATTTATTGAATCGAAATTAGCGACGCAGTTTCATGGTGAGACCTCGTTCCTTCATCGAATCAATTGCTGGAGCTGCATCCCGCAGTTGATTTTGATTTTTTTGAAGTGGTCTCTTCCTCGGCCGTGGATTTTCGTGCCGTTGCACCTTTTCTTTCACTTGTTCCTCTTTTTTGGTTGGACATATTCAACTGTGTCTGCAACAGAAAAAAAATTAACACTGTAAATAATCTGCAAGCATAAATTCAAAATTGGGAAACAAATAATATCCCTTTTTATATAAACACATCTACATATTGTCATTAAAATATTAATTTCATAATAAGCTTGCCATTTTGCCCGGATTTACCCGGGCAAACTCGGGTTTTTGCCTCTTTGCCCCGAGAAAAGTCTGCCCGGTCCGGGTGCCTGGATTTTGAAGATAAAGCCAGGATTTGCCCGGTTTTAAAGCCTTAATTCGCTTATTTTTATTTTCGATTTTATCGTTTTTTACATTTCTATTTCGAATTGCGAATTTCTTTGAAACGCAAATATCGAAAATTCAGCCGATCCCACAAAAATATTCTTACAAATACACTCATATCTACGAATATTGATCGATATATTTGATTGTTTTTGTTTTATATTTTCATATCGAGAGTGAAAGAGAAAAAGTTTTTATATTTTGTGGTGTTTTGAAAACAAATTCAATCTGATGACTTTGATTGGAGAATCTCCTGTTGCAGCAGAAATGTTTCGATTCGAATCGCATTCCAGCCCTATGCATATTAGTTTGTCAGCTCTTGCCGTTGTGTTCAGTCATTATGACAAAAAATTCAGTTGATTTGAATAATTAAAATGGGTGGTTCGTGTCAATGGTCAAAAAAATTGGTCAAAGCATATCCAGGATTTATAAATAGTAGCAAAAATGGAAAAACGGATCATTGCTACTGTAATGCATGCGACAAGGATATCTCGGTTCGGCACAAAGATAAAATTGACATCGGAAATCATATGAAAACAAGCGATCACAATCGGAACTGCAAGAAAATTGCTGGCACTCAACCATCAACAGTTCACAGTGCACTTCAGTGCAAGTACGCAAGCGAGTTTGGACAATACGACTAAAGAGGCAGCTTGATGCTTCAACAAAGCATGATCGTGACCTTTTCCGTCAGCTATTTGCACAAAAAGGATTTCATTTGGGTCGAACAAAGTGTTATCTAAATAGTAAAAACTACGCCATTACTAAAAATGGAACGATACACGCTTCAACAACGCATTGAAATGGTTAAAATGCACTACAAAAATAGTGAAAATTTTGCAGTCACAGTTCGCAAAACTAAAGCACCTTTGGTCATCGTGAAGCACCTTCTCGGCCGGCAATAGTGGAACTAGTTGAAAAATTTGAGCTGTTGGGACAAGTTTGTGATGTGAATAATCGAAACTGTGTGCGTCGCTCAAGAACAACATAGAATATTGCTGCTGTAGCCCGTAGTGTTGACGAAAACCCAGTTTGGCGATTCCTCGCCAATCTTTGGAATAAAGCATTCCTCTTAGGTCTTAAGGCTTTTAAAGTTCAGTTAACACAAGAACTCAAGCCGGTCGATCATCACCAATTTTTCTGGTTTCGCGCGTCATAAATGTTGCGTTTTTAATAAAAAAAATGCAATAGCGAGAGGGCATGAGCATTATTAATAATAGTTTTGGAGCAAAAAATCGTTGAAAATAAATAATCGATCCACGAATATATTTGTCTGTTACAGAATGGGAGGAACTGAGAATATAAAATGAATCAAATGATGACGAAAGCAAAATGATTTTTATTTCCACATCAATGAGTCTAATATTCATGCTTGTCTTACAAAGCAATAGTGGCGATATTCATTCCAATTGTAATTAATGGTGCTCAATGCTCATGCCCAGTGCTCTCCCTATTGCAAGAACGCAACTAATAATTAAAAATCCACTAAAATTCTACTAATAAAACTACGAATGTTCTAATAAAAAACTACTAAGACCTACTAATTAGTTAGATGTTAGTCACTTATAAAATAATAATTATTACTTCTCAGTGGCTACTAAGACCTACTAAATAATAAAATAATAAAATTGGTGAAACTATTAAAATATTAAAAAATCTACTAATTAGTGGAGAAATTAACACCTATGCGTTTGATGGTCAAATTCAGCTGGGATTATACATGTTCGGAATTTCATCAAATAATCAAATATGGTGCTCATTTCCTGAAGAAAACTCAAACATCTGAAAAATATAAGGCCGAAGACTTGTTTGAAAAAGACATTTGCCAACCATTGCCGTCCACATCAATGCAAACAATAAGTGAAGAAGATTAAGTCAAAGATCAGTCAATTGAACTCGCAATGAGATTTGAAATGAAATAAATATATTTCTTATTTGTTATTTGATAAAATTTATGAATATATTTTACATACGTCGTAAGTTATTACGATATTCCATGTGTTTGTATGTCGGGGTTTTTACGTTTTATTACAACCAAATATCGTAAGCTGGAACTGAAGACCTCTTTCATGTTATTCCTTACAATTGGACGAAAATTCAAAATTTTCGAAATTTTTCCCGGATTTCAAACCTATTATAATAAATGGTCTTACGTACGTAGAACTTTTCCGCACATTTCCAGAAATTGTTTGGGCTTACGCATATTTCATTGATTGCTACTCATTTGTATTGGATTTATGTTGATTCCTTATCGAAACATCATGCAATTTTGAGAATAAATCACAGAAAATTTCAAGTCATTACAATGAGATCGAATTTTGAGTCATTTCACATCATGTGATTCAAATTTAAATTTCAATAAAAAAACGAATAAACATCTCAGTTCCTAATTTTTACTTCAACGTTATCTATTTCTGAATTAGTAATAATAATTACGATTAGTTCATTCTGATGTGAACTTTCAATTCATGCCAACGAATAATATGATTCCGCATTTATGTTATGTATAACTTTTCGTTAAAAAGTTAATGAGCATTCAAATTGATGAAAAAAACACACATTAGAAAATCACAAATACTTCATCCAATTTATTGATTTGAATATTGACCCCGAAAATTGAAAATTTTGTGAGGGAGGCAGTCCTAAATCTCATCAGAATGACTTGAAATTGTGCAAGACTCATTTTTTTCATAAAAAAATAATATTCCGAAAGTTTCATAATGATAAAATGCGAACTAGACATAGCCCCCATACAAATTTTTCGTAATTATATTGAAAAACAGCCCATTTTATGATTCCACTAGAGCTACCCGAAAAAATTATCCGATTAGGCTGAGAATTAATAGGTTTCTATTCCTAATAAAGTTCAATGCGTGTGTAAATTTGTGATCAATTCTGATCTCAATTTTTTGATTTATCGTGTTAACAAATTTTTGCGTACAACGGACAACGGACAACGTACCACACACGGACAAAAAATTGCTCCGGGAATGATGTAATCGTTTTTTCTAGGTTCAAAACGCATAGAAAACGTATTCCGAGCATTTTGAATTGTTTGGACCGATCGCAATACCTTTACCTCACACAGTGCTGTGTGCGGAAAAGTGAAAAGGCAGGCTTATTTATAAGCTATTTTGAAATCGGTCTATTTTTGTGTTTCAATTCGAGATTGGTGCAAATATGCACAATTTGCCGCTTTAAAATTATCCGATATCAAAATGGACAAGAAAATTCATATTTCCATGACATTAGTGGAAATCGGTTTACAATTGCTCTCAGAATGCCCAATATATGATCGCAAATTCTATTTCATCTAAATATGAAGCAATCCAAAATCATAGCACAAAAATTATGCACTCTTAAGCTAACTATAACTGTCTAACCATGATTGTATACAGTTGACTATAGTCCGAAAGGAACTGTACAGTACCGAACAAAAGATCGCATAACACACACAGCGATGCACCGCATTACCCTAATTCCATTTTTTAGAAATTTCATTTTTTTGGTAATCAAACATTCCATCGGCCAGTCAAAAATTACATTTCAAAAGTTGCTGACCTTTTTTGTGTTCATCAATTTTTTGGGTTGGACAACACCAACCCCTTTAAATGTTCGTCCGTACATCGCTAGGTCAGTACACTTGGCGGTGTACTAAAAACGGTCGACTTTCATAGAAATAAATCTTGCATACGCATTTTTTTTATTCAACATTAAAAATAATTCAAACTTTGGAGAATTCATTCAAAAACAACAGACTATTATTATATTTTTGACTTAGATTGGACACAGAAGTATTTGTTCGTACACAAATCAATGGATATAGTCTACGCGTCTCTATGGAAATTGACACGAGAGGATAGACAACGCATGCTGTTACATTTACAGTTTCAGATTCAATTTACAGTTGCATCGTTGTTTAAAAGCTTTATCATGTAATTTATATTTATGTACTTACCAATAGCCGTTTGATACTGTCACTGAATCTTATGAGGTTAAGATGTCTCATTAAAATATGGCCTCTTCTTTGCCTCAATACATCCTCCTTAAGTCCGACCAGAACAACTCTGCCATTTGCCGTTCGACCTACAATTGGATCTATAGTAGAAATAAATGTCTCTTAATTCATCGAAATATAAATTTTATATACATTATTATATTCTAATTTAACCTCCTATGTCGTAACGTATCATCGGCATTTCTTCCGAATTTTCTTCTGGAATCATCTCAGTACAAAAGTAATTTTCCGGCTCTTCCGGAACTCGTATATGCAAAAAACAATCAACTACTTGCATTTGAAAGGATTGTATAGGCGAAAAGGAACGATCATTTTGATATAGGCCAAATCCAGTGAAAGTGATGTCATGTAGATTTTTTAATGATTCCCCGGAATCGATTAATTCTGCTGGTTGGATCGTATCATCGAAAACTATATGATCTTTTAGAACAAGTATGCCAATATATGCAGGTCCAGAAGGTGGCTCAACTATGCGGATTTCATAAACATCATATATAGGTGGCCTGTTAATAAAAATTGATTTAGTTAATTCTAGATAATTATTTAATAACAATTTTTTAATTAATAAATATATATTAAGATGCCAACTTAATAAATTATTAAGATGTTAATAGTTTATTCAGTTCAATCTTACTTTTTATTAAGATGATCTTAATTAATGTTCATTAATTAATAAATTACTAATTATTAACTTGATTTATTAACTTCGCGAAAATAACCATTTATAAAATCGTACTTTTTTCCAGTTCTTTCCTTTATACGTTTTCTGGTACTTTTTAGAGATTCACCCAATCCGTTATGTCCAACGATAACTGCCCATGGATGAGGATCATCCACCACTTGGGGCTCGCTTATTATTTTTCGTAAACATATTTTATACGTTAATATGATGTTTGATTTCACTACGCCTCCATTGCATTCAAAATTTCCATTCCTAAATAAAGAGGCAATACCTCCTGCCTAAATTTCAATGGTTCAAAAGAAACAAACAATTTGTGAATAATGAAAAAGAAAATTGAGCACGATTACAACGCACGAACAGAATTATTTTGATCTCCCATAAATGAGAGGCTGAAAGACAAAACGCTTATAATTTGTTTTTGGCAAAAACGTGTTATAATTGCTTTGTATCTTAAACGCAAAACACAGCTCTCAGAGCCAGATGAGTGAAGTAGTATACATCACTCCTAGGTCGGCCATATTGGAAAAAAGCTTCATATGTTACATATTAATCTGCACTACAATATTAGTCAAATGATTAACTAACTAGCAACTCAACAAATATTTTTGAATGAAGTTTACTACGACGTACGCAAAAATTTGTGAACACAATAGCTCAAAAAGCAAATACAAAATTAGTCTTAAATGACATACAAATAGGTCTTAATTGGGAATAGAAACCTATTAATTTTCAGCTCATTCGGATTATATCCTCGGGTAGTTAATTTGGGGTCTAGTATCAAATGGTAGATTTTTCAATACTCGTAAAATTAAGAATTTAGAAAAAAAATGGTGTAAAACACCACTTTTAATAATATATCGGAAATGTTAATCTGTATCATATGTTTGATCGGCAACGACACATTTATTCTAAGAGGAAAAAGGATATATTTTCAATTTTCGAATTTTGCCCCAAAAGTCAAGTGTTTCATTTTGTCTCTGAGGTACTTGTGCCTCATTTTACTTCGAAAAATATCTTTTTTACCGTTTTGGCTCTGAAGAAAATTATATTGAGTTTTTCCGATGCGGAAAATTTGATTCTCTTTCAGAAATAATACGCTATTATTATGATAGGTTGGGAACGCACACCTTTGTTGTGTGTTGCCATTGTTCTTGGTTTATTTCATTGTTTTTGTTTTATGTTGAAAACATTATGAAATTTAAACTCGATAGAAATATCAATGATTTTAATTGATTTTCCATGAATTTGTGCAAATGGTATCACACATCATTTGCAGACACTGAATTAAAAAAAAAATTGTCTCGTTGCAGACGTTGGTGTCTATATGTGGCTGCAAATAATGAGAGATACTATTTGAAGACGATTTCCTGTGCGGCCAAAAAAACTGCTCTTAATAAATATCATTTTCCTGTAAAAATATCGAATGTATCTAAAGAACCTCGAAGTCTCAATATCGTGTTGATTAAATTGCATGAAATATTATTTGTTTTTTGGACAATTGCAATAAAAATAATTACTGATTCTGGCAAAACTAAAAATAATGTTTGTTCAAACAGCTTGAATCAAGCTGCAGATTATTTGATTGCGATAGTTTGATTTTTTTCGAATAGTAATGAATATACGAAAAAGGGATTCGAGGCTTCAGTGAGGCTTGATTGTGTTTGCTTTACAGATACATATAAAGCTTGTTTTGCTTTGGTATTGTTTAACTGTTTAAAAATAAAATGTGAAGTAAAATGTTACTCACCAAATACTCAGCTTGCAATATTAGGAATAAGAGTCCGCAAAAAACTTTCATTTTTCTATATTTCAGAATTGGAATCGGAAAATAAAACCACCTTGCTCAATTTTGCAACAATGATAAAATGTTCTTAGTTCTCTCCCAATGTATACTGT
This sequence comes from Obolodiplosis robiniae, assembly GCA_028476595.1. Classification (NCBI taxonomy): domain Eukaryota; kingdom Metazoa; phylum Arthropoda; class Insecta; order Diptera; family Cecidomyiidae; genus Obolodiplosis; species Obolodiplosis robiniae. The sequence continues at coordinate 4,940,252 of CM052015.1, read as the reverse complement.
TCGCTTGGAATATATGTGGTTTGGAAGACGTGGCTGTTTTTTCATCATCTTGTTTTGCACTTTAGAAATACTTTTTTATTGAATCATCATCAGGCTTAAAACAGATGATATGAATAATTAAAACGGAATACATTAAAAAGTCACATGTCAACAAATTATGAATTCACTGCGCATTATATGGAGAATAAATGTATAAATGTTTCAATATATTTTAGTATACAATTACAAAGAACATGTTTCTTCTTGATGAATAGTTCTTGCCTGTAAAATTTTATGGTTAGGTGGAGAAGTCCACAATTTTCTTCTGTTAATCATTTGAAACGCAGATCTTGAACCGTAATTTTTTTTTGTCCAATGCAAAAAATTCAAAACGCCCGGAATGACTTTTCAATGCGGTTTGTACGTAAGAAAATCGATTGGAACCATTTCCGGAGAAATGTTTTGTCCGTGTGTTGTACGTTGTCAGTTGTCCGTTGTACGTTGTCCGTTGTCCGTTGTACGCAGAAATTTGTTAACACGATAACTCAATAAATGAGTATTGAAATAATTCGTACATTGACGCGCAAATATTAGGTCTTCATTGAGAATAGAAACCTATTAATTTTCAGATCATTCAGATAATCTTTTCGGATAGTTCAATTGTTGTCAAGTCATTAAATTGAAGGATTTTTCGTTTAATTTCGAATATTTGTATGCAGACTGTGTTTAGTTCACCTTGTATCATTATAAAACTTCCGGATTCTTTTTTCTTAATGAATAGAATGAGTCACACAAAATCTCAAGTATTATTGTTGATTTTGTATTGCCGGAACGGAATCAATCTAATAAATAGGAGCATTGTGTTGCCTCCTATTTGAAGTTCACGAAATGAAACTTCAAATTTTATTGTTTTTGCGATCTTATATATATATAATTCGGATGTTAATCCATCTTCAGGTTCTACTCTCACAATAATTTAACAATTTCATTAAAAATAAGCAAAAGAAAGTTTGGTTTTTACATTTGTTCTTATGAGTTTAGCTTTCGATATGACTGTGAGCGTCTGTGCTAAGAGCAATGTTTTGACTTCGATGGTCAAGTTTCATTGCTCTGTCACTTTTCATGTGGTTTCAGAGCGAATACACGAGTTAAGTTTTACTGTCGTGAAAAATATAGTGTGAAGAGAAAATATTTGTTTGCTGAAATCGATAATTTTTCGTGACTTCTTAAAATGGTTCGAAATCCAAGCAGAAGGATTGTCATGACCCGAAAAGTGGGAATTTGGCTCGCTCTATTATTATTGTGCTAATAACATCTTTGAAACGGTGTCTAAATCTAAACAATCCACATCAGGTGAAAGCCCTCATGTGCTTCAAGAAACACCAAAATGACCGTCACGCTACAGTCAATGGAAACCGCTACAGAGACATGTTGCAACGTTATTTCTTTGGCCAATTGCATGAGTGAGATATCAACGATATGTGGTTTCAACAAGACGGTGCCACAAGCCACACAGCGGGTGTAACAATCGACTTATTGAAATCCAAATTCGGTGAACGTATTCTATCGAGAAATGGTCCTGTCGATTGGCCGCCTAGATCGTGTGATTTAACACCCCTAGACTTTTTTTTATGGGGCTACGTTAAATCATTTGTCTATGCTAACAAGCCGGCATCGTAAGAGGAGCTCAGAGCCAATATTGAACGAGAGATTGCGGCCGTTTCCATCGAAATTTGCGGCCGAGTCATTGAAAATTGGGTTCAACGAATCAACCGCTGCAAACGTGCACGTGGTGGACATATGAGCGAAGTCGAATTCCATAATTAAATGTTTTGATCGTACTTCAAGCCAATAATACAATTTTCGAAAAATCTTAAATGGTTTGCGTTTTATTCAAAAAGAAAGTTGTCAAGTTCTTAATGGAAAACCCTTTATTTGTCATTTTAAAAATATATTTTGAAACAAATCAAGCGAAATAATTTCATTTTGCATCGATTTCAGTCTAGTTTTCATTTTCGAAAAATAGATGTGCTATCTTTCGAAACAAAAAACTTCATACTCATTGTAACTAAGTTCCCAGCACGTGGTAACAGAAGAGACAACAACTTGAGCTTTATTCTCATAAACTTCAATGAAAGTTTTGAACCGCGGATGAGAACAAATAATAATTAAGGGTGAGGGTGTGCGTTAGAAATTTAGTTCGAAATATGGTGTTACGAAAATGATTTCCCGTGTTCCGAGGTTTGGATTTAACCCACTTTTCTGTAAAAATGTAATTAGCATTGAGAAAAAAAAAATTTTGACGCAAAATAATATTATTAATCAAAAGTCGGCAAAATATTCTGCTATTTTACATCACTAAATATACTCATTTAGGTGCAATAACAATTAAAATATCTGGCGTCAAATTCAGAAAATAAGAGTAGTACTACGAAACCTGGTAATTATCTATACAACAAGACGAACCGAAAATATGTTGAATTGTTAACGCAAACCGATGCAAAGTGCCACATGAACATTGCTTGAAAATCTAGCACAAATGAAGGAAAATCAGAAGAAGCAGTCTGCATTGCAGAATATGTGAGCCGGAGGTGGCAAATCACCCGCGAAGAAATCACAAAAAACACCCGTCCACCAAAGCGTGCCAAGAACCCGTTGTTCAAAGATTCATCGTCTTCGTACAAAGATTTTTGCATAATCTGCTAGAAAACAATGCCTCGGAAATGTATGCGCAATATTTCCATTAATTGCAGCAAGTGCAAGAGGTCAGTGCACTTGAAATGTGCTAATATGCGCCAAAGTTTCTTCACCTGTCACCATTAGATGAATTCTCTCACTGAATCCCCCAGAGTTTTCTCCCCAGGAATTTGGCCACCATTCGATGAAATCTATTGTTTGGTCTCAAGGAAAGTGGAGTTTTCGGCTTCTCATTTTTACCCCCAATGAGGAGAAGGAAAATAAAAGGAATGGAAAAATTTCGATGTAGAAGAATGAATCGTTGAATGCGTTTAAAACATCGAAAAAAGAATAATTTTATTCAAAAGCTTCATTCAGAAAAATTTATTTCACATTAAAACATTTTCGGTTTTACATATTGCAACACTTTTGCAAAGATGCTAGTTCATTTACTCTATTTTATTTCAAATAAAAATATGTTGAAAACTCTTTCTTTCCCTTTTAATGTGATAATTCGATTTTCCTCGACAAAACTTCCATTTGAAATTGTTTGGATTATTTTATATTTCAAAGAGCAGTTGAAATATACACAAAACATCTCCTCTCGGTGCATCTTAGTTGGAACGTAGTTCCTAAAATGAATACAATTTAAAGAAAATTATTAGTATCATTGTTAAGGGGACCGTGCTTGTATTGGATTGGAGAGCTATTCGTATAGTTTTGCGTTTTGGGCTATCGTAATAAATTTTGTTTATGATGATAATTATTATGATGAATTTCGTTATTAGGATTGGATACTAATAACATTATTATGATTTTATTAACTTATCATAATAAAATCGTAATAATGTTGTCAGAGCTACATCATAATAATTATCATGATTTATAATATTAATTTATCAGGTCCAATCATGATTATTATCAAGATTTCAATCGAAATTATTATTATTGTTCGTTCAACATATTTATTAGGATTTATCATGATAATTATTACGATTCAACCTGAAAATAAATGAGCATTCGAACTGATGAAAAAACACAGATAAGAAAATCATAAATACTTCATCCAATTAAGTGATTTGAATATTGACCCCGAAAAGTGAAATTGTTTTGAGGGAGGTAGTCTTGATTCTCATCAGAATGACTTAAAATTTTGTGTGACTTATTTTTTTCATAGAAAAATAATATTCTGACAGTTCCAATGGGAAACAATGTGAACTTAAGGGGAGGTAGTCCTAAATCTAATCGGAATGATTTGAAATGTTGTATGACATTTTTTCATAAAAAAATAATATATCCAAAGTTTCAATTCGTTACAATGTGAACTTGAGAAAGTCGACATACAAATTTTCAGTTTTGACCTCGAAAAGACCCCAAAAAACGAAAATTTCATACGGGAGGTAGTCCTAAATCTCATTGGTATGACTTGAAATTTTGCATGACTCATTTTTTTCATAAAAAAATAATATTCTGAAAGTTTCATACAAATTTTTCTTAATTTTTTTGAAAAACAGCCCATTTTTTGATTCGACTCCACTAGAGCTACCTGAAAAAATTATCCGATGGGGCTGAAAATTAATAGGTTTCTATTCCTAATAAAGTTCAAAGCGTGTGTAAATTTGTGATCAATTTTCATCTCAATTTTTTGAGTTATCGTGTTAACAAAATTTTGCGTACAACGGACAACGGACAACGTACCACACACGGACAAAAAATTGCTCCGGGAATGATGTAATCGTTTTTTCTAGGTTCAAAACGCATAGAAAACGTATTCCGAGCATTTTGAATTGTTTGGACCGATCGCAATACCTTTACCTCACACAGTGCTGTGTGCGGAAAAGTAAAAACAACAACAAAATTCTACAGGAGTGTTTTTTATGTACAGTAATTATAGAATAAGACAGAAAAAATGATTAACAATGGATTTGGGATGAATCTGCTGTTAACGAGCGAGGGGTGAACAAGTATCAAAATAACCAATAAAAACCAACAGAACCATCACTAACGAAAATAGATCGAATTCGATATTGTTAACAATATTAATATGTAACCAAATACATGCTACTCTCTTCTTTATCTCTTTATTCACCGTGCTTCTCCATAGCAGCTTAATAATAAAGCCTATGTTCCTCTCTCTCTCTCTCTCTCCCTCTCTCTCAATATTGTTCGATCTTTTTCGGTTGATGATGATATACTGTTGGTTTTTGTCGGTCAATTGGTTACTTGTCCCCTCTCGTTCGCGATTGACGTCTATACGAATACATAAATGCTATTCTTAACGGCTGCACTTGGCGGTGGATTTAAGAGTAAACTTTCATCAATTTTTTTCTCTTGTCAAATATTCTCTCCTCCTATTTTTGTTTTCTTAATTCAATTAATATGCAAATTTATATTTTTTAATCAATATGGAAAATAATTCAAACTGTTGATGAATTCTTCGAAAAAAAAAACAAACTATTAATATATTATTCACATTGATTGAAAACAAAAGTATTTGTTCATACACAATTCAATGGATATAGTCTACGCGTGTCTCTAAAGAAATCGACACGAGAGGATAGACAACGCATGCTGACACATTTACAATTTCAGATTCAATTCAGAATTGTATCGTTGTTTGAAAGCTTTATCAAATAACTTATATTTATGTACTTACAATTTCATAATCGATCCATTCGGTGAATTGCATGAGGTTTACATTTCTCATGAAAATTCGACTATTTGTTTGCGTTGCTATACTTTCAACAATTCCGACCAAAAAAACTCTGCCATTGGCCGTATGGCCTACAATTGGACCTATAGAAAAAAATCATTTCAATTCATCGAAATTTATATTTTATATACAATAATATATTTTTAATTAACCTCCTATTCCTCCCACTAAATTTAACTGTGATGTATTTTCCGGAACCATCTTAGTGCAAAAAACATTATTATTTACCGGAACTTCATTACAATCATCTACTTTCAATTGGAAAGTTCGCAGCTCCGAACGGCCACTACCAATCTGAACAAATCCATTGAAAGTGATCTCATGTAGCCTTTTTAATGGGAAATACTTGAAATCGATCAGATCTACTGGTTGGATCGTATTGTCGAAAGCTATATGTTCTTTTAGAACAAGTATGCCAATATATACAACTCCATTAGTTGGCTCATCTACCAAGACTTCAGCAACATCGAACACTTTTCCATTTGTTTGCGCCATATGTTTTTGAGTTTTCCGTAGACTTCTGTACAATACGTTTGTTCCAACGATAACGTTCCATCGACTAAGATCTTCTATCAATTTGGGATGGCTTGTTTTTGTGTATAAACATTTTGCATATGTTAATATGATTTTCGAGTTCAATACGCTGCCATTGCATTCCAACTCTCCATCCATAAATACAGAAGCAATACCTCCTGCCTAAATGTCAATGGTTCAAAAGAAACAAACAAATTGTGAATAATTAAAGAGGAAAATGAAAACGGTTACAATAATTGAACAGAATTTTTTAGATTATGCATTGAAATCGGTTCTTTGTGCACCGAGACTATAACAAAGACAATGTTATCTGTCAAGGGAGCGCAACGACGATACTACGCGCCCTAACTACGCTATGCAGAATACATGACGTAGTCTACTACGCGCCCTGCCGCGTTTGTATGGTCGTTGCGCCCCTCTGTTATCTGTATCGTTCCCTGTTGCCTTCATCGTATTTATATTTATTCGCATTTTATTTTGTTCGGAAAGAAAAACAAAACACAGCGTCAACGAAACTCGCATGACGTGCGCAAAATTTTTGTTTTTGTTTTATGAAAACATTATAAAATTTAAACTCGATAGAAATATCAATGATTTTAATTGATTTTCCACGAATTTGTGGCCTAAAGAACTGCAAATGGTATCACACATCATTTGCAGACACTGAATTAAAAAAAATTGTCTCGTTGCAGACGTTGGTGTCTTTATGTGGCTGCAAATAATGAGAGATACTATTTGAAAAAGATTTCATGTGCGGCCCAAAAAAAATGCTGTTAATAAATATCATTTTCCTGTTAAAATATCGAATGTATCTAAAGAACCTCGAAGTCTCAATATCGTGTTGATTAAATTGCATGAAATATTATTTGTTTTTTAGACAAATGCAATGAAAATAATTACTGATTCTGGCAAAACTAAAAATAATGGTTGTTCAAGCAGCTTGAATCAAGCTGCAGATTATTTGATTGGGACAGTTTGATTTTTTTCGAATAGTAATGAATATATGTAAAATGGATTCGAGGCTTCAGTGAGGCTTGATTGTGTTTGCTTTACAGATACATATAAAGCTTGTTTTGCTTTGGTATTGTTTAACTGTTTAAAAATAAAATGTGAAATAAAATATAACTTACCAAATACTCAGCTTGCAATATTAGCACTAAGAGTCCGCAAAAAACTTTCATTTTTCTATATTTCAGAATTGGAATCGGAAAATAAAACCTTTTTGTTCACTTTTGAAACAATGATAAAATGTTCTTAATTCTATCCGAATTTATACTGTTGGAATATATGTGGTTTGGAAGACGTGGTTGTTTATTTTCATCAACTTGTTTTGCACTTTAGAAATACTTTTTCATTGAATCATCATGAGGCTTAAAACAGATTATATGAATAATTAAAATGGAATACATTAAAAAGTCACATGTCAACAAATTATGAATTCACTGCGCATTATATGGAGAATAAATGTTTCAATATATTTAAGTACACAATTACAAAGAACATGTTTCTTCTTGATGAATAGTTCTTGCCTGTAAAATGTTATGGTAAGGTGGAGAGGCCCGCAGTTTTTTTCTGTCTATCATTTGAAAAACAGATCGCGTTACAGTTGAGCATTATCAGTATAGCTATTAGAATCTTTTTTTTTATTAGCTAATAGCATCGGACTATATTATTACCAGGCGGCGGCAGCAAAGTGAATTTCCTATGTAAATTGGTTACGTATTGTTCAAGTTTTCATGACAGGAGTGGTGGCGTCCTATGCGAAAATTTAACAATTAATTATGTAACTACAACAATCTACAAGCTATCATATATTGTATATAACTTCAAACTGACGTAACCTCACTTGAATAAATTTTGAATTGGTACGAAAAAAATCAATATTTAGAAGAATTGATTAAATATATGTTGTTTTTATTATAAAGGGTTTTTCAATTGAGACGCTACAAAAGTAGACCCATAGGGACAGCAAACGACGCCATATTTTTTCCCGCTCTCTTGACATTTCTCTTGAGTAAGGTTTGCCATTTCATCATGGAAAGATATACGATCCAACAACGAGTCGAAATTATTACAATTAACTACCGAAATTCGGAGTCATTGGCCTCAACTTTAAGAGCGCTACGTCCAATTTATGGTCATCATTATCGTCCTGCCAGATCAACAATTGAGCGTCTAGTGAAAACATTTGAATCCACAGGCACAGTACAAAATGTTCCCGTGCCAGTGAGACAAAGAAGTACCCGTAGTGATAAAATCGTTTGAACTATAAAAAAAAAGAGGTTCTCGTTAAACGGATTGCACAGCACAGCTTTCTCCGTCTTGAGACTCATTGATTTATAGCCGGTCGAAACAGCGTATCTTATTCACAATGTTAATCATTTCCATTCCTGATTAAGATCATCTGTGAGTAAAATCGAATATTAATCACTAGTGATTAAGATTCCTAAAAAGATTTAAATCTTCATCTCAATCGCAACATCTTAATCATGATTAAGATAGAATGTTAATCATGATTAAGATCGAATCTTAATCAATGATTAAGATTTGATCCTAATCTTTAAAAAAGTATAAATTTGGGAGTAGGGTGAAAATCTTAATCATTGATTAAGTTTCGATCTTAATCATGATTAAAATTCTATCTTTATCATGATTAAGATGTTGCGATTAAGATGAAGATTTAAATCTTTTAAGGAATCTTAATCACTAGTGATTAATATTCGATTTTACTCACAGATAATCTTAATCACCAGCGATTAACATCAATGATTAAGATTTTGGTGATTAAGATTCCGGCTATACATTGATTGCAACTGATCTTTGTTTCCATCGTCATAAAAAAATCGAGTTCCATACATAATGGCATCGAATTTACTTTCATAGGAATAAAGAATTTCATTGATATCCAAAACCGTTTTTGTTTTATTTAAAATAACTTTTGTAGCTCTCTTATTGAAAACCTGTTTAATTGTTGTTTTTTTTTTTTAATTTGATCTGAGTGTGTACCCTCCTCGAAAGGTGTGTTAATTGCAATCGCCATTACTTGCAAATTCACCTTCTTCATTGCTCTATGCGATCTTGATACAGCTTTTGATGTTGGACAGGATTAGGAAAAGCATCAAAACTATTGTAATAAATAGAATACAACAACTAGATTGCAAATTTGTCAGAATCGAATGACAGGTTAGTTTCAACAATAATGTACCTTTATTGAAATTTAAAATTGCTTATTCTGACAAAAATAGTTCCTAGTTCCGAATGCCAATAAAATTAATAGGGAAAATGTGACAGAATGTATAAACGCAAATATTCCAGCACATTTCGATAGATTGCACAAAAGCAGTGATGAACAAATTAGCTGGATAATTTGCCACACAAGTATACACTGGCTAACGAATGTTTAAGCCAGCTCTTATATTCATTCTTCTCATTTCTTAGCTAATGATTGCCTTACACCGATTGTTGGTGAAGACCAAGGCTAAGCTAATGCTGGCTAACGAGAAACCTTGACTGCACAAAAGTGTCATTTACAACACAAACCAAATGTGTCGTTCAATACAAAACGTGAAGACATCACTTGTTTATTTGTAATTGGATGCACATATTCGAGTGCACCATAAATTCAAAAAAAAAAAAAAAAAAACAGAATCAATAACACGATCAAACAAGCAAATGAACAAAAAAAAATGGTCACATACGTAAAACTAACTTTTCTGCAAGTTTCCTGAAAGTCTGCCGTTTTACGGGTTATATTTATTTCATATCGTATCATCATGTAACTTTGAGAATATATCACACACAATTAAAAGTAATTATTGTACAATGAGATTTAGGATTGATTAATACTTCGAATCAGCCGGCCCATGTTTGCAAATGAATTGATATTTGGTTCAAACTCACCAATAGCGAGACGGGAACTATTATGATGTTGAATTTGGATTATTACTTTATTATTGAAATAATCACTACAAAAACTTGAAAATATAGATTATTGTTGATTCAGATTCATTTGACGTTTACGTTGAACTTTGAACTTTTCACTGTTTCGATCGAGGAACATAGCTGCCATATAAATATTTCCCGAATCTCTTCGGAATGTGGAATCACCAATTTGAATGAACTATATTGGTTTTATTGTTGTATTGCCGGATTGTTAATATTATTGGAGGAATTCCATCAATTTATTTGATTGGAATTGTATTGTATTGCCTCAGTAAAATCAGATGAATAAAAAGCAGAGATTTTGTTCTCGGTCTACATGTTTCGGGCTATGCCCATCATCAGGACCTTCTAAAAAACAATTTCAATGACTCATTGACGGATGTACTTCAACTTCCTGAAACAGCGAAATATTGATCCTCCGAATATTCAGAAACTGAAAGATGACACACAGTCCAGTTCCAATAGTTCTGTTGCAGAGGTCAGCGCTCACATTGGGACAACAGCATTAGCGCACCTCAATACTCAAAATCTAGATGTAAAATACCGAAACCCCACTCTTCTCGGGAATTGAAGCTATAGTTCGATGAAATCTATTGTTTGGTCTCAAGGAAAGCGGGTTTTTTAGCCTCTCATTGAGGGTAAACAAAAAAAAAGGAACAATTTCGATGTAGAAGAATGAATCGTTGAATGCGTTTAAAACATCGGAAAAAGAGTAATTTTATTTAAATGGTTTTGTTCAAAGAAATTTATTTCACAATTAAACATTTTTGGTTTTACAAATTGTAATATTTTGCACACTATTTGTTTCCTTTTTAATGTGACTATATAATTTTCGGTTTGGATTCGATATTTCAAACTCTTGTTGAAATATAAGTATTACAAAAGACATCTTCTCTCTGTTTATATTAGTTGGAACGTCTTGCCTTAAACAAATACAATTTTAATAATATTATTTCTATCATTGCAATAATACGTCTGATAAATAAGGTACTGACTGTAACTTCTAATTTTCTTAAGCCAACTATTTATAATAATAACTGTCTAACCATGACCACATTTCAAATTTGTATGAAAATTATGGAAAAAAAAAACACTGTAAGCCACTATTCAGTCAGATGATTCATTTGCACATTTTGTTAATAAATATATTTTTCACTCTGATTGCAGTATTTGTTCGTACACAATTTAATGGATATAGTCTATGCGTGTCTCTATGGAAATCGACACGAGAGGATAGACAACGCATGCTGACACATTTACAATTTCAGATTCAATTCAAAATTGCATCGTTGTTTAAAAGCTTTATCATGTAATTTATATTTATGTACTTATAATTTTATAATTGATAGAGTCAGCGAATTCCGAGAGGTTTACATTTCTCATGAAAATCAATTCTGGTCTGAGATTTAATATTCTTTCAAAAATACCGACCAAAAAAACTTTGCCATCTGCCTTTCGACCCACAATTGGACCTATAGTAATAAAAAATGTCTTTTAATTCAACGAAATATAATTTTTTATATGCTATAATATATTTTAAATTTACCTCCTATGTCGTCACGTCCCACTAATTTCTTTGGACCTACAATTGAACCTTTAGTAGAAATAAATGTCTCTTTATTCATCGAAATATAATTTTCTATATGCAATAATAAAATTTAATATTTACCTCCTATGTCGTCACGTCCCACTATTATTGTTTCTGCTGGAACCATCTTAGTGCAAAATAAATTCTCATTCACCGGATCTTCCTTTAAATCATCTTCCGAGGAATCATCTTCCGAGGAATCATCTTCCGTGCAATCAACAACTCGCACTTGGAAGGATCGTAGATGCAAAGGGCCATCATCATTTCTGCCAAATCCAGTGAAAGTGAACTCATGTAGATTTTCTAATGATTCACCGGAATCGATCAGCTCTACTGGTTGGATCGTATCATCGAAAGCTATATGATCTTTTAAGACAAGTATGCCAATATATTCATGTCCATCAGTTGGCTCAATTACGAGGACTTCAGTAACATCGAACTCTTTTCCATTTGTTTGCGGCATATGTCCTTGGGTTTTCCATAGAGCTCTATACAATTCGTTTGTTCCAGCGATAATTTTCCATCGAACTGGATTATCTATGAATTGGGGATAGCTTGATTTCGTGTATAAACATTTTGCATATGTTAATATGATTTTTGATTTCACTATGCATCCACCGCATGCCAACAAATCATCCTTAAAAAGAGAAGCACGATACCCTGCCTAAATAGTCAATGGTTCAAAATAAACGAACAATTTTTTAATTATGAAAGAAAAAATTGAGCACGGTTAGAACACATGAACAGAATTACATATCTCCTAAATCCATAACGTGCAGGCAAACACAATTGTAAAAGAATATCAATAACAAAACACATCGTCAACGAAACTCATACAACGTGCACTCTCGTTCGTCCCGATAAATGAGAGGTTGAAACCCAAAACGCTAATAAACGTTGCTTCTGGCGAAAACGCGATATAATTTCTTTGTGTCATAAACGTAATCACAGCTCTCAGAGCTAGAATCGTGAATCATCATCTTTATTTCTGTGCTCAATTCACGTTACATTAATACATATTCATAAAAACATTACTTTTTCATAGTATTGACGGAAAATTAATATATGAATCATTTTGTTAATTTGGTTTGATTCAGAGTGATATTCTTGGAACGATTTTGGGTGTATGTTCACCTCACATTTTCCGCACATGTATATTGTTTGATTTTGGCATAAGCAGCAAAGACCACGACTGGGGGCCTTTGTCACAATGTGATCAACACGATCGTTGAAAAATGCGTTCGACAAAGCTGTGTTTGCCTGTTTCGCCTGTTTCACTTTGCGACATTGGCCCAGCGGTTTCTCCTTCTTTTCAAATGCGCCACAAATATTATGCAGTTTCCAAGCATTTACCATCGCTGCATCCAATGCATTTGTCAACAGTGGCCAATACTACTTCTCCCCTCGAATACGGATGCGATGATTATTCATTGCGTTGTCGAAGAGATCAACTCCGCCCATCGTGCGGTTGTATTCGTAAACTGCATGCGGCATTTGAATTCTACACAAATCAGATCATCTGTCACCCATACAAGGGCACGTATATTAGAAATATCAAACCAATGCTGTATGTGCATTTCACAGATTAAGCAAAAATTATGCTCAATACAGAATTCACATTTACACATTTTGCTACGACGACTTTAAAATGCATACGAATCAAAAGATCATTTGAGCGTGTGCTCAAGCAAAGATGTAATATTTCATTCAAGTTTCACCAATAAATGAATTTTTTCCTTAGCAAACGTAATGTATTGAGCTTGATCTCAATATTGGTTATAGGGATTTTTTCGGAAATGTACCTCTAAATTTCAGTGTGTCGTTTTCGACAAATCAGCGTTTTCATACGCTGCTGCATTTACGCAGAATTAAACTCACTGAAGAACGGGTTCTCTCGAAAGATAATCAATAAATTGTGATAGAAATGTATCTTGTTTTCAATTTATGTATTTTCTCCGGCCTGTTTGATGCGGAGCCATAATTACTTTGGAAAATTTCAAATCGACTGAATGAATAAAAGTACGACGTGTTTCGTACGACTAATTTTGATATACATCTTTCAAGTTATCATGTCAACACATTTTTTTACAACGGACAGCGTACCACACACGGACTTCAAATGGTTGGAATGTTGGCAATCGTTTTTTAGGTTTCAAAACGCATAGAAAACTCATTCCGAGCGTTTTGAATTTTTTGGACCAAAGTCGCAATGTTGCAATGGTATTAAATTGGAGTCGTGAAAAGCACCGCAACAAGCGCCATCGTATTGACTCAAGAATGCAACAGTAGGATAGGCATAGAATATGATTGAATCATGCGTCCATGGACGCAAACCATTTGTGAAACCGTATTATTCCGTTTATAATAACAGATGATAACACATCACTCAATAAGTCTTTGATCTGACACATAGATGGCGCCACTAGTACCGAATTGCCCACATCAGCTAACAGCTAAAACCTTAAGATGACGTTTGTCAAAATTTGAGCCAAATCGACCGATTAGTTTGCGAGTTACAGTCATTTGGGTGAAGCTACTTTTGTCATTTAAAAAAAAATGGATTCAAAGCAATTTCGTGTGTTGATTTATCATTGCTATTTGATGGGAAAAAATACCGCCACAGCCAAAACTTGGCTTGATAAGTGTTACCCGGACTCTGCACCGTCGAAAGGAAGCGTGGTATATTGGTTTAATGAATTCAAATGCGGTCGTACAAGCACCGATGACGCTGCACGCTCTGGACGCCCAAATGAGGCTGTCACCGACGGACGGACGGAATGCAGGAGATAGCTGACACTTTAAAGTTGTCGGTTGGAAGTGTTTGCACCATTTTGCATGAGCATTTGGGCTTCAAGAAGCTTCATTCGAAGTGGGTACCGCGATTGCTCTCACCGGACCAAAAACAAAATCGTATCGATGATTCAAAGTCGTGGAAAACGATGGAAAAAATACACGATTTACACTTCGAATTTATTTATTTATTTATTTATTGCAAAACCTAAATTCATACCAATGTGTGCTCTCAGCAAGCTGAGAACATGCTGGTCTTAGACCCAATACGATATGAATTCCGCCCATGGTGCGACTTAAGCAAGAAGACTATTACATTTCATCAAGGGGGATGGTATTTATGAATAGACTTTAAATACCGATATTGATTCCGGAAAACCATGGCAAAACCGGCCTGATTCAGGAGAATCAGGGGAAGTACATCATTGTTTACTTAATATTTTTCCCTACTTTATACAATGCAAAAACTCATCCTAAATCTATAGGCGAGAATGATCATAATACCAAATCTGAGCATGTTTGAATTTACTCGATAGAAAAAATAAAAGAAATAGAAGAAAAAGGAGAAATACTAATGTTCGATGCGCAACCAGTGCTTCAATTTAAATTTAAACGCGGATAACGATTCAACATTTCTTATTTCGATGGGAATGCTATTCCACAAATTAATTGCTCCGTAAGTAAAAGCGCGTTTATCAAATTCAGTTTGCGGAAACTGTACTTGAAGATTATTTTGAGATCGGGCTCTACCGTTGATTCGGACAAACATATGATTCAAATAATTCGGCGAACGATTAGACAATTGCTTATAGATCAAGGTCGCTGAATGAAGCTTAGCTCTACACTCAGGGTTCAATCCATTAAGGCGCTGTCGATATTCAGTGATGTGATCATTACGTTTTAAACCGTAAATATACCGTATTTTGTCATTGTCAGCAACAAGAATACGATTTTCTTGATTTAGGGTGCCGTTCACACCCCAACCATATGTAATCACATCACCATAGTCCATTAAAGGATCGATCAGCGCAGTAGCAATGTCCCGCTTAACATAGTTGGGTATAAGATGCTTGGTATGACGTATACGATTTAACACACCGTATACCTTTTGCAGCTTACTCCCAACATGCTCTTCGAAATTTAAATTTTCGTCAAAAATGACGCCGAGATTTTTGATCGATTTACAGAATTCCAGCTTGTCACCTCCAATGGTTACATCATTGATCATATCAAAATTCAATCGACTTGTATGGTGCTTAGAACCGATGATCATGACTTTAGATTTCAATCCATTTAATTTCATACCGCGACATGTAATAAAATCATTTAATTTAGCAAGATCGGAGTTTACTTTAGAGACTCCTTCATTTATTTGATTGAAATCCACTTCAAGATATGCTTGAGCGTCATCAGCAAATAAATGGCCAGTCATATGCTGAAGCACATTGAAAGTATCATTAACATAAAGTGAAAAGAATGTTTGGCCGAAATTACTACCTTGAAGAACTCCGTTAGTTATAGAGATTGAATCGGATTCAGAGCTACCGACTTTAATTTTTTGCTCAATGTTAGAAAAAATTGCCTTTACTAATTTTGTTGCGTCATCGGTGAAACCATACGATTCACAGACTTTAAGAAGACCATCATGAGGAACAGATGGAAAAGCACACTTAATATCAATTGAGTTATAAATAATGAGCTTTTTACGACGAATCGCGGATCTGATACTCTCTGTTATGTCCAATAATGCGGTGACACAACTGTGATTCTTACGAAATCCAGATTGCCTTTCGTGAAGAAGTGCATTTGATTCTAGATAGCCAGTTAATTGACTATTCAGAAGAATCGCAAAAATTTTTGGGATGACTGAAATTATGCTGATTGGTCGATAGTCAGAAATTGTTTGGGGACTTGGAACTTTGTTTAAAGGTTTGATGATAATCTTATTCCAATCAGCTGGATACACGCTATGAGCAATACAATAATTAATAATGTAAACAAGGGGATGAGCAATCGAATCAATGATTAATTTAAGAAATTTGAGTGGTATCCCGTCATCACCAATTGCGTTACTCTTGATTCTATGAAATGCTGATAAAAATTCATCAATGGATATTTCTTGAAAAGAGAAATTCGAATTAATATTCGTTGGGAGCGATAAATTGCTCAAGTCTGCCCCATGAGACGTGTGCGTAGAAGCAAAGAATTCATTGATGTCATTCAAATTGTAATTATCCAGAATTTCAGATTCACTGTCTTTAGAGTTATCATCTTTACAACATCCAAGGGACTCGATGACATTCCATTTGGAACGCATAGATGTTGCATTATTGAAGCTCTCGACAGTTAACTTCTTTTTACTTTTTCTTATGAGAGATTTGACTTTATTGGATTTTTCCTTATAAATATCATTTCTCTGTTGATCAGTAACTGGATTATCGACATTGTTTTTCTTACAAATATCGTAAGCAGCTTTTCTTTCTTTCAAAGCCTGTTTAATTTTACTATTAAACCAAGACTTCGGAGTATAATGAACACGACGCGTTCTGAGTGGTGCAAAGCGATCAAGAAGATTCATTATATTGTCATTTAGTGTTGTAACCATTTCATCGACATTTCGATTTTGGTCAAAGTTCCAATTCAATAAATCCACTGCATGATTTAGCTCATCCAAATCGATATTATCAAATCTTCTACCACTTATGACAATATTTTTATTGACTTTCTCAATTTTGATATTGTATGAGCACAATAACAAGTCATGGAAAGATATACCCGATGGAAAATGCCCGAATTTATTCACGCGCGCGATATTGGTTGTAAAAATTAAATCTATTTGCGATGGTAACTTGCCCGGCCACCAATGCGTCGGACAATTATCATTAATTAAATTAAAATTCAAGAGAAAATTCGAATTTAAAACGCTATTAGAGGTCTTTTTATTTAGTAAATTAATATTAAAATCACCAGCTATCAACACATTTTGTTCATGTGCAAAAGTTGAGATTATCAAATTAGAATTGCTTCCGCACCCACCATATTCGCCAGATCTGGCCCCCAGCGACTACTGGCTCTTTTCAGATCTCAAAATGATGCTCCAGGGCAAGAGATTTCGCTCTGATGAGGAGGTGATCGCCGAAACTGAGGCCTATTTTGAGGGACTTCCGAAATCGTTCTATAAAAGAGGCATCGAAAAGTTGGAGGATCGTTGGAATCAATGTATAACCCTCGAAGGAAACTATGTTGATGAATAAAGTGGAATTTTGCCAAAAAAATGTTTTTTTGTATGTCAGATCAAAGACTTATTGAGTGATGTGTTATATAGTGAATTTGAGTCGCATAAATTGTGATGTTTACGTAAAATTTATATTAAATTCGACTTTTTTTGGACCAATCGCAATACTATTACGCACTATAAAAATATGTGCACCAATATAATGTAAAATAAAATATAACTTACCAAATACTCAGCTTGCAATATTAGCACTAAGAGTCCGCAAAAAACTTTCATTTTTCTATATTTCAGAATTGGAATCGGAAAATAAAACCTTTTTGTTCACTTTTGAAACAATGATAAAATGTTCTTAATTCTCTCCGAATTTATACTGTTGGAATATATGTGGTTTGGAAGACGTGGTTGTTTATTTTCATCAACTTGTTTTGCACTTTAGAAATACTTTTTCATTGAATCATCATGAGGCTTAAAACAGATTATATGAATAATTAAAATGGAATACATTAAAAAGTCACATGTCAACAAATTATGAATTCACTGCGCATTATATGGAGAATAAATGTTTCAATATATTTTAGTACACAATTACAAAGAACATGTTTCTTCTTGATGAATAGATTTTCCCTGAAAATTTTTATGGTTAGGTGGAGAAGTCCACATTTTTCTTCTGTTATCATTTGATAAATTATAATTTTGAGTAGCTTTTATTCCAAAATGTTGATGTTATAGATTTCTATATAATATAAAAAGTTTCACATTCGTAAGATGAACTTTTCCGTACTGTAATTCACTACATGCTTTTTGGTGGTTTTTATTGTAAAATAAACATTGATAGCGAAAATTATGAACCGCTGCTGCCACTCAACAATATTCATGGTTCACTTCAGCGTTTTTGATTATCTAGTCGCAGTACTGATCTAGAGCCGGTGTATTCTCACTTTTATTCCGGTCGACTCAATTTCATAGGGTTTAAGCTAGGAAGATTCTCTGTATCTGTGGCTTATTCTTGTTTGAACTCATTTACAGTCGTGAAGCAAAACACATTGGTGTAACTACTAAAATAATAAAAAAATCTACTAATTAGTGGAAAAATTAACATCTATGGCAAAAGATGTCCTTATCAAACTCATTTCATTTTTTATTGTCCAACAATTTGTGGCACTCAATTTGTTGTAATATCCTGTAATGGTTTTCATTGCAGTTTCCCCTCTCAAACATCATTGCTCCGTACAAATATAATAATCATGTAAAATGGTATGATTTCCTTGAAATATCATAGCCAAGAAAAATGAAATTATGTGTATACCATTGCATCCGTTCCGTTTGCATTCATAATTTTGGTTCTTCATTTTTGAGCTAGGTCAAATGACTTACTTCCTGGACCAGCGAAGTATTGAGACATATTTGCATCCGGTGGTCAGCTTGTGAGCTCTTCCAAATATATTCAGAAACTGATAGATGACACGCAGTCCAGTTCCAATAGCTCTGTTGCAGAGGTAAGCGCTTACGTTGTAGCAATACTCATAATATAAATAGATCTAAAATTCTCTTACACAAAGGTGGAACGAATGGAGAAAAGACAAATTGAAAAATTACAGTTTCTATCAATTGAGCCGAAACTTATTTTGAAATTATCATCGCTTTGTGTGAGCATGTCAATAAAAACTTTAACGGATTGTTCAGTGCTATGCACACCGAAGCAAACTCAGTGAAGTCCATGTTAATTTTATTCGGTTCAAGTTTGGTTTTTTTCTCTTCTCTGATATAATGTAGAATAATAGCGTTGTTTTGTGAAAATATTAGGGAAAATGACAGCTAATTGGAACAAAATATGGAAACTAAACATAAATAGCTATAAAAGAATCTGCGTTCCATCCCCAGCAATTTGGGCAACAAAATACCACTTTTCCCGGGCATTAAAAGAAAAATTCGACGAAATTTATTGATTGGGCTTAGGGAAAGCCAACTGCTTCTCATTGAGGGAAAACAAAAGGAATGGAACAATTTCGATGTAAATAAATGAATCGTTGAATGCGTTTAAAACATCGGAAAAAGAATAATTTTATGAATGATTTTATCCAGAGAAATTTATTTCACATTAAAACTTTTCAGGTTTTACATATTGTTTTGACATTTTTGCAAAGATGCTAGTTCATTTACTCTATTTCATTTCAAATAAAAATATGTTGAAAACTCTTTCTTTCCCTTTTAATGTGATAATTCGATTTTCCTCGACAAAACTTCCATTTGAAATTGTTTTGATTATTTGATATTTCAATCAACAGTTGAAATATACACAAAACATCTCCTCTCGGTGCATCTTAGTTGGAACGTGATCTCTAAAATAAATATAATTTAAAGAATATTATTAGTATCATTACAATATGCTTAAAAAAAAATAGCTGACTAATGTAACAACATATTACGTTTAAAGACCGAATTTACTCTCTCGAATGAACTTGTAACAGTCTTTAAACCAATAAACCAAGCATTATTCCACATTTACAAGTGGCTATTGGAGAGAGGCTTGTAGGACTGTACTGCACCACACTCAAACGTACAAAGGTGTTTGTTGCACAGGACCGACGGCTTTATATGCCTTCTGAAGTACGCCATAGTTTCGAATCAAAGCAATTCGAAATGAAATCATTTCGTATCATCGAGATTCGAGCCTGCGACACAAATAAGCGCAGTACACTTACCGCCCAGCCACCGCCTAGGTTTTTGTGTGACTAATTTTTATTTTTTTCAACTATAACTGTCTAACCATGAATGCATTTCAAATTTTAAAGAAAATTGACTAAAAAAAATACACTTTAAGCCCAATTCAGTCAATTGATTGATTTGGACGTTTTCGATTTAAGCTAGAGTTGACACACCACACATGCATCAACAACAACAGAAGTGGCAAAGAAAAATAACGAAATATGTACATGACTGAATTGCTGAATTAAATAGAAAATAGGGAATGCTTCTCAAAGGAGCTGGGATGAATTTGTTCGTGAAGAACGTCTTTGTACGTACTCAAATCATAGTCCACTCCAAAAAAAAAAAACAAACAATCAATATATTTTTCACTCTGAAAACAGAAGTATTTGTTTGTACACAATTCAATGGATATAGTCTACGTGTGTCTTCAAAGAAATCGATACAAGAGGATAGACAACGCACGCTGGCACATTTTTAATTTCAGATTCAATTCAAAATTGTATCGTTGTTTGAAAGCTTTATCAAATAACTTATATTTATGTACTTACAATTTCATTATTAATGATATCAGCGAATCGCATGAGTTTTACATTTCTTAAGAAAATTAGGCTCCTTGTTTGCGTTACTATACTTTCAACAATTCCGACCAAAAAAACTCTGCCATTGGCCGTTCGACCTACAATTGGACCTATAGTAAAAAAAAAATGTCTTTTAATTCATCGAAATATATATTTTATATACAATAATATATTTTTAATTAACCTCCTATGTCGTCACGTCCCAATAATTTTGTTTCCAATCTTTGTGTTGGTATCATCTGGGTGCAAAAGAAATTCTCATTGTCCGGATCTCGCTTACAATCAACTACTTGCATTTGAAAGGATTGTTTATGCGAAAGGTTACTATCATTAATACCAAATCCAGTGAAAGTGATCTCATGTAGATTTCCTAATGATTCCCTGGAATCGATCAGTTCGGTTGGTTGGATCGTATCATCGAAAACAATCTGATCTTTTAGAACAAGTATGCCAATATATTCATGTCCATCAGTTGACTCAATTACGAGGACTTCAGTAACATCGAACTGTTTCCCACCATTTGTTCGCGACATATGCTCTTGAGTTTTCGCTAGTCTCTTGTACAATTCGTTTGTTCCAGCGACAACGTTCCATCGATTAAGATCTTCTATCAATTCGGGGGGGCTTGTATTTGTTTGTATACATTTTGCATATGTTAATACGATTTTTGATTTCACTACACATCCATTGCATTTAAACAAACGATCCCTAAATACAGAAGCAATACCTCCTGCCTAAATGTTAATGGTTCAAAAGAAACAAACAATTTTGAGAAAATTGAGCATGGTTACAACACATGAACAGAATTATTTTTATCTCTGTGCGCGCAAATACATTTGAAAAAGAATATCAATAACAAATACAAAATACAGAAATAAAAACAAAACACATCGTTAATGAAACTCATATAACGTGCACTATCGTTCGTTCCGATAAATGAGAGGTTGAAAACCAAAACGCTAATAAACGTTGCTTCTAGCGAAAACGCGATATAATTTCTGTGTGTCATAAACGCAATACACAGCTCTCAAGGCCAGATGAGTCTAGGAGCTAAAGTTTTGTTTCTTATATCGCCGAACTTGGTGTGATGTTTGCTACTGAGTATACATAGAATTGAGTGCCAAAGTTTGGTATTTCAGTTTCTCGTTTTTGCTCTAAGAATCATACAAATTTTTCCAATCAAAATATTTGTGGACAAAAATTCTGGAAGCGAATCTTTGAGATTGATCAAAATTGCTTCCGACTCTGGAATTGGGCCTTAGGGGATTCTAAGGATGGATCATGCATGTTCCCAGAAGGAATCTAATTAATCTTATGAATCCAAAAAAACCTCGTCCAGAATTGGGAAAAGTTTTGATCGATCTCAAGGATCCACTTTAAGAGTTTTGACACCAAAAGTCAAGTGTGTCATTTTGTGTCGGAGGTACTTGTGCCTCATTTTCCTTTAAAAAATATCTTTAATACTGTTTTGACTCTGAAGGAAGTAATGTTGAGTTCTTCCACTGCGGAAAATTTTATTCTTTTTTAGAATCCATCCGCTATTATTATGGTAATACTTCGTTGTGTGTTGCCATTGTTTTTTGTATATTTTATTGTTTTTGATTTTTTTGAATGTTGTTAACATTTAAATAATGAAATTTGATAAAAATATTCATGAATTTGAGGCCTAAAGAACTGCAAATGGTATCACACATCATTTGCAGACACTCAATCAAAAAAAAAAAAATCCTCCGCGGATAGTACGTGTTTCTAGTTGCAGTCGATGGTGTTTACACGTGACTCCAAATAGTAAGAGATACTATTTGAAGACGATTTCCTGTGCAGCCCATAATAACTGCTGTTGATAAATATCATTTTTCTGTAAAAATATCGAATGTATCTAAAGAACCTCGAAGTCTCAATATCGTGTTGATTAAATTGCATGAAATATTATTTGTTTTTTGGACAAATGCAATAAAAATAATTACTGATTCTGGCAAAATCAGAAAAAAATGTTTGTTCAAGCAGTTTGAATCAAGCTGCAGATTATTTGATTGGGACAGTTTGATTTTTTTCGAATAGTAATGAATATATGTAAAATGGATTCGAGGCTTCAGTGAGGCTTGATTGTGTTTGCTTTACAGATACAAATAAAGCTTGTTCTGACTTGGTGTTTTTTAACTGTTTGAAAATATAATGTGAAATAAAATGTTACTCACCAAATACTCAGCTTGCAATATTAGGACTAAGAGTCCGCAAAAAACTTTCATTTTTCTTTATTTCAGAATTGGAATCGGAAAATAAAACCACCTTGTTCACTTTTGCAACAATGATAAAATATTTTTGATTCTTTCCGAATTTATACTGTTGGAAAACGTGGTTTGGAAGACTTGGCTGTTTTTTTCATCATTTTTTTTTGCACTTTAAAAATACCTTTTCATCGAATCAACATCAGGATTAAAACAGATGATATGAATAATTAAAATGGAATACATTAAAATGTCACATGTCAACAAATTATGAATTGAATGCGCATCATATTGAGAATAAATGTTCCAATACATTTTAGCACACAATTACTACAAGGAACATGTTTCTTCTTTATGAATATGGCTACGGTTAGGTAGAAAAGTCCAACATTTTCTTCTGTTTATCATTTGAAACACAGGTCTTGAACCGAACATTTGTTGTTCCCAATGCAAATGAGTTGCTTTTATTCCATGATGCAGATGTTCAAAGAAATTCAGGAAAAATATCTTCAAAAATATTATTCTTTATTGTTCAAACACACGCATGTAACGCGTGATTCATACACTGAACTGAAAATATTTTTATTGGGTAATCGTAAATCGATTAAAATATGGATTTCATCGGTTTTCGATTATATATTGGCCTTTTCATCGACCAATCGATTAAATCTTTATGAGTTGAAATATTCTAATTTGTATTATTGAACATGTTTAGTTCATTGATGAATGTAATATTTCTTCATAAAACAAATGAAAATATATTTCTTTTGAAAAATAAGAGAAGAATATTGCAACACAAAACAGATCGAATCGATTGGTCGATGAAAAGGCTTATATAATCATCGAAATTTATAAATTGTTAATATTCTGATTCTAGAAGTTTCATAATGACACAATGTTGAATAAATTAAAAAAAAAACTGTTTTCGAGGTGAGCACCCATTCCGCAAACAAAGAAAAAACACAATAACTGGTCTTACATACGTAAAACTAACTTTTCCGCACGTTTCCTAAAAGTCTGCGGTTTTACGGGCTATGTTTATTTCATATCGTATCATCATGTCACTCCGCAAGAGTGAAACATAACGATGAGCCACATGATCTTTTTACACGTTCCAGTTTTTTGTATTTTATATTTCAATTTCATTTCATTCTTTGCGATTATTTTTCAAGATTCCTTCTTGTCAAAGAGTTATTCACGTGTCAGTCTTCCAAATTTCGATCGAATGTGAATTTGTACAATATATACATGGGAGTTTACTATGAAACCGACCTGAGAGACATACCATAAAAGGTTTTCGAAAGGCAATGGCATGTTTCTCCCGTCGGTTTCATAGTAAAATTGCATGAACATACAAATTCAAATTCGGTCAAAAAAGCTTTTAGCGGTCGAAAAATGTGTTACTCATCGATACGACAAGAAAAAATTATAAATCCAATAAAATTATAAAGTAATTACTGTTCTCGACTCTCCAAATTGAATAGTTTTTCGGTTTTTTGTTCACTGACTAAATTGATCCGAGTTTAATAAAAGAAAAAGTCTAACGGAATAAAAAGCAATTATCATATTTCAAGAGATGAAATTTATTGAATAAGATTTCATTTAAAACATTTACAACGTAATATGGAATAGTTCCACTGGAATATTTTCAGTGTTCGGGTTAATATTAATTACACTAGATCTTTTAACACAAAACACTTTTTTAAATATTTTTCCAATAAATTTGGCGAGGATAACCAAAGATTTTATGATTTAAATGAACAAACTTCCTAGTAAAATACTGATCATTTTTTATATAATTCAACATTTACATCATACCCATTAAGTTATTGTACAATATAATGTTCAAAATTTCAATAGATTTGGTTTTTAACCGTGTTTTTTAACGAAAGCTACACAATTGAACATAAAATTGGTGGTGCTATTTTGGATGTTTGACGACAAATAAAGAGAAAATAAATTCAAAAATGCTGTTTCTATTGTATGTGTTTGCACCTGTACAGATTGATTGTGAGCGATTCTGGCAATGCGAAAACTGTTGTAGTTATAGGAAAATTAAGTTATTTAAAACAACAGATCACTGTCTTCCTCCTCCAAGATGTTTGCCGATTCACGGACATCAATGCCTTGTTGCAACAATGCTGCCTTCCTTGCTTCGTCTTTTTTACGGGCAATACGTTTCTTATCCTACAAAAACAACCAAAATCATCAACTTCCAAATACTAAGATCCAACATGACAATTTTATCCTTACTTGGATCTTCTTCAAACGATAGAATTCTTCACGTTCCAATTCATCCAATTCGGAAATGATATAGGCCAATGTGCGTTCAATGCGTGGTATAATTACTGCAAAATAAGAAGAAATCATTATCTGTTCGATCCATTGCGAAGAGATCCAATGTCGCAGTTCTTTAAAATTGAAAAAAAAAAATGATTTAAGATACCGTGTTCGATAGCATTCACTCGTCGATTTGTGATTTTGATAACGTCATCTAGGGTTACGAATGAAGTTTGGAGAGAAGCTAATTCCACAAGAAGTTTTACAGCGGCCTGGTAATTTTTCTTCAATTTTGTCAATTGCTGACCACCACGAGCAAGACCAGCCAATTCATAGGTATCAGAACCGTCCTTTCAAATGAAAAATCGATATGAGTGGTTGTTCTTAACGCGACAACAAATTAAATTGGAACCCTGTTTGAGTGCAACTTACGGTGTACGATTCAAACACTGGAAGTGTGACACCAGCAACATTATCCTTCTTTGTGCGGATTTTGATTTGAGCTTTAGTAACATTTTGCAAAACGACTTGATTGAAGTCACCAGTGGCAAATTTTGCTTCAGCTAGTGAAAATGCTGCTTCTTTCATTACTTCACCCATCAAAGTTTTTGTCTGTGGATTTCATTTTTAAATTTTAAGCAATTTTTTCTTATTGTGGTTTGAGCGCAAACAAAACTTTCCCCAAATAATGACTCACTTCAATGATTTTTCCTAGAATTTGTCGAAATCTCATTTGCAGAGCGTCTGCTTTCTTCTTCAACAATCCGTGGCCTTTTTGAGCGCCAGCCAAACGAGATTTCATCAACATTTGAGCCCTTTATGAATAGAATCAAATGAGATCGATAAGAATGCATTGATGATAATACGATTTTATTTTTCTAACGAAAATTTAATAGTTGTCGCATATATTGTCGAGACCTTGATTTTTCAATACAGAGTCTTATGACTGGTGGATAAATGGTTACACAAAATCCATGTACGATGATTATTTGTGATAAACAACCACTTAAACTCATGGCTATCACATAATTTTCAAAATAACAATCCTCGAAACAACGAAAACAACCATTATGCTGTGATTTTTTTCTCTTATTTCTCCTGCATTGACAGCAGTATCAACTCAACATTGGTAAAAATATAATTTTCGATCATTTTCACGTTTTCCTGAGGAAAGTGAATTTGAAAAACTTACCCACGAGACGGGAAAATGGCTAATTTTTCTTTTCCAGACATTTTTCAAATACAAAATTCACGTTTTTAATCAATGAAATTCAACAAATGTTTGCTGTATAACTTCGTGTTTTTGCAAATTTATCTGATCACAAGAGAATAAGTCAGCTGACACTATTGAAAATTGGTTTTCAGTGGCGTAATTCATCAAAATCACGTTGATGTTTTCGCTGGCGCTACATGTCATAAGCTCGGCCAAAGCGAACGTTTTGATTTTTATGAATATTGAATGCGCTAGATGGCGTTAGATATCAGGCATATACAATTTTCGGAACTTTCTTCAGAATTTCCCGCATCAGACGCAATTTAGCGAAACTTCGAGCCTTGAATTCGAATTATTCATTGAATAAGTTGAACTTTGCACACCAACAATAAACGCTGCACTTCGCAATGAGCCGAAAATTGCGAGCAACTGATTTGTCTTTTGTCCTGAAGAAATTTTTTATTTTCATTTTGAGCTCGGATGTAGTTCGAGTGCGTAATATAACCTTGATAAATAGATCATGTTGACATCTAAAGACGTAATTCTTTTTTAAAACAGTAATCGATGACACAGTGCATGATTCATATTCAGAAGCACACTTAGCACAACTTAAAAAGCAAATAAAATTTACGAATTCGAATCCATGAGCAAACGGTCATCATCACATTTCATCGAAATCTTGAGAATATCATGCAACTGTTAAAACGTACGATCTTCCAATGAAATTGAATTACACGTACCCATTTGAAGGAAATACACTGTGTCGCTCCTTTTGTGACATTCTATTTTGTGTGTTGTTTATTTCCTTTAGTTTTTGCAATTTCAAATCGATGCCTCACTCTTTGTTAAAGTAATTCGGTCACTTCACCAAAACACAATTTTTTTGGGGTCAAATTAATTTTCGATAAAACAAACCTCTGTGCATTCTTGACCTTATTTTGGGCTAGAATTCGAAATTTAAAATTGCACTTGGTCTAATCTGATTTCATTTGAAAATGTGTAGAATAAGAATTCTTTTTGATTGGTTTCGAGAAATACGAGCACTCTGTCTTTCTGCACCGTCTGCTTGATCACACGTCTCACATAAAAATAACAGCATTCCCAGATCATTTTGTATATTAGCCGAGATAGTATTTGGTTTAGTCGTTACATATCAAATATATTTGTATAAGACCTTCTCTCACATACAAAGAAACAATGCTCGAGACAGTGGCTAGTTGATGATCTGTATGGTTTTCGTTCTCGATGATCTGAGATATAATAATCAAAGTGATATCGGCTGTAGAATATTGAATCCAAACAATGTTGATGAAATAGAACAATTATTAAAGCAATGTATTTAAACTATCGTTGATTTCTTTTAAATATTTGTTTTATTGAGGAAATACAGTGAATTTCATAACGACCCGATATCAAAATCGCAGACGGAATCTTACTTGCACTGTATTTGTGCTTGTTATGTGTGTGTGCATTTTCTTTTCACACCAAATTTTCCCAAAATAAACATTCGCGGGTCCTTTGATGTTTGAGAACAGGTTGATCCATTCGCTTCACAAATTGTTGAGTCGTACGATCGCATTTGGCTTGACTGTATATTGTGAAATGTGATCTATTTATACATAAAGAAGCAAAATATTGCCAAGAAATATTAGATTGCCGAGCCATTGTCTGGCATTCGGTCCTTCAGAAAACCAAATCTATTGGGCTAATTTCAAATAGATGGCTCATTCATTGCATCTTTGAATGATCATCATTTCAAATCATTGAAAAAAATAGTACAATATTTTTGTGTATTTTATTCGCTGTATTCGGATGTTGCATACACAAAATCAAAAATATTAGCAATATTCAAGCACATTACTCCATTTATGTATAATAAAGGAACACTCCATAATGGAATAACACTGTATTGGTGCTGTTCCGATTTGATGTGATAATATTGAACTTTTGAGCGGTAAGTTTGAAATTTATACCACACCAGAGTAGAACAATGAATTATCATTCCAATACAGTATGAATGTCAAACTTGCCGCTAAAAAGTTCAATACTATCACACCAAATTGGAACAAACCCGAAACAGTGTTATTCCATTATGGAGTGTTCCTTTATTATACATAACTGGAGTAATGTACGTGTATATTGCTCATATATTCGCTTATGTGTACGTTATATTTATTTTTCGGGTCCACACACAGGCCACAATTAAATATTCTCCGCATAAGTCTTCAGTTCATTTCGAAATTAACGAGCGACAAAATACGAGGCAATTGAGTCGAACATCAAACATAGCGAATAGCAATTACCTCAGAATACAATCTATTTCAGTCGTACCCACTATTATTCAATTAAGCATAAGACAGCTTCGGGAGAGTACGGCTAAAAGAGATCATAATAATATGATCTGTTTTGTCACTTCTCGTTGTTTTGATTATTTTATTTATTCTTCTAAACAGTTTTGTGCCAAATTGGATGATTATTATTGTTTCATTTGGCCTCTGTGCATTTTAAAGTGAATGATTGTGGAGCGCAGTCGCTTCTATCGTTTGCATCGAAAAAATTTTGAAAGTTGAAAAATATGAAAATCAGTTGAAAAAATATTAGAATTTTTTTCAAAAAAACATTAACCAACGCACGAGAAACGAAAGGAAATCAAAATGTAATTTTTCGAATTTGTGTCTCTCTTTGTATTTTTTGTTCGTTTCTCGTCTAATATTCAATTGACTGCGTTGTTCAATTTTTTTGCATATGGCTACTAAATATTTACATTTTGAGAAATGTTTCTTTGAAGTATAGCATTTGGAGGAAGACGCTGTATAGAAAATAATCATTTAAACCGTTATCAAAGACGTCATGTGACTGTATTTGCATTCCGGATTAAACATATATTTGTGTCCGTCGTATCCACCATATCCAATCAACAGCCGAGCTAAACAACTGAAATGTTAAATTTGTGTGCATTCAAATTATTCTTTTATTGGAACAATAAAATTCTTTTTATTTTTTATTTTTTCATATTCTATGTTCATGATCTGACTGTTCTTGAGGCACATTTAAGAGTATACATTCTTATAAATTCCAGACAATGTATAACTTGAAATAGTCAAAACTTTCGTCAGCATTTGTTAGTGGCTATATTATGATCAACTGTCTTTTTATGATCCAACTGAGAAAATGAACTTTATTGCGCATATGAATAATGCATTTGGTTCTAATAAGACATGTTCAATTCCAGAGTTAACCCTTAATTAACTATTCATACTGTCATTAAAAATGTTCGTCCCGACTTAAAACAAATTATTACTTGAATGCTTTTCAGTTGAATCACTTTTTTTTATTATCTCCTTCCATATCTTCATCACTATCGCTGATGCTGCTGCTGTAGCTGTCGCTCAGAGTGCCGGTATTCACGAAATGGGATTTTATTCCGTGTTTCTTCGATTCATGCATGGCTAATGAATCTTTATTCAAGAATCCAAGATGACAAACGCTGCATTTCATTTCCATGGGTTCTGTGTGTGCACGTCGATGATAGAGGAGTGTTTTCGTCCGTTTGAATTGCTTGTCGCATACATCGCATGTGTAGGGTCCTCCATGCTTTCGCATTTTATGTCTGTTCAGTTTGCTTTCTATCGGAAATTGGCTTCCACAAATATCGCAAAGATGTCCTTTTGTAAACGATCTCTTGCTGATTTGGTGTACTCGTTTTAAATGTCGAACTAAATTATAACGATAATTGAAATCCTCATCACAATATTCGCACTCAAAACGAGTTTTATTATGAGTCTTTACGTGTTTCATAAATGGGACTTTAAGATTAAACTCCAGCTTGCATGTTTCACAAGTATAGATATTTGGAACTTTCGCTGGTTTTTGGGGCTGCGGCTTTGACTTTGAATGTCTGGCTTTATCTTGCGCTTTTGAAATTTCGTCAATCGATAGTGTTTGTCTGTGCACTAATTTGATGTGTCTTTGTACGTAGTGAATGGTTGTGAAGTCGCGCAGGCAAAGTTGACAGAGAAATTTTCGGTCCCTTGCGTGGATCGATAGATGGGCCCAAAATTCACTCGCTATTTCTCGCTTTAAGTTACATTTCAAACATTTGTATTCACTATCAATTTTCGTGTAATGCACTCCTTCAACGAAGTGTGATTCATTTGAGCTTGTTTCTGAATTTTTAGTATTTTGTCGGCTTCGAGCATTCCGTGTAGAACTTGTTTCGGGTTCTGAATGTTCTGAATTTTCGTCTGTTGATTGATCACTGTTTTCCTCTTCCATGTAATCAACATCATCCTCCATGTCTCTTTGACTATCAGATGCATTTTCGTCGTTTGCGTCATTGAATTCATTGTCCTTGTCAAATACTTCTGTTTCATTCCATTTATTCTCATCCTTTAAAACGTTTGAATCAATATTCGTTGAAAGGAAATCGTCCACTTGCACAAAGTGCTCTTCAATATGCAACGTGAATTCGGAGAAATGTTTAAATTCTTGCAAACATATAGTACAGTTCAATGCAAAATTGTTTGGCGCCAATCGAGTTACAATGCCAACTTTGTTATCTTCGAAAACTTCGATTTGAGGTTCAATTGAAAATTCCTTTTTTATTATTGCATCAGCTTCGCCGACAAACACACTCTCGATCTGATACATTTTCTTCGTCTGAAACTGTCGATACCACAAAAATAAAGATTGTTTTCTCTACAATAATATGTTTGATGCCTGTCCAAATGAACAAAAACCATGTTTTGTTTGACAGATCCGCTGTCGTGACGTTTGTCATCGCGTAAAGGCTGGTCTATAACCGTAATGTTGATAGATTCACACCACGAACAAATCGGTTCCAGTTTATATGGCACTTATATGTAGATGCTCTCAACGCTACATCTACAATGCCTGTACATGTATGTGCGCCACAAAAGAACATAACTTGGCGCGAATACATGTACGGCATATGTAAAGAGTAGAGCATCTAAATGTGATTACCAGAAGAGAATCAGCATACACAGGAGAAAATTAGGCGAAATGAATATTGATTATCAAAACAAATCGTTTTTCTTTTGTCCGAAATTTAATTTCTCAATAATTTATTTTGTTTTTTGTTAGTATACTCACAAAATAAATACAATAAAAATGTCGAATTTCACCAAATTCTCAATAAATACTTAATTCTGGAATGTATTTTACTCAAATATTTCCACTTTCGATATTAAAGTGAAAGCATCGCTATCGCTGTCGCTATCCATTGTATTCTTGTGTTGTCCGTGTTTCTTCATTTCATGTTTAGCCAATGATCTGGCATTGAAGAATCCTATATTGCAAATACAGCAGTTAATTTCCATCGGTTCAGCGTGTGATCTTCGATGATGTAGGAGTTTCTTCGGCTGATCGAAGCGTTCTGGACAGATTTCACATACATATCTTGGTCCTCCATGCTGTCGCTTTTTATGTGTATTCAAAAGGCCTTCAGTAACAAAAGTGCTGCCACAAATCTCGCATTGATGGTCTTTTTCGCCCCTATGGAATTTTATATGTTCCTCTTTGCGCTTTTTCGACACCAGCTTGTGGCACAAAGCGCATTTTAAATATTTCTTCTTGACTTTGTGCACTGTTGATAAATGTCTACGTAAATTATGTCGATCGCCGAATTCATCACCGCAATGATCGCACATATAACGTGATGGCTCTTTATTATGTCGGCTCATATGTTTATTAAACATTCCTCTTTTGTCAAAGATTTTATGGCATATTTGACACATATGCATTTTCGATTCTTTTGGACGTTTTTCCGTTGTCGGCTTGGAATTGGAATGACTCGATCGCATATGGCTCATCATGTATCGTCTCACCGGGAACGCTTTGTTACATATCAAACAGTGATGCTTGCGATTGGGATCAGCCGTATGCAATTGCATGTGACGTCGTCTGGATTCGGTGCTCTTAAATATTTTTGTGCAAATGCTGCACTCCAAAATATCCAAATGGCTTTTCATGTGTGAATTTAACTTGCTTCGCGATGGATATGTGCGATGACACAGGTAACATTCAAATTTAGACACAATTGGCTTGTGATATTCGAAATTTTCGATTTTTCTCGTTTTTAGCGGTGGCAATTTTGACTTTTTATCAAATCCATGCTTATAAATCATGTGATCACGAACGTATTTTTGCATGGAAAAGTATTTATCACACAATGGACAAGCATATTGAATACCTTCGTGCAGTGGCATATGATATCGAAGTGCTTTCTCCGATACGAACATTGTACGGCAAGCAAAACATTCGAATGACTTGACACGTTTGCTAATGGCTTGCTCTCGTTGCAATGACTGGATCTGCTGTTGAGTCACCATTTCAACCGATTTCGTTAGTTCTGGCTTCAATTCTGGCTCAATTTGTGCCGCTAAAATTTCGTCGAGTGAAATATGCCGGCCGTGCACCAAACGAATATGCTTTTGCACGTATTTTGGGACGGTAAACCATTGGATGCATAATGGACAATGAAACGTTTTCCCTTCAGTTCGCCAGTAATTTGAACTGAGCAAATTCAATTTCAATTTAGCCACTTCATCCGGTGCAGAGCCATTCTGTTCCGATTTTTTTGGTTTGACAATTTGCTTGACAGTTTTTTGTGCTTTTCGAATTTCACCAGTTGATATCGTTTGCTTATGGATTGTTTTGATGTGTTTCTGTACATAATGAATGCTGCTGAATCCTTTCATGCAAATAAAACAGATACAATTCTTGTTGCGATGTAGTGAAAGATGGGATCGAAAATTGCTTTTCATGGCACATTTGAAACCGCACATCATACATTCGAATTTGCTGTCGACTTTTCTGTGAGTGACCCCTTCAATGAACTTTGCCACATCGAAATTTGCATCTGACACTTTAAGTATTGGTTTGTTTACGTCATTTTCAATGATATTGTCTCCATATTCCGAATGTTCTTGTCCTTCATCTATTAATTGATCTCCATTCGCATCGTTGATTTCTTTTAAATATTTGTTTTATTGAGGAAATACAGTGAATTTCATAACGACCAGATATCAAAATCGCAGACGGAATCTTACTTGCACTGTATTTGTGCTTGTTATGTGTGTGTGCATTTTCTTTTCACACCAAATTTTCCCAAAATAAACATTCGCGGGTCCTTTGATGTTTGAGAACAGGTTGATCCATTCGCTTCACAAATTGTTGAGTCGTACGATCGCATTTGGCTTGACTGTATATTGTGAAATGTGATCTATTTATACATAAAGAAGCAAAATATTGCCAAGAAATATTAGATTGCCGAGCCATTGTCTGGCATTCGGTCCTTCAGAAAACCAAATCTATTGGGCTAATTTCAAATAGATGGCTCATTCATTGCATCTTTGAATGATCATCATTTCAAATCATTGAAAAAAATAGTACAATATTTTTGTGTATTTTATTCGCTGTATTCGGATGTTGCATACACAAAATCAAAAATATTAGCAATATTCACGCACATTACTCCATTTATGTATAATAAAGGAACACTCCATAATGGAATAACACTGTATTGGTGCTGTTCCGATTTGATGTGATAATATTGAACTTTTGAGCGGTAAGTTTGAAATTTATACCACACCAGAGTAAAACAATGAATTATCATTCCAATACAGTATGAATGTCAAACTTGCCGCTAAAAAGTTCAATACTATCACACCAAATTGGAACAAACCCGAAACAGTGTTATTCCATTATGGAGTGTTCCTTTATTATATATAACTGGAGTAATGTACGTGTATATTGCTCATATATTCGCTTATGTGTACGTTATATTTATTTTTCGGGTCCACACACAGGCCACAATTAAATATTCTCCGCATAAGTCTTCAGTTCATTTCGAAATTAACGAGCGACAAAATACGAGGCAATTGAGTCGAACATCAAACATAGCGAATAGCAATTACCTCAGAATACAATCTATTTCAGTCGTACCCACTATTATTCAATTAAGCATAAGACAGCTTCGGGAGAGTACGGCTAAAAGAGATCATAATAATATGATCTGTTTTGTCACTTCTCGTTGTTTTGATTATTTTATTTATTCTTCTAAACAGTTTTGTGCCAAATTGGATGATTATTATTGTTTCATTTGGCCTCTGTGCATTTTAAAGTGAATGATTGTGGAGCGCAGTCGCTTCTATCGTTTGCATCGAAAAAATTTTGAAAGTAGAAAAATATGAAAATCAGTTGAAAAAATATTAGAATTTTTTTCAAAAAAACATTAACCAACGCACGAGAAACGAAAGGAAATCAAAATGTAATTTTTCGAATTTGTGTCTCTCTTTGTATTTTTTTGTTCGTTTCTCGTCTAATATTCAATTGACTGCGTTGTTCAATTTTTTTGCATATGGCTACTAAATATTTACATTTTGAGAAATGTTTTTTTGAAGTATAGCATTTGGAGGAAGACGCTGTATAGAAAATAATCATTTAAACCGTTATCAAAGACGTCATGTGACTGTATTTGCATTCCGGATTAAACATATATTTGTGTCCGTCGTATCCACCATATCCAATCAACAGCCGAGCTAAACAACTGAAATGTTAAATTTGTGTGCATTCAAATTATTCTTTTATTGGAATAAAAAAATTCTTTTTATTTTTTATTTTTTCATATTCTATGTTCATGATCTGACTGTTCTTGAGGCACATTTAAGAGTATACATTCTAATAAATTCCAGACAATGTATAACTTGAAATAGTCAAAACTTTCGTCAGCATTTGTTAGTGGCTATATTATGATCAACTGTCTTTTTATGATCCAACTGAGAAAATGAACTTTATTGCGCATATGAATAATGCATTTGGTTCTAATAAGACATGTTCAATTCCAGAGTTAACCCTTAATTAACTATTCATACTGTCATTAAAAATGTTCGTCCCGACTTAAAACAAATTATTACTTGAATGCTTTTCAGTTGAATCACTTTTTTTTATTATCTCCTTCCATATCTTCATCACTATCGCTGATGCTGCTGCTGTAGCTGTCGCTCAGAGTGCCGGTATTCACGAAATGGGATTTTATTCCGTGTTTCTTCGATTCATGCATGGCTAATGAATCTTTATTCAAGAATCCAAGATGACAAACGCTGCATTTCATTTCCATGGGTTCTGTGTGTGCACGTCGATGATAGAGGAGTGTTTTCGTCCGTTTGAATTGCTTGTCGCATACATCGCATGTGTAGGGTCCTCCATGCTTTCGCATTTTATGTCTGTTCAGTTTGCTTTCTACCGGAAAATGGCTTCCACAAATATCGCAAAGATGTCCTTTTGTAAACGATCTCTTGCTGATTTGGTGTACTTGTTTTAAATGTCGAACTAAATGATAACGATAATTGAAATCCTCATCACAATATTCGCACTCAAAACGAGTTTTATTATGAGTCTTTACGTGTTTCATAAATGGGACTTTAAGATTAAACTCCAGCTTGCATGTTTCACAAGTATAGATATTTGGAACTTTCGCTGGTTTTTGGGGCTGCGGCTTTGACTTTGAATGTCTGGCTTTATCTTGCGCTTTTGAAATTTCGTCAATCGATAGTGTTTGTCTGTGCACTAATTTGATGTGTCTTTGTACGTAGTGAATGGTTGTGAAGTCGCGCAGGCAAAGTTGACAGAGAAATTTTCGGTCCCTTGCGTGGATCGATAGATGGGCCCAAAATTCACTCGCTATTTCTCGCTTTAAGTTACATTTCAAACATTTGTATTCACTATCAATTTTCGTGTAATGCACTCCTTCAACGAAGTGTGATTCATTTGAGCTTGTTTCTGAATTTTTAGTATTTTGTCGGCTTCGAGCATTCCGTGTAGAACTTGTTTCGGGTTCTGAATGTTCTGAATTTTCGTCTGTTGATTGATCACTGTTTTCCTCTTCCATGTAATCAACATCATCCTCCATGTCTCTTTGACTATCAGATGCATTTTCGTCGTTTGCGTCATTGAATTCATTGTCCTCGTCAAATACTTCTGTTTCATTCCATTTATTCTCATCCTTTAAAACGTTTGAATCAATATTCGTTGAAAGGAAATCGTCCACTTGCACAAAGTGCTCTTCAATATGCAACGTGAATTCGGAGAAATGTTTAAATTCTTGCAAACATATAGTACAGTTCAATGCAAAATTGTTTGGCGCCAATCGAGTTACAATGCCAACTTTGTTATCTTCGAAAACTTCGATTTGAGGTTCAATTGAAAATTCCTTTTTTATTATTGCATCAGCTTCGCCGACAAACACACTCTCGATCTGATACATTTTCTTCGTCTGAAACTGTCGATACCACAAAAATAAAGATTGTTTTCTCTACAATAATATGTTTGATGCCTGTCCAAATGAACAAAAACCATGTTTTGTTTGACAGATCCGCTGTCGTGACGTTTGTCATCGCGTAAAGGCTGGTCTATAACCGTAATGTTGATAGATTCACACCACGAACAAATCGGTTCCAGTTTATATGGCACTTACATGTAGATGCTCTCAACGCTACATCTACAATGCCTGTACATGTATGTGCGCCACAAAAGAACATAACTTGGCGCGAATACATGTACGGCATATGTAAAGAGTAGAGCATCTAAATGTGATTACCAGAAGAGAATCAGCATACACAGGAGAAAATTAGGCGAAATGAATATTGATTATCAAAACAAATCGTTTTTCTTTTGTCCGAAATTTAATTTCTCAATAATTTATTTTGTTTTTTGTTAGTATACTCACAAAATAAATACAATAAAAATGTCGAATTTCACCAAATTCTCAATAAATACTTAATTCTGGAATGTATTTTACTCAAATATTTCCACTTTCGATATTAAAGTGAAAGCATCGCTATCGCTGTCGCTATCCATTGTATTCTTGTGTTGTCCGTGTTTCTTCATTTCATGTTTAGCCAATGATCTGGCATTGAAGAATCCTATATTGCAAATACAGCAGTTAATTTCCATCGGTTCAGCGTGTGATCTTCGATGATGTAGGAGTTTCTTCGGCTGATCGAAGCGTTCTGGACAGATTTCACATACATATCTTGGTCCTCCATGCTGTCGCTTTTTATGTGTATTCAAAAGGCCTTCAGTAACAAAAGTGCTGCCACAAATCTCGCATTGATGGTCTTTTTCGCCCCTATGGAATTTTATATGTTCCTCTTTGCGCTTTTTCGACACCAGCTTGTGGCACAAAGCGCATTTGAAATATTTCTTGTTGACTTTGTGCACTGTTGATAAATGTCTACGTAAATTATGTCGATCGCCGAATTCATCACCGCAATGATCGCACATATAACGTGATGGCTCTTTATTATGTCGGCTCATATGTTTATTAAACATTCCTCTTTTGTCAAAGATTTTATGGCATATTTGACACATATGCATTTTCGATTCTTTTGGACGTTTTTCCGTTGTCGGCTTGGAATTGGAATGACTCGATCGCATATGGCTCATCATGTATCGTCTCACCGGGAACGCTTTGTTACATATCAAACAGTGATGCTTGCGATTGGGATCAGCCGTATGCAATTGCATGTGACGTCGTCTGGATTCGGTGCTCTTAAATATTTTTGTGCAAATGCTGCACTCCAAAATATCCAAATGGCTTTTCATGTGTGAATTTAACTTGCTTCGCGATGGATATGTGCGATGACACAGGTAACATTCAAATTTAGACACAATTGGCTTGTGATATTCGAAATTTTCGATTTTTCTCGTTTTTAGCGGTGGCAATTTTGACTTTTTATCAAATCCATGCTTATAAATCATGTGATCACGAACGTATTTTTGCATGGAAAAGTATTTATCACACAATGGACAAGCATATTGAATACCTTCGTGCAGTGGCATATGATATCGAAGTGCTTTCTCCGATACGAACATTGTACGGCAAGCAAAACATTCGAATGACTTGACACGTTTGCTAATGGCTTGCTCTCGTTGCAATGACTGGATCTGCTGTTGAGTCACCATTTCAACCGATTTCGTTAGTTCTGGCTTCAATTCTGGCTCAATTTGTGCCGCTAAAATTTCGTCGAGTGAAATATGCCGGCCGTGCACCAAACGAATATGCTTTTGCACGTATTTTGGGACGGTAAACCATTGGATGCATAATGGACAATGAAACGTTTTCCCTTCAGTTCGCCAGTAATTTGAACTGAGCAAATTCAATTTCAATTTAGCCACTTCATCCGGTGCAGAGCCATTCTGTTCCGATTTTTTTGGTTTGACAATTTGCTTGACAGTTTTTTGTGCTTTTCGAATTTCACCAGTTGATATCGTTTGCTTATGGATTGTTTTGATGTGTTTCTGTACATAATGAATGCTGCTGAATCCTTTCATGCAAATAAAACAGATACAATTCTTGTTGCGATGTAGTGAAAGATGGGATCGAAAATTGCTTTTCATGGCACATTTGAAACCGCACATCATACATTCGAATTTGCTGTCGACTTTTCTGTGAGTGACCCCTTCAATGAACTTTGCCACATCGAAATTTGCATCTGACACTTTAAGTATTGGTTTGTTTACGTCATTTTCAATGATATTGTCTCCATTTTCCGATTGTTCTTGTCCTTCACCTATCAATTGATCTCCATTTGCATCGTTGATAAATTCATCGCCATATTCAAGTTCTTGGTCCAATATTTCTGGTTCGTTTTCGCCATTGAAGTCGCCATTCTTATCGAATAATTCCTTCTTGGTTACTCTTGGCAGAATCTCGTTTTTGGTCACGCTTTCATCGATATTCGATGAAATTATAACATCACCTTGAACAAAATGCTCCTCAATATGCAATGTGAATTCGGGAAAGTGTTGAAATGTTTGCGTGCAATGAATACAATTCAGTGCAAATCTATTTGGAGCCACTCGAGTTACATCACCAACTTTGTAACTATTTATTGATTTTGTTTGAATTTCAGTTCTAATCAATGGAACACCGTCCGGCTGATTTTCGCCGATGAAAACACTTTCAATTTGAAACATTTTACCAGTTAAACTGAGATTTCCAGCAAATAAATAAACATTTTTCTACAATGGCCGAGCAAGTAAACAAAACAATACACCAATAATTGTTTTAAATTGACAGAACCGCTGCAATGACATTTCATCATTACTTTAAGCGTCGTCTATATCCGAATTGTCAGAAGAGGGGAAATCTATGAGAATAATATTTTTTACAATATTTATTTATTACTATGGAGAAAATCGAGAAACTCTTTTCAACGAGAATTGGTCCTATTTACATTTTTTTTTGTCATTTGAAACTTTTTTAACATTAATGGAGAAAAAATCAAATTTTTGAATACAAATTAATCAATTTTGTTTCGATAAAGCTAATTTGGATTCAACTGATTTCAAAATCGCATTTTCTTCCAAATAATGCTTATTTTCATGTTTGCGCAGTGATTTGATTGAAAAGAAGCCTTTGCCACAGTTTTGGCAAGTGTGAGTCATCTGCTGGTCATGAGTCCGTCGATGATATAGCAATTTATCTGATCTCGTGTATGCTTTTGGGCATAAATCACATTTATATTTGGGTTCACCGGAATGTCGTACCATGTGCCGTTTCAGTCTTTCTCGGCTAACAAATTGCTGACCGCAAGTAGAACATTGAAATTCCTTGTGGCCGGTATGAATTTTCATATGCTCTTGCATATATCGAATCGATAGCACCTTATTGCAAATCTCACACTGTTGTTTATTGTTTCCGTGTGATTCCATATGCTGGCGCAAATTGCTTCGCTCTTTGAATTCCCATCCTGTTAAATAAGCAAAAAAAAAAAAATCAAATGCTGTTTTCGATGTGATGCCAAATCGCAGTTCATTCAAGTGCAACCTACCGCAAATGTGGCAAATAAGATCATTTGGATTACGATTATGAACAATTAGATGCTGTTTGAGATTGTGTTGACTGAGAAACTTTTTATCACATACGCTGCATTCGATATCGAATTTCTTCTCTGCACCCGTTCTCTTCCGTTTTTTATTCAAGTGGATGGTGCGATAGTGACTGAGCATATAGCGCCGAGTTGGATACATTTTGCCGCATTCAGAACATTGATGCGGTTCGTCTGGATTTGCTTTGTGGCGTTCCATGTGATGTCGAAGAGTATCAGTCGATTTATAAACTGCTCCGCAAATTACACACAAATATGGACCGGATATGTGCGAATGCATGTGCTCACGCAATCGGTTGCGCTTTCGATATTGATTTCGACACAAGAAACACTCAAACATATCGACATTGGGCCGAGGTATATAGCTGAAGTTTCCGGTTGCTTGAAGAATACTCTCCTTTGGAATATCGTCTCTTTTGATGCCGTGCATAATCACAATGTGATCGCGAACATAGCTTTTCATTGCAAATACCTTGTCGCAATGCGGGCAACTGTATTTGATTCCGCTATGCAATTTCAAGTGAATTCGCAAAGAATTTACACTAACAAATTGCTTATGGCATTCAAAGCATTCGAAATTCTTCTTCGGATCGACCACACCATTTGCATCGGAAGTGATATTCGCTTGATTTTCAGTTTTAATCGAAATATTGGCTTCACCACATGAAACGGACAATTGGAAATTCATAAGATCACCAATTGTCATGTGTTTCGCATGAATCAATCGCATATGTTTTTGTGCATAACGCGGCTTACTAAAACGCTTTTCACAGAACAAACACCGAATCGCTCCTCCATCTTCGGTTGGGCCACTTGAATTTGATGGCTTTGAAATTTTCTTATCCTTTTCAATCGCCCATTCTATCTTCTTTTGTGACACATCAATTGATGATTGGGCCGCTTTAATTTCCTCCGATGTGATTCTTATTTTGTGCGTTCGATTGACATGCTTCCGAACATACGACTCCGTTATGAATGCACGAGCACAGAATGGACAAAGCACATTTTTTTCATTATTATGTATTAACAGGTGCTCTCTCATATGATCAAATTTGGTCATTTTTCGATCGCAAGTCAAACACTGGAATCCATCTCCGACTTTTTGGAAATCTTTCCCTTCAAAACATGACTTTTTCACTTGCTTCTTCAGCGGTTGAATGATAACGGGTGGTTTAATCAATGGTTGAGCTTCTTTTATGTTTTTCGCGGTAATTTTCATATTGTGCGTTCGATTGCAATGCTTCCGTACATAAGAAATTGTCGCAAATAGTTTTTTACAAATTGGACAAATTACATCTTTGGGACTGGGGTGCGTCAACAAATGCTCTTTCATATGGTTCCACTGTTCGCATTC
Organism: Obolodiplosis robiniae; assembly: GCA_028476595.1. Taxonomy (NCBI): domain Eukaryota; kingdom Metazoa; phylum Arthropoda; class Insecta; order Diptera; family Cecidomyiidae; genus Obolodiplosis; species Obolodiplosis robiniae. The sequence goes on along the minus strand of CM052015.1, from coordinate 4,898,520 downwards.
AAATTCACATGTCAAACATTTCAATGTGTCATTGATTTTCTCATAATCTGTTCCTTCGATGACCAACAGTGTTTCAGATGACTTATCGACTGCTTCTTGATTTGAATGAAGCATTGTTTCTGGTTCAAATATGCTCTGACTTCTGCTATCGAAGTCATCGTTCGACCAGCCGGTATCCAGATCCGAATTGCCGTCGAAAAACTCATCGATGCCATTTTCAAGCACATCAAATTTCACACATGCGCCAATTTCAATTTCATTGTCTTTCGGGAAGGCTAATTCAGCCGGGTCTTCTTCAACAGGAGTTTCTTCTTTGATTTTCTTCAATTGAGCAATTTCACCGCGCAAATAGTGCTCTTGAATATGCAATGAAAATTCTGTAAAATACTGAAATTCCTGCGAACAATTCGTGCAACAAATCGACAAACTGTTGTTCTTTAACTGGAAAATTTCACCAATCTTTAATTTTTGCAGTTCACCGTCGAGATTTGGCAGATGATTCAGATCCATTGGACTTTCTTCCACAAAAATGCTCTCCATTTTTGTGGAGCTACTATTATCTTTCAATAGAATAATCTGTAGTTTTATGATGAAGTTGCGAATTGTAAACAAAACTAATTAATATTATCTGACTTTTGAGTTTTTTGACATAAGCTGTCGTTGAGCATTGTCCGTGCTGATATCTTAGAAGGGGAAAAGGTGTTTCGTTTCGCCGATGGCACGAAGATGGCGCAAGGTCTTCAATCAAATTATATGTAAACATACATTTTTGAAATTGTCTCTCAGATTTCATGAGAAACTTTCATAATAGGTCAAGTTCTTCAGAGCTCAATTTGATCCTCATCTGGAAGAAATCAAAACGGAAATCTATGTTTTAGCCTACTTTCAAGCATACAAATAAGGAAGCAAAGAAAAATGAAACGCCCAATTCAGTTAAAATCTAATTTTTATTGCACACAGTTTCAAATGATCAGGAGAATCTCGTTTTTTGTTGAAGACTTATTCAATTCATTGGCCTAATCGGTGGTTTATTTTCAAGGAGCCACATGTGTTGCTCAAATTTTTAGCATTTATTTGTTATTTTTTTTCGATTCTTTGTCAATCTTTGGTTGTTTCTTCCTCTTATTAAGATGAATTGTACGATAATGAGTGAGCATATAACGCCGAGTTGGATATGTTTTGTCGCACTCACTGCATTTATGTCTTTTATTTGTTTCTTCGGCTTGATGGAGTTCCATGTGATATCGTAGATTGGCAATGGACTTATAAACAGCTCCACAAATCACACATAAAAATGGTCCAGAAGTATGAGTTTTCATGTGCTGGCGCAAGGTTTGTCTCTTACTATATTTATTCTTACACGAACTACATTCAAATGACTCAATATTTGGTTGAGGTTTTGATGGCACAACATAGTCTATGGCCTGTTGAATACAGTCTTTTGGTATTTCATCTCTTTTAATGCCATGCATTGCGACGATATGATCGCGAACGTAGGCTCTCATGGCGAAAATTTTGTCACAATGAGGACAACGGTATTTGATTCCACTATGAAGCTTCATATGAATCCTCAATGAACTCAAGCTCGTAAATTGCTTATGGCATTCGAAACATTCGAAATGTTTTGCTGAATTTCCGAGCTTGCTTTCATAAAGCATGACATGCTCCTGCTTATGATTTTTATTCGTAAGGTTGTCCGCCTTATTTGAAATGTTGCTTGACATTTGAGCTGCTTTAATCTGTTCGGCAGTAATTTTCATTTTGTGTGCCCGATTGCAATGCTTGCGAACATAAGATACGGCGACGAAACATTTTCCACAAATTGGACAGTTGATATTTTTCGCACCGGAATGAGTGAGTAGATGCTCTTTGATATGATCTAACATTTCACGGCCACAAGATAGACACTTAAATCTTCCATTTCTTTTTTCATAATCTTCACCTTCGACATATGATTTAGTTTCCAAGGCCTTTACTTGCGATGATTTCACTAATATATTGAAGGTTGGTTGCGCTTCTCTTATTTTGTCAGCTGTAATTTTCATTTTGTGCGTTCGATTTACATGCTTACGAACATAGGAAATCGCTGTGAATGCCTTGGAATACAATATTTTGCGATAGGTTAATAAACAAATTTGCTGTTGAAAAGGTCTTTCTAGTCGCATCGGATCTTAAAAGAGATATTATTATGCTATTATGATTTCATCTTAATATCGATATTAGCATCCAATCCTAATTAATATTGAGATAAATCTTAATAATATTAGAATATGTATAGAGGTCCGATCTTAAAGAATATTATCATTCCACCTGAATTCAAGATTTATCTCAATATTTATTACATTTGGATCTAAATAACGATATTATTCAAATTATCAACATATCTTAATGACATTATAATAATATCTATATTAAGATCCAATCGAAATAAAAAATATACTAATCATTAAAATATGATAAAAAAAACGATTACATGTACACCTGTACCTTGGAACACAGCGGACACAGAATATTTCGGACATTTGTGTGTGTCTTCAGATGGTCACTGAAATCTTCCCACCTCGATATTTCATAGCTGCAATCCAAGCAACGAAATCTGTTATTCATTATTTCATAATCAGTGCCTTCGATGAATGACGGTGCGTCGGGAGAATTTTCCAATGGTTCCACCCTTATTTCCGGCTCGAAAATACTATGATGATTATCGATGAATTCGTTGTTCGGCCATTCATTTGCCAGATCCAAACTGTCAGTCAAATACTCAGTATCTCCATTTTCGATTGTTTCATTTACTTTATTCGATTTGCTACGCAGCTCCACATTCTCTGGCCCATTTGGAATCCCGTCTTTAATTTCTTTTGGATGTGCCACCTCGCCTCGCAGATAGTGCTCTTGAATATGTAATGAAAACTCCGTGAAATATTGAAATTCTTGCATGCAATGCACACAACACACCGACAAACTATTGTCTTTTAATTGGAATATTTCACCAATTTTGAGCCTTTGCACTTCATTACACTCGTTTGCAAATAGATTGATATACATGGGGTTTTCGGTGACGAAAACACTTTCCATGTTCAATTTATCTGAATTTCAGAGATTTGGGTTCAAGCTATATCTACAAATTTGTAAACAATCCCCTCTAAAGTCTAATCAATCCATTGACGGCTGTCAAACTGACAGAGAGCGGCCAGAAAGCTCTCGTGATGTGCCAATGTCGTGCTTGAGCTCAGTTCATTCAAACACAAACAGTTCTAGACAATTACAGCTTTTTCCGGTCAATTAATTCGAATGTAAATTATTTTAAGAGACGAGGAAATCCTAAATTCCCGCTAAATCCATTGTCAAACGAGAGAGAAGATGGCATTTTGAAACAGTTTAGAAATGTAAGGGAATCTCCTCAATTTGAATATCAATTAGTGAAATCAACTATTATTCTTGACGATAGTGAAGATTCACATAGCATAAGCACTGCAAAATGTAGAAACAAGTATTTTGACATTAATGTCTTACCATCGGGTGGTTTTCATCAACTGTATCTGGATGAGCGAACTGCCGATTGTTAATTTATTTATACTCAGTCATCGAACTGGCTGTTTTCTTGTAAAATGAAAAATTGATACACAATTGCGGACAAATGATAAGAGAAAACATGATTTGAATTTTGATGAACCAAAGAAATTTTATGCATGCATCGAAAGACCGGGTACGTAATGTTCAAGTTGCAGATTAGAGACAAACTAGCGAAATCTCCGTTTCCGTTTGGGTGATTTGCTCGAAAATTTGAATTTTGGGAAAATTGATCACCAGACTATATTATATCGATCAAAGAGCTTTGGACTCGAATCTTTCTTGCAAGAAATTAATTGCAGCGCATTTTCCAATATTCATTTTTTGTATATTGGAGCCTTGTGCACAATGATAAAAGTGTTCCTCAAATGAATCCGCTGAGATTTTCATTGAGCTGAACGCACAAGCAAATTGTTTAAAAAAGTGAGCCAATACATATTGATGCAAATACAAAAGATATGCCAAGTATCACAATATGCTCTATTTTAAACCCGAAGTTCAAATGTGGTTCTTTCATTACGTTCAATGATTCAGAACTGATATCGAACAAGAATACAGATTTAGTGGAGAAAATTCCCTAACCGACAGGGATTAATTAAAAAGCGCAGTTTCTGTATCGAGAAGAATGTGTTTGAAAGATCTTCTAATAAACTGAAAACAATAATGCTCAAATAATAAAAAATACAATATATTAAGAAATAAATTATTCGAAAATGCAATTTGCTTGAGCATTTTTGCAAATCCATAAAACCAAAATTCGTAAATTAAAAAATTAAAAATGTTTGTATTTTAAGCATTTTATGCAATACAAATGATATGAAAAACAAATCGCCATCTCTGATTATTTGGGAAATATATTTCAATAAGAACTCGATTCAAATCCACAAATTAATTCTAATTGCCTTGAAGCCAGCTAGAACCGGGCTGAAATCCTGTGAAAATTGTAAACAACTTTTTTCTGAGACTTTAAATTTAACAGTAATCATTGCCACGAATATATTCGTGTTCGTGATGGACTAAAAAATTCATCCGACTTGGTATAAATTCTCCAGATGTCGCTCATGTATGCGTCACTTAGAGCCAGCATTCAAAAATTATTCCCCTTTTTCTATATTCTTAAAATAAATATCAATTATTTTTATAAACTCTACAAAAAATGTGTGAAAAAACGTAAAAAATTATTCAAAAAAAGTAAGACTTTTGTTTCTTCTTATTTTTCTGTGAAATTCAAACGTTCATAAGCGATATGGAATGGTGTTAACGGTTTTCGTTTTGAACGTGTTTTTCTGAATTGAGTTCAGTCGAGTTCATTCATTCAATTCATTCGCTCCGTGCGGTGCGCACAAAGGCCGTTAGAGTGAATGAGACAACCGTCTTGCTGCCAATCGTATGCTACCATTTATATGGCAGTTGTATTCGTTCGACTGCGTTACACGTACGTCGATGCTCTAACAGCCACAGTAAAATTCGTTTTTCGTTAAATTTAAATTGTTGTTGGAGTTTCTGTGTCTAATTTCCTGCCAAAACCTTAGTTATCAGAGAGCAAGATGAAGAATAATTCGAGTTTAACGTGATTTTGGTGATTTAAAAGTGGTGAAATTTATGTGTAAATTAGAGACGGTCGAGGATAGACTATGCGAGAAAGAGTATAGAAAATAGGCAGTTAAGAAGAAGAAGAAGCAGCGACCAACAACAGCAACGAACGGAGCTACTCAATAGCATTGACAGTTGAATTAACCTGTGTGCAACGATCAGAATTATGCGCATTTGTTGAATAACAAGCGATCAAACCGTAGTTTAATTATCAATTGAACGCAAGAAATTCAAGTTTCATTCAAATGTAAGTAGAATCATCACATGAATATCGATTGTAATGAGCCATTTACTGCGTAGGTCAGTCGCACCTAATATTGTGTATGTTTGTATGAGTGTATTTATGCGTTCAGCCAACAAATGTCAACAATCGACACAGAGAAAGAGGAAGAAATTGAATTTGTATGGTTCTGAGACATAAAAAAACTGGGCCAATCAATGTTTGATTTTAAAGCATAACATTGAAATTATGCATACAGTGAATTGTGCCAATAGTATCGTCGTCATAGAATAAAAAGGTCATATTGAAATTGTGTTTTCCAGAACCTAACCTTACTTACTGCAAAATCAATAGAAACAAAAACAAAGTGATTATTGTGTGATGAAAAACATTTGGCGCGCTTGAATATGCTGAAACTCAGTCGATTTCATCGTCGAACGGTATTTCTGAAATACACGACGGTGCACATGTTGAAAGGCGTAGAAATTCTGGAATGTTCAAATCGAGAGAGCAAATTGTTTGAAATGACCATGTCATATTTCGATTATATATAGAAATGGTCAATTAGCTGTTAAACACTGGATCAATTAGAAATGTGTAGGAAGTGACTGAGCGTAGTAAATGTAATCATGCATCGAGTTTCAAAACTCATATAAGCGATGAATGCCCATGAATAAACGTCCTATTGTTGACATTTGTGATGTTATTGTGATTGGATGCAACGCAATAAACTCCAATAAAACCGATTTGCATTTGAGCCGAATGAATTGAGACGAGGAATTCCACCCATTACCATTTTGCGCAATGAGAATAACGACGAAAAGCAGAGAGCATAAGGATCCAATGTGCAAGACGATGCAAGCTATATTGAATCGAGTCGAAATCGTGTGTACTCCGTGATGTCGGTCAAAATCTCAGAATATATCGCTATAAGTGCACTTTTGAACATTGTTCATTCTTTTATCGCCTAACTATTCATGAATATTGGCCGTAATGTTGTGCTCGAAAAGAAGAAAAGCGAGAGAACAAAGAAGAACTGAAAATGAGCTAGTTAGTATCTTCATTCGTTATCACGATTTTCCTATGTTGTAATGGCCTTTGCGCATTATCTATAACGAATTCATATGCATTTTCATTTTCTAAACACATTAACCTTTCCTCGTGTTTTTTCATATATATATATATAATAATCAACGTTGAATTGTCACATACGTGAGCGCAAGTATATTTGTCTCGCCATTTAAATTGGAATATAATCGCTCGCTCATGCCGCCACCGTCACCGACAACAAAACCATATGTGCCCACATATATCTCTCTTTCTCTTTTTTTTTCTTTTCCAACGCTTTTCGTATGCTGTCAACTTTAGTTTTTTCGTGTCATTTGAAAAATCGGTTACTTTTCTACAGTCTCGATCCACACTTCAAATCGTTCGAACCATTCCCGCCCGCTGATTTTTATGCGATCCGAGTGCGCCTTACTATTTCTGTTCGACTCATCGATTGGAGTAAATATATTACATTGTTCAGAGAAATAATTCAATCAAGTCTAATCACATTAGTAATTTATTTCCGCGGAGATCTTATCTTGTAAGTTTTATTTTTGACTTCATTGGCTCGTATTATCAGTATTTTTATTATCTCGCAGTATCTATTGATAAGATATATTGGCTCAACCATTGTTTCTGCGCTGTACGTTCGGGATTTATAAATAAATTGTGAAAAATATGTTAAACTCGAGGCAAACGTTTCTATGAGCTATGGTCCAGAGAACATGATCAGGTTATGGATTTTGGAATGAGTTCAGTGTACTAAAATTCACACCCACAATTCAATCAAAAATTCGCCTTTGTCAATATTTAACTGCGAAAAATGCCCATATGAAGATCGCCTACAATGAACACAACTCAAAAAGGAATACATTTATTTTTTTTAATGATTTTGTGAAATTGTATGAATAGACAGATTTTTTTGCGCTGTTGGAATGTGCACATTTTGTTTGAATAGAAATCGCGATAATTTCAAATATTGCAGTGAATGATATTTCTCCACCCTCATCTAGCGATTTTCATGCTGGCAGCGGTTTTTTGTAGTTAATCAAAAGTTTAATGTTTTTAAATGTGGTTAACCGCTTAATTTAGTTGTAATAATTTGGTGGCTTTCAACTAGATAAACGGCTAAAGGTCACATCCTGACGGCTATGTGACCACATTGTGAATCAAACCATACAAAATTTACAAAAAAAAAGAAAAAGAAACAGTTTTAATATAATTTTAACGAGGCCTAAAAATTGAATATTCATTTTTAAAAATGAATAGAATTAATAACTTTGTTCTCTCTTTTGCTTCATTTTCAGATTTGGCAAATACAAAAAAGTAGAAGAGAAAAAACATTTTTGTTGAACAAACAAAACGTAGAATAAATAAATAGGTGTCCAACGAAATGTATAGCCCAGACTACGAAAAGCGCGTATTGAAATATTGTAGTCCGGTCGCTCGAAATTTATTCAATAGACAAGAGTCCGAAGAAAGTGCATCATTTGATCGATTCATACCGTGCAGGTAAGAGACCGATGTCTTAATTAGTTTTGGGAAAATATTCAAATTCATTTGCTACTGAATGTGTCGTTTCACACGTCGATCGCGGCATCTGCTCTAGGGTTTATGAATGAGAAATTGTGCGCGAGCACATTTTTTTTCTTCACATTAATCGAGAGAAGAAAACACCATATCAGACACATTCAGTGACAAATGTTTTGAATTTATCTGTCGATCTAGTTGCCCAAGTTGAGTGTGTGGCATAAGCGATACCTGATACTTGGATTGTGTCATTCGATGACACCGCAGCAATTGTTTATTTTATATTTTGGCAATTGGTCGTACTGAAAATTATGTGCATATTTTCGAATGAACAAGCACAAGTACACGTGCTTGTGGCATGAGTCAATGTCCCGATCTATTTTAGTCAACTTAAAATGCTTGATGACAATTTTCCGAGAAAAAAGGAAATTGTCAGCATGATGACGGATCACTGGAGTCATCGGAAAATTAAGAATTCCATATTGAGAAATCGCTTTCGTATAAACCTAACATATTTCTTGCTTATATGTACACCTCGTTTTTGTTTATTTTCGACCTGACTTCGATTCAAATGAATACAAATATAAATGTTTTCAAATAATATTTCTGTTATGACTAATTGCAGAGCAAACAACAATTGGCAAACAAATTATGCATCGATAACGAAAACAAATGAAAACGCTTCGCAAACGACGAAAAAGCAGCGTGATATCGGCGAAACGGCCCGTGATAGTCTAGCATATTCGTGTTTATTGAAAAATGAATTGCTCGGAAATGGTATTGAAGACGTGAAAACGGTTGCCGAAGATCGCAATGAAAATGTATCTTGCAGCGCAAAACGTGGTCTTTTCAAATATCAATCTCCAACGAAACAGGTACGTGCCAATTTGTTGTTTTTTTGCATGAATTTCGAAATCCCTTCCACTTGCAGTTCATTGATTAACGATCGAATTGCTTGACAATTTTCTGCTGTCGTCATCAAAATCCACTTTTCAATTCAATTGTAAATCAAAATTGTTCATTTTGGAATTATGCCATCAAATTCAAATATTTATTCAATTTTGTTAAATTTTACTGATTTCACATAAAATTATGTAAATATCACGAAAAAAAAAACGAAAATTCTAAATGAGTTTTTCACAGCCGCATTATCACATCATTATCAACCTCATATTTTTTGGTTTGTTTCCATAGACCAATTTATGAGCTTATGAAAATCATTTGAGTGCAACGATTGATATGTAAAGCGAACAGGAATAAGTATCAAAATAACCGATTAAACGTTGAAATGACCGACAAAAGCCAACCGAATATTTTCATTAACCGAAAATCATCAAACACATTCATTGCAATTTAATCATATGTTTTGCTTTTTATCTCTCGCTTTTCACTGTGCGTCTCCCATATAGCGCAATAATGCAGTTTATGATGATGTATTTATATATGTATCTTCCTTGGTTTTTGTCGGTCATTTCGACGTTTTGTAATTTTGTCACTTATTCTCTACTCACCATAGTGCCATATCTTATTCGATTCGATTATTTATCGCATTTGAATTAATTTATGCAAATGACTTATTCAAATAAAAACACACATTTTCTGTCACAATCTATTTAGGCTTGCCACATTTTGGAAAATAGGCGGCGAATATTAAATTGGCATATCAATTCTGGAAAAGAGACTGAAAAACCATTTATTTCTTTTCCATTTCTATTTTATCTTTACCTCGTTATTTTTTGTGATAATAGTATTGAGATTACTACAATTATTCGGTTTGGCTGGCTTAAAAAGTCAGCGAATAAGAAACTTAGGAGAATTCAATGCAAACTGACTCACAAAATTGACATTTTTCGTCACATGAATCAGACCTTGGTGAGCCAACGAGCTGTGGTTTTTACGCGTGAATTGCTCTGCACCTTTTCCGTTGACATCAGCCCGCCTCAGAGAACGAGGAACAGCGAACAGATCATATAGAACATAAGATAATTTACTTTCATTCACCCGCAATGGTCTGCATGACCATGATCAATGATCACCAAAATCTATGAATGAATTTCGCTGTTAAATGCTGTTTGTAGCCAGGTTAGGCTAAGCGATCGCTTTATAATCATTATTTAATTCTATCTATCTATCTGTTGCGAATATCAATAAACCTGTCACTTTTAAGTTTCATCGAACCCAACTCGATTTAAGCCTTCCTGTGCGCGCGCGCATCAAATTTTATGAACATTTCGCATGTTTCTTTTTGTTCCACTAAAATACTCGACTCACGACATTTATATTATAGAAAAGGTGCGAATTTCACTAAGTTGCGCATGAGTTCATTCAAATTTTCTTTTTCCATGTGCAAATGAATCAAGCTTTTTGATTTATTAGTCAATAGAAAATATTTTATTGCTTACCATAAAAATCGATTACTGCCGAAAAGAAAGACAACCAAAATATTACGACTGATTCATAGGAATGGATCATTGTAAAAAATCTCTTTCATCGAATGGGTTTTGCTAATTAAATTGTCCAATTAGTGTCAAGTAATGCGAAGTGCACGATTTTGCGTGCGAATGCCGAATTTGTGGTGAATAAATAATCAATTGGACCGATGAGATTCGAAATGAAGATGTGTTTTCAGCATTTTACCCGGCCAAAATATGTCTTAATTAATTTCGTGCGGAATGTCAGTAGTCAATGTTAATACGCCAGACTTTATTATTCTACCACATGCTGGGCGATAATATTTTTGGCCACATTGAATTGTGACCGGAGCATTTATGTTTTTTGCACAATTTGAAATTGTAAAACATGTAAATTTCATGACGACTTTAGAACGATCAATGAACGAACAATGGGTCTGTACTTTTATGGATCGCTCGACCATCTAGATACGGCAAATTGAATGACAATGAAACAGGAAACTCGTGTCGTGCCCAAAGGTAAATGCATTCGACGAAACAAAAGCCACTGTTCAAATGAATCCCCTTATCGCAAGCATCCGGTTTCAATGAAACATTTTACCTTGTGACTTTGGTTAGCATAATCGCAATATTTTACTATCACTGGCCCGGTTAAAGTGAAAAGGAATCGAAGTTAGGAAATTGTTAGTGTAAACTACGAAAATCACCTATTTTTGATGTCATGCTAGTCTGAGCAGAGATTTTAATGTAGAACTGGTTCCTTATGACGCATCCATTCAATGTTTGTTTATTTTCATTGAAACAGAGTTCATTGGATAAGTCTGATGAATCGAAACGAGATATACATGAATGGGACAGTTTCGAAAAATGTGCACCCGCAAAACCGATTATATACCGCTCCGACAGTGCGTGAACGTATTCACTAACTATCATTTTCATCTATTTGGAATGTCTATGCAAAAAGCGATTATACGCATTTGGCCATTTGCATGCGAATTGCTGATAAATAAGTAATAAGATTTCTAGAAGAAAGCAGGCGCTTTTTTTTGCGGCTGCCAAATTTGGTGACATTAATCGGATGGCGAAATACACAAAAACGTCGCTCTTTCAATCTGAATGGCAAAATGTGCGTTTCGCACTCATAACAGTTTCAGTTTGTGTACGCACAATGAATCGCTTTTTATTTAGATAAGAGTTAGAGGATTAGACAGAAAACCGTACGACACATAGACAAAATATACCGTTTGCATACGCAATGAGGTTGACAAAAATTTCCTGATAAAAAACCAATAAACATTAATTTTTATTGTTTTGAAGAGTCGCATAGTGGACAGACCTAGGCCTATTTGCCCATCACTATGTGGTTTGCGAATTGTTTTGTCGAAGACGTGTGCTATGTTTTTTGGCGCTGTTATTTGCACAGCAAATAAATGGCCTATAATTTGCTGAGGAGAAAGTATCTATTGGGATGACATTTGTCGTTATGCAAAATTCGGCACACACTCACATGCACGCATAAAGCACATCTTCCACGAAACCGATTTGAAACTCTTAGACTAATGAATCAATGTTCGACAGTCCACAAACCAACGAGTCAAGAATATATCAAATGATAATCATTCATGTTGGCTGTGTCAAAACCAATTAAATGTTCGGGCGGCAACGCTATTCGATGCCGTACAGAAAAAAGCAAATGGATGTTTTCATCGTGTGACTTTGATGCAGGCGTTAAATAGCTATAAAAAAGTCGTGAAATAAGGTTATCGTACGAGCCGCGTACGTACGTGAGGTGCACTTTTTAGAAATCCAATATAATTATGTTCAAAACGTTTTTTTGCGCTTTAGCAAATTGTTGCTGTGACCCGATTTGGTCGAATCATACCTCCTCACATATTTATTTTAAATTGATATTCGCAAAAATATTTGAAATGATAACACACCTATTGCAGTATTTCCGTCATGCGCAAGTGAATTTTTGTATATGAAACAGAATTCAATGCCAACTTATCAAGCGGCCGTTATACTTTGACATAGGTTACGTATTACGAGTTTAGTCATCGCTGATAAGCGAGGGAATGTGGGTCCAATTGTGATATTTTTTGCTCGAATCTAATCACATGCAAAACAATCCTAGAATTTACAAGAATAAACCTGCTACACAAAACGGTTAATACACTTTTTGATAAAAAAAAAGAAAAATGTAAAGTGAAGTTATTATTAAGCTGAAAAACGTCTTATCTGTTCGAAATTGTGGATTAAGCAATGCTTAACTTGAATCATTGCAGAGTTGCTAAGAAGAAAAAAATACCGACTGTTGTTGTTGGTGAAAATGTAGGCGTCAATTTTTGAAGTTTTTGCGACGTTCGAGTTGATTCACTCAAGTTTGTTCTAGGAATTGCAGACACGAACCAAGAACGTTTTCGGTTGCCAAGTTCACTATCAAATTCTCAAACGTCAAAGTCGTCAATATTGAGTTGTTTTTTTTTTATTTTTTCGATATGTCATTTAAAACAGATTTATGCTCATTTATAATCCCCGAGCCACACCATAAATAATGCATATTTCTTTGTGTATTTTGCTTTCGTTTTCGAAGTTGATGAACGAGGTTAAAGGCCAATAATCATATGCTGTATTGAATACTCCTCCCCCAAAAAATACTTCATAATATTGGCATTTTATCGATGTATGTTCGCGTGGTCTAACTTCAATGTGCGTGGTCTCTTGCTGAGCTCTCGCACCTCTAACAAATCGATCTGCTTAAGTGCGCATAAAACTAATATAGTATAGTTATCTTATCGTTTCGCTGGATTATTGAAAAGCTATTATTAATTTTATTATTGCATCCGTATGTCTAGAATGTGTCATAGAACAAAGAATTACGTAATTTTATCATGAAACCATTAACATTTGCTTTTCCATTCATTCTTAGGATTACAACGAGCAATGCCCTTATTCATTGTCGCCGGTGAGCGCGAAAAGTCAGAAATTGTTACGTTCACCACGCAAAGCAACGCGGAAAATCTCACGGATACCGTTTAAAGTGCTCGATGCTCCCGAACTTCAAGATGATTTCTATTTGAATTTGGTCGATTGGTCGGCCCAAAATGTACTTGCCGTCGGATTAGGTAGCTGTGTTTACTTGTGGAGTGCTTGCACGAGTCAAGTAAGTATACAAATTTTCTAAGTAAGAAACAAAGCAAATAAATCAACAGAATACCGACACTTGCATTCATTTTTGGTGCTTATCTAATTTTTGTGTTTGCTTTGTTGAGACAGTTCTGTTGATTTATCATCAAATTCGTATCGATGCGATCCATTATGATGTCAAATGTAATGAGGTTATCACAATTTATGCTATACATTGAAAACGTACACGCTTTGATATGCGTATTTCGTATTCTATTGTAATTCATTCGTTTGCAGCTATAGTGAACCATTGATAGAAATGCTAATGAAGGAAATGCCACATATAATTGGAATTTATGCGTGTTTGTTTGTTTCTATTTATAGGTGACTCGATTGTGTGATTTGAGCTCAGACGGAAATTCAGTGACGTCAGTTTCATGGAGTGAAAGAGGGAATCAAGTAGCTGTCGGCACACATCACGGATACGTCACCGTTTGGGATGTTTCGGTGAACAAACAGGTTAGCACATAAATTAATAGAAAATTGTTTAAACTTCGAACAGGAATGAACATGAGTATTGCAATTTATTCTGTACTAGTGACTGACATTTTCGGTTCAAATTGATTGTGTTTCCGGTAGGAATCATGCGCAAACGGCAAATTTGTAATTTGTTTCACAACATCAGAGTCACAATCATGAACAAAATATGCAGTGTAAACGAGTGTTAATTGAATTAGTCTTCTATTTGAGAAAATACCAACGACGTTTGAAGGCGACAATATTTACTCGTTCAATTTTATATGTAAATTTCAACAATGAGAGAAATGTCTACGAAATTTGTACTCTAATGTTCAAACACAGTGGCAGTTACTGTTTGTTTCGCTCCGTCTAATTAGATTTTTACACACACAAAAACTGCTTTCCAAACAAATATAATCAAAGTGAAATCCATTCGATACGTCTAAAATGGGCGAAATTTCATATTTCTATGGAGGAATTACATCTTTCCTGTGAAATGTGAATGAAACATTTGATGTTTTTAACTATTTTTCATATTTTTTTTTTCAACAGATCAACAAGTTGACTGGTCACTCGGCGCGTGTAGGTGCATTGGCGTATAATGGTGATATTTTATCGAGCGGGTCTCGGGATCGGCTGATTATGCAGCGTGATACGCGAACTCCTGCTCTGGTTTCTGAGCGACGGCTAACAGGTCATCGCCAAGAAGTGTGCGGATTAAAATGGTCTCCGGACAATCAATACCTCGCCTCTGGTGGCAATGACAATCGTCTCTACGTATGGAACCTGCATTCTTTGAATCCAGTGCAATCGTATTCCGAGCATATGGCGGCAGTGAAAGCGATCGCCTGGTCACCACATCATCACGGGCTGTTGGCAAGTGGCGGTGGAACCGCTGATCGATGCATTCGATTTTGGAATACACTAACGGCGCAACCTCTACAAAGTGTCGACACTGGATCGCAAGTATGCAATCTTGCCTGGTCGAAACACTCCTCCGAATTGGTATCAACTCACGGTTACTCACAAAATCAGATTCTCGTATGGAAATATCCCTCACTGACTCAAGTTGCAAAGTTAACCGGCCATTCATATAGAGTTCTGTATCTAGCGCTCAGTCCCGACGGTGAGGCCATTGTGACCGGAGCCGGCGATGAAACTCTGCGATTTTGGAATGTGTTCAGCAAAGCGCGTAGCCAAAAAGAAAATAAAAGCGTTTTGAATTTATTTGCAAATATTCGATAAACGACTGTTTGTTCGTTCATCTTATATTTTTTTTTTCATAAAAGTATACAATTTTTGTGTGTACGAGCTTTAAAAAAAATATTTATAGAAATGAAGAAATCGTACATGATCCCTCGAAATGGGGGAGCAATTAGAATAAACATTAATTTTGAACTGAATGTGGAAAAACTATTGTACATTAGTTTTATCGCTGGAGCAACTAGTCGTTTATCAACTTTCATGCACCGCTTCGCTGCTTAACACATATCTTTTCAACCTTTTCCCCCTTACACACGAGTGTTTAAACAACAACAACAGCAGCAATCTCCTATTACATTTGAGTTTAACCAACTGCATTTTATTAAAAATCGACAATCATCCGTTTTCATCAAACAAAACAAAAAACAATACAATTCTATGCCTCGTTGAATTTTCAACGCGATATGTTTTTGTTTCACGAGTTAGATCTCAATCGTTTTTCCACCTTGTTTGAATTGCTAAATCAGATTTGAATGACGTTGAAAATTTCCGATTATCTGCAAAATACAACTCATGAAAATAAAATTTGATCGCATTGAAATGATTGTCTCAAATTAGGCCGATAATCTTTTATAATTCTACCCACTTGATTAGAGATGAACAAAACAACACGCATAGAATTGAATTAAATTTTAAGAATTGTTTTATTTCTTACTTTCCATTGTAAAAATAGATGTTGTGCAATTTCTGTGCTTTTTGCCACACACGAAAATACAAATTCATTCATTACAAATAAACACAATTTTCATCTTACATTAGAGACTGCAACACACATTATGTTTTAAATGTCAATAAATGATGGAATTGAATGATTTCAAATGCAATTGAAACGGTAATATTGTCGAAGGTCAGTTTTGCAGGGCTGTCATTATAAGGCGACAGTTGTGCTACGTCTTAATTAACATTCACTGGCGAATAATTAATTATAAAAACTGCACACGTCAATTGTTATTTAATCGCATTTTCATGTTTTGCCAAAGGTTTCCAACAAACACACGAATAGGTTTCGCCGCCGCCACATTAAAAAATTGCAATAAAATCTCTTCAAATGAATTTTGTTAACGTTTTATGGACTGTGAACTATGACTGCATTTGAAGAGGCTCTATTGCATGTGGTTGCGAACGCAAACATTCAATTAGACAAAATACAGTGAATTTATTACTTCCAGAAAATAAACACTTTTCTGTTTGAAATCGCTTCTAAAATCAAAAATTTTTTTAGGAATATCAATGTTAGCATCAGATGTTTCGTAAGAATTTTTAATCGTTCGGTAGCTAGTTATATTTATGTGGGATTAAAAAAAAGGTAACACGAATTGAATCTGTAAAAAGCGATAGACTATTTCGATTGTATTTAAAAAAACAAATTGAAAATCGATTGTGAAGAATAAATGTGTCAAACCCAAAACGATGCGTCCCTTTTTTTCTCTTCATCGTATAGGTTTTAACCAAAGTGTTGCTTTGCAGTTGTCTGAAACACCAAGAATCACTTTAAAGTTTTGAAATAAAACAACCCTTATTCAAATAAGAATAAATTTAATTTGAACTGAAAAATTGGATAACATGAAAAATCAGTTATATTAGCTAGAGGTAAATAACTTAAGTGTATAAAAAACTGCTTATGTCTAGAAAAAAAAAGATAAAATTGATCAACTAGACATTGAAGATAGCCGTTTTTTCTCCTTTTCATTGTAGAGGAAGCAATTGCAAATTGAGCAATGGTGTGTGTTTGTGTGCGTGCTATTTTTTTAATGTGGTAAAATGCTGTGAGTCATTACAGGATACGAGATTATGGGTTGTGTTGCGTTGGCTGACATAGCCAGCGGTTGGCTCGTATTCATTGTAATTCCCATTGATGGTGCTACAATTGAATGCAAATCAAATTAATTAAAATCAGAAAATGAGTCAAAGGTCATGCGAAATTACCGGTAGCAAGTGTGATTTGTGGAGTGCCTAAAATCTGTCCGGCTTGTTGTGTACTCAAGCAACCTTGAGTTGTATTTGCTGCTATTGCTAAAGGTGTGCTACTCGTTATGATTTGTGTCTGCGGTTGACCTATACTTGCGATGCTAACAATCGGTGTAGCCTGCACTTGCACTGGGGCTATTGAAACTGCATTTAAAACCTGCTAATAGGGACACAAATACAAATTAATTAATTCGATAATTCTCAGACGAAGCGATAATTTCATTTCAAATATTTACCGAAGCAGCCGATTGCTGTGAAGCTGTTGTTAGTGTTACTGGATTAACTATTGTATTTGTACAGCTACATTGTGTTGGTCTTCTTAACTGCTCGATTTGTTGTAATAAATACGAGTTTGTCGCACGTAATTCTTGCAATCTCTCTTCGTTGATCTCCACACGCCTTCGCAGCAGGTTATGTTCCTCGAACAAGCGATAGATATTGATTACATCCTCAGAAATCATGACTGATGCAACGGGTGGCGGTGGTTGAACCTGGGCCACTGAATTTGGTGCATTTGTTGTGGGCTGGCCAACATTCGGTTGCTCAACAAAGCGACACTGATGTGAAGTATCGATAGTTTGTGTATTGTATGTCGGCGTTGACACTGTTGATGATCGAATATCCTCCAAATGTGGTCGTTTTGGCGGCAATATTGCTTCTAGGTTGTTTTCACCCATGCCAAAGGACCGTCGCCGTGGCATCGACGCATTTTGCTGTGTAAATGCTGGGACGGACTGATTCGATTGTGAGTTTGCAACCATATTTTCACGATTTGGATAATAGTTCAAGTGTGACGGAGGCGGAGGTGGCGGATGTCCCGGTGGTACTATGTGATGCTCCAGCTGATTCATATTTGTGTTTGCTTGCAACCGTTCGCTCGGCACTGTAAACACTCCATAATTTCGATAATGATCTTCATCCTCTATCGATCGATGGATGAATCTGAAATATCCAATTCAATTACCATCCAAATCATAAAGTTACCATCAAATCATATGAATCGTTGTTTATCGGGAGACAAAAATATGTGTCTTCATCAATAAGACGTCTGGATAAATGTATTTGTCATTCAACTAACCTGCAATTGGCCCGAAAGCAGCCGTTGTTTTGAAAATCATGACAGAATATTACTTGATCAGCATTCATAACGTGCGGGTACTGGAAAAAGACGTAGAAAGTTAAATTAGCATTTATCTCAAGAAAACCATATGCTCTTTGGTTCGCACTTACTCGACAAAATCGTCGACGGCAAATGCCTTTTTTGTAATCATAGCAAACGGTTTTTTGCCGTTTTCCATTCACATCGGTAAAATTGCTTTCATTTTTCTTATCCGTATTAAATCGCAAATTATCGGCCGTCTCGTTCGAAGTGTCAGCGTTGTTTTGACATGCACTTGGCGATCTATCGCGCTTACTCTTCAAATTTTCCACAAATGAATTCAATTGCTGCCGATGCTTTTCACTGACCAAATTCTTTTCATCATCTATCATAGTTATTGTGTAGTCGGCATTTGGTTTTCGATTGACCTCAACCGCACTCTCAGCACTCATATTCACAACAATATCTATATGAATGCTAAAATTAAATTTAAATCTTCTTCACACGAGAATGAATAATGCGATTTTTTTCACGAATATCTAGCAAAAATGTACAGAGAAAAATATTGCTTAAGCTAAATTTGAAGGCGCAAACATTTCAATTCACACATCAATTTTATCAAAATAAAAGAAAAATGGTGGAAAAAAGTCACTTTGTTTTAATTGTTTTGAAAATAAGCATAGAAGACATCGCAATAATATTCACCTAGTTTGATTTCGTTGCATTTATTGATGTTTTCTGTCAAAAGGAAGCAAAAGAAGAGAAAAAATCGAAAATGTCAAACCCATATGTCGACACGATGTATGTGTGTGTGTGTAGATACTTGTTGTTGGCAGCTCGATTTCAATGTGTAAGTTGCAAACATCATATTGATTTCGTATTATGAGCAGGTTTTTCAGAAAGTCCTTGAATAAATCAATTTGACGAAATTAGCAACCAAAAGCTAAAAAAAAAAAAAAAATAATTATTTTTTCAAAGCAAAGAAGATTTTAATGTGCAAGTGAGACGCAGATGGCGCTGATGGCGCACATTTGAGCAGACGCAATGATAATAAATGAATGGACATTAGCTGCTGAGTTGTTTACTTCTTCATTACAAAAAAAGGGACACAATATAATTGACGTATGGCGGCAGTATTGCGGATAAAAAAGACATGTCTAACAACAAGTAAATGGTGATTGGCAATTGAATCAATCATTTCTCGTATTCGGAGTTGAGTGAATAAAGGTGCGGGCAGGGAAATGGCATCGGTGGAAGAGCTCCAGAGCTCAATTCAGCAATATGAGTTGCAAGTAATGAATAACAAAACATCACAATCATGTTAGCACACAGCTCATGTGATACTATTTATTTGTCTGGTAGTTTTCACAGGTTAGTGAAGCATTAAAAGTGTGCACAAATGATACGGAAAAGGCATCACTGGAGAATTTGAAATGTGATTTACAAGAAATACTCGATTTGACACGAGAGACATTGAACGAATTGAAGGGAACTACAAACACTTGTGAAGATTTGAATGAAGAAGATGATCCGTATGCACAAGAGATGGCCATTTTCATGGCTGAAATCAATGATTGCGGAACCAGTGCAAGGGAAACAGACGAAAATCCCAATGATCAACCTCCAAATGAAGTGGATAAATTTAAAGTACGACTGCGCCATTCACAATTTATGCAAATTTTAATTAATCCATTACACCGACTTATTCATAGAATGAAATTGACACGATCGTTGGCAAAAAGTGCTCAGCACCGTATACATTTGCGTGGGGCGCACGAAGCTATCATAATGCATTAATTTGCGGTCTCGAATCTGATATCAATCAAATAAGTTGCATGGATGACATCAAAGTCATGGTCTTGTTCACAAATCCGATCCATCGAAATATGGTGCCGTGTCCATTCTACCTTGACGGAAACTGCCGCTTCGAATATAATAAGTGTCGGTGAGAATTTCTGCGTTTTCTTAACTTTAGCTAGAAATCATGTTAATTTTATCTCTTTTGCTTATCCAGATTTCTTTTGCGAGATTTTTTATTGAATGTATTAGCAATACATCTAATTCATTTATATCATTCATTCTCTAAACTGAATGGAATTTATTCGATCACTAGGTTTTCCCATGGAGAGGGCGTACGTTATGTAGATTTAAAGGAATATAATAAGCCAAATTTTGCACTGCTCAATCAAATCAAACATCCAGTATTAGCTAAGCAAGCCGATAATATTTGGTATAAGGGACGAGTCGTTTCTAGTGACTTCAATGAAAAAACCTGCCAAATTAAATTTGAACATTCAAAGAAGGATGCCAAATGTGATTTTCACGACATTCTGCCAATCGAAGAAGGTATTCATTATTTTGAAATCTCTTGAATATTCCTGAAAAGATAAACCATTTTTAACATTAAAACATGGAAACACTCTTTGTAGAAACACCATTTGTTGCGTCAGACTCAGAAGCATCTGACGAGGATGATGTCGAGCAAATTGTAAAAGCAAGTCTCATAGCCAAAAGCTTACTGACACCCGCACCCGATCAAAAGCTAGGAGCTTGGGAAGCACACACGAAGGTGAGCTTACTTGTGAAATCGTCACGAAATAGAGGAATCCATTGCCATTTGTCTTCACTTTACGCCAGGGTTTTGGATCTCGTATCCTTCAGAAGTTGGGTTACGTAATCGGAACTGGATTGGGCCAAAATGGCGAGGGAATTGTCGTTCCCATAAGTGCTCAAGTGTTGCCGCCCGGTCGAAGTTTGGACCATTGCATGGCGTTGCGTGAGCAGGCCAATGGAGACAAAAACTTATTCAGTGTTGAAAGAAAGATCAAGCGTCAACAAGAGAGACAGGAACTAATCAATGCCAAAGCATATGAACGTGAAAAACAGAATCAGGACATTTTTAGTTTTCTCAATCAAAATATTTTGAACAGTATGCCGAGCACTTCGGGCAGCCAAAATCATGTGAAGGATTCAAAACGAACTTCATTCGACATGAAATTGCAAACAAATAAGAATTTGAATTGTTTGAGCTTAAAAATCGGAGAAGATATTCGCAAAATGGAAAAAGAAATTTCAAAACTACAAGATTCATTGCGCCGCCATAAAGACGGAACACAAATATCACAGCAATTGAGTATGCAGCTCGACATTCGAAAGACTGAATTGGATCGTATGAAAAAATCCGAAAGCTGTCTTCATAAGGAGCAAAACATAAGAAAAGACAAATCGAAATTGACCATTTTTTAGATACTTTTTATATAACAAGAGATATTTCGATGCTCATGTAAATTTATTCGTAATGTTCATTCAATGATAACTTAACCTAAACTCTATCTGGAATCGAAATGAAATGAACAGCCGATTTACCAACGAGAATCATTTTGAGCGCAACGCAGCTATTGTTTCCTTGCGAATGATTTCAGCTGTCAATTTGAGGATGTCAGCCGTTGTCATTGTATCTTTATCCTGAATACTTTGGTATAGCTTCAAATAAAATTGATTCATGATGGCTTTTATGGTTTCGCTGTTATCAATATTGGTTTCTTTTTCATTAGATTGCTGCAATGCTGATCGCAGCTCAGCGAGTTTTGTTTCGAGCTGTGCACGTAGACTTTCGATTTCGGCGGTGTAATTTTTTGTTAATTCGTCGTTTTCTTTCACCTTCGATTCGATTTCCGCTGTGAACCTTTGCTCTAGGTTTTGTTTTTCTTTTGATTGTTCTGCAATTTTCGATGTAAATTCCTCAATTTTGCGTTCTTTTTCTTCGAGCCTATTTTGCAATGTGGCTAATTCTTCGTTCTTTTCATCACTCAAATCGCTTCTGACTTGTTTGCTTTCCGTTAATTGCGCTTTCAACATCCGATTTTCCTTTTTCAACTCCAACACTTTCTCTTCCAACTTTATGATTTCCTCTTCTTTGTCGTGAGAGTCTGGAGACGTTGATGCATTTAACTGAAGACCTGAAAATTATGTTCAATCGTAAAATATTCGATTATATTAGGTAAAAAATATCCATTAACATAATAATAATTAGGTATTCATTGACTTACGTTCAATATTGTCGAGTACCCGATCGAGTTTGGAGTCCAATTTAGTCAAGTTAATGCGAACTTCGGTGTTTTGCATGCGATTTTCCGCTGCAAAAGTATTAAAATCAAACGAGGGCCACGTAGATGGCTGCAAAGCAACTGAGATATTTGCTGGTTTTTGTGGGAAATGGGCTGATGTTATTCCTAAGCTCCTATCTGGAATGTTATAAATTGATTTGAATGATTGCATTGGCGGAACCTTTTCGGTATCTGAAGGCAATGTGGAATCACTCTCATCATCTGTAGCCGGCTTAATGATAGGCAATTGATGGCCGATTTTTGCGACACGATCTTTTATATTCGATTTGGCACTTGCGCTATTGCCCGCATCAGTACTTTTGACTTTATCGTTTTCTGCTTCCGTTGGTTTCTCTTGCCCTGTGATTGCCGCTGATTCCACGAGGTTTTCCTGTGTTTCGTTCACTTCTATTGGTTCCACTTGCTTTGTCGAAGTAATCACTGTTTTCACGACCTCATTTCGTTCAATTAAACATGCTTCTTCTAGCTTTACAAAAAAGTCATTTGATTCGATGTCACTTTGGAATACCAGGCTCCAGAATCCATTCACATCATCATGATACTGGAGATATGGCGGCTTCCAATAAACTTTGACCGACCTCGTTAACTGTAGTGCAGACAAAATTTTATCTTTCGTCTTGTAGAGAATCAATTTTGAGACCCCTTCGTGGTCATTTTTCAGCAGTGCCAAACCGAGCTGACCCATTGCATTGTTTGCATCGTTTATCCTAAGGTGAATACAATTGTTTTTGTGATACGAAGCAAAAATATGGCAAGAATGTGCTCGAAAATATCATACGTACAATTTGAATGCGTTCACAATTTTCGCAATGACAACAAACCAAGACGATTTATTAGTTGAATTCTCCGGTTGCTGCGACTTCGGTGGAATGTACTTTAATGTTGAATTCATTGCGGCTGAATTTGTTTGCTCATCGGCCTCAAATATATCGGTTAAACTCGATTTTCTATGGTTCGAAACAGAAATTAGTACATTTCAAATGGCAAACAATCAATATCAATAATATTACTCGGTTGAGGCGGCACACGCAAAAAAACTATCCGCCAAAAAATCATTTTCGTCGGTATTCAAGAATGCTAATCCTTTATACATCGTGGTGCTTTTGACTGATTTTTAAGAAATGCAACTTGAAATAGTGAATTCGGCAATTTGGACTGAATCTTATTTGATTTTCTGAGAGTGAGATTCTGAGCGAATAAGACTACAAACAAAAGCCGACAGATGATACAGCACAATGAGTACATGTCAAAAATAAGCGATGAATTGCGATAAAAATTCCAGCGATGACAGACAGATGGCGTCCGAATGGAAAAAAATGTGGCAACAAATCGCGTTGAGCAAATGTCAATTGTGTCACTAGCTGTTCCATTGCTCGGCTGTTGACGAACTTGTTTACATTGAAATACGCGAAGCGACGGAAAAGTGACGCAACAATACACAAAACATTGACGTGCACAGCGCCTTGTTTATGTATGTATATATATGTGGACTGTGAGCTCGGTCGCACACTCTCCCCCCATACGACATTCGATCGCGTACACAAGTCATAGCGTGTAGATTTCATTCGGGGATTGATTCAAATACATGTATAGTATCACCGCGGAACATACAAGCCAGTCAGTCCATCGCGCACACATTCGAATGTGTGTTTTTGCTTTCATACGCGATAGACGAACAGCTTAACGATAAACACCCGATCGAACATCACTTTCCAACAAAAAGTCAAGGTGTTTGCAACCAAACATTTTTCACACATCCATTTTTCCTGCATTTTGCACATGCAATTCACAATTCACACGTTTTGATTTGATTTACTTCAACGAAACCAAAAATTCCGGTCAAAACTAAAGTTAAGTCTAAGCAAAGTGATTAATACAACAGCGATAGCAGAAAAAAAAGAAGAACAGAAGCACGACAAGGGAAAAAAATTGTTTGCCGTGGTTTTGGATTGAGCATTCTAACGAGAGAAGAAAATTAATTTGTGTTCATTAAAATTGGAAGAAATTGCTGCAACGCAAACCCACCGCAAAATCATTTGCTATATAATCAATAGAAAAAAAGGAATTGTTTTAACAGCAACAACAACAACCGAAATTTGCGAAAAATTTATATTTAGCAAACAAATAGTGAAGTATCTTTTTGTGTTTTTTTTTTTTTTTTGAACGAATTGAATTCGAAAAAGAAATTAAAAGAATTCAGTTGAATTACGAATTACAACATTGCCATTGTTTGTGATATAAACCTATCTAAATTTATTCTTCGTAAATTGTACACGATAAAATCGAATTGTTGCGGAGCAAAAAAACGTATTTTCGTTTTGTGTTTTAAGATCGAACAGAGAGCCAGTTTTATAATAATCTATATAGAAAAATATATAGTTTTATATATCGCATTCGAGAGAGCGAGAATAATTGTTGTGAAGCAATTCATTTAAATATATATATAAGCGAAGATGGAGGTTAGGTCGAACACTGAACAATGTGGAAATGATGCGGCGGCGGCAGCAGTAACTATATCAATTAACAAGTCGTTGGAATTGAAAGTATCGGCTGATGCAACACGAGCTGCAGTTATTATGGATCCATCCAGAACCACGGTAAACGACGACAAAAAACCACCCCTAACCAGAGATGAAAGTGAGTATACAAAATTGATTGTGCTGAAGTATATTTCCTGTATATTTCATTTCGTGGAATGTGCATCACGATGTAAGCACACAAGCATAAATACAACTGTACAGTGATTGCTGCTGCACTGCAATCAAGTGTGAATTTGAACATGTGGCCACAATGTGCTTTTCCGTGCATGTGCTCGCATACGTTTAATGACCATTTTTCGTTCTACATCTAATGTTAATGTTTCAATTTTAAAATGCCGATTGCAGAGATTGTGGCTGATTTGAAGTTACAAATTCCCGATGTGGATAACATCTTCAAGATTCATCGGCGAATCGGCGAAGGAACATTCAGCACGGTTTTTTTGACGTCGTTGAGAGGTCAGGAGCACCTGCAGAATAAACGACTTTATGCACTGAAATACTTGATTCCAACCAGCCATCCAAGACGTATCGCACAAGAGCTACGATGCCTCAAGGAAATTGGGTGAGTGAATTTCATTGACTTTTGTTCATCCTGTACTGGCCGCACCAATTCCAGACATGCATCATGACAATAACAATAGTGCTAAGGTGCTATGTGAGAGCGTACGCACATTTTGTGTGTATAACCACTTTAATGCGTACCTTGCCCAAGCATCGTCAGCATTCACTTTAAACGCGTTCGAGGTTAGAATCACGACGAACACATGGTTGTTATTGTTCTTATTATGATGTTTGTTGTTTTTGTTTTCAAGTGACGCAATATATTTTTTTTCTCGATGTATTTGAAAACATCTAACCTAAATTCAAGGATTTTTTAAGAAATAATTATAAAGATGTGTCACAAATGTTAAATTTTCATTACTTTAATGTAATATTTCATTGAAATGATATATTTTCTAATTATTATGAGTTTAATTTCATGTTTTTTTTTTTCATTTCATCCGCAGTGGAAGAGACAATGTAGTCGGTGTTGATTTATGCCTGCGAAATAAGGATGCGATTGCATTCGTGATGCCTTATATGCCACATGACCGTTTTCATGAGTATTTCGATAAAATGAATATGCGGGAATTGCGTGAATATATGGAAAATCTATTGATTGCATTGAGACGTGTCCATGAATTCGGTGTAATCCATCGTGATGTGAAGCCCAGCAATTTCCTGCATGATCGTAAAAATCATAAATTTTTACTGGTCGATTTTGGATTGGCGCAAGCATTGGATAAAGAATTCGATAGTACAAAGTCTTTAAAGAATACCTGTAAGGAAACCCCAAGTGACAAATCGAACAATAAACCAAATGAAGAAAACACTCAATGTGATAATAAAAGCGAACAATCAACAACAACTACAACCAATTCGGCATTTCAAGCACAACAAACCATCGTGGATAGCCACGAAACGGCAGAAAATTGTGTAGAAATGACCGATCAGTCATCGTACAAATCCAAACGAAAGCTCTCCGAATGCGATGAAACTGAAAACAAGTGTTCAAACATCGAATCGAACCCATCAAAACGTCCACGCACGCTTATCGAACATCCATCCGTTGTCGCCGAAAGCAATGAGAACACATCACAACAACCACGCGGACCATACATTCCTTCATCACAATTTAAAACACCATTGAAACAAATGAATGAGATCTCAAACCAAAAACAAATCAAGCGTGGCAGCGGTGAATTTCAATCTCCACTTTCGGCCGACATCAAATCAACCGTACTGACATACAGCATCGGTGCAAAAATTGAAAGTCAACGGAACAACAGCGGCAGCATTCATTCGGCACCGAAAAAATCACCAACAGCACAAATGGTAACGGCCAAAATGAAGAATGTTTCCATTTCGGATCGCAGTTTGAACACTCCGACGCCACCTGGCCACAAGTACAATCTAGACAATCGAAATAGTGGACGCAATGTCAAGTGCTTCTGCTATGGTCGTCCAACTGTTTGCAATGTTTGCTTGGTGAAAAAGGAAATTCAAGCAACACGAGCTGGCACACCCGGCTACCGGCCCACCGAAGTTTTGCTCAAGTTCGCTAATCAAACAACGGCCGTTGATTGTTGGGCTGCAGGTTAGTGTTCAATGCTCCATTCCGAAATGATTTTTATCATGTTTCAAGTGTAAAGTTGTATTATTTACTAAACATCGTGAATTTGTATCATTTTAGGTGTAATCTTGATTTCAATCCTATCAGGATGTTACCCATTTTTTAAGAGTCGTGACGATTTCAATGCTCTGGCCGAGATAATAACGGTGTTTGGAGATGAAGTCGTGAAGAAAACGGCCAATGCATTAGGCCGTCAAGTGTGCGTGAGCCATAAGAAACGGCCGTTGCACCTACGAAAGCTCTGCATTCGCTTGCGAAACCGACACAAAATTCAAAATACTCCGCTCAGTGACAACACCAACAGTACAAATCTACTGCAACATTGCGACAATTGCCAGCAACAGCTTTTCAATTGTTTATGCCAAGACAGCGATTACAATACGGACTATGCGAATGACATTTATCCGGATTCGGTGTACGATTTGCTTGGAAAATTGCTGGCAATCAATCCACACAATCGTATTAGCGCTGAAGACGCTTTACAACATCCATTCTTTCAAGAGTCGCTCTAGACACAGATAGAAAAACGGGATGGAAACTACAGAATATGAGACTAGCAGCGGGATATCGCACTCTCAGAAGAAAATGAAGACAATCGACGGCAATTTTTCGTTTATTGGAAATCATTTTCATCTTACATAGCACCTGCACCTAGCAAAAACAAATTCATCCCATTTTTTATTCTTGAATTTATCCAGTTCAATGTATGTGCTACTGTGCGACCGACGGAAATCAATTTATTTAATTGCAAAGAAGAACGAAAAAAAGCAAGAATATTCACGAACGCTTCTGTGAGGTCTGATTGTTTGCAAGAACTACAAGACAGCAAACGAAGAAAATATATTGAGTTTTTAAACCAAAATAAAAAAAATGTTTAAAATATGTACGAACCATTTGAATGTTGGTTTAAAATGATTCGTTTAATATCATCATTTATCGTTTGAATTGTAAAACGAATTTTCAAGTTTTTAAACGGATTGTCATTTAAATCCAACATTTCAACGGTGCATCGTTTAAAAACCCAAGATATTTTCGTTCAATGTAGTATTTATCTACGCAATTTTCGGAATAAATGTTAATGCCAACAATCAAAAGATGCAAGAAAAAAGTGAAAGAAAAAAGAAATATTCGTTAATCGATGGCATTGAAAAGTACATGAGAAAAGTTGCAATCACTGAAATCTTTGTTAGATTTTTTGACTTTTTAGTTTAATGTGAGATTTGTATTTATTTTTATTTATTTAATAAATTATTTGTAGAATCGGTATAACTGTCAAAATAGTACATGTGTTGATTCATTCATATGATGGCATGCGCTTGCTCTTACAACAATCGGCACATGCGGTGCATTAGATCAAGTGAACGGTGTCTCGCCGAACAACAGCGGAACGCCATTTTTGCAGCTGTCAACAATGCATTGGATCGTTCTCCTTCTCCAACAACCGTCTATTTTGACATTTCACTTTGATTCCTATATACACACATGCACATGGTTTCTCTCACTCACATTTGCTGGCTGTGTGTGACAGTTCAACACGTTCAACATCTCTCTTTAAATATTTATTTCGATTTGGACGTATCTTCAGTATTAGTTACATATGTTACTGCACAAGAAGTGAATGTAACACAATCGCGGTTTTTATCATATTTTCTCTTCCAATTCATCGGTTTACGCGATAGCTTAGTGAAATTTCAACAAAAAACTTAATGTGCATGTGATCTATCAGTGTCAATCTTTTTTATTTCAACATATTCCAACCGAAACATATTTTCTCCCAAAACCATAATTTTACAAATGACGATGAACAGTTGATTTGCGGGCAAAGAAACAATCGTAAATATTAAGCGTGTTACCCAAAAGTACGCAATTTTTGGAAAAGTGGCAAATTTTAGTGTATATTTTCAATTGCCGTAAGTAAAATCAACGATTTGTTTGTGTAAGCTGAAAGAGCGAATGAACTCAAATTGAAAAAAAGGCTGCACTCATAAGCGATACACATATCTCAAACTAACACACAAATGCGATATTAATGTCTACCTTATCAAGAATCCATTTCAAAATGCAGTTCAGCCATATGAAATCATATTCCGTTAATTGAGCACAATACTGAGATTTATCCGATATATTGTGTTGTCAATTGCGTAAGAGCCCAGTGTAATTATCTGCCACTCAATCAAACGATCACATTTTATTGCAAATTCACAATACAAGCAAACTATTCGATACAATCTAAATTGCATACGCTCCGTATTTTTGAATTGATTTGAATATAGTATGATTTGTACGGTAATTAAGGCGAGAGTTTAAACTTAATTCTTGCTAATAGCTTTAGTGTAACTAAAAAACATAGGAATTTGCCACTTTTTGTTTGTAATAGATATTTGGTGGAATTTAACTAACGTGACTGTGAATTGGGCTTAAGCGTTCTCACATAAATAGCAATATATTTGCAGAAATCTTGAACGGATTTTTTCAAAGTTCGCACTGAATACATTACGTCATGAATCGCTTTGATTGCAAAATAGTTTCAGCTAAATTTAAAGTGCATAAATTGGATGTCTGTTTCAATGATCTCGTACCGGATTTTTTAATACAATCAGATACAAATCCCATATTTCAGAAGAACTCATTAATCTCACGATTTGTTTGTGAATATCGCGGATTAGCGATTGATAGAGAAAAGTATCGTACACGAATCGAAATAGTACAAGTTCGTCATAGAAAAAAAGTGGCTAATCGACAGCGACCAAATGATGAGTAAACAGTAAATATCTCGAATCCGTGTTCAGTAGACATATGTATAGTCGAAAGTATGAAACTAGTGAACAAACGGTGTCAGCATATGTTGTAAGCAGTTGTAAATGCGTTTACATAATGATCCGATAGTAGCTTATTGAGTTTCTAACTACAGACTCAAATCAGTTTTATATCTTTTGAGAGACGAATAAACACTGCTGGCTTATCTTCTTTGACAGATGATTGATAGAAATTTTCGGCACTGCTAAATTTGGCATCTGAATTCATACATTTCTGTTATGTTTTGCTCATGCGACTTGTTTGTTTTAACCTTTTCGCTATATGCGTAGCATGCAAGTATTCTTTTTGACTGACGTATTGCCTGGAAAACCGGTTTTTACTTTCATTCGAACAACTGGGAAGAGGTTTTTTTATTATTTCAATCGAGAAGCTCGTTGCAAGTAAAATAGATTTGATTGACAAAACCGTACGGTATGTTTTCCATTGTTTCTTCAATTTTATTACTTTTATTATCGTAAGTTTCCATCGAGTGCGCGGTTGCTATAAGAGAATGAACCAAGCGGATCGTGCTTATATGAAAATTGAGAGCTATTCGAAAGTATCCCAATTGACCGCGCCATTTTATTTTACATAGGTGAACTCAATTAAGATCCATTCTAATACGAGCAAAAATTTTTATTGTCACAAATAATAAAAACAAATGAGTCATTGAAACGATTGAAATATCACATCAATACTACTGGCCAATAGATGGCGCTGAACAATAGATATCATTAAAATGTCTCAATAGTACGGTCCCGTTGGAATGAACAGAGTAAGTGCTGCTAGCATTGATCGGAATGCACACGTTTGATTCACAAGTCAAGCAAAAAATGTTCGAGGAACTACACAATTGCTTTTGCATGCAATCGGTACAAAAGCAAAAAACAGCCAGAAGAAAGAGTTTCAACTTTTTTTCTCTCGTTCGGATTTATTGGCACGATTTTTTCTTGTTCAATTGATTCGAATAATTCAAATAAAAAACTGCCAACAAATAAGTTATTGGCGAGTTAGCAAAACGTATGTTTCGATATGGGAGTACCGGTGTTAAGCTTCAAAGTTAAAGCAAAAAAAAAATAGCTGCAAATTCATTTTGGAAAAAACAGTAAGTGGTTTGGATACTAAACGAAACACTCGTCGATATAACTAAGCAAAAGATCGCAATTTAAACGTTTGTGTTTGTGCTTTAGTGGCCTTTGTACTTTAAAAATACAATGTTTTATTGAGTTATGGCATTCTCTTTCGGCCAATCAAATTATTCAAACCATTAAACCGTGTTAACAGATTATGAGCATTAAATTCACGGAAGATAGAAATCAATACGATTAGACGTCTTAGCAACAGTTCGCTGGCATTTCTAATATATTGCGTCCTTGATTTGTTTGCCTGGCTCCGACTGGTTTTTAGCGACGTAATTAGCGCTCCATATAGCAAAAGAATTCATCGAAAATCGCATTGTTAAATAAAATCGTGCAGTATTTGTTTTCCTCACCGCAAATGAGACGTTCATCAACATAACAATGAGTAGACAATTAAGTGGAGGTATAATTTGAAGTGAAAGCAAATGATCCGGAGCAAACTCTGTGATACAAATGGAATGTATATGAAGTTAGTATGTAAAGCAACTGTTCTTTGTTTTCGTTGAGCGGCACTTTCACTTAATCGCTTTGGTTGTCTGTTATTAATCTCGGTGAAAATAAAAAATAGATCATTTCATGATCATTTAGGTAATTCGAGAAAGTAAGCCTTTTTTCAATTGTTCACAAAATGATTAGCTATCTTGAGCAATAGACGTAGCCGCAAGCTCAGACCACACAATATAGAGCGGCACATATTCGGTTAACCGAATGATACAAATCATTCATCATGTGATTTGAATGAATTTTCAACTATTATTTTCAAGTGCTTTCTCTAAAACTGATTTTAAATTTCATGCGAGCAAAAGATTTTTATATGAAAAATTATATAACAGTTTGATGAAAACGTATTAAACTACGAAGCTGTTGGAAGGTCAGACATGTATTATAAAACTTATCTTATCTGTTGGCTGTGGAGAAGATATGCAAAATAATGGCCACATTGACAACGTTCAGGACAATATTTTATCGTGGTTTCTCCATCATTTCCAACTACTCCGAATTACATCTCCTTCTCTTGAGTCGCTGTCAAATTGCTAGAACGGTTTTCATTGAACATATTGAAAAAGACTTATCAAATTTTTAAATGTTTGCGCTTACTATTAAGTGCTTACTGATTCCCGATTATAAAATCATATATTTTTTATGAACCACGAGATTGTTTTAATGATAAGAGTTGAACAAATTGTTTTGTTTGCTTACTTAGGAGCATAATTTCGAATATTTGAATTACTCCTTTTGAAAAGTGTTATATAAAATAATATTTCACTAAAGTGCTCATGAAAGTATTTCGGTATAGTACTTGAATGACAGCGTCACCATTATTTTATTAAGAGACCTTTAAAAATATATTGGAATCAAATATTGATTGGTAACAATTGATTTGAAATCAACAACCAATTGAATATATTTTCAAAAAATATATTTGAGGCAATCGAAGCGATGCGTCAATTAGATTCAACGGTACATTTTGAATATCCAATGAAAACCAGTTGAATCGTTTCCAATTGAGAGCGTACAGCGTAAGATATAAATTGAATTGCTTTTGTTTTGATGGTGACCTGCGACCTAAATTCTAAAAAGCGCAAAACAAAGCACGTATTCGTTGGCATGCTCAACAAGTGAGGAAAGAATTTTGCAAATGAAAATGGAGAAACTCATACAAGAATGGGGGAACAGAGAAAAATTCCAAATTTATTGCATCGATGAGAAATTCCATCCAGCCCCGAACTCATCAAAATATCTTTGCGTCAAAATGGGCATTCTAGATGTTGTTCACGTTCTTTGGAATGTGTTCTTATAGCATTTTGAAGCAAATGCTGATAGATATGAAGATAATTGATTTTCTTATCATTCGATGTGTACGACATTTTTCCGTATTGCTTGCTATATTTAAGTCTCCAATAGGTCGCAAACTCACAGATATATTGGGCTTACGGAGTCGAAACAAAGAGCTACGGTTATCGTAATGTGACGAAGCGCAAATTGAATTCA
Source organism: Obolodiplosis robiniae (assembly GCA_028476595.1). Taxonomy (NCBI): domain Eukaryota; kingdom Metazoa; phylum Arthropoda; class Insecta; order Diptera; family Cecidomyiidae; genus Obolodiplosis; species Obolodiplosis robiniae. The sequence goes on along the minus strand of CM052015.1, from coordinate 4,865,407 downwards.
GCTGAAAAATCTATGTTCGTTGAAAATTTCGAACCAAAATAGATAAAATTCACCCAAAAACTGAACGCATTTGCCGAAAGATTGACTCAAGATAAAACTACATTCTATTTACTGAATTGAAATACCTAAGTCGGACAATTAAAATCATTTTGACAATCATTATTGAACGATTGAACAATATTTAATCTAGTGGTCAACAATTGATAAGATAACAATACTTGCGAATCTATTCATATCAAACAATTGATAATAAGGATTTTTTTAGAAAAAAATATCATACGAATAATGCTGAAATATATCAAAGTCTATTCAGTCAGCTTCAGATCATCAATCCTACTTTACAAGGAGTTGAGTAAATCTCTTTTGTTTCACGTAAAATCAAGTAAGTTCACCGTCGGATTGGTTTGTTTGTGGCTTCATTGATTCACTCATGTGTGAGATTTGCATTTCAATGTCATTGAAAAAATCATTATCTATTTGAGAGCGAGTTTATTTGTTAAATGTTTATTGTTGCCATTAATTTTTGACGATGAAGCTATTGCGGGTCGGTTATGAATATTGAACCGCATATATACGCTGGAATTGATTAAATAAACCACAAAAAATTGTCGGAATATTGAAAATGAAATATTGAATAAATTTTGCATTATCTTAGCTTGATATGTTATTGTCTCGAGTACTTGATGTTAATGAATTCGTTTTATACATACATACGTTTTCGTGTTTATTTTTACAATGAAATATTCAGAGTATTTGTGAAACAGTTTGTCCATTATTTGAATTGTCACGCAATCAGCCAGCAATAATACATGATATATACACATATCCAGAGGAATTTCATATTGTTAGCCACACCACAGACAATTTGAAGCAATTGAACAAATTGACCGTTCAAATACGCTGCCGTGTTGTTCTACACAAATGTTTAAATGTCCAATATGCTTTGTTGATTTGTGCGAATCAAGTGTTGAGTTGAATTTTCCCCTTCCACCTTACACAAATGCAATATTTTGATTTTGTGTGGGCATTTTTTTCTTTACTGATTTTACTTTTCTCTCTCAGAGTCGATAATTGATCAATAAAGAACATCAAAATCACAGTATGCATGACCACGGTAGTATGCACGGTAAGATATTTATTTGCTTTAAAAATTGGAACCCTCCTATTAACCATTGCTTATTCCCAGGTGGGAATTGTTCGAATCACGGTGATCAGAATGGACACACTGGACACGATAGTGGTGATGGATGTGGACATAAAGGTGCAATGAATCATATGCACGTAAGAGCACGAAATAAAGTTCATTAAATTTATGGCTTGTTAATGAAATCTGTTTTTTGAAATCACAGTTTCACTTTGGCTACCAAGAAGTAATCTTGTTCGATCAATGGAGTATCGATTCCTTGCATGGACTCATTCTTTCGGTTATTGTAATTGCTGCGGCTGCTGTACTCTACGAAGGACTGAAATACTATCGTGAATACTTATTCTGGAAAACGTACAATAGTTTGCAATATCGAGCCGTTACTCTGCCAGACAAAAGTGCCGTTGTTGGTGCCAGCAGCGATGACACCACGAATGTGAAGTGAGTATAATCGAATCAAATCACACATATCATTTAGACATTCAATCAAAAAAAACTGACTTTCGGACTTTCGATTTTGGCGTACAGTCAAATGATGGGAAAATTAATTGACTAACTCAAAATGATCTTCTCTTTAATTCATTACAAAACATACAGCATAGTTGGTGAAGTCATGCATAGGCAACCGTAAGTCATATGATGATAAATTGTTGCATGCGATTGCACGTTGTTGTAGCCAACATTTTGTTAAAACACAGTACACTCAACACTGCTAAATCCCTCCTAGCACTCAATCATTATATTCTTGTCGCAATAATATTTTGTTTTTTGATTTAAATTAAAAAATATATAGTGCCACTTATCACCACATACCTATCGAAATCCCGTAGATTTTTAGGAATATCACCCCATTCTCCCAATTGAACATTTTTATGTTTTAGAATTACCGACAATTTGAATGCTATCAGTATCTTCAGCTTGCTTTAGACATTGAATATAATGAAATTTGACTCTCTTTTCCGATTCAGGCCCAAGATGACGTCGTTCATGCATATCTACCAAACGTTCCTTCACATTTTGCAAGTGACGCTGAGCTTCTTGTTGATGTTGGTCTTCATGACGTACAACGTGTGGCTTTGTCTGGGCGTTGTGGTCGGTGCAGCCATCGGCTACTTCCTATTCGGATGGAAAAAATCAGTTATCGTTGACATAACCGAGCACTGCCACTAATCGCTCAAGGCAATTGTTAGAAAAAGACATTTTTTGAATGCTTACTTGGAAAACACTGCATTATTTATAGGTGTAAATTGATTGAACAGAGCGTTTTTTTCTAAATATTTTGAAATTTTACTTTGAATAAACTTTTACGATGTAAACAAATGAAATAATAAATTTAATAAAAAACTTATTGGAAATCGTTTGTTTTAGATTTTATTTTGAAAGTAGAAAACACGTTTGTTGTTCTTCTCATTCATTCAAAGCTAAAATATACATATGAATTCCATTTGAGGTCGTATTATGATCAAAATGAAAAATAGTCGCATTTCTCTTAATTAAAACAAAATATTCACAACGTTTCTATTATTTTCTCAACGACATGTTGATATAACGAATAATTGAATTTGTATTAAGGTTTATACAAGCAACGCTTTAGTCTGTTCGGTTGTGTCCGTCAACTAGAAAACGTTACGTTGGTTGTATTATAAAGGGCTTAACGCCCTTACTGGAGCACAACTAAATCTGTGCAAAATTGCGTTCGTAAATAACGTTCCAATATTCAGGTTTAAATATATGCTTATTCATAAAAAAAAAACAACTTTTGCGTTTTTCGACAATATTCCAATAAAACGACTCATATTTGAATTTGTATTAGTCTCGAAATAAACAGTTCTTTTTAAAACATAGTAAAATATAACATTTATTATTGAACTGCATCAATCGACTCACCACACTCAGAGGTAAATATTCCATCAAAGAACCAAAAGAACTCAAAGTTTGATAATAATAAATAGTTTCGACATCGGATCGGGCACTTGTCGGCTACACTCAAGATGCATTGAAAATGTTCGAAGAGGTGCTTCAATAAGAACCAGAGCTACACATCACTTTATGATTTATGAAATCAAAACAAAACATATTGTTATCAATGCTGAAATGTTTTTTCATCAATTTCTCTGATGATTAAAAAAAAATGAAAACTTTCCATGGATTAGAAGTCTAAAAATTTTGAAATGATAAAATCTCATCATTTTCCAATTCTTACTACAAAGTTAAGCAAAAGCAATTATGAAATAAATAAGAACAGTGGTTAATAATCGACTTCGCAGAAGGTAATTCTTGAATTGATACCGAATAAGTGTTGAATGAACTGAAAAATGAAATATTAAAATTGGATACAGATGAACAATTAGAATGCTATTAAATAATTATTTTATTGAGCATTTTATAATTTGAACATTTAGTTTTTTAAACAATGTCTTCCAAATAATCGATGGATAACGTTAATAAGAATTTATAAAGCGACAAATTTGGAATGAGCAACATTGTTTTGGCAATAACACGGGCAATTCACTGAAAAAGCTCTCCCAAATCTCTCTTACTATTACTGACGATTTCTTTCTATCACTTTCTTGGCGATTGACTCCGTGATATCTAAGCAAATTGAGCAACAAATTTGTGGGCAAAAATTGCAAATGTTTATCATAAGAAAAAATTCGATTCTCCAAAATTGACTTTCAATGAAAAATCAATGGATGTAATGATAATTTAAAAGTGCATCTCAAATGAATTTATATAATATGTATATTAAAAAATACTGTGTTCAACTTTTGAATAAATCTGTAAAACGGTTCTCTGGTTTGTTTTTTGATTTGGTGTATATCATTAAAGTATGAATGTCAATGCTAAAACACGTAAAAATTGTGGATAAATAAGCTATTGGAATATGTTCATGCTATGACATGTAGATATTTGGACATTTTGGATCTATTTATTGCGCACACATTTAGGATAGACATTTAAATAGAACACAGTTTGTTCATGGAATTGGAATTTAAACAGTGATTTCAACATTTTGCACTGAATGTGTTAGTTCGACTTTTGATGGAACCAGGTAGAAAGCTGGCGATACGTTTTTGCCGCATGGACAATTGCAGCCGTTGATCCATGTGAAATTTCCCAATTTGCTCTGACATTTCGGGCAATTCAATTTGCCTTGGGTCCGTTTGCCAATGTCAAGCATCCATGCCAACGGTTCAATGAACAAAATTTCTTTACACCGCGACGGTTGTTCACAACCAGATGATGTATCACTAGTCGAATTTAGACACAGAGTATTAACCCGATCCAGTATTTGGTTTACGCCGACTTTCGACTCGTCCGATGAACTTTCGCTTTGTACGTGAATATCAGCCTTGAATGTGACTTGTCTGGCATCGAGTTTCGTTTCTGTTGGTTTGATTGCATCGACTTTTGGCGGAGGAGTATGCGTAATTAGGTTGCTTTTTGCCGCAACAATACGTCGACATTTCCTGCATCGATACACAATCGGTTCGGGCTTTGTTTGCGTTTTTGCTGGATCCGCTTTCACAAGATCCATAAAGTCTTGCGGCAGAATTTTCGCTGTGAAAATATCATTATTGCATTAAATGGACTAGCTCTATTTATTAAAATGTGAAAATTTTCTTGAAAATATGAAAAACTAGTTATGGAAGCGAAATCAATTTCTCTACAGAGAAGAAGTTAAAGAATCGAAATAAAATATAATACGAAATCAATAAACTCCATCGGTTATTGTACCTTTACGAACTTTATCAGCGGCCATTCGTAGTCGGTAAAGCTTAAATTTTTCATGATTCACATCAATAGTCCAACCCATTTTATGAAACAGCCTTAATTGGACCATGAAACCATTATTTGGTTGAACAAATCTACGTTTTGATTTAACTCTGAAATAGAATACTTGATTTATTTTTTTTTCCTTCGTTAATACATAACGTTATTACCGTTCGAATGCTGGTGTAAGAGATAGTTGGTATTTTCTCATGACATAGGCAATAACAATGGTTGCACTTCTACTAACACCATAGTAACTGAAAATAACAAAATTTTATGTGATTCGGAACTTGCAAGTATTTATATTTTGGATAGTTATAAAGACGCAAATATACAACTACGGACCAATGAACCAAAACAACTTTGTTATTGGATAGCGCATCGTCGATAAAACTAAAGCACTCTTCGAAATGGCACAGCAGATCATCCTTCGGTGTATCGGATACTAAACAAAAACATAACTTTAATATTACAGCGACTGGATTGTTGACACAAAAATCAACAAATTTACCGTGAATATATTTTGCTTTGAAGAATGGAAGCTCTGTTATATGAATGGGTAATGGGCAAATATCGAGTGTTAGAATGTGCGTAACATTCCGTTGTTTTAATGTGTCTACGTCAGCTGCAGCTGAAAAGCTTCCTGAAAAAATACAAGAAAACCATGGGTCATATTGCGAATACTAGTTCATAAAAGTGATTGACACGAACCCAGCCACAGTCCTTTTTCGATTTCATCTAAACTTATGGGATTATCACAATCGGTTCCACAATTTTCGCTGCCTTTTTCTTCACTTACACTCATTTTTTCCAGAATTTACACATTTTGCACACAGTACGAAAACGAAAAGTCGTCAAACAGTGTCATTGACATATTTAACAGCTCAGAAGTCAGAACATGATTTTTCGCACTCCGTCTCTAGCGGAATAACAAGTGTGTGTTAATTTTGCTGGTGCTGTTCAGTCAATCGAGCAATTCCCCTTTCGCAATCCCCAAATGATTTATTGCAATCGGTCGTTTGAACATCACGAAATGTCAAGCGAGGTATTTTGATAGTACAGCCAAGGCACGGAGCTCTGCACAATACTGTCAATTCATTGAATTTTAATGATTTTGATTGAATTTCAAATATTTTTTTCAGAGAATTATGACAAATTTGTTTTCTGTTGCTCACTTGTAGAATTAAGCCAAACACATGTGCAATGTTGACAAGTGTTTGGAGGCGCCGTCTGGATGATTTTGACAGCAACCGTGACCGTTTTCGTATTTCTCCTGCGCGAGTAAACAAAAGTCATGTGACATTTCAATATAATGTGTAAATAAAACGAATGTAAGCATAAGAACATTCAACTTCAATTCAAGTCTCTTCAAAAGCATACGTCAATTCAATAATATCAGAATTGTCATCTTGTTTGTTTACCTCACCAAAACAGATGCAACGCCATTCGTTTAGTCACCACTTATAAATCCATTGGATATTTTTAGTCCAATTTTCAATGTTATACTTGAATAGCACAGCATAGATCGGTTTGTTTTATCATATAGTGCATATCAACATGTGATCGATGAATATACGTAAGCCGATTGTTGATTGTACACAAAGAATAAGAGTCTCAGCGCGGCGAAGCGTCCGGCCCCTTTCTATAAATAATCTTGTTATTTACGGATTCGCGCTAATACATATTTTATGATAATTTGAGCGCTTATTGTCAGTTCACCTGTACACTTGGTGGCACACTACAGATATTGTGTAATAATAACCAGAGATAAAAGAGAAACATGCTGAAAAATAACTTGAAAATTATTCGAAAAGGCAAATGTATTTTAAAAGAGCAGCCATTTGTCTTTGCGTTAAAATCAAAATATTGTACCGAACGATGTGACCAGTGTTTGAAGACGGGCAATTTGTAAGCATTCAATTTCCAATATTTCGTACGAATGATTTTTCAAAGTGATATTTTTCAGAGGAAAGGTGTTGAAATGTTCGGGCTGCCATTATGTGTATTACTGCAATCGCGAGTGTCAGACAAATGCGTGGAACGTGCACAAAACGGAATGTGCATGTCTTAAACGAGCAGCTGGTAAAATTATACCTGATGCAGCTCGAGTTTTAACGCGAATCATTTTGAAACTGAACGATGGCGGCGATACAGAAAAGGGATATTACACGGAAAATTTTTATCGCAAATTCAAAGATTTAATGTCACGTAAGGGGACAATTTTTAACTCGAAATACAAAATCATTTGCAATTTCAATTTTTATTGTATATTAATTTTTTAGATTCACCGGACATTCAAAACGATCAAAGACGCGTCGAACATGTCGAATCGTTGATGGCAGTCCTCCAAGATATTCTAACTGTTGATTTAGTACCAAATCCAACTGACTTCCTAGCTATATATGGCCGGGTAATTTATATTTCATGAACCGAGACTTACTATTACTGAAATCGTGTGCACTAATGGCATAAATGGAGTACGATTCTGTTATTTCCTCGATGAAATTCGTTTCTGTCGTTGCAGATGATTGTGAATGCATTTAATATTTTGGATCAGGATATGAATTCTATAGCAACTGGTATTTATCTGGGCGTATCAGTCACAGATCATAGCTGCAAACCTAATGCAGTCGCCACATTTGATGGAACAACGCTTTACATACGAACAATCGAGGATCTTCCATCGATTGACTGGTCTAAGGTAACTATGTGTGTTTTTTCTTTATTCACTTCATTTTCTATATGCTTACCTTTTCTTCGATTAGATTTTCATATCTTATGTCGATCTGATGGATAACACTGAAACTCGACGACACGAACTCCAGAAAAACTACTACTTTTTGTGTCAATGCACGAGATGTTTAGGTGAGTCTCCCGTGACATGTGTATGACAAATGTGTGCTCTACTTTCTATATCTATTTCCTACTTATGATTGATGTGTACATCTGGTCTAATAGACGATAGAGAACCGGTTGAAATGAATGCTGGCGCCTGTCCAAATGCAAAATGCAATGAATTCATAGACTTTGCGACGATTAATACATTTCCAACAAAGTGTCAAGCATGTAATGAACGCATAACGGAGAAACACCACCAACATTTTACGGATATCATGACCGCCACGCGAATCCATTTAGACAAAATGAAAATGTCTAGCGTTGCATGTAGGTTTTCAACTTGAACCAGACTTTTGATTTTTATGTAGGCTTTCAAGTTCATTTGACAAATTTGATTTTGATTCTTTTCTACAGATCTGGACATTTGCAGCATTTTGGTGGGCAAACAACGTGGTGTGCTACATCGCATGAATATTTTTTTCTTGAAAACATTGGATTTTGCCTTCGAAAGTGCCATCGATGTTGGAAAATGGGATGAAGCTTTGGAATATGGCAGTGAATTGATACCTGGCTTTCGGTCTGTAAAAAATCCAAAAACATTGAAGAAGTTCAGCTTAATCATATCTTTAAATTTCATTCCGCAGTAAATACAATGGTGATTTGAATCCGTTACTCGGTCTGCTTCACATGAAAGTCGGAAAGATTCATCTTTTGAAAAATAATCCCAAAAAAGCATTGCATCATCTAAACAAAGCTAGTGATATTCTTAAAATTACGCATGGTGAAGATCGCGAATTGTACAGAAAGGAATTGGTGCCACTACTAATACAAGCGGCCAATGAAAGTGAAAGTGATGATGAGTCAGGCTAAATTTAATTCGAGCTAATTTTTTTTATAAATAAGTTAACAGAATGTAAAAAAAATTATTGGATGTCGAAATAAACAAAGGTTCATATTTCCCCTTAAGAAACATGTACATCGGGCAATTGAAATTGACACACAAGTTGACAGACAAACCGTTAGACAGCTGTCATCACGCACATGCTTGCTGCTTCACTCGAGAAACACATTTCAACAATAACAAAACATTTGACCGAACGCATTTCCATCGAACGGATTCAAAATATCTGATACAAATTTCAAAAATTCACGATGACATCGTTCAAACGATTGAACACGCAAAAGTATCTGAAGGCGGCACGAATTCAAACCGAAGATACACTTTACTGGAAGAAATTATCGGTAAGCAAACAAGTTGTATACAGTCAGCAATGAAGGTTATGTGCTAATGTATTGACGAATTGAACTAGGTTCCGACATTGATCAAAGAATTTGGGGCGATTGATTACATCGATTTCAGTCCAGTTGATCCGTACAATTTTGCTGTGTCCTGTTCGGTTCGCGTTCAAATATACAATCCACTCACAAAATTAGTTGTTCAAAACATATCGGCATTCGAGAAGAGTGCCTACGGTGCGACATTTCGAAAGGATGGTCGATTATTGGTTGTGGGTGAAGAGAATGGAATTGTGAGATTATTTGAAAGCTCATCCAAAAAGCCGTTACGTATCTTCAAGGGACACACAGCTGCTGTGCATCGGGTGTCATTCACTGCCGATAATACGCATATCGTAAGTTTCTCCGATGATCGAACCGTTAGATTGTGGGATATTCCATCGGAAAAAGTCGTACAAAGCTACGAGGAACACAGAGACTACATTCGGGCTGGCTGCGCCAACCCAATTTCACCGAATATTTTCCTTTCGGGTGGTTATGATAAAGTGGTGAAAGTATTTGACATCCGCGTTGGTGGATTAAATCAGAAAAGTGTAATATATGAAGTGAATCACGATCGACCGGTGGAAGCACTGATGTGGCTACCTACCGGCGGAATTTTCTTGAGCGCTGGCGGTACATCAATCAAAGTATGGGATGCGCTATCATCGGGAAAACAAATTGCACAGATTTCCGAACACCACAAAACAATAACATGCCTTCGAATGGCAAGTAATGGTCGACGATTCATGTCATCTGGTCTTGATCGTCATGTCAAAGTGTATGACATTGCCAATTATCAACCAGTACATTCATTCGATTTTCCAAATGCAGTTTTGAGTTTGGGTGTCTGTCCGAATGATGAAGCACTAGTCGCTGGAATGGTCGACGGATTAATTTCAATTCAGAGAATGGAAAATGACACAGACGCCGCACCAAAAATACCGAAAAGCCGCAAAGTTATTCCAGTGAATGAGACAGCTGTTGATGAAGTCATTGAAGACTATGACCGCCATATTGGAGCAAAATATGACAAATTCCTTCGAAAATATGACTACACAGGTGCATTAAATGTTGTATTAAGCAGCTATGTAATGAACAAAAATCCGCACATAACAGTATCACTGATGCAAGAATTGATTCGACGAAAAGGCTTAGAAAGGTAAGGACTTGAGTGATTCAGTGTAAAAATCAATTCAATGATTTTTATTTGATGATTCTAGAGCATTGGCTGGCCGAGCACACAATTCGCTATCGAATATAATCCTTTTCATCATTCGTTACATCGGAGACCATAGATTCTCGAGAGTGCTAATAGACGTGACCAATACACTTTTGGATGTGTATGAAGATCAGTTCAAAGAGTTCACTGGACCGCTTGGTCGCAGTTTTATCAATTTATCGAAGGCTCTGCGTCGAGAAGAGAATGTAACAACAGACTTTTTGCAAGCACAAGGAGCGCTGGAATTGATTCTATCGGGAGCCAGCGTATCTGAGCGAGGAGTAGCCAATATTGCTCCATTCGAAATCAATATTGCACCGGACAAATCAGAATTAGTGCCGTCTGAATCGGCGAAAAAACAATTGGTCATCGATGTAAACTAAACAATCGTTCAAACGACTTTATTTTAAGAAAAATACAAATTTAAAACAATTTTCTTCTTTGCATTTTTATTCAGGAAAGTTGAAACGTAATTTAGTTAGCTTTGCATTGGGTAATACCAGCAGTTTTGTCAATTTGTCAATGAAGTTACATAAATTGCCACCGATCGCAGCGCCCGCATCTCATTCAATAGACGCCTCAATCATTTCAAAACCAAACGGTCGCAATTCTGTGTATACGAAATTTTTAATAAGAATTTTGTGATCGAATTTGAAAAAAAAACCAATTTTTGTTCGTGAATGGAATTAGCAAAAGATGTCTGAGAGGAGAAAACTCACTTTTGGCGATAGAAAGTCCGGTTCCGCAAGGTGAATATAATCAAACCGATATGGTTTTTTGTGTGACTATTATGTTTGTTCGAGATTTTTTTTGACGTTTCTGCTGGAACAACGGTTTTCATAAATAGTTCAATTGGCACATTTTACCATTTAAGGCACTCAGTGAAAGAAAATTACATAAATTAGCATTCACATTGAAATTTCAAATATTTTATTTGCAGTCGAATTATTTGATTAAATTTTCGTTTTTTTGTTTTTTTTTTTTTGAATAGGAAAAGCAATATACCATTAGCAGCAAATCGTTTGTCAAGTATACCGCAACCATCGAGTCTTCCGCGACAATCAAATGTTTCACGACAACCTTCAAGTGTTTCGCGGCCGTCCAGTGCAAAGCGATCATCAAGTGCAACGCGAGCATCTCGTCCCAATGAAATGCGAGAAACATTTGGAATTGGACGCCCGTCATTTGGTGCTTTGCGTCGATGTGGTAGTGAAACGTATTTGACTACACCGAATCGACTGGGTTTGTCTACACCGTTAGGTCGTTCACCAGGCATACGCAGTTCCATGATGCCAACCGATAGCTCACGGAAAACAAAGCAAGAAAACGCCTCAAAAGTGGTAGATATTTTGCAGCGAGATGAACAATTCTATAGTGAACTAGGTCTCAAAAACAACTGTTTGAAGTCGATGACAACCAATCAATTCTACTTTATTATTAATCGCTTCATTCATCTGATTTGTGGCAAAGAATTGACAGCATTCATGCGCAATGGCGATCCACTTGATGCTATTCTGAATTTTATGTCGCAGATTGATTATCCGTACACCATCAACAAATCGATGTTGAAGACTCCAAATGCACCACACACATTCGATCAAATCGTTCTGATGCTTGGTTGGCTGGGCAACCTGAGCAGTGTTTCGTTCATAGCCGATGACACACTCATGTCAGATTGCCTGCATACAAATTATGAATACTTCCCAAATGAAGAGTACACGGCAATGTTTTCGATGTCTATTTTGGATGGTTACAAACTTTGGAATAGCGAAAGCGATGACCATTCAAAATTCATCGATAACTTAACCGATGCTTTTATTGGTGCCAAATTGAATAATAAAGTGGCTTCGGTCGCTGAACTCCAAGCATTAACCGCAAAATTGAATGTTAAATCACAGGAACTGCTCGATAATCCAGTGCCGTTGAATAATTTACTTGAATTCGAACAATTGGAATCGAAATACACCGAATACGAAACATTAGAACACGATTTGAAGGACCAATTGAAAGTGAAACGAGATCGTTTGGCCGCTGTTCAAGTAAATTGGAATGATAAGCGTGTAAAAATGCAGCGATCTGAAACACAATTGTCCGAACTTGTACAGCAAATTCAAAATCAAAAATATAGTATGAGTGATTACAGGGATTTAGGAGAACAGATTTTAACATTAAAAACAGCTCTAGGCACTATCAACGCCGAAATTAAGCTAATTCGTGAGGAGGAATCAAATCAGCAAATCACTAGAGCTAGACTTTTGCGAAAAGTATCTGATGCCATCAGCAAAATCAATGATCGCGTAAGACAAATCGTGAAAATTCTCAACAATGCGAAATCGACAATGAGCAAACCAGATCTCAACAAATTGCTTTTACCGACAAATCCGTCGGTAAAACAAGTAAGAAATTTAGAAAAAAGTTTGTCACATATTTTCAGCTCTGTGAACATTGAGAAGCACAAAAAACAATTGGAATTGCGCGAAGCCAATAGTCGATTGAATGTATTGAAGGCAGAAGTAAATGTACTGACCACAGAATACGAAAATGCCAAGCAGATTTATGAAAGAGTTGCTGCTGAAAATGAGGCACTTGAGAAGAAATCCATCATGAAGAGTAAAAAGGATGAACATTGTACGCAGAAATTAGCAAAAGAAGTCGAAGAGGCTAAAAAGAAGCTCGATTTAATGGAGATCGAGCTGGCCGAACAATACGCAAAACAGAAACAACTCGAAGCTGAAAATGAGAAGCTTTTGAGCGATTTCGAAATACAAGCTAAGAAAATAAACGAGGAAAAACATAGTTTGGTGAAGCAAATGGATGAGCTCGAAGAGTTGGTTGATAAAGAGTTGAAGGGATTAGATTATCCTGAATTTTGAATCATTAGGAACAAACAGAATAAAAAATGTGTTTTTATTTTATGGCTTGCCAAAAATATCTATAATCTTTCCAAAAATATTTATAAACTTAACTTCAAACCAACGAGTAATTAAATTCATTTCAATATTAGCTTTCTTTAATTTAATTAGGCGTTTGCGATGCAATAATTGTTATAATGATGGCAACATAATAAGATATCGGTGAAATAAAGAATAAATTACGGTAATTTTTTAGTTTTTTTTTTTTTGGATTGAAAAAAATACGGAACATGGACTTCCCAAGAAAAATAATTTGGAACATAAAAATTATTTTAATAAATCTTTATTGGGTTGCATGCTGGGAAATAATCGATCGAGCTCTCAGAACTGATCTCTCGAACAAAACAAATCTGTTCCAAACCAATAATTGCTTGTTGTCTGATTGTAAAATGCTCTTTGGAAAATTTGATCTGTTTATAGAAAAATATGATTAATTGGATCGTGCTCACATTCCAACAGCTATTTTGTATATTTAACTGTAATAATTTACCAGGGAATGCATTTTTACATTTCTTGTACATTTGCCTTGTTTTCGATTATATAAAATTATCTTTTTGATCGTTTGGTGTATCTCTAAACTGGATTAATGATTTTTTTTTTCGATTTTGGCTAAAAATTGGAATAAAATTCTGGTACAACGTAATTAAAAGAACTTCAACAAACTACTTATTCACGGGGACATTTTCATTATTCTGATTTCTACCACTAACTACCTTAGTCAGTCTTTCGATTTCTAATCTACGATTTTCTAACATGCTCTTGGCCATGCTATATTTTGTTTTATAGAGAGCCAATTCATCTTCTGTTTGTTTTTGTGTTGTTTTCAAAGTTTCAAATTCCTTTTGTTGCTCGTAGCGAGAGTTGCAGATCCGTTTGGCATTGCTGTATTTCTTCTGGACTTCGTCCAACAGCTTGGCTGTTTCCTCGCACTTTTTCAACACTTCAGCATGTTCGGACTTTAATTTCTCGAATTTCTCTTTGCATTGATTGTAGGCTTCGACAGCTTTTTCATATCCTTCTTTGTATTTTTCGGCTCTACGATGCTCACGATCCCAATCCATTTTTTCCACAAATGCTGCACCATTTTCCATTTTTTGGACATCCGTTTGCATTGCTGCATCAGACGTGGGCGTTTTATATCGCTGGATATCATTCTTCACCTTCATCTCTTCATATTTATCGGTGAGTTTTCCATGCTCATGGTTGACTTTGCTGAGCTTGTATCTGGTTGTGTTCAATTCCGACTTTAACTTCTTACATTCAGCCGTTAGCTCATCGACACCGGTGCTATCTCTGAAGCAAGCATATCTAGCCTCTAAGATGACATATTCTTGTTTCAGCTTCTTTATCTGTAAATATAATCACTTAAGTGGATATTTTCAAAAGAAAACGGTTAAAATTGCATCTAGCTAATGTTACCTGTGCGGCCATATCCAAGCAGGCGCAATTTGCATCAGCTGGATCGGTCTGGATTGCAATATCAATCAAATTTGCATCAAAACCAGACATTCGACGCGTATCATCATGAATACTTTGGCGTTTAGCCTTTCGACCTTGAATCGTTGTCTTACGTAAATCTTGAACTTCACATTCAAGCTGCATTTGCACCGATTTCAATGTCCGATTCTCATTCAACAAACTGTCAATGTCAACCCTATTATCACGATGTCGAGGACTATATACATGTCGGCTGCTCGTTGAACTAGCACCAGATAGTGCGTGGTTTCTTTGTTTCAGCGCTGTTAACTGGTACTCAAGCTCGGCCACATTTTCCCTATGCGTCTCCATTTGTTTGAGTTGACTGTCAATTGTGGATTGCAGCTTAAGATTTGCCTTTTCTAAACGTTCATTTTCCTCTTCCAAAACCAGGACTTTAGCCTCGAACTCTTTGATTGTCTCCTGTTTATTCTTCTTTAGGCGTTCGTAATTGCCCACAACCGTCTTTAGCTCATCAATTTGAGATGTTGCTAATTTCAATTCTGCCTCCTTTCCATCGAGCATTGCATTCACTTTATTTAGTTTTTCTTGAGATCGTTTGCTCTTGTCCAATGATTCTTTGTGAGATTGGATTTCCTTTGTTAGCGTTGTAATGTGATGTTCCTTTTCTCCGATCTCATTTTTCATGGACATGATACGCGCAACACTTTCATCTTGTATTCTTTTGAATTCGATTTCATATTTTATGGCCATTTGTTGAACCATTTCATCCTTTGCGGCTATCTCTTTTTCGAAAGATTTGATGCGTGTACCATTTTCATTCAGAAGTCCTTTCAGTTCAATGTCATGTTGAGTGATTATATGTTCTGTCTTCTTTTCCATTTCATTGAGTTTCTTTTTCAACGAATCAATTTGCGCTGCATTTTCATCTTGAAATTTCTTCAATTCAACCAATTCAACGGACAATTTTTGGATAATATGATCTTTATCTTTCACATCCCTTGTTAAGGAATCAAATTCTGTCGCTGTTTCGTCTTGAACTCTATTCAATTCAGCGTGGCGTTCGTTTTGCATTCTTTGAATCATCTCCTCTTTATTCTTCACATCTTTATTCAATGAGTTGACCTGCGCCGCAGTTTCATCGCGAATTTTTTGGAGCTCAAGCATTTCAGCGGCCAGCTGTTGAATTTTGCGCTCTTTATCGTTGACATCCTTAGAAAAGGCTTCAATTTCTGTTGCTTTCTCGTCCTGAACTCTCTTCAGTTCAGCGTGACGTTCGTTATCAATCCTTTGAATCAACTCCTCTTTGTCCCGCACATCTTTTGCCAATGCGTCAACTTGCGCTATAGTTTTATCGCGAATTTTTTGGAGCTCAAGCATTTCAGCGGCCAGC
This sequence comes from Obolodiplosis robiniae, assembly GCA_028476595.1. Lineage (NCBI taxonomy): Eukaryota > Metazoa > Arthropoda > Insecta > Diptera > Cecidomyiidae > Obolodiplosis > Obolodiplosis robiniae. The sequence goes on along the minus strand of CM052015.1, from coordinate 4,849,412 downwards.
TGTTGAATTCTGCGCTCTTTATCGTTGACATCCTTTGAAAAGGCTTCAATTTCTGTTGCTTTTTCATCCAGAATTCTCTTCAATTCGGCATGACGCTCGTTATCCATTTTTTGAATCATCTCTTCTTTGTCCTTCATATCTTTTTTTAAAGAGTTGACCTGTGCCGCAGTTTCATCGCGGTATTTTTGGAGCTCCCGCACTTCAGCAACCAATTGTTGAATCAATTTCTCTTTTTCTTCGATATCTTTCTTCAACGCTACATTTTCGTTGTGAATTCTCTCGATTTGAGGTGCATTTGCACTATGAATTTTTTTTAATTCAACCATTTCCACGGACATTTCTTGGATTTTCTGCTCTTTATCCTTGACATCCTTTGTCAAGAAATCAAATTCTGTTGCTTTCTCGTCCTGAACTCTCTTCAGTTCAGCGTGACGTTCGTTATCAATCCTTTGAATCATCTCCTCTTTGTCCCGCACATCTTTTGTCAATGCGTCAACTTGCGCTATAGTTTTATCGCGAATTTTTTGGAGCTCAAGCATTTCAGCGGCCAGCTGTTGAATTTTGCGCTCTTTATCGTTGACATCCTTTGAAAAGGCTTCAATTTCTGTTGCTTTTTCATCCAGAATTCTCTTCAATTCGTTATGATGTTCGTTGCAGCGTTGAATCAGTTCCTCTTTTTCTTTGACATCTCTCTTCAACGAATCAATTTGTGATGTGCTATCATCTTGAGCCATACGATGCTGTTCAATCAAATGCTTGTACTTTTCTTGTAGCAATGATTCCGCTGACATGGCTTCACTAGATGCATTTGTTATTAAAAGTTGTTTTTCCTGGAGCTCTTGCTCTTTCTGGTTTAATGAATCTTTAGCTTTGGCCAATTCTCCACTTAAATCTTGGTTTTTGTCAGCCAAGATTTTCAGCTGTTGTTCATGAGCGGCAACTTGTTGATTCAATTCGTCGATCAGCTTCTTGGAATGCATATGATTCGAAATTTCTGCTTCCAATTGCAGATTCAGCTGCTCTTCCTCACTCACCAACTGTTTCAATTGTTGGGACAAGCTCTGGCTTTCATTTCGCAATATTGATGCCATCTCTTCGTTTTCAAGCTTTTCAATTTGTAGTCGATTGCACTTTTCCTTGAGCTCCCTGAAAAATGCACAGAGAATATGTGAAACGGATTATACAGACAACAAAGTATCAAGTGTCAACTTACTTCAGTTCGTTACCCAGCAAAGTTGTCTGGCTCTCATATTCAATGTTGCGATTGTGATAGGACTTCAATGTTTCAATCACATTTTGGGATTCAACTGACATTTGTGCCCCTTTATTTTGATTTTCATGCAGAAAATGTTCGATTGCTTCAAACTCCTTGTAAATGCGAATCATTTTGTTCAGTACATCGTCGAAGTCTGAGGTGATGGATTCATCTCCAGCTACACTGAACACACGATTCCTGAATGAATCAAATTCCGATGCAAAAGTATCACGTTCCTGGCTGACTGTTTGCAGTTGGACGGCCAGATCATTTGAAGTGATGCATTGTGACTGATCGTGGCAATTGATGTCAGTATTGTTGATCATAGATGTCGTTTCATCAAATTCGGAAATAGTTTTCTCCAGTTTCAACTTTTCCAGCTCTTGCCGGGCAGCGTTAAACTGTAAATGCCTGTAACCTTGAGCCATCAGCTCCAATTCACTTGTAACTGAGTCTATGGTCAAACGAGCCTGATTATAAGCACTGAGCTGAAGATTGTACTGATGTTCGAGTTCGCCGCATTCTTCATATAAACTATTATAGTTCTGTTTCACATCATTCATTTCCTTTTCCAGTTCAGCATTGGTTTTCTTAAGCTCTTGAATTTCTGCAATTTGTGCGTTAAGTTGTTCTTTCAAGCTTTCTTTTTCCTTGTCATGCTTCTCTTGCAGGTCTTGCAATTTGCTAGCATGTGTTTGACTTTGGTTTTGAATTTCATTTTCAAAATTGCTGGCAAATCGAGATGATTGGCTAGTCAGCTGTGCTTCAAGTTCAACATTTTTCGCGTTTAATTTTTCGATGGCTGCCGTTAGCGTATCACATCGACTTTTCAATTGATCATTCTCTTGAATACTATCGACCAATTGGCCAGACACATCATCATACTCCATCTGTAAGTTCTTCAATTTGTCGCTTTCAGAAGCGTAGCACTTGTATTTCTCATGTTCATCGAGAATTTTACGATTCAATGCATCAATATCGGACTTATACTTATTTTCGTCTTGCCAAATTTGTGTTTCGAATGTGTTAGCCTTTTCAGTCATAGCTTTGAGCTTATCCTTAAGAATCTTCACTGTATTATCGTTACTCAGACTGTCTATCTGATCGACAAGCTCTTTTTCGCGACGGGCTGCACGGCATTTGTACTGTTCATACTCAAATTCAACGCTGGTTTGTATTTGTTCCGCTTCGGATTTTGCCTTGACAGCCACATTACATTCACGCTTTGCTTCCTTCGCTTCGTTTTGGGCAGTTGTGAGTTTCTTTTCGAATTCACACAGATTCAAAGCGGTTTCTTCCATTTTCTTCTTCAATTCCACAATTTCAGCGGACTTTCCATCGAGCTCAACTTGCAGCCTGGAAAGAGTGACAGTGAATTAAGCATTTGAATTCCAAAATTTAAATTTTCCTTGGAAAATACATACGATTGCATATTTTCTGTGTGAACTTGTGTTTCAGTTTGTTGGAAATGACGCAATTCTTCCAATTCACATTCTAACATATAAATGCGCTTGTCCTTGTCTAATCCGATTGGACTTGCGACTGTGACTGCAGAAGCTGACTCTGAACGAGCTGGTGTTAATTCGCCTGTTCGAAATGACAAATGGCGCTTGATAAGCCCAATTCAATCGTTTTTAAATTTCAAATAAAGAAGTACTATTACCTCCATTTCTGCGCTTCCAAAGATGTTTGATAGATTTAGGTGTTTGGAGTAATGATCTACGGTTCTGTGGTGTGGGCCTTATGACTTGTAGAGTCGGCGGAGCTGGTGTTCTTGGTACAGGTTCCTCTTCCTCTTCTCCTTCTCCTTCTCCTTCTCCTTCCTCCATAATGGTAAAATCGGTGATCATTTGGCCCAAGGTGTCATTCATAAATGTCTCAAAATCTTTGTTCGTGTATTCAACTTGACGTCCTTTATCGCTAAACATCAAGTTGCATACAGCCAGTCGTTCTCTGGTGAGGCCACCATTTGAGGCCGTTGAGGGTGCGTTACCGTTCTGTAGATCGGTTGCTTCAGTAATTGGCCGTGAAATGAATCCTGGTGCCCAGGTTCTGCGGCGCTGCGATGCTGGGATCAGTTCTGTTTTTGGTGCCTGAATCGTAATTTGCTTCAAAATCATCAATTCACTTTCTTTCTTGCGATATTCAGCAATCTCTTCAGTTTTGGCCGCCAATTGTGATTCAAGTTGAACGATAGATTTCTTTAAACGCTTCACTTCAACAGCATCGCTGATCACCTCATTTATGACTGGCTTATTCTCAATGCGTTTGGCTCGTGTTGCAAAACTAATGTTAAAATCGAATCCGTTGAAGGGAATTAAATCATAGGGATTTACACGTTTCATTTTCTTCAACTTACCCCAATGTGAGATTGGTTTCATCTAGTGCAGCTGGTGTAATCGTGCAAATCATCGCAGTTAAGGAATTTCCACCCAAAGATGTTTGCAACATGCGTGTGAGCTTAGAGTCACGAAAACCAATGTAACCCTCTGGATCTTCACTCAATTTGTTGATTACAATGCTGAGCGTCAGTAGACTTTTATTTATATTTGTTGCTTCTTTGAAGCGTTCACCAGTTGCACCAGTTTGTTCGGCACGCTCAGATCCAGCCAAATCGACCAAATTCAAAACGCTTACTTGAGCTGCACCATCTTCAGATAAGACCGACTCAATACCCTAACAATGTGGAGAAATAAAATAAAATATTTGTTGGTTTACACCGTATGGTTAACGATGAAAATGCACATGGAGGAAGCAATTTAGGTAATCAGTCAACTTACAATTTGAAGAATTGCATGCGAACGACTAGATTGAACATTCATATTGGTTTCGGCCACTCTTCGGTGATTGTTACCGATATCAACTAAACATAAAATGTCTTCTTCAGTATTAACAAGCTGCCCGGTACAACCAAACTTCAATTCACCAGATGGCGTTTCCTGGATTTTCAATTCTTTGCGATCATTCAGCAAATCATAGAGCTTCTCATTATAAATTTCCAGATAATTCGCTCTGAAAATATATAAAAACATTATAATTGAAACAGAAAATTGTAAATAATGCCCCAAAATTTGTGTAAATACAAAAAAATTACAGAAAAACTTCACTTAATTGAGCAACTTTTCCCGGAAGCCAATAGAAATGCACTGATTGAATTCACATTTATATTATGTTTCAAAATAAACATACATTTTTGTCAAAATAAACCTTTAAAATTAAGACTCAATATCAAAGTAGTGGAATTACAAATGTTAATGTCAATCTTATGTTGGTTTGCTTACATAAAGACTGGCAAAAACTTTACAATGCAATTCAATTGAATGTGAGGAAATTGGGAGGCTAGCTGTCGACCATTGATTTTATATCACATATGTTACTACACTATAGGATTTCTCTAACCAAGCAATTACTTGGTAAAGAAACAAGCATAAAATGACGCTAAAGACTCGACAAAGAATTAAAGCGCGAATTCCAACGGTATTTAATTGGGAAAATGTTTCACCTAAAATAAAAATACTTAAAACACTAAATTTTTTACAGCAAATCGCATAATGCAGAGTTGGCAGAAAAATCGCGAGGGTTGCCTACAGAAATGATGGAAAATATCTGGCTTCGACGAAAAAATGTTTGAATGCTTACCTGACTAAATATGTTCGGTCCTTCTGGAGCATAATATCGTTGAAGATTTGTCGGGCCGCTAAACGTATGATGCCTGGATTTTTTTTGTCACCCAACATTGTATGTGTCTTTCCTGTGAAGTTTCATCAAAATACCAATATTACTTTTGTTGATTAATTTGTAAATGGAAAATTGAAAAACTAGATGAAAAGCGAAGACAATCTAATTCACCTGATGATGTCTGTCCATATGCAAAGATAGTAGCATTGAATCCTTTGACGGCAGATTCCACGATCCGCCGAGCTACCTCTTCGTAAAGTTGTTCGGTAGTTGAAGACGACGTGTATATGTGATCTAAAGAGTATTCCAAAAATTTACGTTAGCAAATCATAGTGACAATCAATTGCACTTCGGATGAAAAAATTCGAATGAGAAAAAAGTTAACTTACCAAACGTATATTTTTGATTGATCAATGGATTTTTGCATGAAATACTGTCGCCAGTAACATCCCAATTGCTTGTTTGTTTGGCGTCCCGTTCCCGTTTAATAAGCGGCCGCACTTTGACGACCACTTGAAAATTGTGTTTGGCCATTGTTTTCGGTTCGATCATGGTGCTCGATTTACATTACCAAATTTACGCGTAAACACAAATATTTACACACAGAACAATGAAAAATGATGAATATATCGACTTAAAAATCTAATGACGTCAAAAAAATGATTAAATAAATGCATCGAACAAGATGTGTGATTTGAATGCGAAAATGCAAACTCTCTGACTTGCAAAAGTTAAAAGAAATTGTTGTTGTACAAACGGCTTCTAGATACGGAATGCCAGTGCGACTGGGAGAATTTGAAATTCAGTACTAAGGTCGTCGGTGAATAGAAATTCACTTCAAACGGAATGTATCAAACAAGCCAAATGATGTTTTGTTGCTCGCACACACGAACGGAATTCTGATTTGTTTGATGTGTGACAGAGACAACGGGATGTATGCACCTTAGACAAATGCCGCGCAGGACTGTCCATGTGTACTAAACTGCTATAATTGACTTTTTATCGGTATGCACCGAATTCAGGGTTGTTCATATCAAATTGAAATGTCTCAAATCTCACTTTGGGCGTATATTTTCAATTAAATTTATTTATAATTATTTGATATTTCTAAGGGAATCGAGTTCATTTTGTATGGCATCGATTTGATTGTATAGCTCTAAAACTTCTACATGATTCATTTCAAAATTGATGGGTTCGCCACTTTTGCTGTTCACATTATCGGCAGTTGTATGCAGTTGCAATTGAGCGATTGGGATTTTTTCCTTTTGTTGTGGCTCTGATGATAGTTGAAGCTTTAGCTTCCATCCAACATGCTCTAGTTGATGATTGGATTGTCCGGGCTCCTCTTCATTCTCCAAGCTATCGAGAATCGGCTTCATGTTTTTAATCCACATTTTCATTATCACATCGATTTTACTATCTTGAAGCTGCAATTTTTCATTCAACTCTGACTGTAGCTTAGTTGGCTTCATGATGAATGTTGATGCACGTTTCAGAATGTACGACAATGTTTTTATCAGCAATAGAAAGTCGGCTCTTCCAATTTGCACCAGTCGCTCGAGCCTGCAAATTCAAAAAGGTCTTTTTAGAATCAGTTTTCCTTAAATAAATCAGATAAATGTTGTACTTTTCCAATCCATCGTCGTCTGGGTCAGTATTTTCGCCTGATAAAGACATGTTTTTGTGAACATATTTGATCACCGTCGTGAAAACATCGTCATCCAGCTGATTGATTATTTTGATTCCATCGGCCGCTCTGCAAACAATAAAAACAACCATCATTCACTAAATTCCATGACACATCAAATTTTGCACTCAAATACCAACCGTTCAGTAATTTTTATCCAATTTAAATACATTTTTTGCAACTTAAAAAAACTCAAGCTCTTGCCTGTTCACAGAACGTATTTGTTGCTTTAGCAAATTTTCTGTTTTGACAGCTTGCATATCGATATCAGCAGCTGCTATAAAAAAACAAGCAAACATCGAATTTGACAGATACTGCGACAAACGCTATGAGAAGCAATTTGTAAAAGACAAATTGCGAATACGTAGTCAGAAGCCAAGTATTCAGCGAAGCACCTGAATTTTCAATAATTTTGTGGATTTCAATTGATATTTCGGTGAATTTGAGCGAATTTTCATACAAGCAATTATGAATCGGCGACGACCCCATGGTGATGAAGATCAGTATGGTGAGTGAATGGCATACAATTGAAAAGAATATCGTAATTACATTAAAACCTAACCTCATTAAATAAAATCTTCAATATATCAATTTTTGCGGTTTTTAACATTTTCCGTCATTTCCAGATCGTCAAAATCGAAAAAGACGTCGTGTGTCCGAAAATCAAGAAATCGAAGATCGTCTCGAATCGCTGATTTTGCGTGTGGGTGAAAAGAGTTCATCAACACTCGAATCGAATTTGGAAGGTTTGGTGTCGGTGCTTGAAGCCGATTTGGGAACATTTCGTTTAAAGATTTTGCGTATTTTGTCGGAATGTGCGATTCGAATGCCAGAAAAATGCACCATATACACGACATTGGTCGGTTTGTTGAATGCCAAAAACTATCATTTCGGTGGTGAATTCGTCGATCACATGGTCAAAACATTCAAAGACAGTTTGAAAAGTTGCAAATGGGAACAGGCCCGTTATGCGCTCCGTTTCTTGGCCGATCTGGTGAACTGTCACGTCATCTCAGCATCATCGTTGCTGCAATTGCTCGACACTATGATCGATGTATCGAATGAAGATACCGTACCACAGGTGCGTCGCGACTGGTATGTATTTGCCGTTTTATCTACATTACCTTGGGTCGGCCGTGATTTGTACGAAAAAAAAGAGTCGGCTTTGGAAAATTTGCTGGTACGCATCGAAGTGTTCCTCAACAAACGAACAAAAAAGCATCATAATGCGTTGCGAGTGTGGTCAGTTGATGCGCCCCATCCACAAGAAGAGTATTTGGATTGTTTGTGGGCACAAATACGCAAATTGCGTCAAGATAATTGGGCTGAAAAACACATTGTCCGGCCATATTTGGCATTTGATTCGATCCTTTGTGAAGCACTGCAACACAATTTACCGGCTATCAATCCACCACCTCATAGCGATAATTATGTGTATCCAATGCCATGGGTAGTCTACCGAATGTTTGACTATACCGATTGTCCCGATGGTCCGATTTTGCCCGGTGCACATTCGATCGAACGGTTTTTGATCGAAGAGCATTTGCATCATATCATCGAAATGCATCATATGGAGCGCAAAGACTGTGCCGCCCATTTATTGAACTTTCCATACAAAAGCAAAATTCCACTTGAATATTGCATTGTTGAAGTGATGTTTGCGGAACTATTCCACATGCCGACACCACGATACCTTGAAATATGCTATGGCTCGATTCTGATTGAACTGTGCAAATTACAACCGTCAACATTGCCACAAGTATTGGCACAGGCCACCGAAATTCTGTTTATGCGCATCGATTCTATGAACACATCGTGCTTCGATCGTTTCGTTAACTGGTTCTCGTATCACTTGAGCAACTTCCAGTTCAGATGGTCATGGGATGATTGGGATAGCTGTTTGCTGCTGGAACCAGAACATCCACGTCCTAAATTCATTCAAGAGGTACTCCAGAAGTCATTGAGGTGCGTATGATCTTATGATATAATTAGTAGAAAAACTGAAAAAAAAACACTGACATTGGTTTGAATCAATGCAGATTGTCGTATCATCAGCGTATCAAGGAAATGATGCCAGAGGCTTACTCAAAGCTGGTTCCGAATCCACCGGCCCCCACATACAAGTACACTTCAGAAGATGCAGGTGAGATTTCGACCATTATTTTTGAAATGAACACTCGCAAATTTAAATGAAACGACTGAATTTTACTAATAAAAACGAATAAATTATCTTTATTATTGCCTACTTCGAGTGCTTAAAAAATATGTTCACGATTGGGATATAGCCATAACCATAGAATTATGACCTAAATCTATTGAAATTGGTGCTCTACGGGTCTAGAGTGTGTTCTGTCCCATCGTCTACAATCTTCTTCTCAAATTTTTTGATTTTCGCTATTCGTCGTGGTTTTTTGTTGAACTCGCCAGTTTTGCTATTGAGCACGTCTTTAGTCGAATTTTTCGGAATCACCGTCACCTTTTCAGCAATATGCACACTTACAGATTTCCGTACACTTTGTGTTGTGCGTGGTTCCTCTTCGATTTCTGGCGCCACAGTGGTTGCTGCCGACTCATTGTCGGTAGTGAACTCATGTGTGATAGTTGTTGGCTCTGCCATTTTAGTTGTTATTCGTAAATTGATTTTCCGTCGATTCGCATTGCTTGGCTTTTTATCATCGTCCTTTATATCATCACTATTTTTGTGTTTATACGAATTTCTGTATCTTGGCCGCTTTGGTGTCCATGCTGATTTTGAGGTTGTTTCTGTGTTTTTGTAACTTTTATGTCGATTGAGCGAGGATTTTCTCGTCGTTTTTTCTTCAGAGTCTTCGATTTTCTGCTTTTCAATCGATAAATCATCGTTATCTAAAGAAACAATTTTTTCGCTCTTCTTCTTTTTCTGTTGCGGTTCGCTTGAAATTGATTTATTTATTTCAACATATGGAACGCGAACATCGGCACCCGAATCGGGTAGCGGCAATTGAGCATTTATCGAATCAGGATACGAGCTATTTTCATCAACGATTTTTAAATTCGCTTTTTTCGTTGTGACAACATTTAGTGGCGTCGTGAAACTCGGATCTGTGTTGGTTGAAGTGGTTTGATGAATCTCAGTTGGACCCTCATAGGAAATGTCCACATCTTCATTTATCTGCAATGGCAATTCAGATACAAACCTGCTGTCTGGATCGAGAATATCGCTCGTAATTTCAGGAATGTCCGAATCAGGCGATATGCCAGATGGCGTAGAAAGAGCCGTTGGACCATGATAGATTGGATCTAACTCGGAAAATGTGTTCTCCTTATATGGATAACTGCCGATGAAATTCAAATTTTGTTGAATTGGATGTTGACTCAACCAATATCCTTGATTGTGATGAATCGACGAATAAAGCCCATTTGCATGAATCACCGGCCTGCTATAGAATGGTAAAATTGAAGATGGCGGTGTTGCATTCAAATCATATCCAAAAGAAGATGGTGTTTCATTTATGCTCTGAATCGGAAGAACACCGGCCTGCCTGGCCGGGAATGTAATCAATTCGTTTCGGTGGTCGTTGTGCGATGCAAAAGTACTTTTCCTCTCTTCAGAATCTAAAATAGATTTACGATTTTTATCGTAGTGGCCGCGATAAGTCGTAGGCCGAATTGTTTCTTGGAATTGGATATCTTGTGGAAAATGGAATGGTGCTTGCGATGTGGTTGGCAAAATCTCACTATATCTATCCAGTTGGCTGTGAACTCTTGGTATTGAGATTCGATTCGGTTGAATGTTGCTCGGGAAAACTATCGGCTTGAATCCGAAAGCTGGAAATGTGGAAAACTTTTCAAAATGGCTTGTCTTAAAAACTGGTTGTTCGTTTTTGTTCAGAAAGTAATGATGATGCAAGTGATTCACATTTTCGGCAGTCAATCGATCATCTGGATTTTGTTCATGGAATCTTGTGGGTGCGGAGTCTTTGGCATAATATTCGCCAATATTTAGATTTTCGACGGCACGATCGTATTGATTCGAAACCATCGTGGAATGTCCATGATAATCCAAACTGAAAGGAATTTCCGCTTTATCATAGAGTGTGTTGAAAATTCTCTTCTCCATTTTTGCCTCCTTCCTTTTCTTTTCGATGGGCTTTTCGAAATACTCGGGATAATCTTGGTCACGTATCAAAAAACTGCGAGTATTTGGTGATTTTTCCGTATTGCTTCCACCTTCAACACGATTATTTCTCAATCGACGAACGGTTATTTTCCATTCGTATCGGAATCCTCGAAGTGCATCGCGATGGCGAATTTTAAAAACTGTCCAAAATGCAGATATATTATGACCTTCAATCGATTCCTCTAAACAGTACATTATGCAGTTCTCATGTAACTCAACGAGCTGAAAATGTTCATTCGGGTCCATTTCGAGTTTGCCATTCGCCAGATTGATCACGTCACCAAATTGGCTATTTTTCACGCGACCGCTATCTAATTCGACGAATTTCGCATGTTGAATACTTTCTTCGCGAATTGCATCACTGTTCGAAAGAAATGATATCAAAAGAAAACAATTAATACGCTAGAAGTGGGACGCATTGTGCTAATATTGAAGAAATAATGTGCACTCATTCGTTCCAATGGCTACACACACAAAATGGCCAGTTGCTTTTCACCATTCAATACTCATTAATTAAAATTCATATAAAAACGCACAATTCCTTAACACCTTTTTTCAACGTTTTGTCATAATTCAGTATTTTCATGCGATTAAAAAATGTCCTGAAGCTATTGAACTCTTGGAATTTGATGAAGCAAGTGATTACACAAAACAAAGCCATCATTGTAAATAATTGTTTATGTTTTCAACCATAAAAATGCAATAATTTGCCACTGTCATTGAGCACGGGCCGGCCCAGTGCACTCGACAATGCGCTTTCAATTGTGTAATTAATCCAATTTCTCAAAATCAATTTCGCCATTACGTTGAGTCGCAATCAATCCTCCACATCAATTTTAATCTGCCATTTGCTTTTTCTAAGAATCTGAGAAAGAAACACAAATCGGTTACCTTTTGCTTGAGTTCGAATTAAGCTTTTTGTTGAGCATCAAATACAGTGAATGCTTTAACGGTTCCAGCCATCGATTTTCATCAACGATGTAATCGTAAATGTTGTTTATCCGTTTGCCGTTTATGTCGAGCTCAGTCACTTCATTCGGATCATAATAAAGCATTTTTCCGGGCACTTGAATCGTTTGATTCGGCGTAAAGATGACATCTCTGTCAATATTCAAACTTTGCATACGATCGAGACGGGAAAATATCTAGATAAAAACCAATTACCAACAATAAATTAAGTTTTCTCTTTCCCATTTTTTTCAATATGGGAAAAAATATTGAATTGCGAGCTAGTTGCGGATTCTTCTCTTTTTCAACAATCTTTAGATAAATTGATTTGAGCTCTTCGATATGCATTTTTGGAGCAAATTCGAAGTCAACCTACTTTTGCATTTTTTTTTTTTCATTCTTCTTTTGAATTTTACATTGGATTCGGATCTGTTTTATTTTATTTTATAAACCTCCGAATTTCAACAGAAAGAATGAACGCATGCGTTGCTACGTCCAGATTGCTGAATGAAAAAGATTGAACTTATCATGAGAGAAAATGCGATCGATCGAAACAATAACAATGAGTGAAATGAACGAAATGAAAACAACACCGCGAACAAAAACTTTTTTGATTTCTGCGCAAAAGGGCCTGTCGTATCTGACAAGGCCTTTTCTCAGCATATCGAATTCTTTTCCACTTACAAAAAGTAAAATAAATAAATGACATCCAATTCGGCTATTCATTGTTTGTTTGTTTGTTTCGTTCACTGGTATCTTGGCACTGACGTAGAAAACACCACGCGCACATACGGATCGAATTTAAAAAGCACATTAAATTCGTTGAACAGGCGAAAATAGACTGAATAGATTTTCTATCGAAACACTATAAAAACATGGTGGAATTCGTCGAAAGCCAAGCAAAATATTTGAAGTGTGGCAAAGAGATTCGGTTGTAAGATAGACGATTCCTACTCCATGGTAAAACAAGCAATTCAATTGGCACGGTAGCAACAAAGACAAACACGCTAAACCTGAAAACAAGAATCGTAAACACCGAAATTGTATGATTATATTATTGCAATATTTTACGGTTAGTGCACAAGACATCGACGCTCCGCAAATAGATTTCGTGAAAATTTCAGACAGATATGAGCACATACGACATGCATGCGATATGTTCTTTCTCTTCCTCGCCGCAAATCCACAAACGGTGCGAATGGATAATAATTTCCGAAACTCAGCTATGACTGCACACAATGTCGTTGTTCATGCGACGGGCTGACGAAAAAAGCAACGACATCAGCTAAATTGGCCAGTTTCATATATATTTTCTTCGTCCGGTTTTTGTGTTTCTCTTTGTTCCGTAATAAACGGAGTAAATAACTTGTAAAATGAAATTACTGAATTTGATAATAAAAAGCATTTTAAGTGAGATTGCATAAAAAAAACACAAAGTCTTTCACCATTATGTGCAATAGAACCAACACTTTCGCTACCATCATCTTTGTTTCGCCTTTCATTTCGCAGTTGACAACAATTTGAAGCGATTAATTGAAACAAGAATGCGGTGGCCAACAAGCAACTGGTATGTTTTATTGTGCTGATCCTAATTAGCGAATTCCGATAGAGAGAACCATAAAATAATGGCGGAAATGACTAAATGAACTACTCTTTTTAATAGATGAGTTCCTATTTTCAGCAGCTGAATTTCTCTTTTCCGCATTTTTGTCATAATTCAGTAACATTTAAAATTGAGTCCGTTTCAATTTCAAGAATGGATTCGGTCATTTCGAAATCAAATGGTTTGATCAATACCTTCTAAATCACAATCGCGCAATATCAACATCGTGTGAACTGAAAGACAAAACCGTTGGCTGAAAATTTAATAAGGAAATAGAAATAATAAGAACGTTCATATTTTATTTCACAACGGAAATAGATTAACGATTATAAAACGGTAGTTTGAAAAATGAACGGTTCGAAACAATATTTGGAAAATAATGAATTTGATGGGAAATGAATATGTATGGAAAGCGAAACGACCGTCAAGTGAACTCACATTCTAGCACCTATGAAACCTCTAACAGCGATCAACGTGCAAGATCATTACATAGATAAGGTTGAATGATTCACTTAATCACACAAGACCTCTTCAAACCAACCCACAAAATGTGTAACGACCGAATAAATCATTCGTACCAAGAATAGCTTGAATATCTTTCGAAAAAAGTACCTTCATTTTTTGCTAGCACATTTTCAATGTTCACATATTTCCTCGCCCGCAAGATTCTTATGCAATTTGTAATAAAGGTCAAATTCTTCCATACGAAATTTAATGCACTAAATATAAAAAACCATGTAATTTTCTGCTCGCCCAGACATTGAATTTTTCACTATCAGCATGTAATCTGTATCATATAAAAATTATAACTGTATTAAGACATATGCCCAAGTTACGCTTTATAAAGCAGGCGCTATCGGCCGTTTACATCTTGCGCTTCAGTATTTTTCGTGTCAAACAGCATAAAATAACATAAATGTAGTCTTCAAATGAGATTCTATTGAGACATCAGAAGCAATTAAATTTCATCATTCTTCACATCACATCAAATTATACGATGTTACTTGCAGCATTTCATGAAAGCAACACTAAAATTAATTATGGATGATGATTTAATTACATCTTTATTTATTCAAATAGCACCAAATGGTTGCACTCGCGAATCATTATCCAGCTGAACATCACTAGTGAATTCAAGGGCGCATTTCATAAAATGAATTAACACAAATCGTAGCTTCTGAAATGTGATAAAATAATAAAAAGGGCTTAAAAACAAATAACATAAATTTAAAGAAAAATAAATTCAAAAGCATTTCCCTGCAAATGTTAACCATAAATTGTTTTTTCATATTCCAGCTTCTCTACTTGGAACATCAACAGCGCATCAGCTCGTCCAGGCCATCCGTCAAAAGTGCACAGCTGAAGAAGTGCTAAGCATCCTAAATGAACTACCAAACCCAAACAATAACAACGAAATGGTCGAATTGACCTATAATCCATTGAAAATTGATGTTTTCGTTCAAACATTACTGAACCTCGGCTCGAAAAGTTTTTCGCACAGTTTTGCTGCCATTGCGAAATTCCATCAAGTTTTCAAAGTAAGTCAATGAATTTGTATATACAGGGTGGGCCATCTAACGTTTGCATTTTGACAAAATTGTTTATTTAGAGAATGACAGCTCAAATGTCAAAATGTCTCAACTGTCAAAATTTAAATGTCAAAATGCAAATTTTATATTGCCCACCCTATACAAATAAAATACACAAAATTGAAAATCTACACAATTAGATAATATCTAATGGATATTTGAAATTATACCAAAAGATTATAACATTTTGGTGCATTCACTGTAACGAAAACGTATTTTTTTGCAGACAATCGCCGATTCGGAAGAGGCGCAGGTTTGTTTGTTACACAATGTGTACGAGCTTTGGAGCAATCATCAACAAATGATGTGTGTTTTGGTTGACAAACTGCTGAAGACGCAAATTGTGGAGTGCTCAGCTGTTGCAACATGGATCTTCTCCGAAGAAATGAAAAATGACTTCACAAAGATGTATTTGTGGGAAATACTTCACTTGACCATCAAGAAAATGAATAAACATGTCATCAAATTGGGTTGGTATTTCTAAATCCATTCATTTAATTCTAAAAAATGTTATTAATTGAGCCATTTAAATTGAAAGGTACTGAATTGGCTGAAGCAAAGGAAAAATTGTCTCGCGTCGAGTCTTCGTCGAGTGACTCAGAGGATGAGGGTGGAAACAAGCGAAAGAAGATTGAAGTTGGTGAAAAGCCGACCGAAGAAATGGTCGAAAAAATGGAAGAAAAACTGGAGCAGGCCAATACGGACCAGAAACGTCTATTTTTGATCATTTTTCAACGTTTCATTATGATTTTGCCGGAACATCTAGTTCGTAGCGATACGAATGGCCAAGACTTTGACACCGACTGGTATCGCTGGACTATCGGGCGCTTGCAACAGGTGTTTTTATTGGTAAGTGACATATTTTTCCTAAATAAATTAAGTTAAATATCATATTCATTTGGACGCTGACATCCTATTAATAATACTATTGAAAAATTTCTTCTCTTTTCAGCACCACGAGCAAGTTCAAAAGTACAGCAGTACTTTGGAAACGCTACTCTTCTCATCGGAACTGGACTCACGCATTTTGGATGTGTTCCAACAATTTGTAGCTCTACGAGCATAGACAATCGTATCACAATATACGGATCCTCATTTAAATATTTCAAAACAACGTGTATTATTCTGCTGAGTGAGAGAAATAGAATATTCATAGAATCGATAACGAAATTGTGTATTGAGAAATTAAAACAGAATATATTCTACAACATGATAGATTTTATATCATATTGACACTATAATGAAAGATTTAAATAGAAAATATATTCGATGTGATGAATATTTTATCAACTCCATGCACGCACTATAATATTTATCTTTTTTTAGAACTAAATCCTACAATTTTCTTTCCCTTCAAACGTTGAACAGTTACAGAAATTGTGTCAATAAAAGAGAAGGGAAACAATATTTGAAGGGTTGAGAGTAAAAGTGTCCAAAGTAATCTCACCTCCTTTTCTCGCTGATGGAAATGTTTATGAACAAAAGCAGGAGGTGAGATCACTTTGGTCACTTTCACTCTCAACCCTTCATTTGTTGTATGTGCGAAGTGTTTTGGTAACATATTCACTTTCGATGGTTAAATGTTGAGATGATGTAATGAAACGAGCATTTTCTATGTTTAGAATCCTCTCATTCCTCCAATATCGCCCATACATGTACAAATAAAAACCAATTGTCAAAGTGAAGTTGATTGTTTTAATTTATTCCCTGTTCGTTTTAAATAATCGAGCGTACCGCTCATATCTCCCATTCTACAGGCGCCAGCTGGTTGCTTTTTGGAATGTCAAAGGTATGTAACCACATCATCAATTCAATGTATATTATTATTATAAATGGTTGACTTGCTAGATCGTCATGCCGCAGTTGTAGAAAACGTTTAACTTACATTGATACAGTTTAAAACTTTATGGTGAAATGCAATCTACTTTGAGGAAAATAAAAACAACACTCGTATAAATTTGGGCCGTAAATATTGGCAACACAGTACACACATTTGTTTAGTGACAACAGCTTTGACAAAGTGAAGCAACTATAATTTGAAAATCTATGAAAATGAACCGATCGATCTTCGAATGTTACATACTTTCGTTGAATCACGAATCCATTATTCATCATTCAAGACATCATATCCTTTTTTCTAAAGATTATGTGAAAAAATGAGAATTTCACACAATTTTCCAATAACAACCCATTTACTCCATGAAAAAATTGGGTAAGAAAAATACTATTCCTAATATGGTTCGAATGAGCTATCGACCATGATAGCTATTTATCATATGTTTCCAGGATAGCTATTTATCTGCAAGCCATTTTTACATAAGCAATTGCGATTGAAAGTGTCCTGTATCTCCATTGGGCAGCCAAATTCGGCCATACTGCTTCAGGCTCTTTTAATCATCAAGGTGTGGAAAATCTATGGAAAAATATCTGCACTACAATTCGAAATAATCCTGTACAGAATGAGTAGGAGTTGAAATCAATGGAATTTATTCATTTATTGGCTTTGTTTCGAAATTACCATTTATATAATTAAGAACACCTTTCACGAGAACGATAATGTAGTATAATGGTAACAAAGTTTGTCCAAAAAAATGAATGAACATTTGATTCAAATCCAGATTATGTCACATGAAATATTGAATAATTTGATAAATATGAATTCTGAAATTGAATGGGAACATGTAAAGCCATACAGAAATGAAGTAATGAATCCATTTGATGAATCGTCGCATGTTTCAATTAAATTTTAATTAGAAAATAAATAAGGAATAAAAAATCAAAAAATCTTCAATGCAGAAGAGCAGGAAAGTTCTTGGAATGCAGTTAATAGAACAAAAATAGCCGAAATAAAAAGCGCTTCATTGAAATTTTTATTCTTTTTATTTGATTTTCTCAATGGTTTTTTTTTGTCTGATACATAAATTGCAGAAATACGTATGGGGTGATGATTAATAGATTACTAGAATTTATTTTAAATAGCTGATGTTTGGTAATAAATTCTATTGTATTTCCATGCAAAGATTTTGGTTGTTGGTTTTGCAGGTATTTTTGCCATTTTATTATTTGTTTAAATATTCTATTTAATGGTTTTACCTTTTCATTTGAATAAATTTGAATGCGAGTACAACTGATGTAGAAACTACATGATAAACATTTGGGGGCACAAAGCTGAGTGTGCAAATGGTGTAATATTTTGATCATGTACTTCAAGAGAGAATTTATGGGTAAACTTGATTTCGCTTCGCACATGGGAATGCATATAAATTCGCTAGTAAACTACGTTCCGAAATGGTCTACTTAAAGTCGAGCGACATTCATCATTGCAGATTTTTACATTGCAGCAACAATTCATACGGATGAAATGAGCACTCGCCAAAAGTCGACCATTCGGCATGTATGCCGGTATAAATGGCGTATCGTTGATATATTTGGTGAATGTGATAAATTGTAGTCTGGTTATAGTTCGCTATTTATTGTATTTTTGTTTGTTTACTTTGACAGTGTCCTCAAGTGTAGTTGTGTGAATAAAATATTTTTTATCTTAGATATTTCTCACATTAAATTGACTAGAGATAATATGGATGCTACTAAATTGTATGCAATAACATTTGTTTATATAATTTATTTGAGTATATTTTTTTTTTGTCAATGCAATGCGTCCTATGAGATTTGTGTTAATCAAGCAAATTTATAGACCAACTAAATCGATGGAAATCGTCAATTGGGCCGTTGGTTAGCGAATTATCATATCATTGATTGACAATATCATTTGAAAATGTTCGTCTCAGTTGACTTATGATAGATATTATTTTAGCTCGTGTTACACAGCCATAGCGTGCAGATGACAACTGTTAGTCGAACTAAAAACATGTTCGCTCATGATGGGCATTGACGATTGCCATTAAGCATTGAATGCATTTTTTTTGTAATAATTTTCATCCAATGTTTGTCCACACCGTAAGCAAAATTGGTAATAATAAACATATACATAGAATTTCTCACTTGCTATTCGTCCCATCGTTGTAACACTGACGAGCGCCAGCGTGTATTTTTTTTTTTTTTTTGCTAATTTCAAGGTGCAACAAACGTCAAACAATCTCGTTCAAATGATCATTGTGCAAAATTGTTCAAATGAATTTTCGGTCATTTTCCTGTTACCGTTTATCTTGTCACGGGAAAATAATTGGTTGGGCATAAAAATGGTCAATTTTGTACGTATACAGTGATTAGAAAAACGTAATTCAACGCGTATTATTGAAATAATAAGGACTGAAAAGATCCCTGCTTCAAGACACTTTTTTTTTGTTTGCATGATTTTGCAATATAAAAAACTATTTCTTTCACCGAATTTTTCTCATGTGTAATTTCTTTTTTTTATCTATTTATTTAACAAATTATTATTTGTGTGGTGCTGAATGACGCACTCATTTTGCTATCCTATGAAATTATATGTTTTGTATGTACTTTTTCCATTCGTCTGAGATCACATCATTCGTTTGGCTTTGCTTTATTTCGATTTCATTAAAAAAAAATTCAATAAAATTGAAGATAATCTAGCTGCAAACATAACAATTTTCGGGAAAAAATCAGAAAACTCCGTGAACTTGTACGCATTTCTAAATAAATATTAAATAGCGTGATCAAAAACGCAGATCAAAAATTCTACTAGCAAATGAAGGCAATTTTGACAAAATATTTTAAGAGTTTAAAAAAAATGTTCCGTTCAACAATAACAACCGCTTATTTTCGATTTCATCGTAATCAATTTAGAGAGAGCAAGCGCGGTAGAGCGTGCAGCTGAACTGAATTTGGAATAAATGCAATTGTTTCCTATTTGTATCACAAGTCTTAAGTCCTGCAAAATGTTTGAAGCTTGTCACTTGCTCATTCTATTTATTGTTTTACGTCTTCCATTTTAACATTTTATTTTCACTCTACCTCTCTTGTTTAATTCGTACATTCCATTGAGGTCAATGTATTGAAAATTATTTTTGTTTTTATTATAATATTCATTTCGTTATAAAGTCATCCTTCTATTGTTAAGCCTTCATTCGATTTTTTTTTTTTTGATTTTCTTCATCGTTATCACAATTACTTTTTATAGTTCAAGAAGAAATGCAATTGAAATGTGGAAAATATCAATTTGAGAATGAAAATATAATTCGGCTGAAATGCAAAACTAAAACTATTCTTATCGAATTTGAGATGATTTTTAACTATTTGAATGAAAAGTTGAAAAACAAAATCAAATTGATTCTTTGACAAATATCGTAAATTGGCTTAAATTGTTTAGCCAGTTTCATTTCTTCGGCGAGAGAAAAAATTAACCGGCGCTAATAATATCTGAGTTGGATATTTGGCGTTTATTCATTGATCGGGGAAGCCATTTAAATTCACTGCTAAATCACCTATTTACCGTTATATATAAGCATCAGATCAACGTTTAAAGTCTTTCAAATAATTTATTTTTTCGTCTTTTTTTTGTTGTTGTTAAATTTTCGGATTGTTTTCTAGAAACTGTTTTTTTCGTGCTCATTTTTCTTAGTACGTAAAACTAAAAAATACCTAAATTTATTCGTGTAGTTGTTTTTTTATGTTAGGTATAAGTTGGAATTGGTTAGTCGTGGTGAATGGCTGTTCGATTGTTCGGATGGTTGCTAGGTATGAGTTTCATCAGGATGTTTTTGTTGTGCGGTTATTCGATTTTCTATGAAATGTGTCCACGCATTTTCACACATTGTTGCACCTTCAGTCAGTGGCCAATCAAAAACGTCTTTCGAAACCGAACGATTCCATGCGAATGCATCACATTCCTTGCAATCTATTGGGTTCAACCATCTCATTATATAAAGTAATAACTAACACTAGAAATTAAATTAGATTATTTTCTTCATATATGAATTGGGCCATGAAATTATTGTGGTTTCTAGGCAAATCATAGCTTCTCATTTCAAGCATATTTTATAATGGAAATTTGACGTTGAAACAAAAATTCAATTTTACTACAATTCTATTTGAATTTTCCATTTTTATTGCCAGCAACGTTGGAACCGTTGACGGGCCAATTCAATAAAATAGTTGAATGTCTGATTTTTGATTATGCTAATTTGATAAGCGGTCCAATTGAAATGTCCCAATCATCAAAGCAAATAAATTGAATTTTTAGATGCGAAAATAGAAACATTTTAAAAACTTTCATCTTCTTTTTTTAAGGTACATCAATTACATAATTTAGATTATGTTTAAAGATACTATGATTTATTATTTGAAAGCTCGTTCGATATTTTTTGAGAAGTTTTGACAGCAAAAACATAAACATTTCGGGAGCATGTATAATATCTGTTCTTTTCTATTACACTGTATTCCGTATTCGTCTGCAACATTTTGATTCTTGAGTTCATCTTTCCATGGCATTTTCGCCTAGCAAATATATTGTAATCAACAATAACTTCACATAAATAAATTATTTTGGGGGCAATGCACGACTTTCAATAAATATAAGGAAAGATTTTTTTTTATTTGGTTAAAATTTTGATTAAAGTATCGGTGAAGCGAATGTTTTTTTTTTTCTGTGCACCGTTCGTTCCATTGTTTGAATGATATCCTGCTGTCAAGCGGTGCGGTACATTTTTTATATATCAAATTGAATTTCATGAATAGATTGTGCATTTGTTTGAATAAAACTGATGACATTCAAAGGGGAAAAGGCTTTGCTTATAGTTTATTCCTACATTCGAGTCATGGAACTCAATCATTCATCTACTTCACTCTACCACAAAATCAGATGAAAAATTGCTAATTTAGAACTCCAAACGATAAGCTGAGCATGATGTTTCATGATCTTGTAGGTTTATTGTGCACCGTGATGCCGATGGCGATAAGTCAATGTGGTACTTGGCGAGCAACTCCTCATTTTCGGCCACCCAATAGCCTAGCACGTCTGTGTCGTATGTGGGAATAATTGTGACCTCTGCAAATGCTCGCAAAAATATTACAAATAATTTCAATTGGAAATCACATGAAGAATTTAATGAGCAATTGAAATTATGTTTCAATGCAACTATTTGAATAAATAAAATGATATAGAATGAAATTTCACCTAGACTTTTGTCCTCCCAAGTTTGTTTGGCTTCAAGCAAAGCGTTGTAGACATCGCGGCTAGGCTCGGTGCCAGAGAATACGTAATATCGTGCTCGGACTCGTTTGAAAAATTCCACATGTGAATAGTATGAGTTGCCATTATGGGGTACGTATGTAAGATCCATATAAATCGGTGCGGGTTTCTTACTTTTATTCGGCGAATTGGAGCGTTTTTGAATGTTCTTTTCGTTATTCAGTTTGATTTTGGCAGATGTTATCTTCCGTTCTTTCTTTGGTGTTGGGGGATTATCGTTGACAGATGCTGGAAGACCTAAAGGTTTTCCCCAAGATGCAACACGCTCTTCGGCTTTCTTTAAATCATCCTCCAATTGTTTTGCCAAAACTTCAGCGGCTAATGTCGATGAAGTGGCCGATGTGCTCGAAGTAACTGTTTCTTCTTTAACTTCCTTTTGAGTATCTGTAGACTGTTCTACATCGATTTGTTCTTTTGGTGTTTTGATATCAGTCAATGGGAATCCGGCAGAAGCTTCGCCCAATTTATCCAATGGGAATTTTGATGGTGAAAATTCATATTTTGATGTGATCGATGACATAACATCAGTGCCACGTGCTTGGCGATGCTCTTCCAATGCCTTTTCAAAGCCCACATCAGCTTCTTCTAAGAATTTATAATTGCCCGATTGTGTGATCTGGAAAGACTCTGGGTCGCTGGCATTTGCATCTTCCGGCAAGTGCTGAGTATCGAATTGTTTTGTAATGATTGTTCGCACTGTGGTTACTGTAACTGGCACCGATTTTTCTACACAACTTGGCAATTCGCCATAGAATGACGCACTCATCGGATCCATTGCATACGAAGATGATACTGTCACGGCCGATTTGTATTCCTGGCTACCGTATTGTGGTGGTATGTCATTTTGTGAGTCATCAATATCCAAATCGGATTTCTTGCTCAGTTCGGAATTTGATCGTTCAAATTGATAGTCTTCATAGGAATATTTTTGACTTGATGTTACAGCTTCATCGTCACTAATTGGCAAACTTTCATTATCTGAATCACGGAATGTTTTCGATTCGGTTTTAATCGTTAAGATTTCCTTCGATACGATTTGAACGGATGATATTACATCTTTGGCTGCGTCTGGCTGTTCAATTGAATGTTTTTTCGTGTCGAAGCCACTCAATGCGTCACCATCCAAAACCGTTTCAATAGAGCCTTTTTCCGATGTGGTGCTTTCTAGTGACGAATGTGCACTTTTTTGATGACTTAGTTTGCTATCCAAGCTCGATAATTGGTCATCTTTGATGACGATAGCTGTTGTTTCACTTGATTCGACCTTTGTTGCTGTTACAATTGTTTCAACTTTTTCAGCACTTGGCTTGCTCATGATTTTTTCATCGATTTTCTTCACATCTTCAATCAAAGTACTAATGTCTGAGGCCTTTCGAGTTGATCCAATCAAATTTGAATCATCTTTCGATGCTTCGGAAATGTTCTCCAAACCAAAACTATGTGGCGATTTGTCAGTACCAAAAACTGAAATCGATGCTACCGACTTGGACCGCAACTCTTTCATTATTTCTGACTTTTGTGGGAGCCCATGAATTTCTTTTTCTAAGTCTTCTTTGCTGATAGTTTTTGCATCAACAAAATCACGAATACCATGAATAGTACTCCCAGTCGCAATATGAATACCAATCAAATCAGTATCGTCGCCGCTGTCTTTCTCGTCTTTCGCCTCTTCTACTTTTTCGCTTGACTGAACTACTGTAGTAGTTTGAACTATTGTTGTTTTTGCTTCACTAATTTCACTTGTTCTATCACTGGCACTCGATTCAGGTCGAGTCGTTGTTGCTGTTTGTCCAGAAATGTCTAGTTTTTCGCTCACAATTGATTGTGATCGTGATTTTTGTTCATCTTCAGTCTCAATTTTTTCTTCATTTCGAACACTTGCTACGGATTGGCTGCGTGATTCAGATTTTACTGTTACTTCTGCCTCTTTAGCATCTTTAGTAGGCGGTGCTGGTGATTTTTGGCCATCATTTGCACTAACACCACTTGCAGCTGATTCTGGACGAGAGAGTTCAGACTTCAGCACAATTTTATCGTCCACTTTTTCCAATGAATCTTTTTTAGTACTATCAACCGGGGGCACTGGCGATTTTGCATCGTCTTTTTTGTTGCTTGCACTTGAATCTCGTCGGCTCGCTGGCGTCGCTCTTCCAGACATATTTTCGTCAGCTATGGATTGTGATCGTGATTTTTCATCTTCTACAGTCTCAATTTTTTCTTCACTGCGAACACTTGCTACGGATTCGCTGCGTGATTCTGATTTTACTGTTACTTCTGCCTCTTTAGCATCTTTAGTAGGCGGTGCTGGTGATTTTTGGCCATCATATGCACTAACACCACTCGCAGCTGACTCTGTACGAGAGAGTTCAGACTTCAGCACAATTTTATCGTCCACTTTTTCCAATGAATCTTTTTTAGCACTATCAACCGAGGGCACTGGCGATTTAGCATCGTCTTTTTTGTCGCTTGCACTCGATTCCAGTTGACTTACGACAGCCGGAAAAGACTCTATTTCCAATGATTTCTCGTCGTCTTTTTTGTCAACCGCGCTTGAATCTGGTCGGCTCGCTTTTCCAGGCATATCTCGCTTTTCGTCATCTATGGATTGAGATCGTGATTTTTGTGCTTCTTCAACTTCAATATTTTCTTCGCTTACGATGCTCACCACCGACTGACTGCGAGATTCAATTTGGGACTTAATTTGTACTTCTTGAACTGGTGGAACTGGTGAAACTGGTGTATCTTCCGACAGTTTTTCGGCGATTTTCTCGTCTTTTATTGACGGTGAACGCGACACTTGTTCATTTCTCTCATCGCTTGCACCTGATTTTGGTCGTGATGAATCTTTTACTTCGCTTTCTACAGCCGATGAAGCTATTTTTTGTTCGGTAATTGTACTAATACTTGAACAAGTTTGAGATTCAGAAATCAAAAATGATTTGGTCACTTCTGTTTTGTCGATAATTGATGGAAAGTGTGATTTTGGTTCAAATTTCTCATCGCTGATGTGTGATTTAATCGAATCTGCGAGTGATTTTTGTGGTTCAAAGCCCTTTGCATCACTAATTAAACTGGCAGAAGATTCGCGACGGCTATCAACAGATTCTTTTATGTTACTCTCATCATCTTTTTTGTCACTAGCACTCGATTCGGGTCGGCTTACTTCAACTGGTGTGGTTTTTCCTGAAATATCCTGTTTCTCGCTTATAATTGATTGCGAACGTGTTTTTTCTGATTTTAAAATCTCAACTTGTTGTTCACTAATAACTTCTTCTCTGGCTGATGGCGCTGGTGACTTTTGACCATTTTTCACACTCACGTCACTTGTAACGGATTCAGGACGAGATAGTTCACTCTTCGATGCACTTTCTACTTTGTCTAATAAATTCTTTTCCATACAGTCAATTGGCGATGCTTGTGATTTAGAAATCAGTTCATCGCCTTTTTTGTCACTTGCACTCGATTCTGGTCGACTCACATCGGCTGGAGTGGCCTTTCCACAAATATTCTGTTTTTCGCTAACTATTGATTGTGAACGAGATTTCTGCGTGTCTTCGGTAATTTGTTCATCTTTCAACGATAATACCGGTGAAATGTGTTCCACTTCTTTTTCGCTCACACGTGATGCTGGTCGCGATGAATCTTTTTGTGCACTTTCAATCGGAGGTGATGGCGATTTTTCAAGCGCCGTCTTTTCAACCGATGCACTTACAATAGAGCCACTTCGTGATTCAATTTTAACTGATGTTTCTTCTATTTGCTCATATTTTTGTTCATATTTAGTACTGATATTGCTAGCACTTGATTCAGGTCGAGATGATTCATAAGGTTTCAGATCTGTCACATCTTCTTTTGCCACCGAATATTTTTTATCACTTTCATTTATTGGACTAACTGGTGGTGATTTCATGGGTTCATCGTCTTTCTTATCACTGCTACTCGATTCGGGTCGACTTGAATCTGCTGGTGTCGCATTTCCCAAAACATCATGTTTTTCGATTGAAATCGATTGAGATCGTGATTTTAGTGTTTCCTCAATTTCAAATTTCTCTTCACTGACAATACTTGCAACTGATTGGCTACGTGATTCTGGCTTTTGTTCTTCTTTTGTTGGTGGTGTTGGTGACTTATGTTCGCTGGCAACCGAATCGGGACGGGATAAAACATCCTTCAAAATTATTTTATCGTCCACTTCCTCTAGAGAGTCCTTTTGAGCACTCTCAACTGGAGAACTTGGAGACCTTGATGCTGCTACATCGTCTTTTTTCTCACTGGCACTTGACTCTGGTCGACTTACATCAGCCGGAGAGACTTTTCCAGTTTCATCTGCTTTTTCACTTACTGTTTGTCTTCGAGATTTTTGTGTTTCCTCGATTTCAACTTTGTCATCGCTAACAACACTCGCAACTGATTGGCTACGTGATTCGGGCTTTTGTTCGTCTTTTGCTGAAGGTGTTGGTGACTTTTGTTCACTGGCAACTGAATCGGGACGAGATAAATCATCCTTCGAAATTATTTTATCATCCAATTTCTCTATAGAGTCTTCCTTGTCACTAGCACTCGACTCGGGTCGACTAACATCAGCTGGAGTGGCTTTTCCGTGTGTATCTGGTTTTTCACTTACTGTTGATTGTGGTCGTGATTGTTGCGCTTCCTCAGTTTCAGCTTTCTCTTCACTGACAATACTTGCAACAGATTGGCTACGTGATTCTGGCTTTTGTTCGTCTTTTGCTAAAGTTGTTGGTGACTTTTGTTCACTGGCAACCGAATCGGGACGAGATAAATCATCCTTCGAAATTATTTTATCATCCAATTTCTCTATAGAGTCTTTCTTGTCACTAGCACTCGACTCGGGTCGACTAACATCAGCTGGAGTGGCTTTTCCGTTTGTATCTGGTTTTTCACTTACTGTTGATTGTGGTCGTGATTGTTGCGCTTCCTCAGTTTCAGCTTTCTCTTCACTGACAATACTTGCAACTGATTGGCTACGTGATTCTGGCTTTTGTTCTGCTTTTGCTGGAGGTGTTTGTGACTTTTGTTCACTGGCAACCGAATCGGGACGAGATAAATCCTCCTTCGAAATTATTTTATCATCCAATTTCTCTATAGAGTCTTCCTTGTCACTAGCACTCGACTCGGGTCGACTAACATCAGCTGGAGTGGCTTTTCCGTGTGTATCTGGTTTTTCACTTACTGTTGATTGTGGTCGTGATTGTTGCGCTTCCTCAGTTTCAGCTTTCTCTTCACTGACAATACTTGCAACAGATTGGCTACGTGATTCTGGCTTTTGTTCGTCTTTTGCTAAAGTTGTTGGTGACTTTTGTTCACTGGCAACCGAATCGGGACGAGATAAATCATCCTTCGAAATTATTTTATCATCCAATTTCTCTATAGAGTCTTTCTTGTCACTAGCACTCGACTCGGGTCGACTAACATCAGCTGGAGTGGCTTTTCCGTGTGTATCTGGTTTTTCACTTACTGTTGATTGTGGTCGTGATTGTTGCGCTTCCTCAGTTTCAGCTTTCTCTTCACTGACAATACTTGCAACTGATTGGCTACGTGATTCTGGCTTTTGTTCGTCTTTTGCTAAAGTTGTTGGTGACTTTTGTTCACTGGCAACCGAATCGGGACGAGATAAATCATCCTTCGAAATTATTTTATCATCCAATTTCTCTATAGAGTCTTTCTTGTCACTAGCACTCGACTCGGGTCGACCAACATCAGCTGGAGTGGCTTTTCCAGGTGTATCTGGTTTTACACTTACTGTTGATTGTGGTCGTGATTGTTGCGCTTCCTCAGTTTCAGCTTTCTCTTCACTGACAATACTTGCAACAGATTGGCTACGTGATTCTGGCTTTTGTTCGTCTTTTGCTAAAGTTGTTGGTGACTTTTGTTCACTGGCAACCGAATCGGGACGAGATAAATCATCCTTCGAAATTATTTTATCATCCAATTTCTCTATAGAGTCTTTCTTGTCACTAGCACTCGACTCGGGTCGACTAACATCAGCTGGAGTGGCTTTTCCAGGTGTATCTGGTTTTTCACTTACTGTTGATTGTGGTCGTGATTGTTGCGCTTCCTCAGTTTCAGCTTTCTCTTCACTGACAATACTTGCAACTGATTGGCTACGTGATTCTGGCTTTTGTTCGTCTTTTGCTAAAGTTGTTGGTGACTTTTGTTCACTGGCAACCGAATCGGGACGAGATAAATCATCCTTCGAAATTATTTTATCATCCAATTTCTCTATAGAGTCTTCCTTGTCACTAGCACTCGACTCGGGTCGACTAACATCAGCTGGAGTGGCTTTTCCAGGTGTATCTGGTTTTTCACTTACTGTTGATTGTGGTCGTGATTGTTGCGCTTCCTCAGTTTCAGCTTTCTCTTCACTGACAATACTTGCAACAGATTGGCTACGTGATTCTGGCTTTTGTTCTGCTTTTGCTGGAGGTGTTTGTGACTTTTGTTCACTGGCAACCGAATCGGGACGAGATAAATCATCCTTCAAAATGATTTTATCGTCCACTTCCTCTAGAGAGTCCTTTTGAGCACACTCAACTGGAGAACTTGGAGACTTTGATGCTGCTTTATCGTCTTTTTTCTCACTGGCACTTGACTCTGGTCGAATTACATCAGCTGGAATAGTCTGTGCACTCGACTCTGGGCGACTAATATCAGCCGGAGTGGCCTTTCCAGTTTCTTCTACTTTTTCACTTACTGTTGATTGTGGTCGTGATTGTTGCGCTTTTTCAGTTTCAGCTTTCCCTTCGCTAACAGTACTTACAATGGATTGGCTGCATGATTCAGTTTTTGTTGTAAATTGTTTTTCTTCCACTTGTGGAATAGGTGATTTTGAATCATCTTGCACGCTCGCATGACTGGCATTTGATTCTGGGCGAGATGATTCGGCAGTTTTTTCCAATGAATTCTTTTTGACACTTTCAAGAGGGGGACTTGGTGACTTGGCCTCATCATATTTTTTATCACTTGTACTCAATTCTGGGCGAATGGTAGGAGTAGCTTTTTCAGAAACTCCTATCTTCTCACTGACTATTGACTGTGAACGCGATTTTTCAATTAATATTTCATCTTTTAATTCTTCATCTTTGATTGATGGAGCTGGAGATTTTTGTTCAACTTTGTCGACACCTTCACGTGATACTGGTCTTGATGCATCGCTTCTCGCAGTCTCAACTGAAGAAGGTGATTTTGTGACAGACTCAGACTTCTCAACGACAATTCCGGTTTTTTCAATGATAGTTTCGGTATTTTCAACGCTAACGACGGATTCAGTTCGCGATTCAGTTCTTACAATTACCTCTTCCTTCACATCACCCTCTTCCCCTTCAACAATTTTATGAATTACTGAATCGTCTTTTTGATCAGGTGTTTTGATACCTTCAATTTCAACAGATCCATGGCTACTGCTAGGTGCTGATGGTGATCCAGTTGATTTGCCTGATGAAATGGACAATTTTTCATCCAATTTGTCTTGAACTTGTTTTTCTGGTGAGCTGCATGTTTCTTTGAGCTCTGGTTCAGTTGTATCGCTGAAATGGCTCATTGCAGATTCAGGACGATCGCTTAATCGGCTGGTCGACGATCCTCGGCGTTGCAAATCATCAACATCCAATGTTGCTTCAACTGCTTCCTTTGAGTGTTCAGCTTTCTTTTCGAAATCAAAGTGTCCCACATCTGGCGTAGTTTTCCCCGATAAAGCTTCAGGTGTAGTTGCTGCTGGGCTGAATTTAATTGTGCCTTCGGCACAAATTTCAATCTCTTCACCACCATCTTCACTGCTGGCTGTCACTAACATTCGTTGAACAGTTGCACTATCTTCTTCTAATTTGCTCTCTGCGCGCTCAATTTTTCCTTTGTCATCGATGATTTCTTCTTTCTTGTTGCCATCCTTATCAGATACAAATTTTTCTTCAGCCGCTGTTTCAATTTCTTCGCCCTTTTCGGCTACTTTAACTTTGTCAACATGTTCGGCTTGTTCGACTTTCCTAACTTCCTCAATTTTCTCGACTTGTGCGATTGGCTCTGTCACGCTTGGTTTGCGTTCTTCCATTTTTTCAGGTGAAGCTGAATCTAGTTTTCCGGTCGCAAGTGATTCCTTTCGTTCGTTTGAAGTTTCGACATGGACAGTCTCTTGCACGTGAGATTTCTCGATTTTTGTAATTTCTTCGGTGCTTTTAACATCAATTTCATCAGGTTTTAAATCTAGCGATGAATTGGATCGAGAAAATTTGTCCAATGAACTCTCATCTTTAGTATAGTCCTTTTCACTAAATGTGCTGATTGCCGATTCACGTCGCGAAACATCAAGATCATCACTGACAATCGAATGTTTGCGACCAATGTCACTGGTGTCTAAATTATCTTTTTCGAGCGTTGGTTGATGTTTTTCAGCAATTTCATGTTGCTCTTTTTCATCGAATGATATTGTTTTTGCTTCTGACAAAGAAGCTGACAAATCAATGTCAGCATCCTGTTTCGGGATGAGTCCGGTTACGTCTGGTGTACTGACACGTTGCAAAATATTCTTTTCCAAAACTTCTTCATCGAAATCGGGTATAATATCGGTAATATCTTTTTCCGATTTTAAAACCTCGGCGACATTTGCAACAATTTTCAAAACTTCTTGCTCTCGCGGTGAAATCGATCTGGGTGGTTGGATTTGCACTTCAAGTGGAGCACCCGTTTTCGGATCCAACAGCTGAACTTCGTCGCGGGGTGGTGGTACTTGATCCTCGTCTTCTTCTTTGATATCATTCAAAGATGAATCGTCACCTTCCAACGTTTCCGTTATTGTTTTGTCGAAAACTTGTAAATCAATCAATTTACTCTTCTCAACAATCGGCGATTCAACCGTCGTAATGTGTGTTTCACGCAATTCTTGTTCATATTGAGTGTCAAATGGATGACTATAATCATAAACTTCTTTGTATTCAGTTGATTTCGATGTCGAATCTATTGTATGCTCTTCGGCAGAAATGCTTTCATTTTGCACGGGCATTGGTTCTTCTTTAGTTTGTGTCGCGTATTTTGATGTTACATCTGTCTCTCGTTCAACAGGCGACACACTCTTCCGCTCAATTTCTGCACTTGTCATTTTCTCAGCAACACTCTGTTTTCGTGATTCACTCATTTTTTCTGGTGATGGGCTTTTGGATGACTCCATTTTGCTTTCGACCGATTCTGGCTTTGAAATCTCTTCTTTAATTCCGGTTTCACCAACCAAACTTGTTCGTTTCGAGTCGGTTGTAGTTACATTTTCGACCACAATTTCTTTTGCTGAGATTGGCGATGCACTAATTTGCTCTTTGAGGTCTGGAGATGGTGTTTTCGAAACAATTCCCTCAATATTTTCCTCTTTTATTGGCGAAGCACTCTTGCTATCTGCTTTACCAGGTTTTTCGTCAACTTTTTCGGTTTCGCAAATATCGATTTCTGATTTGTCGTCAACCGATTCATTTTCTTTTGCACTTTCAAGGTTTTCGTCAATTCCCATAACAAGGGGCACTGCAATTTCACTTGTAGCTTTTTCAGTTGCAGCTACACTTTGTTTTCGCGATTCACTTATTTGTTCGTCTTTAGTTGGTGAAGGGCTCTTGGATTTTCTCACGCTTTCAATCTGCTCTTGATCGTTGATTTTCAAAATTTCTTCTTCTGTTTTAATTTCGGGCTCAATGACTAAACTTGCTCGCTTAACTGCATCAATTTCGTTTGAAGTAGCACTTACTTCATTTTTCAAATCAGGCGATGAGATTTTTGAAATAAGTTTTTCTTGAGTAATGCCACTTGGTTTAACCTCACTCTCCTTCCGTTCGGATAATTTGTCGTCTTGAATTGGTGAAATACTATCTACTTCTTTCTTTATTTCTACTTTTTCTTCGTCTTTTGCAACAGCAGTTTCCGCCCTAATTTCAGTTGTTTCTTCTTGATCAATATTAACTGGCGACACGCTTTTTCGCTCAACAGCTTCATCTTTCGGCACAACAGCTTCTTTTGAAGTATCTTGTGGTTTAGCATCATCAATTGGGCTTTTTCTTTTCAAATCACTTGATTGCTCGGTCAATTCGACTTTGCCAGTCACATCTTTCAATGTACTTTCGAATTGCTCGCCCAAATCCTCAACCATGTATTCCACTTTTTCAACGGGCGATGCAATTTTCGGTTCAATTTTTGTAAGACTATCGTCAATCTTTCGGCCAGTTGTTGGCGATGGGGTTTTCTTTTCAGTTGGGCTTTTTAACATATCTTTTTCTTCTTTAGGAGCAACTTTTCCATCTAAATCTAATTCATCAGCTTTAATAACAGTCTCTTCCATTTTAATCTCAATAGTTTCAGTCTTAATTTCCTGTTTCACGGGCTCATCAATTTTCCGCAGTGAAGCTTTTCTGCTGCCGACTGGTATTTGTTCGTCAACTGTACCGATGTCGGCTTCCTCATGCACTGGTAAATCGGCCACTTCATCTGGTGTTTTAATGTTGAGCTCGCGTATATGCGGTTGTTGAGCTTCAAAGTGCATTGGTTTTGGTTGAATACGTTCAATCGGCTCATCAACGGCTGCAGTCACAACGACTTGTGTCTCTTTCGTCTCCTCTTTTATGTATTTCTCTTCAACTACAGCGTCCTCTTTGACTTCATCCAATGTAATATGCTCATCCTCTGGTAAGGTTGGTGCAGTCGTAGCACCCGACTCAGCCGAAAATGGTTGACTTTCAGGAGGATTATTGATGCCCGCCTCTTTTGTATCACACACTTTTTCCATACCAAATTCCTCTTTGGCATCAGGTTTTTGTTCATCACTTGGTTGCTTTTCTTCAGTCACCGCAGAGCCTTCATCCGATTTGGCTTCTTCATGAAGCTCATATTTCGCCTTTGGAATGTCACCATTCATTTTGTGAGCCATCGAAATTTTCTCCTCTTCTTTTTCTACTGTGAAATAAAAAAATTGCAAATTAATGTATTAATTCTTAGAAGAAAAATACAATTTGATGAACATGTGTTTCAATTCTTTCGATTTATTTCAAACTTACTATCTTTAAGATCAGACTCATCGGCAGCTGGTGCGCTTTCAAGTTCTTTCTCAGCTTCTGTCTCCACATCAGCGCCAGCCTCTGTTTCAGCTTCTTTCACTTGTTGTGGTTCTTCTTCTTCGGTTGTTTCTATGCTTGGTTTGCGTTTCTTCTCCGATTCCTGGGAATCGCGTTGATGTTTCTGGATTTCTTCTTCTTTGCCAGTCAATTCAGCGCTTTCTGGTTCATTCACCGAGTCTTCAGTGTA
Source organism: Obolodiplosis robiniae (assembly GCA_028476595.1). NCBI lineage: Eukaryota > Metazoa > Arthropoda > Insecta > Diptera > Cecidomyiidae > Obolodiplosis > Obolodiplosis robiniae. The sequence continues at coordinate 4,816,030 of CM052015.1, read as the reverse complement.
CGGTTCTTCCTTTTCAATAATGATATACTCTTCATCTTCATCAGCTTCGGTTGTGCTGTCTTGTTTGTCGATAATGGTTCGATGTTCAGGCTCGATTCTTTTATTCCTTACTTCGGACCGTTGCAAAACGGCTTCAATTTCCCGAACCGCCTCTTGTTCTTCAATCAAATCATCCAAAAGCTTGTCTTGTTCAATGGTTTTCTTGGCTTTTCCTTCATCAACTGCGCTTGGTGTTGAAACGACACTCGAATCGGATATGGCTCCTTTATCCAATTTTGGTCTCCGCACAGCGGTGTCCTTGCTGGCTGACTTTTTAACCGTTTTCATTGGACTGCCAGCGGCTGGTTTAGGTCGTCTTGAAATTGCTTTACGTTCAATTTTCTTTTCGACAGTTTGTGCCACTTCTTTTTTCACGGTTTTCACTGTTCTTTGTTTGGACTCAAACACTTTGCGATTGTTCGCTTCTTTAGTGCTCTTAGCTGGAGTGCTACTTGGACTAGTTTTTGCCATTCGACTGATGATCCTCGGTTTAATTTCCTTTTCTTTGTCCTTTGGTTTCGGTTCTTTTTTAGGTGTCGTAATTGGGCTGGATTTCTTTTCCGTTGACGAATCTTTTTTCAATTTTTTCTCCATAGATTTGGGTGGTCGCGAATCAATGCGTGATTTCACCGATGATTTTGTTTCGGTCGCTGCTTTATTATCCTTTTCGACGTCCTTTTCCTTTTCGAAAGGTTTAATTATTTTTGCTGTTTCATGTTTTTCAGGTGCAATTTTCGGCTCAGGATCAGCAGCGGTGACGGTTTCTTTTTCAGTTTTCATCACTTTTGTCTCAGTCACGGTTTTATTATCCTTCTCTTGTGAAACAGCGGTTTTGGTTACTTTGGACGGAAGGATTGGCTCGTGAGATGATTTGTCGGCGAGGGCGGATTTGAATTGTTTTTTCGATAAAATGGATGTTGAAAAACTGGCTTCGATTTGATTGGCTGTGCAAACCGGATGCTTGACAAATTCCAAATGTTTCATCTTATCCAAACCTTCCATGATTTTGAAGTCCGGTGTGCTGCCCGGAAATAGAATGCGCGTAATTGTCTCTTCAGGATTGGCTGGTTGCCACACCAGCATCGCACAAATCGATACAAGATTTTGCAACGGAAATTGGAAATCCTTGGATTGTTTGTTGGCAAATAAATTGTGATCGCGCGCATTCCATTTCTGCAGAAACTCTTTGACTTCTTTCGATTCCTTCGACGGACTTATTACATACATGTCCAAAGTGCCGTGTCCAACTTTGTGATACAAATTAATCGGTTCAATGTCTTTGTAACATGCTTGCGGTTTTAAATTGATTGATTTCAAATTCGACGTTAGGGATTGGCCGCGCTCAAACAAATTCACTAGAAGCGGATCGCTGTCTTTGTCACTCTCCAAATTCGTCGGTTCCGGCTTTGTTTCAGGAATGTTGGTGAAGAAATATCCAATTTGTGGATACACATTTGCATATGCTTTACGCTCAATGATCGAACTGATCCCCTGAATGTTGGCGTTATTAATGCGAGTCATTAGCACTGCATCGAGCCGGTCCAAATGGCGGGTGAAATCCCAAAAGCATGATTTGCGATTGAAACCACCGTCGACTAGCATATTAAATCCATTAATACCAAATAATGCTGCATCGCCCTGTCCGCCCGGGAAGACATAAAGCGTTGGATGGCTAAATCGAATATTTCCAACAACATCCGAACTATCCATCAATTCATTTAAACTAGCTGGAGCGAGCAATGGTGACAAATAATCTATATAAAATGAAACACATCGAACAATTATCATCAAAACTCTCTTTCGAAAATTTAATCATGTGAATATAAGACACGTACTTATGAATGCATTGAGTTTTTCACTTCCCGAATCGAGAATGTCAACGGAATTGATGCGAATTTTGCACAGTTTTGCATATAATTTATCCGGCAATTTATTCCAATGACCCGACGTAGTGCAATGTATTTCCATCGATATGGTGTCTGGATATGCTCGCATAACACGTTGCACCTCATAGTCTTGCAATGCTTCGGCAAAATCCGATACAGAAAATGTAGCATCCTGTGTCAATAAAATGGGTAAATTACTTCAATTCAGGCATGTTTATTTAGTTTTTCTGTCGGATGCTCACAGAAAAATGAGTGGATTTGATTATTGATGAACGAATGTATTGACGAGTACTTACTTGCAAAATCCACGAACCGTTGCCGGAGAATGTGTAACCCGAGTGTATGACGTGTCTGTGTCTTGTAAAACTACTCAATAAATTTCTCATGCATTGAATCAGCGTATTGTATTGGGGATGAATCAATATTTCCGTAACCAAATTTTCGCTGGCAAATTGAATCAATCGTTCGCCTGCAGAGCAAATAAAACACACGAATAAATAATCGATTATTTATTGCAATGAGAAAAGAAATTTGTTTGCGTTGATTGTAAATCGTCCTTGTGCAGCAGCAGCAGCATTGTTGGCGACGACAGCAATGCGGCCATTATTCACACAAAGTTAAAGAAAAAAACACGAAATTGATAAATAATTACCGTGGCGCGCGGCTTCTCCTTCGGGAGCATGATTCGTTAAATTGTTCAGCTCCTCTTCCAAATCGACATGACATTCCAACACGTTCCATGACAGTAAACCTACAAACAAAAAACACACATATTTTTTGCATAAATCTAAGCTGGATACTGGAACACATTTTGAATTCATTTGCAAAAATAAAAAATGTTTAAGAAAATTATTGTGCGCCGATGCTCATTTTTCATGTCATAAGTTCGGCCATTGCTTGCATCATTTGTATGTAAATGCACAAATTATTGAGAAATAATGGCGTTTTCACGGTGAAAGAAAATCGCTTTGCTCTTACTTGCTCAGTACCAGCTATAACGGCCATTAAATTCACATTTTTACTCGGGTGGTCATGGAATTCGTGTACTTCGTCGGAAATATGCATAAAATACTGACAAAACTAAATTGAAATACATTTTTCTCACTGAGTATATGAATTCAGTGTGTAATTTTGACGCAGGATATTGATTTTTAGTGCGCATGACGTAGTATTTCAGAACGGAATCCAAAAAAGAGCTTTAGCCAATTGTTCAACGATATAAAAATACCCGAATAGAGCGCCGAACGAAACAAAACTGAAAATTCAAAAGCGTGTACCGTGTACCGGTCACACCTAAATAGGCTAGACGTTTTTTGGTGTTTCATTCGGCCGCAAAATGCCGGACATTCATGCCGAACGCGGAAAGAAAGGAAAAAAACCATTTGTTCACTTTTCTGCGAATGTCCTTTACATTTGTCATGAGCCTGCCACCTCAAAATGATTAATGTTTTGCAGTCATTTCCAGTCGGCCGATCATTATATGGCATGCCAAATACATACGATGTACGACAAATGATCAAATCCACGGGTCAAAATTATCGATCGCGTATCCGAGCACGTTGGAATTCCATTAATTATTCGTGCATTGAATTTTTACACAACAATAGATAAAATATTGTGCTTCATCATAATGCCTCCATATTGAAATTCTTCGTCTATTTGATTTGACGCAAAACATATCAGATGACATGACATGCTATGGCACAGTATGGCAAGCCATTTCAATGCTATCAAACACAATCGGCATGAGTTATCATAAAACATAAAATAATGATGTGTTAAACGCCCATATGTTTCGATGATCTAAAAATATGTCCAATAATTACATGTTAAGTGAACCATTTGGTAGGTGAAAATCCTGCGAAGCATTATAAAATAATGAATGCGATTCAATTAAGGATAAAAAAAGACACAAAAAGAATCGTCATGTATTCATAGATATAAATAAAATAGTCGACACAAAGCAAATTATACAATGCGCAAACATTTCACATGTACTTATATACAGAGTGAAGAAAAAGTATAGTTCCATTCCGAATGGAGTTGATGGATGTTGCAGCTTTTTGCATTTCGCTCGCACACAAACACACACGAGAGGCTTGAAAGCCTCAACAAGAAGAAAACAGAAATGTATTATCGTCTTAAACTTTAAAAGATGACATTGGAGTACGTATTCAAACGAACTATTGAATTCGTTGGAGGCTCATCGCGAATACGTATAGTATGCAAGTGGAGCAAAAATATAAAGCATTCACTCAATTTGTTTGACTCGAGAGATTTACCGAGAGGGTAATTAAGCAGCAATAGCCTGACTTCAAGCAATAAATCTTATCCAGTAAATTTGAGCGAATTTTCTTTGCATAATTCGATAGCAAAACTTCAGGAAATCCATTATTTTGCTTCTTCTAATGTATTAATCGCTACGTTTTGAAAGTGTTTTCTTGGACGAAGGTCGTTTGGCTATAAAAATATACATATTCATTTTCCATTGTGCCATATTTGTGCGTTGTGTGTGTGATTCTCGGCCTCACAATATGTACGCTTTACGGTCTTAGTACACTTCAATATGACTATTAATAGCAAGAGGTCTGAAGCATACTTCGCTAGATCATCATTGGTGAACAAACACCAAAGCAAAATGAAGCCATCAACCGTCCATCAAAATGAAACCAACAACCAATCTTCAGCGCACAAAGCTTTCCTTAAGAAGTGGAAAAAACATGAGTCGTGCTTTTCATTTCATTTATTAATGGCTTGATGACTTCAGTAATCGATCCATGGCATTCGATTTGCGATACATATAATTAATGAGATTTAGTCACTGTCTATAATTTCAAATAAATGTGCTTAAATTTTGTATATGAGCCAAACGGAATTAGTGGTGAGTTGATACTATCATCAGTGCGGTAAAGCTGGTGAAATTAGGAACGATGAATGATGTTCGAGTAAAACCGATCGATTTTTTGATCGTAGTGCGTTGCGCAAGATTGAGCACGAATCAGTCAAAAAAAAACATTTTTCGTTATATAATGTAAATATGCATTTTGTCCGCGAAAAATGACGCTTATTATATCGATACCTCAGATGGATTCGTTGATACCGTTGTATCAAAATGAAACTGGAGCAAATCAAATGACGCAATGTTATTTTAGATGTTGGAAATATCCATTGCAGTACAATGCAATGTGATGGCAAATTGAGATGTGCTCTGTTTAATTTACATATTGTTGGAAAAACGAGCGGTTCGTAAAATTGTCTCAAAAAACATACAAGAGAGTTTGAGACTCCTTTAACCTCGATTCACAAATTTGATACGACTTTTACATGCTCTCCTCACCACAGTACAGTTCCCACTTGAACTGGCAAATAGCTGCATCGAATAATGCTCATCAACTTTGAAAACAAGCGCAAATTTGTGTGCTTCCAATAACCATCGACACACACACACACAGATAAGTTTTCGAATTTATTTTTCTATTAAACTAATAGCATTGCTCTCAATGGCTACACTATTTAATGTTCATTGTAACTTGATGGGTTTCAATGCTTCAACAAATTCCAAATTCATGCAACGGCAACCATTCCAGCAGCTATCATCACAATAGAAAATGCACCAAAACAAAGGAGAAGAAAGCCATCGACTACAAGAGACAGTGTTAATATTCAAATAAAATCACTAGACCAATTTACCAATATTCGATCAAGTGAAAAAAGAAATCAATAACTAACCAAATGTGCTTGAAAATAATAAAGTTTTAATTGTGCATCATAAACTCGTTGGATTCCATGGTTGAGCAATACCAGATAACTAGAAATATATCTCAAGACATGCGGTTAATCACGTATGCTTGTTGGAGTCGGTGCTAGCAATTAAGATGGAGTGGAATATTTTTGTTTAAGATTCGATTTAATTGCAATTTCTTTCAATATTTTCCTTCGATATGTTTCCGAAGATGTTGGGGCTGTCAGCAAAATTGTTAAATTGAATGTAAATCCAATCTCACTCAATCCAATTGAATATCGCATTGATTGCATTTTCCCAATTTTCGTTTCGTTCTCAACATCATCAGGTTGAATTTCTAAATTTCATTTCGCGGTTTAATGGAATATCGATCGATAAATGGCTCGACTATACATTTTGTTGATGCAACAATTATTCAGCATTTAAAATCCAATATTTCAATTAGATTTTCGGTGACAGAATGAAGCGCTTGATGCATATATTAACCATATAATCCGCAATTTCAGCATACCAGGATGCCAGTGAATTGTGGCGTTGTGCATATTTGGATTACGTACAAGGCCGTCGGCAAACGTTGCTGTCGATTCAAAATCTTCCATATTCAAGCCAACCACAAAGCTACTTCCTTCGTGCGGCCGACAAGTTTTCGTGAAATTTTCTAATTAGATCGCTAGTTTTAGTTTGCTTCATTTATTGGATTGGATGCTTTACAACTTTAAAAGTCAATGGTCTTTTGAAAAACACCGTACATAGTAAATTTTATTCTGCATATTACTTTTTAATCGATGGTATCGTGAAACAATTTCACTTTTTCATATATTACAATGGGACCCCAAAAAAAAAATGAATGTTTTTTCCCCCTCTTTTTCTTTGTTCGTTCTATCTGCAGTCTCATCGAGCATGGTGAGCAAATGAAAAATGCAGAGCCGCAAGATTGCATGTTTTGATAGCGTTACTTAAACATTTGCATAATAATGATGTTAATTCATATGGTCGCCGATCCTGAATCAACAAAAAAAGGGCCATTCTTTTTGCTCTCTCTCTCTCTCTCTCTCTCTCTCTCTTTATCTCTCTCTCTCTCTCTCTCTCTCTCTCTCTCTCTCTCTCTCTCTGCGCGCACATAAACCGAAACACACGAAGATATGAATGTATTGCAATAAATGTGTTCTGAGGTTTAACAATTTGAAATTTCTTCCGCCGTTTCAAACCAAATTCCGTGTTGCGATTCTTGGTAAAAACAATGTTGACTCTATGCCAGTAGAAAAATATAGTTGTTTGCCGTCGTTTTTTTTTTATTGTGAAACGTCCAAATCAAATATATTCACATTCTACATGCAATATGTTTGCTTTGCCAAATTCAGCCACTTCCCCTCTGTGTGCGCTCATTTCAAGACTTTCAACTACTTTCTGATTTTTTTTTTCGCTCATTGATTTCGTAAATTTACTGAATATAAAATAAATAACGAATCCGATATGTGTTCGAAAACGTCGAAAAAACGTACATAAAGAATTTTCAAACCACTAAATTACTTATATTAATTTATACGATTTTATTGCTCTAAGCTTGTACACATAATGTGAAATGCAAGTGACAAGGAGCAAAGCCGCCGCAACGTCTATACTTCGATTATCCATTAAAAAGCGTATTATGGGCGTAAAGCATCAAATACATAGAACATCCGTGTATTTTAGGAATTCATCTGCAGAAAAACCATTTTCATCATTCCATTTAATCGAATGCCGCGAATTTCATAATGAAATGTTCAATTTTCATCACATCATCAAATTTTACATTGCCGTATAAAAAAAGAAATGGAGAAGAAAAGATTTCAATTGAGAATCGTGTGAAAATCGGTATCGATTTGTCGGATCATTCGTTTTCAATTCAACGCTCGAAGATTGCTTTATGAAAATTTTATGGAAATATTGAACGCTTGGGAATTGTGTGCATCATAAAACTTGGAAGAGAAAAAGATAAACTTGGCTATTGAAATTCAAAATAGCATTTTCGTGTTAAATAGTTGGAAAACTAGATAAAAATTATCGGCATTTTATCAGGCACTTCTGCGTGATTTCCCACCTGAATTTTGATAAATTGTCGCCCTTATACATGATCAAACCAATACATTTTATCTAGCTTTTAAAGCTTTTAGAGGTCCGTGGGTCACGTAATATATCCACATCCCTTCGCTATTTATAGCCAGTCGATTGACTAATGGCTTCGTATGCGTACGACGGTCAAACGAATTTGGTATATGAAAATCGATAGTTCGCTGAGACAATTAGTGAGTAATTGCCATGGAGCCAGTGTACACACAGTATTTACTGACGAAAACAAAAAGCGAGAAGAGAATCAACGTCGGCCATATTGTGTGTGCGAGTTGGATACATTTCGAGTGGATGGAAAAATCCGTTCGATAAAATGTAGTATACTTAGTACGCATTCGGTAATTCTCATGTTGGAAATATCAGATAATGTCAGGCTTTTTATAGTCAATGACGGCATCAAGTCAAATATCACCGACCATTATCGTCCATAATAATGATATTTTCATGCAAACTAACCACCCCCCCCCCCCAAGGCCAGAGCCGCTAACAAATCATAAAAAAATAATACTACAATTGCTTCTTTTTATGGACATCGAAACGTTTTATGACAGCCAATTGACTAGTTTCAAACGTTATTTTGCTACACATATTTGAGAACTGATGTCATTTGATGACAAATTACCTTTTAATAGGCGCTGCAGAATGATATCCTTATGCTCTTGCGAGTGTGGTTCACCTAATATGATGAGCAGATAGGAACCGGTCAACGGACTGGGCGGCTCATAAGTGGTTGGATTTTCGATTTTATTCAAAATCTCTTCGGTAAACTGATCCGCAGCTTCCTGGACTTTTTCCTCCGTTGCCATGATTACACCGTGCTGTCAGCACTCTCAAAAAATTTCTCAAATTTTCCTTATCCGAATCCAATTACCGAAAAATTCGTGTATGAATTGAATCAAATTTGGGGACAGCACTCGAATTTATTGGTTACTTCTACACTTCAATGGCAAACTTTCGGAATGCAAATGGTATCTTTCGGATCGGTGTAGCGAAAGTTGATCGAAAGGTAGAAAATGGTTTGGAACTTGAAGTGGATTGTCTCTTTCTATCTCTCTCGGTTTCGATCTTGTTCGTTGCACGGTCTTTTGGACACAACTGGCGAGGAAACTTGCGTGAGCTCGTTGAAAATGTGAAATGGAAAACGAAATCGAATCGCTGGAACTGTATTCTTCGTTGTGATGATTTGGCCGCACCCGTTGACTATGGGTTGATCATACACACACCATCAACCAAACGAACTGTGGTTTTATTTATTTATTTGTGGTTTGATGGAATTTTCTTTCTTTTCTCGTGCCCAACAAAATTAAGACCACACTGTACCGATGCGCAAACTCTACAAATGTCACAGGACTGCAATATACTAGAATTGATCTGCGAGGAAAAAGAAGCACACAAATGACGAACTCTATATATGTTCCACACGCACAAAAAATAAAACAAAATTCAACAACCACCTTCTACTTTATTCACTTCCGTCGGACTTCATCGATTTTCCCAGTTACTTTGAATTCATGTGTGTTTTTTACCTTTTCAAAAATAGAAAGAAAAAAAGCCAATGCGTTCTGCACCTACAAATTTACTTCCGAATTCGTTTCCGTTGTTGAACAATGCAAAATGTGTTTTATCGATTTTTCAGCAGCTTTGCAATTTTTTTTTTTTCTTTTAAGACTTTTTGCTTTTTTATAAATGTAAAATGGAAAAAAATCCGTTTAATTGGAACTTGGTGTATAATGGAACGAATCAGTTGAGTATAGTTTCAATGTTGTTTCAAGTAAAATTCTCTGAAGTAAAATCGTTTTTGTTGCTTTTTGCCTTGTAACTTGAGATTTCTTGTTCTTTGACGGAGTTCAACACACAAAATGACCGGCCTTAAAGAAACCAGAGAGCCAAGTCAAGTGAATCGCTTCTACCAATCGTTTGGAAAGTCCTATATTTCGGATCATGCAAGAAAAAAATAGTGCTAAATGCGAAAGTTTAACGTTTATTGACAATGCGCAATGCACAAAATCATTAACAGCAATCCGAGGTAGGGATAAAATGTGCTTGTTTGAAGTTTCGTCATACAAACACATACACACACACACACACACACACACACGCGAGAGAACCCCACATTCAACCAACTACTGCCGTTTAGAGCATTTACATTGCATATGGTTGCGGCGGTACACATAAATATACTTTCAAATTGGCCGAAGTAATATTGCCCCCAATCAATTATTACGAGGAAATCTGAAAAATGGAACCTTTAAATCTTATGATTTCTTTGTTTTTACAACATGCATTGATTTTTTTAAAAGAATTTTTCGATGCTGTTGTTGTTTTGAGAATCAGTATTTATTGAAATATGCTTCCGTGCTGGCCACTTTGCCATAGCTCAAATCTTTGCTGCTCTTTTAGTATGTCTTTGATGTATGCAATTTACGATTTCCCCTGTGACGTTAGCTGCATTTGTATGCTGCCCTACTCTGGCCGAACTGAACTACGCAGACGTGTCCGTGCGATCAAAATGTTGCATTGACTATAATCATAGTACATGTGTCGACTAGCCGAATATAGACGATGACAGAATATGTGATACGAATACAGGCAATGTCAAGTCATGTCAACAGCTGAGTAAATATATAAAATGATCGCACATTCAACTGTGTGTACTGCTGTTGCCACACTACAACATGCAACCGTTGCCATAGCTGTTGTTGTTGTTGGCTCTATGCAAGTTGCCGGCTCCCCGCATTCCAAACACGTAACAATCGAACGCAACTCTTTCGACACGTACCGAACTGAACTCGAAAAATCAATTCTTTCACTTTACTAGCAAAGAAAATGTAGAAAAAAAAGTATTCGGAAAAAATGAATCGCTCGTTTCTACTTTTACAGCAATTTGCTACGTAGGAATTGAGAAATTGGAAAATTGAAGCATTCAAACTTCTTAGAATAGATAAATAATTTTGATCAATTCGTAGGATGTGGACAATTTTACACATTCAGAAAGATTTTTCGAATTTTATATTTTTCAATAAGCTTGTTTTACAGCTCGTTTTTACTACTTGAGGTAGTATCAAAGTAAAATATTATGTATTTTCAAACAAAATTGAGTTTTGAGCTCAATTTTCAATTGGGCCTTGTTGGCTAATTGAATGGGGTAGAATAAAAACTTCTCCTCGCAAAACTGAAAATAAAAGGGAACTAGAGAAAAATTGTCAGAAATTGTGGACAAAAAAAAAAGAAAGTTGCAATAAAAGAGTTTCATTTTAATTCTCACAATAGTAAGAGGTCGGTTTTCATTCTCAACCATTCTGTTGAAAAGAATCGTGCGAAACAATAAAAAACGATAGAAAAGACACAATAATTATGGTACAAAGAAAAGATGCTGAAAATCATCACAAAAATTTTGGAGGTTTAGTAGTTCTAAATCTCATCGGAATGACTTAAAATTTTTCATGACATATTGTTTTCATTACAAAATAATATTCTGGAAGTTTCATTATGATACAATGTGAACTAGACATAGTCCCCATAAAAATGTTCCTTAAATATATTGAAAAACAGCCCATTCATTGATTCAACTCCACTAGAGCTATCCGAAGACATGATCTGATTTAGTTGAAAATGTTCAGGTCTATTCCAAATGGATACCAATATTTGCGTTCATTTTCCTTCCATTCTAATCTCAATTTTTTGAGTAATTGTGTTAACAAATTTTTACGTACAACACACAACGGACAACCGACAACGTATCACACATGGACAAAAAATGTCTCAGGGAAAGGTTGCATTTTTTAGGTACAAAACACATGGAAAACTCATTCCGGGAGTTTTGAATTTTTTTGGACCGATCGCAATACTTTTACTACACACAGTGGTGTGATATTGAATTGTCAACATATAAACATTGATAAAAATGAAAAGGTACGAACAATTATGGAAGACCAATCAAATTTGTCATAACCAAAAAAAGGTTTATGATCGAATAAACAAAATAATAAAACCGTTGACTCGTTTATTTATTACCTTTTCTCTTCCATTTTTACACGGTTTCTTCATACTCAAAAAAAGTAAGTAGCGTTTAAGTGTTAAGATAAGTTAAATCTTTACATTTTTGTACGAATAAATAAAAAAAAAAATGGTTATATTCAAAGCTACGCAGCAGGTAAACTGCAGTTTGTACATTTGATAATTGGATGTGAAGATATAACGTTTTTAAATGCATACACATGAACGCTAAGAACTTTTTTGCGTGTATAAGTGCTTGGCATTCGTTGAAAACAGCCAAAGTGTCAGTTTGAAGAAATACTTTTACCAAAAACAAATGCGGTATAATAGGTATGTAAATGAATTCAATAATTTCGGCTTGATAACCACACAATGACATTACCAGCATAAATAATGTACTTGATGAGATTTGTGAAATCTCCCTCGATTCTAATTAATTTATTATGTAAGATTATTTTAATCGAATATATTTTAAAGCTTTGAAAGTGAAAATATGGAAAGAAAAAATAGTATCGTATTAAAACTAAAATAAAAAACTTATCTAGAAGAAAGAAAGAAGCAAATGCAACTATCATTCGCCTATATTTTTTTTCTAAAATCATTAAGAACGCGATCCACATACGAAATGGAATGGCAAACAGACATGGGTTCATGCACATCGTATATGCATAGGAAATGCTATTTCCCCTGTGATAATAAATTGACCTATGCACTACTGCAGTCAAATGGTATAATTTATATGATTTTACATTTGAATCGCTTTTCGGATTTTTCCGCAAGTAATGATTTTCAGTCTGCAATGGTGAACATCCATCAGCTGTGTACCCATATGTTTATATGAATGTCTGAGTATGAAAGTGAGACCTCAATTCGCAACTTATAGAAATGCAAAATAAAATAAATAATATTTCAAAGTGTAACATCAAGATCAAAATATTTCGAGGCGTAACACCGAATGAAACATCTATTCAAACTATGTCGATCTCGAAGTTGCATTTCTATATGTTGTGAATTCATTGTCACTTTCATTCTCGGACATTCATATACAAGATAGTGTGCGGTGCGCAATCGCTGACACTTTGAAATGCCGGTAACAAACTCCTTTTTCGACGACAGGGGCGCACACATTGATATTTGTACTTCCCCACACTTCTACACACTCAACATTACAGTAATAACGGCATCACCAGACTTCACTCATCGGCATAACGCATGAGTCATGGCAACTTCAAAGCATCAAATGAATTCATTTGGCAAACTAATTGTGACACTCGAGATAATTATTGCTTTGCTCCTTTTAAGTTAAATTTGAATAAAATCCGGTCGACATCTGGATATTCTTTATGATATTCATTCTCTTCATAAGCAAACATCAAGCACATTCACATGAGATGAACACTTCCTGCTGTGCGGCTGGTACTTTTTGTCTGACAATTAGAATGCCATTAATTAAAATTGGTATTATAGCAGATTCATTATCATTTTCAAGTCAAATTCAAACGGTCGTTTGATCATTTTATTAAATAAACCGAAACCACATCTCTCTCTATCTCCATGAAAAAAAAACATCAAAGTGAAAAAAAAACATGGTGTTCGCTGTGCGAGTAACACAGAAAGAGCGAAAATGATGAACAACAACTGAATCAAATGTTTATGAGCTGTTTCATTTTCTCTTTCATCTTTTCACTTCTTTGTAGTTATAAATGAGCGAATACAAACGGAATAAATGATTCTCCTTTTCTTTTATGTAGTTCACACGTAACAGGGTAACATACGCCGCAGCTAGCAAGGAGATCAATAATTTATTTTAATACAAAAACACACAGACCACACTGATGTCGTACGCATTTTTCTCTTCGCTACTTTTTTTTATTCTTCTTCATACACACTCGGCTGGCGAAAGGAAAGAGCGTGTGAAGAGCACACATAAAAATGAAACGAACTGAAACCGAAGTATGAATATAGGAAAAATGTAGAAGCACAGAGAAGCATACGGGCGACCACAATGAAAATGAACAATGCGAATAATTGCCACGATACACAGTGGCATGGAAAAATGCAGCAAGCAGCCAAAGAAATTCGAGCGATTTCCATGGCCAGACGAACAGGAAAAAAAAACAACACATCGAAACTATTTCAAAGAAAAATCCAACACAAGTCATGCACACACATACTCACCGAATAGACCAAAGAAAGTGCGCGAGAGTGAAAGAGCCAGTTTGATTAAGTTTGAAGTGTATTTGCTAGACCGAAAGCCGATTGCCGTGAAATGAAGAAAGAAGATGAAAAACGAAGACGATGCAAGTGATGCGAACCACATAAAATGTAGCACGTATGGTTACGGCAAAAACGCACATCGTGTCGACATGCCGTATTCTTCAATCGAACACCATTACCATTGTCTTGTGTAGTGTAGACTGTAGAACGGGGAGAGAACCGAAATGTTCCTTTGTACTCGCACCGAAACATCGGCGCAAAATGGAAAATGAACGCAATGGAACGGCTTTAAAAGGGAGAAGCAGTGGAAAGAGAGAGAGAGAAGGAGAGAAGAGAAAACGTAATCTGGCGGCAAGCGAAAATGCCGAGAGCATCAGCACAGCAAAAGCTACAGCATTCTTCTGGTCATATTTTGAATTCCAAACCCACACCGGAATATGGCGGAAAGAATTTTCATTCTTCAGCACATTCGCCATACGACATCAAAAACATGAACACCCAGTAGAAAATCATTCCAAACATTCAACATTTTCGAAAAATGCTCATCTCGAACCGCAACCGTTCACTCATACACGCGCGACATGCGCACTCGATGTTTAATATACACGAAATAAGCTAACAAACAATGGATTTCATCATGTTGTTTGCCTATGAGGCGAGCGATGGTGCAATCTCAAAAATATCATACGAACCTTTCGTCTATATCGAAGGTGTGTCCGATTTGAAAATTATTCATCTTGCGAATGGGTTAAAACCTATAAGAAAATTTGGAAACACAAACAATAAATATGAGATGCACAAAGGTGTTATTGATATTCCTACAGGTGTGTTTTCCACCTGTATTGTTGTACCATAATGCTCTACTTTTGCTAGGGCAGCAGAAATTCGAAGAGCAAAATACACAACAGATAACAGTGGTACATGTGTATTGAATATTCAGTGCGCGCCACGGAAAATACACAGAGAGAAAAACGAAAAAGAAAGAAAGGAAAAAAGTAAAAAACCATGCCACAACCGCGCTTTGCCATTGTATTGGAGCAACAACATTGAGCATGAGCTACGAAAATGCCAGCCAATTCAAACAGAGCCACACGGTTCAACTCAGGCAGCCCACAGAGAAATCGCTCTACCAATGTATCAGCGTTATGCGAAAGAGAACTACACGATCGACTATGAACAAACTTCTTTTTACCAGCTACCTGTGTGAGCTGGGCACGAATGCGCGCGAAAACTGCTGTTCATACACAGACGAGTGTAAGCATTTTGAAGACAAAACAACTCAACACAAATACATGGCATTCATATTAGCCTTTTTGTCGATCAGCACTTTCACAAATATGCTTACCTGCTCCCGATAAAGGTAGAGCGCTGTCGGGAGAAGTGGACCACGTTTTGACTTGTTGCCATAAAATGTTCAAAAATCGGAATTTTTGCTTGTTTAGAAAGTCTATTCCTTAGAGGACCAAAAATCCAAACTTTCTGCATTCACAGATTCTCAGAATTGTGAATGTAAAAAATATTTTTATAGTTGCCAAAAAAAAAAAGTTTTTTCATTTTTTTTTTTCTCCAAAAAACATAAATATCGATTTAAATGGATTTTTATATTAGAATGGGGCCTTCTTATGTTAAATAAAAATATAAACATCAAGATTGATCGGTAATAATTTTTATTTGAGACTTGAAAGTAACAAATGAGTGAAAATATTTCAAATGAATGGCTAAAAATACATTCTTCTGCGCTCGAATCCAGATCAGAGTCACAATGGATGCATGTAAATAGTTGCGAGTTCCCATGTCCCAACAGCACATGGTGCGGCATTATAGAGAAAAGTCAACTGCATGTTTTTCCGCGGATACAAATAAAACGGTGGAATTAAATCACCACCAGCACTTACAGCCATCGCCATTGTCACATTTGTGCCACGTTCTGCAGACGAACGTATACCAGCCTTGGAGCCTTTTTCAGCAACCACCTTAACAGTTTTTGTAGGAACCGCGGCGAATCCAGTTTCATCTGCATTCCAAATGCGAAGGTATGGATAATCATCCAATGCGACACTTATAAGACGAAAAAATCATCGTTTGACCGAAATGTCACTTGCATTAACAAAAAAGTTAATACCGACATCGCTCTACTATTGTGCTCTCTGTACGCACATTATTTCACCACCTAACAACGAAATCCACGAAAATTGTAGCAGAAAAGCGGAACGAAGCGCATATTGGTGGCGAATAGATGGATGGATGGAGAAAAACACGTTGAATGAAAAGAGAAAACACGAGCTACCATGGACATGAGATAAAGAAGAAGAAATTATATCGCAAAGCACAAAGTAACAACATTGAAGAAAACGAAGATGTAGGAAAAAATGAGGTGCAAATGATTCTCACCAGTTCGGATGCACTTTTCAGAATTGCCTGAACTTTCTCCAAGTATTTTCAGTGCAGTCACAATCTGCTTTTGCGTACAACCACTTCGAAATACGGGCGAATTTATATTTCTTATCAGACCTTTTCTGTCCCCTGAAAAGGGAACATTTTTATATCATTTTCGTCTGTCGCATCATTGGCATTCAGAATATCGAATGCATTGAATTTTTGGTTCAATTGTTCCGTGTATTTCAACATACGGTCATTGAAATGTGACTCATTTGTGAACGTTTCGAGCTCCAAATGAACGACACTGATCAGAATAATGGTTTGAATGGTTGTAGTTGATCGTTTCATCGTTGTCGTCTCCCCACTTTTCAACATACGATTCACCATACACAGTCAATTTATAGAGTTGATCTCATTGCGAGTGAATGAATGTGGGCTTGTTCGATGCCACAGCTCATTTGAAAGTTTCGCAATCGCCAAGCTGTGTGTGTTTGTGAGGTATTTGTGAGTGCGTTGCTTTTGCGTGTATTTCGACTTTTAGCTTAATTTTCAAGCGAAATATAACACATTGACCGAGAGACTTATTACATTGTGATTGTCTACGTATGGACGGGATCGTTTTACATCAGCTGTGTGTACATAGAGAGTATGAGAGAGATGGAACTGTACACAGGCCAGCGTATTATGTGGCTTTTGATTTTTGCTCGCTCGGTTGAAGGCTCGTTTCGGGTTTGGCTTTAAGTGAGCGTGTGTTTTAAGCACAACCGTACAAACAAAACTGATTGCGAAATTTCCGTAGATAGCTATACACTCGTTCGCTTCGCTCTGTATTCGTTTGTGTAGTGCTTATTTAGTGCGTTGCGTAGCAAGTCGTCGTCGTCGTCATCATTGTGTATTGGGAATGTGTTTTTGAATAACTCTTTGCTTTGGAAATGGCTTTTAATAGTGTTGGATGTTGTTTTTGTTATATTATGCGAGCAAGCCTTGATCACTGCTCTCTGCTGTACGTGCTGTCTTTCATGCCCGCTTGGTACAAAGTTTGCAAAAACTTTAATAAAAAGGCAATGTCTTTCAACTGAGTCGAAGTCTTATCGTAAAGTGGCCCTAGAAGTGTGTGCTTCTCTATATCTGTACTCAATGTTCTTATCGATTCATTCCATTTCATTTTTATTTTTTCTTCTCATACAAATGTTCACGGATGTTGTGCAAATGCGATAAAAAGTTAGGTCTTATTCTGCACTTGTTGAAGTACATGTTTTCATTAAACCGGTTCTGAAGAGAAGAACACTACGTTCCGATACACCTAATATTGCGTTTGATTTTCGTGTCAGTTCTTTTTTCTTCTACATCATCTCACCGGCTCCAAGAGTTTGGTGGTATTCTTTTATACATTACATTTGAAATTGTTACGTACTACTTATTATTACGATCGTTGGGTAAATTACATTTACCGCAGAATAAATTGTTCGTGTGAAATTCGGCCAACCGTTCGAATGGTCCACGGTAACGTATCATGCCGCATATAATTATATGTGTCGCTGCGTCAGTACAGAACAACTAAAATCCAACGAAGTCTGCTCTGGCAATCATGCATCGTAGAAGTTTCGCGCGTAAAACTCACCCGATCGTACCAGGCGAGCAGAATGGTGCGGACGGTGTGCGACGTCACAAACGTCAATGCATTCGCACACGAGTAAAAGAGAACGTGCCTATTTTACTCTTGTTTGTGCTTCATGCGGTCGAACTCTTACACGGAGCCCAGCTGCATGTTACTTGCGCATCATTTCTTTTTCATGCGTACACATTGAATGTTCGCAGCAACGTTTCTATACGTTATGCTTTGGTTCAACCGTACATTTTGCTTATGCAGTTGCTGTGTTCATTTGCTCAGCAGTTCAAATTTAAACATGCGTGCTGAGAAGGCGGAAAGGTTGGAACACAATCGGCTTCGCTGCCATATGAAGATGTTGAATTGAAAAGAGTGGTGATATTTTCGTTGGCTTATATGTGTCACACCAATTGAATCGTCGGCTTTCGATGGAAGCGCAGTGGAACATGAAAATGGCACGTCAAATGACTCACCTAACAAACAGGATGGCATAAATCTTAACATAACCATTTGTGGCGGCGGCAAAAGACAGCCGAACCACTTTTGTTACCATTGCATTCCCACATATTTCGGCTGTCACAATATCTCAAGCCACTCAATAGCTCAATCTTTCAACGATACAACCAGCCACACAGCGCTTATGGTGTTTTATTCATTGTTCAAATTACTCAATTCGGCGTTGAATATGATCTAGCGTCGGCTGAGAGGTGAACGCCACCGCAATCCATTTTCATGCAATTGCTTCGTTGTGTAATATGATCATTTGAAGCGGTTTGATGAGCTCTCAGTCAACCAGCTTCATGATTTTGAGCCATTTCGTCGGCTTTATGCAAGATTTAGTTTCACTTTCATTTTCTAGCTCCTACCTTCAGCTAGCCATTGAATAGGCGCTCATAAACTGCCGAATAGCGATTCGCTGTGAGAAAAGCATATTCGCTACTACTGTTGCTGCTGCTGTGTGAACGATTACTCAACTCGCTGACTCAGTATCATTCACTCAACGCTTTCATGTAGCCGTACAGATATTCTCAGCACAAGCATGACAGAATTGAGCGCTTTCTATTAAAAGCCCCAGCTTAAAATACAATTTTTTCTGAGAAAACACGATATGAGCCAAAAATAAAATAGAAAGCGCATTGAAACGATGTCAATATGCTGAAAGCTGTGAAATATAAATTATTTGCAATGACATGACAATGTCCTTGGATGAAAAACAGTCTCAAATAACAGGCACACATGAATCGTAGCACAGCGTTCAGCAGCCACGCACCAGCGTTTGTTTCACATTCGAATACGTGTAGCGTAAACAAAGAATGAACGGAGAATGAAGCAGATGTGTTCGTTTACGTTTCATACACAGCTATAGCTATAGAGTGTGGCTAACAGAGAAACAAAGTGAACAGTTTCGCTTGGTTGAGTTTATGTTTCAAACATTGAAATGCGAAGCAGACGATTATTCAGTAGTATTTTGATGGTTGTGCGCCTGATACACATTTTAAACTTTTGCTATGAATATTTTTTTTTCCAAATACTTGTGTTTTTTTTCTTGAACAATGACATTTTTTCTCCAACATACAAATTTTGAGGGATTTTCGAAAATTCGACATGTTTTCCCTTTATTTCAATTGATTTTTTTAAAGGGAGTTGTGTTTTTATTAAGAAAATTCATGGATATTTCCAGTAAAAACGGAGAAATTTCATAGAAAAAATGTTTCGTTCCAAAATTAATGTACAAACGCACAAAATCAAAGAATTGTTGATTGTCGAGAGGAAGTACGGATTGAGGAACGCAATTTTTTTTCTGAAGGGAAACATTCAGGTAGTGTAAGAAAAGCAAGCGAACATCATTTGGAGCACGATTGAAAGCGGCTAACGATGGGATGCATCGATTTGAGCGGTTGTTTTCCGCGTGTTTCAATTGTCAATGATATTGTGTACTCCTGTTCGAATGCACGGCCTGTTGATGCGTCATACCAGCACTTTTGGGTTGCGTGCTCGCTTTGGTTTGGCACACCACCAGACCGAATTTGATACACATCGTAGCATAAAATGGTGCTCATGCCACACACCCATGCAGCATATGATTTGCAGTAATTTTGGGGTGGATCGAGGATAATTTCAACAGAAGTTTATCTAACAAACGGTTTACGGACGACAATGTTCCCGCACTAGCTGCGTGTTCGATGGTCAATTGAGTGTTATCAAATGATAAACGCCACACTGGATTTACTTGAGGTAATCATTGCCAGTGGCCATTCTTTATAATGATACGTCTCAAATTATTCGATTTGTGAGAATTTCCGCCAATTCTCTCGCCTACTAAAATTTCGAACATTTCCTTGCCCGAACTTGTTTATCGCGCCGCATAAAAAGGAAAACGCATTTGAGATCGAATGATGGGCTTGATTGTGTGCCAATTGCACTGGCCAGGCAGGTGTTTATGAAAATTTTGGCAGGTCTTTTGAATCGAACGAGTGACCAAAACTCGGAAGCATCAAAACGGTGAAATCAAATCACTGTCCACGCCCTAGATACGCCTCGTTTTTATCAATATGGCTAGGCGCTCATAAACTGCAACCGAATAACAGGTGGACTATTTTCGATACCCAACTCTTCATCATAAAAGCAGAACCGAGCGTTTCCACTCGCTGTATGCACAGTGCACACCATCGGCAGAGACCGTGCTCCTCTCTGTGCCACAACATCTGAACACGTCTTGCGCACAATCCGAATGAAATATGTACCAACGATAAAGAGCTCGAACTGAAGGCAGAACAAACAACAAACGTACGAACGAAACAGTGAATCGGATATTTAGTATTTTGCTGTTGCTGTTGTTGCCGAAACAGCGAATGTTGTTGTCCATTCGAAATGTGCAAACAAGGCACGCATGAAACTTTGTCTCTTTATTTTAATGAAAACAACAATAAACAGAGATACTGATTCGCGTCATTCACATGAAATGACCAACGGACCACTGTAAACACAAATATAGCCAACGTGTGATTAGAATGTTTTGCTTGTACGTTTTCTTCTTCTTCTTCATCTTCTTCTCCTTCTTCTTCTTCTTCTTCTTCTTCTTCTTCTTCTTATTCTCGACATACTTTCTTTTATTTGGTTCATGTTCGGACCGAAAACTTCGTTCACTCGCTCGAATCATGCCCATTCAGTGCTCGCTTTTGCGTTTCGATTCAACAAACACCAACAACGAATGGAATGTAGCGGTAGCATTCATTTAAAAGCGAAACAAATGAAATACCGCTTCACATCGTTATGAAGTCTTGGTAGGCAGCAAATAATTCAAAATTCAATATGCTAGTAGTTCGCGAGCGTAAAATTTGTCAAATCCTTTGCATTATTGGTATACTTGAATAGCTGATTCGAACGAAACCACATATTTTACATAGGATTTATATATGCTGTTTTCGATCAACATCATTTGATTAATTCAACTCATACGATGCTCAATTGTTACCCGAATATTCGACTGAATTACGCCCATTCGATTTGATCTATTCATTTGATCAACGGTTAATAGTAATAACATGGTTGATTGGGCTGTAATTTCGATTAACTTATCCAGTTATATTCCACTTCGAATATAGAATAATTAACATGACAATAACATTGATTTGGAGCGATATCAAAGTGTCATCGATATTATTAGAATTGAGGGTAAGACAATTAACCAAATCTATTGTGAATCTTAGAGATGGCAAACAAACTTTTGTCACAGCGCCATCTGTCATTTCAGTGGGGAAAATTATCCAACATCCATTTGATTCGGTGCTTATATATCTCATACAAATCCAAAGAGCTATTCAGAATTATATTTGTGGCGACATCTCAAAACTCCCACTGCTATTGTTTTTAAAGAGTGGTTCTAAAATTCAATTTAGAGGAAGAAATGGTTTAACAAATGGAAAGATTCAGCAAATAAAAGTCCATTTTCCATTCAAAAAATCTTTTGTTTTTTTTGTATCTCCTTTATTTGTTAATAATCATTTCGATACATTCCGTCACTTCGGATTTTTTGAAGAAAGTACAAAATTGTCGACTTTGCAAAGTCATATTGGCTTTCGTCGTTTTTCTCTTCATTTTTAAGTCTACATCCTCATTTATACTTTACCACTTGCTCTTCGGTATTGCCTGAAAAAGCTGAAAAAGTTTTTCCCACAATTTCAAAATGGAAAGGAATATGCTATTTAATTTTCAATACAGATAAATTTTTATTGGATTTACTTTAGAAATTCTTAAAGAAGACAATGTAATATATCATAATCGCATAATAGTCAATAATAAATTGTGTAATAATTATAATAATAATAGAGTGCGAGCGTGAAAACCGCTTGAAATGATTTCTGAATGGACACCGATGTTGATTTGATGGCGGCCAAATGCCGTTGTGAATGCCAATCCATTGAAAATAAAGAGGTTCAGCGGCGATTGCATTCAAAAAGTGAATTTCATACGGTTTTCGCTCACATCACGGTATAATGTTCATTTGAATTATAATATTTATGTTGTATTCTGACGCATAATAATAGATTTATGATATGATATATTATATTTTGTATGTACAGTTTTACTATATTCTTTAATTTCTTTCGCTCTTTTGCGAACGATCGCCATCATTTCTACATTTGATTCATACTTGTGTGTGTGTGTGTGTGATTTCTTGTCTGCATTCAAACTACATATACATATGTTTTGTTCCGATTTCATTTTCGAATTGAAACATTCAAGAAAGAAACTGAATATAATGCAATTTATAGTTCATTCGTATTTCAAAGCCTTGGATGCGTATCATTTGACCCTTATTTTTAAAATCCACCAAAATGAAACCGAAAAGATTCACTTAAGTAAATAAAAAGGAAAATCAACAAATTATCACGTAATTCACTAATGGAAAATTATAAAAAAGAGTTTATAGCATTCGGACCAGATTCTCTTCCAAATGATCTTTCTTTTCACTTGTTCACCTTTTTCTGTAACAAAGGTTTGAATGATGAATTTTGATTATTTTATGCGTATCTTGCTATGCCCCGACAATGCTATTTATAAGGCGAAATGAAAAACTAAAGACAAAAAAATACTTTGAACGTTCTATTACTTCTTGTATCTCTATTCAAAAAATGTGGCAATTTTTGTTTTAGATATAAACTGTTTATTTACGTATTGATATTCGCAAAAATTGCAATAATTTGCCTGTAGTGTATATTATTTTTTTTGCTGAATCCATTCAAATATTCGCCTTAATTTTATTAGAAAATTACGTATTTTAATGTTTTGTTAGTTTTGCGTTTGATTTTTGTCTCGTTTTTTTAGTCTCAAGTATTTTGTTGCTGCTAGATTTTGTTTTTGTTTTTGTTTTTTCTTTCAATTTGTGACGATGCCATCATTTTGGCATCTTTGCTTGAGATAAAGTGTCATTCTGTTGTTGTTATCTTTGCTAATTTGACACTTTGATATTGTTGATTTAAAGACAAAACCTGTCTTTTATTGTGTGTGTCAATGGGACGTTGATCCGATCCATAGTCCTATCAAGTAAATTATCGAAATGCATCTACGGATCTCCATAACATATTATCTAAGAATTTCAAACGAAAAAAAGTAATGGTAAGTGTCTACTTGGAACTGAACATTGTGTGTGTGGATCGATAACAAAAGAGCCCGACTACATTCCGAACAAAATAATTGCAATCATTTGACGCACATTTGTATGCATTATTTGTTGTTGTTTTTTTTCATACATTAATTAGACTTTTTATTTCTATTTCACTTTAAATCATTTTAACAAATCAATTTTTAAAATTAGTTTAATCCACAAAAATTTACGTCTATGTTTTTTAAATGTATTGATAATATTTTTTTTTTTGTTTCTTTTTCCATAGATCTATATCATATAACCTACTTAAGCGATTATTTTTTGTTGAGTTTTTTTTCCCCACTTGCAACGCGGAACGAAGTTCGGTTGTCACTAGTGAATGGGAACAAAATCATAAAGAAAAAGAATCGGCTAATTTGTTTAGGGCGGGCTCTTCATTCAATTGTCGATGTGGTTAATTGTTCTGAAGCAGCGCGTTATTTTGAAATTCGCATATCAATTTAATCATGCGAATGATCGCAATCTTCTCTTTCTGCGACTGTTTGTTTCATCGCAATTGTACACCTAATGTGCCAATGAATTAGATTTATTAGAGGCAGTTGTATATTGACATTCATGATCTAGTTTTTTTGTTTGTTTGTGTCTTGTTCGATATGCATACATATTTTTCCTTCTCATCTTCATATTGATTCTGTCGACGTGTATTTGCTCTCCGCGAAATTTCGTTCCAAATTCGGAATAATACTCACTTAAACTCCTACAATGATCAATCGTTAAAATTGGGCAAAACATGCGTTTGCGGCGTTTTAGTATTTACATTTGTTACGGTAAATTGTTGTGCAATTTGAAATGAAGAGCCTAAAACAGTCGAGATTAAAAGAAATCTAACGATAACGATTACTTATTTTTGCTCATTTT
The DNA here is from genome assembly GCA_028476595.1 of Obolodiplosis robiniae. Lineage (NCBI taxonomy): Eukaryota > Metazoa > Arthropoda > Insecta > Diptera > Cecidomyiidae > Obolodiplosis > Obolodiplosis robiniae. The sequence goes on along the minus strand of CM052015.1, from coordinate 4,791,527 downwards.
GCGATGGGAAGAAAATAAATGCCATTCGTAAATTCATTCATGTACACAGCGGAAACTAAAATTTGTTGCTGGGGCGAATTTGTTTCTTTTTTTTTTTTAAACCCAAAGAAATTGAAACGTTTGTGTTTCATTTCCACAATATGTAGGTTGTATTCGATTATTTGGTTGATTTGAGATCAAAATCCAGAATTCGTATTAATTTGCTCATCGATGTTGACCTTTCTGTTCGTTCACTTTCGTTTTCCCACTCAAGTGCTGTGTTTTTTTTTTTACTTCATCGAATATTTAATTTAATTGGTTTTGATTGAATTCGAGCTTAAATTTATGCATATTTGTTGTTTAAATCTTAATTTATTTTCTAGGTATTCATGCATTCGTTTGTTTTGGTTTGTCTCCAGCCGATCGACATTCGGATCGTTCAAACTCATGCGAATAAAATGCGAGTACGAGTCCTACGATTTAAGAAATTGTGATTATCAATATAAAGAGAAATGTATGTGATTTTGTTCATAAATATCTGTTTTTGTTTGTTTGTTCGTTCGACATCGCGGCCATTTCAAATGTTCGGCAAGAATCAATTTGTGGTTTTTTTTTTTTCATTGTATCATTCCACGACACACCTAACAACAGTCTTATTTACATTGATTTTTTGTTTGCATCTACATTTTTTTTTCACTATCATATAGTCTTGCGCGTAATTTATTATTGTTGGAATCACGAAGGACTTGTGTCGAGGCGATTCAACATTCTTAGATTTGAAATGCGACTCCGATTCAATCAGTTTCTGCATCATTTAAACGTCTAAACATAAATATTCTAGTGTTAAAAAAGTTCTTATAATTGATGTAAGGATCAAATGAATTCAATAAACTTAAACATCTTTTTTTTATACAATGAACTTCGATTCTACATTCAGTTTTATGATTCAATTTCATCAATTTTGCACGTTTTTCATCGGTTTCAATAAAATATGAGAGTTTTTGTTTTGTTGAAAAATGTACGGTTCGTAGCACGACCGTATCGATTCCAATAAATTGTTTTTCGCCAGCTTTACTGGCCATCGTCTCGTTTTCTTGAATGTTCTTTTCATATTCTATGACTATTTACATATAATTCCTATAAGTTAAACATTAGAAAAAAATTGAAACATAGTTAAATTAAAAGTAAACAATGATGTTATTTCTTTCATTTTTTTCACATTTGTCATCAATGAGAGCATCGATTTGAATGTCCATCGCTCAATCTTACTATATTTTTGTTATGATAAACTTAGAAAAGTGGACTTTATCATTTTCATGCTTCTTTTTTTTTTGGAAAAGTTAGATTTTTTTTTTCATTTTGTCTGTGTACACAACAGTTTAGATTGCACTAGTTTAAAAACAGTTTTACTGCCAAAGAGGGTATTGGATTTAGTAGTCCCATCGATCGCTGTCATCGGCTTCTTTTTTCACAATCGGCAAATTTTCCGTATCCTTGCATTCCGTTTTATCTTCGGATTGGTCCAAATCGTTGGCTCTGCCATCGGTTTGGCTTGGCGTGTCTTCGGTTTCCATATCTTCGTGATTTTTCGTCGATTTCTCGTCATTTTCATCGTCTGAGTGAGCGCTTTCGTTATCATCTAATCGATCGACCGACTGTGGCTCGATACGAACCGTTGAATCATCATGATCGAATTCGTTATTTTGTTGCATAACGCACACTCCATTGATGATTACTTTATCGTCGGCTGGTGCACGGTTTTGGACAGCAGCTCCTCCATCCGTATTGCTCGAATTTGATGGTCCTTTTTTGTCATCTTGCCACATTGGATTCAACCATTGTGGAGCGACCGGTTTGCGACGTGATGAGCGTACATTTGATTGAAGTGCCATCAGTGATGATGCTGATAAATCTTTGTTTGACTCGGATTTGTTATCAGCATTATCATCATCGTCGCCATCGGACATATTATTATCACCATCACCATCATTTTCATCGTCCGAATAATCATCGCGTTCGCGTTTCAATCCAGCACCCATTGTTAAATCTAAGCCACTCATTTGTTCTTTGAACGCATTTAGAGCAGCTATTTCGGCATCATTTGTTGGCAAAAGACCGTGTCCAATGAGTGCGGCCAAATTTTGATTGGCAAAGAATGGTGGATATTGCAACGGTACGCCGGCTAAACCGATGCGCTCTTTTTGCAGTTCCAACAATCGTTGATTCAAAAGAACGCGGAAATGAACGGGATCGAAGGGGGCGCCGGTTTGATTTTCACGCGATGGAATTGAATCGCTCGGCGCACCGTGCGGTACTTGTTGCTTTAGGCGCATACGATGATTGTGGAACCAATTGGTGATTGTACGTGTGGATAGAACGAGTTCAGTGGCCAAAAATTCGATGGTTCCGACATTTGGATATGGATCAAGGGCAAAAGCGAGTCGAAGTGCTTCTTTCTGTTCTTCGGAGAAGAGGACGCGTTGCTTCTTATTTGGTGGTGCACCAGCCGATCCAACCGAACCCGGACCAGGCGAGTTCGATGTATAGAATTCAGATGTATCATTGCTGCTCGTATCTGAACTATTGTCTTGCATTCCTGGTCCCGTTGAACGGCGACGCTTGTTTGCTTCACGACGCTCATTCTTTAGCGCTTGTAGACGGTCGACATTGTTCGCATCTGACAACCACAATTGCATACGAATGAATGGCTCACGCCCTTTGATACTAAGCATATGCCATGGTTTTGGCTTTGATAGCAATTCAGACACTGATCCTTGCGATAGACCCAAAACAGCCTCACCGAAAATCTGCAAAAAGAACACAATTATTTTGGTTAAAACACATTTCATTTCTTTTACTTTTCAAAAATTGCAATTATTTATAAAAGCCTTAAAATAGCGATAAATTACCTTTTGTCCAATATTATTGGCCATGAGCGCTTCTTTGATTTTGGTTGTGATTGTTTGAGTATCCATGTCTTGAGTGAGTGCGGCCATTTCATAAACGGTTGGCGACATATGCTGATGCATGCTGCGCATTGCGTTGCTTTGTTGTGGCGAATGAACTGGAACTGGCATTGGTTTCTTCTCCTCTTCACGTGGAATTGTGACGCGATGTAGTGGCGGTACGCCTGGTGGAGTCAACAGCATTCCCGGATTCTGCATCGACGCTTGATTGGTTGCCGATTGTCCTTGTGACGATGGTGGTTGCATTTGTGGCGATGGCATTTGCATTTGTTGAAGATGCATCAAATGCTGTCCCTGTTGCATTTTCGACATTTCGTCTATCATTTTCTGCATTGGTGGCATTTGCTTGGCAATGACCGGTGGAATTTGCGGCGATCCACTGTAATTGCCGGTTCGCATCAATTTTTCCGGTGCGATTTTGTATTGGCTGGCGACGAGCTTGTGCACAGCATTGTCGTCTTCCAAGAACATTTTCATGCGAATGAATGGTTCGCGTCCCTTTTGTGTCAACATATGCCATGGCTTTGGGCGAGCCAATAGATCGCTGACGGAACCTTGCGACAACCCCAGCACAGATTCACCGAATAAACGTTGGCTAATCGAGTACTGTGATAATGCTTCTTTGACGCGACGAACAATATCTTCGGTATTCAAATTGTTGAACATATCGAATTGTTGTTGAGTGATTGGTGGCAAGACAGCTTTCAATGGACGCTGAGCGGAATTATGATGGTTTGGAATCGGTGCTTGTGTGATCAATGAGTTTGTGATCGAAGCCATACGCTGCAATGGGCTGGCAGCGGCTGAGAAATCTTCATTTGGGGTCATTGCTGGCGGCAAAATTGAGTTGCCAATCGGGCTTGGTGCCGCTGATGATGCGGTTGTTGTTGGTGTTGTGCCGGGTTCTGCTTTAGCACGAACCATATTGAATGCAGACATTGGATTGCGTGAATCGTCATTTTCTTTTTCCTCGGAACTCGAATGTTGTCCATTGATTTTGAGTGATTTGCTTGATTGAGAGAGCACTTGTTGCTCCTTCTTCAGCGACAAATCTTGAGCCCCGTTCAATGCCTGTTGTTGAAGTGCAAGCAATCCGGGAAGATTTGGGAAGTTCGGAATATTTCCACCGCTTTGCTGCAGCTTGGCCAATTCACGGTAGTAAGCCTCTAAAGCCATACGAAAGTTGTCTTCGGGCATTTGAGATGTTGCGGTCGATGTGACTGGTGGCATGCCACCGCTTAAAAATTGTGGAAATAGAGAACTACAAGCATGTTAGTATTTTATAAAAACTAATTTGATCGAGATGATAATAAAATGGATAAAAATCGATAAGTTGAAAATACTTACCTTGGGAATGCGTCACGTGTCATTAGTTTGGCCAATTCTTCTTGATAAATTCGTGCCATTTTCTCGCGTGAAATGTCATCACTTTCATATTTGCCGCGCATACGGCGTGAATCCTTCGAGAATGGTGATACGCTTTGATTGTGCAGTGAATCAGCATCGTCGTTGCTGCGAGAATCGTCATTAAGTTGTTGATGCGACAGCATCGGTGGTTGAGATTGAGAGCCACCATGTGATGGTTTCAACATGCCAGAAGCTTCTGACAAGATATGAGCGATGCGATCATCACCCATTCCACTATCATCGCCACGACCGAATGGAGGCAAACCGGAATCTATGGATAAATAAAAGAAAATTCCAGTTAATGTCCTGTTTGAATGATTGTTCCTCTGTTATTCTCATTGCATGTTTCATTTCATGTTCACTAAAAAGCAATATGTATCCATGTTTTCTTCGAATCTCTTGATTTAGAACTCGTGTTTCAGCTTAATTCATGGCACCGACAACAATTCAAGGAAGCAAATAGCATAAGAAAATGACAGATCGTCGATGTGGTTCGGTGAACTAAATATACTCTCCTATCTTCCAAAATTAATCAAAGCGCTGAAGCGAAAAAACTTGAACCAAACCGAACCGAAGCAGCATTGGCGCTGGCAGTAAGAACATTTTCATCAATCATTTCGATTTTTAATGATGTTTTTGCTCTCTGCTCGGTCTTTCTCCGTTGATTATGCGCGGCAAAAAAGCGCACGACCAATTCTATCGATATAGACCATATTAAAAGTAGTTTTTGGCATCCGATCATTGCGTGACGATGAAGTGTTCTACAGTGAGATGCGAACTGAACATGCGAATGAGTTAAATGACCAAAAATATCGTATAATTAAAATTCAGTTTTTCGATTTTAATGATGACAGCAAAAAAAAATGTATGAAAACAATACGCGCTTGATCTCGCATTGTAAAATCGAATCGATGCTATCGGCCAAATTAGACCAAAAAATAGTCGAGAAAAGAATCGACGAAGAGATAGAAAAAAGCAAGAAGTAAAGAACGGAAAACATCATTAAAATATAATTTGTCTAAATTTCTGTAACAATGTGGTAACGACACACACATGCTACAAAGCGTCACCGCGTACCAGAGAAAAAAGAAACAATCAACCACGATTCGATTGGCGACGATGATCATTTCAGTGGCATCGAAATGAAGTTTACAAACCTTATATGATTTCGCTCAATTCGCTTCAGTTTCGATCAGAAACTCAGCTGAGGCAAAACATCAAAAAAGTGGTTTATCAATTTACAAATTATGGCGCTAAATTTGGGAACATTATCGTCTTGATTCAGCAAAAAATCGAATTTTGAGAACGCGGAAAAACACAAATTCAATCTATTTTCAATATTCCATACGTTTTTCTTTGGCTTAATTCCCTTGTTGCTTTGTATCTAATTACATTCAATCACCATCGGAGCATCGGCCAAGCAATCGGTTTGATGGAGAGAGAGAAATGAGAATGAGTGGAAAAAGTGATTTGGATGCATGAATCAAAAACAGCCGCTGGCAAAACATCTTCGAAATGCCACACTTGAAATCTATTATTTTGTATTTAGCGTGTAGCGTGAAGCGCTTTTTTCGGGAGAGCTCAAGTGAAAAGAAAACCAAATCACATCGAATGGCAAGAAAAAGTGTCCAATTTGTAGCACACGGAATACGGTTGCTGTTCAAATTGCGGCAGAGAATTCTTATGGTTATTCAGGAACGTTATCAGTGGGCGAGACCTTTTTCTGTGATGGTGTTGACTCGTGTTTGTTTCGTTACATTTGAAATCGCCTTAATGAACTGTAACGTTCAAATGGGAGAAGCAGCAACCAAAGCAGCAACAGGCTTACAAAGTATCAATCAAATTGAAATCCATCAACTCACGCGACAAGATTCGATCGTGCTGAGTCTCTTCTTTCTTCTTTTTCTCTAAAAAAAGCATTCTTGGGCTATGTGTGTCGCACTCTGTCCCTCATCGCAACTCATAACATGGTTGGGATGAAATGACGGCCGTCGTGCGTTCGGCCCAGTTCGATGATGACTTTGTATTTCAATTTTCGATGGACTGACGGCACAAGCGTTTCAATCATTCGGAATGAATCACTATACGCTTCATTATTTCTAATTTATCTATGCGATTGGCAACGGATACGCATTGATCTGAAATCTCTTGTCGAGAATCGGTTGAATTTTGAATATCATTTGCGATTTTCAACCATCGACGCCCAATAATTTCATGCTCTTTTTCAGGGGGAGTATGAATATTGTATTGGAATTACATCAAACCAATTTCAAAATCACGTGCTTTTGAAAACATTCATTCAGATGTCTATCGTCGAAAATAATCACTTGAAATAGAAATCATTGAGTTGCAGTTCGAAATGTTGCGCACCAACGGTAATGAACGAGCCACATTGTTTGCTGCTGTTATTGTTGCTGTTTGTTATTGAAAATTTGCTGTTTATCATTCAATAAAAGCGTACAGAAAATTGCGTTATTGAAACAAATTCCTGTAATGCGTTCGCAATGAATCGGGAGACCCTCTTCGTGATGTTGTCAATCAAAAAGCAATTTTCTATATATATATATATATATATTCACTGAGCGCTATTTTTTTCTCATTTTGCTAATTTTCATTCAGCCATAGCATTGTCCTAATGACAACCAACAATCGACAAAGATAGAGAATATATTCGTTTTTATCAGATTTCAAATACGTCTATTTTGCTATCATTATTCGATTCAATAGAATTTTATCATTTTTTTCAACAAAAAAAAAGCAATTGTATAATGATGGATTAGTTTCGAACGGAAATACGCAGTAAAAATATATATTCGCATGATTCGCCGTTCGGGCTAAACATTTGGTTGAATTGAATTTAATTAGAATATGAAAATAGAGCAAAGCAATTCAATTGAGTGATATGAACTTCAAACTGTTTACAATTCACGCGTTCACATTTTCAGACATTTGTAATTGATGTTTAATAAAGTAATAGATAGAAGTCGATTGAGCAATGTCAGTCGTTCTATTTTGAATAGTTCATAGTACAGACATTGATTTGATTGCAATAAGTCTGAATGCTTTTTTCTCTGACACCTCATTAATTCTGTCTTTCCCGCGTCTCTGAGTAATTGATAGAAACATTCTATGTCTGGCGTAATTCAACGACGTAAGCTTTTTGATTTGTCATTTTCAGTGTGTTAATTAGCAGCTGTGCGTTGTGCCCAAACTGGATTTTCATGGCATATTGATTGGCATTTTAATTGCGTGATTAAAATTTCTGCTTTAATGTAGCTCGATATCGATGTGGTCAACAGTGGTCTTTTCTTCTTTTGCATCTCTTATTTATTCTCTCTGAAATTATGTAAAAAATTTCATGAGTTTCTGTGCATTTCGTTCTCCCACAGGATTAATTTTCGATGCGAGACCAATTTTCAATGTGAAAACTTTCCACAAAAGTTTCCAAAACACACGGAATGCTCGATCAGAGCCAAGACAATCGAAGCAACGCGCCAATAATTCCAAATTGGTATTTATAATTAAGTTATTACTCGTTGCAGTCAGCATAATTCAGTCGACTAGCTCAAAACGTCATTGGCAGACAGTAACTTTTCTAATAAAAATGGAACGAATTTCCATTTATACATCTTAATTTTCACCAATTCAAATCAAACGCTACTTTTTCTACTGATGAATTTTTTTCGCGCTCGCTCGCAGCAATGTTGAAATATGCTGTGCCCAGTCAATTTATTTTTATTGCCATTGACGAGGATAATAAAAAATAAAGAAAGCGACAGAAGCACATAAAAATGAAATACATTAAAATAAAATGCAAACTGAAATGAAATAATTTATTCACCCTGATTAATTGATTTCACTTGTTATTCTACCTTAAATCAGAGTGCTCGCGCACAATTCAAAAGACACTGTCGAAACAACAACCAAAAATATTCAGCAGCAATTTTATTTCTTCATTTTTTTTCCTATTTTCATATATTCAATGTCTCTCTATCTCTCGCCGGCAACGAAAAGGAGAAAAAACAGCACAGTGATGAAATGGATATTGACAATTGAATGGAAATGGGGAACGTTATTCAAAATAATAAGGATAAAAATATGCAAACATAAATCGAAGTTGAAGTTGTTTTTTCTTGCTGAGCACAGCAAAAGTTTTGGGGCCGTAAATTAGTGTGTTGCGCTGGTAGTTCACGCCACATTTTGGATTATATTCTGTCGAATCGGCAAATATCAGTCAATTTATAGGCCGAATAATATTGACGGTCGTTGATTCGAATGTAATTTCAGTCGATGGCTTTTGATATGTTTCGCTCAACACAAAAAACAATCATTATTGCTGTGTATTACATTCGCATCAGCGCCACTTTAAAGGGAATAATCGTCAAAGCAAGTAAATCGAATTGTTCGTTCGGCAGATTGGGTGTGTGTATAGATAAAATATATTTGTATCACGCGAAAATTCGAACACAAACGAAACGAACGAAAACGGCAAAATATTTCCAATATGCATACAATTCGGTTTAATCAAAATCCACTATAGACTCATTTTAAGCATGTGTATTTGTGTATTCAATGCGATTTTTCCGATAGCAATGCTGCTGCTGTCGTGTTTATTTCGTATGAAGAGAAAGAGATGGGAAAATCTAAATAAAAACACTACACAGCAAATAGTAGCGTGGTTTAAATGGCGGAGAGGAAAAAAGCGGCAAAACAAAGAAATTATCGGATTAAAGGAACAAAAAAACGTGAAAACAAGGAAAAGGACGAAGTCATATATAGCGTGATTTTCAATCAAGATTAAATAATTTTCGTATATTTTTTTTTCCACCATCTGAAAATGTGTGTTCAAAATGAATAAATATTATCGCTAGCGATGGCGCGCACTCGCTCACTCTCCTCGATGGGGTGTGCAGTGCAAGCGATCAATTAATACTTTGACTCGTGCAATCGTTGAGTTCTACTTGTCACATACCAAGCCCGTCCACCCCATCGCTCTCTCTTTCTCTCTCTGTTTCTTTCTCTCTTTCTCTCTCTCTCTATGTGTACAAGACTGATTTCTATTGACCACGCCGACATAATAAAATGGTAATAAGAAAGGAGTTTAAATGAAAATGACTGTTCTATTGATTTTTGAGTCGACCGCGCGTCGTTCACTGGCACCAACAATCGAAACGACTATTCGGTGAGACACGGAGTTTAACGGATCAAATTCTGCATTTTTCAACATCAATTCAAAAATATCGGAAACTATTCGGATTGTTAGTCCATTCGATAAGTATTCGGAATCCAAAATCAAAAAGAAGTGTAGAAAATGTCGTGAAGAAAACCGGAAAATGTGTATTATTAACCCCGAAAAAGAATTGAACCCCGTTAGAGAAATACATTGAGCAAGGGAAACATGTGAACAAGATAGAGCCCATCCCACTGCATGAGAACGTCAAACATCTTAAAATCTCTCCCTCCGATCAATTTCCGTTGCACTGACTCGTGTTCACATATCGTTTCTCAATATGTTATTGCTTTACTCAATTTCAAATGTGATTTTCTCTTCTTTTTTTCGCTTGCCTCGTTCATCATCCGCAATTCGTAACCTATTTAGCGTATTTTGGTTTGCCAAATGTCGGTGGCGTACATGTAAGTAAAATAAAGAGTACATTCGCAATAAATTGAGTTAAGCCCATGCAAAAACGTACGGGGAAAAAAGGCGAAAAGTATTTGTGTACACAATGGCAACAAGCGAAAATAGTTCAATCGTCGTACTTTCTTCGCCACCCCCCCCCCCCCCCCCCCGCACTCAATCCCACGTTTACATACGCGCATTTTTTAAGGATGTTTTTTTTCCCGTTCATTTCGGCTTTGGAGTCGTATTTGTTTGACGTCACGCTATATTGCTAGACGATTCGATTTATAGGTTTCAACGTAAGCAGCGCATTATGCGGTAAATAAATGAACTGTGTGTTTGGGCAATTAAATTTGATCGAAGATTGGTAAAGACTTATGCAAATGATGTGGCTTGTGTTTTTTCGATAAATCAATTCGGTAATTGCGACTTGATGGATGTAGTGGTTTGGTGATTAACCGACAACGGTGGTGCTGGTTTGAACACACACACACACACACAAATAACGATCAGAAATTGCTCAAGACAATCACCCATACGCCCGACTTTCACCGACTTTTCCTATTTTATTGACGAAAAATGACGTGAAATCGAATGCCGCATTTTCCAGCCAGCGACCATATAATTCAATATAAACGATTTGCCATTAAAACGTATTTGATTCGAAGCCGAATATATGTGGCATGCAGATAGATTAAACAGCAAATTCGAAAATTGTGTTTAACGAAGTTTAGAATGAATGTGTTGTGTGTTGTGTGTATTTGGCGCTTTTATGGTCGTATTTTTATCAATAATTCGGTACCATTTCGATCACAAAAACCACACATGTTGGTGTCTCAACCCGTAAATCCAGCATTTCAAGCATTCAATATATTACTGAATGTAATAAATTAACTTGTAAATTGTTATAAATATGTGCATTTTATATATGGCTGGCTTATTAGTATTCCATCAAGCGAACGAATGGAAACGTCGCGGTTCCATTCGACGACGATAATTGTTTTGTTAGTCGTTTCCGAGTTGACTCGATTTGCCATTTGCCAACTTGATCGAATTTCATTTCGATTATTGCATTGAAATAATGTCAATTGTTCGCATGATACAGGGTGTCCCATAATATGTTCATGCATACCGCAACACTCTTCCGAACCGGCTGTGCAACGGGACTGTGCGTGTGTACAGAAATTATGTTGCTGCGAAAGTTTCTTCTTTTAAAATTGTGCCGCTGTCAAGTATGCGAACAGATAAACTGCAATAAATAAATGACTTTAACGGAAAAATGCATTCGCTCCGGGTTTTCGTTATTATGACTATTTCAATGAAAATTTTCTCAATAAATTGCCTAGATTTGAAATTGTCATTGTTTAGCGTAATGCAATTGCACCGCCAACTGACTGCATTTTCTAAAAGTTTTTTCACTTTTTTGTGCTGAACTTGCGCTTTGCGTTTGAAAATTTATTTAATCACTTTAATCATTCGATTCGTTGTTTTCCGAATAAAATTGCCATTTTTCATTGCGAATTTCAACATAAATTAAATGTGCCAAGGAATGAAAAGTGTAGACAAAAAAACAACCCGGGGAGGAACAGAACGCTTGGCTAATCAGCAAAATCACTTGACTGCGAGAGCGGATCTTTTTGAGTGGAAGGCGATTATAAAAATAGCCACTTATTTAGTAATGGGCGAAAAAACGGCACGACAAAGAGAGACACATTAAAGTGCGAGAGGTGGCAAATATTCCAAGCCGGAACACGAAAATCAAATGTCCTTTTTCACTATGTGTGTACTCGTGTTGTCGACGAACGAAAAAGTGTCTCTACAATTAATTCCAAATTGTTTCCAGATATTCTTAAAATTTATATATTTTTTCATTATCTGGATTAATTTATGATTTGCACATGAAAAAGAGAGCAAAGGAGAAAGAATTACACCAAAAAATGGCTAAATGAAAAGGCCAAAAACAAGATTACGGAAGCACCAGCCAACACTGAAGTTTCTTCACTCTCTCTCTCTCTCTCTCTCTCTCTCTCTCTAAATTTGGAATGAAAAGAGAGAAGGAGCTCTGGAAAAATTATATACAATTTGCTGACTTCATCACCATATAGCATACATTATAATCGTTATTGTAGACGGCACTTGTTCTATGGTCGGGTTGTTGTTGGCCGCGAGCGCGTGTTTCCTTCAACCCAAATAATTCTTGATCTGGAAATTGCTTTCGGTAGTTGGTGCAGCTTGTCCTTTTCTCTATCTGCGCCCGTCGCTAGCATTATCGTTTACGATACGGCGATATTTTAATGCTTTGTATATAATATTCTAATTACCGAATATGTAAATTATAATGTGCACAGTTTTTTGCGGTGGTCCTGTTCGAAAATATGAAATATTGTAATGTTGCGCGAGAGCGCATCGCTATGCCACCAATGTCTTCTTTCCTTTTCATTCTTTCATTCTTCAGCTAACAAAACGCACATGCCCGCAAAGTCAAATACACTCAGTCGCATATTCAACATCATAAATGCGTTCACAACAAAATCACACACACAGACCAAAATCACGAGATTTAACGACAAAAAAATTGTTTAAAATTTTCGAAATTTATAATTTTGTAATTTACAACAATGAAAAGGCATTTTGTATGCTACTAGTCGGGAGCAGCTCAAGAAGCAATTGCCGAAACAAAGAGACACACGGCGCGGTATTGGTGGCGGTGGTGACATATACGGATTTTGTCATGTACCGAGATTGTGTGCGAGAGATTCTCTTTAGCACGGCCGCTAAAGAATTTTCATATTTATGCATATTTATTTACATTTTGGCTTTTGTTTTTGTTCGTTCATTCTATCGGTCTCGGAAAATGTCGGGGTCGCTTCTTGCCTCCTCTGATCCCTTCGAAAACTGTCTTCGGCACACGAAAAACATGGAACACGCGAAATTATATATACAAAGATACCAGAGCAACAAATTTATAAGCACTTTGTGTCCCTCTCTCTCTCTATCTCGCGCTATTTTTGTTTTTTGTGTCTAACAGCTTAATGACAATGCTGTAGCTAACAACATATCGTTTTGGAAAAGTCTGTAAACATCTAAAATTTGCTGTATTTTCGTAATTTTTCGGCAAAATTTACCGAGACAAACACAAATAGAGAGAGATATAGTAACAGAGACCACAAAAACACGTATTTCGTTAACCGATATAATATACAATTAAAAACGTGCCACATGCACTGAATGTACTGTGATATGGATCCGGCGGAATTGAGGAAAAATTGCTTTCTAGTTTTCTCTCTCTATCTGGATTTGGCGACAGCCACAAAAGTCTCTAGCAAATGTGCGCGTATCACAACAATGTGTTTTTCACTAAATTTTCTTGTTTTCCATGTAATATACGGTTTCATTACGGCAAACATGCCAAAAGACACATCTAAATATATCGAAACTGATAAGAATCTCAACCTCAGAGTGCGACAATATGTTTCGTTGTGCGAAAAATTATATTTCAGCCAAAAATAATAAATGATTTTTTTATGGTAAAATGGTACATGGCGGTAAGTGCTGCCTGAAAATATGCACACTGGCGCACACACAACAGACCACATAAATGCAATGTGCCTGCCAGTCCGTCGAACAATGGCTGTATTTCGTTGGCTATAACACTGCCATGGCTAATTTAAGATTTCAACAAATTGTAAATTTCGACTTTGCGATCAGCGATAGAAATGCACAACATTTACCTGTCCCGAGGAAACAAGAATTTCCTCCATAAAACTATAAATGGCTCATTTTTATGGTATTTCAAAGATTTTTGTTTTATTGCTCATAAAGGATTTTTTATGGAAGTCATCGATAATATCCCGAGGTGATATCAAGCCATTTCGTCGGCGAATCATCGGGGAATCGAAAATCTCATTGCAGCCATTTGAGATGTGCGATTGTTGTCAGGTAATTAACATATTTATCGCATTATGAAACTTAGCGAATGAAGAAATTGCGAGACCGTTGTCGTTGCAGTTACATTGTCAGCATTGCACAAGATCTTGAGTAAAGATTTAGTGCGCCTTCGAAATGGAAATATAGCAATTTATTGTTGAAAAGGGGGAACTGTGGTGTGTGTGCAGCGTATCTGTGGGCGTAATTGTTTGCAATGTTTGCAAAACAACAAACAAATGTAAGTGGAAAATCAAAGACAACTGATTACCTTGATGCTTGTACCGTCTCAATAAAGTCACCATTTCCACCGAATTTAATAATTTCTGGTAAAATTTATGAGTTCACATCGGCGTGCACTCAATAGGTGGACTCAAACTCAAGGCAACGAATGAGTTGCAAAGGAATGGCCTTTTATCAAATGGCATCCGCAGTCCTTTTGCCAGTGATAAATATGTCAGCACGTGTAATGAAGCGGCAACATTTGACTTTGGTGCGGTTCAGAAAAATCGCTAATTATATTTTACCAGTGACGCGCATGCATTTTTCTATCAAATGAAAAGCAACCAAATTACAATTGAACGTGGGGTGAGAGTGAGAGAGTGTGAAGCGATTGTCAGGCCGCAACAAGGCCAATTTCTTCTTGACATTTCTGAGCGGCTAAATTTATCGTTAATCGTTTATTTGTGTGCATTCAATTGAAATATTATAACGATTATTATCTGCCTGTAAATGATTTCTCGTGTCTCTTTGCTGGTATCTCGCTTTGTTTCGCTCATGCCGAGTTTCAGTTTGTTGTCTCGATGTCATTTGTGAATTGTGCGTTTGGGTGTTTATTGGCAAGTAATGTGTTTGCTTTATAAAACAGACGTTTCGGCTTCATTTTCGAACACTTATACGAACCGCTTGATTTGTTTTTTTCTCTTCGAAACGCCTCATAAACACAAGCATTTATTACTTTTGAGGTAATGCCAAATGAACTAAATGCTAAATCTTTGATACATTAACAATGTGCCGCACCGCGCACACATTCTTTCGAATATTGGCAAAAATGAGTTGGATTTGATTTCAGTCTATCGAGTAAGGAGTGTTGGCTCGTGCGCGACCATCACTTTAAGCCATTCAATATACGCATCACATGAACAAGAGCTATATTTAATAATGAGATCGAATTAAATGAAAAAATCCAACAAACACAGTAATTTATTTTTTAATTGAAATAAGAAAATGAGATCTCATGTAGACATAAATATCGCTTCGCAATGCAAATGAACAAAAGCGGTGATTGTATTTGGCGTTGTAATTTTTTCGTTTTTCATTCGAAATTCATTATTTCGGCATTCAAATCATAGTTTGATTCTTTTCTGCATCGTACAAACGCCTCTTTCCGCCTTGTCTTTCGGTCGCTTTATTACAAAAATAAATTTTCGAAGTAGCGAACGACGAGCGAAATAATCAAAAGCGATCAAAATATTGTAATGAAGAAAATGCATTAATATATATTTTTAAAAATGCACTTTCTGTCTCTTGTTGGTCTGTCGACGCTGTGTGAAAGTCGAGTCCAATGAAAACAACATTAATTTATAAACTCATTTAGCCTGTTCAAATCGTTTGATTTTCCGAATTCGCTTGAAATGCATTCTAAAATCTTCCGATGAATTCATTGTATGCGATTTTTTCGTTCGTGGTTGTTGTCGTCGTTATGCGTTTTCGCTTGTTTGCGTATCGTGCGAGTCTTGTCATTGTTATTGCGAGTGACGACACTTGCTATCTGCTCGCAGTCGACAGCCTGATCCACTGTGCACACACAAATTCTTGGTGTATCGCCAAGAAAGTAAAAGTATCTATGTGCATTCGTGATACACGCACATAATCTCATTATGTGCATACGATGTTCCGTTTATATTTATCATCCATAGTCTCCGTGTGCATTCGATAATGATCGCGTAAATTCAATGCGAATGGAACGGCAAAAAAACATTCGATTGTAATTACTCTTTGCTTGAAGGATTTATTGCCTTCATCGGAATTTGATAGTTGGATGTCAATGGCTTTTAAACTTGTTGACTGAACGTAGAAGCAGCTCGTGTGTTTGACTGAATGCAAAGAACGTGAACTCTAACATAAGTTCATAGCGTCAATTGCAGTAATTTGATGAGACTCTTAAATTAATTGGCCTCAAGCAAAATGAGCACAGGGAATGCATCATCTCGCCGCTGCATTGATTGATTTAATTCATTTATTGCCAATGGATTGGTGTTATAAATGGCATTGCCGAAATTAAAATCCAAGTGGGCCAATAATTTCGATTCAGAATTGCTATCCGCAAGTCATAAATGATAAATTTTATTCAGTTTTTATATCGATTTGGCTGAAATCGCATTACGAAAGGGACGCAGTGCAAATTGACGGTGGAACAACAAGTACTTGGGCCGGAGCGAATCATGACTCCCCGATTTGTTGACGTGCATTGCGTATCGGAACGCACGCAATCGATTCTGATTGGACTAAATAGCCATTCAATCAACAGCCGCATCTATTTATATAATATACACCGATAGATTGCTTCGAATATAATGATGTTGAACACGTCGAATCGCAGAAGCGAATCAATAAAATTGTGTGTTGTGTACGCGCGCGATTGGGAGTGAGTATGTGCAGCTCCGTACAGAGTAAATAATTGTATCCAATCAAATCTCAATTTAATTATTCCGCCAACGTTTTGATATTTACACTTGGTGTTCAGTTCTCTTGGCAGCTCATTTGCCTTTGTTCTTTCGATTGCCGTACGTATTTTTTTTCTACCAATTATCAAATATGCGTAATGATTTACACTGAAAATCATTGGATTTTCAACAAATTTTTGGCAACGCTGAAATGTGAAAAAGCGATGAACACCAGCGGAAAGTATTTTGTTATTCAAATGTGGTTCATTAAATGAGCGAATCGCATCATAGAGAAGCTATTTGGAAGCCATCGAACGATATGAGTCATTAATTTCAATGTGAAGGCGTTCAAGCTGAACGCGATTTCATTTTATAGTTTGTGTATTTTGTTTGTTTCTGGTGTATTCTGCGTTGAAACATCCGTAGCTCTGTCTCTTTATTCACCGAAGAGAAAAAGAAACGCGTTCTTTTTATTTCCATACGTTTGCTAGCAGTTTCGAGCTTAAAACTATAGTTTCGGCGTTTAAATCAGCGCAGAACAATAAAACGAACAACAGAAACACAAATGCCTGTACATACTAAAAATCAAAAATGCATACCCATACAATGTTTGAATACCTGTATGGTTAATGATTGTGAATAACATGTTCGATATATAAAATGAAGAGCCCTAGAGAGCGAGAGCACAAGAGACTGATTCAATGAACAATGTGTGACGAACGCAAGCGCGCGCCAGCGACCGCTTGTAAATTTATTTTCTATTTCCTATGGCTGGTTAATTAAAAAAAACCAACAGCAACCCGATCAAAAACACTAGTCCAACAGAGAGTATAGAACAATGGACGGAATAGATTTTGTTTTAATATATTCGAAGCGATCAAATGAGAGCGAAAAATAGGAAAAACAATGAACGGGTAGAATCAAAACTATAAACTGCACAGCGTTGAAATCTGCGGCGCACTGTCTCTGAAATTATGTAGCAATTGAGTGAAGCGCGCACTATTTATTTTGCGTTGCTTTGTTTGAATGGATCTATAATTAAATGATTTGTGTACGGTTGATTCTTGACCGGTTGATAGTTGTGTTTCCCCCCACGTGCGCCTGTATTGTGGCCGATCTTACAAATTGGAAGCCGTTTATTGGATGGAACGACGTCGACACGGATGGACATGGCGAAGGTGTCAGTTAGAATTATGGCCCTTTATCCAATCCGCACACAAATACACATTGGGATCTTTATTGGTTGGGCTCGGTGAGTGTGATGTATTGTGTGCTGCTCATTAGAGCCAATAGACCATGTAGTGCGCCCGCATTTCAAACTATCAGACAAGAATTGCTATTTTTATTCTTTGCACCACACTTTAAAATTCAATTCAATGAGCTTGTGTCAATTGAGTGCTGATCGTGGCATTTGGGATTTTGCGCTGTTCGCACACGACAGAGCGCGCGTGAGCGAATGAGAGAGGAACACCGAATTGCGCACCTTTAATATTGGTTATTTCTGTGTGGTTTTATGCTTTGTTACCTTTCGTTTTTTTCCCTTTCTGTCATTCTTTTGTCTTTTCTTTTCAAATTGGCACTCAACCGGAACCAAATAGATTCGTACATTATTTTCTTTAATGCAATTTTGTTGTTCGCTCACTAATCGGCACGATACTTTTTGAGTGGTTGCTGCTGTGTTTTTTACTCTTCTATGTGAAACATTGAGTGGCGCGAGAGAACGCATACGACACTAATGAGATACATAAAGTTCGAACAACCAAACCACATACTATATTTCAATCATCAACAATGTTAAAACAATGAAATGTCTCTGTTCAGCGGCATATTGCTTGCTTGGCTGTTAATTGCGTATTTTTGCGTCGCGTAACATCGAAAACGAATGATGTTCTTTCAATGTGAGCTTCCATCAAATAAAAGCATAATTAAAATAGTGTGTTGCTTCAACATTCAATTTACTACTCATTTCAGTAATGGCCATATATGAAATGAACATACTTGATCTGTCTATAGGCAATCACAAGGAAAAATTTAGTGGAAAAACATCGTTCGAACAACTGCTTGACTTATCTAAACACAGAGCAATTCGATGTAAAGTATCATAATGTGTGTTTATTGAAATGACATTTGTTTATTCAACGGCGAAAAACGTTTGAATCTGCCGCTCAAACGTCATTTCAATGTGAAATAATTTTCTCCTCTTTCATGTGTCATTTTTACATAAAATTATGTACTCTTTCGATGCTCGATCCACATTTTGAATGGTATCCTATTGAATGTCGCGGCGACTGGAGCCGTTCATCGAGTAATTAAATGATGTCGCGGTGATAAAACAGCTCAAAGAATGAACATTCAAATCGTAAAATAGCGTGAAAAATGAACGATTTTTTATATGATTTTTCGAATTGATTCGTCCGCTTGTGTTTCAATCGTTTGATGTCGTTATTGCTTTCGCGAAATACGATGCACGATTTGTATTAAAATCGTATTGGTCGCTTTGATTTCATCACCCAATGAAAAAGTTAACTCAAGCGGATTTCCCCGTTTTTTTATATTTTTAATTCAATCGAAAGTATCTTTATCAAGATATAAGAACTTTTCCAATCATTTATCAAGAAATCGAGAGGGGGATAGAAGAATTACAACCGAATTTTGTTGAAAATTTGTTATGAAACAAGATGAAAATGTTTACAAACACGAAATTCAACAAATGATGAACTTGTATTATGAGCAAATATCTTCGACGTCGTGAAGGTAGAGACGAAAAAGCGTGTATAGAAAAAAAATCCGTTTGATGTCAACGGAAATAAACGTGCGTTCTTTCTTAGACATGGCATCAACATCAATCGAGGGTAATTCTTTTGCTCGCTCCCATCCTATAAATCGAGCAATCAATTACCAGGAGGAGAGAGAGACAAGCTGTTTGCTTTTTGAGCCAAAGTAATCGAAAATATATTAAAAACGTGACAATATTTAACAAAGTCGCGCGTTGTCATCCTCTCAGACATTTTGAAAAATTGCATATGCAAAAATATCCGTCGTTAAATCAGATTGATTTAGGATTAAATGTGTTTTAAACTAAACCTCCTAAATTATTTATGTTGTAATTTATCATGAGTGATAAAAATGACGAAAAAAAAATCGCTTGTGTGTTCGAAGAACGAATACGTGAGTACAAATAGAAAAAATGCCGAACGACACATGTTTAAACGTCCCAATATTTGGCTCAGAACCAAGCGATTAATGCTTGATTCACTATTAAAAAAGTAGGACTGACTTCTTCCATCGAGATTAATTTTCAGTAAATTACCAACATTTGATATTGGGCAAGATTTGAATCGAATATCTTCGGCTTCTCGTTATTTTACCATTAAATCCAGAACGACAAATTAATTCAATTGAATCGAAACCAACTATTAACTATTCGTTGAAATGTTAGACATATAATTAAAAGTAGATGCTCCTTGTGTGTGTATTTGCTCGTTTGCATCCGTTAAAAATGTATTATCGAACAATTAACCTGGCATGAACTCGGTCGAAAAAAGGCCGACACGAAATTTATTGGATAATTACATTGAATCGTGCCGGGAGTGGATCCTTGTAACTATCTCCTCATTTGTATGCTCATTTATTTGCAACAGCAAAGCCAAATTTATTGAGGTGTTTTAAGAGTGAAATCCATTGAAAGGAGAGAAAAATTGATATTACTTTGAATTTTATTCGAATAACGAACGTTCATTAAAAATTTCGAGGATCTAACTCTTGTTGTGGAAATTCGAATAAATAAATTTCATGAAAATGTTGAACGATGGAAAAGAATGTAGAAGCTGTAAAATGGATTTGACCGACACCATACATATTTCTGTCGGTCCTTTTTTCCGATAGTTATAGAAAGTGTGGTGTAATTCAAACGATAGACCATGCATCGAATCAAATGTGCGCATAAGAATGCCAGCATAATTGGAGCAAAGGGAGGGGTTTCGAGAGTGAGCGAGAGAGAGAGAGAAAGAAAAATTGTAACATTAGAATTTTCCAAACAATTCGAAGCAATGAAGTCGCTCCTTTCGATTTTTGGCCTAACGTCATCGAGAAATGTAGTTGGTTAGTTGGAGACGGACAAATGTTTCACTTGACCGAACGACTCATCTATTCACACCGCTCAATGAGGCTCACGTAAACGATGCATCGTTTGGAAATGACCAAAACCAAACCCTATTTTTAAGCGATAACTATATGCTGGTTGAACACAGCGTATCTAATCTTCATCCCCCGGCCACCTCCCAATCGTTATCTCATCCGTTCATTATGGCGAGAGTTTTCGAGAGATGAAGAGCGAGCGTGCGAGTTTCTGCCAAAAAATCCATACTTCATTCAATTCGTATGCCATTGCCGTTCGAATCTATTATCGTTTTGAACAATGTCCACATTAAATGTGGTGTTCATCTATTTTTATCGGTATACTCTATAAAAACGTTGCGAAATATTTTCACCAATAAAATCTTCATTTCACTGTGTATATTGAGAGACGGGACGCTCGGCATATCGCATTCTAAATTACATTTGATGAAATTCTCAGAAATTGTTGAATATTTAATTGTTGAAATAGATAAATGTTCTGTATAGAGATTGAAATTGGAGAGAGAGAGAGAGAGAGAGAGAGAGAGAGAGAGAGAAAGTTTGTTAGGCGATGGTGCGCATCGAATGGGACTTGCACAAGTGTTTAGACACAAAATAAAATGGAATTTATTCACTATCAAATGTCGAACAACAGTTATTTGCACAGCAAAAATGGATTATTCTTCCTTTTGCCAGCAGACGATGGATGGAGCGATGAGGTGAGAGCATGAAATGAATGAGTTTTGTTGGGCAAAGTGACCGTTCTTTTCCGAATAACCAATTTTTCCATTAGTTTTCTTTGCTAACAATTTAAAAAACTATCTGCTGCAGAGCATTTTCGGATATTTCATTCGCTTGACCTTTTGATCCTTTGACTGTGTCGGAGATAGCTGCAAATGCGGCACTCTCTCTCGCTATTAATTTACAATCTATTTTGTAATGTTTTTTAATTGAAGCCTTAATTCGCCATCATGGTAGGTTTTAACCCTTTTTCGAGCCGTTCCTTTGAAGTAACGCCATTAGTTTAACTATTGGATCAGGAAATTGCGTACATGCATAAAAACACGACGAGCAAATGAAACGCTATGGTTTTTTATGGGTGCGTTTTGCTTGAGGCCAAAATGGAACGCATTGAAAATGCTCCGTAATAGAAAATTCCCATTTAATTAGCGCGTATTCCATTAACCTAAACATTGACCCGCATTCTTCGAGCACCCACTCTCGCCATCGAACGATCCATCTCTTCCTCCGTTTTTTAATTAATTTCCTTTGATATTGTGTATCAATCCGTTTAAAATTCAGTTCGAACCACAAAATATGAAAGAAAAATGCCTGACATTTTCTGGCACTGTCGAGCCAAGCGACAAGAGAGCTCAATTTCATGTCGAAAAATCCATATCGAGTGACGACTGCATATTTAAACTGTCATAATACGTTGTTCCATTTCCTGGTATTTTTCGCTTTGTCCTAGCGCTCACTCTCGTTTTTTTCTCCATTTGAATCGATTTTGCAAGCCAACTGCATTAGAATGGTGGACAACACGGAAAAACCAGTGTATAGACACTCGTAATTCCTGTTTGCATACATGCTAAATCGTCCTCATCGCATAAATCCGTTGTGTTGTGAACTAAATGAATCAATTGAAATGGTTCAATCGTTGCATGCAAAATGTGGAAATCGGAGAATCGAATCTGCTAAACAAATCGTTGAAATAGACGTCGAAGCATGCACGAGAGCATTGAATGCATTTGGGAAAACTTCGGGCCACAAAAATTGAATGGGCGACGAGTGGAGCGCAAAAAAGTGCATTTACACAATCGGCAGCGATTTGTTGCAAGAAACGTAAATAAAGTCGGAAATTTAGATAAATAATGGGAATGGCACCGAAAGTTGCACAATTCAGAGGTGCAGACGGGGTTCAACGTGAAAAAGGTGAATAGATGTGCTTATTCGATCGACCACACAAGGAAATTAATAAACGGATCACATCACAAGGTTACCGTGCCGTTGTTTGATTCAAGAGCCCTTGTGCCTGCATCTCGTAGAAGCAGTGTTTTGAATTCGAATGCCTCGAATTTCGACGGATTTCACATAGAAATGCAATGAAAAAATGGACATTTGGTGATAACAGACAGAGGAGAGCAACAAAAAAATAGAGAGTGAACTCGATGAAATGGATTTTTCATTTGTCAAGTAGACGCACACGACGTCGACGATGAAGCCATACGCGGAATGCCTATTGAAAGATATGATTTGGAAATCTAATGAATACCAAGCGATGGATTATTTTTGCGATTCCACTTTTTATTTCGTTCAATCGGGATGATTGACAAATCGTAGGCACTTCTCATAAACAAATTATACGAATGGACAACGTGCAAACCAGCGATATCAAACGAATTGCCAATTCACTAATCTCGATCGAATACTCTCTTGATACCCGACCAATTTTCAAATGATACGAAAATAACAGCGCGAAAAAAGAGATGAATGTAAAGTAAACGATGAGGAGAGGCTAAAAGCAATTTTGCACTTGCCAGTTGGAATCGTAATTGTTTTGGTTGAGTGCTGAGATTTGGAAAGGATTATACGTCCGATAGATGGATTGACGACCGACAACCAATTATTTCGATATGAATTCATAAAAGAAAACGGTGAATGGTTGAGTGATTCCGATAATAACGTTATTGAACGAGTACAACACTTAAAAACGTGGCTGCATAAAAAATGGCTGCAGGGAATCGGAAATCCGTTCGGTTTAAATGGTTTTTGGTTGCAACAAAAGATGCAATGCCAAGAAACCAGAAATATGAGAGTCAACCAAAGTGGAACCGAATGATTGGTATGAATGAATGCGAAGTGTCGCGCGGCACTGAAATGACAATGTTCCATAGCAACATTGTGGTCAAATAAATAGTCGTTGAGAGTGCATCAAGATAGTTTCAATAATTTGGCTTCGAAAACTTCACGCCGTTATGATTATTTGTATTCACGGTTGGCTGCCGCCAGCACACGCACACATTCCGTTCAATGATAATGCCGGGATTGCCGGAGTGAATTATGTGTGAGAAAACTTTCGACCATTAGCTACAAATGAAACCAATTTTTGATTTGGTTCATAAGCACATCATGTGTGTTTGTGTTATTGTTTTCTATAGAACAAGTTGGCCGACTGACTGTCAACTGTAAACCAATTCAACTTATTCATAAACTCAATGTTTTTTTTATACGAATTGCAATGAACTTTGAAAACAAAAAGGTGATTCACAAACTGTCTCGATGCTTCAAATAATATCAAAAATATTTTTCGTTTACTTAATCTCACATCATTTCCGAACTTGTCATCGAAATGAAAGAAAAATCGGTGAAAAAAAGGGGAACGCCACGTACGTTGTACAAAATCTAGTGTTGTTTGAAATGTTGAAATAAAAACGAAACACGACTTACCTTTTTTGGGAATCAATGATTTCAACAATAGGACTGCATTATCATCGCATGCCCAGGCATGCATTTTTCGGTAGCTGTCACGTCCTTTTTCAGTGAGTTTATCCCATGGCTTTGGTTTGGATAGTAGTTCGGAGACGGTGCCTTGTGACAATCCAAGCACGTATTTGGCAAATAAACGTTGCCCAATATTGTGCACCGACAACAATTCACGTACGCGTCGCGATATATGCAATGTATCGAGATTTTGATTTGCATATTTGTCCATGTTGTAGCGTAGCATTTCTTGTAGTTTGGCCTCCATTGGATCGCTTTTTGGTATAAGTGAATCGCCGAGGCGGCCAGCCATCGAACCGCCCATTGGTAATTCATCGCTGAATCGAAAATGTGGCCGATCTTGCATTTGATGATGGAACGGTAAAAGTGGAAAACTCGAGCCATGCGGCAATGTGCCCAAATGATTGTTATTATCTTCTTGCGGGCTCTTTGGCAATGGCATCGGCGTCAAACCACCATTCTGATTATCATCGTAGCGTACGTCCTGGAGAATTGGTGTGCTAGCTGTTGACGATGCATCGTGATGGCTGCTCTTGTCATCCTGTCGATTTCCATGATCATCTAAAGAATTTGAAAGCGTGTTATTTTTTATTGCGTCCATTGCTTGTTTGTTGATGCTGTTATTCGATTGGGCTAAACGATGCGCGTCGCCTGCCGAATTGAGATACGGCGGTGGCTGATGCATCGATTGCATTTGCGGGTGCATTGACGTTGCAACGGACGGCGGAAGCTCGAAACCTCTACGCCAATTGCACACGATCTCTTCACCCAAGAATGATCCGAAAGTTTCGACATTTTGCAATGTTGACGGCAACATCGCACCTCCGGCAGCCAATATCATATCTTTATTGCGACCGGCCAACGGATTGGCATTGATTGCGTTTGCATTTGTCATTGATGTTGATACTGACGATGTTGACGGTGGGGATGCATGATTTTCTTGTGGAATGGTTACAGCTGAATACGAGCCTGTAACACATACAATTCAAGTGGACAGGAATTCAAAATATTTTAGTGTGTGTGTGTGTGAGTGGTGATACAAAAGAATTTTATGTGCTGTTGGCTTTTAAACAGTTAAGTAGAGAGAGAAAAAACCAGAAATCGAAAAAAAGTTGTTATGAGATTATTAAAATACACCACATCCAATTATTGTTTACTTGAAATATATTCAATCGCTCTTAACCGAGAATGGCGTACTGTTATTTCAAGTATAAATCATAAATTATGTCGAAATGAATTCGAAACTTACACGAGCGATCGAAAGAAAACATGCAATAAAACATGTCTTTTTGTCAATAAAATGTATGAAAATTAGTGGAAATTAAAAGAAGTATGGGAAAATAATAAAAGAGGAGGAAAAAGCCGTAACAATGATGAAGTCAAATGATATGACTGCAAAGCACATACACTAAGAATTCGTGAAACGAAGCAAAAAACCATAATTACCAATCAATTAATCGTAAATTGAATCACTTTTTCGTATATTTTGTTCAGTTTCTCTCTGAATTTGGTTAAGTTAATTCAATGAAACACACACTGAAATTGCAAATTGGCTTTTCATTACGAGCGGTTGCATGACATTGTTTACATATTTCTGGATAATGCAGCTATAGAAGAAAATTGAGCAAATAGCAATGAAAATCATTCATCACTGTTCGTTCGTGTGCGTGTGTGAGTCTGACAGCCGATTTCTTCATACTTTATCAATGCAAACCAAATTCTGTATCATGCAAGGCGCAAATTATGAGTTTACTGCATATAATCTGTGTTTTGGGGCGAGCTCGATTACAACATGACTGAATTGCAACATATGCATGGGAAAAGTACACGAAGAGACAGTCGATGCGAAACAATGGATTAAATGGTTCAAGGGCGATAATTCGATGTGCAAAAATTGAATCGCAAATAAACATGAATTGCACTTGATGTACGTTTTAATGTCTGTCTATTTTTGGCATCGAGATCTAACACTTGGACGAATTGAATGGTGGGAAACTAATCGATAATGTGTTAGAATTTAAAATAAAAAACACAGGCAACCAAAGCGTTAAGTTTCCACATCACGTCAGCAATGGGTTTGTGTTGATTATTTCTTTTTGTTCCATTCGATTCTTTTTCTCGTTCTCGCAATTGCAACGCATTTATTTTTCTCTTTATATATTTTTTTTAATGCCATTCCATTTGATTTGCAGCAGCAATTAAAGCCAATGGGAAACCTTTTTGCAAGCGTTTACTATTTTAGTGCACGCAAATAATTCCATATGTAATTCTCCTTCATCTCAATGAATGGAAATCGTCATTCGAAAAATGAAATAGTGCCACATTAAACACATTTTCTATTTGGGACTATGTTTGTGTGTATTTTGTGTGCGTTTTGTTCGGGCGCTGCATTTTCTATGCATTTTTTATGAAATTTTGCAACTAAAATACCGTTGTGTTGCCGTTGAATAAAATATATCGTGTGCATGGCAAATGGTTGTTGGTGCGTTTTGTGAGCGCGGTGGTCGCAGTACAACCAATCTCGGTGTGGGCCAAAGAACCGGTGCATGGGAAAATCATTTGCATTGTTTCAAATCAGCAGCACCACACACACACACACACACAACGGCAACATTTTTCCCAATGTAACAAACTGACAAGAACCGTGGAAAAAAGTCGCTCTCGCAACACACACTTGCACTCAGTCAGTCAGTCTTCGGTTATTTCCTCGCTCCATACACATGTATGGAAATGTTTGCATTTAATTTACACCAAGCAAACTCTAAATACTTTATTTCATTATGCTGCGGAAAATCTATTTATGCGCATTTATAATTCAGCATTATTGCTAAGTGCTAAGACATTTACAGACAACAAATCCGCCAGGTAAGTGTGATTTTTTTCTTATTGCTCGTGCGGCATGTATGTGTGCGTTTAACGTCTAAATCGAGATCAAATTTTATATCTCTGGAATCTTCCAATTGCGATACATTTTTGGAGTTGTTTGCTGCACAAATCCGAGCACCTTACTCAACCAAACCAAAATGCAATAAAATTATTTCATTTATTGAGCAACTACGTATATAATTGTTTTAATAAACGATTTTCGTGTGTGTGTGTGTTCGTCTGTGAGAACATGATTAAAATTCTATCTGTTTCCCGTCTTGGTGTCTTTGTTGTGGCAGAATGTGCAGAATTATTATGATTAGGAGAGCACAGAAAATGTAAACAAAGTTCTTCGGCCATTAATTGCATTGAATGACGAGTGTGTGAATTTTTTCGTATTATTGCCCTTAAAATTCTCTCCATCCAACTTAGAGCGTCCAAATAAAATTATGATAAATAAACGCGGTGTGCGTGTAATGTGCGGATTTAAATGAATTTAATTAGGAAATAACCTGCCAATTTGTGGTTACAATATACGAAACTCTTGATTTCGCAAATATTTCATAATTTTTTATCGTGTTGAACACGAACCCACTTTGTGCGCGCACATTCAAATATCTGACGAAATCAAATCAATTAGAATGAGCAAACTTTGCTCTTGTTCAGCACAGAAAAAGAGAATTTAATCAAAATCAACACAGACAACAATAAAAATACGAAACGATAAATATGGCGAGCAATAGAATTGTTCATAACAGCATCAAACAAATGCGCGCTTCAACTTCATGTGAAACTGATTTGTCGGTTTTGCGCTTTGAATAAATATTTGGAACAGATTTTGTGTGTGTGTTTCCTTTTGTTTCGGTTTTGGTCGTTGAACGACATTTATACTTACCATCTGAGTTTGATTTGAGTGCTTCTGTGGCTAATGCTTTGGTTCGCTCCAATAGTAGCTCTTGAAATTGTTTCGAATCTGATTGTGCGTCTCCGGATCTGAAAAACGAGAAAAATCAAACCAAAAATCATATCAGTGTTTATATTTAAATATCCTTTTTCTGTGCATCGTTTATTTTGGGCGTTGTGTTTTGTTCGGCATTCGGTACAATGAAAGTGATTGTGATTTTTATGGCTGTTGCGATCATAAAATGAATCTTTTTTCTGATATATGCTTTTATTGGGGGGGCTCCGACGAATGTTATGCATTGAAAGCGGCTATTTTTGATGTTGCCGATATCCCGAAAAAACATGTGAATTGATGCAATCATTTGCCTAATATAATTCTACAATCCTATCGACACAATGACTCCGTTTAGCATCCGCTTTAGCGCACACAAAAAAAGGAACAAGTGCAATTTGATCTAACTTTTAAAGGACAAATGTTGATTTTAGATGCAAAACTGTTTACACTGGAGTCTAATTCACTTGTCTCGTTGTTGTCATAGAGAGAAAAAAACACCAACGCCCGCGAAGAATAGAAAAGTTCGTTTGTTCTTACCTATTTTCCTTCTTCACATCATCATAGTCGGATTGTTTGTCCAAGCGTGATTCGAGTCTCGATATGTGCTGTCTCTTCGCTTCGAGTCGCTCTTCGAGCTGTTGTATTCGGAGATTGTGCGATTCTTGCAATGCGGCCAATGCGCTTCTCAGTCTA
The DNA here is from genome assembly GCA_028476595.1 of Obolodiplosis robiniae. NCBI lineage: Eukaryota > Metazoa > Arthropoda > Insecta > Diptera > Cecidomyiidae > Obolodiplosis > Obolodiplosis robiniae. Next base: position 4,762,832 of record CM052015.1, on the reverse strand, counting down.
GAGATTTCTTCAACTAATGCTACAATCTGAAAATAAACCGGAAGAAAATGACATTCAATTAATATCACACATTCGAAAATGAAAGCGAACGCATTGTGTGCATTCACATATACTCTCGATTTTATCAATATTGGTTTATATGTTTGTTAAACACACAAGGGATGGAAATATCATTTTATTATATTTGAACGCTGTGTCTCGAGATAGACAATTCATTATTGTTGACAGCGATAAAAATTCATCTATTTTGACACAGTTGAAGATAGATAGATAGAGAGAGAGAGAGAGAGAGAGAGAGAGAGAGAAAGAGGGTAACGACCGATTCAAGTGTGGAAGAGTAATTGTTTGGTTTGAGTGCTAAACATCATCTGCATCGAGCACATGCTTCAGCCTTGTCTGTCTGAATTTTGGCAAGACGTTGCCACAATATGATGCACGAGTTAACATAACATTGATTTCATGTTTGGAAATTTTCGACAAGCATTTTCACAAAACAAATACACATGATGTCTATCGTCAATAGTTCGGAACGGATTGAGCGATGGTGGAGGCGAACGAATTGGGGCAAAAAACTTGCCCCATCAAAATCAATATCCATTAAATTGTCAAAATAATTAATAAAAACATCTTATATTCTCTCATCGCAATCGCTTCCATATCCGCGTTTTATAGGTTTTTGCACTCAAGTGCGTTCCTCATCAATTCCAACTCGTGCAGACTGATCTCCTCTTCTTCTTCTTCTCCTTCTTCTTCTTCTTCTTCTTCTTCTTTGTGATGTTCGAGACATGTTTCGACAGCAAAACAAAACAGTCTCAATTAATTATTCGATACACATTCACAAACTTCAATCATATTTTCCGTTTAAATTTTGAGGCGAACAATGCACGCCACACCGTTTAATGCAGACAAATTTACAACAAAGACGCGCACTGATTCGATAAAATCCGCTACACACAAAAGGCACATTTTGCCGTAAACGACATCGTTGAGTGATTGGAAATGGCATGCGATTTGCACATACACACACCGAGTGTTTGCACTTGTTTATAACTCTCTGCCTGAATGTCGAGATTTTTCGGGAGAGAAACATCAAACTACAAGCGCGCAAAACCAAAACAATGAATTCGATACGGATTCGATTCATTAATTTTCCGTTCTCGTCTTTTAAAACGACGATAAATCAAAATCGTTGTTTTCATTACGAGATGAATTTATGTGTGCGGTATGCACGCTTGGCTGTGTCGAGCTGCTCTCTCTCTCTCTCTATCTTTTCCACCCGCTTCACTCGTTCGCATCAATTTGAACATAACCAAAGTGATCATTCTTCGAATCTTATTTGCACCCCTATCAATCCGATATAAATAATAATAACCGACGATTTTGTATCTGCTTCAATCACAACCATTGCCATTTTACCCATTCCAGTTATCAGTTGGCTAGAGACACATGGCTAAAAGCCACCGTTCAACGTCACATTTCCACCGTCATGGAAATGTAATCAATATAATTGTAAAAGTTCGTTTGTGCATCAAAACGAATTGGAAATGTTGTCTGACGACGACGATTGCAAATAGCTACTTGAAACAGTGCGGTGAATATCGAAACGGATGTGTAATTATGATTTTGCAGGCAAATTTATCAAATATTGTATGGAAATCACGAAAGTGGCTCTTTTCAGTCATCAAAATCAGATGTACAAATAAATGCTGGGTTCGCATTTCAGATAAGATATCAATTTGGTGGAATTTTTTTTTCGTCTTCTGTCTCATCGTCGTCGCCCATTCAATTCTTTGGTATTGCTTTTACCGGTTCGAATGAAAACATACATCACACATGTTCGAGGGCTGCTTGAAACATTCAACCAGAGAAAAAACCATAAAAATCGACAAAAAACAAAACCCCGAAAATAATTTTCTGTAGAAATGTATCCGTTCAATTATGAATGCCAGTTTGATGACTTGACTATCACGTCTGGCGATATATTTCAAAACGAGCACCGATTCTTCAGATACTTCATTTATTGTGCCATGGTAATTATACGACGTGGACCAAAACCATCACCCCGCTCTGATGAGCCGACACACAAAAAAGTCGATCAACAAAAACCCATAGAACGGCGAATTGCCGAATCAAACAATATATTTATTATTTCATGTAGATTCTGTGTGTGTGTGTGCGATTCAGCCGTCGTTCGTCTGACGATGCATGCGATGTTGGACGACGCGGGATGTGTAAGGTTTCTCTTAACTAATTTTGATTGGAAAAATATATCATGAATTTCCTCTTGAGCTATGAAAATATTTGTGCATACATTTTGAGAGCGGCAGACGGGTGAAACCCAGATTCCGTGGTTCTCATCCTCAATCCTCATCTCATCATCCCAGCCGCACACATATTGAGCGCGCTCTCAATTCAATTTTTCATTCATTTCTCATATTTGTTACCGTGTTATTTGCATGCTCGTTTCGATGGCTTAATATTTTACCATGAGTACTGTCAAGCGTTTTCATTCACTACACTATTGTCTGTCTACCGGTTGAGCATCGTTTCGATCTTATTCAACAAACGACGAAAAATGGCAAGAATACCTTCGATTGATGCAAAAAGAAGGCATACACGGCAAGGATATGGGCAAATTTATACGATTACTGAAAGTGAATGCGAAAAACGAAAGAAAAAAAATATTGCCAATTCATCGGCACTAAAAACCGCCGAGAGCCAAACACAACACGATAGAGATAGCATATGCAAAGAATCGTCATACTGAATATTCAAATGTAACCATTGCGGTGTACATAAACATTAAAATAATAACGAAATTGCGATGTGTGCAAGGGGTGTTGGATGAAGAAAACTGTAAATTTTGCACACATCAAAACCTTTTGCTACGGGGATGCAAAAGAAGACAGTCGAACCATCAATTCAGTGTTTTTCCTCGGATTTTTTGTTGCTGGGGTTTTATCTCTCTTGATTTGTTGTTGGGATTTAGTGTGCCTGCATAAGCCGATATCATGGAGCAGCACCTCGAGCAGCGTTCGCACAATTCAAGTCAAAAAGATTTTTCCGAATTCGACATTCGTTCATAAAACATTTATAAACAACAATAGTCGAAACTGACAATAATATATATCGCTAAAAGGCAAATTTCTGTATTGTTATGCAATGTCGATTTGATATGTGGCTTGGAGTGTGTGTTGTGAATATGAGAAAGTGTGTGATATGGAATTGCGAAGGGATCGCGTGCACAGCAAAAAACAGCCGAATCGAAACATCAGCAGCCCGTTACTGATTCTTCCGTACCGTTGAAAAATGAAGATATCAATGGCGATGGCTGATTTGGCCAAAGCGAATTATAACAAACGACAATGCAGAAGATTTTAAGCCGAAGATATGGCATTTGTGGCGAACAAATATGTCACCATGGTGAATAATGTTTCGATGCTCTCGTGTTTATCGCAAAACCGTATTGATTTGGAATTATGGTAAATCAATAGGCGCTATTTTGCATTCGATTTGTCGGTAATGAAATGCGTTCGTCCGAAATGATTTCGATTACGAGGCATTTTCAAGCATCGATGGCTGATTGCCCACACTCTCTCACTCTCTCTCCCGCTTGTAAGAGAACAAGTAATATTCGATTAGTATAAATCTTCTTGATTAATGAATTTATTTCAATTTTCAATTTTGATTTGGAAAATTTTGCAGAGATGCCATTCGAATATATGCGATACACTTTACACGCGTACAAAAGACGTTATCGATTACATTTGGGAGAGTATGCATTGAAATGCTATCGTAATGATAACTGCGGAGACAAGCAGAGAAATGCAGTGAATGCAATGCAATTCAAACCTGAACGATGTTGTCGATGGGAACGGATGCTTCCGAAAATTGTTTGTACACTGTGTGAATAGCATATTATGAAATATTCCAGGGCATTATATCATTTTATCTTGCAATTCAACGACATCGTTGCCGGATCGTGTTCGTGTGTGTTTGCACTCGACTTTTTGGCTTGAGCTTGCGATTATATTCGGCAAACAGAGAATGCCGTGGCAAATGGACGTCGCTAGATAGAGGAACAATTAATGAAACACATGAATATATATTCTTAAAGACATTTCAATTAACTCGAGATCGAAATCACAAAATTGTATTGCACCAGAAGCGATGCTGATAATTTTGCGTGCATTCAATGGAATCACTGCAGAAATAGTCGATGCAGGTTGAAAGCGTAAGTGCACATCGCAAAAGTTAACGAAAACCATTCGTAATATTGAGAAACGTATGTGCTACATCAAGCGCCTTTAATTAAAATGAATTGATTTTGATTTCGGTTATCTAAATGTATTTCATGCGCACAACGGACATGCCATCATTATTTATATGTCAGAAAATATTTCATATTTTCCATGAGCATTGATTTTTGGTTGAGAATTGCTGTATTCGACACTGGATTTGCGTTGTCATTGCTCTTGTTGAGTGAGATTTATGTTGCGATTAGAATCGAAGCAACAAGAATTCGAATTCGATTAGTATTGATTGGGCTCTCATCATCGTTCATTTGGGATTTGGGATCTTAAATTTGCATTTCAAATAATTACGGCCACCCTGAAATGACCAAAAGTATGCCGAAATCTGGTTAAACGATTCCACTGCAGTGATATTGATTGATATGGTCTCGTGCCTGAGAATTGCTGCTGGCTGATCAAACATTTGTTTAAAGGATGTTTTACAAGCACCGAACAGACCAATCAGCCAGCTTTGACGTGAATGTTGTTTGCACATGTCTTCAGATTCGGTGGAGAATGTGTGGTGTCATTTTCTGTTTTGGGAAAGTTTTATCGAAATGCAGTGAGGCCAAAAACCACCGTGAGCGAAAAAGGAACGTGTGAGAGACGCAAGAATCCACAGTGGGAATGTGAACAATGTTGTTTCGAGACAACCAACACACACGTACGCATGCACACATAGCATTATCACCGCAACCCAAAACGGGATGCAAACGAGCGCCGATAGAAGCATGGGTTCGATATTTATTTGTGTATTTGATGAGGGTTTTGTGTTCAATTAATGATACACGAACAAAACAATGAAGAACCATTGAAATGTATCAATACAGTTAGTTGCATGTAGCACACAGACGACACACAATCGACAACCATTGAAAATGCAAACGGAAGCGAGCACTGCTCACACTCAATCGCCAAAGTAGATGTATGCGATTCCGATCTGATGCTGTGTTTGTCTTGGGTTTTGTACTTTGAATCTCACAAAGTGTTGCCCAAATAACCAACAACCGAATGTTTGGCCAAATGTTGAGCGCACTCATTGTGTTCGCTAAATGACGTTGCTGTCGTTTAGATTCCAGCTTTTGTTTCGCCGGTATCAAGTAGTTAAACGGAACAATGATCGGAATTGCTTAGAAAATGGTTTAAATCATCAAGGCGAGCGTGTATTTGTGCGGCAAAGACAGCGTATTTAAAGATGTAAACACGTTTGGCACTCGATTACTATTCAAACAACGCAGCAAATACACAGCACACAAACGCACCGCCACACATTAAAATGACCAGATATTTATGGCAACAACGGGATTGATGCTAATCATTTGATTTGTTTGAATTGTGCCTTTTGCATGTAAGTATTTGCCAGTGTGCGTGTGATGGTGCGACGGGATTGGTGTCGGCATTGATTCAGTGGCAAAACACATGCTCGTTAATGTACACATGCATCCTTTTTTCTTGCTTGAAATTTCCGATTGAAACTTAACTGCTGCTTCTCTCGCCAGACCAAAAACCACGCGGCAAAAAATGAGTGAATGCTGGAAATTAGCTAGTTCGTTCGCTCGCTTATTATTGGCACAGGTGATACAGTTTCACAATGAATGAACACAACATATACATTTTGCTTTTGTAATAACCCGGAGGCAAACTCAAATGCCGTTTAAGCACAAAACTCGAAGATTTTACACCGGTTTGATGACAAACAGTCAGGAAAAACACAGAGAAAACCGTATATAACAAACTCAACCAACAAAGGCACATGACAAAAGCGCTCAACGAAACATTTTAATCCGCATTGAATGACTATATCAATAATTATTATCGAGAGATGAGGGTTAGTCAAATATTTATTCAATTATTCAAGTGCTCGTTAGTATCAACAGTGAGTGAGTGAGTGTACGTTCATCTACCTCCATCAAATCTTTTGTATTTCAAAGTACTGATTAAAAACTTTTAAGTTATGAAAAATGCCGGAGATGTTAATCCATTACAAAACTCATTTTGGTCCAACATGTCGTTTGAGAGGAGGAAAAATAATATTTGCTGTTTATCAAACTACGTTGAGTCATTGAACCACCCTTTTTGGTTGATATCTTTGTGTTGAAGTGGCATTAAAATTGTCGCAAGTACATTTATGTTTCAGTCATTTTTAACAATTATTTAATTTTTATTCATTTTGCCAATCAAACGATACGAATGTGATGATGAAAGACAAAAAATAGTCCCGTTTGCAATCAAACGGCTTCTCGAATGCGACCATTCATTCGATGTTGAACAATAATAATAATTAATTCTCGAATCAAGCGCATAATTTCCAGTGCTTTGCACTTCGTCGAAATTGATCGAATTGCCAGTTTGTAATCAAAATCGGTCCACATGACCGTACTTCAATATTTTTCATCATTTGCACAAAAATTACCACATCACGAGCATTCACAATAATAAAACAAAAATGCCCATTCTCCGATTCCAAACATGGACACCGTAGTCGGTTGAAATGTAGCGAAAGGCAAAGCATTATCCATTCGTGGAGGGTTGAAGCAACCAAATAAATGTATTTCATTTGAATTCGTCGAACATCAGAAAGAGTTATGTGAGAGCAAGTGTTAGCTGACGAATGGCAAAAAGGGTTTTTTCCGTTGTCTACAATCGAAATGCCTGCTCCCAGTGGCATAGCTTTTGCCGCTTCTTCATTCGGCCGATCCGCCATAAATTTCATTATATTTTAAGGACAATAAAATCATTGATGCGTTTTCATAATTTGTGCGCACATCTTTTGCCACACGGAATCCATACACACAATGCCATCATATATTTCGATTGGAATCAAAACCCTTTTCCATGCTGCCATCATACCATTCCATACTCTCTTTTGCGCTCTCTATGTGCCGTCAAAGAATGCGCTATCGATATATTTTCGGCCCAAGACTCGCATGTCGTATTGTACAAATTATCTCTGTAAAAGTGTGTGTATCGCGCGCACGTCTTTGCATTTGCATTTCAACTCTAATATTTGTGGATATTTCAATTGGAATGAGATACCCAATCTTTCAGTGTTCCAATATTCCGATGGTCTTTGCATCACTGTGCTTGCCGCTTTTGTGTCTAGCGTGAAAAGTGAGCGAGAATGGTTTGTAATCAGTGTTCAGCGCCAGTCAAACTGTGTGTATGTGGGGCATTGCATACCGACAAGCAACCAAAGCGAATGCGATTTAAATACTGTCTCCAATTCATCACAAAATGCCGTTCACAAAGAGCATTAACCACGTGACTTCGAACAGCATCAAAGCAGTGCTGCAAATGCAGAACGCAAAAAAAAATGCGAGACCGAGGAAAAGATATGTTGCAAAGAATAAGCGAAAAACCTTATCAGCATACAAGTTGCTATGCTAGATGTTTTTTTTTCTCTGTGTCTATCTCTCTCTTGGCAAATCATTTTTAATCCCTCCGGCCGAATAATTTCTCAATCACCGATTCAGTACGAACATACATTTCCATATGTTAAAAGAGCGCAATATGAAAGGCTTACACAATCTCACCCGAAATGCTTTGTAGTATTTTCGCCATTGGCATCGGCCAATACCAAACCACCGCTGACTGATAGATCCGAGAAATTGTCGCATGCGACAGAGTTTACATATTATTAATAAATATATAGAGAAAAAAATTCCACACACATATACATATTATACACGGAAAAAGGAAATTCGCTTCCCTTTTGTTTTTTTTTTGCTCCTGTGCCGATGCCAGAGTTGGGGACAGCTTTCTCGATTTTCAAATCCTTTGCCTGCATTCAGCTTACATATGAATTCACAGACAATCGTTCAATTCTTTCAGTGGTTTTTTTGTTTGTTTGTGACTGCTGGCTACCTATTTTCGTAGCATATATAATATTTATTTCTATTTCTCTCATCTTTATTACAAATGTAGGATTGGGGATGCGACGCTCCATATCATATATGCATATATTCGACGAGAAATGATTCGATATGGCATGGTCATCATAACGAATGGGTTGATATTTTTAAGATCAGAGAGAGAGAGAGAGATAGAGAGAGAGAGAGAGAGAGAGAGGGAGAGAGAGAGAGTTAGAGAAAGAGAGAGAGAGCGGCAGTGTGAGGGTATATCTAACGATTGTGTGACTGCAATGCTTGCAGTATTTATTGTGGGTACTTTATCGCATGTACAATTTATTTATATTTTTTTATTCTCATCTCTTGGTCGTTTGTTGATCCTTTTTTGTCGGTTCGGGTTTTGTGGGTCTCATTCTCATGGTCGAGTGTCGGCGGTAAATCGGAAGGAGAGCGTGCGCAGATTTATATTCGTGTGTTTGAATTTTCGTATATCATTTCAAATTTTTGCATTAATATTTGAAATTGTAAGGTCCCGAAATTGCGTTGAATCTTTTTTTTTCCGCCAAATGGTCATTCGTTTGGTGGGTTGATGAATTCATTCGCATTATGTTTTGTTTTGTTGATGTTTTCACCATACCCCGTGTATTTATTGTATTGCAAAAAGGGGTTTTTTGGAATTAATAAATAAATAGAACGACAAAAAAAAAATCTTTTTTTGATGATTCCACATTTATTTGGGTTTAATTTTTTTTGATTCGCGCGATGTCCATGGAAAAACCGCATCCATGGAAAAAGATGCTGTACTTCTGCTCATTCTCTTAGATTTGGTGGCCCGTCTCATGTGTTCACGCGTATGTATTTCAGCCACATGAACAAGACGACATTTGCTTTGAATGTATTTTTATTCGAGAACAATATTATTTTCGTTCCAACAAAAGGCACGTTAAGAAAAAAAGAACAACGGAATCGACCGGCACAATGCACAATCGAACACATTTCGGCTTTGTACGGATGATGTTTGTTCGGCTCCGCTTTTTTTTTCCTGTCGTTATTGTCAAAAAATTATTCGGTTTGGCATATTATTCATCATTTCAGAACCCGCATCAATTGTTTTATGTCCATTCGCTTTTGTTTATCATGTAGGGCGTATTTGGTGTGAGAAATCGCCTTTTGCGTCATTAAGAATTAGATTTTTTTTTACTTAAACGGGATGACGGTGAAATGTATCCAATGTCGGTTCAGGGAAACGAGGATAAATAAGCCTGAAACCAAAAGCTATTCAAGCTAATTGCAAATATCTAATATGTGTTTATGAAATATTCAAATGGAAAATTTAGGCTTATATGATCGATAATAATGCCACTCAGATGCAAATGGATTAGAATTTCTAGGAAATTTGCTGGCTATAGAGAAAGAGATTTTCGAAAAAAGACCATTAAATATGTATAATTCTATTTGCCACGCACTGAATCCCCCGGCCAAATTTGCATGCGGTACTTTATTATACACGTTGAAGCATTGGCGGTTCCTTCATTTGCTTAAAATATATATTAAACATTTCAACCCTTTTTTAATAAAATAATACGACGTCAGATGTGCGTACGTGTATGTGTGTGTGAGCATGTGTGTTTTGTCGTACAAGCTATTTCCAATGTTCGACTGTTGATATTGAGAAAAATTAAGCTTGTAAAAACCATAGAGATTCTTTATGATATGGTCGTCGACAGGCGAAATACATAGCAACCAAATGGTATGTATTGAATCAACTATTTCGACGATCAACATTAATGAGCCCCTAATAACAAGATGTATGCCGAGAGATAGAGAAAACATACAGCCACTAGAAATTAGACACACATACAAATGAATAAGTGTATTTGTGCATTTTATGTGTCAAGGGATGTTTTCCTATCGCGTTGTTTCAGAAAAGAAAATACCGAAATTAAAATACGCAAAGTAAAAACATGCGGCTGATTGCTGCCGAGAGAATGAGAGCGGATGAGTGTTCGGGTTGCGAGAGAAAGGGGTGGTGGTGATTTGATTTGTAAATCGTACACACGTGTATTCACATTAAAAACCATCGAAAATCATATCGAATCGGCTCTTCACATTTTCGACGATAACAAGAACATTCAACCGCCCTCGTTTTGTCATCGCAAACAATATATTTTTGAAGTACGTTCGCAAGTACCATTTCCGATTCCCAAGCTCATCGTTGACAGAATCACTTTTCTGCTGTGTTTTTTTTCTCATTCTTTCTCTCAATCCATTTCTTTCACTCCTCTTCGAACTCTCGCTTCAGCTATTATGCATATAATTTGGAAAAACCGTCACCATCTTTCAGTCATTCGAGAAAATTTTCCAATTCAAAATTACATAGAATGCTCATCGCTTCTATCTAAAACTTTTCAAACATTTTGTTAAGCAAGGAACCTACATTCGCTTCGCAGCTCGAAAAATTTGTATTCTCGAAAATAATGATTTGCTTTTATTCCTTATGCATATTCATTCGGTTGAAATGAGATATCGAACAACTATTGTCGTCGCAACACACGCGTGCACACACACCCAGGGAGAGAGAGATAGTGAACATGAGGAATCATTTGTGATGTCATTGTGTTTGTGTGGAGAGAGAAGCGTTAAGCGACTTCACATTGACGAATTATCATTTATTTTTAGGCAATAATCCTTTTTTGTTTAACATTCAAGCGTCACATGAGTTTTTTTGATCTTTATTGGCTGGCTATAACTTCGCGACAGGAAATCCGATCTACATATTTTAAAGATATGGAAACGAATTTCGTGCACATGTGTAGATAAGTTAGTCAAAATTATACGAAAACAAATCACAAACTTCAATACATAAGACAAACACTCGCACTCTGTGTATCACATTTAAATTGGCGACCATGAAAGCTGATTATCGAAGTCGAACGGGAAGTGAAACAGGAAGTCAAAAAAGCAACGGCATAATCAAAACACATTCTAATCCACACATATATGAGCTTGAAATCACGAAATATATCAAGTTTGCTGAATGTCGATGCAGAGCGCGCGTACGATCGATGTGTGCTTATATTTGAGCGGAATTTTGCGATGTGAATTTTTTATGTAACATTATATATTGATGACGATGATTAGAAATTGTCATTTGATATTAAAATTTAAATAATTTAGAAATTTAATTTGGAAAATTCGGAATGAAATGACAGCAGGCGATGAAAGAGCCCCAACACCCAATGTATTAATGACGCTACCATTTTTTTCTCTCTCAATACACTTGATTTTCATGGTGTTTCGAATGAAAATTGATGTTTTAAAATATTCAATGTTGCCGAAATGGAAACATTTCATGTAATTCACAAACACGGTTGCTCCAAGGAATATGGATCTCTTGAAAATATGAAGATGCGGCAGCAGGATGAGTGAGCGACAAATACAGTGACACAAATCGAAATAACATACAGCAAATGGTGTGCTGACGACTGGTTCAAAATTACACTGTTAGAACATACACTTCCACTCACACAGTGAATGTGAGAAAATAAAAATGAAATAAAAAAGTTAAAATGGTTGAGTTTTAGAGCATCGGACAACTTTATCCATTGCTGTTTTTGAACATTGGAAACATCGACTGATGTTTGGCTACATTATGCTATCGTTTCGATAAATATGAGCGAACATTGTGATGGCATGGGTTGAGGTGTTCGGGTGGCAATTCAATGTTTGCATGGTTCGAACATCATGGAAAGAAGCGGACAAGCCCGATGGAGGCTTGATTCCATGAAATTTAAATTCAATATGTATTAAAAACTTGCAAACGAAAAATAATGTGGCAATCCAGCATTTGAGATGGAAAAACAACGGTAATACCATCGCCAGCTTGCCTCACTTACATACACACATACAGAGATATAGACACGATATTTTCAATTTAATTTATTTCAATTCGATTAAAATGTCAAAACTCAGTGCGATGCCGATGTTTGAAGCTGTAGAAATTCAACGATAGAAAATGTTTGACTGTGAAATTTTTAGCTGACTCTCGGCACTCGACTGGAGAAGGAGGAGAGAGAGAGAGAGAGAGAGAGAGAGACAAGCTCGAGTTCGACGAATGCGTCTGAGTGTATCGCGTGCTGTGAATTATATGTAACATCCATGCACTTGCTGTGGTTCATCACCATACGAAAGTTGGAGATGAAAAGTTTTTCCGATATTTTCTTGTTGTTTTTTGGCGAACATATTTTCATATAGATGCATATTTTCATGCAAATCTTCTTAGTAGCACAGCCTTTTTGGATTGAGGTACCCAACCATCCGATAGATGGGTAAAGCACAAATAATATTGTTTTATTTCTTATTCTCGGTTCTCATCATTATTCGCCTTTTCTTTTTTCCAGTGTGTGTGCATTCATTTATATCCAAAAGTACCACACATCAAACCACACGTATGTGCGCGCCTGAGACGAGCATTCAATGAGAATGAGCTTTAGACGGCATTCAAATTTAAATTGTGCGCTCTCGTTTTCATTTTTTGGCCCTGACTCTTGCAATTAGATTCAATCTTTCTGCAACTACTAACGAAGGAGATGAGTGAAGAGTGAAGCGAAGGACTTGAGAGAGAGAGAGAGAGAGAGAGAGAAAGCGGTAACGAATGCCAGTCAAATTAAATATTGAAATAAGGTATTTTTGAGAGCGCCAAAAGACCAAGAATTATGAAATTTGGAAATGGAACAATTGTAGAATAAGAAGTCGATGAAATTCAGAGCCCAAGCAGAGTCAAATACAAATATCATCACAGCTTTGGCCACACTATGCTCACAGATTTGAGCCATTCGAAATATATATGATTGAAAACGCGTGTGCACGTAATCGGAATATTTATATCCGGTTTGTGTGCAGACAACACGAGAGTTGCTAGTTCAATCCTGCTGCGGGTATAAATTCATCGAGTTATAACTCGATTCAATTTTCGAAAACAATATTCAATGAGATGAGAATCTTCATCTCAAATCTATCTCTCTCTATTCTATGGAACGAGCTCTTTTGTGTGTGCTGATTGAATGATGACTTTGTCTATAATACGCAATATGAAACTAATATATATCGAATGAGTGGCTGATATGGCTCGACTCCAATGGCTGGCTTTGGTACGGATGGATCAAAACGGGAGAGAGCACATAATCATAGTTTAATAAATTCAAAACCTAAACAAAGATATTTTCGAATTGAATTGAAGCACACCTAAATTGATCGTTTCCTTATTTCGATTCTATTTTACTTGAAATGACAATAACGTTTGTATTTGCTTGATTGTTGTTGCTGCTGTTGCTGTTATTGCTGGTGCTGCCGAATAGAATACGTTGATACTTTGGCTGTTGTTTAATCTCTAGTTTTCATGCATCGTGTACGTAGCTCTCTCGCACACACAGCTCATGGATATAATTTATGTTGCTATAATTTTGAATGGCTTGTTATTTGTCTGTTCATCAGTGATTTGAAATTCAGCTTCTGAACATGTTGAACATTTGGAGACTGGTAGAATGGCATACCTATCGATACCCGTAAGTCGGTTCGACGAAACGGAATCTATGGAATATCATTTATATTGTTGCTCGTTAGTTCGGTTGATGGAACTTCTTCTCTATCTCTCTCTGTCTCTCTTTCTCGCTCCGTCTGCCTTGTTTGCCTGATTCTCGCAATTGCAAACGAACTGCGTTTGGCTTGTTGTTTCAATACTTCCACCAAAAGCAACCGGTTGACATAAATAAATATGCACAATATATTTTGTCGACTGGATAAAGAGAGGAGGCGCACAAGAAGCCAGCGGAGCGGGAGGGAAGCAGTCAAGTATTTAGCCGAGGAATTCCCAGCATCCATTTGCAATCACATATATACACAGACACAGCGCAACGCCACACTATGTTTATGTGCTCTGATTGTGATTTTGATGTAATAAGTGTGAGAGTCGAAAATGTTAAATTGTCTTCAATGTTCGATGCACATATCTAATAGATTAATTTTCTAAAAACCTCTCATAAACTAAACGGGCCGATGTGTGCACGGACGAAGTGAGCGGTGTGAAATGGTGAATTGCGAAAAGGCACACACAGAAATTCAGAAGGCGAGAGGAAATTGGAATGATGGGGTGGAGTAGAGCCATTTTTCAGCAGCAACATTGACAGAAAAGAGACGGCAGTGATGAAAAATGAGTGTGAGTGTGTGAGAAAGTGAGAGAGATGGTGTTGTTGGTGATGTTTGTATTTTAGTTGCACTTTGAGAATCAAAATTCGAATAATTTGAGGTAAAAGCCAAGGCAGTGCTTACTCTTACTCACTCACTCACACCAATTCCAAAAACGAGATTTTCGAATGGTTATATTTGAATGACGACGAATAGTTGTGAACAATTGAACAATAAATAATAAGAACGGCACAGAATGAAATCAGTGTGTGATAGATAAACCGATTTGAAATCGGTTGTGGCAACACATCACACAGAACAAGCAGTTAGCTGAAGCAATTTTGGAGCGAACGTATCTATATTCGCATGATATACGCATACATTTGGCAGTTGCGATGCCAGGAAACTTCCGTTCTTTACATTGGCAAAATGGGCTTTTGTGGGGTAAGTATAAATCTGCCTTGAAGAGGCGAATCGTGATGTGCGTGTGTGGATTCGAAACGCAAAAAATTAAAATATAACTCGTTCGGTTTGGTGAGATTTCAAACGATTTTCCCATCAGCCTCGGCATTTTCTAGTTCAGCAACTAAAAATCACATTCCGCTGCATTTTCATAGCCGCAAATATCAAAACACGCATTTTCAGCATAATGGAGTCACAAGCTGCTACATATTTTACAATTGTGCAGCACCATTTGCTTCCAATAAGCTTATTCTCTGTCTCGCATGCAATTTCTTTCTCTCGTTGGCATGGGAAGTGAGAGATCGAATCATCAGTATGATACATATATGCGAGAGAGAGAGCCGATAACTGGTGATGAGAAAGCGGCGAAGCACATGTGTAAAACCTATTGATAAATTTTCATTGAAATGATGCATGTATTTATTTATGCTATCAATTTATTCGCTGTATGACATACACACCGAAAATTTGGTACAAGAGTGAGTAAATTTTGATACACACTCACCGCATGCAAGTGCAGTGTGCATCTGCAATGCACATGAATGGTCATATTTGGAACATATGCAGGCGAGCACTCGAACGGTATCCGATTTGCAACAATTCGAAAAATCAAGCGTGCGTATATGGGTGCTGTTTTTTGCGATTTGGTTGAATTATTAAGGCAATATTTGGTGGTGGATGGTAACGAGTTAAATCCGCACACACCAAAGGAGAGAGAGAGAGAGACGCACAGATCGACTCACTTGACTTATGACAATTCAACCGCTTTGACAATGCCAACCATTCAATAAATAAATCAATTTAATATATCTAATTCATTTTGTTCTGTGAATTGAACAAAACAGGAACCCAACAGTATTGGTGACAACAACAGCAACGGCGGCGATGCCATCACACCAACTAACCCAGCCGTTTTAGCAACGGCAGGCAACAGCAGTAGCAAACAATAACGATTACGGTACACTAATCAAACCGAACAAATTATAACTGCTTCGTTACACATAACCAAATGGCAATGAGGAGACATTTGTGCGCTACACACACAAACACTCACAGCAATTGTCAACGCACCAGACAATTTCAATTTTGAAAACTTCACGTCACACAAACACAAAATACAGCGCCGGCAGTGCAACTACAGCCAGTCAGCCACTGTGTCACACGTGAAAATCAGCACTAAGCGGCTCCAATAGAAGCAAATAAAATAAATTTCTATATAAAAACTGATTCAGATTGATTGTTTTTTGTTTTAGCCAATTTTCGTTTTCGTGTTATATAAGGGCCGGGGGAATTATAAATGGATGCATACAGATAGGCGATGGATTCGGTTGTACAACCGGATGCAGTAAATTGTTCCCAGTTAAAGAAATTGTGGGAGAAATTGGCATATTTAATTTATTTTCTGTTTCTGGCACTGTTCGCCGCGTCTCTCTCGCGCACACACACAATCACTCGTTTTGCGCTCGACGACTTTGTTAACAGATTGCTCGCACCAAATGACTCAAACACAAAATTGAAATTAATAAAAAATTGAACGCGCGCGTTTTTTTTTTTGCTGTGCGCAGATCATTTTTATGGGAACGGAAGAATTGAATTCGTTCAAAGATGGGAATTAAAAGAAGAGAAAATATTGCGCGATTTTTTTTTAGTTTAGTTTGATATACACGAATCATGGCTCAAAGCATTGCAAAACGATGCGAAATTCAGCGAAGATTTTTTATGGAATTCCTTCAGCAGTCCCGGTTTAAATGGGAAGAATGCATTGCAAAAAAATGCTATAATTTTTCCCCGATAATTACTCACAGACGCTTGCAATAAAAAATCAAACGGTTTTCCGCTAGATTAAAATGAAGTTAGCTCCAGATTGATTTCTTCAATTTTTTCATCTTCTTCTCAATCATATTTTTATCAATCTCTGAAATTTTTTTACGACGATGGAAATATTATGCATTAAAAATCATTGAGCCGTTTTGTAATCAAATTATGTAATTACCCTATCTTATTTCGTCGACAGTTCGAATTCCTGGTTGCGTTGCGGTTGAATCGGGGAACAAAATCAAACGATACCATCTTTGACAAACCAACCAACCGGAAAAAAACCAACCATCAATTTTTTTTTTATTATAATTTCATTAAAAAGGAATCTCATTTCAATTTGTGCGTGACGTTGTAATGAATGATAATCGTTTCTTTGGCCCAAATTTTACCTTGAACCATTTCAGTTTGATATTTCCCCTGTCACAGCAATTTGCTTTCCGATCTGAACTAGTCGTGCATAATAAACACCCTCCAACCCTCTGTCATTCGACAAAATCTTCAAGTCAAAAAAAAGTAAACAGTTATTCGTTTCGGTTCTTAATGTAAGAGTCGGTTGTATTGATAAAAAGGAGATAAATTGACGTTCAAATTCAAGAAAAAAAATAATCAAAGCCGAGGGGTAAAGAGGACGATGGACGCGTGATTTATACTGAACGCCAAGCAGTTGAATTAATTCAAAAAAAAAGATCATTCAATTAAGACATTCGTCTTTATTTTATTGAAGAGATGCAATCTATTGGACCAGCGTTCGCTCTCGAAGAGTGAGGGTAATTCGGATTCTTTGCTGGTCTATTTCTCTTTTTTTTTCACTCGCGTCTCATTTATATTCCGTTTAAGAAAAAATTTCAATTCCCCTGCTTGCTCTTTATGATCTCAAATTAAGTACTATGCATATATTAAAAATAAAGTGTAACAAAAACAGCAAAATCTATCTTTGATGAGTGAGTCGAATGGTGGTGCAGAGGAAAAATTGATGTGACAAGAAGGAGACAATCGCAGCAAATTCACTGCTTCTTTTTCTCTGTTGTTTGTCCTCTCGGAAAATGATAGCAAATAAAAAATATTGACTTTTTCCGAAATTGATACTATACACATCCATGGCCTGTCCCTCACTCACTCTCCGTACACTATTATCCTTGTTTTTTTTAATCTCGATATACCCAAATCTAATCAACATTTAATAAGACGTGCTGAAATCGTTCGTTTAGAAATTCAATACCGTCCGGATTCGTTCCCTTATTCTCACTCTCTCGCTCGCTCACTTGCATTTGAGATCGCTGTCATTCCGTCGTATTGAACGATATTTGTGTGAAATCATAAATTGACAATGTTCTTGCTTCAAGTGTGAGCGGTTATGTACTTTACGGATTTTATCGTTTTTCGCCTGTCACTTAAGCAATGTCGAACTGTTTGGTTGTCGTTCAACTGAGATTCAGCATGTCTTGTCGGTATGCTTGTGTGTCTTGACATGAACGAAGGATGTGGAATGAGAGCGCAAATGGAAAATAATCGAATCTATCGAGCTGAGCTTAGTTTGAAGTGGGTGGTCAACGAATTACGACGCTGTCGCATCAATGACTCCGTTTAATCTTAGTTCGAATGATTGTGATTCAGTTGACGTGAATTATGCAGCCACGAATGAAGAAATGGGAGTGAGCGAGAGTGGGAGGCAGCATGAAAGGGAGATAGAACGAATGTGATATTGACGAGCTGATCCCCGTCGAGGGTAGATGCCATCAACTGATGCTTGTGAGATGGATGCTGTGTGCATACGTCACACAGCACATCCAAAACCATATTAAAAATAAGTGTCTTTAATTGTTTAATTTATCAAACGAACCGTGAAAATTACATTGGCAATAAATGATAATAGAAATCCGTTTATTATTACATAAATTTCCTATTCGAATTTTGTCATTAAATGTGCGCCCAAAGAGCGACTATGGACGCCGCATCAAACGAGGGATATTCAAATGGATTTTCATTCGAATTGGAAAATTTGTCGCTGTTGCGCGGGGCAAATGCGATTATTCCGACTTTTTTCGGCATTTTGGCTGCAGATAACTTCCATTCGATGATAATGATGTCTCTTTATCCATTAAATGGTTTCGATATCTGTCCTTTTTTTTCCGAACAAAAAAGATCACATTGAATAATTATCATAAGATGGCCATAAAAATTGTTGGCGCCTATAAATTAATAGATCACATCTGCCATAATCAAAATGGCCTTTTTTTGCGTAATTTCTGTGTCGCATTGAATAATCGGAGATGATAATAAAAAATGCGGAGCAGATATTTCAGGTAGATTTCTCAATATATGCGATTATTGCGACTATCGTGCCTCTCGCCACCCGCATTTTTTGGTATTTCGAAAACAAAATTGTAAATTAGATTAAAAAAATATATAACGGAACATATTTATTGCACATTATCGTGATTAATAATTACTAAAACAGAAACGATTATTCATGTTTATTACTCTCCAGCGCAAGCTTATCATTTGCAAACAAATTACCGTTAAGAAGGAGAAATAATGAATACAACAACACCAGCAACAAAGACAGATATCAAATGCTCATCTATAGATAGGTATTCATCATTTTAAGTTTACTTTTTTTCTATTTGAAAATAAGAGGAACGCATTCAGACGTTGACTTGACGCGCCTCTCCATATTTAAACTGCCATACGACTCATAAGTTGATTGTTTTTCTTCAAATAAACGGCAGCCATGAAATTGAATTTTTATGGTTTACTTTTGTATTTTATCAAAGTTTACGTTTAGTTAAGCCATATGCATCATATTTATTATCGGAAATTTTTTGAAATCAAATAAAATGGTACGATTTAGTGTGATGGAGATAAAGATTGAGGCGATGCAATAAAATGCTTTTGTCTACTCATTTTTCTGTTCAGGATAAATATTTTCGAAAAGGCCCACTTGTTTATTGCCAAATGAAGTCAGGTATTGTTCGAAGAATTGCTGATTGCAAACCGAACATTGATATGATAATATAGACAATATTTATGATTCACTAACTTAACTCGATTGCATAACGAGATAACGGCGCGCGTGCGTGCGGTTTGTACGACTCAGGCAGATGACATCAATTATCAGTGCTTATTTTATTTTGGGCATGAATTCTGTTCCGTCGAATTTCGCGTCGAAAACTTTTAATTTTCATCGTCACGAAACCACAAGCTGCATAAAAATGCAAACCGCACCAATGGATTCAAATGCATTCCGCCCATTTTAAAGTTATATTGTGCGTGCATGTGCAAGCGAATGCACGGACGGGCGCAAGAGCACAAAGGGATAGTAAAATTAACATTGCGTTGCATCAAGAGAGTACAAGTTTGGCTAACCTCAAACCATTTTGTAGCTTTAAGCCATGATGATTTTTGTCATGTGCCAAGAACATTTCCAGCAAATGCCTGAAATGATGACTAAAAGAAAAACGTAGAGCGGCAGAAGAAAGCCCAACACGAAAATGCTTATCCGTCATGCGATAGAAACTGTGCATTACGATTTCCATTAAAACTGATCTATTCGCGGCCTGAATAAAAACGGCAGCGAAAAATTTACACTTTTGCTTGGCATTTATCTTTTTTGGATTTATATCTTGAGCAACACTATACAGATATCTAGACGCGGTTGCCCAATTTTCTGCAATTGAAAATGTGGAAAGGCTGTCAGTTGAGCTGAATATTTAGCGCCATCACCAACTTCAATTCTCAGAAGTCTTCAAAAACCAACCAAAAACATTAATTCAGTTTGTTAATTCATCAAAAATACGGAGCACATTGTGGTTCGAGAGTGAACGAGAGAAGAAGAAAGAGAAAGAAAGGAAAACGTTGCGCTCGCATGAGCTATTGATGAGAACTCACTCGCAAAACGCCCCAAAAATTACTGAATCTTTTCAGAAATTCTGTCGTTTGTGTCGGATGTGCTGCGGCTGCAAATTCACTTCTTTTTCACTGTTCCAGTGTTACCGCGCGCGCTTGCACAATTTCTTTCAGCTTTTCCGAGCTCATGAAAATTATGTGTATGTATGCTCCGATTTACGTCAAGCCAAGATTCTATAGAACCTAGCTCTCTCTCTCTCTCTCTCTCTCTCTCTGCGTGTAGACGGCGAAAAACACACAAAATTAAATGTACCGAATGATTGGATAATTTGATTGGAATTATTTATATAGACTTTCCCCTTGCCCCATCGAATGCGTTTTTTTTTTCTTGTTCCAATCTTTTTTGCTTGGTTTTTCAATTCATTTCTTCAATTCTTCGGTCTCAAACAATGAGCTACACACCCGATGCCATATGAACCGAGCAATTGTTTGCCGAACTTGAGCCTCGTTGAGTACACAATAATTAAAATACAGACAAATACACTTTCAATTCATCAGAAACATGCTTGAGTCCGGACTGCGCGTCTGACGACTGCCAACCAAGCGACTTCGCGACACTGACGAGCGAAAAAAAAGCTAAAATAATTATTTGCAGTGTTACAAATTTGCTTAGCATTCAAATCAAAATGCGCGAATTAAATACTTTCTTTTGTGTGTGCGTGTTCAATTCAAATTGAAACAATAAAATTCAGCAGCGGCTCAAGTGAAGTGTATGGCACACCGATTTAATAGCGGAAAATGTCAATGGAGAGAAAGTGATTGCATATCAAAATCAGATTGAATCAGAAAATGTGACAAACAACGAGCGAGCAAAGACAAATGACAATGGAAATGACAGCCGATGAAATGACGAACAGAAATACGTGTTCGATTCATTTAGTTTAATCCATGCTTAAGTTTCAATTAATTAATTAATTATTTTGTTTTATAAAATGCACTCCAATGAAAATTCGATTAACCCCGAAGAAAATCCGACAAGACATTTCGCTACAGCAAGAGCAAAGCTTCTCTGTAGTTCGATATATTCAACGAAGTGGCATGAAACATAGCAGTAGCATTTATTTGCAGACAAAATCCAGAATCATTGAGCTATTCAAATTTAAAATGAGATTAAAAGCAAATCTAATGGCAAATAGAGAGCTGAGATATTGGGTTAAGCATTATGGATATTGCCGAGCGCATTGATGGTCCAATTTTATGCGACAGCCCGATTTCAATATCGACCAAAGTTGAAATTGCACGATCCATACATGTGCGCACGGAGCTAATGCCAAACCAATTTTCCAAATGATTTTCATCGCATTGCATTTGGCACTGGGCAAAGACATAAATTTAATAAGCGTCATCGAAATGATTTTCATATCGAAAACTTTCTTCGAAGAAGAAAAGCCATAAAATTTGTCGTAAAATATCGGCGAGTCGTGTGTATGTAAGTGCAACATCAAGCTAATCGGTTTGGGTACATTGAAGTCGGTGGTGATGTTGAATAACAGTTGAGTGGCAACGAACATTTACGTTTTCCCATTTCCATTAAGTTGTATCAATAACTGTCCTCCCAAATTTCTCTATACGATGGAACCGGTGTGTAATGAGAAGCTTTATTGGCCATGAAGCCAACGAAACATGTCGAATACACACAAATACCGTTTTCTTGAGTGCAAAAGGAAAATCGTCAGTTATCGAATCGACGACGACAACGAAAAAAGACAGCAGCAGCAGCAGCAAACGACAACGATAACGGAAAGAAAATCATTACCGGAGGCTTCACTTTTAGATTTTACACATCTAGATGACGATTTAATAAGTTTCGAATGCGATTTGTTACAGGATTAATTAAAGACGTTGAACGAATAAATTGGAACACGACATTTTCACCGGAACCAAGATAAATGCGAATGCGCCACTACCTCTCTCTCGCTCCCTCTCTTTCGCTCTCATTCGGTTTCGCGCATAGCCCATGGCTAACACGGCAAATATTTGTCTATCGATTTGAGATCTTTCGCTATTCGAATAGACGATGGCAAATATTTGAAATTGAAAATAAAAATCGGAAGCAATGACTGCAGGGTCATGCGATTTTCTTATCAAAATGCTACATTTTCACTACGATGGAAGACGCGACAGATTACTCAAATCCCATTCAAATTAATTTGGTGTGAGAGAGTGAATTCCGTCAAAGAATCCGTCAGATAGCTTAGAGAAGAATCTGATTTTCGGAATCGAATCGAATCGAAGCGTGCAAGACGGAATGGAACGTCGTACACGTTGAATAATTAAAAATTAATGGATGTATTGCCAGTTCCGAGTTGCAAAATGAGGACCGGGCGGTGGTCGTGGCGAACAACTCAATTCCGTATAAATAATACGATTTTCGAAAATTCCATCCGAATAAATAAATTATTGGATCGTGAAACGAGTTTGCGACCGAAACATGTATATTTTAATGATATTTGATTGGAGAAGTTTTCGCATGAAATTCACTAAAAATTTAATTGATTGGAAATTTGTAGCTGCCATCCGTTTATGTAATGTCTTGATTACAGTGGCTTATCAATTCGAGCGTTTAGAATTTTCCACAGCCGAATAACAAGCGGCAAATCGAGTGTGTGTTTGCGATTTCTTGGCCTCTGTCAATTCAATGAACTCGATTTTATGTCTTTCTACTTCTTTGATTTCCGCTTTGTTTCGAGATTCTTATAAATTATTTCCGCTGTCTTGTTTCACCTCACTTCGGCTCGGTCCGTTCTCTTCGGAGCATCAGATAAATGATATATTTTGTTTTCTTCAATTCAAATTCACTATTGGACACACACACACACACACACACAGTTTTTGTAATTAAGCATCGAGACCAGTGAATGAAAGCATTAATCGGCAAATCCATTCGATTGCCTTCGTTCGTTCATTACCATCGGATCATAAAACTCAGTCAATTAATTGAGTAGTACGCGAGTCTCTTCAATATGCAGCTATTTTTCCATCCTCAACCAAATAATTCATATGTTTTTCTGAGCATTGTATTTTGTTCCCAATGGCGAAAATGGAAAGCGCCCGTGTAAATATCGTAAATTTTTATTGACCACTAAAATGAAGCAAGTGAAAATATCAAATTGAAACTCGCATATAAATCAGATTCTTGTGCTTTTTTTCCTTGTCTATTTGTTAATGTTCAGTTTGTGTACATCGGAAGATCTCATTTGGCGATACGCAATACATTCCAACGAAACCAAAATAATTGTGGAAACACACAAAAAGAAATCTGATTAAATTTTTTAAGGTGAATTAATAAAAATGGGAATGAGGCGCTCGGCCAGAGCTGAGAAACATACAGAGTGAGCCAACAAGTGTTCATTGTCGAACGAAACCCAACTAGACTCCGGCCACATTAATACACATAAATAAAATTAGTGAATCATTATATTGTTCTAGCTGAGTGATTTTATTTAATATTTAAATTATTCATTTGATTTTGCTTCAACGTTTCCAGCGCACAGGTACACTGACGGATGGTGAATTCTTTTCGTTTGCCATTAAAAATAACTTCTTTTCCATTGTTGTTTCCAACACAAAAATTAACATTTGTTTGTCTCCTTCGTTCTTTGTTTAGTTTTAGTTTTACATGCGGATTGTATTCTGACTCGGAATATTGGGGATTATGTTCGACTTTGTTGCAATTAAATGGGAAGCCATATTACATAATTGGGATATGTGCCAGAGGGGAACTTGCCGCAACAATTACATGAATTCGCAATTTTCTCAAATGCATCATCGTCCGATTGATGATTTCGTTAAAATGCAGCTCGTTTGATGAACAAACAGAAGCCTGTTGCGTTCTTTATTTTCGGAACGCCGAACCGGAAACGGTAATCAATAGGCTGATGTGTGTATAGTGTAACGATTGATAAATGCATTTTACCTCTCATTGGCCTAATAAATGGACTTTTCATCATAATTATCATAATCCTCCCCCATTGAAAAACCAAATTGAATGCGAGCAATGACTTCGGCTTGAATCAAATTCGATTCAATGGCATTCCATTAGCTGCCGCTGTCGCTTTTTCTCTCTTCCAACAATTGCGCGTTGCAGGTCTACACTTCATATTTTTTATTGTCGCCGTTTAGATTGTATTGTCATGATAATTTCTAGTTGGCGCGCGTTTTTTTCCACATAATTTTTCTCTTCTCTTTTCCATACAAAAATCTCGCTGTGCTCGATGCAATCATTATTGAAAACGGTATTTTGAGTGCATTCAGTTCGGCGCACAACAAAACAATGACACGGATATTGAAACAAATGACTGCATTCCTCGTTTCATTATCTCTCGCTGACTGTTTGTATGTGCACATTCTTTTTTTCACGTCGAGTGACATGATTCAGAATGTGGCGAGATTTATGGCAATTCGCATAGAATCATTCAGCGTACATCCATTCGATGTTTGGAGTATCAAATGATGCTCTTCACATGGACTTTGGGCTCTCAGGTGCATTTTTGCATCTGTTTGGCTTTGCCCAACGCTCGCATGACACATTTCATCCAGTCAACATCGAAATCAAATTACGACATTTTATTGCGATAGATTTCTCCATTGTGGCTGATGACGATATTTTTTTTCACGACTCTGTCATTGTTTCGCTTTTCCTCCAATTTGTTTCTCATAAAAACAAATCATTCAGACGTATCAAATCATACCACAAATGATCGTTTGTGCCTCGCATAGGAGACAAAAACATTTGGATTGAAAAATACCGATGAAATTGTCGACGATTTTTGAAGAAATTCAAAATGATATCTGATTCATTTCTCATTTCATTACACACACACACAAATCCATTGACTATAGAGAGTATTAAGTGCGGCGGTGAGAATGGAACACAAGAGAGTGAGAGAGAGAGAAACGTTGGCTACGGCTCGTCAATTCTCCTAAATATGTAATTTTGAATGCCAATCATTGTTTATTTATTTTTTTCCATATTCATGGTCTTTTGTAAAGTGCAGTTAGTACGCATCAAATGCTTGTCGCTGGAAATATGTGAACCGAAGGAAGGCAAACATTGCGTTGGAAAACTCTTATTGTTCGATGCACATCAAATTGAATTATGAAAAGAGTCTTTTTCCTAGCCCTTTTCTTTCGGTGCGAGCGAAATGAGAAAGGGGAATCGCCGGAAATCGAAAAAAACTAACCAAATTTCTGTTTGCAACTACTCACTTGTTCTTCTTGTGGTTCGGCGCTCATTTTAGTGGTGCTTTATTTGAGTATCATATGAATTTGGCGGATCACATTAGAAATCACTGCAAAATTGTCTAAATACTTTTGCCACCTACTAACTTATTCATTACAGGAACAAAACTAAACTAAATGTGTCAATGCGACCAAATATTCGGTAATTGAACTCAGGGCGATTGACGAATAATAAATGGCCGAAATGAATAATCGTTCGCGGCCAAATAAACGAAATAATAAAAATGCTAATCATACTGGAAGTTTTTTAGAAGATATTGGAAACACATGCGTTTTGTTTTGCCTTCGGTTAGTTTGGCGACAAAAAGCGATGATCGAGATGAAGAGGCGAAGAGCAACAAAATCAAATTTTATGCCAATCGAATGAAAAAAAATATTAAATAATCAAACATTTCAAACGCTGTTCTACCAGATTAGCAATCATCTGATAAATCGAGCAAAGCATGTATTTCGAAAAAAATGGAATCATCAATATTGAACTGAATCTATTTGCTCTCGACTCGTCGCATGAAAAATATAGACTTTTTTGCATTACATTTCCACGTTCTCTCGCTCTGCGTGTAATTGTACGTGATGTTTTTCCTCCTCGTTCCATGTGTACTTAAATCTAATCTGTCGAATATTGCCGATAACCCAAAATTTATTTGGTTTTCAATAAAAAAAAACGCACATATTTGAATACCGAACGAAACGTAATTACTACTTCATTTGGTACAAGTTTGTTTTTTTTTTTTGTTGGACATTCGGTGAATTGATTCTGTTCGTCTCATCATTTAATGATTATAATTAATAAAAATATGAAGTAAACTAACAATGAAGCATGAATTCAGATGGAAAGCATCGGTTTTGGATAAATGCTTTTTGAATTGTTTTCGATCGCCTGTGAATGCCATTGCCACATCGTCGTCGTCTGAAATTTCAACCAAAAAACAAATCGAATATCGTTTTTGTGAGTGTGCACATGTTTCATTTATACACAAATATTTGTTTTTTGTTGCTGTTGTTGTCGTTCATCTGTGCTGTGTGTTTTGCCGGACGATTCCCAATCGGTCGCGGTTTATTGAACGATATTTATTGAGGGAGAAAAAAACGGGCGAAAACGCTTAGAAACATTCGAAAAAAGGTCATACGAACATATTTGCGATTCGTCGAATGCGCAATTAGTTGAAACCAGCCGAAAATGATTCACATTCAAATGAGGTCATTTGTGTCATGTTCCCTCGAACACTTAACATCAAACACATCGATTCCAATCCGCACTCGAACCGAATTCTAAAGTTATTATCGAATTGTTCAAACACATAAATTGGTTAAGTGCGGTGAATGCTATTGTCAATATGGATGTATGGACCGAATGCGATCGCAATTTCGTCCACATCCACACAGCGCGCGTTTATGTTCGTTGAGTTCATTAAGCGGGATTTACAATTTCCTCTATTGGAAACAGCGTAATTTGACTAATTCATCTAAACTTGCGTTGTGTTTTTTCTCAATTTTAAATTCGTTTTCGGCATTTCGTTTGGTCAAATCGCCTGTAAATTGCTGAGCACATATCTATTTGTGTTCAATTCCCATCGGATGCGCGCGCTCGTTTGTCCAATTGATAATTAAAATGTAACGAAAAAAAAAATGATGATGTTTGAGGCATCGATTGACAGTTTGCTGCCAAACAAGCGGCCGATGATTAGCTTTTTCGTTCGGTCTCTTTCGTTCAAATCATTCCAATTATCAACTATCTGCCAATATAGAATTTTTAGGCATTTCATTCGCTCAACGAACATCACAGCTAAACTCAAATCCAATTGAACTTTCCTTGATTATTTCATTTATGATGCGTGTCGACGACGCACATATTCAAATGAACCAAGTCACTTCGATGGCGTTAAAAATTCGAATTTATTTTATGGCTTTTTGCCATCGGCTGCTAACTAACTTCGAGAATGATGTAATTTTTTAATTGATTTCCATTTGGATTTTTCGGGCGAAACAATTGAAATTAATCATAAAGTTTATTTCGTCAGTTTGTCGTTGACTGGATTTTGACTAATCATATGAATAAGAAGCCAATTATTCATATTGAAATATTGAACGTTGGTGGCTTTCTTAAGTAATTATTTCGTGGATCAAACAAAAAGAATCATTTTTCTTTTCTCTTTTTGTTCTCATGCCGCCGCTGCGTGGAGCCAACAGAGAGCTAAATGCATTTTATCGCTTTAAATTAGTATATCAAATGATGAAATCCAAAATGCATGACAGCGTACTTTCCAAACAAAGCGCTCTGGTGTGTGTGTGTGTGTGTGTGTGTGTGTGTGTGTTTGTGTGTATCTCGTTGACATGGCCACAAACTAGCGATTGAATTTCATTACGCTGTGTATGTACCATCATTAAATCCATAAATTTCAGTTTCATTGGCAAATGTAAACACATCAAGTACCATCGACCCATTATATTTTATTTTAATTTGAAATTATTGTGTGTTCTGTGAAACAATTTTGTGCGTGTTTTTTCTTCCTTTCACCAAATGAATTTTATGTTCACATTTAGCGCACGCATAAAGACGTCATCATCGATGAACATACTTTGTAATAAACGACCATGTTCTTTCCAATTTTTTTTTTCGGGTTGTTGCTGTTGTTGAAATACAAGTACAGAAATTTCAAGCGATTTTGTTGAAAATATTTTATTGATAGTTAAAATGCAAACAAGCTGTAAATAAGGCAAATAGTGGTGTTATGCACGAAGCCAGCGGAGTTCGTATGATTGGATTAGATGCTCGAGAGTTCCCTGAATGAAAAATTGAAATATTAATGATTTTATGAAACGGTCGCATTTCACATGGATGCGACCCGCATTACATCGGTCCAAGTGTGCGGTTAGTTTGCTCGATCAAGGGTCAATGTCGTTGATTTGCCTCGCGTGCTGATTCACTTCAGATAACTCGAGAGATGAGAGAAACAATAAGACGTCACTAATCTAATCCAATTATGTTTATGAATTTCGGAACGATAGAAAATTTCGTTGAAAAATGATAAACAAAGCGTGTGTTTGTTATGCATCAAGCGCTGACATCGATTGATGCCATCCAAAATTTAATATATTCGCATGGAAACTAATGTATATTAAGTGCACCCTCATGCTTTTGTTTCGTGCGATAATCAACAAATTCATCTTGCTAGAAGCATCAAAGGAATTTCATTTTGTCGACAAAATGCATAGTCCTTTTTTACGATTCAAACATCGGATTACATTAAAACTCGATTCAATATCGAAAGTTTTGCTCTGTATGTCTTTAGCTCATTTTACAGATGAATTGCTGCAGTAACAACAGCAAGTAATGGGCTACACCTAGAGCGATTTCACCAAAAATTGCGTTCGAATATCAGGAACATGCTTATTCAATAACATTCCATATTTTATTCCCGGTGCAGTTGCGACGAATGGTTGCTTTCCATTTGACTCGATAACGTACCGCATTTTTGCCATCCGCAAATTAACAAGGAT
Source organism: Obolodiplosis robiniae (assembly GCA_028476595.1). Classification (NCBI taxonomy): domain Eukaryota; kingdom Metazoa; phylum Arthropoda; class Insecta; order Diptera; family Cecidomyiidae; genus Obolodiplosis; species Obolodiplosis robiniae. The sequence goes on along the minus strand of CM052015.1, from coordinate 4,733,581 downwards.
AAGGTGGTTCCATATTTCGACTGGGATCTGTACGGATGCGATGTTCAAATTGCACCGAAATGAGAAATGAAAAACGAACCCGAACGAGATACGGACGAAAAACAACAACACAACCACCGCCGCCACACAATAGATAGAATGGGAAAAACATTTTATTTTACTAATTGCAGTGTGTAATTAACTGTATCATAAAATATTTTCCGTCTCTTTCTGGCCAATTTTTGTTTTTTTCCATGCTCTCATTGGTGGAAGTGCTGCTACTGTTGTTAGCTTAACCCGAACAAAAATCGATAATTACTGTCTGCATAATATTATAACATCTCAAGGCAAGGCTGTCTACGCGCGCGCTCTCGCTCTCCCTTCTCCACACACACCGCGTCTCGTTCAAAATCATTTCATTTGTAAATAAAATTGCGTCTTTTTTGCGAAGACATTCGCACTGTATAAACACATTGTCCGTGTGTATTTTATCCCGCCACCGAATGCCATTGAGAGATCTTGATCGCAAAGTCTCCCCTCGTCTTTCTCTCCCTCTCTCTCTCTCTCTCTCTCTCTCTCTCTCTCTCTCTGTGTGTGTGTGTATATATATCATCAGTCAAATGTTTACGCAGAGAGTAACATTGCTCGAAACCAAACATTGATCAATTAAACGGTCGACGCACGGAGAATGGGTTGAAAATATACTACACAATGTTTTTCCACTTGTAAATTATGCAAATGCCAAGCGAATTTTTAAATGCCGAATAAAATTACTTTGATAGAACCATTACAGTTTCCAGTTTTTGGTAAATCAAGTAAATTCAGCGTGTGTGTATACAGACACACATAATTTTCGCTAATAGTTAATGTTTGTATCATCTTTTTCTGGTGTGCTTTTTATTCATAGTCTCTTGTTCGTATTTGAGAGGTGGTTGAAATATTTTTCGGTTAATAAGTTTGAATATTTGCAGGTGGAATGCGATTTACAAGTTTTGCGCCCTGCGCACAAATGAAAAAGTGCGCAAGAAATAGGAAGAGACCGTAAAAAATCATCAAAACTAAATAGCAAACACGCAAAGGACTCCATTATTGCACATTACAAAATTTTCTCGTTTGCAATTTTATAAATGCGATTCATTTGTGCGTGCACGCGCATTTCTTCTCGTTTCATTCTTTCCTTTGCATCGTTGGAGTTTCGTGAAATACAGAAGCACTTTAAAGGAATTAAACAACTCCAAGAACAAGCACATTTTCGATACGATTGCGAAAAGATGCAAGTGAATATCACTGAAGTACGTAGAAATGTTTGGAAATTAAAACAGATAATGTTTAATAGAGAGACGAGAGGAGATGAGCTGTTGTGGAAAGGAGCAAATGCATTTGGGTCGTCGATACAACGTGTAAGTGTGCAAAGCATGTGAAATTCTAGGATAGAGAAAATATGGCAGATATTCGGTTTGATGATGCATAAGAGCGCACACAATACGAGATATTGTCAGGAGCCGGTATATCGCAACGATTTGAGGTATATATCTATTTTGATCGCATTCACACAATGAAAAAAATGTGCGGGTAAGACGAGTGTTTGCAACAATATAATGATGCTCTTATGCATTGAATATGGGCAATGAGTGAATAAGTGAGTGTATATGAGAGCTGGCAACAATTCGGAAACGCTGCTTTTGAGAAAGAGAGCGAGCGAGCGAGTGAAAGCGAATCGGTTACGGAAACTAAAGAAGCACCAGACATTTTTGCTATTAACCAAAGTGGTTTTTCCCATTTTTCCTCTCTCATTGCCCCGGCTTCTGCTTTGCACTCTCCCGCAATGCTTTGCCAAGATGCTCTTTTCTCTTTTATTTTCTCGAATCATTTTCGCAATAGCAATATCGATGTGCCATTTCTAATAACAATAATACATAATAATGGATACAAATGCGACGATGATTGCCAACCGAATTGCTGCCGATGCACGTATCATAATTTTTGCATACGAATTGATATTGTCGAACGAGAACAGGAAATGGCAAAAAGACAAATAGGCAAACGACGCAAGAAATGAGCCAGAAAATCCGCACAACAGCGAGAAAAAAGAAGAAGGAAACATCTATAAAATTGATGCGTCTACGTTTTTGACAGCAGTGCACAGCGATTGGAGAGAGAAGCAGTGTGCATGTGTGTGAGTAAGCGCCAAACATTGATTCGAACAGTAGCGATTTTCTATTTGGCTGCTTCTTTCGCATTTCGATTACATTAATGTGCAGCGGAGCCTAGCGATGAAAACGATGCGATAATCATAAATAATTATTGTACGTAGTTGAGAGTGTCTTTTCTTCGCCGATTAGTGCGAAACAGATTGCCATTTGCTCTGGTTGCGCCTTCACTCTTTCCCCTCCTCCCACATTTGCTGTTCACCTGGTGTATTTTTCACCACAAATAAGCGAATATAAAAATATATTTGCCTCGAAAAGAATGCACCGCGCAAGAAAGAGAGAGCGTTGCGTGTGTGGCAGGCATAAAGAAAGGCAGTTAGCACAAGCAAAGCATGCTTACAGATAATTTAAATACAAATACTTCAGACTCCAGCCAGATATATGAATCGACGACACTCTATGAAATATTTCGTCTAAACATCTATCTCACAGCAAAACATTACACGGAATGTGGTTATTTATAGCATGATAACCATGTGTTTCAAGCGTCAGCCGTGTAAATTGTGACCATGTTCAGTGCGAATCAAGCAAATGCATATGCACGAAATAAATTTTATTGATAAAATGCCAAAGATGCATTTTGTGATACAGCGGAGAATGAAAGAGTGAGTAGAATCACGCTTGAAAATCGCTTGTTTTATACTTTGCAGACTTATCGAGAGAGAGAGAGAGAGAGAGAGAGAGAGAGAGAGAGAGTGTGTTTGAGTTTGTGTGGTCGACTTCAATGTCTTTGTGTCGCTGCTTTTCCAAACGAATTGTCATACATATTTGATGAGACCGAATGGATGGAGAGTATGTGACTATGCATTTTTCACTTATATGATAGCGAAGTGGAGGCACCGCAACCACCTTCAAATCGCACAATAAAATAATTACAAAATGAATTTTTACTCAACCTACGCGTGGAGAATGCAATGGCACCCAACTTATAAACAAACACCAGCGATTGAGATGACTTTCTGTGTAAGAAAATAGGCAGCCGGGAAAAATGAGACGCACTCATATTTTCAATAAATTCCTTTTGAGTCACACAGTGAACAAGGCTGACGACAACATTCAATGGGGTTGCGAGCACACAGATAGATTTCCATTCGTTTATCGAGCTGTTTATAAATTCAATGCATATTAAAATAGCAAGATGAATCATTGAAGTTGAAAAATCCGCATATGAATCCCCCTGGCTGTCCCGAACGCCGTTCGTCAACCTCTTGCCATTTTCTTCACAATTTTTGCCGCAGACATAGAAAAATGATGAAAATCGATGAATATCCAAGCGAAAGAGCCAATCTTTTTCGTACACTTATAATCAATCACGAGCGAACGAGCAAGCGAGAGTGAATTACAACGCAATAAATAATTGAGTGCAAATAGTAAAGGTGAACATATTAGCAAATAATTGAAATTAATAGCAAAAGGCAAATGAGACAATCTCTTCTAGGTGAGTCTTCTTTCGTCTTGGAATCGGTACTTGTATCTCCGGCCAGGAATGGAAAAATTAAAATTTCTATCCTAATTTATGGTCATTGACGAAAAAACGACGTGCAAATGAACTTATCTATTTTGCATGCAATACAAAGCCGAGCTAGATAGCGTTTGAACCCTAAATCAAGTGTCAGTTCGCACTCTCTCGCGCGCGCGATAAATGTATATTGAACGAATAAATATGTTCCTTTTTTGCTCTCCGTGCACAGCTGAAATGATTCTAAAGCAACGTAATTATGTGTAACGTTCCAAAATATGGATATTCGTTCTCGCCTTTACGAACGATTTCGGCTTGCTTCGAACAATGTTTCGTTTTGAATGCAAATATTCGTCTCGATATCTCAACAACAGCAACAATAACAATGGCCAATGCAGAAAATAGATATAGTGTTGAATTTAACTAGTCGGTCCTCATCGGTGTGTTTGTGCCAGTGTGGTCGACGCATCTTTAGTCTCTAGAGTGCGAACAGTACCAGTGATATAGATAGGTGATGGCGGTCGAGAAGATGGTGAAAGAGCAGGAAGACACTCACCGAATATTCACCTCGCGAGTAAAATATGTGTTGCCATTAATTTTCAATAAAGAAAAACGCCATTAATTCGCTACGATGCGATGCACATTAGACATTTAATATTGAATAAAATTGTACTTTTGTTGAGAGCAAAGAAGTGTGTGCCAGAGAGAGAGGCTGCCTCGCGATACCAGAGGATACGGTGAATACAAAAAGAATTAGAATGAGAATAACATTAATGGCGAAAGCAGCAGAAAAAAAAACGCAAGCAAAAAAGCGCTTCTTCCAACGAACATGAAAGAAATTTCATAATATGCACGGCGCGATATGGAAAAAACATCATCAACATGCGCTTAAGCAGATAGTGTTGGTTTTATTGCGGCTGTACGGTTGTTCCCACTTTTTGGTGCGTGTATTTTTTCGTCCCTTGCTCTCTTCACCTATCGTTGGCTCTGATGTACATTGAGTAAGTGATAGATCGAGATATATTAATGTATCAGCATATTAAATATTGGCCAATAAATCGTCTGCATTAAACCTCATTTGATTCCACGTAATTTTAGAATATTTCTTTCGCTATCTCTGCTCTTGCTGCTCATTTCCTTTTTCGAGAGAACACTTCTTTTTCTCTCTCTCTTTCTTTTCGACGATATAAATTGTTTTTGTTATCCGGATAAATACGTGGAAATTATTATTTTTATATTCATTCTTTCTTCGGCGTTCGATTAGGCACTTTTTTTCACGCTGAATTGCATTTTTCGGTCATAAATTATGAAAAAAAAAATTTAATGGTTGAGTAATTTAAAAGCGTTAGATAGAAGCGAGGGTAACTTTGGCCATAATGGCAAACACTTAGTTTAGTGCGCGACATCGATGTGCTGCGGTTAATCTCCTCAATTTGTTCAATTTCGATATTTCTATGTTATTTATTACGCTGGCGATATCAAGTCATTTAATTCAAATGAAAAATGCGTGCAGCTCACGATCCATTTCGTCGTCGTCTTCAGGAAATAGAGTATGCAAAAATTGGTACGAATCGAGTACGGAGCGCGAAAGATTGGTGAATAGTTTGACGTATTACAAGCACGAAACATTATGTTTGGAAATGACTTTCTTCACCCACATTCCCTGTTTTGACTCATTGACTGCACACGATTGCTGCTGATGGCTCCGCTCAGTGACCTCACACCAAACACTGTCAAACCGCCCGATTTCTATGCACCAATCATCAACTGCACAATACAATGTAGTTCCGTTTGAGCCCGCGCACGATTTCTTTCTTCATTTTATTTTTATTTTTTGCTTCTCTGTGTGTCTTTCAGCGCCCGACCCGGGCCTTTGTTTTTGAATTAATCAGCAAAATTGGTGTGTCATTGAAATTATTTTTCAATATATATTCATGTCAACTGGATAATAATCGTAAAATAATATCAGCACATAAGAACAATAAACAGAAAAGCCAACAAAAAAACCTTAGACAAAAAAGCACAAAGGCGCAAAACAGTCACAAATCTACTTTCGAATTTTGTACGATGTCGAAAAACAATCAGAATGAAAAGAAATGGTTTTGAAAAAAGTGTGCGCGTCCGTGATGTATCAACAACAAGGGAAATTTTGCCTATGCTGCAAAAGGAGAAAGAGCGAGACAAAGCGAAAAAAAACAACATAAATATCAACGAATTGTGAATTTTTGAAAGGAAATACACAATTTTTTTCTGCACCCGCGTCTTTGTTTTATTGTGTTTTTGAAGCATTCGTTTAGTGTTCCGTTTCAAACTGCATTTTGTGGCGTTCAACTCAACACCGCATCGCTTGCAGAGAGAGTGAGAGAGTGTGGTTGATACCGACCCTCCTGCCATTCGGCCAAGTGCGTCTGTTTTTGCGTTTCACCAATTTTTTCTCTCTTCCTGTCTTCACATCTTCATTGAGTTTTCACTTTAGGCTTCGCTTTGTTCCAGCGACAATATATATATAATTTTTTTGATAATAAATATGCATATTTAAAAACTCAATTCCGTTGAGGACGCGACGACAGCGCAATATACACCGGAATGATATAGAAAAATTATTAAGTCTGGAAAAATTAATTAACATTTTTCTTCACGAACAAATTTGTAAAGCAGGCAGGCACACGAACACACACATACCCGCACTCGCACCCAGTGAATGGCGTCAGAATCGAGATGATGACGAAAAAAAATGGAATAAAATGCGAAAAGAATTGAATTAAATTAATGGATAAACGAACTCAAACGGAATTCGAAAGTAGTTTTTTTGTGTTGTGTTGTTTTTTCTTTTCTAGCTGTCGTTTTGTTTTCCTTTTCTTCATTTTGCATTAATAATTTGCTACTGCGATCTGGTGACGAAGAAAAATGGCGAAAAAAAGTCATGCCCAGGAAAACAAGTCTCACGAAACAAGTTCTTCATTTGATTCATCCAAAATGTTCGTGAGGGGTGTTCTTGACAATATCATGGCGAAATCAACAATTTCCGGACTTATTTTCCAAAGTTTTCATATTAATTTCGCATCACTGAATTAGGTTGTAAGGAACAATAATTATTGAATAATTTAGAAGTGAGATTAAGTTGGAAATTTTAAAAAATCTTGAAATTGAGTGGCTCATCATTTATGTGCAGCTATCGTTCGACAGGATGAATGAACTGGCCTCGATATGTAAATGAGCGAAAATGAGTAAAATGAAGCTAAAAATAACATGAAATATTTAAAATATGGGAGTAATTATCAGAGCATAGTTTGAATTTAGCAGCATTTTGGCTCATCCCCTCAATAGGATTGACCTTTACGCTCATATTGTAGGTGGAAGAGACTCAACACACAGCGTTGCATTACATGAATTTCCACCTTTTTCCCCATTCGGTTGATGAACCGACGAAAGCAGAGCAAATGATGTGCAAAGAGATAGAAGAAGAACAAATGATAAGCGAGCGCTCAATCTAAGAAACAGAATGAATCCATCTCTGGAACAGACTGGTGAAAATGAAATTAAGCCGAAGGGGTTGATAAAAAAAAAGACCTGTTTAGCGATTATTGTATTTTTGTATGTGTCTACTGTGAATTTAGATACATTTGTTGCTTTTTCTTCTATTTACGCCGTATTCCATCTTCCATCTTCATGCTGATGGAATTTTTTCGTCTATTTTCGTTGTGGTTTTTCCATTAAATATGTAAAATATTTGCGGCATTGAATAAACAATACCTTGAGTTGTGTGTCGGTTGGCTTTGAAAAGCGAAGCACACACATGCTCCCGTGAAATAAAGTGAAAAATTAAAAACCCGTAAACAGTTTCCGTTTTTCAATCGCAACCAAATTAGTAAGCTCAACTGGAGAATAAAGCATTTTGAAAAGAAAATTTGAATACGCATTTGAATTGTGAACGCATATGAATGTGTGTGTGTGTACTATGTGCAGACATCCACCGCATATCCCTTTTCTGAATGCCATTTTCATATTTTTGTTTAGTAATGTATTTAAATTATGTACATCCGAATTTGTGTGTTGTGCACAAATTAACTTCGCCTCGGAAAACTGAGCGGAAAAATTAAAATCTAACAATATTAATTTGATGTGTGTAGAAATGCTAAAGCGGGTTGAATTCAAATGGGAATGGTGAAAAGGAAGCTTTTGCACCAGACATTCGTTCAGCGGATGAAATCAAAGAAAGCCGGGTGCACACATTCGATTGTGACAGAGATATATGTATATATTCGTAGGATGGTGTTTGATTTTGAATGTGGTTACCGAACAACGTGCATGGAATGAGGAACGGATGATTTTTCATGTGCAAGACGGTTCTATCCCAATTGAATAATCGGAAAGCGGACGTTCAGCATTAACCGGAATTAATGTTTGATTTGAATAAAGATGGAAGAAAAAATAGACATTTGATGAAATAGAAATTAAATGTGAATGCATAAATTAGTGCGAGAGACGTGTGTGTATCGAAGTATTTGGTAAGTTCTGTTCTGATTGGCAGATATATGCTTTTTGAAAAGGTCGACAAGGCAATAAGCTCACTCTCCGGTTCCGTGTGTTGATGATTGGTGATTCGTTGATTTTCAGGATTCAAAGTTGGTTACATACGGTCAATGGGATCAAGTGATATGATTTATTTATCCATCAAAAATCGGTACATACCTGAAAACCAAAAATGGGTAAAAATTAATAAATCAAAAGGTTGGAAAATGGAAAACATTCTCTAAATATTAACAACTTCTATTTTCTAAAATATTTATTCATATTTTGTGTTCGTGTTTCTTTTATTTATTTCGCACATAAAATTCCATTTGGAAATATGAAACGAGCCTTTGTTTGATGCAGCAGTTGAAATAACATCGCCATTGAAAAGGGTTTTTGTGTTTGCTAACATATACAAAGAATTTTAACCATTTCGATGTATAATATTTTGTTTTGTGTTCAATTTATTTATTTAGAATGATTTTTCGCTTTTCATAAAACGATATTTGTGTTTGCTCATCATGATTGATCCTGCGTAACGGCAGACAGTTGGCGATGTGCTCTCGGCCAGTGGCGATAGAAAGTGAACGGCAAAAACAATGGGCATCGGTGTTTTGAAAGCATTGAAAGGAAGTTTCAGTCCAATTTATAATGCATTTTAAATAAGTTGCTCATCTCATGTTCAAAAGAAACTTTGGATTCTCATCCAGAAATGCAAACAATGCTCATTGAGTGACGCAAAACAACAATTGACCATTCGAACAACTTCATCGGTACGGTATTATGACTGCGCCCCTGTCATTCAGTGTTTACTGGTGACGCACACCGAATAAAATGGCCTGTGTGACATCAATTGTACAATTCTGTGCGGACAATGACGATGAACAAACAGTTCGGCTCTGAGGCTCAGGCAAACGCAACCGATTAATTCAAAAAACCATTTGTATATTGTTTGACTTTTTCACTTCAATTGCTCTTCCAGTGTCGGGGTTTGAATTGACGATGACTACGTCGTCGGTCGGTCGGTCGGTCAGCGTTGTCGTCTCCATTTCTGATTTCTATGATTATACTTTTGTTCCCGTTACATGGTCATGCAAAGTGCACACGCACATGATCCTTTCGACGGCGAATCGCCCGCAAACCCGAACAATGGGAACCAACAAAGACTACGTCAAGTGACTCAGCAACCGGTGAGTCTATTGATGACTTTTGAAATCACATAATAATCATTTCAATTCCGATGCGCATTTTTTTTCACCTCACCTCCGCCCAATAAAAGCCATGTCTCGGAAAATTCGAGAACGTGCTCTTCATTCAAACCACTTTCAGTTCATTGAAGCCATCGAAAAGTTTCGACAGAAATCACAAACTCCTCCATGTGACAGCTGTGTGTTATTTTAATTCGAGATTTTCTTTTTCATTGTCTTTGTTAATCAATCGAATCGATATTGATGAAGTGTTTTCCTGGAATATCGACAGATTTAAAAATCTGATCCACATTATTTCAGTGCAGGTTCCATCAAATTTAATCAGAACGCTCACGCATCAATTAAAAAATTGGTAGTTAAATAAAGAAGGGATCGCATCGGATAAAAAACGCCGTTCAAACGAAAATCTCTCTCTCATTCAACTTATTATTCTTTTGACAACCAGATATCCTTTTTTGGCAGTTATAAATAATAGGAATCATATCTATCTGTATCGTCCGATCCGAATGCTAATAAAAACGCTCTATGTGTGGTGATCGAAACCGGTTTGAGTGAAAAGTCTGAAAACTGGTGTCACAAGCACATGCGTTACATTTCAAAAATTTACATAGTCGAGCATCGGACGGAAATGTACAAATGTATATGATTGTCCATTGAACTCATTGACAATGGATTTTCCTTGCTCACACACAAATGAGCATTGAGCTCGGTTCGATGCTGCTGGGAAATGATGGCAGATAATGCATAAGATATTTGTGCCAAACCAAAAAATTGTATTTTCAATGGCCCTTCGTCTTTATTCGCTCTCACTTTTTGTATGTGTGAGTGTATGGAAAATACACCGAAATTATTTCAAAATCTATGGATGAGGATGTGTAGTGTATCATTTGAACAAAGCAAAGATATGACACAACTGCTTTTCACCCAAAAAATACAAATGACGTACGGATCTATAAAATTTTAATGTATATACAAATATATCGGGACAAGAGAGTGATAAAGAGAGAGGAAGAGTGGCAAGCAGTAGATACAATGTGTGCGACTGGACACATAAATGGATTCGTATCGTTGCCTTTATAAGCCATTGAAAGCGTAGCACATCGTATACTAATAATTTTTAACAATCGTAATCGACTTTGTCCCAACGCTCTTCGATTCGGTCGCCCTTCGCATTCATCTTCTCGTTTCATTTTCACGGGACTATATTGTGTTTTATTATTTCTCGAGCGCATTTCAACCTTTGCCAATAAATATTTCATGAAATACGCTAGCTAAAAATACACGTGCAATGAGATTGAATGTCCAGCATCAGCGGTTTTTCCATCATATTTTCGGACGCACCACGTAAGTTTCAACATCATGTCTATCCCTTTTTGCGCACAAATATATTGTTTAAACGCAAATATTTCAATGCTTTCCGTGATTATGTGGATTGATAAAGGGTGAGTTGCCGACCAATTTTTGCCTTTCATAACTGACGGTCGATAAGTAATTTTTACATTAGATCGAAACATGTTTTGCCATTGAATGTATTGGAACTGTCCGCAAAAACGAAATGCATGTGGATAGAGAGACATGTCGTCCAGTGGCTTTTAGCCATAGCAACGTATATGATAATGTTTTACCGTCTATATTTTGATGTCGTAAGCAGAATTCGACTCGATCGGAATGGGAAAAAGAGACTTCCGAATAATCGAAATTGGCTTAATTGAATCAAAATGAGTTCGACATTCCATCCCACTCAAAATTGACATCATTCAATCAACAATAAATCCATCTTAGCTTCAAACATGAACAAATCTCAGCGCGAGCCGAATTTCATTCACCATTAATCGTCAATTAAAAGCTATGTATGGAACGTTTGCTCATTTCAGTGCAGTGAATGCGTTCGAAAACAACATAATCGACGTAACTCGATGAATTGACTCATCAGAGAGTTTCAACACTTAATGGTGTTATGCGAATGTTTACTTAAAAAGTCTTGAACGCCTTGCCACGCACTTATTGAGAACTGGTGTTAGATGAGAGGCAACGGCAGCAGCATCGGTGGCAGAGCAATGCGTCAACCCCGACTTTACGAAACTAAACTAAACTAAACATCATTATGTAAACAAATTGCCATGTTTACTTTCTATATCGTTCTAATAATGTTGTCAATATGTCACAACTGAATATGGATGGGAGTCGAAGTTTAGTGTACGGGAGCACCTCATGTTTGTAAGTGTATATGATTTTAACACTTTGAACAATAACAAAGTGTTCCATCATTTTGGAATCTCTATTACATTTTAATGACACGTGTTACTTTCTTCAAAGCGGCCACATTTGGCTGGGAACAGTGATGGGGCGTCTATGATGTGCGACACAAAATATGTATGCTGAAATGCGATGGATCAATCATGCAAAGTGAGGAAATTTGTCTTTCGATTGACAGTGTGCTCCGGCACAAATGATCCCGAAGGAAACGAACATGAAAAAACCATTCTTCGATTACATTTCGAGGAATTAATATGCGTTAATATGTTGAAAGAAGAAATCAATTTTGTGTCGACCGAAATGCCGACAAAGCGGCGTTGAAACACCATATATGTCATATAAGGTCATTAGTTTTGCAATTATTTGTTATTTATTTTAATAATCGAGAGACCGGCGACCGGCGATCAAATGAAAGGGAAAGCTGATATTTCAAAGAAATTTTGAAACATTCATCATTTTTTCTTTGCCATTTGCAGAAATCGTAAGGCTGCACACATATCGCCGCACAATCTTTAACATAATGTGCTTTTGCATTCACGACGATGTTAATAAATTAACAAAATATAATTCGAGTGGCGTGTATCCGCCAATTTAGATCGTTTCTTGTGACAACATGAGGATATCTCTCCTTTTCTCTCTCTCTCTCTCTCTCTCTCTCTCTCTGCGGCTCTGAACACAAAACGTAATTAAAAAGATCATTTCGGCAATATTCTTTTTTGCTCTTTATATTGGTAATTTTATCGTCATAGCATTCAAAGGGCTCAACCTTTTTTATGCATTTTTCAGAGATCGTCGAAATCGTCCAACGCTTGACATCGAAGCGTTGCCGCAAAAAAAAAAAAAAAAAACTATTTATGGAAAGTGCCGTTGTTCATTCTCTCTTGTAGCGTTTTCTTTTTATTTCATATGCAATTTTCGCTTTGGCAATATTTTCCCCATAAATATGCCACTGATTCGAATTTCTTTTGATCTTCTACCGAGCGTCTACCAACATTTTGAGGCCAATAATCCTGCTGGTGTATGTGTGTGTGCGGCACATGAGAGTGCATAATAAAATAATTGAAATTATGAATGACATGGCTATAGGAAAAGCCGGTCGAAAGATATGTGATCGAAAGGATTCGAAATAAAGCAGAAAAATGGGCATAAAAATGCAGATTAAGTATCGAATGAAGCGCATACGATACAAGTGCATAAATATGGAAAATGTACAAATGCACAAATATTTTGATGTGAATTAAAGGAAAACTGAGAGCAGCATATCGTGATCTCGAAGTGACGCACAACCAAATCAACAGCAAATGCGCTTTTTTTCTGGGCACGATTATATCGAAGATGCACATGTTGCACTGATGGCTTCCTTTGTATTGCTTTCTTTTTTCAATTAATCAGCGATCCAAATCTGCCCGCAAACATACCCGGACCCGAACATATTGTGCATCTTTAGTGACAATTTCCCAGTTTTGCATTATTATTATTCGTGTATCATTGACTGTTGCGTTGTTGTTGTTGTTGTTGTAGCTTTTTTTTAGTTTTTCCATAATTTATGGCAAATGTGTACGGATGAATAGAATTGAAATGCAAGACTCAAACATGACGATCCGCGCACTCAACAGCCATTAAGCATTTTGAAATAAAAACACAGGATGAAAAGACATTACGGTTTGAATCAAGTAGCAAAGTTAATAATGCAATAAATGTAAATTTTTTCTTGGAAATTTTTATTGATGCGCGCACGATGCACTGAATCGCAGACTGGCTGCTTCTGCTTCTCTTCCCATTCAGAATGCGCTCAATAAACGATAAATAATGGATTTTGTCATTTTGATCGTTTTTCGACACAACTTCGCGAATACGCGCATACATATGTCGTCGAAATTTAATCCTCATTAAATATGATGTGGTTGTTCTACAGAAATTTACAAATACGTACATCTAAGTATAGAAATTGCGTTTGGAGGAAATTGTTTGAAAACTGAATTACGATAATATCGAGTCGAATGACTGTTTTTTTTTTTCGTTGAACCGATAAAGCTATATTTAGCTGCTTCCGTTGCAAGCTCAATCAAGACCAAATGTTTCGACTGATAAGAAATGTGAAAAAATGTACTCTATGCTGATATTTTTCAGCTCGAATTCTCAGAATTTAATAAAATCAACTGGAAAAATATTAAATATTTATGAATTTGATTTCATTCATGTCGACGAAAATAAGTATAGCAACAAACAACGACGCTAAAATGGATTTGGGGAAATAAAGAGCGAACGAAACGAAATTCCCCCATGATTTGGCGCAATTGGGAAAAAAAAGTTTAAACACACAAATTTATAGTTTTGTTTTGGTTTTAAATTCAACGCTTATTTGCCATAAACAAAATTGATAACGAAAAAGTACAGAGAGAGAGAGAGAGAAAAAAATTCCTGCACCTCGAGATAGAGAACAAGACAAGTGATACACATGGAAAAAGAAATGAATGCGAAAACCAAACTTTTGCAATTGATTTAACTTTAGATGAAACGAAAGCTCGGAATCCAGGAATGCAAATGCGCCGTGATGTTCCAGCACCAAAATGAAATGGACTAGAGCTAAAGAGTTTTAAAGTGTATTTACGTCTATCATAATGTTAAGGAACGCTTCAAAATCGAAGGCAAAAGAGGAAGAAACCGCAGCAGTGGTGGGAAAAGAGAGAAAAAAAAATGAAAGGAACGAAATCGAAATAAAATCTTCGGCAAAAACGACGGTTCCGTTTGCATTTCCAAAAACGGATTCATTTGAAACATTTGAAAATGAGCGCCTTCACATTATCACTCAAACTCATCTATTAATTTACAATTGCATGTTTGATATCTTTTTGTTGTGAACTGTGTTTGCCGTTTTTGGGGCCTTTAATTTCATTTTTGATGCACTTTCATGTCGCTTTTTTGTGTTCGCTCGTTTTTTTCTCGTTCACTCGCAACGAATTGAGTTTTAAGGTTGCTGTTACGCCGTATTGAAGGTTCCAAATTTCTAATCAGCGCTCGGTAATCAGTTGGGCCAATTTTTCGCGCTATGTACTCTTACTTCCGTAACGATTGAATGCATGCATTGTCTATTTGTGGATGTGCGGTAATTTTATATTCCATCGCTTCATTCATAAATCTTATTTTCAAAGCCAGCCCGAAATTCAATTACAAAGTTAAGCGTTGTGGGTAAAAAGGGTAGAATTTTTTTTGTCTATGTGTATGTGTTTTTCACGACACACACACACACACACACACACACACACACACACACACACACACACACACACACACACACACACAAAGTCACCACTAAAACCGCGCTGTTAGTCGCTTGAGCGAAAAATGGGAATTTTACGAGTCTTATGAACAATAAATTGCATAAATTGCAATAAATCGCAATTGTTTTGTGTCTTTTTGTTGGTGCGCGCCATTCGTTTTTTTTTTCTCTTCATTCTCATTCGATTCACATGATAATTGTCAATTATCGTAATTTACGCGATTTTACCATTTCGTTGAGCGGCTGTTGTTGTAGATTCATTGTGTTTCGGTGGTTTAGTTTTTCAGTGAAAATGTTCGATGTTGCCGAAAAACTATGCACATAAAATGCATTAGTCAACATTTGCAGGGCTTCACATCGATCACGAATATAATAATTCAAAGTTCAAAGGGGTTTTACACAGACATTCGCGGCATATGTTTTGCTTTGTGTGCGCATAAATTGGTCGATAGAATGCATATATTTGCACAGTATTTTCGTTTGATTCAGAATTTTTCCATCGTCAACGGAGGCGAAAAAAAACACGATAGAAAGAAGTATTTCAATGTGGCAATAAAAATAAATTTTGTGTTGCATTTGATTTGGCGCATACTTTTGTTTTGGTGTATGCTGCCTTTTTCTCTCACTCTCTCTTTGTGTCGAATTTTTGTGTGCGCGCGGTTTGAAGGTGTCTCCACCGTCTGTCATTCAGAGTTGTGTCGAACAATAGCACCAAAACCCGAATAAGTACTTAGTTTACATGAAATGTGCAGCGATTCGTGAAGATTTCTTAAGTGTGATAACGAAATCAGCCAAGTGCATGGAAATTAAACAAAACAAAGAGGCGAACTGGAGAAACGGAAAAAGAAACTCCAATCCGAAAATATGGTTTTGTTGTGACTGGGATTATTGTATGCGGGTCGCGCGCACGCTTGTGCGCATTCGTGATGTGCTGTAGTTTTGGACAAGCAACTCACTCTCTGCTTCAATAGTATTTGTGCAATATTTTCGTTGGGTCTGCTAATAATAGCCGCTTTTCGTAAGTCAAGTGTTCGGCAAGGCGAAGTGGTTTGAGGGTGGCTATGCCATGATCAATAGCTCTATCGAATTGGATATTTGTGTTTGTTATTTTTATAAATTTGCCGTTCTAATGTATGCATTTCGGTCGCCAACTACCAATACGTACACACTATTGCTACTTATGGCACCAACCATAATGAGTCACGGAAAAAGTACCACGATAAAACGACTCGTTTTCTCTCTCTTTCTGTGTGTCTGCAATCCATTCGAATATTTATGTGTCGAAAGTCGCTAATCGAGCAAAAACGTGAGAGAGAGAGAGTAAGAGTTTGATTTGGTGCAAATGCTTTGTTCTTTTGGTGCAATAATAAATTATAATTGCCATTAAATTCGAGCGCAACCTAACTAAATGACCTAATCGATTTTCTGTTATTTTCGACGTTGAAATTATCGCGCCAATGCTACAGCTGGCCAGCGCAGAGCTCGCCTATAATAAAGAAATTGCCCCTGCGGATGCATCGATTGTCGACGACAAGGATTTCGATTCCATTTTCACGATTGTGTCCCAAATGGGAGCCAGAAAACATCAAATTATTATATTTATATCGATAGCTTTGTCTTTTCTGAAAATGGCCCCGGCTGCAAAGAAAATATTAATGCGGCGCAATAAATCTGAAGTTAAAAGAAAATCGACATGACATTCAAATGGGAAAACGCTGAAATCATCGGCTGATTTGAAAATCGTCTCATTATTTCCCTCTCAAGCTACATGGCGGCGTAATAATAGTTTTGTTTCTGATCGTGCCCAATCTATTCGATTTGCTGTTTTGTTTGAGCCGTTGTCGTTATGAAGCATACATTGAAATTTATGAGCGCAGAGTTCATTTGACTTGAATTTTCTATAAATATAGAAGTATTATTCACGTGTGTTGTGCATACGGCAGGAGCTGTAACATGAATGTAGAAAAATAAAAAGTAGCCATAAATTATAGATGGGGACATGGTGAACGATCACATCGCGCATTGAGTGAAGAGAATCATGCGTTTTGACAACACAAAATCGAATATTCATATGAAAATATCGCGTCTAAATCGTATTTTATTTGTCTCTCGCTCATAGATCAGTCATTTATTTCGACTGAATTACAAAAATCGAATTGAAATCATCTAAAAATAACTGTCAAACCCCTCGACATCACCTTTTTTCCCAGATTTTCAGTGATTCGATTTGTTGCGTTCGTCAAATAAATCTGGGGCTTGTGTGTGTGACGACGTGCGCAACGGCAACATACACATGCTTTGTGTTGTGATACTCATTTTCAATACAGCCAAAATGATTTAATATGTAAGAAACCGAAGATCAGACCGGTACGTGCGAATGCTTTGTGTGATTCGATGTGTCTATTTTGAACTATATAAAATTGAAACTATATCTCATCAAAATGTCGCATGAAATAATTAAAATTTCGGTATGTCGCTTTCGATCGCTCTAATTTTATTCATTGTAATGATATTTCAGTAGCGATTTCACATTGAGAGCGATGGCTTATTCGAACTATGCAATTTGATTGGATTTAATTATAAACGGATGAAATGCCTGGCTCGATGGGCAAAAAAGATGGTGCTGTGTCAGTGTTTGGCCCGCGCTGCGTTCGGTTTTGTGCAATTGAAACCATCAAATCTAGGCAATTGAAGATATTTCGAAGATAATAATAACAAAAATTCAACTCAACGTCAGAACAGTTTGGCTAGACAGGCAAATATTCGAATTAACACATTGGCATGTGCTCTTCTGCATTCGCTGAAGTATCGCTTCGCTTGTTGTCGTGTGTATATGTTTTTTTTTTCAAGTCGCTTGACGCGGCTCATCTATCTTTGTGCCCGCAGTTTATTTATCGTTGGCCAAAACGAAGTAGATAGAAGGAGAAAAAAAATTACACAAATTTCGTGCAAACAAAACAACCGGAGCAAAAACATAGAGAATGGTCTTCAATTGAAGCAATAAACATTGGTTAAATTGACTTTTCCGCGTAAATTTGTAGTATGCAAGTAGGCGCGCACAAGTCAAGCGAGCGAACGAGTGAGTATATGGCAAATCTAAGATCTCTTGTTATTGAATTGAAAATTTTAATTGCATGTGGTTTTGTTGCATTTTATGTTGCGCTTCGCCCTTTCTCTATCTCTCTCGTAATTTTCGATTTCGTTCGTCTAGATTCCAACCAAGATAAAAAACGTGCAACAATCTATGTCTGCCGCGTACATTATTGTATTACAAATGAGCCTAAGTGCAAGTACCGTATGCAACTCATCTTTCTCACTGTTTTCGGGTGTTTCGCATTTGTCTATTCGATGCAAAGCTGCTTAAAAATGTAATTCCAACTTTTTTTGGGCATTGCAGTCAAAAATCGATACTTCTGACACGAAACTCAACGTTGGCAATTAGACACACAAGGCGAGAGGGATGGAGTGGGAATGAGTTGAAAACGGAAAATACTCCTAAATGTAAGGAATGCTTTGAATTTGGTGTATAAATCTTTCGAAAGATATGAATCATACAGACAGAAATATCCTTTATGAATACAACTGATGCTGTGTGACTACGTAAGCCAATAATCCGTATTTCGTCCATATCATTAGGGGCCGGGAGGGAGAGAGATAAAGAGAAGATGCAGCTGATTCTCGGTTTTTGTTTTTGATTTCTCAATTCAATTCCAACACAAAATTTGAATAAATAATCAAGCGAAAACTTTTTGGAGTGAAACATGTCTGTGAACGGCTCCAAATGCTACCGCTTGCGTTTTCACTTGAATAAACGAAAATGTAACTTTAATTACATTATTAAAATCGAATTTCGATTTCGTTTTGCCGTCGAAAAAAGTCGACCGCATTCGGAAAAACCCCTTTTATTTGTAAGAGCGCGCGCGCCTGCCGAAAAAGAGAAATTCACTGAAATCATTACATTCCATTGAAAATTCAATGAAAAGCAAACTTTTCAATAGCAAACACCAAAAATCGGAAGAGTCCAAAGACAGACGAATGCCAAAATAAATAGACGTAGAAAGAGAGAGCGAGTGAGAGAGAGAGAAAGATAGAGAAAAGAAAACAAATTAATTCCTGCCTTTTGCATAAAATATTTATCTCAAAATATACATATTCCGTAATATCGGTACACAAATAAATAAGTCGAAAATCAGTGTTTGTTCTTGTCGTGCATTTTTTGTTGTTGCTCGATTTGGAAGAGGGACGATGTGACTGCTCGTCCGTATTATTTTGGAATTCGTTTGCAATGGCTCGGTATCTGCTGTTTTCTTTGACCACAATATCGAAATATACAAAAGAGACGTACAAATTTATGCATCGAAACATTTGTCGTTCCATTTGAATTCTGTGGATATAATGAAATCCACTTGAAACACTAGAAATGGTTACAACAAATAAAAAATAAACCCGAAAAATTCCCGAAAAACTTTTGCATCCTTTAAAAAAATTGATTGACGCGTTTGCCGTTTTTTCTTCACTCCACCGAATCAATCTGGTTCTTTGCTATTGCTATGCCCTTTCTTATTCTGCTGAGCAGTTCCTTGAGCTCCCCACTCCTTCAGCTCAGACCCTTATCAACGTTTGCTTCCTTTTTCTCTTCGCCTTTCATTCTCTCTCTCTTTAAAAGTTATTTATTTTTCAATGTTCAACAATAAAATAATCTGTTCATCGTTACAAATCGAATCATGTATATCAAAAGTTGCCAAGCATTTGAAGAAAATCACCCTGGCTAAGACGACCGCAAATGTTATATAAATACGTGCGTTCGAGTTGATCTGAAATTGGTTCGTCAGTAGCAACAGTGGCAATCACAGTTCATTCAAAAAGCTTCGATAGCTTGTTAATTTGCACAGTTCAAACTGGATCATTCACTCTCCCTTTCACCCAAATGCTCATAGAAAATCCATACAATAAATGGCACAAAGCTATCATCAAACAATGATAAAGACACTCGAATGGAGAGGAGGACAAAAAGAAGGAAAACTCAAAAAGAAAATCGTTCCTATTTCGCCACTGGGAGAGAGCAAGCGAGCATTTCGAAGCCCATTGAAAACAGCCGCAAAAGTTGCCCTTCTTTTCCATCGATTGAATGAGCTATACAGTAAATATATGTATTTTCTATAGCCATAACAAGCTCATAAAAATCCAACAACGATCAACCAATAGAGAATTATTGAAGGAGAAACAGACATCGAGCAGAGAAAGAAAAAACGACGACGGCATTCCATTTATTGTCGATTCCAAATACATTATTCGCTCTCACTCGCTATTCAATTGATATCTCGTTGTTCAAATTGATAGAACGACAGGCAAATGGATGTTGTTGTACGTGCGTTGATTGTATTGTAATCTATAGCTATTTGTAAGCCGAAGTGTTTGATTTTTGCTCCAAGGAGCACGACCCTTCGTCGCATCGAATATGCGGCACTTGAGCAAAAAATTACAACGCCCGAATCAAATACAAAGACGACGAATACAGTTTTTCTTTGGTTCAAGAGTCGAATGTTTGCGTTTTTCGGTCGGTCGGTGTTTTGTTTTTTTGTTTTCGTTTTGTTTCTGTGAAATGACAAAGGAAAAGCTCAGAAAAATCACAAGTTTCCGACCCTTTTCGCTGCTATATGAATCTTCCGTTTGTACAGCGATTTTTTTTTTGACTTTTTTCGGCGCAGTTGGCCTTGTTCATTCAATCAGAAGATTGGTAACCGTTTTGCATACGAAATGACGGTTTGTCCAACAACGAAAGACGGAACGTTGTTCCGGTGTTGGCTCCCTTTCGCCAAACATTCTTTCTCTGTTGAATTTCGTGTGGTTTTTTTTTTCTTCATCCAACCCACATCCAAACAGATGAAATACCAATAAGACGGTGTGCGGTTGCGTCTGTTTATCTTTATTCAAATCAGATCCGATCATTTCGCACCGATTTCCTTTCAATCGTCCGTAACGGAGGCATTCAGAGGAAAAAATACTTGTTCCCGATTTTTGTACGGCATCGCCGACTTTTCCACCCTCCCGACGTCGTTTTTTTTCATTGTGGTGTATGCGTTCGGATTTTTATCTGTTTATTTTTCTTTCCGCACGGTGTATGCCAATGAATTTGCCAACAAGTTATATTACAATAAAATTACAAGATGACAGACATTGTTTGCTTGTATATATCGAAAGGGTGACGCATTTCTCACAATGACTGACAACCATGAGAAAAAAAGGAGTACAAGAAACTGGCAAAGAATGTAGGCGTCACTGGAATCAATCGGAGTATTTGGCATATTGAAGGTTACTTCGGTTTGTTCATGTTATTTGTCAGATGATAACGGTTTGAGTGTCAAAATATTAGAAATATTTCATCTGCTTACTTCTTTCGAGACCGAATTTTCTTATTACCGAAAAAAATAGAGAAGGGAAAATATGATCAAGTGTTAAGTAAATAAACAAAAATGCGGTTATTTCAGACAAAAAATGGGGAAAAAGGGAATAATTCCAAAGATTCAAAATACGATTTCTTTCTGTTTGACTTTTTCTTATTTGCATAAATATTTTGCTGGCGATGTGAAAAAACACCGAGGCAAAGGATTTAAAAGGTGTGAATATCTAATAAGCCAATAATGATGGAATAAAAAATGGAATGAATTTGAAGGAAGTTTGAAAGGCGGTAATTTTATTCAATTTCAATATTTGCACTCGGAGATAATATCAAACCGGTCGAGTGCTTTTCTTGAGCATTCGCCAATCTTTTATTCAAATTGTGTTTATTTGAAATGGAATTGATGGAAATTTAAGTGCTGTTCGATGTTTTCTAATTAGTTTCCGTCGTATTTTTTGTTCGCTGCGCAGCAATGAACGCGGCGGCCGAAATAAAATATGGTGGGCGCAAGAAATGTGATATAGTCGCCTATTGAATGTATCGTGCCATATAATTGAAGCCAGTGAATTAAGTGAAATTTTCTTTTGTCTGCACTTTGCATTTTAAGCATGAGAAACCCAATTTACCTTCAAATTTCTTTTCAATTGGTTTGAATTGAGGCTGGAGGTGAGCGAAGTAGAAGAAATGTGATAAAAACACTTTGAATGCGAGCGAGCAACAGCTCAAGAAGATAATAAACAATGAACAGAACATTGAATCTAATAAATACTGACTTGACAATGAAAATATCTATTTTCAAACGAAAAGTTCGCAGTGATCGAATGAAGAAATCAGTCGCCCATCCTCTTTACTTAATGTATTCGGTCGTCATTAACGTTTAGTTTGTACAAAAAGTTGGTCATTGATGTAAAGTGCGCAGGTAGAATGAATATTGAATTCAAAGTTGTAATCAAAAGTTAAGTGAATTGAATGAAAGTGCGGCAGTGTGATGGGGGGATGAGGCGTCGCTCCGCCTAAAGAGAGCGAAGTATCGGTTTCCGTAATTAAAGAAAACGCATTAAAATTTTCCAATTAACAATTCACTTTTAAGTACGGATCTCCTACTATGACGACGATGCTTACACTCTCGCTCCATGAACTCTCACCGATCAGTTCTCAACTTCGCCCAAAAATACTAGCAAACAGTATGTCAAGTGTTCGTACTTTTCATTTCGTTTGAATCATCGAAAACCTATTCGAAAAAGCCCGTCCATTTGATTCGCCTGCTCATCGTTTCGTTGTTGTGAGTGCTTTCCTGTTGTTTTCTGCGTGAGGGTAGCTAATATTATTATTAGGTAGATTGTATAGCAATGCTATCGTATTACCAACACGTCTAGTAAGAAAAGCAACAGCAGCCAGCAGTCAGATGCTATCACCACTTAACAAAAACACTTGTGATCACTTTTGTGTTATTTATATTACAAAGTGGAAGAAATAGCACACAGCATTCGTTTATGAAGCGCTCATTGAATGGACATTTTCAATATCGACAATATTCCCAAAAGAAAATCGGATTATTGCCGGGGACTTATGTTTTCTTCCGCTATCTCTCTTTCAATTCGTCGGAAAGACGTCGAGAATTTTGCGAGGTGACAAAATCATGCTGAATTCGCATCGAAGATGGTTTACGTTTATTTGCATTGTAATTACAATTGTGTTCGCCGAACTATTGTTTTGTGTTGGAAAACTACATCGAATTTCCGCTGAATCGGAGTGAGTGAGGACAAGTACAAATTTATCACACTTCAAAGTGGAATTTTACTGTATTTTTCGCTGCGTTTGCATTGTAATTGACTCTCGTATGCGGTCATTCCAACGATTGAATCCATTTGAAATACAAACTTGTGCGCTCAGCTTTTTGCGTCGTCAATTCCGAGAAACGGGATTATTTGCGGTAAACAAGATAGGAAATTCTTTCGAGAAATATGCGAAAATAAATATGTCAATGCGAATGCAATGAAAAGAATTTTTGCGGAAAAATAATGGGAAGGCACCACTTGCACCGCCACGCATACAGTTTCCAAACTATCTGTGCGGTTTTTCAACCATTTGCACAACATTTGCAAAACAGCCAAAGTTTGTTTTTTTTGGGGGGGGGGGGGGGGGGCTGGTGCGCAAGAAGGGTGAAACAATGGCAAAATACAAATAACAATAATTTCGTAAAATTTAGTGATCGTAAACAAGCCAAATGTTAAACAAGTGAATATTATAAACAAGAACGCGATGCGTTTCCCTCTAGTTTTTCAAGTAACAAATACCGAAAATGGAGAGAGAGGAACAAAGCGTACAAAAGAATGTGCACGTAATGCTGGTGGTAGCAACGACTACAGCGATAGACCGTCGAGCAAGCGTTCTTCCATCTCTTGCAATCAGCGCCCGTCTTGGCGGTTGCATAATTACAATGGCACATGTGCAAGTGCTTTAGTTGAGCACAACTAATAAAAATAAATATATCTGCCATCAGTTCATTAAAGCGAGCATTTTGTTGTCATCGTGTTCGGCGAAAATTGCAATATACACACGGACCGCTTCGTTTTGTTTCATTTTCATTGAGAGACTCTGGTGGAACACAGTGTAAATTGCGATTAAAAAGGCAGAAACGGTTAAAAATTCCAAAAATCAGATAAAAACATTTCATTCATAAATGGAAATTGGTGCTGCTGACGAAATGCTATAAAAGAAAAAGAAACTAAACTTACCTCTTTATCTTTGGCAGAAATATCATCACAACTTTTGCCTTCGCTGTCGTTCACGTCTGACGCGACATTTGACAATTTTGCTGCGGCCGATGTGTTTGTCAGAGCATTTGATGCTGTGGTGATTGCTGTCGAGCCGATTAGTGAGCTGGTTGTTGACGAGGTAACAATGGATGGGATTTGGACGACATCATCATCATCATCGTCGTCATCTCCCACCAAATTATCGATCCGTTCGCGCTTATTTTCGACCATTGATACGGGCGTCGATCGATTTGATTTCGATTGATTCTCATTGGTTGTGTCCATTTTTTCGTCATTGATCATGTCGTCTTTATTGTTGTTTAGCGTGTTGCTGCTGATTATCGGTTGTCCGCTGCTGCTGCACTCAGACATTGCGGGAGAGGCTAGAGATGGTGGAGCCAAACAACCGTTTTGCATTGATGAATTTTGCGATGAAATATTTGTGGATGACAATTGCTCCTTCAATGAGTTCACTTCTTTTTCAGCTTGTGCGGCTTTCTGCAAAGAAAATTAGAAGGAAACGGCTTAAGTAATGTGTTTATGGGTGTCAGATTCAACTATTTCATAGGAAATGTTCGAAATAATTGGCTGCTAATTCTAACATCAGCAAAATCGTGTGTAATTAAATCAATAATTATTAGTGTGTGTAATTTCATTGAAAATGTGAATAAACTTCATGACGTCTAATTAGCTAGGTCGTGACAAGACTTGACACACAACTGCAGTAAAAAATATTATGCGCGAATTTCTTTTTACCGCCGCGACCATTAATTATGCAAACGACATTCAATCGCGCGCAAACAATTTTCAGAAAAGAAATGGAAAACTAATACCGACACGACCATGTATAACAGTGCGCGGCAAAAATTATTTTTGGATTTTTTGAACACGGTGCGGCTACATAGGAAACGCTTGAATGATTTGTGTTCATTCTATGTCAATGCGAAACTCTTTACGGCCGTGTTTTTCATGCAATCCCATGTGCATTACGATTCCCCTTTGATCGAACCCATTTTACAGTACTCATAAAAGTATTCAGCGACATGTCGTTAAATACCTCGACTCTCTTTCTCTCTCTCTCTCTCTCTCTCTCTCTCTCTCTCTCTATTTCTCTCTCCAAAAAGCCAACATTCACACACGCCAAAGGAAATGCATATTTCAAAATATTTCCGAAAAGAAATGGCACTCTCCCAAACTCTCACTATCTTCCGCTTTCTATCCTTTCTGTTAGAAATGGTTTCTATTTTCTTCAAAACATCTAGTATTTTCTCGTTCCAATGGGACTCTCGAACGAAATGATGACAATAATATTCAGTTCAATCTCAATCTTAGATATTGTATCATGTGTCATTTTCGAGAGTTTGAAGATGCAAAGACAGTTAATCCCAATGATAAATGGCATTCGAACAAGAGCGGCAATAAAATAAGTTGAAATCAAATAAAACGACATTCGAGCAAACTTGCAACGTCAATTGCACTCATTTCAAGGATTCTCTCACTGCAAAACCATGAATCATTATCGTATGTCAGATAGTATTTGGAGAAAAAAACAACACACGTGACATGAGTTTTTTACAGTTCCGTTATTCTGATTAAAGAATTTCATTGAAAATCCAGCTGAACGAAGAAAAAAACGAACGCATGATGCAAAGAAAATGCACGTTAAAGGACATAACTGATGCAACCATGTACCAAATGAAATTCATTACTAATTATTAACAAATGTTTCATTTCTGGTAGCTGAGTTCGACTGCCGTTCGAATTCCGTTCACTTATCATATTCGGGATTTTTAATGCAATGCGATGCGATTGCGGTACAAAGTGAATGCAAGACATTTTCTTCGTTGTAAATGCGTTGTCACAAGAACAACGAACGTATAAATCTTCATTTGAACGGTCGAAGGCAGGTCGAGAGGGAGAGAGAGAGAGAGAGAAAAAAAAAGAATTCAGTTTCTTCGGGGAGCTAAAGGAAGAGAGCGTTGTTTTTGTGTACCGTCATCATTGTGTGGTGTTTGCTCTTTTAATTTGTAATTTATTACACGTTACACGAGTAACATTTTTTTTTTCTCTTCTCATCTCTCGTTCGAGGAATTCGTGTAAACGACATATTCGATGTGTGTATCCACTTCGAAAGCCATGCATAAGACGAACTAATCTAATCGCCATATTTATTTAGTGCAAGAGACAACACACATCAAAAAACAATAAATAGATGTGAAGAAAATGAATATCTATCAAGAAAAAATCTCGTCTATTCTGTGTCATTTGAAAGGAGTTTGTCTCTGGGCTCGCACGTTGATAAATTACCGAAATGTGTTTAATCATTTATTTGTTTGTTTGGTTGTCACGTTGTGTGCCTGAAAATTAATTTCAAAATGGCGTCATGTGAATTGAGTCGAACGACTAAAATTGATATTTATTCCTTTTAAATGAAAATTAATTGATATTGGTAACGGTTTGTGTTTCGAAGACGACGCCAACGACGGCGGCGACCGTCACGAAATTAATAAAAATAGAGTTGGTGCATGGAACGGTAATGAGAGAAGGATATCCTTTCCTAAACAACTTGATTGAACGTATTCTGTCTGTGCTGAATGCAATTTATTTATAGTTGAATGCGACGTGTGTTAAATCCCATCAACCAAAGATGACGATACATACTCATTACGATGAACGATGATAAGATTACGAATGAAAATCACCACGCTTGGTTTTGTTGGCGATGGCATGCAACGAAACTGATTGAAGCGGCAATGATCGGGGTGAAAGAAATGAAAGCGAAAACAATGCCAAATAAGAACAAAACGATGGCTCTATCCCACACCCAGACTGGAATGCCATGCTCACGTTTGAACTGTAATCGAACAACAACAACAACAACAAAACGAGGTTGATGCGACTTGCTGTAAAGCCGTTGTCACCGTATCGAATCGAAGGGCATCTTTCATAAACTGATACCGAATGATTTCTGGAACAAAAGCCGATATTAATAATAATAATATCTTGCGGCTTTAATAGATGACATGTCTATTCAAGTGAAAATGGAAATAGAGCGAACGCCCGAGATATGCATTCGCAGCACATTCATCTCATTTTTTTCACTCGCTCTCTGTTGATTTCCATCGGCTGCAAAGCGCACACAATATTGCCACGATACAAACGACTTCAAACTCTATCAGAGACAAACAAACATAAAGATGAAGATGAAAAAACGCATTCGAATCTAATGTACGGCATTACATACATCAATATTTCGTCGCTGCTCATTTGAATAATATTCATCTCTTGTGATTTATGATTGTGTAATTTAAGAGCAGTCAGTGTGAGTGTGTGTGTGTGTGAGTGTGTGTGTTTGAGTCTATTTCCCATCTTTGGCTGTTCGCCTGTAGTGTTCGACTGCTGATGCTGATGCCGTGCTCTTCAATAGCAATAGGTCTTATTCGCATTTGAGAGGACAGCCACACAGCTCAGCACAGCATAACGAGCCATGGAAAAGAATACAATATCAACGCCAACAATAAACTTTATAATACGAAATGTGTGCACAGTTCGGATGCTTTCAAAACGACACAAATCACACAAGATATAAAATATGTTTATCTTTTTTCGTTCATTCATTCGTTCGCTTCGAATGGAAATTTGTGAGTAGTTCACATTTGTAAAACGAAGAAATATGACAAGCGTAGGAATGGTATCGAAATCAGCGCGCTCAAATGACAAAGTCACGGGATCAAGAACAGCATAAGCACTTCGTTGCTCACACAATCTATCTCTCGCTCTCTCTGTGAATATATACACTTTTTCATACGCGGTCCCTCATTCGCGAGACACCAACTGCCGTCATTGCTGAATCCACGCGATGAGCAAGAGATGCACATTCGCATTTGATTCATGTGTCTATATTTTACAATTGTCAATGATGATCCACATTATCGCGACCAACACAAACACTCACTTGCTCACCACATCTCGAGAGTTCTGCAACAAATCAACCGATACTCCGTAAATTCCGTATGCAATGCAACACACGCAGATAATATTCAAGAATTTTCAACGCAATTTATGGTTTGGTTAGTGTATGATTTTTTTTTTACGCCGATTTTGTACCGTCTTAATGTCAGTCTATTCAAAATTAGGCAGTTTCTTTCCTCCTCTCTGTTCTGTTGTACATGTGTTAATACATCAAAATATCGAAAATTCTCGCATTGAAAAAAGAAGCGGGGCCCATCGTGCGAAGAAACAAATCGACGAACGAAAAAGGGTCGCAAGTATTTTCGCTTTATATCGTCACAGTCATCGTCTTATTCATTCGTTGTCATCATCGATGGGTTATTATTAGCTGTTCGCGCGCGCGCCCGCGGATGTGCGGCATTCACAAACAAGTACAAAAGGATTTTTTGAAATCAATGAATGGCATTGATTGTTCAATTTCTCAAAAGAAACGATTTTGTTGTTTCCTCTCTGTTTCATTTTCGGCTGCGCATTTTGCTTCATTCATCTTTCGATGGAGAACTGCTTCTTTTCTCTCTCTCTCTCTCTCTCTCTCTCTCTCTCTCTCTCTCTCTTTTTTCTCTCTCACTCGGCACATGTGTCAATAGATCGGCATTCTTTTGAGGCTGCTTCTGTTAATTGCTCAGATGGCCTTTGGTGTGCGGCCGCTTTGAATGATAAAAGTGCCGAAATCAAACTAATTACCGAAAATTTGTACATTTTTTTTGCACGTTTGACCCAAGTTCCCGTTTTTTTATCGATTTCAACCGAAATTTGCTGATGAATGCAAACGAAGGCTCACATTTTTTATTGACATATCACTTGAACTAGACACAAAATGCAAAAAATTACTTCACTATATGCAAAGATTTGTTCGACGGTGCGTGATTGCAAATGAAACTGAGACGAAACACGAGAGCGCGCACACTACGCCAATGTTCAGCTAAGATCGAAAATGTGTAGATAGATGTGGCAGCAACTGTCGAGTGGATCTCGGAATAAAAGGGCCGAAAAATGCAGTCATTTTGGCACGCAAAAACACTTGATTAAACCTTTGAATTTGGCGTTAAATTGCAATGAAATTTTATTTGAGTTTGCTTAGCAAATAACAATAGCTGCATTGACTTTGGCTCTGTTTCGCTCGTTTGACGGCGAATGAAATAAAGAGAAAGGTCAACCACTCTCAGTTTTCGGGTCCAATAAAATTATTTGATTAACCATTTTTATTCAACATATTTGCCATTTTCTAATTAATATCAAATAATCGTGTTGGTCGCCAACATCCAACTCATTTGATATTTATAGACCAATTGAATAGTGCAGCGACTTCCCTTTGCGAACATCGCCACATTTCATCGCTTTTATTAATTTTCTGATTGAAGCATAAAGTGTGTGTATATCAGACAACGGCATCGAATGCAAAACGCAATGCATTCAAAATGTCACATTTAATTATGCGAATTAAAAAGTTGAATCATGAAATATAGTGCGAATATTTGGCGATTTATTTTCGTCATTGTCGTCAAATGTTGGAAGCACTTTAAAAGCAAATGACGACCATGAACTTTGACTCGCGTTGCAAGGAAATTGACTTTCTAAATTATTGAAACGACGATTCGAGCTGAAAATTTTGTAAATTAAAGGACATTCACAAAAAAATATGCATGGAAATGCTATTTCGGATTGAATAACAAGTTTTTTTTATAATGAAATCGATTTATTTTGGAGAAGTCGCGAATTGTTATTGCCATCCAGGGGCAAGTTTTCTATTGATTGAGTAGATCATTGGAAAAGTTTGACGCCGTTTGATTGCTTCAAAAGCGCACAAAGTTATCAAGAAAGAAAAAAAATGAACGACGATGTCATATATCATTGGCATCGTTTTTGCTGTTCGTTTCCCTTCGAGTATCCACAATCAAGATCGAGTCATTTACCAAACGAAATCATTCAAAATGACAAAATAACAATAAAATTAACAAATCGATTTGTCGCTAGTCGCGTGCATTTTTTTCTCCTTCGACTTGGAAATTTTTCCAGCCTCTTTTTCTTTGGCATTGCGGAGTGCCATTTCAACGGTGCTCGACACATTCATTTCACAAGGAGCGCTCATTCCACTCGCGACAGCAGCACTGGCGACGTTTTCACTGTCGGAAACATTGTTATCTGGTTGGCAGGCAATCAATCTGTGCGAAGCATTTTCTAATAAAAAGTCAAACAATAAATTTTCAAAACGAAGACACATCGAATTACACATCGAATTGCTTGTCGATTGATGCTCAAGAGGCGAAACGGCGGGAGTTCTCATTGCCAAACCAATTTAAATGAAACGTGTTCGTTAGAGCATCCGAGCTTCAAGAGGGATGAAACCAAACGAAATCGTGGCATTATTACGATGCGCGCGGTTCGGTTGTTATGTTTGAAGTTTATCAGTTTTGCGGATAAAATCGAAACAAAACAAATGAGCGCCAAACAGCAGTTGCGCCCATTCTCTTTTATTTGTTATCGTTTAACTTTTCGAAAAGTCGTCGTGTTTTTTATTCATTTGCTGGAGATTGCGATGCTGATGGCTGAAGTCAATTCGTCCGCATTCGGCTCATGCCGAAATGTAGGTGAATGCGCGGAAAAATTTTAATAACCAGTTTTCGTCGAGGGAGATCTTTCCGAAACGAGAATCGTCGACAAATAAATTGAAATTTATTCCGTTTGTTTCGTTTTTGTGCGTTCAATTTGCTGGTTTGCGTATTTATTGTTATCGTTAGTTTTTCCCTGCAATGCCATTTCGGTGTGCAGAGCGCGTGAAAAATAGAATTGTTTTGATTTAATCGGTGATTTCAGATTAGAAGCTGCTTTTGGATAAATTGGCAGCAAGGAATTAAACTTTTTTTTCTTCGTTCAGACGAAGACAGACAAATTGAAATTCAACGAATAGATCAGTTGATGGCTTGTCTCTTTGGCGCATATTTTCGGCATGCAAATTTGTAATCCATGATTTTCAAGACGATTTCGGATTATTTTGATGTGACTTTTTTTTGACACATTTTCTCCGGCTGCTTCGTTCCGCAATTGAGGCCGTCGTTTTTTAAGTCGCCCTAACACCAGATCGACTTTTTTACGATTACACAGTTTAACATCGGTGTGGTGCCGTGCCTGTGACGGGTTCTCGCACGAGTGATGCTTTAATTTTAATGAAAGCGAAGCATCGTGAAACGCAACCCCATGATCGAAATTTGAAGTGGTCGAAAAGCGATCAGCGCAAATGCGCCGGAAAGAAGTGAGAAAGAGTGTGGAACGGTCGACAATGGATGAAAATCCATGAAGGAATGAGTAAATCAGTGGATTTTTTATTATTGCAGCGTATCTATTTATCTGCGTGGGAAATTCAACATTCGAAAAAGGTTTTAATTTAAATTTGAATGAAATTTTAACGAAATTTATATTCAAATCAATTATATGCATATAAAGTGGTCCATTGTTCTTGGTGTATCAGACATACCGGTGCCGTGGAGACCAGAGGCTATGAGTTTCTCGTAAATTTTGGTAAGCGATTTGTGTGTATTTTTTTGCCGGTTCTCTTCTCCATTTTTGGCCGCTTTTATCTTACTTCGCCCATCGTGCCCGACATCCAACATCGGAAATAATATGGTTTTTAAAGCTCATCATGGATTCAATATATACATTTTCGGAATGCCAAATTCAACATTTTGATCCGCATCCGCACTCTCATAAGTGGTTCGGTCTACATGTATTATTGTAAAATGATTGCATATTCATTAATCCGTTAAATTGGATCTATTCTCTTTCTCATTTCGTTCGCATTTTTTCTGCACTATCTCTTTATTAGGCATTTACCTTGGCCTTAGTGCGGTGCTTACTCGGTGGTGGCAATGGCGCACCATTCTTCCATCGAGTATTCATCAGTTGTTTAAATATATATGAGAACCGATGTGCTGTCAAATCCTTCTGGCAACAGCAACATTTGCCGTCTAATTACTCAGCCCCGGAGTATCTTTATATTTTGACAATCGATTTTTTGAGGTAAGGAAATGAGTATTTCGTCAATGAAATCCGTTTTAATTGTAAACATGTGCTTGCCGGTTGCCATGTGTGTTCCATGTAACTCCATTTGATTGTATTTGCTTCGAATTGTAATCTATCGGCGGCATTTTTGCCGTCGACATCTGATTTTGCCATTAAATTTGAACAAACATAATGAGCTAATATTAAAATTAGCAACGCAAGATTGCGCATCGCAATCGCTCTCTGCTTCACAAACGGATTTGATATGCAGAAGAAATGGGAAAGAGCGAGAAAAAGACTAAAATCACATTCAAATGAGTCGTTTATAAGTCGAAAATCGATGAGACTAAAAGAAAGAGTTGAAAATTGTATGCCTATCATTCTCGTGTCGGGTTATTAATACCCATTGCCGAAATAAATTACCGAACGCCAAACGATGGAAGCACTCTGATTTTTGATAATGTCTTCTATATTTGCCGCATTTGCAAAGAGCCGAATGTGGATCGGGAAAAAACGGGTGACATAAGAAAAATGATTGAGCATGAAGAATCAGATAGCAGAATGTAAACGAAAAATCAAAAGACAGATCAAATGATAATGAGTTGTATATACAAGACAAGCGTCTTCATTGCGTTCATCACAAAATTTCTAATACATTTCAGTCGCGCACCCAAATCGACGAAACCGAATATTCGTTTCGATTTTTAAGCGATACGGCGATTAAAATCCGAAAATGCTTATAATTTAAAATAGGCTCTTGCATGTTTTCAATACATGAGCCTCTTTTCCGAAATGTAAGCAGCCTAAATAGGTGGGCATCGCGCGCGCGAGCGAGTGAAGAGCGGGGAGCGACAAAAAGAGATAATGAAGAACAAAAGCGAACAAGACACGGATTTTGCGAGAGTGTATTATTGCCAACGTATTTATTTGCATTTGTGGGGATTGGAGCTCATCAGCATCAATATTTGCAAATGAATGGGCGCCCGAATCCCGCTCCGTCTCGAAATTCAAATGACGCTGAATCGTTAAACGGTGACTCGGTTTGGTATGTTGTGCCTTTGTGTATCGAATTAAGAAATCTATAGATTGAGGAATCTATTCGTAAGGACGATAAACACGCACCAAAACACAAATATCGTATCAAACAGAAAAACACGTAGCACGGCGCAGAAGGATGAACGACAACTCAACCAACCAAGTATTTGCCGATATCACGATGTTTTACCAATTTTCCCGAAAATAAAGAATAATTACAATGAATTGATGAGATAGAGAGAGGGAAAGAGAGAGAATGAAAAAGGGTGGCTTTGAATGGTTGCGCCGGTGCGCGTTCCATTGTACGAATGAGATCGTGAATTATATGCTGAAGAAAGCTCTTAGTTAATTAACAAAAGAGAGAGAAAATCGAAATCGGCATTAGCAAACGGAATACGGCTCGTCGATGGAACATTATATTCAATGACGCCGATATAAAAGGGTTGGTGACTGTTGCTTCAGAAATGTAACACATGAAATAAGAGATACACATACATTTTCAGTGTCTTTTGACAAAACGAAAAGCACTTGTGAGCCGATTCAATCGATGCGACTGAAGATTCGAGAGACAGAGAGCGGGAAAGCAAGAGCATAAACCCTTGTAATGGCTGTGGAAAAAAACAGTATGCCGAAGTAGGAAACGACACAAAGAAATGCTTTTATTTTATTTTGCTTCATTAAGTCTTTTAAGTTATAGATTTGGTTTTTGACATTCAACTCAAGCATCGTCGATGGTGTATGTGATTCAGTCGTTACATTTTATATTGTTGCACATAAAATTGCTGTTCGATTCGCACAGCATCGCCCATCTCACTCGTCGCTTCTATTGCGAATTTATGCGATGAATTATGCGGGTGTCTTTCCTTATTATATCGCTTTTGGCTTTTTTGATGTCGCATCGAAAATTATATACAATTTTTGGTGCTCGAGCAATAGGATCACACAAATATATGACATTTCGAATAAAATCCTTTTTTGTCATTTACATATTTTGAGTTTTGGTTGAGCAATTTTCTTTCGCATTGGCAGGCTTTTGCTTGATTGTACCCTGAATATCATTCATGTGTGTGTGCGCGCGCGCGTGCATGTATGAGTTGTTTGTATATTAATGCCATCTTCTGAAATGGAAATATCACATCCAAAATGCGTACAATAAAATTGATTACACTTGTGCGAGGATCTCATGCATTGAAATCATGCTCATGCTATTCAAATCAATAACAAACTTATACAATGTTCAGGTTGCGTGATTCGTTCACTTTGTCTTACACGCACATTCGAAATCGTTAATTGTCATTTGCCAATGTTGTCGATGATATCGTTCCGCATTCATACAACTCTATTCGATTACTATTACGGAAAAGATGTTTTCATTTCATTTCGAAGCAACAACAACGAAAACAACATCAACATTAATTGAACTTAACGATAAGACTATAAAATTTTGCGATTTTCTTCGATATTTCATTGCTTTTCTGGCTGATATTACATAGCATATTCACATTTTTCTCCGCGTCCTGGGTTGAGTTGCTTCGAACTCGCTAAGTCGGCATTGAAGAGTTTGTATCGTTGCCAACAGCCAAATGTTTATTTCGAAGGAATGCCGCATAGTTGCTGGGAAAAAGCACTTTTATTTTATTGCTCTTAAATCGATTCGGAAAATGGTGATACAATTTAACATGAAATTAAATTTTAAAGTTTAATTACTTTACAAGAATTTTCCAAAGAATCGAGTGAATTGATGATGAAATTGCAAATGCGACAGAGCAACACAATGCCATCAGCCGATATTTTATTTGGCATTTGAAATGACGGTTTTAATTCTTCAATGAATCCGCACATTTTGCGTTCTAATAAAACTTCATAGAGGATGGCAGCGCGGAGTTAGCGAACGAGAGCATCGAATTGATGATTTTGATCGATTTTAATTTGTGTCGAAAGGAATTCGAGCGCAAATAAAATATGGAAATTGACACATCAAACGGGATGGTGACGTTGAATCAAGTGAAATTGAAATTAATAAAAATGATGTTCGACAAAAGCAATATTGTGGGTGCGTCATAGCTGAGCGCCCTCAAAAATTCGCACAGAAAGAAGGTGATTCGACACACAAAAAATTCAAATAACTAATAAATGTCAATTTTCGTGTTGCTCTTTGACATGCATGCAATGTGAATCACAAGTGATTGATTGATGTTGCGGGAGTCTTGCAGATAGAACCGAAACCGATCCTTGAAACTTCAAACGGATTGAATAAATGCAAGTGTTTCCTTGGCTTCGTGTATTGCACCAGCCAACATCATTTCATCCTCATTGAACGATAAATATTTTGCTTTTTCATTTCATGCCATTTATTGTTCGATTTTAGTTGCATTTGTACATGGACTTAAACGAAATTGTCGATGAAAAACGATAACGAATTATGCATTTAACTTTTGTTGAATCCGGTTGAAAACCGGGAAAATGCCAAAAATACACCAGAAAAATGAGAGAACCATTCTCTGTAGCATTTGATGTTCCATAGAGTACAAACTCATAGACACAAGCAACTTGAGCCGAATTTCAATTGAGATTTGTGTTTCAGTTTTGAGAAATTAATTCGACTACAAATGAAATAAAATAAATTCGATGAATGTTGTCGTGTTGGCTCTCGATATTGCGACGACTAGTTCGCCCCTATGATTTTCACTCTCTCCGACTGTCGCAAAAAAGTTTAACTCTTCATCTTTGCCTGGTTGTGATGCACGTGCTGAAAAGGTTTGTCAATACTCAATGAGCGAAACAGAAGGATGAGGTTTAAAGAGCTCAGTTGCTTCGTTATAATTGTAAATAGAATTTGTATTGCCAAACGTTGAGTCGATTTGAGTTTCGATACACACGCGCGCGCACGCACAGACAATACGGATCGAAGATAGAATGTGTGGCTCTCTCTCTCTCACACACGTTCATTGTGCCTTTCTTCAGTTATTTAGCAACTTCGACAAATAATTATGATGCTGGCAATTGTTCTAGACTGTCGACATAAAAAGCAGCCGAGTGAATCATAGCTTTTTTCGGTGGTGACACGAAAATTCGATGCTGCTTTTTTGGTTCACGTTTTTTTTCGATGATTTTGTTTTAAGGGTACAGAATTCAAAAAGAATATCCATTTGAGTGTCGACTTATGTGTGCATTCTCCATCGCCATCACACATAATATTGTTTATATAATTATTATTTGCGAATTGTGTGAGCCTCACAAACCGTACATAAGGGTTGAAATCGCTAATTAGGCTTCAAAGGATGCAGAGGCGCTAATAAAGCATTGAATATGTGTGGGTCGTGTTGCCACAGTATTGCGTCTTTTACTCTTGTTTTAATTTTATTTTCATGCGTTTGATTTGTTCCCCCGGAACGAAAATGGAACAAAAGGCGTAAAGAGTATGAGGCGAACAGAGCTGGAGCTGGGTAGCGATGAAGTAAGAGCGTCATACATGACCGAAGAAATAATGTAGTATTGCATAAATTTGCCATGTTTTAAATGTGGTGTTGTAACAAATATAAAATATAGAAGCATATTGAATATTGGATGTGATACGGTAAGCTTAATTACAAATGTACACGATGCAAAGTCGAAAAAGTGAATAGGAGCGAAAGTGGCGAAGGTGTCCTTTTTGGACTGATTTGGTCATCATAAGGGACTATTTTCCGTTCGTATTTTTTTCTGTCTCTTCATCATTGCCATCTATTAAATAATAAGTAGACCGTTACTCACACATTTATGGATTAAATATATATTTTTTTGTTGCCTTCACTTTGTTACACTTATTTAGCCGATTCCATCTCATGTCGTCGCATTCGTCATCTTTGGTTTCGCCGACACTTTTCTCGTTTTTTTTTTGTGTGTGTGTCCCGGCCAACCATTTCAGCATTGCTGCCTCAATTTAATGTGTTCGTTGCATTAGCAACGATCCGTAGCCAGCCTTTTAACATCTCTCACCAAATGATACTTTAATGGTGTATTCAATTTACTTTTATTTGATGGGTGAAATAAATAAGGTGGGCGAACAAGCGGACACATACGCGCTCGCACACTGAAATTTGGACATGACGATGATTGCAGTGTGAGTATCGGTCAATTTTCGGATTCGCTATAATTTCGAATACACACACAGTAGAATCATGCTTTATGAATATATTTAATCTGCAAACGAAATTTACGTAATGGTTGCGATGGTGTTTCCGTCCATCTAATACGAAAAACCAATGCTTTTACGATATTCCCGTCAACACGCTGAAAATCTCTTGTTCTTTTTGGCTTCCGAAAAAAATCCAATGCCATCAAAATTGTGGTGTGTGTGTGCTCACATTGCAAGAATGGATCAGGGAAATGATGAAGTCGAATGCAAGAGCATCTATTCAGAAATTCATATTCATGTGTCGATGATTGGAGATGGTCAGATGGCCTTTGTGTGTATATGTGAGGACGCGCGCGATCCCCACACATTCTCGGGGCATGAGAAGGCAAGAAAATAAACACGCTTGTGAAATATTTATTAATTCATTCAGAGTGTTGTTACAGTTATTGGGGGCCAAAAATTAAGCAGAACGAATGAGAGCGAGCGCAAAGAAAGAGTATGGAGTTTGATTTCTCGCTTTTGTCCGTTTGTCCATTCATTGGCAAATTAGGAAAGACACGGTTCCATTCTTTTGGGCTGTAAGAGAAACGGCTACGCTTCAAGTGAAATGTCGAAAGGGGTGAACGTTTCGGTGTAGAAAAAAATAACACACGGGCCCGGGTTTTGGTCAGTCGTGTGTAATTTTTTCCTCAGTATCCGGATCTCTTTTAAATTTCGATAAGGGTATTAATTTGATGTGGTGGTGCCGTTACTAAAGTAACGGTCAGATTGCCCTTAGCTTTTTATTTCATGTATGCAAAATTATTATTTGTATTCAGCATTGTTTGAATCGCAATCAATACACATACACACATGTGCGAACACACCGAATGTTGTTTGCCTGCAAAATATGGATCCATGTGCAAGTATGTGTGAGCCGTAGTAATTAGGCTTAATTAAATATGTACGAGTTTTTTCGTCGTTTCGGCAATCATTAGTATTTATTTAGCATGACTCAAATTTAAATTGGCATACATTTTTGATCATTTCTGCTTGTTATCTGTGTTTCGGATGAGTTATGAAATTGCTTTGTGTTGTGTTGTCAGCACTTCACGAGACACACACACTCACACGCCACCGATCAAAATGCCAAAAAGAAGTTCAAAACGCCCAATATTTCAGCGAAGCGCGACTATTTGCATTATGAATGCGCGCGATTCGAGAAAGAGAGTCAGAGAGAATTTGTCGATTCGGCAATATTGTGTATAGGTTTTTGTGCGATAAATCAAATAAATATTCGAATTTTAATAATAAATACATTGAATGCGTGCGGCTAAAATATGAGCACAACTCAACAAAATTCGGATATTTGCTAATCAAAATGAATGAAAGGCTGAACAAAAGGAAATAATAAAAAAACATATACATACGAGCCAGCGACATCAACATCGCAAATAACAGACGTTTCAAATATTGAAGACCATAAATAATATGCAAATATACATAAGACATTAAAAACGTTTTCCATATATTCAATTCGTGTGCGTGAGTGTGTGCACACACATAATACTTCTATCAACCCTATCGAATGACGACGGCGATGTTCGGTGAAGGGAATGAGATGGCGAGAGAGACAAAGAGGGACAGGCAACAGCATCTATTCCAATCCATATGTGCTTATCGTCGCCATCAACCTCCCCGATCACGCTATTAGCCAAATCAACCAGATTGCCTTGACGGCGTATTTCAGTCGGCAGCTCGGATCACATTTATAACTCTGATAATGCACAAAGTATCTAAGTATTTCAAACGCTGAAGGATGCCAATTTCCACAAATCATACTCAATCTTCGCATTGGCAAGACGGGATGAAGGGAAATGAATGGGAGAGAGGAGCTGGATTCACGCGCGTTCGCTCACACAATATTTTCTATAAATGGCTTGAAAAATGTATTAATACGTATAAAATTTAAAATGTACAAATATGGCGAATCATACGTCTTTGCACGTCTTCTCTCTGTCTCTCACTCACTCGATATGTGTGATGCAGTGAGAAAATGCCGCAGCATAATATAACAATAAAAATGTGTACACATATATCATACATCACATTATGCATACGAAACAAGAGACGATACGCGCGCATATATGCAAATATAGCGAAACAATACGAGATGTGTACAGTGTAATTTATAAAAAGGAAATAAAAAACACAGACGAAGAAGAGGAAGAGCGATATGTGTTCGATCTCTTAGTTCAATCGGAGAGAGGAAGAGGAACCTAGCTACTGCTAGCGCATTTTGAACACAGAAAAAAGGGGTGGAATTGTCGCGGCATTTGTTTGTGTCCTCCAAATTTCTATATTTACTTAGTAATCGAAGTAATGCAAACGGGTTAAAGCAAAGAATTGCGCGTCATCTCTTGAATTCGCTCGTAAAATGTAATAAAACATATTAAACAAATAAATGTGTTGTTTTTTGGCTTGGTTTTTAACATAATTATAGGCGAACAATATTGAAGCCTGATTTTTTCCACTGTTTTTTATGCCATCGACAATTTGCTTTGATTGAGATACATTGAAATTGGTATTATACTACGTTCTTTGAGCTCCCACGCGCCGCAGACGCGTCTTCAAACCCCCTTCACACTTCGCAAACATCCATTAACCCGTTCACATTCGAGTGATTTAGACTTTTCTCGAAGGCATACATATATTAGACTTGAAGCAATCAATTTGTGTCACAATCACCACGTAAAGATTCAAGTCATTTACTCGTTTGTGCGTGTGCATGTGCAGACATGAATTTTGGGTATTTGAAGCGCGCAGCGCGTGAGCTCGGTCCATTGCTTCGATGGAGATGTTAAATGGTATGAAACAGCAAAATAAATATGTGTACATTTAAAATGCTTCAATTGCGTGTATGTCTTCTCTATCTATGATCGAGTTGGATGGAAGCAGCGCAATGCGTATTATCGAACCATACACACTTAATAGAATCGGCATCCATCGTGTGTGCGTCTAATATTTTCTGACTATTAAAAAATATGTGCGTTTGTGTGTGTGCCTATACGAATATAATATAAAATTTTTCCTGTTGTGTTTTTGATTGATATATCAAACACCCCGCAGCACATTCATATGCGATTACGTTCGCATTTCAATCAAATGTGGCACATATTAGCTGCTATCCTTCCATTTCTCCCTCTCACTTTCTCTCTGCATCTCACTCCTTTGGCCGCGTTCTCGCATCCATTGCTCGCACACTCGCGTTTTTTTATCCGTCGAATATTTTATGAAATTTTTGACACACATACCGAGCGAATTTGAATCGGCAATTTTGATTTATACGATCTCTTTCACATGTGCGTGCCGTGCAAGTGCGGCGAATGGACTGTTGCCATATGAATTGCTGATAAATTTATGTGTGCAAGTGATTCTCATGCGTGTGTTTTTTTCTGCTTGTTTCATTGAACAGAATAGAGATTGAGAGAGAGAGTAAGAGAGTTGAGAGAGTTGAGGGGCTTGAAAATTGTCTATTATCGCATAACGATGGCACGTACATTTCAAAAACAAAGCCCAAGTATCGACGACGTCAATAAACACCGTAAAAAGTCTTCCAAAGAGATGAAAACAAAAACGACAGCAAGAAAACTTTTTCGCGCGCGATACTGCTTTGTATACCGAAAATTATTAACTACTTTACAGATATTTATCCGATGTGTATAAGCCGAGTTGCAGAAGAGTCGGAGAGTGTGTGTTTGTGATTGAGTATGATCTGGCATGTGTGAATTTTGCATTTGAATATTCTCAAGCAACTTTATCAGAAAGTGGATTTTCATTTATATTAGCATCTATCAACTTTGTTGCTTCTTTCTATATTTATGTATTGTCTATTTATCATGCTTATCAACATTTGCATATATCGTCGATTTTTCGGAAAGAACCACCGCCGCTGCCGTCGCTCTCTTTCCCTTTCTCTCTCTTTCTCTTTGACATTAGAAAGGCGAGCGAAATGCGTGCAAAATTTATTTCTTTCATGAACTTCTACGGCTTTAAAAATATTGATTAAAAACATAAAATATATCGCTCATTTCGGTTGCGTAAAGCCGATTGGATGGGGGTTGCGAATTAGATTTCCAATGCCGTCGTTGAACTTCGAATATTTTATCGCTTATATGTGGGGAAATTGATTAATTCGAGAGCAACATAAAAAGGAATAAAAATGCAAAATATGCAAACGTTAAGAAAATTGTCTCCAAGGGTAAGCTATACCTCCTAATTCTAATAAATAAACCAAACGACGAGCACAACGAGAGCACACCAAACAAGCATCTTATAATATATGCATATTGCTTAACAGTGCCGAATGAAAGAGGAAGAAGAATATCGAAATGAAAAGAAAATAACGCGAAAACAACAACAATAGCAATGGAATAGCATGCGATTTATTCAGATAAATTTTCATAACGAAATCGACGAATTTTTGTGTTCCCATTCTCGGCGGCATGCCATCCAAATTGGAAATTACCCGTCAATGTATATTTTTTATTTTTGAAGAAAGTTTGAATACATTCATGTGAGCCGTTAAACATCCCTCTTTCGAAATGAAATCGAGCTATTATTACCACCGCGACATATCCCACCGCACACAAATCCACCTCCGTCATTCGTGCATCGATTCAAGTCGACAAGAAAAAAAAATATTATAATATGCCATCTAATAAAATTATACACCGTACACGGGCAATGTAGAGAAAAAGATACTTTTCTACATTAGCAAACAGCCGAAAACACATTTTTTCCACCCATTTCCATTCGACAAGTCGAATAAATGAAAATGAGCTGAGTGTGTGTGTGTGTGTGTGTGTCTCAGGAGCGCAAGCACAAAAAAGAAATGAATAACTTGCTTATAGGTGGCAATAATAAAAACGTATAAATATGTCTAATAAGAAAAAAATATGCGCATAGCAGAGAGTTAGAGCAAGAAAATGACGAACGGTGTGTGCGCTCGAATGCAGCGCCGTTTCTCTTCTGGCAATAACAATAAATTTTGATCAATTCGCCGAATATTCGCACGATGTTTCCGCGCGCACATTCTGCTTCCATTGTGCGGTTCATTTTCATTCAGGTTTTGCACTTTCAATATAGCGAATTTGCCGAAGATACCAATTCCCACGAGGACCAACCTTCGATCGACTATTCCTCTATTCGAGTATGAAATTGTCGTTGTCGCTCGTTTCTTCGCTTTCTTTATTAAAATTTTGCTAACGAACGCCAAGTGTGCAAATAAGACGTGTTGCGTTTCCCATTTTATCCCGACGACTGATAATTTTTTATTACATGTGAAAATGTTGGATGTGTTCATGCTAAATCCCAGCCAAGATACATCGTATGCTTCGAAGCATTCAACTTGAAAATCGATGTGTAAAATTTCCGCGAGCTGCCAAGCTCACTTCGGTTTTATTGCCGGTTGCTTTTTTGTTGTGGCAAAGATCAACCAGTACGTGAACGCCAGAAAAATGCACCAAATAAAATCGCTGAGATGCTGCTGGATAAGTTGTAATTCATATTCGGTGGAAAATATACACCTTAACAACGGTGTAACGGTATATTGTAAACATGAACACATATAATAAATGGGAGATAATTTTTTGTTTCGTAATTTTTGCGTTGCTGAGATTTATTTCGTTCAATTTAATGGTTGTGCACAATGCGGATTTTCCGACCAATGCAAAAGGAAATAAAAGCATTCAATATTTACATTTATCGTACCAATGGTTAGCAAAGATACGGAGAAAAATGGCCGTGTTTTGTGGCGTGGTTGGTATCAGTTTTTATCGTGTGAATTTTCAAAAAGGTTTCATGTAAAACGTTCATCGAATGGCGAAGGGCGGATAAAAATTCGATTGGAGAAGTAACCAAAAATCAACAAAATCCCGAATCTATTTGATCAATGCTAAAGAGATCGCCAACATGCATGCCGAAAAAAAGATTCCGCGTATCCATACGGAGTGCGGTAACAAGCGAGTGGAAAAAAATACAGGCACGTTGAATGCCCGATAGAAAACCACCGCTTAAAATAACAACACATTTAATTTGCGGCTAATTTTGGAGTAATCACTTGTAAGGTTAATACACTGGAAAATCGGTTGCATTAATTTACAGCGTGGCACAAGCACCACCGACACTCGGACAAACGCAGTGAGTGCTCTGGCTGGCCCCAAAAATAGCGATGAAAAACAAGCGAACACGGTCATCTAGCCTGAGCAAACATCGGAGAACAAGGCAATATGTGTGAAATAACACACGACGATACAACGGCCGACACACACACACATAAAACGCCGCATGTTGAAGCATT
The DNA here is from genome assembly GCA_028476595.1 of Obolodiplosis robiniae. Classification (NCBI taxonomy): domain Eukaryota; kingdom Metazoa; phylum Arthropoda; class Insecta; order Diptera; family Cecidomyiidae; genus Obolodiplosis; species Obolodiplosis robiniae. The sequence goes on along the minus strand of CM052015.1, from coordinate 4,690,019 downwards.
TTGTCGATGGCTGTACTATTTTACATTTTCTCTTTCAATAAGTATTTTTTGTTAGGGCTCCTTCATAGTCATTTGCTTGCGTTTTGTACTAATTTTTTTGTTGTTGTTTGGCACTCATTTCTGCACTCTCATACTCTGTTTTACAATGTTGTCTATTCAATGCCGCGATGTTTTGATGTAGCCGATCGACATGCATTCTACTGCTACTGCTCACTTTTTTCAGCATGAGGCTTTTTTCCCCGGAAAATCCAGCCTTTAAACGCGTTGGCTTGCACTTCAATTTTGCCACCGGGCATACACACACACGCCGATTGTCGAATGTGCGAAAATTTATTTTGCATTTTCATTCAATCATTCGCAGCCTCTATTGGCCTTTTCCGAGAGACACCATGATGATGCAAATATTCGCCCATAACCCCGCATAATGCGAAAATGCAACCGGGCACTGCTGTTGCTGCTTGGTGTTTGCGTGTATCAATTACACGTATCGCGTAAATGTTCAAAACGGGATTTTCCTGCCGTCCGTTGTTTTCTCTTCATTCAGCCCGGTTATTGGGTGTATGCGCCCGGCATAAGTGGAAATTGTTGCAAATAATAGCATCGGCATCGTATCAGAACTGGCGCGTAGCAAAAAACAAGTGGTGGCTTTCATGTGAATGAATTTAACACGTTGTCGATCATCTCCACACACACACAGCCTCACCCCGGTTGAATACTCAACTGAAACGGTTTTTCCGGATGTTTTGTCAGCGAACGAAAAATGCAGCCGGAAAAAACGCATAACGTGCAAGCAAAGGAGTGATTCGTGATTTTATGTGCATTGGATTTCATTTCCAGCCAATTCGATTTCATCTATGCAACGACGTCACGAAGTGCATAAAAAAGTGGCCAAGCGATGGAGAGAGTGAGAGTGTGTAGCGCTAGACACACATGCATATGCATTTGGAACGAGAAATAATAACAGCGCGTCAATGTGTCAACAACCAAAAACTAACCGGAGATAAACAATGAGACATTGAATAATAAATCGAATTGAGGTGTTGTCAATTGATGTGCTGTGCTGTTGTTCGCAAATCAACGTGATCGTATCACTGTGCTCTTTCTCTCTCTCTCTCGCTATTCAGGCGATGAAATTGTGCGATTCGGTTTGTTTTTGCCTTCGAATTCGTTGTTGTTGTTGTTGCACTGTGATGGTGCACCATTTTTTTTTGTTTCGCACGGCTATTGGCAATATTTAGCGTGATGCATTGTATCTGTCGTCGCCGAAAAATTGAAATTCTGTCGAATGGAGAGTGGATGCAAATAGAGAGACCATATTGTGCGGATATTCATTTGAGAAATGACAACAATCACAATCATTGTGTTTGGCTGGAAAATAATATTTTGAATTTTTCAACCCAAATTTTGTGTGCTGTGTTTGTTTTGAAAGTGTCGATCAGGTCGTCCTGTTTTCGACATTAACTCTGCATTGGACAGATGTTCGTTTCAATGAAAACTAGTTTGATTTCGTTCGGGTTTTTTTGCGCAGAATAGGGGCAAATTTCGAAATTCGATTGGAAGCGAACAAGAATGTATGCAAATTTTAAATGAGTATCAAATGTCATTAACGTTCAGTTGTTTTTCTGGTTTTGTGGTGGTTTCTTTTTTCACTCTCTCCCTCTCACTTTGAATGGCCCATTTCTTGTTCGCACACAAAACATATTTTTATGGCTTGAGGACGTTTTCCATGTTTATTATACCATTGTATAATCAATAAATTTATTAAAACAATGGGCCATAGTTGAGCACAGCAGCAACAGCAATGGCATAATTAATAAGCGAGAGAGCGCGAACGAAATGAAAGAATATGATGAAAATATAGCTGTTGGCAGTTTGATGCCCGGTCTTCAGCCATCATTGTTAGCGGGAGTTGATGAACTGTCGTTCAATTTATTTGCGATTGTTGTTATTGAATATTGTGTGCTGTTGTTTTTTTTTTTTTTTTGTTCCAACGGTATTTGTTTTCACTATGAATCAGGCGCGTACGAAAGTTGGGGAAAAATACAAGAAAAAGTTTGTCATTCGACATGACAGATAAATGCAAATTAAAAACCCACGCTCAACACAACGGCAAGATGTTCGAAAAGAACGGCCGACCGACAGATTTTTCTGTCGTTTTCATCATTCTGAATTAAATTGGTCGAATTCTTGATGACAGTGTGACACTGACAAAGACGCAAAATATATAGGTAAAAATTAGGGAGACAATTTGATCTTTTTTTATTTGGATTTTTGTTGATTTGCATGTAATGAATCTCCGAAGAGCCGAAAAAATCCAACTGATGAATGAATTAACGATATCAATAGACTTCAGTTGTTCGTCTGTATGCTTGCTTTTTAATTTGTCATCATTTTTGTTTTTCGTCTGTTCTCGCATTTCGCTTGTCAGACGCTTGACTCAATTGATTTGTTCTTTACAATATTTTCGAGAAATGTTAAGCCATTAAAAAATGGCACGAATGAGAACACACAAAAAAACAACAACAAAAATTTGAATAAATAAGAGATTGTCGATGGTTTTGTTCTTTTTGTGGACGCGCATTTCTTAAATGCGATTATTGCTTTTGTTTGCAGGCCGTCGAATCGATGACGACGACGAACGGCGTTGACATCATGGAATGCCATTCTATTTTCGGGCTGAAAGCTGATTTTCCAGCAAATCATTCAACCAATTCAATGGTTCGATCATTGTGTTCGACTCTCTTTTCTTTTGTCAATTCATCTGTTTATTGAATTGTGTGGACAATGCGACGCAGCTCGGCATTCAACTCCCAGCCGTTTGCAATGAATAGCTTGTGTGGGATTTTTTTTTTTTTCTCAACTAAAGTGCAATTCAAAAGCATTTTTGAAATCAGGAAATAGATAAAATTAAAATGAAATTTTCTCAAGACATTGTCGTCATGTGCCGGACTCGATCATTGAACTCGCATTGGAATCGGGAGCGCTAATCAAGGAAGTGAACATATAAATTGTCACAATCAATACGGATTTTCATTAGTTCGGGGAAAATGTGATACATAAAATTGAATGGATCGCTTGAAAAAAACGAATTCAATAACTCTTCGCCATAAATCATTCGATGCGCTTACTTTTTCCTCTTAATTCTGAAACTATTTATTCACATATGTTTAAATCTTCTTTCCTTACCAAGGCTTAAGGCACTTTGTGACACTTCAAATGTAAATTATAAAGCAACTAATGAGGCTCGAGTTGAACGTTTTCGGTGAATATTTTATTTTGAATTCAGTGCCAATAGAATTTATTGCAACTGAATGCAGTGCGCGCGTTCAATGGCATATTCGATGGCAAGAGAAGTTTTCTTGATTCTCTGTGTGCAGTTGACACACCAATAAATGCGATTGTGTGCTGCTGATCAGCGCGTATACGAGCAAGCGTGATTGCTTAACGTGCGACAACGTGCGCGCGAAAAAAGACGAACGATTAAAGCGCAAAAATAAAAATGAATAATGCGACTTTCTCGCGCACCGATCGAATTTATGTCATTCCGGATGATGAAACCGTTCCGTTTGCTACTGTAGGATGACTGCCGCGCCGCCGATCAACTACAAGCCAAGTCACTTTTTTTTTGATACACACAATTCTAAGTAATCATTTTACTTAATAATGAAATTCATATGTGAACTATAAATCTTCAAACAGATGAAAATTATTTGAACACTCTTCGAATGCTGAACAGAGATGAAACGATTTTAAGCGACTTAGAAGCGACAAATAAACGTAAACAACAAGATTTATAATCGCGTGGCATTGTTTCCACTTGCTGATTTGTCGCACGTTCTGTGTAGTCGACATTCTCGTTTCACACACACATATTCTGTGCGAGTGAGTGATTTCAGTGGCGCGCACAAGGCTTTCAATAGATAAGAATTTGGTTGTTTTCTGCGCATAAACAATGGATTCGATTGGCTGCGATTATTACTGTAAAAATTCTCTCATTGCTGCTGCTGTTGCTTTTTGACTCAAATTTCCTTTTTCACTTAAAGCGAACAAGATAAATGTTCATTAATGTGAAATTCATTTCAATTTTAAATGCTGACATTTAGTGTGTATGTGTACATGTGGCGCGATTCGAAACGGAAATTCGTTTATCACTTTTGTTTCTCAATGTTCAGTTGGGGATAATAATGAACGATCATAATGGATTGTTTATTGAAAAATATCAAGCGACAAGAAATGGTTTTCCGTTGCAATGGCAATGGCTGCAGCCGTTGACTGTTTAATTTAAAATTAATTAACTGTAATTATCGCTTTACATTATTCACGACATCGAACGATAAAAAAATTACACAGCAAATGGAAAAAAAAACACATTGTTTATTAGAAAGAAACGAAGGGATAGATACAGATATCTACTGAAATGGTGTATTATTAACGAAGGCGTTAAGCGCAAATATAAATTCACTTGAATCGGCTATGATATGACTCCTTTGTCTTTGCAAATGAATCGAAGTGAAAGGAAAAAATATAGTGCGGTCACGCACTGATGGCGATAGAATCTCAACATCGCGCCACTCAAATGAATCGGAATGAACTTTTAATAAATTTACGTTTTTTCTGCGTGCTCGCACACACAACTCCTTATTCTCTGAGCTGCATTCCCAAGTGAAAATGTGCGGAGCAAAACAAAACACAGTTGTGTTTCGTTCCAGACATCGGCATTGCGCATCATTGGCACAGCAAAAAACAGAACATACAACGAAGTAGATAATGAAGATTTGCCATGGTGTTTCTTGGTAATGCCGTTGGAATGCACACACACATTGGACGAGCGCGTGAGTGAAAATACCAATAGCTTGATGATTTATGATGGCTTCGAATTGTAGCTGCGACCATGAAATCATCACCAACTTGAAAAACCAAAAATGCTTGGTGCGTTTGGTTCAGGAAGCCGTCGCCGACCCCCGAAAAAAACTATTCAATATTTTGGCATGCAAATTTTCAAATGATTTTAAATGCGCTTTTATTATTTTTGCCATTCGGAAGAGGAAAGAGATTCAGTTGGCTTTTGTTTGCAGTTCTTTTACAATACTTTTGTCTCTCTTGTTCGCACGCTCTCTCTCTCTCTCGGTCTGTCTGTCTTGTTGATGTATCGACTTGGTTTGCTCCTTGTTGTTGTTTATTTTTTTCTTACTTTCGCCAATGGGTTTTTTGTTATTATTGATGCTACTGAACTCAAACTGTAATATTTGATGGCCATAAAAACCGTTAAAAAGTGTAGCAATATTCAATGTTCAAGCCATTTAACCAATATCTCCGGTCGCTGATATCCGAACCGCATGTCATAATAATGCTAATAACAATAACAAGCCTCGGTTGTTGTGCCGTGCATTTCGCGGCAGTTGTGTGATAGAAACAATATCGCACCCTATTGATAACATCCGCATCCGATTCAAGTCATTTTCGTTATGCTATATCGATGAATCCCGTTGTTTTACTCTTCGCATTCCGTTTTTTTACTCTGTTCGCTCGGTCGTGCATCGCCAAAATTTAAATATTCGCCCATTTGGTGGCTGCTGTCGATTTATCCATGGCAAAAGCATCAAATAGCTATAATTTCCATGTTGCCATCACACAGCATTAAACCACCAGCGTTTTCTGAAAATCACTTCATTGCCAATATCCATTCCGTGAAAGCAATGATTCTACCATTCCTCACGCGCGCGCACACATACACTGTATTAAGCGCGATGAGCCCTACTCTGACGCTTCGAACAAAAATAACATCGGTATGCATAAAAAATCTATTTTCCGAACGACTTTAGATTATGTAATCCGGCCGGATTATGGAAGTATCGATGGTGGCATGCAAACATCGAATTATCCGCGAAATGACGAAGATCCTGCCATGTTATTGGCACTCGCACCCACCGCCACATTTCAATGAATGCCGAATAAGCTTAGGTGATATATTTTGATTTTGGATTTTTAATTCGGTCGTCTGACAGCTCCATTTAGACTCGTTTCCATTGCCCTGATATTTACATATCATTTTTAATGGAGAAGAAAGCAGAGCGCATACTTTGAACATTGATTTTTTCCTCGTTTGCATCGCTTGTACGGCTCGTAAGTGGCTTGAAATGATGAAGAAATTTCGTTTGAAATAATTTTACGCGAATTTCTTTCGGAATGCAAAGGGTAACACTTGCTATCCATTTGCGCTGTTCATTTACAGAAATGGAATATACATCATTCCGCATGTTCCCCAACCCTTCGTGCACACACATTCTGCGGTTGAACACGCGGTTTTGTTCTTTTCGTATGTTTGCTGGTTCATTGTTTTTTATGCGCGTAATTCAATATTTTCACATCGGAAATTAATGCATACCCTCAGAAGTGAATCTCAAGCGATAAATGTGGATTTGGCCAAATGTTCGGATGTATTTGCAATCAATTCGAATCAACGACGGCAAAAGGAAGAGGAACACTCTCGAGCCCGAAATTGCGAAACGAAGCAAAAAAAACAAAGTAATAAAATGAGCTATTACCGAGCTTGAGTCGCTGGCAATGGCAGTTGCAATGAACAATGCATCGGCTGGCTAAAGGATATGCTTAGTCATTTCTGTAGTTATCTTGTTATTGCTGTCATTACCAATCGTACCTCGATCCGTGCTTAATGCTTCGTGTGTAAAAATGTTGATCCACACAAACACAAGCACTCGCTCGTACATACACGGTCCACGAAAAATGGGCAGCATGGTGGAAACGGGATATTGCACAGACCAAACTAATGTTTTGGCCACACTTTGAGTTTATTGCATTTCGTGGTTATTGCCTTTCGTTTGGAACTACCATAACTTCGATATATCGCAGTGAATCGGATGTTCACTGCTGCGTTTTCTGCTTTTATTTGTGTGTGTTGTGTGCCATTTTTTTTCGTCTCATTCTTCATTCGGATGCATTGAGCAGCGACAGCAGCAGCACCACCATAATAACCAACACGCTAAAATCAATTTTCATTTGGGCACATGATGGATTATAATTACCATTTTTCGGTGTCTTGGAATCGTATATTTTACGATATTTTTACTTTCTTTTCAGCCTGGTGCTTTTTCGTGCAGACGCATAAAAAAGTTTCCCGTTAATAATGGCCATTTCCATCGTATGTCGCGCATCATTAGGCATATTCGGTGAGGTTCTTTTATTCTCTGGCCGGGCTAACGACAATATGAGCTCGGTGTGTGCTCGCAATCGAATTGAACCGAACAAAGCAATGAATGAGATAAAATTGAATGAAGGATAAATATAGCTAAAAATGAATCTTCTCAATGGGCTAATTTGATTTCGTTTGTGCACTCATACCACACCTTCATTTCATCTTTAGCACATTGAATTTCCACTAATTTAATGGCTACACAAATATTGTACGTAGCAAAATAAATACAATTAGAGCGAACGACATTCGGAATTGGTATAAATGAAGTATCAACAGTCGGCGTGTAGTGCGTGCGCTGATTCGGTCGCTCGAGAATGCGTCGTTGATTGAAAAACGACAAAAAGCGAGAAAATATCACTTTGATTTATTATTTCACCTTTGGGTGTTTGCACAAAGTTAATCTGCATACGAACCAGTGCTAAGCGTGTACGTTCTACACGAATCGTCAACTGATAGACGGTGCCAACCGCCAAGCAATGACTCTTTCTCTCTTTCTCTCTCTTTCTCTCTCTCTCTCACCAAAGTCACTCGTTACCCAAAAATACCAAAAATGAATGAAATTTGACGAGAAGTGTGTGTTGCATTAATATTGAATGGGGAAATTGTCATTTTTCGTATTGTCGGCCGAATACATGTGGATCGAGGTGAATTTATTTGGCTTTAATTACAGTGAAACGGAAGAGTGAAGAAAACGAGCGCGCCACAGACAAAGACCAACGATAACAATTACGCGCGCGCGTATGTACGAAAATGCAAAAGGCTGAAATGAAGTTTTGGATTATGCATTTCCATCCGGTGCGCTCATTGCAATCGCACACGCGTTCTTTTGCGTAGACTTCAAAAAATAGCTCATTGTTATTATTCGGTTTACCCAGATTCATCTTCATTAGCATTCAATGAAATATTCTCTCTTTTTTTTGCGTCAGAAAAAGAAAAAAGGAGAATATCGTTGAAATCGACATGGAAAAAATCAATGGTAGAGTGAAGCAAAAGATAAATGCAACGAAATGAATTGCACAATTTCAATGCAACGGAGCTCTTGAATGCGTCTCTCAATCGATTCAGTGCCAACGCCATAAAAAACGAAATCATTAATAATCGAAAATTCTTTTTCATTTGCCCGGAGTTTTCGTAACAATGAAACCTACGCTCATAATAAATCCCATTATCTTCGTACACTTCAACCAACATTTTATCAACCGAATACGACGATGACGATGAAAAAAGAACGGCACACGAAATGAATGCCGTTGCATTCATTCATAAATAATGTGTGTATATGTGCAAAAAAGATTAACGAAAAATCATACGCGAGCAACGAGTGCGTCAAGCGAACGGTCTGAGTTCCAATTCGCATTATGCAATTCCTTCCTTCTGCTCTCGATTATCTTTGTGATCTCTCTTACTCTCTCACACACACACACTCAAAACAGAGGGCTCGTTGCACTTGATGCAATTCTTTGGCTTTCTCGATCGCGCACCGCTCGTGCGAATAATAAATAGGTGATTCAATTTACTGAATGCAATCGCCACAAAATGTCAAATAAGGCACGAATGAATTGGAGCTGAACAAGAGAAATATCCAGCAATATTTACTTTTAATTAAATAGATTCTTCCACCTTTACAACGAGGCCAAACAATGAGTGCATATTCTTTGGTCTTTTTTCATTTTATTGGAAATGATTTTCAGATGGTTGTCGATTTCATTCTTTTCTGCACATTGAATTTAAATTATTGGGAGTGCCGTTTCGATATTATTAAAATACCTGGTCGAATAATCAAACGATTCGTTGTCGATTCTTTTCAAATGATATATTAATTGGAAATAATTAAGGCATGAGATTTGCCTGTGCGTTTGCTTTTGCTTTGAACAAATCACGAGAAGTTGCGATTGATTGAGTTGGGTTCATTTGAAGCAGGAGAAGCGATTGAAGAACGTGAAGTTTGAATTGAATTGATGCAGACACGCAGAACGCGACAATAAAACTGTAATGAGTGGGTGTCGTTGCAATAGCCGCATTTTCGCTCTTCAAACAAAAAAAAAAAGAAAAAACCAGAGAAATCAAACATTAGAAGGGCCATGCTTACGCTCGGTGTATAAACAACACGGTGTGCATAATAGGCGACACATAAGTGCATATGCCAGAAGAAGTTTAATTCTTGGTTCGTGGCCAATGAGTTCAAAAGGTTTTTTGTTCCCGCTTACAAGTTTCTATTCCAGCCCGTCAATGTGCTTTTGTTTTGCTCGCAGACTCTTTGATTTCTTGCGTTTATTTTTTCTTTCTTCAATTTTCACATGTAAAAGGAATATAAATTAAAGAATATGTTTTGAATAATTGTGCGACCGAGTCAGACGGAATGAATGAATTAAAGGGGTGTTTACTCTCTAAGTTTGATAGATGATTTTCAATTTTCCAGCTAGACTTTGAGTCGGCAATTGTGTTGCGTCAGGCCACTAAAATAGCCCTACACATGCAAATGGCGATTTAATTTCCAAATCATATTTGTTCAGCATTTATCTAGATCGACGTTATAAATTTAGAAGAAAATCATTCATCGTATTTGTTTTTTTGTTTTTCTACGAATTGAATAAATCGAAGGTGAAATGCACACCAATGAAACGCCAGGAATCGTATATTTAAAATGTTGGCAAATAAAATGAATGGAATAATATAAAATGAGCATTTGCATTTGGAGTGGATGGCGCACGCAACATTTCGATATGTTATCAATCATCGCAGGTTATTTCCTTCCTTTGTGCAAATGCCAAAGCACAAATCATAAAAAGCGTTTGAGTGCGTGAATGAAAATATAATTGTGGGGTTGCATCACCTCGATCGTAAAGGGAAAATGGCATTTTTTGATTTATTACACGCCGCCGTCGAATTCGATTTGATTCTATTGCTACTGTTTTTTCTCTCTATTGTTTTCATAGAAAAATTCAAATTTAATATTTATTTTATTATTTCGGTGCATGTGCGTTAAGACGAACGAAACACACACTGCAATTGATGTTGACGAATGTGCTCATTTTCACCGATTGCTTGCACACAATTTAATAACGTTGAACTCATGTTGAAAATGTTCGCAATGTCAATTTAATCATAATGCATTGCACTTCAAAGCTTCCACGGCAACCAATTCATAATTTGGTTTATTTTTAGTTATAAAAACAATACCATTTCGAAAACATCGTGCAAATTTTCAATTTTACCATGCAACGATGATCTTAATCGATCTACGGCTGCTGACAAATGGCACTCCAACTCTATATATGGTTGATTGTGTATTTGTGTACATGGAAAAACTTTATCCATAAAATTTGATGCGTCGCATGGGTAGATGTGTGTGATGTGCGCCATCTGTTGGTCTCTAGTGTGTCATCAAGGTCAATATACGCGTTATAATTTTGTAACCGATGTAAATGCATGACTTTTTATTGTGCACGCGAGCTTTGTTTAGATTGGATTAAATCGGATTTTAGACAGTTTAATTCGATTCGTTACTTGATTAAGACTCATTTACTTTCATCTTTTCACTATTATTCGCTTTCTGTCACTGTGTTTGACCACGCACTCGAGCACATCGAAAACACAGAATTTCGATGGAACAGAAAAAATTGATCTCAATTTAATAAATACGTAAGAAGAGTATGCATCGACAAAGAGTATTGTATTTTTTGAGCGTCAAATCGCGTCCGGTCGTCGTGAAACGCAAATCATACATTTTCGAACACAATACCAACTGAATAACATATAATTGAATTACGAATGAGATTGTGAATGAAGCAGACATGAACAGCTATATAATATTCATATCTCCATATATAAAGTATGCGACGAAACGAAAAACAAATATGTGAACCATATCAATTTTGTATGAAATTCAATTGAAAAGAAAAAAATAAGTGCGCACTGAACAATGGTCGTGCACAAAAGAAACAAAATCAACTGGCTGAATGGACCGGAAATCAAATAAGATTTAAAACTAAGAATGGAAAAATCCAAACGATAAATGATAAATTAAAAAAAAAAAACAAAAAAATGTACTCCGTTGTGATATTCAAATAGGCTTGAGGAAGTGATTAATGCGGCCGATGACAGCAGTCGTCAAGATTATTTCACAGCTCAAGGCACCAACTGTTAAGATCATTTTAATAACATGCCTTTTTGTTTGATAATTTGACAAAAATTCGGATAATATTGAAATAATTTCGTTGAAAGATAACTCTTTTGATGGAAAATTGATATTTTATATTTTTTCTCAAAAACCGTCTTTGATATAAGACAGAAATTGATATTATTTCATTTTAAGCAAATTATTTGAGGTTATTCAAAATGACCTTGCATAAAACAATTGCGTTTAAGTTTTGAGCAATCTGTTTCGTTCGAAGCGAACTGGTTCAGTTTGGTTCAACGTGTTCATGTGAAGTATCATTTGATAGTGTTCGCATTGGCTGCTTTCGGATGTAGAATCAGCCCAAACGGCAATTGCTTGAGCCAAGGTGAAAGTAAACGAATGAAATTAAATTTTCTGCTCAAAATCCGATAAATAACGGTAAACAAAGACACAGAAAATCTGGTGGTGAACGACAAAATGTTACTTGCATCCCCAAGAAACTTCTATCCGAACCATGCACAAGGCAAAAGAAAAGACTTGGTGTGAGCACGTTGTTTACATTTGGCATATGTATGTGGTTTTACATTAAAGCATATGCCACGTTGTTCCTGTGCTTTCGGGTGATTTTCGACGAACCGTTTATTGTTTGGGATGTATATAGCGAAGATGAACAACTAACGCTATGCCGGTTTTTCACGTAGCCCATTTTCATACAAAGCCTGAACATATAAAGACGAACGAATACGTTAAAGAGAGAGTCGAGGAAAAAAGAAATCCGCACACACACAAAAATGCCATAATTTATTCATTTATGTAAAATACAAAAACGCAGGCGACAATAAAACAATAACGGCAACAACAATAACAGTAGCAAAACATTGCCGTCAGAAAAATGGTATGTGTTGCAAGAAACAGTACGAGGTAATCGAAATGAATGCGACGAAGAAAAAAAGTGATGATAAGAACCACCAAGTTGTCGACGACATTCACACTCAAACTTCAAGCTCAAGCTCATACGCACTCGACGTCACCCACTTGAAAATATTAAACCACAATGATGACAACAACAACAACAGCTACAGTAACAACAGAGACGAAGACGACGGTGGAATTTTTTGTTTTGGATTTTTGTCGCGTTACAGAAAAACAACTGTATTGATGTTATGTACCGCATTCATGCAACCGATTCCTTTGTTCGGCGGTTCACATGCGAGATATCTTGGGCTTTTTGTATCGAAGTTTTCAAATATATGCTCGGGTTCTCTTCGAAGGAGTTGCCGGTGCTCCTGATACCAGTTGTTTGCATATGCGCCACACTCGATAGTTAAGATAAGTCGCTTGCACCATATGGAATCGAAGGGAGAGAAAGATAGTGGCAGCGACACAGTGAGTGTATTGAGTGCTACAATGCTTAGACGCGTTCAAATAATTATAAGCATGTCGTTACCGTTCCAAACGCGCTATCTATTCAGCTACCGTGCACAAAATCATCACTTATAATAACACATCGCGAAAACGCAAGATTCGCTCACGCTTTGCGTATGTTCGCACATTGAAACTGTATAGATTAAGATTTGTATAATATATTGGCGGTTTGCGGATTTATTAAATTAAATTAGAAAAGTTATGATGTGCAGTTTGTTGGAAATCATTCTTTTGCATTATCAAGAGTGAGAGCAGTACGGTGTCGTCAACGTTGTCTTCAAATTTCAACTCCTACTCTGCACAAATACGCACCTATTCTAGATCATAGATAGCTCATGAATAGAGGCGTTTGTAATCAGTGAAAAATGGGATAAATGACGAAGATCAGCGTTTCGCATCATTATGAAGGGTGTGTGCGAGTGGGTTCTCGCATTTCATCTTCTTGCACATCCAACATTATGATTTTGCCGTTTTATTATGTAAAATCTACCGAAAAAGTTCAACCTCAATATCAATCTAGCGGTTTTATTTGCATTCACCTGATCCTTGCATTCGATGAAATGCCAAATGAGTTCACTTTCTTATCTCAGACCATCATTATTCAACTCACTCTTAGCACACAAGTGTTGAGTGCAGAAAAGAATTGCCATCATTTACATCAAAACTATAAGTGAGCACTCGAAGTTTTCAAACTGTATTTTCTCGAAAATTGTGAAAACGTGTTGTTAATTACCTGCAAAAGAATTAGAAAGGAATTTATTAGAAAAAAAATTAATTGAGTTTTCGTTTGAATGAAAATTGACAAAAAATTAAAAAAAAAAAAAATTATAAAAAAATTAAAAAAAAAAATCGTTGTGAAAAGACACATTAAAAGATAAAGCGAGAGATTTCGTTGGTTTTTAAATCATTTTGCTGTGCTTTGAGATCATAAATTTAAAATAAACACATCGATAGTGTGCGTTCTTTCCTGATATCTCGGCTAGCAATAAATTTCAATGTATTTTTTCCCGGGCGTATTTGTTGCTATCCGAAAAAAAAAACGTTAAGGAAATGCCTAACGTTGAGTGAAAAATCAAGATTTTGATATAGTATACATATTTTATCACGGATTCTGAGTTGATTTCCCATAATAAGAGGAAATGAAATCCAGATGGGCACACGGGGAGGCAAAGAATATAAGTCCTAATAAGATGTTTCAACAAGAAAATAAAAATGCCATGATGCTACAATTCGATGTAAATCGTACAAGAGCAACAGCAGCAGTAGCAGCACAGATGTGTCTATGTATAAATTAATAAGTGAAACACGCTCGTCATATTGTGTTATAAGTATGATACGAGTTGGTTTGACTATATCTATATCCGTGTGTATTATAAGCGGCGTGAGTGAGCGAAACAGAGCTATGTGGTATAGAAAATGAAATGGTACATGAACAAATCGCGTAGGCCAACGACAAAGCAAAGCACGGTAACTTAGCAAGATCGCGCTCTCTCTCTCTCACTCTCTCTCTCTCATCCACACACATTCTCCACGTATAATGTTATCTATTCAAAGACATATTTTCTTCATATTTATTTCATTCGCACGTCGGTCGCCTGTTATTACATTATTATCATTATTATCGTTGGTTTTTGTTGCTGTTTTCTTCTTCTTCATTGCCATTTTTCATTTGATTCGAATTATGTGATATGATATTTCGAAGGTGTTCATGAACTTATAGTATTTTTGCGATGAATATGATTTTTGACTCTGGTATAAATTGAATGATGTGATTCATTTCCTTGTGTTTGCATCTTTCATTTAATTAGATTCAGTGTCGAGAGCGAGCCACCGTGATGCGAAAATCAAGCTCGAGAAAATCGCTTGGATATAGAGCAAAACATGTTGATTGTGACTTGGCCGCATTGAGCGATGTGATGCCATTTAATTATGGTTCGTCATGTTTTTGGCAAATATTTATTGCGCGGTAGATTTCGAAAAGCAAGCGGATTAATGTACTTCGCCATCGAAATTCAGCTGAATTCGAAATGTGATCACGTTTTTCTAGGCCTGATTTTTCGTTATTTTCATACTCAGCCTATGTCGGCTGTGTGTCACAATTCTTTTTACAACATCTCGTCTTCAATTCGAGCTGCTTCATTGTTTATTTGATTTTGTGTGCCATTTTTATTGTGTTCACAATGTGTTGTTAAGCAATTCAAATATTCCCGAACGTGAAATTCATGCATATGTGCTGATGCTGCTGGCGCTGTGGCTGTGAGCCACTCTCACTCGTTGATTTCGTTTATTTATATTATTATTCTTGATACACTGAATACTCGTTGCTATTTTTTTGTTTTCATTTTTCCGTGCTCTCTGTACACTCGCTGTGTGCTGTATTCGTTGCTGTTGCTCTCCTTTCCTCCTTTATTTCGGTTGCTCTGTGTGATTCGATAACGTATTTTATATTATTTCTATATCATCACGGCATCATGTGTTGTGTTGCGAAAGACGAATGAATGGTCCAATATCGATGTTAGAGGCGTTGCCAATAAAACGATAGTGCTCCGCCCAATAAAATGTTATTTTATATATATTTTTTCGATTTGCCATCGTTCGAGTTATTCGTTTTATGGATAATTTTTTTGTGTTCATCGTTCGTTCATTATTTCTTTTTCGCTTCTTCTTTTCGCCAGTCGTCTTGTGCGTTATTGTTGTTGTTGTTGTTGTGTGCTGTGCAGCCGTTGAGCTGCGTGTGCTGTGTGCGCGCGCTCTCTCTCTCTCTGTGTGTGCAGCTAGGTATCTCACAACGTGTGTGTACAACGGATGGCACCGAAAGCGAAACGAGTAAATCGAAAGACGAGAAATGCTCGAGCAATATTGTACTCGCGCGCGCCAGCGACACAGAGAATGAGCCAACGATTTATGTGTATTGGTATGCAGTATATTGAAGTGGCAGCGGGGGAAAAGATGGATCTAGTGATGGAGAAAACAAATGCTACTCATTGCATGTACCATCTCGACGTGTGAAGAAGAAAATTGGAAAATGTGAACGTGCTGTTGCTCACTCGCTCTTGCTCGCTCTTTGTGTGTATTGGCTTCTTCTTACTTTTTTTTTTCCCGTTGATTCGTTGGTTGGTCGTGCGCCTGGGAAAAAGAGCGAAATCGACAGCAAAAAGAATCGAATGGGAAAAAATGTAGCCGAACACAGAAGGAATCGATGGCAAATCCCCTCTCGAAAAATTGCGAGTTTGTCGATTTTCAATCGTCTTCTCGTATACGACACATTTTGCGCGCGTTCGCTTCTCCCCCCGACAAAAAAAAAACGCAAGAGCTCCTTCGGAGTTTGCTCCGAACCGATGGACAAAAAGGAACTCAATTTTCTCACACCTTCTTCCAATCATCAAAAAGATGTCATGAAATGTTCAATGAACACCGAACGAGGAAGAAAAATTGCTCGATGCGATTTGATGAATTACATTGTAAAATAAAATTATCGTAAAATTTCAAAAGTCCACATAATGAATGCGTACTTATGGTAAAAAGTTTGGCCATTTTCTGCATAAACTTTTTACTTTTATGGTTTTGTAAAGTTGGATCGTTCGACGTTTCTTCTTTTTTTCCCCGTTCGTTCGGTCGCTGTGCAAAGAAAACTCAATGACTGAAACTTCGAAAGGAGCGAATGACAGAAGGTGGAAAATGTGCAAAGAAATACATAAACGCAAGCGATATATTGAATGTGAAAAGTGGTCGTTCCGTGCACACACACACAGATTCAATGCCGATTCGAAATCGAATCGAAATTGAGAAGAAGAAAAAAATCCAATTGGAAAACTTCGTATGAGGCAAACTCAGTCCGTGTCATGTATCGAATGATACCTATACTCTTGACTATGCACACACACAGGCACACATTCGTTGTGAACAGAGTGTGGCACACAGCGCGCGCGCTCATTTCTACCAGCCTTACCAAATCAGTTATCTCTTGGATAATGTGTGTATGAGTAGAAAGGGTTCTGCTATATAATCGAATATATTATAGAATGGTATATTGAATCGGAATACATTGATCGCCCATATAATTTTTTTTGGTGAGTCGTTATTGGTTATCGGCAAATACAATCGAATCGAATCGGCGGGTACCGTGTACTCACACACAGCCAGTATTGAACACCGATTCTATGTATTGGAACGAACGAATTGTCCTTTTCTATTGGTAATTCGCTTCTTTTTTCCAACGCGCACTGCTCCATTTTCGGATGCGCGCGTGTTCCTTTTTCGGTTGTACCGATTCCGTGTATTTATTTTGCATGGTTTTGGATTGCGAATGCATCCTCTGAACAATAAATCCTTTATATGTTCATCGCGTCAAACTTTTCGGAAGGTTTAGAGCGAGAGAGAACTTGCGATCAATGCTCATACATGCCAATTGCTGAGTAAATAAATAAAAACTCTTTGCACAGACTAACTTTGATTGCATTTGTACCGAATAAACAAGAATTCGTTTTAATTTTTTTATGCAGTGGCGAAAAGCCGTTGTTGCTGTTTACCGTCTTTCGAATGCGAAGACCGTAAAACTTATTTTCATTCTTTCCAAGCGAGCAATCTATACGTTTCCCATTGCCCAAGAATCATTGCGATGTATGTGTTTGTTTGCTGATTCTGGTTTGGTGTTTGCATGAAAATTGCAATTCAATAGCTGCAGCAACACACCGAGCGAGCACCCAACTTGATTCTGTGTGACTATATGTACTTGAATAAAAGCATAATCGCATTGGAGTTTTCTGCACAAAAATCCACTTCTCGGAGCTGCTGATGCACTTTTCTTCTCGCTTCTTCTTTTTTTCCCGGTTCTCGTTCTCTCTTTCCGCCATCCGTCTTTCGTCGAATCGCTAGAACTTATGTACAAAAGCAAATGCAATGCAATGCAATGCAATATCCAATATCGAATGGGAATATGCAGAAAAATGAGCATGGGAAAGGGAACGGAATAGCCGAATGAGCGTGCGAAAAAGACAGACACAGCACCAACCAGTGAATGTATTTGTGTATGGTGCGCGCATGAAAGGTGTGAATTAAAATTGGCAGGTCATATGGATGCATAACAGCACATAACGTACGGAACAACGAGCTTCAATATCGCACACGACTTCCAATTCAGTACACATCGATTCGTTGAGCCACACAGACGCTACGCAGCAGCAGTGCCGCAATAACATCACTTCAAACAATCATCAAAATTAAAATGAAACAAAACACGAGTTGAAATTGATTGAATGCTGAGAATAAACAATGTTTGTTTTCCAATATGTTTTTTGTTTGTTCTTTCAAAGAAACCACTTGACATAAAAATTTCAATAAATAAATTAGAACCTTTTTCAAATGCAATTGAATGTTGTTTTTTTGTCCCATTTTCAAGTGTTTGATTGAGAGACAGAGAGGAAAAAAAATGAAAGAATTCGACCGCGTGTTCACGAACATTTTCATTCCATTGCACTTGAAAGTTCATTTACATGTTTAAACACGAATGCAATCGAAAGATCAGATGACTTTTAGATGTTTTCTCTCACCAACAAAACTGTTTGTACTGATGCAAACACAGTGGCCAATGGATATGAAAATCGGTCAAAACAAAGATGACCTTTGAAGAAATGCCTTTTTCACGATGTAGCGAAGACGCTTCCATCACTTTTAATCGTCGCAATTATCGTAGCTCATAATTCTTTTCAGCAGTTTCCAAGCATGCTATTGCGAAAATCCGAGACGATATAAATACATGCACACAAATAAAACCGGACAACATATAAATAGCAGTGCCTCAATAGCAAATGCTACTTTAGTTCATTTGATTTTTTCCGGTTGTTGTTCATTCACAGTTACATATCAAAGAAATAAGATAGGAATGCTGCTTTCAATGCTCATCTGACTTCTTTATGTTGAACCCAGATTTTGTTTCGTATTTGTGTGTGTTAACGTTGGAACCTTACGTAGCAAATAGCGCATTACAGGCTGTCATAGTTTTTGACTAAAGACGTGTTTCGAACGAAAGGAAAACTCAGTCTTCCTCTCTCACACTTCTTAATGAATTTGTATTGTTAACCACAACGTATTAAAACGGCAACCGAATGACAAAAACAAAAACGGAAAATGTTTGAAAGAAGAAGCAAATATATTTGTTGTTGTTGATGTCTCTGTTTGGCTCATGCTGGCGGCCATGCTTTGTTTTTAAACATTCGACTTGAGGTCCATTCAAATGGTTTTTCGCATTTCGTTAAAAAGTAACTAGAGTTGATTTGCTGGTGTACCATTTCAATGTCACTCCAGCTCAAGAATGAGCTGTAAATGATAATGTGAGCGCATAATATTCAATTGTTTTCCGACACTAGATCGCTGTTGTTTATATTAATATTTGTAAGCACGAAACATTCGCATTCGCACCCGCACAGCCAAGCGTGTTTACACTTAAATAAATGTATAAATAACGCCGGTTCGAGAGAGCAGCGCAGAGAAACAGAGGCAGACACTGTCTGACGAAATAATTGCGGCTTTCAATTTTTCGCTTATGTTATTCTTGTTTTTTGCTTGCTGTCAGATTTTTGTGTGTGTCGCTTCCTCATGTGTTTGGCCTTGTTTCAACCACTGGAAAACAATGTGAAGACTCGCGAACCGAACGACATTTCCATATTTATAAAGAGACAATGTTTGGGATAACGACTGAATGTCATTGCCATTTAGTCACACAAATGATATTAGAACACGCAAAAAGATTCTAAATTATTTATACCCGGGCACAATGGACGTTGGAATCACTTCAAATTGAATGGCAAGAAAAATCTGGATCTGCTCAAAATTGTGTCATTTTGATGAGATTTGACACTAAATTCACTACAATGTGAAAAGTTTGCCGACTTGAAACCAAAAAGAACTTGAGCAATGAATGTTTAATGAAGACAAAAGGAACTGACGCGCGAGTGACAACAAAAAAAAAAAAAGAACGACGACGCTTCCAAATGCGTGAGAATTTTTACATGAATGGATTTTATTAAACAATATTGATCGTAAGTGTTTCTATTTCAAAGTGAAAAATCGCTACACTCATCGAATTTGATTCCACCAAAACATATGCATTTCATTTCAAGTTAATAAAAATTGTTTTCATTTTCAATTTATTCGGTCGTGTCAAATGATTCATAAATAAAATTATGGATTTCTTCAAAAGAGCGAAAGCAATTTTCGTTGCATATGCGCGTCGCAAAGCGATTCCAAACGCTGTCAAAATTAATGAAAATATAATGCCGAATGCTTGATGATTTTCTCATCATATTATGGAAATTAAAGAACAAAAAATTGATTGAATAGCTAAATTTATTGAAAACATATGCCCGCGCATGGTTTTTGTTAAGGCAAGATGTATTCTTTTGTTGCTTTTGTGCCGTCATTCGTTCGTCTGTTTTCTCGGATCTGACTTTTTTCGACGGCTAGATTGCTCGTTCTCTCATTTGCAACCAAAGAAATATTGTATTCGAAAGATTCTAATCCCTTTTCGTCGTTGCGTAACGAAATATCGTTGTGTTGCTGCTTGTTTTCGTCAAAACATACGAGAGACAGTTGGTGTATAGATATTACGTCTCAAACTGTCTATAGCAACAGTAATTTCTTTCATCATTCGAAATTTTATTCCGAAAAGCAAACAAAATTAATATCCAATTTCATGTCATGCATCGAAATGAGACGAAAAGAAAGAGTTTCTTTTTTGCATTTAATCCAAATAAATTGAATAATTTCCGAAAAGGATAATTTGGCTGAGTGCGCGATACAGCAAAAAAAAACCCTGGGCTTTTATATATGCTGTTACTGCTTGTGTGTAAGTGCGGAACAGAAAGAAAAGAAGAAAAAATGTGTAGCGAATTTTCCGAATAACGACGCCAATTCATTGTGTGTCGAATGATTATCATTGCGCAGCTCAATAATAAAGACCACCTTATCTCCATTTTCTGGTATTCGATTGAACACCCAGAAATGTCGAATGAGAAGAAAATCGAATACAACATCTCGAAGGTTCAGCCAACCGAATTGACTATAAATTTTTCGCTCTCTCGCTCTCCGTCTCTCTGTCTCTCTGTCTCTCTATGTATGCGCCGCCGTTCTTCGATGTCTCAGTCCGTGTTCTCGTACATAAAATTCGATTTGGAGCGCGCGCTCGCTCGCTTGCACACATAAAATGGTGTATATGGTGGAGCTTTTTGTAGCTCCAATATCCATATCCCGATCACATAAATAGCCGAACACTTTGGCATATTCGGAATTCAGTGGCGCTATGCTATTCCGAAGCCACACTCTTCGAGCCGATGTACATAATATACGATATTTATTTTATTTTCCAATTTATTTTCTCCATCCATATCGATCTGTTCAGCTCAATACGTGCCACATAAACTGCCACTGCACACATTCACACACAAACCATACATACCAAAATCCATTTCTCAGTGCTCCATCGTTTCGCGCTCAATGCCACATTTTCCATGTATAAAATATTTATGCTTATTCACATAGAGCCCGGCCACAGAGTTCGGCATTCCGGACCGAAGAACAGTACCTTTTCAATGCAGTGGATACTTCAAATATCATTATGATTATTGAGAGAAGGAGAGCAGAAGACGAAGAAGAAAGGAAGAAAGAAAGGAAAAAAAATGGAAAATTGCACACACCAACATCAAAAAACATGTTGGCCGTCGTAAGGCAGTGAGCATGTAAGGTATCAGTGCTCAGCGCTCGTTCGGATTGCGAGACGATGAATTGTGCGATTTTTATTTTCCAACTCATACAATCATAAAAATCGACCGATGTTACCACACTATTGCTGTCAGTGCTCGTTCTGCCACCGTCTCTCTCTCCATCTTCGCAAAGGATTTTTTTTTTCCTTTTCGCTGATTAAAAGAAAACCCAAAAGAAACGAACCAATACAGCAGCAACAACAACACAACAGCAATACGTATAAACGTACGGAAGACGCAGAGCCAAACGAATATAGAGAATAAAAAAAATGTAGTGGAAAAATCATTGAGGGTGGAGCCATATATAGTGTGTCTTCTGTTATCAGAAACCTCGAATCGTTCGACACAAAAATTTATATAAAATACATATAAACCGATTCCATTCCATTCATTCACTTTTGCTGATTCTTTGTGTGCTCTCTTCCTCTTGTTCGCTCATGCTGTCGCATTCTCCGGACTCTTTATCCAATCTATCTCTCTGTGAGAGCTCCATTCGTTCCTTTTCCAGGCATTGCATGTGGGATCGTACACATGGATACACATTTTATGAATTGCATACATTTATCTCTTCTGGTTGTGTTCAGCGAAATGCTTCAGCACGGAGCAGAACATCTATAAACAAATCATAAAAATACATATTGAGCGGAAAAGGAACGAATGGCAGCAGCGACAGCGATACGGGAAAAAAAGATGAGAGATCGGTGGAAATAAAATATATATCTCAAAAAGCGTAAAGAAAAAATTGGCAAGAAACGTGCTGTACATTAGTCAGTGGCATCGTATCGACCGAATGCCGAGCGCAAAATTTATGTGAAGAAATTTTTGATTACGCTTCGAAATGTGTGCGCTGTGCTCAGAATAAACAAAAAAAAAAGAAGCAACAATGGATACGACAAAAAAAAAAAAAAAAGAAAGAAAACCGAATCAAATAAAAAAAAGCGAGCGGAAATATTCAACGTCACCAGAGAAACGGAGTGCAAAAAAAAAGAATCCGTGTGGAGCATATACCTTGCTCTATTATTCCGTTTTGGTCAGAAAAGAAACAGGAAAAAAATGAGCATTGCAAGATATTGCCAGAGCACCAGCGTACAACGACACCAAGTGAACACATCAAAACAGCAGAAAACAAAGTACATACTCATGCTCTCTTTCTCACACTTGCTCTCCATATCACAGAACCGAATCAAAATGCAATGCTCTTAGCTTTTGGCTTTTATTTTTATTTTCGCCTGTTTTATTGTTCCATTTGAAATGTATTCCACTTCGTTTGGCTGCTTTTTTCTTTAATGCCAAAAACTCCAATGCACCAATACTCCTCGTCACTCACACACGAAGCGCATACAGATGAGAAAGAGAGCTTCGCTTTCACAGTCCTAGACGTAAATATTTGATTTAAGTTTTATTTCAAAAAAAATTCTATACGGCATCTTGTGTGTGTGTCTGTGTGTCCGTCCGTGTGCACAGATAAAAAGCGAGCTGTATTTTGTTTTATTTGGAATTTTGTGCCATCCTTTTCTCGATTCCATCATTTCACGCTTGCCATTGCTGAATATGCCGTTCAATTTTGTTTTATATCATATCAATTTGTTTGTTGTTTTTATTTGCTGCCGCTCCGAGCCGTCAAGCTTCTTCATTTTCCGACATTTTTTAATTCGATATTTTGTGATACGATATGCAGCTTTGTATTCGCATTTCGAAATCATCTATGTAACGTTTGCATGTGCGATCTACATCAGGCAAGGCGGCGAACGAGAAAAAAAAAAAGAATGGAAATCTGATTTGATACAATTTCATGGAATATTACATGCAGAAAAACAACAGTATTTTGGTTGGATTTTCTCTTTTTTGTCTCGTTATCTGATGATGAAGATTTGATTTTTCTTTACATTGGATTCAGTTACTCGTGTTTTTTTCCCCATTCTGCCCATTCTTGGCGTTTTGTAATATGAATATGTATGTTTGCTAACTGAATGATTTTACGAGCGCTGGCTTGAAATCTATTTATCGCTCGAAATGGATGGAAATTTCTGAATGTGAAGGCAGCAAGCATCAAGTATCGTCATCCACCAGGATGGACACAAATCTACACAAACGAAGGGACATTTCAAATCCAAGTATCATTCGGTACCCGCCTTCCATGCGAAAAGCCAATTCTCATCCATAAGCAGTTTTCAAATGGTCAAAGCAATAAATTGTAATGGAAAATGGTGAATTGAATATGCAGTTCAGGGTATCTTTCATCGTTTGCTCACAGATTGTTCTCATTCTCATTGCCACACACAAACGAAATCAAATGCGACCGAAATCGAAAAGACGAGAACAAATGACAGCAACACAAAAAAAATACTAAGCAAATGGCAAATGCTACACATTGCAAAATCGGACATAATTGAATTTAATGTTGTAAAATGATTTTGCTCTGGTGAATACTTGATACACACGCAGGAAAAATTGGTGGCGCAGAGAGAAAGAGAGACGCAAGGGAAACCGAACCTGAATCAAAGTTAGATGATGATGACAAGGAGCCATCTATTGGGACAACTCTCTCTTTCTCTTTCTCTCTCTCTCTCTCTCTCTCTCTCTCTCTCTCTTCCTCTCTCGAATTTCGACTGGATGGCAATGGAAAATATCAAATAATACGAAGTTTATTTGATATTCTCTATGAAATAAGATGAAAATAGAAGAATTGTATCTCGCGCTGTCGACTAAATGGAAAAGTTTTTAATAAAATTTGCGCTACCGTTTGAAAAATCGGGCTTTGCTACATTCTGCATGCGCGTGTGTGTGTTTGTGTGAACGCATCATGAATGTGAGCACTCAATCGCATTCGGTCCTGCACGATTCAATATGAATGCCGTGCATACTAAAAATTCTACGCTTTGTAAATTTAATGTCAATTTTCAGCGATGGAAAAGTAGCAACGCTAAATTAAACAAGGTGAACATTCTCTTTTCGAAATGCATTTAAACTAATAAAAAATATCTTTGTATGCACATTTTCTTCGTTCGCGCAATTGCACGACGCGAATTCAGTATTTGAATGAAGAAACTGCCATCATTTGGTGTTTTCATGGGCCTTTCGCGATTTCCATCGCGCGAGCAAGTAGCTGACTGATTCGAAGGTAATTCATCAAGAACTAATATCGTGAAATCAACCATTGCACTTCACATCGCTTTTCAATGCGACAATTTACAATCGCACAAGCATTCTACCATAAAATGCACGACATGCGTTTGCACTTTCTATTCGATTTGTGTGACAAGATAACAACGTACACATTTTTTTTCTGTCGTTTCAACCTTAAATTGGGTTTTCATATCGAATCACAAAATTAACAACATCTTTGAGCAACTTCTATGCGCGCACTTTTCTACCGATGGAATTTTCTCGTGGAAGAGACACAATGTACAGTGACACTTACAGCCGAAAGGTGCAACGGAATTTCAACATGTGCACTATTACACACACACACCACACATTCCGAGCGCGCACAAATTGGAAAGTGTCTTTTGGATAATGTAATTTTACTCTATTCACTTACCAGGCGAAATGGAAACAAAGTGAAATAAAATTGTTATTTACATCAAAATAATAAAAACGTCAGATCAGCTGATGCAATCACTGAAGATAATTTCAGTATCAAGATTGCCGCAAAAATATTTATTGTATCGCTCGTATTCTCAGATATATCCATATATATATGGGTCATTCAACTCTCTCGAATGTGTGCGATCAGATGAAATAAACCCGAAGCGGCATCTGTTGCAATAATTACAGTTTTGTATCGAAGTTTATAAATGAACAATTCAACTGGACCGAAACGTGAATGCTAATAACGCCGCGTCGAGTTGGTTGTCTTCGACTTTTTCTCCATTTTTCATACAATATAATCAAACCAGCAAAAGCTACCCAGAAAATGATGCAACACACATCCGTACAGTCAAACCGGTAATAGAAAAGGAGAGAGAGAGAGAAAAGAGTTAGTGAAAATGTTGCCGTCAAAACAACACTTACGAGAGAGTGTGTATAAATGAGTTGCAATTTGAATCAAACTTTTCACGTTACACAAGAACGGTGTCGAATCTCCGTCTCTCTCTCTCTCTCTCTCTCTCTCTCTCTCTCAGAAAGTGACGAATAATTACTATAAAACGTACGAATCTCCAGTATCATAGACCGACAAAAACTGCATCACCAGACACATTCATTGAGTCTTTGGTAATAATTGTGCGCACTTCGAAATTAGTGAAAACCCATAACGACTGTGTCCATAGTCCATAGACACATTTTAATTCAGTTGCACACAAACTCAACTCAATTCATCCAGTCACACACACACAAACACCGATTTAGTTTTGCAAATAGTTTTATCATTATTCTCTTTCTCTCTTTCTCATTATTTCGAGGCACCACATATCTTTTCTCTCATTCATTAATGCTATGAATCATATTTTGAGTTGATTCAAACAATATGCCAAAACTCTATTCCTCTCGCTTTCATTGCCTGGATACACCGGGCATCGGTAACAAGAAAGCCGACACAATGTGCAGTGCCGCATTTATAATTTTCATCGATGTTTTTTGTGTAAATATACAAAACATTAAATAGTCGTTGATGGCTTTATTTACCCACTTAAACATATGCGCTGGCAAGTGAGCCAGTGTTTTTCATGTGTTTGATGAAAATCAACCTGATTTCAATTTTTTTGTGCTGCTTGGCATCGTTGTGACGTGAGTTTGTGCGGTTGCACTGCCGAATCCGATTATTTTCCGACACACAAACTATTTTCATTATCATTTTTTATTCATTCTGAATAGAACACACGCACATTCGTACCAAAAATTGTGTGGCCCAGACTTCAGATGCAGAAATAATTGCTTTCTCTCTCTCTCACTCTCTCTTGCAACGCTCAGACATATTCTTGATTCGTATGCTGTTTTTTTTCTCTTTCTCTTCTCATTCAGTCGCCTTGCATTCTCTCTCATTCTGGCTGGCTGATTGTCTGTATGTAAAACGTTTACAACGAAAGTGAAGTTTTTATTTTAATAGCATATACAATTTGTATTTATACTGTTTAACATTTTATACATTTACGAGAATAGTTCACACTGTACCGTCGCTACGCGTGTTCCGCAATTGTCTTGGCTGTGCCAGTAAGTTTATTGTATGTGTGTGCTCTCGGATTGTATGTTGAATTTTATGATGTTTAGTGAAAATACTGAGATTATTTTAATTGTCAGTAAGAAGTTTTACAACTCTCGGGCACAATACACAGTCAAACATACATGCAGCCAGGCAGCCAGGCAGCCAGTGCCGATTTCGGTTGGAAATTCCTTTGTGTATTCGCATCAAGTGTGTCATGGTCTCGGTGACTTACATTTTCATTTCAACGAAATTTCGTTCTCTCTTTCTCGCATTGCTTACGATTTGATCGATTGTTCTAATTAAATTTTGCATCTAAACAACGATAATCGAGAGGAAAAACTGACGAATAATTACGGAAACCATGCGTTATTTGTTAATCAATGAAGTCCACGCCGTCCAATTAAATTGATTACAATGATTTTACCTAATTTTCCGCACTTCGTTATCGATAGCATTAATTTGCTGAGCACGTTTTCCAGTGAATTCGTGCACAATGAACACGCCAAAAGGCACCAGCCATTTTCATCACCACCCCCTCCCCCCCATTCATTTTCGCGACGAACGCGTATCCAATCAAATGTCATCATTCATTATGCTTTTCATATTTCCCATAGCAAAAATTTGTTAAATTAAAAGTACGAGAGTTTTTCCTATCGCATCGCTGTCAATGAAAAGACAACATTATTATAACTTCTTTTTTCGCATCCACCCCAGCCATCGGCAGCGCTGTGTCTTCTTCATCCATCATAAATCATCTTATCGCACATTCTCGAAAAAATAGAACAGCAAGAGCAGAAAAAATCGAGCGAAGAATAAATAAATACAACAATATTTTGATAGATTACAATTGTTTGCGCACAAATTCCTGCTCATTCATTGTCGCTTTGTGTCTTAACCAGCAGGAGCATCGCCCACTTTCGTCGTTCAGCGCAAACAACATAAACAACCGAATTTTCGAAGTAACAGCCAAAGTAATCATGAAATAAAAAGTTGTTAATTATCTCGAGAAAGAATAAGACAAAAGTGGTCTTCATCATCATTTCGATGAAACTTCAACAACCCTTTTTGTGCGCTCTCTCGTGCGTAATTTCTTTCCAGGCGAGAGAAAAAAACAATAGTCATTGTGTGTGACAAGAGGGAAAATCAACCGAAAATTTCGGGGCGCAATTTATGACATCGGAATTGGAAGACGATGCGGACGTACGAGAAAAAAATTGCCGAAGTTTTGATAGGAAATGCAGGAAGAATCAACGAAATTTCCATTTAATTGATATTTTTTTCTCTATCTCGCTACAAAATCACACCACATTATTCAAGTGGAAGAACGAATGGAGAAAGACATCAACTCGAACGGGTTACTTTATTAGGATCTCAAAATGAAATGGTGGAAGAATTTTAATTTATTGTTTTTAAATACATTTCAAACAGCATGGAAGAAGGCACCACGAAAAAACACTTGAAATTAAATAGACGATTTTAATCAAGAGTAGATGTCAGGAGAGAGGCCAAAATCGCCCTTTTGAAAAGTTTCAAAGTAATAAAGACTCGACTTGAAATTGTAAAACGGAAATAATAACGAAAAAATAGCGGCACTACTCATACAATCTCAATCAAATCGAAAAATACTTCCATTAAAATGAAACCCGCACAATTTCAATCGACTTTAGCTCAGTAAAAATCCATCTGGTAATGTGTAAGGAAATCGAAATAAACGGGATTGTTTTCCTGTATGCTGAAATTGCTAAAAGATGTGTACGAAGTGTTGCAGCAGGTTCCATAGCACAAATATCAACAATAAGCAATTATTTTATAGCCAAAAGACTAACAATTCTCCAATGAGATGAATGGGAAAATAGGATGGAGAGAGTGAAAAAAAGATGAAAAGTATTCAATTGTCTGATGAATGGAATCGTCCGAGTGTTCGCATTTGTGTGAAAGTTCAACAAAAGTAAAAGTGGTGTTATTTCTTAACTAGGAGAACAACAATCTCAAAAGGAATCATATCTCATGCCGAGGCAGGAGAGCTCACACACACGCGTGCATTGTCTCGATGCACACAGCTGACCTTCTTCTGTGAATTTGCTATTCGTGAAGGCGATAAAGACGCATCATACCGAAGGGTGGCAAGAGTCACTTGTGCTCAGGACCTTAAGTTTTGTGTGCGACTCGGTTACAGTTGATTCTCCATTCTTGAAATATTTAGTCGGTCGTCTCGACCGAACGCAGCAGCATGCCCACGATGTTTTTATTGTTGTTATCGTTGATGATGAGCAACGAATTATAATCTTCTTTGCAAAACTAAATGTGAAACAATTTTCGGATTTGAATTTGTTTTGGGGTCGGTCCACTTCCAATCATCACTTTCAGCGATATTGTGTTGTCGTTGCCCCATCTTAAATAGATTGTAAATTAACTGAAGTTGTGAATAAGTATGTATGAAGTCGGTTCAATCCGCATTTTGAATAATGGCTTTATACACACGGACGTTCGATCGTGTGTATTTTCTTCTCATGAACTTTGTCTTGCATTTGAGCGCTCTGTCAAGTGCTCTGCACTCGGCTATTTCAATGTATCGATGAAAAAAAATGGATAATTTATGATTGGAGAAAATATGCAAAATGCACAAAAACTCTCATCCTTTCATTCTCCCAGTGTCTGATTGAATGACTCTCGGCACGGCACTCTCACACATTTGGCGAGTTCACAGACTTTGCCAAGCATTCAATTGATAAACTCTGACTCTCAATATGCATGAGCAATGGTGTGCCAAAAACTTTACGCATACCCAGAAGACATTGTCGGGCAATTTATTATTTAAAGACGTCGAGGTGAAGAAATTCTCTATGAACTAAACGTGTATGTAAGCATTGGTTTAAGGATATGAATGAACGTTATTTGGGTTGTAAGACCATTTTTTTTTTCTCTTTGCCTCTGTAACTCTGTCTTAACAATCGATGTTCAAAACGATTCAAAGCGATGCCATGGGAAGTGTTTCTGAAATCATATTGAACAAACATCTAACACCAAAAATTTGTGCAAAAGGGTAAAAACGGGGACTTTATGTGAACAATAACAAGGGTCATGCCATGACTTAGTTAGTTGAACTTGTTTGATACGCATAGTTTCAATAACCACATCATAATTATTTGTATTCATGGCCTCGGCGGAGATCTATCGCTTGTGTGTTCGGCTATAAGAAAGATTTCTTGGTGCCCGATTGAATGCGGTGGTGTGGGTGCGAACGCGCGTGTGCTCGATATCCAGCATAAATAAGGGCCGCACGCAAAAAGATGCGATAGGCTTAAGAGAGACATTCGGCGTTGTGATGGAATTGAGAGACATTTTCCATTGGGTATTGAACGAGCAAGAAAGAATGGTGTGAGGTGATATTTGTTTAATGTTCGGTAACAGTTACCGCAGTGGCTTGTGTGCATATGAATCAAATCCAAATACAATTTCGGCCCTTTCCAAGAAAAACACTCATCAATAACCTTTAAATAAACTCAATTTTAGTTTACAAAATGGCATTTGCATTTAACGACCTACGGTATCTAATGCCCGGGTCAAAATTAGAAGCCAGAAGAAATGAGATGGCAG
Source organism: Obolodiplosis robiniae (assembly GCA_028476595.1). Lineage (NCBI taxonomy): Eukaryota > Metazoa > Arthropoda > Insecta > Diptera > Cecidomyiidae > Obolodiplosis > Obolodiplosis robiniae. The sequence continues at coordinate 4,659,765 of CM052015.1, read as the reverse complement.
AAAGATGAGGACGAGAGACATGCTCATTTCTTGTGTGTATTTAAATGTTTCGGTCGATAGGTCGATGTTTGATTCGTTGCCATTGTAATCCTCATTAAACAAGATAATAGATGAAGAAAAAGAGGTTATGTCCATGGTTAATTAAATCACGCTCATGCCTTGAAAATCGCAAGTCGTCGTCATTTGAATGCTCTCTCCTTAGGCGGCCGCTCTGCTGTTGGACCAAATCTCGTTGACCATTTCACCGAGCTCTACTGCACACATTGATTGGCGTTACGTTGTGTTTGTAAGTGATTCAAAGTGTGATGAAAGTCATACGGTGGGTGAGTTTGGTCCACTGTGAATTTGCCCCGTCAACGGTTCGCCTCGAATATTTGGATATTTTGATTTTCGAGATAAATAATTGGTTTTTGAATATATTTGCCGAAAGTGTCCGTCCGTCCGAAGCAGAGGGGATCAAAGTGATTAGAGAGCTATTTGGATTTGTTATTCGGTCGAGTTAATTTTTGTGCATGTTTATCTTTCCGTTGGATACAAATGTTATCTGCTGATTATTACAATCTCCTTCTATCTATATCTATTTCTGTGTTCGTATCAATTTCTTAATTATTTTTCGGGTCATCCAGATCACTTGCGTTACGGTTAAAAAGCTGATGATCTGTTGGGCAGTCAATATTTTTGCGCATTTCATTCAACTTCATCGAGATAGCTAATTTGGACCGATTCCGATTTAAATTTTCTTCGCAATGCGTTAATTTATCAGGGATATTTTGAGTAATTTAATCGGATTTGGTTGCTTTGTAATGGATTTATTTCGATGCAATATTGATGATCCCCATTTGAATCATTTCTTTGTATTTCTTCAGAATATCTGCGTCATTTTTCTTCCAAATCGACTTTATTACGCCCTTCCAATTTATTCATTGCATATTATGGAAAAATATTCGTACTAATTTAGTTATTAACGCTGGATAAAAGGAATATATCAAGCGAATGAGAGAAAGAGAAAACACGTACAAAAAGCATGGACAAATATGTAATTTCGGACTGTTTTCATTTCGTTGTGTTGTTGTCGGTCTTTGCTCCTTTTGTAATGAAGATGATTTAATGATTCCATCAATCACCAGTCAAACTTACCGAACGGAAAAATTATGATTATCCCTGCGAGTATAGACATGCACAAGGCAAACTATTGCCAAATAAACAGTAAATCCATACATCAAAATGGAAAAAAGCAGCAGCAATGCAAGACCGAGAAAAAAATATACACACATCACGAGCAAAAGAAATAAATAACATTGAGCTGACTGCACAGCCCCGAAAAGGAAACACTCACCGATGAGACTCACATACATCGGGAAAAAAAGACATACGAACAATAAAAATGAATTGCAATATATCAGAATTTATCCGATTTAATACACTAATGCCCACCTTTTGAAATATGTATGTGCCGTTTTATAAGAGCGTGAATTTTGGGCCCGCTTTTTTTCGTTTCGAATGATGTGATTTTTTTTTTGGGCTGAATTGCCGATTTCCGTTTGTCGAATGATTTTCGGTGTGCTGAGCCTCAGACCCACTTCAATCAACCGCAATGGCAGCAGCAAAAGTCGATTTTCGAATAAATTACGGGTGTGCATTAGATCAAACGAGCTCAGTGCATCGACCAGAGATGAAAATTTCATAAGAATCGAATTAATCTATGGAGAATTGAAGATCAGTACGATGAAGAATAGCAAGTAACAAAGAAGCAACTTCTCTATTAAGCCAATATCAGACTTTACAACATGTATTTATGGAATGACACAAAACAACTGAACCGTTCGATAATTGATAGCTGAAGTGTTGAATTGTGCGGTAGAAAGGTTCGATTTGGATTAAGGACAAGGAGAAATCCTTTGAATTTTCATCGTTTTACGACAATTGAGCACTAAACAATAGCCCGTTGATTGGTTTTCGCGACAATCTGAAGTGCTTTATTATGTGTGATACCTTGACATTTGTCAAAACATCCATTTATTCCATTGAAATTGTTTAGGCTCATTCCATCGATATTTTGAACTCTTTTATTGAACACATTTTTTCCATCGATGATTCACTGATTTTCTCATTCGACATAAAAACTGATCTAAAACATTTGTCATTCATCTTTCAGCGATTAAAAGTGTATCTGCTTATGCTTCGCATTTTTTGCTCCGGAATGCTTTTTGCTCGGATTTTCTCTTCTTATTGATTCGAGAGAGAAGGAGAGAGAGAAATGCGCGTTCTTTTGAAGCTCAAGAGGCCACATTTCGATCCACTCGACGCGCACAATAGGCATTTATCAATTGAATGGAATTAAATCGTTCGCAATAAGTATAAATTGTGTGTGTGCATGTCGATTGAATCGGCTGTGTCACATCGAGAAAATAATAATTTGGCGGTTTTTCGAAAGATAAATGTGTGATAGTGAGTGGATGTTGGCTGTTGTCCTATTGAAATACAATACACGCGGCCACATACAAATGCAATAAATTATTATTATCAGAATCATTCATCAACGCGCATAAACCAAAAATGCGGGAGAGCGAGAGAGAGAGAGAGAGATGGAGTGGTTGGTGATCAGCGCCGTCAGGATTATGTGTTTTCAATATTCTTTTGATTTTGGTATTCTGTCCGAATCCGGTCGAGCACTTACATCATTCTGATTGCCGATTCCAATTGCGTACGATGTCGGGTAGCTGTTGTTGTTAGTTTTTTCCTCTTTGTTCTCTACTTAAGTGTCATCAAACACGAAGCAAATGCACACAAACATGCCAAAAATGTATGGAATATCCCAGACATCGTACATTAATCTTATTTATAAGTTTTTTCTTCGTTCAATGTGGCTGTTTGCACTAGGTTTTTATTGCAAATTGAATGCGTGACATTGTCACTGCTATCACATTCAATAAAAATTCCCCTGCTTTTGCTATTAATGTATGATAATTTTGGTAAGATACATGCGTATGTCTGGCCAAAAAATAAGAGCAGCAGCGGCCCATTATAAGAAAGCGGGTTTTGTTTTCGGCGTAATCATATCTAAATATGAGTTTTGTGCATCATAAACGCGCTCTCTTCAAACCCAAATATCAATGATTGGCCAATACAATGTATGTGAGCATAAAATTGTGATGACTTCATCTGAAGGGAAAATTAGCAGCAATTCGCTGTATCCAATTTCGTGGCACTTATTCCACTCTGTGAACGTAAATAGTGCGCGCAAATTTTATCTTCGATTTCATCGAACGAAAGACGTTGCATGTTAAAGCACACACTCATGCCAAAAACTCACATCACAATTTTACTATAGCTGTTTAACGTTCAAAGTGGCTCTTGACTAGTTTCAATGCGCGGCTGTCGTTGCCGGGGTACACGTATTGATTGTGTGCTCGCACATATAGCCTACCCACAATTGATATCAATTACGATATTGATACTAAACAGTGGAACATAAAAAAATGACATAAATTTCATGAAATGTGATTATATGATTATGATTGTTGTTTATTTGTGGTTGTTGTTGTTGTGCTGTTGATTTGGTGCTGATTTTCTAATGATAAATATATATGAAATGGTTTTATGAGAAATAGACGGACGAAGTGTGCATTCTCTTGTGCTGCTGTGTAGCGATTTGAGCCTGGGAGCCGGTGGATGCTTGTTGATTCAAAGTGAATCAATCCGCCGCTATATAATAATCATTTATATTGATGATGACATGATGTCACATCCGGTGTTTTTTAATCAAATCATTATTGTATATGCATCACAGGCGAACGAAACAGCCGACGAGAGAACGAAAAAAACGCACACATATTTATTCCTCTGGCCGCATTCAAGCCATTGATTGGTCGCGCATTTTGTTCAATAGAAACTGATAATTTGTTTGTCATTTGTTTAACATTTTTCACATCAAATGCCGAAAACATTTATGGACAATGAATTTCATTGAATCATACTTACTAGTTTGTGATGATGGGCTATATTTTTTTTATTTATCAAAATCTGTTTTGTTTAACCTCGTTTGTCCTCGCTTCATCGCAATGTGATCAAGACTTCAACAACAACAAATTGATGCCAATAGCAAACTATACAGAAGCAGACACTCACCTATGAAAAAATAGAGAGAAGAATCAATTCGAAAACATTAGTTCTTTGTTCAGTAGTTCATTTTTCATGTCTTACAGTACTATATGCGTTTTTTTATACGCCGCTTTTCTGTCTCTATTCAATCGTCAATGTTCTTTTGTTCGGGTATTTGATTTGATTTCGAGACCAGAATTAATTAGGTTTATGATTTATAAGAAATTTATATTTAATACTACAATTCCCTGTATTTCTTGATGAAAAGGAATCGTGTTTGATGCGTGTTCTCCAGCATTTTTCCTGTCTATTTTGTCTCAAACAAGGAGACGATGTGCTCGTTGTTTTTCGTGTGTGTGTGTGTGTACATCGATTCCAAGCCGATTCATACACACAAAATCGTTCATTCACTTTATTGTGTTGACGAAATGCGAACACAAAGGCCAATACCGTTGAGAAGTGAAAAGACACAGAAATGGATGGAGAGAGAGAGAAAAATCACTTAATACGTTTTCATTGAATTTTTGGAGCAGAGACAATTTAAGCATTATCAATAGTCGCAAGATATACACGAACATTTGTGATGAAAGCAACTCGTACTGAGAACGCATCTAATCTGTGCTATTTTGTGTCATACTCGTCGTCTTCGTCGCAATGTGGTCGACTGGAGGAGACTGATTGTTGCCACACTAAACAAGGAGAGCTTGACGAGGAAAAATCCTCGCATACGCATTTATTACCACATGTTGTCTTTCATATTGTTCGTTTGGAACATTTTTTTGTCCCGTTTCGCTTGTGTGTCGTTGCCTTCGTTCGCGTTCAGTTGTCGATTTTATTCTCATTTCGTGTACATCCATTTCACATAAAGATTTATTATTAACGTTAATGCTACTGGATGTATCGTCATCATAAAGAAGTAGTGATATTGAAACGGCGAAACAAGGGAAGAGATGTGCGTAATCGTAAAACCAATAGCAAATGACAATGTGAAGAGAGCGGAGGATGCGAAGGCGATAAATAGACGGGAAATATATGCGTGCGGTTCAGTTTGATGAATCTCTCTCATCGCGTTGGCATTCCGTTCACGAGATGCATTCGCTGTCAATTGATTGGAATGCATTTGGAAATGCGTGCGTGTGCGGTGATCGATATTTGGCAATTTGTCATTGCATCCAATGTGTCCCAACTGCAAATCTTTCAGTCAAATGCAATTACACTGAAGTCGACTAAGTAACAACCGGATATGACGATTTTTCTGAACGATTTGATCTGGTTCATTAAATTGCGAACGCTTGATGTTTTTCCTGGACAACGCAAATAATAATTTATAGAGCAAATAGTGAATAGCGAAACTCGGTGGAGAGTTAGAGAGAATCAAATGAATCGAATTTCCAGTTATTGTCCACGTTGGTGGCTGCACAAATCGCACCGAAATCACAATTACAAAACATCCATTTGTCAGGCGCAGATCGAATATATTCGAAACGGTAAAACGACCCGAATGGCACAAAATCACATTCGATCGTATTAATTACGTAGTCCATGACTGTCGTACGACACTGAGTTGTCGTTTGGAATAATTCTTTGTTTTAATTTCGATTCTATGGAAAAAATCTCTCTGAAAAGAGTCGTCTGATCAATATTTAAACGTTGAGACCATATGAAAATGAAAACCACAAAATCATTGGAAAAATTTATTTTATGTATCGAATTTCTAGCCGTTTATGACTCTGGGATACATATGAAAATATGTTCAATTTCTAATGAAAAAGGCCTCGTTGAGTTTTCCATTGAATATAAATTATCAAATTACGTTGAGAGATTTATAGTGCATCGGTTGCCACTTACAATGATTACTTATTTTTCTGTATGTGCAACACAATCGTACACACAATGTTGCCGTCGTCCAAACGGAATGACTCAATTAAAAGTTTTTCAAGAGGAGCGAAGCAATGTGGAGAGCATACACAAATGAACGTGAAAGGAGAAACTAAAATCAATAAAAATTTATTTGGTTGCGATCGAACAATCGGCGCTGAGCTAAGCATATGCATGTTATTACGTAGTCAGTGCAATCGAAACACCTGTATGTCTTGAAGTGCGTTTTGAAAGCTGACGAGCAACATTTAATTGATACGTAAGGGGCCTAGATACGAATTAATAGCAACAGCTGTAAAAACTATTGCAGCCTTTTGTTCAGTCTTTAAAATGTCAAAATAAAGAAGAAAAAAAAAAACGCCAATGAAAACATTGGAAGGAATTGACCGTTTTTCGTTTGGCGCGCACACGTTCACACCGGATACCGATGGCCATCAATTGTGTTAGCGGTTTAATGTCATTCGTAACTATCCTTCTTTCTCTCTCTTTCCATCCTATCTATGCACGTTTTCGAGTGTTCATGTTTGTTTGCAACAATCGAGATTAATCATTTTTCAATTTCCCTTAAAAGCGATTAAAGTTCTTAGCATATACACACGTCATATCAAAACTGATTGTATTTTATGAGTCCAGCTATCGATGGCATGCTAATTGGCATCGAGTATGCGATGTTGACCTCTTTATATGGACATTTTATTTACAAAATCATAATAAATCGATTTCTTTGAAACGATTTATCGTATGCACAAATCGGTCGCAAACATTCGAACTCGGAGGGCTCAGGTATGTCCTCGCGTCGATAAAATCGAACTGACCGCGCATTCGCGCGATATTGCGACAGAGACAGCCGAGATATTATGTATAATAAATGAAGAAATAAACACGCATATGAACGTTGAGTCCGTTCAAATACAAATGATGCGATTGGCATAAAATGATCGCCTTCTGTTTCTTGTGTGTTTTAAATGTAATCACGCGATTTATTCGATAATAAACCAAACACATACGGGCAATAATAATGCAGACATTGTATTCTTGGTGCTGGAATAAAATAGAGGCAAATTGAGAAAGGAGTTGAGAATGAGAACTACATTTTGAGTTGAGTTGAACGCATTGGATTTTTTTATGAATATTTTGCGCCTTATCACAGCGGCAATACCTAGCGTTCTAATAGTTCGTCGTGTGTTTGGGAAAGCGATAATGTGGAAAATCAAATAGAAATTCATAGAACACACGCTCTCTCGTGGTGCTCCTTGACATTTGCGTGAATAATATAATTTATCGGAATCGCCTGTATAACATTCTTCGCTGTTTCTCCAAGCAATAATCATATTTCAACGGGACGCAATCATTAAATCCGAATACGTGTGACGACGCTTGTGTTTCGGTGGTCGAGATATTTAAAATAAAGTGGAATCAAATAAATTTTCCAAATCCCGATTTCATCAAATTAGCGAGAGCGCCCGAAATTGCATTAAGCACATTTTCTACTCGGTTTTATTGCATATCTTTTAGATCGCATTTGGCGTTGAGAGAATCTAATCGTCTTGACTCAGGCACTCCAACAAATTGCATGTGTTGTTTCTGCAGTCACCAATTTCTATCTTTTCTGTTTCGTTGATAAAATGACATATTTATTGGTGCTCGGAGTCATTTATAATATATTTTGCAGCAAAACAGCCCACCATAAACGAAGTCGGCACTGACACGACAAGACAATTAGAATTTTGATACGTATTCAATCATATTGAAATTGCAACGATGACGGTTGTCGGTTTTTGTTGCCTTTTTTCTTCGAATGCCGTCGTATTCCTTCTTCGCCATTTCGTAGGTATATTTTAATTTTACAAATTCCTCCGACATTTTTTCTCATTCCTTGTTTTTCACTATCTATCTCACGACACGAACGATGCAATGGGAAGGGTAACTGTTGCTGCTAATTCGTTGCACTGCACCGATGCAAAGGAAAAAAAATAATAGTGCTGATGTATAAAATAGCAAATGACACATGAAACAATGAAGAGAAAACAAATAGATTGCGAAATAACGGAAAAAGACGTATGAAAAAAATATATTAAAGAATGTGAAACAGGTGAAAAGACAAATAACGAAAACAAAACGCCGCCACGTTCGAAAAATATTCAAATTGGCTACAATAAGAGGAACGAGTAGCAAAAAACTCACAACTTTATAAGGAAATGAAATGAATGGAAAAGAGGAATACGGTGCATGCAATAACATTGTTCTCAATAACGCCATCGAGTTGAATTTTCTTTTTTCGATTTGGAAAAAAACCATCCAAATTTCAGGTCATTCACAAATGTTGACTCCTTATTTAAATGGCAATTTTCGATATTATTCCATTCGTTCTTATTATTCTCACATGTCGAAAAGATTTATTACGATTTTTATATAGTTGAAATGTTGCAACTGAATATCACTGTGGGTTCTTGTCTAGTATCTGGATTAAGCACCACTTTATGTACGTTTTTATAAAAAAAAAGTTAATCGTGTTGAGCCACAGATCTCACACATGAAATGGAGTTAATCGAAAAATAGATACACCATTTGTTCGCCATAAAACTGTCTAATTTTAAAATCAGTAACAAAACTAAATTGATTTTTATTGCCTTGTTACATTAATGATATATGCGGCCGTTGTCGCCTCTCAGTACATTTGATGATGGAATCCTCGTGCATTTCAGACATACTGAGCCACTTCCGTTTCTATTATCGCTTACATTGTGATCAATCCAGCTTTTGCTGGATATGCGAATAATGAATCCGAACCTGACGTCATAATGCGTGACTTATTCCGGGTTCGCATTCGACAAAATCGCATTTGATCGCTATCGAGAAAATCTATCAGGGGGGGACCTGTACTGGCAAACGCAAAACAAAAGCAATAAAAATGCAATTTTCAATCGAATGTGTCGACCGCACATTGAATGTAATGGTCGACGAAATACGGAATATTTATGAGCATTTTTACTGCCATTAAAAGCCGTTGCGAAGAAAATAATCGTAAAATTGAAGCATTTCGACTTTGAAATGCGAAGGAAAAGAAATGAATATTATGCGTTTATTGGAAAAGTCTCAACACCGAGCCAAACGCCGAAGCGATGTACGCTCAATTGCTGGGGGGAGATCTCAAACATTCATTGTCGTCGTCGTCTTCGAATGCTGATGGCCCTTATTTACATCTTTCAATTCTCATTTTTTTTCACTCGATGTCATCGCCTTACAATTTTTTATCCATTTATTTTGTTATTAACAACATATTTGTGTTCACTTTATGTCACAAGCATTTCTCATCGATTCCGAGCGTTCGTTGAGCACTCAAACTGTTTGTCATGGTTTAACACTTTTTCAAATAGTGTATTTTCGTATTTCGATTGATTTCTCGTCGGGAAGCGAAATGGAAGCGCGAGAAAGACGATCAAGCGCGTTCATTTATTGTTTCTTGTCACCAAATTACAGTTGGAGTGTTTGTGCTACCAAAAATAAACACTGTTCAACAATGTGTGGGCAAAAGAAAAACAAAAACAAAAAATGCGATTGTAAATCGATCGACAAGAGGTGTTTGTGGATGATTGTGATTTTTCGACCGTTTCTCATCCGATATTCAAAAATATAATGTCGAAATATTTCGTGCATTCGAAATTTCTGGTGTATTTCTTCAATTTCTATCTATTTGTTGTTGTTATTTTTCACACCAGAAATTTTTTTATATTGTGTGTCAATGTTAAACACTTAAATGCTTCCTCTCTGTGTGAGCCGGTGTGCTCTGGTGACGTTGGTAAATCATCAATCGACCATTTATTTTATTTGAACACGAATCGCTTTTTCATCTCTGCGCTCTCGTCGAGTGTTTATTCCAAAACACCCGAATTGAATTTTTTCGATCGTTTCCCTTTTGACATTCTCAATTCAATCTGTCATTTGTCGCTTGGTCTTTTTTATGTTTCATCCGCCCGTCTTTAATGTAACACTTATACCGTCAATTCAATGGCAATTTAAAATTAACGGTTGACGCGCGCGATTGTGTGTGACTTGTTTTCTATAATATGCTCTTCATTCAGATCGATTTGAATGTTCGATTGCCCATGAACACAAAAAACACACAGAGAAATGATTTGTGCGTGTTTTTGTCAAGTTTAATCGTCTTTCTTTTTTGGTCTGTGTGTATGGATTTTTGCTGTCATTACGTTCGAATACACGATCGAATTGTGATGAGATCGACCGAGAAAAAAAGGCAGAAGATCGACACACCATCGGCAGCATCCATTTGTGTCATGTCTTTTATCTCATTTCGGATTCATTTATCAATGGGTGTTGTTGATATGTGAAATTTATACATGCATCCGATATGGATTTGGATAAATGCCACAGTAACCATATTAATTTTTTTCTTATTAATCGTCAATGCATTGGTAATATTCATATTTTTCATTCGTCAAAATATCGGCGTTCGAAGGCTTTGTGTGGCGAAACAAATAAATCGAATGAAATGAAAAGACCAACGTCAATGTCGAAATGCGGCAGAGCGCGAGTCTGTGCTAGCGATATGCGTGCTGGATTATATAGATAGATGTCTATTTTTGACAATTTTGTTCGAATAATTAAAAAAAAAAGCGAATGAGAGAATCCGAAAATCCATCACTCTATTCAACTTCAGGCCCCAGAGAAAAGTGATCAACCAATTTTTTGCCTATCTCTTTCAAATCCGATTGATGAGCGGTCGAGACAGTTCGAACTCGATTTCATTCGTGTGCATGTGTTTTCTTCATCAAAATCTATAATTATATTGGGGTCCGTTGTTGCGTCGTCTATTCCCAAAAGTCGCTAAGTTCGATTGACATGTCGGCAATCGAATAAGTGGATTTTAAATTTAAAACGCTTTGTTGAATATCAAAAACGATTCTTCTTGCTCCCGCACACATTCATCGATTGCTTTGTTCCATTGCCTACAAATTGGTCGAGCATTTTTCAGGAGAATCCGAAATCGATCTTCGATGTGGTTTATATAAATTTTTTTCGGTTTTCGAACGAAAACCCGGCAGAACCCAATTCTCTCCTTGCCTTTTTGACAACATTATTTATTTGTTTTGTTCACACTCGCACACAAATGCCGATTCAATCACGCTATTTTTAGTTTTTAATTATTAATTCTGAGCGACTCAAAGCACTAAAAGCAAGAAGAATCAAATATAAAATTTGAATCGAAATAAAAAATCGTTAGCTTGATTGAAACACATTTTCAAAAACGGCGACACGAGAACAGCACAGATTCCAATTTCTCAATTTTTCCTATCTTTTTTTTTTGCTTGTGTTTAAATTAATTTATGTGTATTCTTTTACATGTGTCGCTCTTCGATTCGTATTTTATTGCGATTTGAAGCGACCGAAATTTCGGCACGCCGGAAAAATATGTAAAGCGTAAATACGGGGCCGATTGTTTATATTCACAAGGCGTATGTGCCTTTTTTTATTGAAATCATTAAATTTTCCTTGTGGACGAACGATGAAGACAAATAAAATGGTGGATTCTCTATCTTAATTTGTTGTCGAATCGTTTATATTTCGATAAATCAACATATATTTTTGGAAGGATCATAAAAATGTTTCTACACGGAACACAACTGATCTCATTTGACGAATCTGAAAATAGCTAGAAATTAAAACGCCTGGTGAATAGCGTCGAAATCATTGGGATGATAGTGAGAAAATCAATTATAGCATGTATTAAATTAATTTGCGAATATGTTGACTGTTGATAAGGCGTGAGGATCCCAAAATTCACCGCCAAACAACACAAAGTGGAGCAAATCGAATCGAATTACTCGCGAAAAGTCGATTAGCAACAGCTCAACTGTAAGTATATCACATCATCACATGCAATCAAATGATGAGTTCATTGACAGCTATCGCTCATATTTATGCTGAGTTTATGTTTTGCTCATTGGGTGCAAACCGTACCCGTATCAAGAACTTCAAGTAATTTATCCATCAATAAATTCTAAATCGAACGTAATACGATGCCATTGAAACGGGAATTCAATACAGGCAATCGAAGCATTCAAAAGGCACTAACGTTTCCGATTCAGAAAATTAGCTCTGGTTTTTGTTCTCTCGTTGGCTTTCATTGCGCCGAATATACCGTAAAATCAGTGGTGAATTGCTGCTATTGGCACCGCAACTCTTCAATCGAACGAGATTAGCGCTGATAAATCGTATCACAAAATACACACGTATCATGTGATTGCATATATGCCGCGTTTATCGTGCTTGTTCTATCATGTAATTGCCATGTTCAATAGCTCAGTTAAATTGTTTTGAAGTTTATTAAATAATTATCCGTAAATTCCCTTTATAGAATTTCAATAGATAAATGGAAAAGAGAGGAGAGGAAACAACCGGTATTTCGGTTGATGCGTTCCCATACATTTTAGCACTTCCAATTCACTGAAGCCAAGTGCTTTATGAATCGTTCATTTATTGACGCATTCAATCTTTCGAATGATGATTTCCATGTCTATTTGTGTAAATGAAATCCTTTTTCTCCTTTATCCATTTCAATACCTTCGTGCAATGTGCATCGCTGAAATGGGCTATTCAGCTCTATCGATGTGCTATTGAAACTTTCAATTGCGCTATTGATTCCACAAATGAGATGAACATTCAAAATAATTGCTTAGATCGGATTTCATGAGGCATCGATTCGTAATTACAGCCGTATGTGCGTTTTGCTCACATATGTATTGAGTCTCCGGCCACAGAATTGACATTTAACCACATTCATCGAGGCAATTGGAATTCATTTCAATTGCAATCATATCGTATGAAGCACTCATATCGCGCTGAATTTGATTAATTTACAATAACCGAAGTGAACGGGCGAGCGATGCAGAGAAATGAATATTTCGAAATGCAATGTCACACATTGATAAAATGAAATCACCAAAATCATAAACCGAATTCCATAAATGTGAAGAGTGAATAACAGCGTTCGAAGAGTTGAAGCAAACGCAACTGGAGCCGTCAACGATATTCATGCTCACGAGAGCGAACGCTCTTTGCATCGATTCAAAAGCAATCAAATTGATTGTAATATCGTTAAAACATTGTAATGTGGTCCGTAAGACTATTTATTATGATTCGCCCATTTTTTCATGTAGCACATTCCGATACGAGTAATGAGTTTCGGTCGGTGTTTGTTTATTTGAAAAACGATTTTGCATTGCGCACACATTTTTATATGGGTTACGTGTTTGATTTTTGAGTGTTTATCTGGTGCAACTACACGAGCACATCAAAAACAATTCAGAATGTTATTTAATTTTATTAGCTCAATGTTTTGTGTGTTTTTGTTTCATTGTCAATGGCTCACACAAAACTAAATCAATTCAAAGCTATTTATTCGTCTTAGTTTTTGGTATTGTTTGGATTGTGAGAGACGTGTAAATCTGCCGAAAGGTGTGATTAATAAATCCAAAGGGAATTGTGTGCTATCGAGAAATGTGAACATTGTTTTTGTGTGGCTTTTATTGGATTTTATAAAACAGGCGCGATAAGCGCGAACGGGAATCTTAGTTTGTTTTCGACTTTAATGACTATCGACAATTGTAATAACAGCAAACAATTAATAAAGATTAAATTTAGTTTTGTAGAGCTGTGATTTTCATTGCGTATGGCTGGCACTCTTTTGTTTCACCGTGTATGGCGCGGTTCACATAACAACATCAAAGTTGGAATTTTCTTCTCTTTCTCTTTGTATTGTTATTGGATTTTATTGGTAAAAATGTTCAACTGATAAAATTCAATAAATAGAAGCAATATTTTTTTTGAATTGGAACGAATAATGACGCATTAAAGTCGATTCGAATTGCGCTTATCTGAAATTGTAAATACACCAATTTGCAATGGCAAATCTTTATTCGGCCGATGAGTAATCGACGAACTCGGATATACAAATATAGAATAATATACCTAATTAAATATTCGGACATTAATAAGAAAGAAAAAAAATACACAGAGAGAGAGAGAGAGAGAGAGTGAGAGAGATATTGAAGCTGGACCTTGCATGCACAAATTTATGCGCTGTGAGATGATGCATGGTTAATGGCTTTTTCATTCGAATCGGAAACTGAAAATGATACATCAATTAAAGTCAATCGAACACCATTCATGTCTCGAATTGAGTGAGTGAAGTGTCAAAAGCAACTAGTTCAACAATGATTCATTCCCGTTCATTCCAATTTTTACTACGGTGTGACTCCGAACGCGCCCGCTCGACCGTTAGCCGTTCACAAACTCATGTGTTAAGTGAGTATGTGACACATACGAAATGAGTGTGATGGAGTAAAAGAAGCGCGCGCGCGAATGGCATTAACTAATTTATCGATACTTGTATGGACGATGAGCATTGTATTCCTATTAATTCCTTGCGGCTAGAGAGTGTCGCACATTATCAATTGTAGGTCATTCATCAATTTCAATAGAATAAGAAAAAGTAAATTAGATTTTATTGCAAATCAACTGAAGAAGATGAAAACAACACACATGCATGAACGCTAACGAACGAACAAATGGACGAATCTGACAAATATACACGCGAGAGCGTCACAAGAAATTAAGCCTGAACCAATTGAATTACATCCGTTCGAAGTGTGGCAGTGACTCTTTTTCTTGCTCGACTAGAACAAAAGCCATCATCTTAAATGCATGATGCTTAGATTGTATGCGGATTGAGCAGCAAGCAACGCGCAGCTATGACACTCACAACGGGGCATCGAATGCGGATTTTGTGATTTTGATCTTTTGAGATCACTTCTGCTATAGTCTTACATAGTTAATCAATTTAATCTAATATCGAGCCAATTGGTTGATTATATTTTTGCCCATTGTGTGTGTGTGGCTTTGCTTGGTCAACATCGATTTACGTAATTCACGATCAATTATAAAATAACAGTCGATTCAGGCAGCGAAATGAAAGGCAAATGGGATGGGATATTTGGACAGAACCGTACAGATGCACGCAATAAATAAATTTCTTTTCGGAGTTGAATCACTTTGTTCGACGAATGCATACGCGCACCATATCGAATGCAGTGCAACTTAGAGATAGAGACCGACCGAGCTAGTAGAACAGACCGAGATGGGTTTTAATTGAAGCGTTAGGTTGATGCCACATATCGAAGTGAGAGAGACCGTGGGTAATGTGTCATCTCGACGCTCATCGTTACGTTAAATGGCGTGTTAAAATTCACTGGCTTCGGTAGACATTTACAATTCTTGTCAATTAAAATAAGAAGTTTTTTTAGTTTCTGCTTGGTTTCTTGTCATGCTGCTGCCTTATGCAATCCTCTTCTCGTGCCTCGTCAATTTCGTGCTCGTCTTTGAGGGCAATGTGCTTCGCGTATTTAATTTTATTCGGTTTGACTGCTTTTTATTGTTGCCAAGATTATTCTGATGCGTAATAGAGATTTCTGCCCTCATGTGTCGAGCTTCCGGACACTTTTTCTTTGATACATTTTTAATCTTCGGCAGATCCAAAGAAATATAAACAACACCTGTGCTTGCACTTGTTGGGTAAATTGGCAAAATTGGCAAAATTGGCATCAGTGTGCGACGGTGGCGTCGTGTGTGAGATCATAATCTATTTCGATGATAGCACAGAAAATCGGCTTATAGTTTAACAGGCGAGTGGAAAATATGATTGCCTGTATTCATTTTGAAGAGTATTTTCCTGTTCTATCTCTTAAAATGGAAATCACTTAAAATGAAAAATCGTATTTTGATCCGAACGGTGTACGCAATCTTTTACTCGCCCCCCTCGTTCATCGCATAAAATCCAAACAATTCAACGATGAGTCCTAAACAACCATCTAATCGCCTTTGGAAATCGCTATTACACACAATTCCCTCTCAATTACATTTTCGGCTGACCATTGGAAACATTGGCTCTGTTTGTGTTTTCTCGTTTTTGATTGTCTTGAGTAGCTCTTGCTCGGTTCGATTGCATCGGGCAAATGAGCAGTGTGTTTTTCTCTCTTTCTCTCAGTAAGTGTTTGAATGGTGAATGACCATGCGAAGAGATAAAGAAGAGAGTGGGCGAAAGAATGTCTAACTTAATGCGGTGGTGGTGAGGTTTATTCAAACAACCACTTTTGATTGTTTACTTGCAAGGCAAGACTATTAAGGCTATAGAGCATTTTCTCGAATCCGATCGAATCGAAATGACTGTATGTCATGAAGAGGCAGCAGCATATACACACAAATCCGACGACAACAAACGTGTTCGAACGATTTCACTCATTGAATCTACGGGCAAACATTGTGCGCCAAACTCAGCGTAGAGTGAGTGCACGTATTAGTTGAGTGCAAAAACTGTTGCAATTGAACTCGAAACTATGGTCAATAGCGATTACATCGCTTGACCAGTATTTTCTATTCAATTGACGCTTGTTTATGTGGCTCGTTTTAATTTTTTTCTCTTCTATTTTCTTTTCTATTCCTCTATTCATTTTGCCATTGATGGTTTTGCAGCTATGTTCAACAATAGACGAACTTCTATTTGGCCGATATCAATGGCCATATCGTTGGTGGGTTTTGCGAGGCACAGGAAAAAGGAGCTTTTGTTCAATCGACGGCCAGTTATCGCATCAATGCATGAGGGTTGCACGTTATGCAATCGTCTCAAATGAATAGCAATACAATTTACAAGACTCGAATAAAGTGTGTTTATTGATGTGGTGTGTATACACACACGGGCGAAATGGAATTAGCCAGACGGATAGATTTGATGAGAAGGAGCGAAGCAGCTCGTGCTGCCTTTTTTTCGTCTTCTCCTTGCTTCTCTCTCTCTTTCTCTTTAAGCTTCTTTTGTTGCTATTTGTCGGTTGGTGTTGTTGCGTTATTTTCCAAACACTATGATTACGAACGTGCCGTACTAAGCAGTCGGAACGAAAATAGAAAAAGTGGTTTTTACATCAAGTGGAACATGTGACACAATGTTACAATTCAGAGTCGATATTTTCGCTTGTGCGAATCGAGTTCAAGCGATAATTTTGTGCGTAAAACGGTGGTGTGGGTGCCAAAAAGCCGTCACACGTTATCATTACAGACATCGTGTGTATGTGAACCTCAGCTCCTGTTTACGTGTATGATTTTATTGAATACATGTGCTGTTGCAATTAAGCGTGTACGACGTTTTTGCCTGTGTCGATCTGACGAATGAATACACGATGCGAACAACAGATAAACCAATAAAATTGATATAAGGGTATAACAGCCTTAAGTATTTAATAGATATTACAGTATATTGATATTCGTTTGCTTCCGAAATGCGTGTTCAATTCCACATAGTTAAAAGTGGGTGGAAAAAACACCGCAACATATCGAGCATCCCGTGCTGGATACGGGGAACAACGTTGGTTTCGAAAAAAAAAGCGAGTGGCGCTGATGCCCGGGAAAAAAATCGACAAGCAAAAGAGCAAACAAGAGAGGAATTTACCAACAAACAGATATTGTGGTTGATCAAATGAACCATGCTCCAAATGCTTTTAAGTGCCGGCATCATTCTCCCCTTCACATGCACGTCGGCCACCGCCTTCAATTCCGTTCTGGCCAAACCGAATTCGAATAAAATGCAAAATCTGTTGATTTTTCGAGCAAAAGTTTCTCATTCGAAAATGTTCAGTGCATCCTCTATTTCGACCATCAGCGCTGCTTTTTGTGTCGAACAATATTTTTATTTGCCTTAATTTCACGTACAATTTAATCGTCAGCATCAATTGATTCATTTGTCGATGAGAGATTGTTTTTATCTCTCTAGTCTCGTGTAAATATGCCCCATTAATGTTTATGTGCTGTTTTGTGTTTGACTTTTCATTATGACAACAAAAAAAGAGCGCAGCAAAAAAGGGCATATCATCAATTTGTCGGTTCAAATAATCGATACGAAACGTCAATTTATTCTAAAAACGATAAAATTTGGGTTGTACAATGCTCGATAGAAAAAGCAACAAATGGCTGAAAAATATCAGTGCGCGGTTGAAGTTCGTGTTGCGTTTTTGTAGCATTGCCTGCTACCTGGAGGTATACGATGCGCCGACAGTTTGCTACAAAGCATTTAGAATTAAACCAATAATTATAGATTTGTATTGTGTTCAAATGAAATTAACCTAATCGACATTCACTCGGTCGGGCAGCACGAGAACGCGCCAGCCAATCTCATTTGGAACGAAGAGCACATTAGAACCGGTCAATCGTTTGATTGTTGCTTGTCTTATAGTTTAAGTTCGTTCAATCATCTAATTCTCTTCATTAAATGAATCGATTAAACATACCGTAGACGATTGCTTTTTTCCCCCTTATTTCAATTGTGTGTGTGTGTGTGCGCGCGCGTTTTTTTCTCTGGTTGCTTGAAACGAAGCGAAAAAAGCAACGATTCATAATACTTTGAATTTATCATCGAGATGGTTTCAGAAGAATAAGAAGCGGAGCGTTGAAGAAACATTGCGGCTAAGCACGTGCATTAATTTAATGACCATAAGGTGCCCACAAGATGAGCTCACTACATCGATCTTGCCCGAGCTAAATCAAAAAGCACATAGAACGATTTAATAGAAAAAATTCAAGTACCGAGGCGCATCAGCGGCGACGATTGACAACAATAACAGCTCTTCGTTTTTCACTAATCAGATGAAATAAGCGGCAAAATACCCAAAGAAAATCAATTGTTTGTATCGACGATGTGAATTACCAATCGTTAATCGAAGATGAATGAAGAGGACGGCATAGAATGCGAGTGGCAAAGACAAAATGAGCTGAACGAGTAAAACGAAGGAACAATTCGTGTTGAAAAAGCGATCTTATGCGCGCGCTACGGATTATTACTCTTCGAATCGTTCGGCTCATTTAGAATGAGTGTGTGGCGCGCCGACACAAAAAAATAGACACACTCACTTCATAGTATCTAATTGAAATCCACTTCGGCATAATCGAAACACAATAAAAACAATGCTTAATGATCGAAAAATGTTGTTTACAAATTCTAGCAAAACCGAATCGAAAAGAGCGCAGAAAAGATTCAGTCGCTTCATTTTTTGTATTTTCCCCTCCGCCGTTGTCGCCGCCGCCTTCTTCTCCGATGTCAGTCATTTTGCCGTGTAATATGAACGAGCGCAGCGGCGCTTAATGTATTACTTGATTGTTGCTTTTTTCAATTCCTTTGTGGTAAAGAATTTTAAGTGGATCAAATTATTTGTGCGTGTGCGCTTGCTAGTGATGCGAATGACAAGACGAGAGAGGGAGAGAGAGAGAGAGAGCGTGGCGATTAAAAAGTGAGGGTGAAATTGACATGGACCATGATTTTCGATATAAAGAAATTGCGACAAAAACATATAATTCATTGCACGACGAAATGCGTAATACTGCGTGTAATAATGATGTACTGGCTCAGTGTATTAATTGCGTTTCGCAATTAGTTGATTTCGCCCGAAGGTGCAACAATATGGAATGCTAAGTAGGAAATGTGCACAGAATATTATGCGATATAGTCTATTGATCGCCCAATCTGATTGAACTCACTTTTTCACGCTCACGACGTCTCGACATTGCTGCACGCAACTACACTTTCTGACCCCGCACGCAATAAACGCGTAATTGCTTTTCGAGACACAACATGTTCATCAGCTTTCAAGAGGAAGAAACAAAGAACTATGATTTTCAATCAAATTGAATGAAAAGAGAGCTATGCACACAATAATGCAAAACTTTTTCTTCTCTCCTTTTTTCCATGAAGATTGTGCTTCTTTTTTCTGTGAAGCTATCAAACTTTTTCCATTGTATCAAATATTCATATTAGTTTTAACATCAAAAGAAATATTTTTTGCATATTAAAATGGAATATCTTTTAAAACGCAGAGACACCGTGTTTGCTTGCCAATGGATTAAACAATGATTGCCGGGATTTTCTTCCTCGTCCGTCTTTTTTATTTATTTGGTTGAAGTTTTTGTACCACAAACACACTGCATGTTGTCTCCAAAATCCAGACAATACATGCATAATTCGATGATTCCTCTATTCTTTCCAGAAAAAAGAACAACTGCTATGTCTCAATGAACCCAAAGTAGAATAATCTTCAAATAAGAATAGAACGTCGAACAAGTATTTTGTGCATAAATTGTGTTATTTGTTGCAGCAAGAATATTGAGCACATTTGGATTGGGTCCAACAACCGATACATGGCTTCTGAAGTATAGTTTCGAAAATAGCATGTGGAACATAGAAGACAATCTATCTAACTATCGTAACCATAAATTTGTATTGTTTTTCACACCGAATTCGCAAATAGAACAGCACAAAAACGATGCTAAATGGAATGCCGGGACGACGACGACGACATGTAGTTTGTACAAACATGTTCGGTTGTGTGTGTGTGTGTGCTCAGGAATTAACCACCATTACTGAATTTTGTATTAAATACTTTCGCACGTTTGACTGGTTTATAACACTTACTTGGTGTATAATTTGGCCTTTTGTCTGCAGCACATGCAGAGAGTGAGCGAGCGAGCGGTAGTGTGGCGAAAACAGCGATTTGGTGTTTGGCAATTGTTCGAATTTCAAACAATATTGTTTATTATTACCTTTGCCGAAAAGTTTTGCATGTAAAGTTGAAAACTGGTGGATTGGAATGAATGAATGGATCTGAAGCGATGTGCTTTGCGCTAAAACAACTACCGCAGTATTACTTTTTGTGGCAATGCGTGCTTGCAAATACACCGGCAATACGACACTTGTGCCACCGAAAGTCGATTCGCTGTGTTTGCTTGCCGCTCGTTCGCGACTTTCTACAAATTTACCATTAATAATTCTAATTCGATGAGTGAGTGAGAGTATGAAATCGCATGGCTGTGTGCGAGAGGAGTGAGATTCACTTTCATTCTACGCACAAAATGGATGGATGGATGGATGGGAAATGTGTGTGCGATGCCAAAATGCGAAACATGAAAGAAATACTGATTCATTCTCGGGATAAACAACAACACCAATAATAACAACATTGAAATTACAAAAAGGGTAGCGCGTGTGGCGGTGGATACACACTCGTTTTTGTCGCATTGTCGGCTCTCACTTCTTATTCCGAATCGGTTTTTCATCACCACGCAGATATTCAACTGCCTCTCTTTCTCCCGCCCATCGCATGATGTTTGTGAATTGGTTGCTACATAAATTTTAAATTGCGAACACATATTTTCACATGGCATTGGCGTGGAGCATTACCGCAGGATTTAATCGAGAGCTATATTTGTACACGCAATTGGTGGAGAGATGAGCACAGCAAGCCAAATGCAGAGCGAGAGCAGAAAAAAACGATAGCGAGAGAGAAGTGAGTCAATTGGTGTTATCCCAATGTGTACACAACACACCGTCATCGCACACAGATTATTATAATTGAACTGACATCGACATGCCGAACACCGCTTGCGATAAGCCCAACTAAGAAGCAATAGATAAAGTTAATTATTATCTATTGATTAAATATGCAGATTATAATCAACTCGGTTTATATATTCCATCGGTTGACGTCAATTTTGACGAGCAACGAAAGCACCACCAAATGATCAATGAATACAGCGACTTATGATGGTAGTGAGTGCGTGCTGGAGTTGAAAGAAACTGCCCAATTTACAAACATTGATGGAAATTGATGAAAAACCTTTCAAAAAATCTGACTCGCTCATCGGCTAATGGTCGCTCCATTTATATTCAATGAATCTCAATTTTATTTAAGAATTGATCGTAAATTGCGCGATCAATTGAAACATAACGATTAAAATGTCAACTAAACAATGCTAATATTCGTAATTTGATTATTACCTACGGTAATTGGCCGCGCGTCGCATTGCACATTTCACAAGATCTATTGTTTATTGGATTTGAAAAATTACATATTTATTATTTGTGCGATTGTGAACAATGAATCGAAGAGCGAACGAGTGTTCCGTCATCGATGTTGCGTTGCGAACAAAACAAGGCAAACAATACATTTAAAAGCAATGATTTTTTTGTGTGTCTCGTGTTATTATTGTGATGTACAATAAACTATAAGAAAATAAATGGTGAATCGTTACAAAAGTCATAGTTAATATGAGACGAGCTAGCGCTGATGATGATACACTGAACGGCAGATAGGCTATAACGACGTCTCATAGCACATAGCAATAATAGAGCAATAAATACACACGATGTCGATTCTGCCGAGCAACTAATCACAATCGAATTGTAAAACGTATAATAATCATTCGATTGTTTCGATTGAGCATTAGATTTCAAGTAGTAATGTGATTGTGTGGTTCTCCATTATTAATCGTTATTGTTAGGCACTTTTGCGCGATTTCAATTTGTTCCGAATGTTTTTTTTTCTCCGCCTTTTCCCTCAAATTCCCTCTCTTTCACGGTGTTATCGCAATTTAAGGTGTAATTCAATGTGGAAATTACAAGACAATGAATGCGGCCATCACCGTGCCGTATGCTTAAAATATGAATATACACTAACAGTTTGATATCAATCGGTCATAATTAACCATAAAATAAAATCAGTAAACGAGCCAGAGAAAATTTTGAAAATAGAATCGCGCAAAAAAACACACGGAGAAATTCAGTTCAAAGCGTGGCAAAACAATGATAAAATTTATTGTGTGTGGTTTTTTTTATCACACATGCCAAATGACTTACGACTCGCGCAAAGACATTGAAGAAAGCCGTGAATAACGGTGAAGAGATTTAAAATGGAACGAAGGAAAAAGAAAAAACCAACAACAACAAATAAAAACCAGCAACAACAACCGTTATGGGACCGCGTGTGTTTGTGTGCGTTTCTATTAAATTTGTGCGCTTTTGCCACTAGACCTTTATCTCGACAGACATATTTTAAACAAATTGTCACACTCGCAACGCGAATAAATCATTGAATAATTGTGCGCGTTTTCGCAACGGCCATTAAAAATAAATAAAAAAACGACGACAATGGTCGCGTATTGAAAACCAGAAAAGCATTAGAAAATGGTTAATTGTCAGAGCTGGTCGATGTTGCGAGTGCTGTGGCCAAAGTTGATAAAGCCACGCACTCTTTTCCATTTTCACTTGAACACTCATTCTTCCTCTTCGTCGTCGTCGTCGTCGTCGTCATCGCCGTTTCATTGCTGTTGGACGGTTTTCATTGCAATAAAATAATAAAATGCGCTTCACATGAAAAATTAATAGACGCTTGATATACACGCTCGAATTGAGCGCCTAGCAATTGCATTAAATAGACAAATAATCGAGTGTGGGAAGTTGCCAATTTATTGTTTTATAAATACTTCACACATTTGACGGAGCGGATTTTTCTTCACCTCTCCATGAGTAAGTCGATGAATAATTAGTTTTGCACAGGCGGATCGCACAATTGTCATTCAACAAGCTGACAACTATGCCGAGCGTTTCATTTCTAAACATTCGGCGTGCAAAGTGCGAATTGCCATTTGCCGTTAGAACGCATCATAATTTAATTAATTTATGTATATTAAGAAGTCTTCGTGGCGATAAGTATCTCAATAGGCAAATTCAATTCTCTCGCTCGTTCGCTCTCTGTTACGCAAAAGTTCATTGTTTGTATTTTGCGTGTGAATAATTATCTGAGAACGATTATCGATGGAAAACTTTGCAGTGGCCAACCGACAATGTGCTAAAATATGCTTTGGAAAATGCTGTCATGACATGCTTGGTTCATTGTTGGTTTGCGTCATGATCAGCACAAGTGCAAATCAGTGATATGGAATATCACAACTGTTTCACACAGACACACAAAAATATATTTGACAAATTCATATCGGCAATGGCGATAACTTTTGCTGGTTCTGTCGAAAATGTTACACTAATCTCTGATCCAAGAAAAAAAAACATGTGCTGGGCAAATACTGCTCTGTTTTAATTTTAACCCTTTGAATTGATAAAAAAAAGAATGTTTTGAAGAAAAATTTAAAATTTAAAACTCATGTGATACGTGATTTTGCGCGTTGAATACATTTCCGCTTTGAAATGTTCAATCGATTATTCATACTTAAATTCAAAACGGCAGCCTAAACTGGAAAAAAGTTCTGAAATCCCATCTTTCACATTTTGCCATAATATGCAATTCACATGTGAATTCACTTTTGGATTTGGCGAATACATTCAGTAGGCAATCCTAAATTCAATCTCTCTTTCATCTGTTTGTCAAATGCGATGTGTAATTGATTTGCAACACGCAAAAATAAAATTAATTGCACATACACATCCGGATCAGTTTGGTTAATAAAGTGCCGATACACATTCAGTGGAAATGAATGGAAATTGAGCATTCTAATGATGCGATGATGACCAGTGCTCCGCAACCCTCGCTCACTCGCTCGGACTGAAAGCGAGCGCATCGAATGAAAAACTGCGTGTACCGAATGTAGAATACACACTCGCAAATACCGAATATTCATTGAATCCGGTCTCTTTCTCGCATCGGCCGCATTTGCTGGCGCTCGATTGCCGGTTGAATTTGTGAAAAACGTATGAGCATGCACATAAATCGAAATAATAATCTCGATGGCATGTGTATCGTGCACAAAACGCCGCATTTGCGCCGCTTTTCGGCCTCTCATTCTATTGCAAAAAAAAAAAAACGTAAAAACGCATCTCTCGCAACATTTTCCCATTCATTCATTATATTATTTTCGCATCGGAAAATATGCACAGAATTGAAGCCCAATGTGATCTAGGTATATGGCTGGCACATTCGCTTGGTTTGGAGCATAAGAGAGTGTGAGCGAACAAACAGCTTTCGCATGGTGGATTTTCGAGTATACACACACACACACACACACGCCGTGCCGTACAAACAATTTTGCGTATTCAAAACATTGACGCGCTAATGCATAAATGGAAAGGGCGAGTTAAATTTGCAAAACAAGCAATGATGAGAACAGGAAAGTGTGAATATTTATGTGAATTGCTTTGGCAAAAAAGCTAAATGAAGTCCAAAAATTGCATATACATATTCTCTCGCAATGAATGTGGCGTACACGAGATTTTCCAAGGGCAACAAGTTGAATGCCGTGCATTTGCAGGATCGAGTGCGTATGATGCCGACTAACCAAATAACATATTTTAACTGAATGAATTTTGCACAAAACCGTGCCCCGAAAAGTATGCGATGTGCTTGCCGCTTTGATAGCTGCAATTTTGTGTACATGACACCCGACAATATCAAATAAATAAGTTCAATGTCACTATTACCATTTCGATGCCACTGTTTACTATAGCGAAACGCACGTTGGTCCATTGCTATGGAGATTTTTTTGTATGCATTTAGAAAGAGGGACTTGTGAATTGCAAATTCGATTTTTATGCGAAACAGACTGATTGACAAATTTCACAATATTAAAAAAGGGGGAACGATACCTATTTCTTTTATTACGTTAAATCGTCGATTACATCGATAAACGATAATTTATTGACAATAAAAGTTCATAAATATCCGCAAAACTCTCGACGAAACATTTTCCGATACGGAAAATCGAACAATTGCAAAGTTCTTGTCTCGAGTTCGTCTTGCAACTTTGTCGTTGTTGTCGCCGCTTTTTTATTTCATCCCAACGACGTTGGCGCAGGATGCTCTCTATTCGCATCGCTTGAACATTGCATGACACTTTTTCATTTTTCGCTTTCGACAGCAACGACATTTGCCATATGTTTGCTTGTTGTTCACAATTTATATACATTCACATGCAGTAAATTATATTATGAACTCTCTCCCTCTCTCTCTGTCTCTCTCGTGTGCATGCTTGATATCTTTGGGATTTTCGTTACTTCTTGGATGAATGTTTTTCTTTTTGATACTTCTTGTCTCGAGAACGAATCGCATGTGTATATCTATTGCAGTTGAATGTGTACAATATGTGTATTATCGCATGTAATCCCCAAAAGAGCACTTTATCTCTGATTATTGTTGAAAAATGTAGGAAACAAGCGAAAAAAGAAGAAAAGCGTTGCATTCAAATGAAGAAACTATATGATAAAAAAAACAACCGAGTTTGGAACAAAAATATTGATTTTCAAAAGCATTTTAGCAATTTATGTAGCGTGTAAGTCAAACAATATTCACAAGACATGAATGAAATCTAACAGAGATCCTCGATACACACATACACACCGATTGAACGCGACATAAATTGAACAAAATCCATCTATATTCTATACTCTATGGACCATTGCATGGTCCCAGCATCCAAAGTTGTCTCGGGCAAAATCGTGCGCGAGTAATCGTTTTGACTGCTGCCGACTTTGCTCACCGATAAATTGTGTGTGTGTTTGTGCGCGCGTCTGATACGGCTGAGACGCCGAACCAGCAGCGGCTAAAACACATGGGAAGACAGTACGACCGAAAAAAATGGCTTCAATCGTTTGCTTTCTGTTGTCTTCGGCTAAAAGCCATGCACAAGACAACTTTAAATATTTATGTGTAATGTCGGTTATTTTGAGGTGAAATGAAAATAAATAGGTTTGTCGAAAATGGAAGCAATACTGAAGGCAGGTAGTTCTATCTATAAATTGCTGACGAATCGAAATGGTGTGAAAGAGACCGCGGTAGAATCCATAATTTATATGGCGATGCGAAGGTATCATTGCCAAAAACCGGTTCGAGCTCATCACGAAGACAATGAGACGGAAGCCCGTAAGAGATTGTTTGCTGCTGATGATGCTCAAGATATCGCCATTTGATCGTCCATTTGAATTATCTTTGCGCTCAAAGTGTGCAATTATTAGTGATTCAGTGTCTAAATCATCATCTCAGCGAGCGAGAATGGCGCGCAGAGGCAGACATGCCATTATCGCCAAAATATGCACATGTCCACAATCAAATGCATCAACTTGAAACTTGAATTCAATCGATTCGCCTTTCATATATTGTTATTATCATGTTTTGATGTGTTGTACGCATTTTGTTATCTGTCTTTCCTTTTCATCTTTCGAATGGATGGAATCTCTCTGTGGGTTTGGATCGCCCATTCTCTCACTGCAGCATCCATCGATTACATTCATTTCATAAATTGCACGTTTTCCCATTTAAATCGGGTTTTCTTCCAAACCATTCAAATGAAATAATAACAGCATGCAGGAAAAAAATTCAGTCAGCGACCGACCGAAAAAAAAAAAAAAAACAATACAGACACATAACAAATTCATGATTAAATAATGCATAGATTTTTATGTAAATAACAGAGCAAAACCAGTGTAGAATCGAGAGACAACGAGAAGAATAATTGCGTGTAATGGCAACGGATAGAGAGGAACTAAGGATTTTGGAATTGTTTGTGCCTGTGCATCGCATAATACCATGGCCCGTGAATGAACCAATGAATGGATCTATCCATTTAAGAATATTTTCTGTCAAAAGCAATAGTGAATGGGAAAAACATAATTCGCTTGTCGAATATGCACACATTTACTGATATTCATTTCTCTTTCTGTTTTATCGTGCATATTCGAATCTTGTGCACACACACAAACAAGATGAATGATTACAATGTAGAAGCCAAACACGTATTGCATTTGGAACAAAAAGAGAATGAGAGAGAGAGAGAGACGGAATGGGAACATGACGCGCTTCCGCAAAATGCAAACACTCATCAGAGCCGTGGAAAACACAGAAAAGACAAATAAACGCGATCAAACAAGAGCATAAAGAAAAATATTTGCCAGAAGAATCTATATTCTCCATACCAATCAACGAGACGTTGTGCGATGAAAGACGAACATTGCGAATCAATGAGATTGATGCATGAATAGGAGGCATACACTCGCTCACTCACTGCACAGCACTCATGCAATTCTCCGTCTCTCATGGGATCGTTTAACGATTGTGTATTTAGCAAACATACCGAGTAATGAAATGCATTGAATAATTGGTAAAAATATTTGCGAATTTCGAATGCACACGTCTGGCAGTGAAACGTTCGCACACAAACACTTGTTCTCTCTTGATTCTCCAATTCTAAAGTAGATTAAAGAAGTTCTCTCTTCGCCAAATAGAATCCACTTGGCGTTGCCATTGTTTTTGTTGCTTTTGTATTTCGGTTTTATGTGTGAATTTTTCATTTTCTATTGGCATAATGAACGAACGATTGCGAGGCAGTTGTACTGTGTGCGTTTGGTGCTTTTTATTTTTCTTTCTCTCACTGTTTGCTGCAATTGCATTTGTGAAAATATGCGTTATCGTGGGTGCAGTCAGCATCCGTCTTTCGATTCGGTTGCTTGATTGCCTTATGAATGATGGCTCAACGTCACGAACATCTATCTACCCATTTGGCATATCAATCAAGAATGCCTTTAATTTTTTCATATAATTTTGTCAACCGGCGCACTCTAATGGTGGAACCAAACAAAAAGAATCTGTGCTGTGCATCCATTGCATTAACGAAAATGCTATTTTCATTGTGCAATCAGGTTGCTTATAAAGATCACACATTCCATCCCGTTCCAGGCTGCTCGTCGATTTCTCACTCCGAAACAATGACTTAAAAGTCAATTTTTCATGTTCAGCTCATCCGTATGCGCTTAGAATATATCAATAGGTATTGTGCAATGCAAAAGCATTTTGACACGTTTCTAAAATGATTCAGGCACACACAAACAAACAAACACGAAATTGAGACAGAGAAAAAGAGTTGCATCCATTCGTATATGTGTAAGTGTTTGTGTGTGTTTGCCTGATGACAATTATTGGTGCGAGTGCAAAAAATTGCGCACACGTCACTCAACGCAAAACATACATGGTGAAGTGCATCAATAAAGCGATGCCACCTCGAGAATACATGGATGGCTGGTTGGGTTGGATGGATGGTTCAAGGTAGACGTTGGTGAGGGTGCTGAGTTGATGAAAATATCAGCTCGGCTCATTGCCATAGATGAATGCTTCGAAGGATGATAATTAGTAGCTCTAGCAGCACTCATATGTGTGTCTTATGCGCATACATTGCAATTCGTCTGTTGTCGTTGCTGCTTCTATTTGTTTCTTCTTTCTTTTTCATTTCAATCAGTTCGCTTCAACTTTTTTCTTCTTGTCTTTCGCGTTGTGCGAATTAATTACTTGTCATGTGCCAATGATAATAATAACGCGTGATGATATTTTTAAAGGAAATGCATCGAAATATACACGATGCATGTAAATGTGCCGAAGAACAGAATGGAAAATGTGGCTGTCGAAGTGGATATGTGCTATGCTTTTGGATTTTTTTTTTTTCGTTTCAAAATGTGTAATGTTTATTATTATCATGCGCGTCATTACAATTATACCATTGTTCTATTCACTTTGGCCATCTACCTCTCATGTGCGCGCGTTTTGTGTGTGTTTTACGTTTTTTGCATCGATTTTCCGTTTTTCTTCTATTCACATTTAGTTGCATGATTGTCTCTATTGAATGTGAATAGGAAAAAAAATCTGCTTTTGAAATGCACTCATTTTTATGTTTTCAACTGTCTTCCCGGAATGAGAGACAAGTTACAATTATTATCGTTAGCTTATAACGACGCGAAATGGAGAGAAAAAAAAACCATAACTCTCACGTAATATGCAAACGCACATCAAAAATAAAAGTAAAACGAAAAAAATTCAGTAAATGAATCAACTTCCTGTTTTCGAGTGTGAACGATTTGGTTCGATTGAATGCGCGCATTTATAAAATATAACACATAAATTCGAATATTGGATTTTGTTTATGGGTTTTGTACTGACTGACTGAAGACAGCCGAAAAAAAATTATTCATTTTGCCGAAGGGAAGTTGGAACGAAGGAAAAAAACGCACCATCTCCTTAAAACTTACGCGCGCTCAACACTTTTCAAACCCTTTTCCATTCACTCGCCTTTATTTGTTCGATCCAAATTCGTATTGAACCGAACCAAAAATTATTATCTCGAATGCACACTGAAAAAAAAAAAACAATCCCAAAACTAATCATATTCATATTTCAAAGGTAGAAAAAAAACTTCCGCGGATCGAGAAAAAAAAGTAAGCTCCGAACGGCTGCCAAACACGGAGAGAGACAGCATGAAAACAAAATAGCCAAAAATGAACATGCGTGCACGATGTAATTGTTCATTACGTGAAATGGATTTACATGGGTCCAAATCAAACATTTTCTTTTCGATTCGGGCGAGCGTTCGAAGATTATCGAAAAGGACAGAGATAGAGATAGAAAAAACGCGTGTTCCCTTCAACCCTTATATCGTCGCTCGTCTCACACGCTATATGGCAACCATTTTTTTATTTTTATTTCGACGAATTCAATCGCTTATGTGACGATGACGCCGAATGAAGTCAGCTTGATTATTATTATAGATTTATTATAATTTTGATAGAAAAAAGCGCGCGGTCGATGCTTTTCAGTTGTTTGCCAGCGATCCAAATGTCTGAATTGATGATGATGATGAAAAAAAAAAAAAAAACTGTATTTCACGTCACAATAATTCGAAAATCGAAATCGGGAAATGATTATATTTGTGTGTATGCATGTTTTCGGTACATGTTTGCAATTGATGGAAACGCGATCAAACCCTCTTCCTTGCACACAAAAGACGATAACCGGTTTTTCCACTATACTTTTTTCGCTTTGAAAATTAATATAATTGAAAAAA
The DNA here is from genome assembly GCA_028476595.1 of Obolodiplosis robiniae. Taxonomy (NCBI): domain Eukaryota; kingdom Metazoa; phylum Arthropoda; class Insecta; order Diptera; family Cecidomyiidae; genus Obolodiplosis; species Obolodiplosis robiniae. Next base: position 4,629,072 of record CM052015.1, on the reverse strand, counting down.
ATAACATTGCATTTGTAAAGTTAGTTGGGTTATTGTTTTTTGTTTCTGTCGCTCGTTCTGCGCGCAATTCGCTGGATATGATGTGTTCGAAACGGTTTCCTTAGCACCCTGACACCATGTATACAGTTACATATGATAGGATTTTCGTTAGCATTTTAAACAGTGAAATATATACTTCTCTCTCTCTCTCTTCCTCTGTCTCTTTCGTCTGACGAACACATTTGCATATCGTCTGGCATGGATCTTAGTGTAGTCTAAATGCAATAATGAGCTTCGCCGCACATTCTGAACACTCTATCAATACAAATGGCGAAATTAACTGTAACCAGATCGAAATGATGATGAAAACGAGTTTCGGAGAGTACAGAGAAAAAATGTCTCGATTTCATTTTTTGCTTTTCGCCTTCTCTTTTGTTTCATATTTTCGCATTGGCGATAAAGCTGATTCAAGTTAGATTTTCTGAAAACCCTGCGGATAACTAAATGAATATGATAATATAATATTTTTGGCGTAGTTCAAATTGAAAAAAAAAGATTTGCTCAATTTGTGGTCTTTTCACATAAAATTGCCCATTGGCCGCTTGCGTGCGCCATATTGAATAATTAGTTGATATATTCAAATGTTCAATATAAAAAAGGAAATTATTCAGAGTTTCCTCTCTCTTTCATTAGCTAAAATGAAGCATATCGATTCCTTGCGATGTCATTCGGATATATCATTTGAAGCGAAGTTGAGCAAATCTCGAAGAGCCGATATGAATTGAATAGTCGCAATTGAATATGATATAATCAAGCATTGAGTTGGTTATATGCCAAATGTATTGAAGATTGATTCAGTGAGCCGACGAATGCGTTCAAATCGAATCAAAATCATTGAACATACGAATAGCGAACACGCCTCAACTATCCGTTTATATATTTGTACCCCAAACTATAGATACATAAACTCTTAATTAGAACGTGACTGTGCGCTGTTAAGCCCTTTTTGTCATCGATGACGAAGTACATAAACCAACATTCGAATTCGCTGTTTTTGTATCTAGTTTTTATGTCCGTACATAATAAATATTGTAAAGTTAATTTATTCAGCGCGCATTAAATAAAAATGTTTCGCAAAAGCAACGTCGCACAGCCAAAATCAAATGATGAATATTGTCCAATCGATAAGGACGAATGAGAGATACGTTTGCATGGCGTGTGTTTTTCGAAGACTCGATTGAGAGAGTATTGAATACTGTCGACTGGCTCATATTCCACATCGTCGTTAATACAACCCCTAAAAATGTCCCACAATTTAAGTATTACACAAACGGATCGCATGAAAATTTTGACTGTTTTTTATCATAGAGAGAGAGAGAGAGGGAGAGGAAGAGAGAGAGAGAGAGCGAGCATCAGTTTAAAATTTTTGGCTGTTTTGTTTTTTATTGTTCGTTCGGGTTGTTTGTGTAAATTGAAAGAGGCAGGGGTTCATGTACACTCTATCTGTGTGTCCCTCACTCTCCCGTTGTCGTTTGCGACATGCCGCCATTTGATCTCTTAAGCTGGATGTTTTGTTTGTATCAGATGTTGGCGTTGTGTTGAACGCGCTTGTGTATCACATAAATCGTATTTGTCTATGCTTTGTTTGGTGTTTTTTTGTTCTCATGTTGAATGTCTCTTCTCATTAGACATCAGCCCATTAGACGGTCAGGCAATCTGCACGTATAGAGCAAATTGAATGCGACAAAACAGATGATCCAGCACCGGCGATGTTATTAATTATTGATTCAACCATCTCGAGCTGCCGTCGAACATTAACTACACCATGCTTCTTTTTGAATGTTTAATTACAATTTCGACAGAAACAAAATTGATATACACTTAAAAGGCAACAAAAGCATATCGAGTCTAACGAATGTTTTCGTTTTATAAAAATTCCACATTTTTTTTGGAGATAACAAATGTGTCACGACAAACAAATATAAATGCAGAAATAATATATTTTTGATAAAATGTTTTGCAATTTCGATTTTGGCGAGCTGTTACTAAGTAAAACGTGGCCAATCACTGAATGAGCTCATTTTATGAAACAAGTATCAACTTCATTGGATTTTGGACGTAACATTAATCGCATTTTCCTAATAAATATTCTCAATTTGCATTAAACAACGGCAATAACACCTGTACTTACGTATATTTCACACAAAATGCACGGACAGTGTAGACGAAGCAAAATTAGAAATCAATAAAGGTAGGAGCCTTGACGCTCATTTTCTCACACGCCTTTAAAACAAAACACACATCGACTAAAAAGCATAGACAAACTGAAAAGCAGCTATCACACCTCAGGCTCGCTCTCACTCGCTCAAAAAATTTAGCCGGCAAAAATGGCATTCACTTAATTCCAATTAGATTAGTATTTTGCATGCACGATACTTTTCCATCGTCATAACACTTGGGAATACGATTAGCCACAAGTAATTATCGAATGCGTTTCTCAGTTCAATTATTGAAAAATGCTCACTCAAGCACCCGCTAATACACATCGTGTTTGCGCGCGCGGTGCGCGAGTTTGCGTTCGCTCTTTTTCCATTCATTATCGGCCATTTCGACTAATTATTAAGGCGGTTGCAATTCGATGATTAACTTTTTTTTCGTTGAAATCGAAACGGAGTCGAATTATGTCACCCAAAATGCAAATAGCCAAACATAATTAATTTCCGCCTTAAAAAATGACGCTGATTCGCTTGCATTCAGGTAAAGATATAGCCACGATTGCATATCGCTTAGTTCGATCATCAACAAAATATCCATAAACAAATTGTAAGCTATTATTAGCGCTGATGTCATTTGCGTAGACGCGGGATTCAACGCTCACCGCTTACATACGGAATTGATCATGTGTCGATCGAAATAAGAAATGTTTCATTGAAATATCGACCAACATTCAAAGTATTTTATTCGAAAAATGGATTTTAAGAAGTAAAAATAATAGTGTCATCGAGTGGTTTGTGGGAGAACAATGATATTGCCGAGTCAATTTTTTTCCAACAAATTATGTGTGTTTATCAATTGGCCACTTACGTGGTCGATTCGAACTAGTAGTTAATTTTTAATTTCATTTCATGTGAAATGATTTTTTATTTCGTTGAATAACAACAGAAATTTTGAATTGAAACATTAAAATGATAAATAAAACACAATGCGTTTTGTCAACAGTAATCAAATCAACGAAATGTTGTCCTGATTTATCAAATGTTACACATTTTTCGTGAAGAAGAACACATTTGCACAATTTTAGCCGAAAAAAAGCACAATTTTCGTTCCACATAATCGTTATACTTGACCCAATTAAATAATAACAACAATGAACATAAAACTGGCAAATAAAATGGAAACACATTTTCGTCGAATTGAAGTACATAGAAAAAAGGTTGACGACTAAAAATTGGTGGTATTTTTTGGTTAATCCGGCAATGAGAAAGCGAAAAACTTGTAGACAGCAACATCGTCTCACTGTTTCATCGTATTCAGCAAATTTTGTGCGGTTTTGTGTGTATGTGGGTTGGTGTCGGTGTGCATAATTGTTGTCAGAGACATCCAAAACAAATGCCATACGCGCTCATTTTAAAAGGCATTTGTTTTGATTTCCAATCGAAAATATGTTCGATTTGATCGTGTGAGGAAATCGAAATGTGTGACAAATTGCTGGCTTGACACAGAAATGCAGTTATCGTTTGAAATGCAATAAATGGAACAAATAACAACTTGGGTGCGAAATATCACGCATTGCATTCTTATTAGAATGAGCAAAACATTCAAAATAGACATTCAGACGCATCAGAAGTGGCAGTGTTAAAATTTCTAATGTAAGGTCATGCACTGCAGAAAACATTATGTACATTTTCACACATTCATTCGTCTCGATTCATGTATTCCAACTAGCAATCAATTTAGAATATACAGCGCTAGCGAGTGAAGAACAAAACAAAACAGCAACAAATACACACAAATTGACTCATGTGTCTTCATGCAAATTTATATGATGCGCGTATTGCACCGCGGCGTCTTTTTCGCGAAGTAGAAAACCATATTAATCACTTGTTTGTAAAATGATTAAATAATATGCGAAATGGGAATGCGAAAAAAGAAGAGTTCGCCTCGTCAAACTACAGGGCGTACAGCAGATAGAAGAAAGAATGAGGAAAATTATTAGCAGAAAATGACGAGCGAGAAAAGAAAGCAAATTGGAATTGAGTGTGTGTATGTGTGTGTGTATAAATGGCGATTTCTTTCGCTTTATTTAATTGCAATGGCTGCAAATATGTAATTTGTTTTATTAATTGAAACACAAATGTAGTCTTGTTTTCGCGAATTTCAATCGAGCGATATGCTTAATGATATTGTAATGATCGTTTTGTTCGCTATCAGTCCAGAACAAGCACCACATACGATATGCAGGCAAATTAGAGTGAATGGCAAGTGGTTCTGGCCAGCTTAGAATACGCGCACTCATAGTTGGTTGTTATCACCATTCGAGAGAAAGAGTGAGAGAGAGAGAGGCGTTCTAATATAATGGCTTTAAATGTACAATTTGTTCTTTTTTCTTTCAATTATTGTGAATACATCATAAACTGCTCGAATGTAATGTAAATGCATCCGTTTTGGTGCATATGAAGGTGCGTGTGAGCGCCATATGAAAATGGAGGAAAAGCGCCAAAATACGAAAATCAACAATGAAAGCGACTATTAAATCGCGAAAAATATGGAAAATAATAGCAAATACACACACAAATAAAAATGCAAAAATTAAATGAATGAAGAGGAAAATAGACACATCGATTTACATATTCTCCACTTCATACAAATCGAGCAACTGTATAATTACAATATAGTGCGTTGTAGCGCGTATGCGTTAACAAATTGTTGCTGATTTCGTACGATCGTAACCGCACTATTGCGATATTCTCGCGCGCGTTTGCATCAAATGCGTTGTTTTTTTTATTATATCGTTGCTTCTTTGCATTTTATATGCATTGCGAAAAAATATGCAGAAATGTATCAATCGCATTTGTGTGTTTCTTTTTTGCTATTCACTCGCTCATTTTACTGCATCTTAATTTCATTTATTGCTCTTGTTGAAAAACAATTAAAATTAAAACTATTTGTAATGATGCACAATAAAAATTATAATGATTTCGCTGATATGGATGCATTCGGGGAATGAGAGGCGCTCGGCGCGAAAAAAGCAGTTCCTCGAGAATAATGTGCGCGAGAGTGAACAAACGACACGATGGCAAATATGTGTGTAACATTAGACAAAGTAATTTCACAGTGTGTATTGTGTGTATATATTATGTTGAAGCAATCATAAATCATTCATTGCATTCTTCGTAATGTACAAAATATGCATTGCAGAGAGCTTGAGTGAGCGCAATTCAATGCGCAATGATACACACATGAAAATTGCCGTTTGCAATACGCGATTTGCAAAATCTGAAAATAAATACGAGATCTGATCATTCCGGTGAGTCTCGCTCTTTCACGCGAGCGCGCGCGCATCACTCGCTTGTCCGTAATTGAATCGAAAACACAATGCCCGAATCAAACGAGAGAGTAATGCGAATCGAACGAGTGGTCAGCCAATAGCTGAGCAAAACAATGCAAACTGTATCAAACAAAATAGATTTTCAATTGAAATCAAGAAGTAAATGTAACTGAATATTGTGATACATATACATCGCAATCGTATTATAGGTTAATCGTAGCAAGGCGTTTCGCATTATCGCCGAGAAACCGCATAAATGTGCTGTAATCATCGAAATAAATGCCTTGAAAAAGAAAGAAGAAATAAGCGCTGCCGATTACAATTTCCAGAGAATCGAAATCATGATAAAGAGCGTACAAACACACCGGAGCACAACTCGTCTGATTTCACAGAAAACTGATGCCTGATCGAAAGGTGTATGTGTGTGCATGGTTTTCATTCGATAGCCATAGGTATAAAATACTACGAAATTTGTCGAGCGAATGAGCAACGGGCATTTGCGAACGAGATCCAATTTGTTAAGCAAGTCTTTTCGTTGGCCTATTATTTGTGTGTTTGGTTTTCAATTTCACGTTCCCCGCAGTCCGATACAAATTGATGAAAATCACCAACATTCTGGAAAATTGCTCTCGCGAATTGCACATTTCATTCGTATTACTTCACCTTCTGAACTTTTCTTTTCCGTGCTCAAATTCAAGCGCATCTTTCTCTATAATTTCTTCGTTTTGTGTATGTTTCATTGTGCCGCTGTTGCACCTAAATAGCTCTCGTATTTTTTACTTGTTCGCGTTGGCAAAAACAAGTCAAAACATCTGATTTTAACATTGTAAAGAATCATCACGGTATTTGAGCATTAAAAAATGACTCCGAAACATGAACAACAAACCGATTGAATAGCGCACGAAAAAAAAGCATTCGTCGCGCTCACAATTAAAAATGTGTGAATTTTTTCGTTAACTGGCGTTTCGGGTAAATTGCAATGATAAGAAAAAACGAAAGAAATGCACGTGAATAACACAGCACACCAGCTAATTGAGATTTGATTTGAAAAACACGCGGCTGGAATTTAAAAGGAATTAGTTAGCCGTTTTGTTATGAAATTTGTGCACATTAGAATGAAAACAAACGAGTTGATTGAATAGAAAAAAACACACAGAGATCTTGTGCGCTTGCATGGGGAATTTGCGAATAGAATGGTCGCCAAAGAAAATATGCAGAGACGATATGCGTTTTTGTTGAGCGCACTCGCATATCAACTCAGCAAGTCGATTGAAATCTGAATAGTCAAACCGAACCTGAGACTCACACTTAAACGAATCATACAAATCATTTTCAATTCGATTAATGCAATAAATATGGCGCAATTCTTTTTCGCTGCATTCAGCACATTTTCTGTAATTTACCGGGTGCATTTTCACATTTGATAAATGTTATTTGATTCGAAATATCACCGATTTCATTTCATTCGCAGAAAATCCTTGATTGTGTACAGGCGAGAAGGTATTAAATAGGATCACGTACACATAAAGCATCTGAAATAACAGTCAAACAATCGACACGTAAGGAGGATCATGAAAAATGTCTGGCTATTATTTTGCTAGATTTTAGCAAACATTTATTGTTCCTTACTAGTGGTGTAGGAAATTGGGCGACAAATGTAAGAAATAGTTTCGCAAATGGAATGGGAGAAACAAAGTTCAGTCAAATATCATTGGAAAGAGAAAGGTCTGTCACAGTCTCAGTCACGATTTTCTTATAGTTTCATTTCAGAAAATTGTGACATTTGATTGGGCCGCGATTGCACGAATTTGAAAGCCAATTAGAAAAGGTGAAAAATTTGTGATCGTGTTGCTGATCAATGGCTTGTGAATAGACCGAGAAATATGTATTCAAAAACGGTTTGTTGCACTCACTGGACTGTCAATCAAACAATTGAATGAACTTTCGAATCCATCTTTTATTAACGACCGAAAGTGATCGAGCAACAAAGCCACCAAAAATTTCAATCAAATTTTTTAGCGGGCACAAAGCCAATGAACGCGCTGATCAAAAGACAGTCTGCCAAGTTAACAAACTTAACAAGCGGTGTGGAACGGGGGAAAAACGCACATCGGAGACTTGCACATGGCTGCGACACAAAATAGAATACCGCGAATACAGTTCGGTTTTTTATGCGATCGAAAGAAAAACTCAACATGAAATGAAGCTAAAGCAACTGCGGATCACATGAAGAAAAAAAAGAACCAATTAATTATCACATCAAATGAAATTAACATCATTTCGGTCATCGGGCAATGAGCGAGATGCTCTCATCTGATTGAATATGAACAAACGATATGTGTACCAATCGTGTGTGTTTGTATGTGTGTGATCTGGCCAACGAAGCAAGTTAAAGTGTTTGCACTGTTTAAAGCACATTGCTAGTGCACGCGCGACACATATTTCGAGTGTAGCTGCTTCTTGATCGCATCATGAACAAGTCAGATGGACACCAAAAATAAACAAAAAACTAAAAATCAGACAGCCAGCTATAGCGCCAAGGCGAAAATGTGAGTGTGACTGATGATTAGTTGAGCTACGATTAATTAATTAAAGCAAATGAAAGAAAGACACAAAAGAAATAAACGGCATTCAAATGAAATGTATCTAGCAAAATACATCTGCCGGATTGAATGTGATCACACCTTTTCGAATGATCATCCAGTAATTTTTCATTTGTTTTGTTTCGGCGACTGTTTTTTTTTTTTTTCATTCAAGTGTTTTTTTTTACTTCTTCTTTGCGACTAGTTTCACGCAACGTCTCGCATTCTGTTGGCAGAGCCGCTCATTCCAGTGGGAAAACCGATGCGCTGCTCTTTTTTTTCTCATCGAATCGCTTCTCATGTAAATTGATTGCCAAATTCATATCAGACAATGAACAAAACGAGCATCAAATCGAAATATAAATTTCCCTTCAGCATTTTTAATCGAACGCATTCATTTGTATGGTGTATGTCTTGAGAGCCGATTCGGTGGTTGTCAGTCAATGTCGAATATTATAATTATTAATTTTTTGGATCATTCGGTCGATTTGATGCGCGCGGCAGCGACGACGACGACGGCGGAGCAGCGGTCAATAGTATACACATAAACCGCAAAAGGATACAATGATTTCTTTCAATAATGTTACTCTTATCTCGTTCCCGGGCTATTTGAAATGCATTCGTCTCTAATCAAGAAAAATTCAGTCGTCATTAATAAATAATCAAATTCTCGTTAGGGCGGCTGAACTTATTCGCTGCACATTTCATCAATACCGAATCTCACATGCACATATTAAATGTGAAAAAAAAAAATGAAAAAAAGAGCAAGCGGCAGCAGCATCGGATACATTTTTTTCTTCGATTTTGTTTCATTTTAGTTCGTGTGTGCATTGTGTAGAAATTCCTTTAATCGGTGTTGCCTGTTCTGTTCATATCACTCGATTTTTCATTTCCACAGACATTGAACGCCGCGCGATGAGGAATTAAAAAGGCACGGATAAAGACGAAGAGAAAAAAGCACACACGACCAAGTCAAAAAATAATATTCAGGTTGATTTGTAAGACACATTGCAATCGTTATTTCACGTATTTATTTATTGAGTATGGGCTGATTTAGCCCATCGGTTAAACGATGAACGACAATACACACACAAACAGCATACAACAAGTTGATATGCGGAATAAGACAGTAGAAGTAGATAGCTTCAAATTATTAATTTCATTTCATTTCGTTCGACCAACAACAAAAATGTGCCCACTAAATTTGATTGCCCGTTGAATACTGTTCGGTTCGATTTGGTTGTCTTGTAATAATTCTCGATATTCTCTCAATCTCATGCTCACACAATGCTGCTGGCTCTGATCTGACTGATTCTTTCTCTGATGAATGCATGTAAAAATTATAAACACCGAGCAATTTTAGGAATATATTGTGAGTGTGTATATATGCATCGCGGCTCAATCATAATGGCTTTTTGCAAGCCAGCGAATAAAATTCAAAGTAGAAATGAAGCACATGAAATGAACAGCAAAATTAAAACTCTTTTCTCGTGCATTTATTGCTGATATACACCCATCGGAATATTAATAGGCTGTGTTCTCTGCACATCAAAAAAATCCATTTCAATGAAAACGCACGGTGTGTGCGAGTGTTGTTGTTGGTTTTTGTTTCGCTCTCGAATTTTATTGCACTGTCGAAATGAAATCAATGGAAATAATAGCCGCAAATTATGAAAATGCCACGATTCACCTTTGAGAGCCAAGAGATCGCCGATTAAGACGATGGTGCCTAATGTGTGACGCCGTGCGCAAAATTTAAAACAAAGAAAATATTCCACAAATTTTTCCACCAATAACATAGCACTCGATTCACCTTCCACTTGATGGCCAATCGTATCATTGTTGATACGGTCATTTTTCGCATTGAAATGAAGTTCAGTTTTGCTCTTGAGTGTGAGAGAAATAATAAGGAAACAAGGTCAATTTCCAAAATGAAAGCGGATTGTTTGAATTTGTGTTTGTCCAATTGTTTTAGGAAAATTGCCGATTTATCCAATTTTCGGACTTTTTTCTGGTTTTCTTTTGTTTACATTTTTCTTATCGATCGATGGACATTTTGACGATCGAAATTCACACAGACACTCTTCATTCACACACTATTTCACACTTTACACTATGTTTTTGGAGTCCATTTCACACCAATTTTCATATACACACCACGGACAAGCATTTTCGCATTTCAAACTTATTCAAGAACAATGCAAGTGATATATGGATGGATGTAGATAATTACCTGTTGCCAAAATTGTGCTAATAAGTAAATGCGATCATTTTTGAATAACCAATCCATTGATTGAACAGCCGGCAAATCCATATCGGCTGCTCCTGCACTTTGTGGCACTGTTGGCTGCATTCGACTCGTTTGTTTAGAGGCAATGCTCTCCAATGCCAACAAATTCTGTAGACTTTGCAGCCCACTGAAACCCTCCGAAGAGGGTGCGTTCGTTAAATATGCCGTGATTATATCCCGATCAAACTGAAATTAAATCGACCTCCGCACAGCGTTCGGCTATTTTATGCATTCAATTGACTTATTTTTTCTTTTCTTATCAATTTGTTTTTCTCAATACTGGCGTCGAGAGCAATGCGCTTTTGTTTTTATTTTATTTATATATTCAAGCTCTTTTTTTTAATATTTTTTCTTGGAATTCATATTCAGACAAAATTCACAAACTCAATTATCGACCATCGCCAATAAAATCGGGTTTCTGTTTATTGCTCGCCGCTTAGTATTCAAATCAATTGATTATTTTCAAATTTCGATAAACACTTGTTATTTTTACTTATTTTTGAGGAGGCTGAATGTCAAATATTCGATAAAACTCGATAATGCTTGTTTTCGGTTGCCACTAATCACCATTTGTTTCTTGTTAATCGAACAGATTTCGTTATCGCATAAAATCTAATCCAAATAAATAGATTGGTTTTTTTAGTTGTTTTGTGTATTTTAAGCTTTCGATAAAATCAATGAATCAGTTTTATCTCACTTTTCCACAAACTCTACACTTTGTTCATTTCAACCAGTTCAAAAAAGTAGTTCTTTGCACCAAATTTTAATTTGAGTTTTCCTTTCAGAAAAATCTTCCACAAAAACACAAAATTTCAATAAAGAAATAATAACGCACAAATCAGAAAAAAGTGGATAAATTTTTATTTTTTATTTTTTGGAAAATTGTTTGATGAATGTTGGAATTGTCTTGGAAAAATTGTTGTATTCAGTTGTGGGATGCACTATCGATGTACGCAAATTTGTAACGTTTCATTTATCGTGGTTGTCACTTGACTGAAAACCGTTGCAGTCTACTGATGACATTCACTTGTTCATTCACACACCGATCACTTTGTGCTTGCGGTTTGATTGTTGTCAATTCTTTTTTTTTTTTAAATTGTTGTTTTTTCTTCAAATGCTTTTTTGTATGTTTTTTTTTTCTTCGTCGTAAATTTCTCTTGTCTTCGGGCTGCTTTAAATAATTTGCTTGTATTTGATTTGTTTGTTCGTCATTCGTTTGTTTTGTAAACCGATGAGAAACTGAATAAATCCATACGCCTGAGCGGTGTATCGATGTACTGGATGTAGCCAGAAACCAAAAATATCAATTGGGGAAATTACAAAAAAGTATACGGGGCCGTACAACATACGATGTTGCTTGGCATGTAACCAGCAGTTGACTAAATCGAACTCAAAACATTGTATTCACTGTTGCCTATACGATCCACATGCACAACACGCAACGCCGCTTGTATGTGAAAAGCACACGGAGAGTCGGAATCGAATCAAACAGGAATCATAATAACAATAATAAATATGCCACAGAGCCGAAAGACGTACCATACCAAAACAGAGAGTGAATAGAACGAACGACCGACCGATATATCGGTGGCTGAAACATCTACACACATATATAATGCTGATGGTAAATACATATGACAGAGCGAGCGAGCGAGCGAGCGATGAGCGGCAAGCGGGTAAGTAGCAGAGAGCAGTGTCAGTAGTTAAATTTGATCACACACAAGAGTACGAATCGGTTCGAATCTGTCGTTGAATACGATTTGTACAAATAACTCACAAAGATACAACGATATTCATTCAATACACCCATACACGCTGCCAACGAGAAACGGTGGATTGAACGAATACATAGACAGTTACACACTCAGCAGAGCACACTGCTGATATTCATTTAGAGTGAATCAATTTCCATACATAAAAATCGCCGAACGCACGACACACACCAGGCCGAAAGAAGAAGAAGGTGACGAAGAAAAGAAACAGAGGAAGACGGCAGCAACAATGACAATAACACACACACACACACATAGAAAGGGAGATACATGCACATCGGCACTCGAGAGTGGATAAATGAAGAATGAATGGAACGGAACGAACCGAACGGAGTGAAGAAAAAAAGCAGCAACAACAACAACAGCAGCACGATCTAACCGAACGAACGAAATGGAAAAAAGCCGAACTTGTACGCACACATTCGCGCACTGTTCAATACGGTAGAAAATAGAAAGAAATCGCATTAATAAGAATATAAGTACGGCGTGTATATTGGAAATATAGCTCACAAATGGGACGGGTATTCGGTGCTGCATATACTCGAATCAAATGAGGATATTCACTCGAACATTTGTACTCACCAGCATTTGCACTCAATTCGTCAATTCGGATTTGTTGATTTCAAGTGGACACATTGAGTGGTTCTCACAGCCGACATCGACTGCCCGAATTGCACTCGAGCCGATGCCGTGCGCAATGCTTTTTATGAGCCACAGCCGCAATTTTGGTCGTGCATTTGATCGCGTGCTATCTCAATACATTTATTGCAAAATGATTATTCGCGTGATTCATTTCAAGAGTTCAGCAATGACAGATAGAATTATCATTTCTCTGCTGCTTTGGCAAACATTTTCCATAAGAAAATTCGCATGTCAAGCAATTTAAATAGATCTTTTTCGGCTTTTCCAGAAATACAAAGTTGTAACGTTCAACTCGGATTTTGAGGACTAAATGCGCAGATCGACCGTCGTTTTAAATGAAATGCGGCATTGAGTAGATTTACTTTGATACATTTTTCGAAAGAGAGTAATTTATATATGCGAAAAAGAAGCCAAAAGCATTCAATTCTATGTCAGAACATTGACTCAGACACATTGTCAAGCAAATACATCCACCACGTTCGAACGAACGGGCGAAAGTCTCTCAAATAATGTGGAAAAAGTCAAAGAGATTTTTCGAGTTCTCTTCATCTACATATATTTGTGTGTGAAAATTTATTGGATGACTGAGTGAGAGTCTATAAATGGTATTTGTGTGATTGTGTGAGTTAGATGCGAGTTCACCGTTCACTCGATGTGCCCGTTTTGTGTGACTCGCTCGCTCGCTCGCTCTCTATGTGTGTGCTGTGCTCTTGTTGGCTGCGTGTATCTCGTGTGCCGATGCGCGTGTGCTAGTGTATTGTAACCAGTTTTTTGTGTAATTGTATTGATAAATCTGAATATCTATTGCTATCCCATTTTAACAATAATTATTGGCTCCGCCTGTTTATTGTGTTCGGTGTGCGGCTTTCGGTGTTTTCTATGGTTTTTTATTCGTTCGTATTGACTATTGCTTGGCTGGTGATTCTGGCATGCAGCAATACGCTGATTGAAAGTATTATTCGCTGTCGTCGTTCTCGTTACAATCGACTATCACTCGATGGGCTCTCGTTCATCGCGCTTCGTTCGCTCGAAATTGTTTGTGTGTGCGCTGTCTTTTTTATTATTATTTTTTTTTTTTCAAATAGCATTTTCCTTGTCAATACTCATGTGTTGTTTTGTGGGTTTGTCATTCGCTTCATTTGTTCTATCAACTCACGAAGCGCGCTAGCGAATTCACACGAATGTGGGGGATCGTTTGTCAGTCATTTGTCAATGGCATTCAACACCTTGTTCATTGATCATCGTTCGAAGTTTGAAAAGTTTGCAATTTTCACTTTTTCGATTGTAATTGTTTTTATGCACATCAATTTTTTTCATGTTTGAATGAAAAAGTCCTTTTCATAGCAAACGGATCAACTTTTCTTTTGTGAATTATGAGTTTTTTGCGAGATATTAGCATATTCAGTGACATCGCCAATTGTCCAATGGCGAAAAGAGACCTGTGGTGACTTGGTCGCGTTCTCATTGATGCATGGTCATTGTTGAAGTCTCTCTTGCTCGTGCGTCCACTCTGGTTATGAGAGCATCATTTTTCCAAGCGATTTCGCTACTATAAATGGCATCGGCGCGCAATTCAAATGCGCATCGTCTAACATTAATATTAGGAATCTCATTTTTATATTTGTTTTCCATTTGGCCACTAGCTGCTTTTTTTTCATTACACTTTCTTCCGACATTTTTTCCTCGTACTGCTCTCACTCTTTCTCTCTCTTTCTCTCGATTGGTTATCACTCGCATTTCCTCCCATTTCGACCATAAGCCAGTGTGTCGCAATGATAGCAACAGCTATGTACATAGCCATGGTCGGAGTCCAACGACACATTTATCCTTTTTTCCATTCTCTCCGTTTTTCAACAAGAAATATATTTTTCTGTGGATTTATCCACATTTTGCGTCCTCACTCTCATTCTCTCTGCGTCTTTTTTGCCATTTTTCTACACCTCTCTAACGGATCCTGATGTATATATACACACATTGCGATTGCGAGATTGAGATTGAGAGTGGGAGTGAAATGCAAATAGAATGAAAATATCGCACCGAAAAAAAGGAATTCAAAACGGGTTACATAAAAAATGTTGATGGCGGGGCACAGCGATGATGCTGGAGAAAAGCTGAGAATAGATTTTCAAAAAACAGCAGAACAAGAATGAAAAAAAGCAGAGCAGCCAATTGTGGCCAGAGAAAGAGAAAGAGACAGAGAGAAAAGAAATACAGTGATGACCCATTCCATGTCATCAATACAATAATTATTCCGCATATCTCCGGCTACTGCTCTATGCTCCTTTCTGCTACATTTTATACATTTTACATGTTCAATTCTTTAGCTTAGTCGGCTATTCCGGGCAAATCTCGATGGCAATGGTGAAATTAGCAAGTACACAAATGGCATGCATACAGATTCACTCGCTCACTCGCTCTGCTGACCAACACTCTGCTTTGCTCGTTAAGCATCTGAAAATAAATTGTAGATATATTCTGCCGAGTATGTGCGATGCGATGACAATGCTTATTCATGTTTTTACATAAATGCGATCAGATTTTTTGTGCTCGCATTCTCTTCCTCTCTCTCTCTCCCTCTCTCTCGCTCTCCCTCTCTCTCTCTCTCTCTCCGTCTGTCGGTTTTTATGTCGTTTCGATATGTTTGCTTTTTTCATTGCATTTCCATTCTCGAATGCGCTTGCACTTCTTTTTTTCACTACTATTATCATTTAAATATTAATGTTGTGGGATATAATTCGGTTGGATTTATTATTCTGTGTACTGAACGGACATCGCGCACATTGGACATTTATATCATTCGCCCTTTCATATATTATTCGTATATGTAAAATTTTGCTATTGACTTGCATCGAAAACAGCTAGCGAGACCATCGAAATGTGCATGCTCGTGCATACACATTCAAATTATTCCTCGAACAGAAATACCGGAAACATTTCAGAAAAATCAGAGAGATAAAAAGTGCAGCCTGCTCGCTTTTTCATCGCACTCTCTCTCTCGTCCTCTCGTCCATTCAGAGAGTTTTTGTTTGAGAATGTCAATCTTTTTCCCTCTGTGTCCGTCCAATCCGCTATCCCAGTGTGTGCATTTTGAATCCTTCTTGATTCCCATAATTTCGGTTTCCGCATTTCTTTATGTTGCGCGTTTGCCCGCGATCCACACAATAATAATGAAGGATTTCTCAAATTGTAAGAATATCCATTTAATTTTTCATTCCACTGAATTTGTTTCTACACATTTCACTACGATCCATCTCAGCCTCTCTCTCTCTCTCTCTCTCTCTCTCACTCTATCTTCCTCTCTGTGTGTTTGTCTTGCATGCATTGGCACTTATTTATAGTGCAACGTTGATTTCCTTCTGCTTCGAGGTTCAAGGTCTCATTGTATGGATTGTCGAGCGTCCACCATGCACATTGTGCAAAGTGTTTACTCACTTTTCGCTTGTGAAACGCATACACGCCGCTCGCCACACGAATAAGCGTGATTTGATTTTGTTTCGTTACACTTTACCGTGGGGTACTTACACTTCAGGCGAAATACGACAGCAACATTTCATTACAATAGAATGGATGTGGAAAATTTGTGTTTTTGGCTCGATGACTGTGCCCTCATTGCCTAACTGCCTGTTTGGTCGGTCGGTCGGTCGGTTCGCTGGGTACTCTATCATTCGCGCTAACGTCTCGAAGAACTGGAACAAACGACAATTTTGAAATGAACGAAAATGTTGCACACAGGCCAACCAGAATGAAATGCATATATAAACACCATTTAAAATTACATTTAATTTTGGTTCTTGGACAGGATAATTTTCATTTGGATTTTCACTTCGGCTAGATTTACTCTTTGCATATAGAACGGAAATTAAAATTAGTTGAATAAAATTGTTTGCTTTTCAATTCCATTCCATTCCTAGATTTAAAGCGTGCAACATGAATGCAATTTGCGTCTCACTCGCAATCTCTTGTTTTATTTACACCAAATAATTGAATTATATGCAGATATTAATTACGCGGAACACATTTGAAATCTTCCTCAAATATTGTCACACATTTTAATGTGCTCTTTCTCTGTATTTGAAATGTGTGCAACCAATTATTCGGAATGGATTCGAATCAGCCGGAGCTTCGTTTTACAACAATTTCCAAATAAATGCCAAATTTCATGGAAAATGATCGGTGAACAAAATGAAAAGTGGCTTGTTGAGAAAAGGTTCGCGCATGTTGAAGACATGTAGTTTCTTTTTGAGACTTCCACGAAAAAACGGTCAAGAAACTCAAAACAACATCGGCCAACAATGGCGATGACGACGACGATGACGGCCGTCCAACGAAATCAAAGCTCGATTTGCTGGCTATTCTGGTTAAAAATAAATTTCATTGCCAAACCAACACTAAACACGTTTGCGCGAGAAGACCCCTTTTCTTTCTGTCGAGTATGTTACGTCGTATGACTCACGTCTGTAATTTATAAACAATTTACATTTTTAATAGTTCACGTTATGAAAACCGGTAGACGCGCACTACAGAAATACATCTACCCGGAATCAGGTATAAATCCAACATCAAGCGGCTCAAGCGGCAAAGATTCGCTAGAATGGCCATGCTCAAGCGGCCAATACCTTCCAACAATTCTCTTTATTTTCGACATGAGAATGAAAAAATATATAAAAATATTATTTCGTTTCCACGAGCTCATCAAACAGTAAGACGAATGAGAAATAATAAATAAATGATGTCAAAGTCA
The DNA here is from genome assembly GCA_028476595.1 of Obolodiplosis robiniae. Taxonomy (NCBI): domain Eukaryota; kingdom Metazoa; phylum Arthropoda; class Insecta; order Diptera; family Cecidomyiidae; genus Obolodiplosis; species Obolodiplosis robiniae. The sequence goes on along the minus strand of CM052015.1, from coordinate 4,611,518 downwards.
TTTAATTTCGCGCCGTGATCAATAGACGTCAAATGAGCCGCGCGCACCGGACAAGATGAATTTGCGCTAAACTTACATCGGCGGCCACTTATAAATTTGAACACACAAATAGACAGAGAGCAAACAAATAAAGAGCATGGCCACTAAATCAACCGAAATGATATAATAAATGTGACAATTAAAACAAACAAACAAGCTTTGATTCGTTAAATTTGGTAGAGGACGGCCGATTTCGGACTTCGCTTCGGCTTCGGCGCGCTGTTGAACGTGTTTGACGCGCATACTGACTAAGCATTTGACATGATGGTCAAAAAAAATAGTGTAGTAATCGTTAATATGCACAAGCATATGTTGTATTGATCAGAACCGAAAAATCAAATGTCCAAAACGAATAAACACGTTCGCATCGACATAAAAGTCAAAATATTCTCATCGCAGAATATTTATGGCTATCGTTTGTCGATTTTTATCAATTTCGAATATTTTCAAGTTTTTTTTTTCTTCTTTCTGTTTCATTTTTTATCTACACTTCTTGTGAAGTCGATTTGATGTATAGCGTATCATTCATGGCATCAAATTTCTATGGATTGTCGACGTGAGGCAAATGCCAATGGTGTGAAATGGTTTAATTCGAGGTTTGAGAAACGATCGATTGTCTTTAACATGAACTTAATAAATTTCATCTTTTGACAAGGTTGAAATCGATCGTTTTTTTTCGGGGAGCGCTCGAACATTCGACAAGTCATACATATTTAGCCGCAATTAATCTTGAAACATTTCCCTATTATCGCCTACATACACTGTTTTATCCAGTCAGGAAGTAATGACACATTTGATTTTGCTTTTTATCACATTTTTATATTTATTCATATCGCAGACAAAGGAAACATTTGTATACTTATCAATCGGACTGAAAAAAATCAGTGTTCCGATTTATGACGGGGCCATAAACAGTTTCCAATATCAAATTATCAAAATTTGTATGGCTGTTGCGAAAGAGATTGTTGCTTCTTAATATTTGTTTCTTTTGATATGTTTGTAATGTTGCGTGCTTGTGTGCGTGTGTGTGAGTGTGTGCTGTGCCAAGATTCTGTCGAGCTTCAGCTGAACCTTAGCTAGAACATGACATGAACTAGATGTCAGTTCGACAGATTAACAGGAAAAAGAGCGATCCAAATAAAATAACATAACATTCTAAACAAATAAAGGCAAGTGCAATAAAAACGGTGATGGAATAGAGAGCCGGTGCAGGTTGTAAGAGAGACAGAGGAAGACACAGCGTAAACATACTTGCCAGTTCTATGTGTTTCGTTCAGATCGGTGTCTTTGATGTGATTTTTACACATTTCATCCATGAACGTAACTCAAATAGTATGCATACCACCAAAATAAATAGCTGGCTAAAGGAAAAGAGCAGACAGTGAGAAAATTGGCTCGATGTGTGTGTCATATAATGATTGAAGAGTCAAAGAAGCAAGAACGAAGAGCAGCATCGGCGACAACAACTGCAATAAAAGTGAGCGATTGAAAAAAAGTTAAAGCAAGGTTTGTAGTTTTGTAAACAAGAAGACAACGCGCCAAGTATCAAAGTGTGCGAAAGAAGACGGCCAATATGTAGCATTAATGGCAAAAACGAACGAAAAATGTGAAGAGCTGAAGGAACAGAATGAAAGAAGAAGAAGAAGCAAAAGAGTTCATAGATTAATTCCTATTCTTAACATGTCGTTGCAAACATATCACGTTTTTGATTACAATATTCAAATGAAGCTATTAAAAATCTGGTGAATATCTCTTTTCACTTGTTTTGCTGTTGATTTTTTTCCTTGAATACCCTGCTTCTTGTCCTCCATTTTCTTGCCTTTTGACGCGCGCGATTTTGTTCCAAAGATATTCCGTTCGATTTCGGTAGATCCACTTTCAAATTGTGTGTGGCGGTTTAATTCTCATCTTGTTGTTGACTTGATATCGCGCGTACAAAGCACACAAATTCATAATATTCTCTCACACTCGAGCTCATCTATTGACTTCATCTTCACCATACCGACACGAAAAAAATAATAATATATAAGTCATTGCGATACATGAAGAGTTGCAATTTACAGACGAATCGACGTTGCGAATCTACGCACACACACACACACACACACACACGCCCGACCAAAGATGATGTTTTTGATTGTTGAGATGACTTTCAATGATGACGATATTATGCATGTTCACTTTCAATTCGCTCGGCGAACAACTCTTATGAAATCAAAATAATTATTAATCGCTTCATATATGGATGTTATGTTTGAAATTTTTAATCGCATCTCTCGTTCTCGTCGCCGGGGTTTTTCTTTCACTTTGCCATTTTCCCGATTTTTCGTTTTTCTTCATTTGCATTTATCTCGATGTCACATACATGTTCATTGCTTTCTCTCTTTCTCATTCAATCTTGCTCTCGCTCGTTCTCAGGCGTACGCGATTTGCGTACGCGATCTTTAGCTGATGATTCGATGTTGTGGATGTGCTTTAAACCAACTCTCGTTTCGTATATGGATGGATGGATATGAAGTGTACGGGCGATGTGTGTTTGAATGCTTATCTGATTGAAAAACATTCAGATAGAAATTGCAAACGCAGTACATACGAAAAAAACGGGCATCATCGCAAGTCTGCATGGAAAAACTGAGCCAAGCTCGACAAGCAAACAGCTCGGGAGATAGAGAAAGAAATCTGAATTACGATAAATCTCAAGCGTATCGTAGCAGAATTTTAATTTTAATGAAAAATTATTATTTTTCATGTCTTTTCGCGTTTTTTTCGCTCTCTCTCTCTCTTAAATTTATGCTTTTAATTGATTCAAATGAGGGCGAAGACTGGTGCAGGGAGAAAGGTTGATGGGTGAGCAGAAAAGAACGAGCCAGTGCGACACGTAGCGAGATCTGGAATTCTCAAATGAAAGTAAATATTCACGCATTAGAGACTTGCGTGTCGCTCTTCAGGGACCCTTCACATTCGTTGAACATCTCTCGCAGCCCTTTGATGACAACAGTCATAGCCTTTTGCCGTTCATTTGGTTCATTTTATGACATTATTTTTTTTTTGCGTTCATTCTTTGGCGAATCTACGCGAAATCATCATTCAACATGTTGAGATTTCAATGTGAGAGTGTTTGAGGCCGAACGCAAGACCGACAATCTTCCACACTTAATGTACGCTTTTCGATTTTGTCCCATCAGACTTCTGGGTGAAGCTTTATCTTGTAAAATATTATTATTACCATTTATTTTTCGAAATGAATTTTCTCTATCATTTTCCTATACATTCAGTGCACTGTTTTGAGTGGACATGTTTTTCCTGCGCTCTATTTCACTCCGTTCGTTTTATTTCGCGTCTCGAAATAGTAAATAAATAATATCATTCTGTGCATTCTCTCACTCTCTCGTCTTCTACTCATCACTTATGTTGCTGCTGTTGCTCCTCGACTCGCATAAAAAATGTTGTTAGCTTTTTTTTTCACCCGTGCACTCTCCTCCACCCGCCCCATTCCATTCGCTTGCTCACCATTTGAAAAGAAATTTAAAAGAAAATAAAATATATAATTTTTGCTCATACTGGATATACAAGAGTGAAAAAATTAGGTAGAAATGATGAAATGGCATCGCCAGAACAAAGATGAGAGTGAAAAAAAGTAGATAGATTCATGCATAGACGTATACATCATCGAATGAAGAGCAAACACAAAAAAGTTGAAAAATGAATGCAAGGGAGTAAAGAAACAAGGATGGTTAGAGTCAGAGAGAGAGAGAGAGATGGGACGGGAGAACGACCAAGAGAAATAGAGAATGGGACAAAAAATATTATCAAGCTCAAAACGAACATGATGAAATGAAATTAATGTATTCGAATCCAAGCGAGTGGGGTTGTGAAAAAACTGTGGAGGAATGTTGCCTTCAAGTTCTAGCAGTGTCCGCGATCCGACGCGCGATGTGGACAAAGTGCGAAGAGTGTGTCACACGATGTGGCAGTGTGGGCACGAGGAGAAGGTGCACCGGTTGAGTTTATTCTTGTTGGACTTTGGTGTGTTCATCAGCAGCATCACTTTTTCAACATTAGACAGTCGAGCAGGGAGGGAGCGAGAGAAGAGCAAAGCAAAAACGAAAGACAAATGCTCCAACTGAACGGTGAAAAGCGAACAAAAAAATGTTTCCATTTGAAAAAGAGGGAGAGAAAAAAAAGAATCCGGCAATGTCCAATAAAAATCTTAAGCAATTTTTTCCGTGAAGTTCACGAAAAGTATGGAGCAAAGAATAAAAGGCAGCGCGATGAAAATGACTGAAAATGAAGCAGTAGACAACAGGACGTAGCTAAATGGTGAGCGATGGAAAAAAAAGCGCGAACAGTATGCACGCGAATGAGATGGACGAAAACCGACCGATGGAGAGCAAAAAAAAAAAGTAACGAAAAAAATGGAAAGAAAATGCGAACAAGCAAAAAAATGCGCTTCAACACATTCATTTGTGCAACTTTAGCTATTCATTGGACTCTTTGTCATAGATATTTGGTGTTTTGAGGATGGTTTAACTCACGCATACTCTCAATCGTTCCAGATTGCATGTAATTTTTTTCTTGTCACGCTTAATAAAAATGAGTGTGCTTGAAAACCAAACAGCAGCCAGCAGCCAGCCAGAGGAAGCACGGCAAAATGAGATGGAGTTGATACTGGGTGCGACAGAGACGGCAAGTGCAGAAGAAAAAGAAATGAGTAAATCGATGTTTGAACGACCATTTCTCTCTGTGTGACACTCATGGCTTATCTTTATTTGAACATTTTTCCATTTTCCGTTACTAGCCTTGATTCTCCTGTTTTCGCGCTCTCGCTCTCTATCTCTCTCTCTCTCTCTCTTTGATCAAATTGTGTTTAAACTTGCAGAATCGAAAGCCTGCGAAAAAAATAAGAAGACGAGAATGAATTAAATAAAAATAGAAATGAAGTGTCCATCGATGGTGTGCTGCGTGTACGCTAATGCTGGTGATAGACAGTCGTTTGGTGGGATAGTAGTAAATTCGCATTACATAAAGCTTTACAATGCGCACAGTATGCTGTCTGGGGATTTGGACTGAAACATTGCAAAATCACTTCGTGACCAAACATCGTTTAATTTCTGTTGGTGCATTTTTCCATCTATCACGGCGGATGCAGTCGATCTGGCCAAAACTAACGAAAAACAAACTGATATTTCTTTTTCGTTCAAAGGAAACACAAACATTTAACGAGCAACGCGCAATGAAGAGAGCTGAAGGGGAAGAGAAAAACATATTCGCGCTAAATAATTATATATTCTCTTCGGAGCCACTGGAAATGGGTAAATGTGTATTTTTTATGCTCGCGTCGATGTTGGTCTATGTTTTGGCATTTCGTCTATTTCATCCAAAATCTGTGCATCCAACCATTTTCTGTTTCTCTTGTCGATGTTTACATGCCGAAGCAGGACACCGATTTTTCCAACGTATGCACAAAAAAAAATGCATCGAAACGAATACCGTATGTACAGAAATGTAATTTTTTTCGATCTACGTTTTCATGAAATCACGACAGAGCACACTTATAGGTAGTTGCCTTTGCTGTTTGCCAATGAAAATGACAAACATTCAGTACAGGAAAAAAAGACATAATATTAGCGAAAAAATGTATGCACACATACAATTCAACGATGTAAAATAAATAAAAACTGCATAAAAATGTGCACGGACAGAAAAAATGTGCATTGCTGAACAAAAATAATCGTAAAAGTCTTAAGAGGACAAGCAGCAAAAAAAGAGAGCTGCTAGTTTGAATTAAGCAAAATCCATCCATCCTTTATAATTTTATACTTTATTTACCCGAAAAGCGAAATAAATGTGAATAAAACGCTGATGACAATATTTTGTAACCAAAGCGCTGAGTGAAGGCAACTCTCACGAATGGCATAAGCAACATCACCAGCCACAAAAACGAGGAAAAATGAGAAAGAGACACACTCGATGAGAGTGGATGTGGACGGTTACACCACAGCGATTCTATTGGTTTCGGATAGGAAAACGGAATTTGAACTAGTATCACGGTCGGTGGTGAACATGCCGAGCGAACAACAGCCATAGCGCAATAATGCCAATGCCATCAGCATTTTTCTAGCATCCAATCAAGTGCTCATGCAAAATACATGCATTTAGAAAGACGTTTTACTTGTCGCTTGTATCGCGCGAGCTCAATATTCGTTTGTAAAACGGAAAAGAGTGTGGTTCATTTGTTAGTAGGTACTCTCCCATATTCCTCAACTTTTTTCTGGATGATTTTCATTGAGAGTGTGTGTGAGTATCTCTGTGAGCCATTCCCAGTTGCTTTAGCTGGGCCACAGGAACATTAGAAGCATCAGAAAGCGTTACTGCAATTGCAATTTCTGTTTGTTAGAAAATTTACTCAAAGCTCGAACTCGATCCTGACACACAAACACATGCACACTCGCAAGTGAATATGGTACTTTCTGCAAGATCGGCTGGCAATTTTCATACATATTTTAACAGATTTTTTTCCATCCGATGTCATTTTATGTGAAAAAGAACAACAACAAATCACGCATTCAATGCAAAGCGAATAAATGAAGTTGGACAGCAATAGTCGTTAGTCGTCGGATCGAAATTGAAAGAATATTTCATTTTGTCGTGAAAACGAACAAAGACCGAGCGAACAACAGCAGTAGCAGCAGAAAAAAAAAACGAAATGCGTTGAAATGGCAAAATTGCGAAAAGGTTAATAAAAAGCCGGTGAACATTTGAACTTTAGCAACTAAAATTTTAAATGTCATTTTGAGTTAGGAAAATGTATTAAAAACTCAACAACAAACTCGGAATCGCCTCGTCCGAAATGCGATTATTGATAGAAATGAATTTAAGTCAGTTGATGCTCCTTTTTTTTATTCACTGGCCGGTTGAATGAACCATTCAGTTTGTCCGAGACTGTAAGCCACACCAAAATCAGTCCAGAAGCTACAAAAGTGCATGCGATAAAATACGATACGCAATATTCCATATTATCGTCAGATAGTGTATACATGAGCAAAATTGCAGTTTATCGAAACCCATTTATTTCTATTACAAATTAATCGAAAACAAATGCCTCCATATGATATATCACATGAAATATTATCCAAATAGAACGGAGCTCCCGAGTTTCATTTACATTTGTGTGATATGTTATTATCATTTCGATGTTTTTTATTCGTTGGTCGGTATTATTGTGTAGCCATTGTTTGCTTTGTTGTTTGATTTTCATCGGTTTGTTTCACAATTTCAGTCACCTTAAATTACCAGACAATATACTCTCGCTCTCTAGCGCTCGGCTGGCACGCAGATCTATTCCATTTATCATGAACCGATTTTGCATTGTAACTTTAATGAATTTTCAAACAATAGATTATAACACGGCAATTAGCACATGCGAACTTATGTATGATGCAATGCATGCCTCTTTCTCTCTCTCTCTCTCTCTCTCTCTCTCTCTCTATCTCAATGGAGTATTGAATGCTTTCGCATAAACACGCGTGCATGTGCGTGTGTGAATTGCGTTTTGCAATTGAGACCGTTGCTTCAAGAGCAAATGCTGAATTTGAATTGTGACAATATTATCATTTCCATATGAAATTGATACAAAAACGAACCGATGTTGCACATCAAATGCACGGAATTTGGATAAGTCATTTTGTCTATTGCTTTGGACAAAGATTTTACGAGCTTCTGATATTGTTATTACTCAACTTCGTTCAAATGCTTTCAAAAAACAGTGTCGAAATGAATCAAAATGCTTGAAACCCAAGATAACCTAATTTGATGTATGAAAAATATTTTCCAAAGAGTCGGAGTGTTATCAACCGAAGCAGTTGGCGTAAAGTACTTTGAAACGACAGCTAATCTGTATGAAAGAGTGATCCAACCCATTTGGAATAAACTGGATAATAATTATCTTTTTTATTATCGCTTTTTTTGTTTTCAATCATGCATCAACATCTAATTCAGTATTAAAAATACATTTTCAATGATTTTAAACGGCGATTTGAATTGTTGTTTATGCGCCGCAACAAAAAACAGTTTGTTTATGAAATTGGATACTTTCAATACTATCTTCATTCAAAATGAAACTCAAATCGAAACATTTGATGCGTTTTTATTAATAACGAGAGAGAAAAAAGACAGAACCAGAGAATGAACATCTGTAGTCACGGTTCGAGTATTGTACAGCACCAAACGAATGCACATTGTGTTCCATTTGGTTACAATTTTCGAAAATGACGTTATAAAAGAGTCATCAATTGAAAAATATGGATTCGAATGGCACACACAAGACCACCATGATTTTCGGCTATTTCTGGATTGAGTTTAAAGCCTTCGATCATTCCAACAACAAAAAGCGTTGAAATTTTTATTTGGTGTAATTTAAATTGCATTTTCATGTTAGAAAACCCGTTCACTCATGAAATTCTGGTGGTGCCGAGACACAATTAAAATTACCAAAATTTATGTGCATTTTGTGCTACCCCAAAAAGTGAGCCGGCTTTTTCGAAAAATACTGGCTTTTGACCATCAAGTGTGATGCTATCGACATTTACCATTTCCAATGCCATTTGGGAAAACTCAAAATCAGCACCCAGAAATAACAGTATTACATGAACTCATCTGAAACAGTCTTTTCTATACATCAATAAATTAAATCCTCGTAGTTCAGCTTTAAAGTCTCCCTAGAAAAACTACTCAAAAAAGTTCTTTCAGCTCGAAACTGGTCATCTATTAATCAAGCGTTCACATTAAAGCAACATAAATTCTGTTTGATATGCAAAACTAATTCTCTAAATATTATGGGCGAACGTTTGTGAGCATCGGGCATTCATAAAATTGGACTTTTTTGTAATGCCAAACAATTGATAATAATATAAAAACGAAATCCACATCCAACGGAAGGAAAATAAAAGCAATTGCACGTTTCTTTGTGTGTGATGTTTTTATCAATAGACTTCCCGAATGTGTAAAACGCTGGTCTATAAAAACCATTTAGTATTCGAATGGTGGAAATAAAGCGAGCGATTGAATATATCGGTTGAAATGAGATGTAACGCAAATAGGCATTCAAATGCACGCACATCGAACGAGATATCGACCGCACTTCCATTCGCCATCGCACAGCCATTCACACATGAAACGTATGCAAATCGGGTAATTTAGATGAATGTCGAACGGCCGCAACTTTACGATTTAGAAAAATTCGTGATATAAACACGCACACACACACATTCGGAGCATTCGAATTCATCTTTGTCTTTTGATGGTTGAAAAATGTGTGAGTGGTTAAATTTTCATTTCTCTCTGTCTTTCTCACATTCTGTCTCCGTCTGTCGGTCGGTGGTAAAACGTGCTGCCAAAAACAGACCTAAGCATTTCATCTTCATGTGCCGTTCGTCGTTCACCGAATGATACAGAAACTGTTTGTTGGATTTCACATCGAATGGGCGATGTGCGACAAAAGGGTTGATTTTGATTTATTTCGATATGGATATGCAAATTATGCCAGTTAAACTATTAATGTTATTTTACACAATTCAAATGGTATAAGGTCATATGGCAGTAGAAAACTAACTAACTAACTGACGGAATCGGTACGGTAACGAAATTAATGCACATATGGATAAATGCTTGGAAGAGCGAACCGACCCGGCGAGATTTAGAGAGGGATGAGATTTGAGATTTGGTAACATTCGACTGGAGACCAACCAGCGGTGCTGCTTTGATATTGTCGATGTTCGATATGATTTGAAGCAGCAGCAGCGACCGAAACCATGCATCGAACATTAACGAATACGATTAATTTCTACCATTTTGCATTGACAGTGGCAGTGGCAATAAAATCCATTTACCAAACTCGTTGACATTATGCAAACAATATCGAACGAGTGAGTGAGTGTGTTACGGTCGCCTTCGGAAAATCACAGATTCGGAAAAAACGCAAACATTTTCGACGAACCATTAATTTTTCCTGCATATTTAATGACGGTAAAATATTTGCGTTTCATATCAATATCCTTGCATTCTGTGATTGATTAATCGCTTTCTCGGGTGAAATTAATAATTTTTGAATATTTTCCAGCGATATTTTGCATTTACGATAGGTTTTATTTCGAAATAATTACATATTCGGCTCAACGATTTCAAGGCACAAAAGGACTGAATAGCCCATTTCACACAAAGAAATGTCAGAAAGAAAACCAAAATGCAACGATAACAAATCCAAATCTTGTCTGATGTAAAGAGATAGGTCAATTTAGTGTTGAAAGAAAACCAGATTATTTATTTAAATTGAAGTAAGACGAAAATTCGGTTTCATAAACCGATATTATGAAGTTGACAATGACCTCGACAAAAGTGAAAAAATTTCGACTGAAAAAGTGAAATTTTGGTTACATTTGTTGAAGGACACGCACACACATTGTGGTTGTTTCGTTTTATTATCCATTCACACTCATTTGCACATGCCATACACGATACGCGCGTTTGGATACCGTCGCATTCAGGTTTTTTCTCTCTTGGTCGTCATTTTTCTTGTTTGTATTGGCTTGGAACAACAATTTCTATGACTGCATTGCTTGCCCAAAGGAGCAAACTTTCAAGAAATAATGATGCAAAATGCACGATGAAAAGAAGTGGAATAATGTCGAGTCAAAGGGTTCATGAATGCTCGAGAAATGAAGAGAGTGCAAATCAAAAGGTAGGTTGAATGACAAAACGACTGCTGCTGCTGGAACATTCGAGACAAAAGAAATCAAAAAGAGTGATGAACAGAAGAAATCAAAAGGCTTAATTTCAATGGAAACGTGCGCATTTTCTGTATTTTCTTTAGTCGTGATGCTGCGTGCAATAGAATGAATGTGAAAAGATGTTTGGAAGATTGTCTTTCAGCAATCGGGAGATTCGATGTGCGGTAGCATTGAAAGGGTATTGAACGGATGAGTCCATTCGTATGCAACTGAATCAAAATTCAAGAAAGGGTGATTCAAGTTTATTGAATGGTTCGTTTTTTTTTCTCTTCATCCATCTGAAACATATGAAAAAAGGATCAATCGAATAAAGTGATGCATATCATCTCACAGAACAGCAGAAAAAAACGAAATCTCAAAACAAGATCTATTCGCACTATATCTTCTGTATCGTGTAGACACACACGCACACACACAAAACATGATTTCTCTCTGTTATTTGAGAGCAATGATGATGCGTTTGCGATCACTATTACCTTGAATAGGTTTTATGCAAATTAATACGACCGACGGACAGCTGTGTTTAATTTCGATTTTCATGTGCACTTCAGCATCACATCCAGTCAGGCGATTGATGGCTCAGGTTTTTCACGTTCGAACACATCCAGTACAAACAATCAATTGTTTGTCGAAAAGATTTATAATTGATATCGAATGCTCGCATTTGCTTCCATAGAGTTTCAAATGTCGATAGTCGAAATGGTGATTTAAATGTGCATTCGATTAGAAATAAAAAGGTCCGCGAGCAGATGAACCAATACCTTTTTTTGACGAAATCATTGACGAATTTTATCCATTGGGCGTCTAACCAACTTTCACAAAAGACAAATTTATTGATCCGAATGCAAATTTCCAGCATACATTCCGCTAGGCGAATGCCAACGGTCGAAATATTGCAGCTGAACATTGAAAATGGACAGCTGAAGGGTCACAAAAGGGTCCCAAGATTATACATAATGCGTGATTAACTTATAAAAAAAGCATTTTTCGCTCACAATCCTTCGTTGATTCGGCGCTATTGGTGAGCATCCCTTCGTAGAATCAATTAAATTTCCTGCACCCTCATGAAATGATGGTTTTCCAAATTGAAATGGTTTTGTTCGTATTAAAACTTTCAAAATCTACAAATACTTTTAATGATCTGTCTCATAATCGAAGAGAGCATCACCAAACGAAAAGAATGTGAATTCCAAAGAACAAATGATTGACAGTAGCACATTAGCTGAAGTGAATTTTCTGGAAGAGCGTGCAATTTTTTGACATTGTCAAAATCGTAAGTTGTTCTGAAAATATTTGCCATGTACTTGATAGAGCGGCAACGGTAATTCCAGTTTGTGAGTTGAAATATTATCCGGAGCGATTTATTTATTAGTGAAATTTTTCGGAAAAGCATTTAGAATAAACTTGTTCACCACTTAAAGTGGATCATACTCGCATTTCGAGATTGCTCAAAAGTTTCGTTGCGTATTTTGAATGCGAAGAAGAAGTCAAGGATCGAGATTGTCGATGTCTGCCGCAATTCGTCATTGTTGTAGCATTTTGACTTACAGAAAAATAATAAAACTTTCCTTCTAACCGATTCAATTTCAATTAGAAACCTGTCACATGTGTCACAAAAAGGGAACGCTTAAAATAATACATACAACTTTTGGCGGTGGATAGGGAGCTAACGATGGAAAGCACACAGCTTGTTATCATATTGGACGAGAGTGAACAAGCGACCGAATGAAAGAGATTCTGTTTAACTCTGTGTGACTTGATAACTCTTTACCGAAAAACCGAACGCACTACAACGAAACGCAATTTAAGTTTGTTTTCGACAGTGAAACGTAAATTATTTATGAATTACTGGTGTAGTGCCGGTGTGTGCTGCTGTTGCTGCAGTTGGCCATCAGCTTTTCTTCTTGTTGCGGCAATAAAATGTGATAAGTTGTAAACCGTCCTCAAGTCGTCGGTACAATTAATTATACCTAATTATATTCCAAGTCAATTCGGAAAACCGAAATATATACACACAAACACAAGAAAACACTTGAAACAAATGAATTGCTTTCCACAACAAAATTCGAAGTTTCGGTTTCGGATTACTGGTAAATGTGCGCTGATCCAATGAAATGCAAGCGAACCAACTTAACTCTCTCGATTGCCTTATTTATTAAGTAGAAAGTGGCTGTTTAACGCACGAAAGGAGTATCTCTCGAAATAATACTGGCCATTCAATGTGACAATGACCAATCCCATTAATGCGCGTGAACTCTTTGAATTAATTGTTCATATCAGAAACAATTAATTTCAAATGAATGACACATACAAAGCGAGTGAATGAGAGGAAAAAGCGCGGTCAAGTGCCGCTACGATAATTTACAAAATAAAATAACTAAATTAATGCTGGAAATAAAAACCTATTGCAATCATAATGTAATTATATCTGTTTATTTCATTTGGATTGCTTCCATTCACTGGTTGTTCAAACAAATTATTAACAAACGTGTGATATTAATATCAACAATAATTTCATTTCGGTTTGTATTTTATGGTCCTTATTGAGTGACAAACATATTTTAACGCGGTCGCATTGACACTCGCCGAAAATCCATACGCATTAGTCGATCTCGCGCTTATTATTTGGCTTTTTGCTTCTCATCAGCTCGTGCCCGCCGACGTTTGTGTGTGTGTTCGACTTTGTTTGGCTTTTAATTCGAATTGGATTGTGCGTTTTGAGCACGAGCTATCGACTGAAATGATGGCCCCCACGAAAAATAGACACATTTCGACATTCACATTCAACATTCGAAATGGAAAAACAACAAAAAAATTAATTATTTCGAATGGTTACAATTAAAATGCATAAATTATCGTTAAAATCGTTATTTTTCGGTCGGTTTTTTCGGCCAGTACAGCAAATACGCTAGTTAAAAGAGAAAAAACATCGAAAAGTAGCGAGTTCGAATGACCAGGCGATCCCATTAGCATGAAAATGTAATTAAATGGCATGATTGCGTTTAATACAATTTTCAAAGTGTGTGTGGTTGCGTAGTCATGCTTGTATAAGTATTTCAACATTAAAAAATTCAATTTTTGAATATCAACTGAATTCTATATTTTGGGTGTCGATACGCGCGGCTCGGCTAATGGGACTGGCTTTGCCCGCCCGTTCGCCACAATTGGTGCTATCAACCGCCCATCCGTCAGTGGAACGTTTCGTCCAATACAAATCAACAACGCGGAAACATCATCAAAATGGTACGCTCGATTCTTTCGCTCAAATTATTTCCCAATTTCAAATGCCAGATGAATTAACTATAAGCGGCCCGTTATTTGAATCGAATTTCAAATATGAATATTTTGCATTATATTGCAGCAAAATGTATTTTAGACTCTATTAATGACTTTTTCGAAAGTGTGCGATGCTTAATGATATGAAAATGATATCATACGTACGTTCATTGTTGATTGAATGGCAACAGACGTGGCCCAGTCGAACAATTCACTCACATTATTTTTGCCGATGTGTACTTAGCGGCAGTTCAATTGACGTTCATTTTGCATATTTGAAATTTATAGATCAACGTTCGTGTGCGAAATGGATGCGTTGATGCAAGGAACACTATGGCATTACGCCGGCACCACCAAATAATGGCTATGAATATATTTGCCATTTACATTTCAATACCGAGGATTAATAATTAATGGTATTGATGCACATTGGCTCTGGAAAAAAATGCCATTTCAACAACGAACATATTTGCATATATTTATTCATTTTGATTGGTGATTTGTGGCGACAAACTCTCACTCGCTCACTCTCTCAACACCATATCAAAGTTTCTCAACTATTAAGAGGTGAAACAGCGATTATTATATGCATTTACCCGTTTTCAGCTCAAATGCATCGTCGCACTACAAATGGCAATGTGATTCAAAATAGTTTGTGTGTATTTTATTGCCGTGAACCATAAGTTATGCAATTTACGGGTTTGTTTATACATTTTCTTTTCATTTACCATCTTTTAATTTGGATTAGATGAGCAATTTTAAGCTATTCAGAAATAAACTTTGCATTTTCTGATTTTCTCTCGACTTTGCAGAAATATTTTGCAAATAGTTCTTCGAGCAAATGGGAGCGATAGAGATGGATAGCGTTCCAAGAGAAGGGACGAGAAAATGAGGGAAGCAAAAACGGTAAAAACTTCAATTTGCATGTACAGATTCTAACTGAAAAACTATGACAAATCAAAAGTAGATTTGTGGACATTCTTGCTACTTGTATTTTGAACTCAATTCATTGCAAACAACAAAAGTCAACAATCAAATCCGAATATAAAATCACATGTTGCAAACTGCAGTCGGAAAAGATCTGAAAAAATACCTTCGAATAGTTCATACGATAATTTTGTGTTATAATTACAATAGTTTTTAATGAGAATGAATCATTGTTCGTGAAAATTTATCATCAAATGAAATATAATGAGTTAACAATTGCTCGATTAATTGTTTTTATGTTTTGATTTTAATTTCAAAACTCATGTTTGTACACGGCAAAGTTGATCTATCTATCGCAGGGAGAAAATTCACTCTAAGGACGAGCTGAGGGGGAGAGAAAGAGAGAGAGAGAGAGTGTGTAAGGAATGTGAGTGTGTGGAAAAAGCTGAATCGATGGTACTTAATTTAACAACACAGTGATGACATTCGGATAATGTATAATTGATGAACACTCTCCGGGTATCAAAATTATGATAAAAGGTTACGGTGGTGCAAATGAAATTATCTGTGCCAAAACTTTGGCAGTGCATTCACCGATTCGCATTGACAAAATGAGTAGTTCGCTTATTTATGGCTTCCGAAATTCGGAGTGTGTGCGTTTGTTCCAGCGTGCCACATATATGAACACATCAAATGCGCTGACGATGTGCATATATGGTGAGAGATCTCGTGTGCGGACATTTGTGCGAATGTTGAGCGCGGCGTCATGATGATGATGGCATGGCATGACATGGTAGATTGCGAATATTAACCGTTTTGATCCATTCAGCAAAAGACATTTAGTAATTTTCCGTGCAAATGCTGTGATAACTCTGTAGCGCTGGCTCTCAATGCAAATGCTACACGCATTTAATTTCATTTGAGCTGCCAGTGCAAGTGAATTTTGAATATATGAATGGGAGCTAGAGCGCCACTGCTCGATCGGTAATTTGAATGTTATTACATACTCTCTCTCTCTATTTCTCTGCTGCACATACACACTCAGGTGTATATTAAACTGCATTGTTTGCACGCTATTTTATATTTACTGTAAACAAATGCCAAAGCACCAATTTATCCAAACTTTGCAAATGATGTGCAAGCTCCCGCTCCATTCTCTGCCTCTCTCCCGCTCACTCTGCGCTCATCGCTTCCGTTCGGGCGGCATTCATCCGCACACTAAATCGTCTATATGTGGATTAAATGCCATTAAATTTTCTATGTATACATGTTAATTACATACATAACCGTCGCAAACATAGCACAACATAATAAAATACATTATTGGATGCGGTTGAAATTTAATTTAATACTTTGATTCTTATTACGTGAACAATTTGTTGCGGTGCAAATTGCAAAACTTTTTGATAATGAGGCAATAATTTTATAGTTTGCCATATATATTCTGTAGTTGAATAACATTGCACCGATGCAAAGCAATACACAATGCCCCCCTCTCGACCACGTTCCATTTCTTTCCTATCCGTTCGTATTCTTCATTCGGAGTTCGTTCTTTGAAACATATTTTCTCACTCCGACATTTAATAATTTCTTAAATCCTATAGGTTTGCAATGCATGGATTCGACTCGAAATTCAAATAGCAACCGAAACTGTTATTGTCTTAAGTCGATTGCTAATTCATTGTCGGCTTAACACACGACCGCTACTTGCCAGAGAGCTCGCAGATTTTTCGAAATGACTCGAATAGGATAATTGCAAATGGAATTATTTGAAATAGCAGCACACAGCCATTTGTGGAATTTGAACAAATATCAACTTTATCGTATTTTCAAGTTTCGAATTTAATTTACGTAAAAGCTGTGTGAGTGTGTGTGTTTTTATGGCATTTTTAACCTTATGACACTGTCAATTCGTGATCTTATGGCAAAACCATATCTACATTGGAAACACGTACATGCGAAATGACTAGAAACAGAGTGGCAGCAAAAATGGCAAAAAGTGCGAACAGAAAAATAGCATATCGCGAAATTATCTGCGGGGCTAAGATTTGGATTCCAACAAATCTGATTTAGTTAATTATCTTGTTGTTGACGTTAAAAATCATTATTCGTAAATGTAATAATCAAGTATATTTCCGCCAAACAAATCAAAAGAACTGTTGTTTGCTTGTGCACAAAGACGCTTTTTGAATTATTGTAATGTCTTGCTTATTATTTATTTATATGTCGGTTTTTCGCTAGCTCATGACATAAACATTGTAATTCGCTTGAATTCAGGTTTTTTTTCCCATGAAATGAAGTTTCTCTAACGTCAAACGAATTTCTAGTTTTCAATAATGCTTATTGGCCCTATGGCATGTCGCGCAACACACGAAATCCCTCTCTCCACCGCCGCCGCCACACAAACACACACACACAACGGCCGACAAACGAGCAACTACAGAACAATTAATACAGTTTAATTGTTCTTGCTTGATTCAGTAAGTATTTTTCGGGTAAATCACAGCTATTGCTGTTCGGCCTGTCGTTAAAGTCCAACATTCGCATAAAATACCGAAACTTTAAAATCTAATGAGAATTGCCTGAAAGTTACAAGAATAAACTTATTCATAAATAAAGCGAACGAGTTCCGTAGCGGACGGCTGGCTGCTTTTTTCCATACTCTCTCTCTTTCTCACTCGCACGCACTTAAGGCCCGATGCTAGCTGTTGAGTGGCAAAAGTCAAGAGCAATGTATGCTCCCGATTCATACCGTATAAGGCCATTGTTCGCACTCAGAGAAGCAAACGAAAAATATGCATAGAAGTTTTCAACAATTGTGACCAAAATGTATATGTGTCTATGCATTTGGCTCGTATGAAAGACATTGTTTCTATTTATTGTAACGTGAGACATTTGCGCTGGTCCATAGAACACCAAAGACTAACAAAAGAAAATTCGCAACAAATTATTAATTACACGCACAATCACTTGACTTCATAAAATCTAAGCGAATTTTAAATGACTTCGTCTCGAAGTGCATTTGCCGTGATAAACTCTCAGCAAGCTCCGAAAAAAGAGAAACACGGGAGCAACAACAAATCACTGGCTCATTTGGAATGAAGCAGAACTTTCGAACACAAATCTACTCTCAAGTCCAAAGCAAATAAATCCAATGCTTCTATTTTTCATGCAAACTAAACGAAAATCTTGATGAAAAAAAAAATACAAGCACATAAACTCTCTCGCCACTTGTTATTCCCTATAATATTCCATTTTGTGCGTTCACATACACCATACACACATGAGTTTTGCTAATTAATAAATTTATAACAACTTTTATAATGCTACACATATTAATATAGATTTTTTTTAATTAGTCCGTGCCGGTGACACAAACTCATAAACACATGTGATCAAATTTACGAGGAAGAGAACGAATCAAACCAAAAAAAAAAAAAAAATTCTTTAAACATTTCATTCGCCGCATGCATTTTTGCCAGCTGTTTATTAAAAGCTGCATTTTTTGCAGCTTCTTTTTTTCGTAAATTCTATGATGTAATGAGGAAGAGGGACAAAAAGAGAGAGAGAGAGAGAGAGAGAGAGAGAGAGAGAGCAATAAAACGAATGAAATAAAAATTACACCGCCCGTAATGTCTATAAATGTGTTTTTAAGACTGTTCGGCAAACAGAGAGTTTGCCATTGGCAATGAGAAGGTATATGGAACTGCGGCTACCGTTTGCATTGCTCTCTTATTCACTCTCGGCTACCACAAAAATAAGCTTGAACCGGAAAATTAATTTTCATTTGAATGATGAAAAGACAGAGAAAACGGAGAACGGCACCATATGCACAAACACACAAAACTGTCATCCACCGAAGAAAATTCGTACGTTAAAAAAAACCCGTTCAATACGAAATCGTTACCACATTTTTTCTAATTAAGCACCTATGTCTCGCGCATTTTTGTTGTTGTTATGCCAGCCAAACGATTGCGACGTAATTAAAATGCAAACGAATGTAATAGCTTCATACATAAATGATAAAATGGAAATGTCTGAGCTGCAAAATGTGGCGAAATGACGAGCGCCTTTCTTGAGCAACATCCTTTCAAATATCATTCATAATTTAGTGGGAATCGAATAGAAGAGTGCATGTGATTGCGATTTTAATTATTCAAAAAATGTGTGACAAATACATACATGGCGTCACCAACAATCAAATGTATCAAATCAGGTTGAAGAGAGCAATTGAGGCTTCCATTTGGAATTGATATCAATTCTAAATAACATGCCGATGCCAAAACATCAACCGTGCGCCTTTCACCGGCGACGAGTGACAGTGTCATCGAAGGTGTGTGCAACCCTTTTCGAAATTGCAACGCAAATTACAGCGAGCGCGCGCTCACGCACACATTCACACAAAATGAAAATGTATCAATATCAGACAGGCTATTCAACTATTGTCAGTCAGTCACACGCATCATTAATGCATGTTGAACATACAAAATCATTAAAAACATGGGCTTCTTCTTTCATCACTTCAGGATAACATACCGAAACACCAAAACATAACAAACAAAAGCGTTTGCATTGACAGGCAAAAATAGCAAACATTGGCGTGCACCGTACGACAATCGATTGAAATGTGAGAATCCAAACCATCCGCAATCTCCGACCTGAATGCATTTTCACGTCAAATCGCTGCATTCGACGTGCCATTTCACTCCTGTGCCGTACTGTAGCGCCCCGTTCGAATATTTGCGAATCGAACAAAAACCATATTGACTCTCTGGCGTTTGCGATTGCCCTTGCCATTTAGCTCGGCTTGGTTCATGTGCTGTCGGTTCACATGACACTGCCAATGGTAATGCCGAAAGTGTTAAACGAATTATGGCAATATTTGCCATTTAATATTATTATTTTTCGATTGCATACTGAATTGATGATTTGATTTTAACAATTCCGAACCCAAGTGAAATAGATACACAACCGAATCCAGTCAAATAATAACACATAAACAACAACAGCAGCACTCCGTTACTGCACATACAAATTTGTGCGAAGGGAAGTTATTTTATCGGCAACAAATTAACGATTGCAAAATTGCATCGCTCTCTCATTTCACCCTGAGTGCTGTGGCTGCAATAGCAAGGGATTAAAAACACACCAATGCTTTCACCCAAAATGCACTGAATTGCAAGCGGCTGCATTGTTGTTGCGATCGCATTATTGCATTGTCGGTGTGCATTTGCAGCGTTCGCCTTTTTGTGTTCGAATGGAAATCGATCAGTGCGGATTTTCGCCCTCCGAAAGAATGCAGAGCGCGCGCGGCAACAAAAGGCAGGGTGAAAAATCGAAAAACAAAATTCTACATTTGAGGTTCGATGGCTTGTCATTATGGGTATCATTTGCATCATTAAAATGTGCATTTTGAGTCGTTAGCTGTCAATACACTGTTATTGTTTGCATTGTACTCGTGTTTGCACAATTCAAGTATCATTTTCGCCACTGACAATGTATTTTGCGTTTGGATTTGATATTTTTCTGCGCTTGATTCGTATTTCGAGTGTTTTGCACGTACAAAATAAGGGTTGTCGCCGTTTTTTTCCCAATTCTCCACGTCACTCGACGAATTGTATGGGTGTTGAGATGTGTTTGTGTGTGTTTATTTTTCTCTATTATTTCGGTTTCTCATTCTCGCTTCAGGCACTTCACTGGATTTTGATTTACTGTTCATTTCACATATTGATTGATTTAAAAATTTGCATTTGTTTGTAAATTCGGCACAGATTTAAATCCACAATGACGATTGTTTGCGGCACAAGTTTGCAATCGAATCCATTTCATTTCTTCGATATTATATTTTATTGCCATTCTTATTGCTGATTGCATTTTTTTTATGTCGATTGGCATTTGCATTGAGTATCTGATTAGAATTTGCATAAATAGCGTATTTTTCTCTCTTTCGTTGCCCTTTTGCCTGCAGTACAATTTCATTTTGATAATGGATTTTTTTTCGCGATGATGATTTCCGTTCGTGTATGTTTATTTGTGTGGGGGAAGCATATTCCCTGAATATTTTCTCCCATATGCTGTGTGCATATTGTATGGATGAATGTGTGCGGTTGAACCGAAACATAAATCAAGTAGCTATTAAATTCGAATTTCGAATTGTTATTGATGACACAAACTCACATACAATTTGAAATGTCAAATCAAATGATTTACCCGAAAACATTTCGATGTTCCTCAAGAAGAAAGCAAAAAAAAAAGAAAAAACTGACGAATTCCATGATGTAATGTGGTTTCGGTAAGCATTACCTCTTTTCATCTCACAAACTCAATTTTCAAATCGACAAATATCATTTATAAATGTCAAATTAAAACCATTTATAATCACTGCTACGTTCAGTATGTGTGTTTTTTCTGCTCTCATTTCCATCGAGCTGTGAAATGTGATTAATTTCTGAGCAAATGTTTTGTGATGAAAGACGCTCTCGCTCACACACAAAAATGCGATTACATACGAAAATGTTCAGAACATATCAAAATTTGGCATTGACAACGAAAGGACATTTCAATCGAAACACACAGATTTATGATTTGGCATCGGGCTCTCTCATATACGACTCGGCTGATAAGAATTCCTGTTGAATGAGACCAAATGCAAAAATAAATCGAAAAAAGAGAAAAGGGTTCGCTCGGCTGCCATTTGATGTTTTACATTTCGGAAGCTTAGAAATGTCCATCGGAGAAAATGACGGAAGACAAAAAGTGATTTATCAATTTAAGAGAGAGAGAGTTCTCCCCGTTTGTGTAAATACATATGTTTTGTGAAAATGGCAAAGAAAATTGCCGGATGAAAGATTACAAATCGGTTTAGTGGTTTGGATGTCTTTAGCACAGAGGAGAAATGTATGTTTGGAAAAATGTTGGAATGTTGATGAAGGATTTGTGATTTGAAAATCATCAGATTTCGCAGCAGAAACAAGAAAAGTGTTTTCTTTTTAAATTCTCGCCTTTTTGTACGTGATTTCAAATGTGAATTGGAAAAAAATTGTTCCCATCGATCAATGAGTTTGCATATGCAAATTGCTGTCTTTCAAAAACACTTCACATGATCTTTTGACGCTCAAACATTCCGATCAGCCTCATCTTATTGTTGAATGAGTATTTTCTGGATCTCATAATGATTTTGAATCCAAGGGTTGCGCAAACCATCATTACGATTCGCTGAAATAGTATCAATCAAATGCAAAACAAGCATCGTAAATAGATTTCAACTGAATGCTGCACAAAGCAGCACATCCGTAATGAAAATACTCGTCAAATAGCAACTGTTTACAGAGATGACACAGAGCGAACAAAAGCCTTGTTCCGCACCGTGTTAAGTTAATCAATCCCTTGTGCAGCTAAGCAATGAATGCAAACAATTCGGAAAATTTGCTCAACAACTTTGACATTCATCAGGAGCGGCGAAAGTGAAACAACAAGAATTCCAACCAAATCCATAAACAAATGCTCTTTCAGAAAATAAGCGCAAGAATACACTTTCGATGTAATCAAATAGAATATGCAAATTCGAAAAAATGGTGTAATTTTTTCGAGGTAATACTTTTTAGCGTTCGAAATCAATTTCATAAATCAAAACCTATTGAACGCACCGGCAAATGCATACAATAGCCCAAAATTAATTCCGACGATGCTTTATCTTTTTTCAATAGGTTCTATTTTGTCAGCGCCGAACAATGCGTGCAGATTGAAATTAAAGCACTTAAATGCATAGTATTTTTTTAACCAGATTTTGTGAAGGAAACATTATCTCCTTTTTAAAACTGCTCATATTTGCTCGGAATCGACGATGGAACCGTAAAAGCGAATAGGTAAGCAAAATACAGCTAGTTGCAATGGAAAATGGTGTTGCGTACCACGACGCATATGGCCACATTTCAATACGAAATAAATTATGCACCGTTTTCTTTGCTCACAGCAACCCTTACAGCGTCTCGTTTCAGTATCTCTTTGTATTGCCATCGTAATGGTGTATCAAAAACAATTCAGCTAATGTTTTCTTTGGTAAATTATTTTGATGAGAAAAAAAATCGTCTCTCGAGACCCAACCAGTCGAAGCCGCATTTCGAAGATCAAGGCCACTTTAGGCAATTGACAAACATTTGCATATTTTTTTTACTCATTCAAAATGATGTCAAAGGAAATAATTATGGGCAATCGACTGGATTTGATTCGATTGTGAGTGAATTTCTAGACATTTTCTTAGAAATGTGCATGAAAAATGATGTCAACTCGGATTTATGGCTGGCAAGACATTTGTTCAGCTGGACAAACCGGACAGTTCGATGATCCTGTTTCTATGGCTCTTTCACATAATTCCAGCATCTAGATAAATCGTACGATCAAATGGACCAATCTCCCATTTTCTCATTCAATTTTTAAAACTACTCTTAATTCACGAAAATTTTCCTCTCTTAATCAAAAATAAAACGACATAGCACCTTGCAATTGCAATTCAGTGAGCTCGAATATGTCACTGCATTGATTGATAGCCGATTAAAATGCATAATTTCTCGAAATTGCCTCTGAATTTGGAATTGTGAGAACAAATTGGAGAGTTCATCTCCGTACCCAAACAAAAATTGGGTTCTCAGCCTCATTTCCTTCACTGTATTAATAGATGTAAATTCAATAGTTCAACAGAAAGCGATTCAAGTAGTCAAATGCTACGTCGACAGAGAGAGAGAGGGGGAGAGAGAGAGAGAGAGAGAGAGAGAAAGAGAGAGAGTGTGTGAGCAAGGGTATTTAAAGGAATGGAAAAAAATTTGCATATCATTGATGGAAATCGTTGTGTGTGTATGTACGAATTGGAACGAGAGATGCATGGAGATTCTTTTGAGATGGAAACTATCGAGAAGAAACAATCATGCATAACTGCTTTCTAGGTGGCATTGTAAATCACAAAACCAATTTGCATATAAAATAAACGAAGAATATAATTCGGTTGGAATAATGCAACGGAAAAATTCAATAAATTCTTTGGAAGATGAAGGAAATCGCTGTACAATGAAATGTTGTGTGCTGTGCACAATCTGAATGAAAATGGAGATGATTTTCAGGACAAATCACATCGAAGCAGAATGCTTGATCTTTGTGAAGGTCTGCTTGTTGATTTGCAACGCTTGCGTAAGTCTGTGTGCGTCTTTCCAGTTTAGCACCGGTTCTATTAATTTCAATGTTTACATTAAATTTATTATTTTGTTTTTGTTGTTTTTTTTTTTCTTTTTATTTTCGTTCGCTCGTTTTTCTTCTCTTCTCGAATTCTTCCACGCTCTTGATGTTGGCCGAAAATAAGGGAGCGATATTAACGCTCACACAATCAATTGTGCGAATTGAATTGAACAAAATCGAAGGAAAGAATGAGCAAACAAATCACCATATGCAGGTTGTGACGCGAGAGTTTCTCTAATTTGAATAAGATTTCTGTTGCTCGTTTTATTTGGATCGTTAATTTATTGCCGTGAGACAATCTCGAATATAATGAAGTAATAACATTTATTGCGTGAACAACAATCCGACGCAGAATAATTGTGCATTTTTGATTGCTGTTATTCTTGATTTTCGTCCGCGTTGCCTGTCGAGATGAAAAAACACTCTGCACACGATTTTGAAGTTGTTTTTCATAGGCCTTAAAACATGACGTATCAAAATTGGTAAAACAATGGACTTAATTTTAACCTTAAATTCTTTTTTTGTCGTGCAAAAAGGGTTTTGATCATGATTTGGTTTTGGCGTCTATGAAATATGGCCATTAAAACTGAACAGTGGTGCAGCGTTCAATTGATGAGGTCAATCAGAGAGCAGCAAAAACACATCGAAAGAACCGATCTTCGTTCATTCTGTCAGAAAATTCCAGTGAAAATCCACCAGTGACATCACGAGTCACGTAGCAATTGAAGCCACAAAGAATGTGATTGCATCTGATTTCATGGGATGTCAAACGAACTAAAATGGTAACATGCATAAAATTATCGCAAATCATAATCGCCAAGCATAATCGCCATGCATTTCGATTGTTTGCATGAAGACAGTATCCGAATGGAGTATGGAATAAAGCGGTTGGCAATCGGTATGCGCGCTGTGACCGAAGAGATGTGACAATTATCATTTCGAACAAAGAGAAAATGAAGAAAATAAACATTATTTAACAACATAACAACAGCCGCCGCCAACCATGAATCGGATCATTCGGCTGAAGCCGCTCGAACAAACCGAGGAGAGGATGAAAGAGATGACAAATATGTTATTAAAAATATCATCCAAGTATTCGAACTATCATAAAAAAATCGCTCGTATGTGTCACTATGTGTTTGTTTTGATCGCGCACGGCCTTATATTGCGTTGGCTCAGTACGTGAGCAAAATTATTATTGGTGATGTTGAGCACACGGCTTTAAGTGGTTGCTTGCTTCCAATAAATAATGTTGAAATTTTCTGCGTAGAAACCAAACCGACGATATTTATGTGATGGATACACTGTTGACTGTTTTCCTCTTGTTATTTGATTTGCTTTTATTCGTCGATGCTCGTCGGGTTGGCTTGGCTTGGCTGGCGCGCACGCTCGCATCGCCACTTTATTGCTTTCAACCTGATAACCGATCTTGTTTTCTTCATATTCTTAGTACTATTTTTTTTTTCTCCAGCTCATTTCCAGTGAAGAAAATCAAATCAAAAGCAAACAATAATTGACGATGGTTGAGGATTAAAATGTGCATGCCCAAGATCACTGAACGCGGACGATACACGCTCTGATTTGTCAGTTGTGTATGGTTCGTAGAGAAATTAATTGTAATTTTATGACAATTTTGAATATTTTCAATGGAGAAGCAAAGTTAAATGACAACCTCTTGAACGATGAATTGCTCGACCGTTCAAAAAATCATTTCAGTGGTTAAGACGAGCGAATGAGCGAGGCCACGCGCGCTCATGTTCATCTTTCCATCCACCATGAGCTTCAAGCAAAAAAAAAAAAAAATGATCATTAAAGAGACAATTTAATCATAGATTTTATGTATTTGATTATGTTTAAGATTGTAACCGCTGCTTTCCTATCGCTTTGTCTATGGCCATCTTGTTGAGCCCTTCGCAAGAAAGCGATTGCCATTGTTTCCCATATCCATATTATTAAAACATTCAATGTCGAAAAATTACAAATAACATAATAATAAGAAATAGCGCAAAAAAAGATGATAATAGAAAGAAAACCAACCGACTTGAAGAAGGTGGAGGAAAATCTCGGAGTAAAAGCAAAACGACCAATAGCTGCGGCAGCGGAGGCAAAAAGCACTGCGCGTTTATACTTTTTCTTGCAGATTGAAGAATGAGATCGTGAGAAATTTTTCTATTCAACGTATTACACATGCCAATATAATGGTGTATCGTGAATGCACTACAAAGCCACAGATCACTGTGCGCTCTTTTTATTTCATTCTCGTTTCTTTTTTTCCTCTCTCTCTATTCATACGATATAAATACGATTTAAAAGCATTTTTGTTCATTTATTTGCAATGACTGATAGTTGTCTTCTAATATGCGTTCATGAATGTTCGCAATACCCTCATTATCTGCACATAATTATTGTAACCATCAACCGTTTTTTTATTCATGCCTATTGCGTTATTTTTTTCGTTGAATTTGTTCAGCAATTCATCTATAAATACACAAATCTAAATGTTTGTAGAATACTTCGGAGTGATTTTGCAAGTGGTTGGACTAGTGTTACGGTCGGACCGTTGTGAACTCGACTTCATACGGATCGAATATTGACGAAGATGGACAAGCTTTGATGTCCACACCGTTGAGTGTAACACTTTGATTCGAAATTGTGGACAATCCCGTTTCATCTTATATTGTCATTATGAGAAAAGAAAAAACAGTAATTTTAGACGATTTTTCTACTCTTTTATATTTCAATTAACTTTCTAAAGGGCATTAGAATATTAGTCATCATCTAAAATGATTCATTTGGTCGGTCACAATTGTGAACTTTGTCCAAAAGTGGAAAGCACAATTTCGAACACAACAAAAACGATGAAAAAAGAATTAAGTGATTACCCGTTTCCCATCGTACTCGCTCAAGAGCGTGGCATGTCTTTTATTTATTTGCCCACATTTCATGGTTACAAAAAAGTGATATTACAACACATTGGGCTTACGCAGAGATAGTTGTAATGTTTTATGCGCGATACGAAATTAGAATAACGGTCGGAAAATCGCGCAACAATCAAAGGGAAGAAATTCGATGAATTTTATGATTTTTGGCGTCATATGCACAAATCCGTGCTCATATTACTTTGGCAATGATCAAAACAGCATGAAAGTGACTTTTGACGCTGACAACGCGCACCCGCAACACACCGCACAGAGAAGAACGAATATGGAAGAAAAACGGCAGCAGTAGCAGCAGCAGCAACAGCACATAAATTGTTTATTAACAATAGATTTTGTAATTGTGCCGATATAGTAATTGAAATTTGGTGGGAATCGGAATTGGTAATTGGGGTTAGCTCCATTGTTTTGATTAAAAACACAAAATGTTTGTTAACCGTTTTTTGTCATATATATTTCTGTCTTCGCTTACCAGCCAATTTAAATCGCATTCGACTGAATAAATGAAGAGATAAAAAAAGTCGCTCAACAAACAAATTCAGAGTTTGTGGAGTTTTTCCGGGCGCTATTTACCAATTGAAATGATTTTGTTCTGTGAAACAGCTCGGCTGCAATTTGCCTTGATGTTTATGGCGCAAGCAAATGCTTTTGCCGCAGGTTTTGAGTCAATCTTAATGCTTTTTACCGTTGAAATTAGATTTGATTAGATTTATTGCTAGTTGCTGTCAAAGGGACGTGTCATAAGTTTATGCAGCTTGCAACAGATATGGAACGAACACGAAATTGCACCGGGCAAAAAATATGTGTTCGTGTGCAACATACAGCTAAAATGGCACCTGATTGTTTGTTGCTTTACAAAATAAGGCCGTGTTTGCGCACATGTACCGAACTGTGTGCACTATATTTGCGCTGGGAAATCAAGCATCAGCTTGATGAGATTCTCATGTGCAACTAGAATGATAAATCAAAAGACATTAAAGTAAATTCCAGTGTCAAAAGACAACAGAACCTCTCGGTACACACGCACATTCCGGTGTGTCTTGCGAAAAATGCGGACAAGAACGACACGATTTACTCTATTTTCTCTTGGAACTGACACTCGAACTAAATAGACATAACCGCGGCTTGTGCACCTCTAACATGGCTTATTCGTGCATAAAATTAGAACATCGAGGCTACAATTTTCATTCGTTACGCCATCACATGAAATCGGCTGCCATGCAAAATGAGTGCCAGGGAAAATGTGTATGCACGCAGAGCCCTCAAATTAAAATGCAATGAGCAAATGCATTGGGCCGGTGTTACGGCGACAGTTTAAATGGCGATTTTTTTCACTCTCAATGAACAAAACATCGAAAGCCTAAATTATCGCTCGCCCAAAACGACAGCAAATGTCACAAAATTTATTTACAATCTTCTAATTTGCAAAATTAACCGCATTTAATTAAAGCCATTTATCATGCGATGGTATTCTCTCTCATCTCGTTTGCTTCAAATGAATGTGTCGACGATAAAATTCTATTTGCGTGAATCATGAAATTAATTTTGATAGCACTGAGCTTGTACTTGCTGCTGCTGCTTGAATTGCAAAATGTTTTTCGGCGTACGATTCACTTATTTATTAGCATTTTGTAAGTCATCCGAATTTGTTTTGATTTTCGGTTGTTCAAAAGCGCACCATCACCGTTCACGGTACCTTTTCCGTCAAAGAATTTCTCGACGGCTTACATTTTCATTAAACACACAGTGGATTGAGTGTGAAATAGTAGCCGGAGCAATCGGAATTACTCATAATTTGTGTAAATGCTGGCGGTGTGAGTCTGACTCATAGAAACAGCACCGCAAACATACAAAGAAATTGAATACTTCACGAAAATAAGCAACGGCCGGCAGCTAGAAATAGTGTGCTAATTAATATACGGCCTACTGAACGCGTGTTAATCAGCGATTTAATATCATCGCTTGGTGTCATATCGTATCCTATCGCATCTGCTTTAACTCTCGTTTACCTGCTTCTTTCTTATATTTTTTGGCCACACATAAGCAGCGCAGCGTTCAAAGCAAAAAGCCGAACGACGACAATTTGATTTTTCTTTATCTAGCGCTAAAATCTAGCGCTTCACATTGTCGGACGTTGTCGCATTCTTTCAAACACCTTGAGAACAAACCACATTCAGCCAATGACTCATGACGACGACGAAACAACGCTTTCCGCAAAAGTCAACAACGCACAGTTCGAACTTCAGCTGATGAATAAAGGAAAAGATTTCTTTGTTCGTTGATCATTATTAATTCAGGATCTTGTTCGTGTGTGCACTAATTAAAATACTTTACCAACTTCATACTCTGATGAGATTCATTACAGAATCGGTTTCAATTTCGAACGTGCTTGACAATTAATCGCAACGTTCGATGGCCAACATCAGATTACAACTTGGAAAAATGAAGCTATATCGATATGGTTTTTATAAAACACGTGTAAACACCAGGGCATCGCAAGCATCTTCCTCTCAAATATGCACGCTCTCCGACCAATAAGTTATTGTTTCAACAGAGCGAATGAGAGCGCGCACGAACGCACGCTCTTCACGTAAAAAATATCATTTTAATGTGGACATAATTCTTCGTTTACATCTTTTTAGAACTTATCAAAATTAGGCGGTTTTTTCTCTCGAGCCGCAGCCTTATTCTTCTGAATAACTTGAAATTTGACCAGGTTCAGCGCAATTTTCTGCTGAAATCAAAATCGCTTGATATTATCGGCGCGATAAGGCTGTGTGTTGTGAATATACCGAAAGCAGCTTATGTAGCACACTTTGCGTTGTGCTTGTCTTTGGCTAGCGTACATTTACGCGGTGAGCTGTTTTGCCTCACCTATCTGATATCTGTACAAATAAATAAGCGTGTTTTTTTCTCTCGTTCTTGTAGATTTTTTCCCGCTCAGTTCATTTATTATCATCCTCTTTAAAAATTGCCATTTTTTGCTCATTTTCAGCCAGCACCACAGAATTCTATTCGCATTATTATGAGGCCGCGCTGATTTCATACCAAGATATACACCTCGATGTGCGTATGATTGAAGCTGCCATGTGAAAATAAAGCATCGTTTCGTTGCTTCTGGCTGTTGCGCGCGACGTAGTTGAGAGGCCAAAATCATCATATCTAAATCTATTTCATTAGACTTTGAACGCATCTTGGAAATAAGTTTCGAAGAAACGATTGGCTTGCTTTATTACGGCAGCCAATGATAAAATTTGAACGAAAGAAAACAAAATAATAATCAGAAAAATTGAAAGAACAAAACAACAAGAAAGGAATATTTTTTTTATATCATTGTGTTTATTTTTCTTTTCTCTCTCTCTCTCTCTCTCTCTCTCTCTCTCTTTGTTTCTATATTATTTTCATAACATTTATTTAGCCTACCCGTATGCGTTACTTCATAATCGACGAAGAGTCAAGCGACCGAAGTTGTCTTTATCTAGCTGCTTGCTTTCTGCACTGAGATGAGTCTACGCGAACACACAATTTATTCGATCCACACGTTTGCATTATTTTTGTTCGTTCGCTGAGAAGCAGTTCGAAGTTTTCGTGTATGGAAATGTTTTTATATAATTTAAATTAAAGTGTAGTTGCAAAAAAAACGAGATAGACACGCACAGAGGCCGAGCGAGCGAGCGAGCTGGCGTGCACGCTTTGTCAAAAGGAAAGCGGGAAAAGGAAAAGTGATCAGAGAGAAAGATGGAGAGCATTAGAACAGGAGAATATCTACACGACAAATAAATAACCATAAAAAAGAACAAGTTTAATTTGTCGCTTTTGTCATTGTTCATGTTCCATACACACAAAATGCTTTTTTTTGGGCTCTTGCCTACCTTTTTTCGTTATGCGTCTACTTTGTACGTTGCTGCCAACGAGTATGAGAGACTTTATTTTCATGTCGCATTGGAATCGTGTACGAATTTCGTGAGTGTAAGTGTTCGATGCACGACAAGTACATCTCTGGCTCTTTTGTTTATCTTAGCTTAACACAATTCGATGAAGGGACAGACAAAAAAACGAATTGAACGCTCAAGAAGCGATTGCTTCGAACTTTTCTTTGGCTTGGCGCGCTCGCGTATAACAGATATTATACGACCAAACCATCCACACATCTACACCGTGCGACACCGCCATACATGGTACACAGAAACAACGTAGAAACGAAGAAATATTCGAACAACAGCAACAAGAAATTATGATTTTTCAAGTATTTTGACATTTTAATGGCTACTTGGCTTGTTTCAAAATAAATTATGGCGATATATTCGTGTTGCCCAACAGAAGTCCTAGAATTGAATCGAAAGATTAATAAAAAAAATAGCAACAAAAACAACAAAGCGACGGCTCAGCGAAAGAGTAAGGGAGAGGGAGATAGAGAGAATAAGAACAACACTCAACATAAAATGTTGATCCATTTTTTCTGTGTTCTTCTTCGGTTTTATTTGCTGCTGCCGTTTGTGAATTATGACATACAGAAAGTGGCCGTATCATACAGAGCCATCCGCGCGCCAGCCGATTAGTGAGAAATTCGTTTTTTTTTTTCGTTCGGCTTTTTCTCACTTCAGTGACAAGATTGGTCGGTCATATCTATGGGACGTTCACAATGGTGTCATGTGAAAATAGTCGATTGGTCAATTTCGCATTAAATGTGATCATTGTTGCTCGCTTGCTTTTTTCCGCTGTTGTGTTTTTCGGCTTTTTTATTGCATTTTGGATTAAATGGCCACATTGACAATGTCCATCATTCACATTTTGTGTCCATGCGCACGCTCTTCTTTTTTTCATTTAACACAATGAACTATTAATTAATTCAAAAATTTCAAATGAAAAATGAGCTAAAGTCTTTCCTTTCCTGTGTGCGAGCTCGTATGATATGTGATATATTGTGCTCTGAACACCGGAATCACGTTAAACCGCACACAAATAGATCGGTCACATAAAAAACCATTTCAGATTGTCTTCTGAAAATCATTCATGGGTTTATGCATATCAATGCATTTTACCTCATTTTCTATTAATCCGGTTCATTGTTTTATGCGAATGAATCACAGCAATAAATAAATAAATTGACGTCAACCACGAAATGCCAAGTGATCTCTAGCGCGTCAACTGAATGCAACAACAAGCTCCAGTCATTCACACGGGCATTAGTGCTAGCATAAAAGCAACAGACGCAGTTGGAGCAGCGGCAAGGGTGGTTGTTCTTCTAAGTAAGTGCTGAAACGTGATGAAGTTAATCGAAACCCCAACACTCGTATCATTTCCCTTCGCACAAACGAAACAATAAAAATTGGAACAAAGATTTTTCGTGTGATGTAACCAAATCTTCGCACATTGCTTTATTACCAGCACACACAAATAAACACCAAAACTTTCGGGCATCTATTGCACGCATTTTGGCGCTGATTCTCAGCAACGAATTGAATTGGCAACACATAGAACTTATCTTTGTCCAAGTGTATTTTTTATAGAAGCCATAATAAATATGATTGTTGTTTGTCAGTGGCTGGGCTGTGAAACAGTTCGCCGCTTTTCGTTTCACAGCTCGATCCATGATGAGCCGATAAATGCTCGTCGAAAAATCTTTAGTGTTCGAATGGAGCGAGCATCGACATCGGATACACTCAGTCAAATGCATGACAGAGCGAATGAGCGGGAGAGAGAGAGAGAGAGAGAGTGAGTGAGTGCGTGAAGAAACTTAAGACATAAACAACGATCCACCAACAAAAGAAACCGAATCAAACCAAAAGCCATAAATGTTTTGCGGAACATGAAAGAACAATAGAGATTTATCATCGTGCACAAGAAACGTTTTTACAGACTTTTTATTGTGTTAATCATTCTTAATTTCGTCCGAATAAAACTATTCGCTATATTTTTCA
Organism: Obolodiplosis robiniae; assembly: GCA_028476595.1. Classification (NCBI taxonomy): domain Eukaryota; kingdom Metazoa; phylum Arthropoda; class Insecta; order Diptera; family Cecidomyiidae; genus Obolodiplosis; species Obolodiplosis robiniae. The sequence continues at coordinate 4,578,410 of CM052015.1, read as the reverse complement.
GCCGTTCGAAATACGCGTAACGGCTTGAGCAGCGTATCGTTAACCAGGAATAAGTGGTGCAATTTTGATCATTGACGTACATGCACAAAATGGAAAATATGTCGAATCGACGACACACCCATGCCACTATGAAGTTCTCTTATCCAATTTATGTATTCGTCGCCAAAATATTCAAAGTTTTAGGTAACTACACAATTTAGTACACAAGAAATTGCTTAAGATATGAATGATGCTATTATAATGGGACAGAGGATATTCGGTTTCTGTTCACATTTTCCGTGGCCGCGCATCTCGAAATGACAATAAAAAAAGGAAATTATTCACATTTATATGGAAAAATGTCGGTTGATCAACTAACACAAGACGAGATATGGAAATTTGGTGGAAACAAAATCATTTGTATTGTATGATGAAATCCCTCGGCGGTCGTTTATTTGAATACATTGGGAAAAGTCAGATCAATAAAGCTTCATTAGCACAAAAATTGGATGGTCTTTCCTGCGCATTCAAATCCAATTAAAATTTCCATTTTATGAGCCAGCATATTTGTGATTCTACCCAGAACAAACAAAGCGAGCAACATGGTTTTGTTCTGCAGCTACATGTCTATCGTTTGTTTCGGCAACAAAACAAAAAACTCATCGACTTCGAACTGTACACATATCTAATTGAATTGATGCCAACCGCAGATTTTTCCCCTCAATAGCTTAACGCAGACTTTTTCCTTAAAAAAATAGAGAATGCTCATTCGCTAGCTGATAAATATGTTTCTCATGTGAATTCAATGGAATACGGAGCCAATGCCATTGTTTTATTGCTATTCGGTGAAAACTTATAATTTCTTCACTCTCTGTCTTTCTTTCATTTCTCTCTGTCGGATTCATTCGTGGAACTGAAAAAAACATCAGATTTTACATCATGTTGTCATAAAAATATCCATATATGTATTTTCTCAGTTTGTTCGTGAACTTCAACCGATTTCACCGAAACGGAGAGAGAATAGAACGAGAACGAGAATGAAATTCAACATAAAATATATGATCGCTACTCATTTTGTTTCGCTAAGTCGTTCTTTTCTTTTAATTGCATTTAAAATAATAATAATCACAACAATAAAACACCGAATCGTCATGTTTGTGTGCTTTATTTATTAATGTTTTAGAAAAACTCATAAAAAACTACGTCCAAAGCAAAGCTCGATCTGTCTTTCTCTCTGTTGGCGATATCAACGAAACCGTACACAGTAGCCGTCCCACAAATCACACAACGTTTTACCAACTTCGGTACAACTTTGTCCATAAAATTTGGTCTTTGATGTCTCTTTTTAATGTTCGCACTTCATTCACATCATAAAAAATAAAACTTTGAATCAAGACAACAACCAAATCGATACAATGAATATTTTGGCAAATCCTAAATTCTAGAGTTTAAAGAGAAAATTTCGTTAAACGCCATACACAGTTTAAAATTTCGATTTTTTTTACTCAACAATGAGATTCCGATTGATAAAATCGAATGCAATAATTGTAGATCAATGTGCAACTGAAAATGCATCGATATTTTGAAATAAGCCAAATGAAATCGAAAGAGTACAAACGGACAGGTGCAACACCCTTAGTTAAAAATCGCTTGTTGCGCAGCATGAAAGGCCGTTCAACGTGCATTGTGAAATATACGTGGTTCATCGCTCTAGAGCACGTTTCCTTCCTTTTGTTTAGTTCTTATCTGCAGAAGACGAAACGTTAGCCTCTTTCCCTCGTTTTTTTATCGACATTCGCCCCTATGCCTGAGTGCGCACTGCGTTGAACACATCGAATTTCTTGCACGTAATTACAACGCTAACGACAGGGCATATGCAATCGATTGTTTATTGAAAAATAAAAATACAGAACCGTTCAGACAACAAGCGCACCCAACGAAACAGCAAAAGTACATGTCGATACATGGATGATACGACGAAGAATAAGAAATAACAGAAATTGACATCTACATTAAATGTAGGTTTCCTTATTCGTTTCCTTGCTGTCTCCCGAAGCCGATGGGGTACTTTCGTAACGTCATTTTTATAGATTTCTTAAAATTATAGGACAAAAATACTCGTAAAATCGAAATTGATCGAAGGAAACTCTCTTTAATTTATGATTAAATTTTTAATGAGGCAGACTTAGAATTTCAATCATGACTTTTCTTTAACTGCTCGGTAATAAAAAATATTTTTTCACCATGTTTTCATTAAACGAAATGATTAGCTCCAAATTCAATTAAGAGAAACTTTACCATTCTCAATACAGCAAGACTCTTATGCACTCAATTCAATGCATTTTGTGTAGTTGATTGCCTCGGGTAAAGTTCACCACTACACAGGCAACTGCTTAACTTTGCGGTTGCATCGAAGCACCGAGCAATGCATAGAATACAAAATGAAGAAAAAGTTCACGCATCAATACTCCCCGTGTGAAGGCCTCGATTTTTTGCATTTCTTTTAACTTCTTTCTGATTATATGGTGCTCTTTCTTGAATAAATTGTTTTCTATAAGTAATTGTTCTAGAAAAAAGATTGATACATATAAATTGCTGTCGATACCAAACAACACTTCACCTGAGTTTCAATTACTATTTAACATTTCCCTCGAACGTTGCAAAATATTCACACTAATATTCCAATGTTAACATTGTACTCCATAACATAATCGGAACGTCGTTTTGAGAACGACTTGTTTAAAAATTTGGTCTATCATTTGCATTACACCCAAAAAAATCGTTTCAATTCGTTTTGCATGTGCTCCCAAAGTCAAATAATTTTTAATCTTCTATTTAAACTTCGACTTAAATTTTCTAGCATTTTAATTTTATCGTTGGCCCGATGCTCATTGTGATGGACACTGTACCACTGCAAATTGTGTGATGAGGTCACTCTGTCGTCCATTCAAGTTGCTATGCACTTGGTTTCACTCATTCACACACCGGGGCAGCAAGTAATCGTCACTGAAATGGATCGCATATTGGCGATTCACTGTGAATTTACACAAAAGAGGTACTCTTTTTATTGAGCAATAATTGAATTGACTTTCTCTATTGTGTGGCTCGGTGTTTCAGCTCCGGCGAGTGAACAAGCGCAGGAAATGTGGTTGATTGTTTTTAGTGAAGCTGCACAAAGTGCCCATTGTTTCATCCAATGTTCACGCCAAATGGGAAAGATGATAAATGAATTAATGGCATATTAATTAATTTGCTGGGGCCACCAATTTCGGTAATCGATTGAAAAAGTGATTTTCACTTGAATTTCACACCGTTCGACCATTCGACAAAATGGTACGTGGCATTCTATCCGGCCGCACTTCAATTCAATTTCCTATTGATTTAACAGCAATGAAGCGTATAATTAAAACGGTGTTAATAAAATTTATTGAATGGTTTTATGCTTTATCAAATGGTTTCGTCGTCACCTCCGCACAAACACACACAATTGAACATAGGTATTGCGGCTTTGTTATGGGTGATTTATTGAAAAATATTGATATTTTCCGAATTGACATGGAACAAATGAGCTGAGGGAGGTGGCCACAAAGAACGGTTATTTTCATTACACATCTCCGAAAAATACGTTAAAATACAGCGAATTAGTGATTTGAGTTTAATTATAAAATTGAAAATATATAAGTCCGAAAAATGGAGCGGAAACTGTTCCAACGAAACAAAAAGTATTATACATAATTTTAGATTGTAAATATACAGACTGAAATGAATAAATTTTTGTTGAATAATTCATCAAAAAGGAGAACGATGGAAGGAACAGACATATGTTGCGTGGCTTAACTGCTTTGATCTTAACATTGATAAGCGTTTCGATAAATTTGATGGTTTAATACAAATATTGTATAATAATGGTAGACATTAATGGATTGTGGTACAAAACGCTCATTTTCTTCTTTCTTCGTTACACAAATTTTCGGAATATTTTTTTCTTTTTTTTGCGCGCTACAAATTTTTCCGTTGACAGCGTTCTTTTTGCGAAATATGAACTGAAATTTCATTGATTTGATACAAACATGAATGGAGTCACTCATGATAAAGTACAACAAACCACCGCCACAGCTCCGTTTTATAAATTCAATAAAAATATGAAAACACTAGTTCGGCTTCCATTACATATTTAAACGCTGACCGCCGTCACAAAATCTATAAATTATAAATTTCTATACGAAAAAAAAACAGCAACAGTAAACAACACTGTTATTCAGTCAATTCAGTTGCACGCATATAAATGACATTTCATATTATGGATTCGAATTAAGTGGATTCGAAAGAAATTTATCACAAAGTGAACGCATTTGGTCGCAACAATTTATAGCTTCGAACCAAATAGTCAATCGCCACGGCAATGGTCACACAACCATGCATAAATATGTAATAATATTTTATCAACCAGAAATAAAATAAAATATATCCTATACACATAATTATTATTATGCAAATGAATGGACTAATTAACAGACCAAAAATTCACACATAAAAACGTGTGGCACAAAATGCTCTTATTAATCTACTCCCTCTCTCTCTATCTCGCTCAGGCGAGTGCGCGTTTTCACATATTGGCCGCCACAAACTCCCGCACACGGCCATATAATTCAACGTACAAATAGAAATGTTTTTCTTTTTGGGAAAAAAAACCCCAGATAAAGCTGTAAATGTCTGAAATAAAATCGAATTTAGTCGAATTCAATGTGCAACGCAGCGATTCGGAAGATTTTCGAACAGATTATTCCACCAACATCGACACATATCCATTTTATTGCCACTTTTTCGCCTTTTCTCTCTCTCTCTCTCTCTCTATCTTTCTTCCCCTGTCCATCTGTTAAACTCTATAAGACCAAGCTCGAAACCTATTTCGATTTTGTCGAATTTGAATGGGCAAAATAACAACGCATTGAACTGAAAGAATAATTTCTTTCTAACGCAAATATAAATGTAAGCAACACCATCACCTTACACCCAGCAAATGGACGCCAAACGATCCGACGAGTTTGATTCTATTAGCGGTTTGCTCGACATTAAATTGATACATAAAATTATTGAGTAGGAGATTTATTGCAGTTAGCACAAGCGAATGGAAACAAAAACAGCAAGCAGCAGCACACATGCCGAAAGGAAATAACGTGTGACCGGTGAGTCGGAGATGGCTTTGTAACATTCAGCTCAACATGTCCATTGTTTTCGAATAAAATATAAACACACACATGCCCAGAAAAAAAACACAGTGTTCGATTTTTCGTCGGGACGGTCTCATGTTTCAACGCACAATCGATGACCGACACACTTAATATCAGATCATCGGCTTTTATGGTGGTTAAAATACTTTAATGGTCGCATACATTGCAAACCAGTCCACTGAGCATTTGCGATGGCCGGCATATCGTGACGAAACGGAATAATCTCGTGCATAATTCGTTTTCGATTGTAATTAAAAGTCAAAATTGAAATACACAAGTCAAACGAAATGAATATAAAAATGTTCCACACTCACACACGGTCAGCGCTAGCCACCGGCCACATAGCCACAAATGGTCGGTCAATACCTTTACATCGTCACCAATATCCGAGGCAAGCAAATCGCATTCATAAAAAATACACACACACACAGCTTAAACAAGTACAATAAAAATGAAAAATGTTCCAATCGAAATAATGTGTGCTTGGGAGATATATTGCTAATTCAACCACTCCAACTTCGTTCGGCTTCTACGGTTCGATGATTTTTGGAATAATTTTTTTGATTTCTTCCACTGATAAACACGATCGAAAGCTGACTATATGCAAAGCAACGATTATTCCGTATTTCAACCGCGCTCTTTAATTTTTCAACCATTTTATGTTTTATTTCGTTTCCAAGAATGTTCTAGCAAAAGATTTCTACGTTTTATTCGATCGATCATTGGAAGATACATAATTCAGTCCAATTTTAAAATGTTAATGAGGTTTAATGGAATTGGTTCTTGAGAAAAAATGGTGTAACTTTGAAAAAAAATTGAGCAATTTTATGTAATTTAATGATATTTTTCAATATTTTTTCTTATGAATATAGTTCCCCCATGATTGAGAGCTGAAAAAAATGAGGTTTCATTGGCATTCAATATAATTTCCTGCAATGTTTTGGGAAATTGAAAAGTTTTCCTCTTATTTTCGCGTAAGAATAAAGTCTCGGCATTCAATTTACTTAACTTCATTAAATATCTTTGTCTTCACCTTAACTATTTCAAATTATTAACCAGAAATTTGAGAAGTGCGACTTTTGAATGAAATATTGACGTGATCATGGAAACAATATCAGATAAAATTGAGTGATGAAAATAGTGCGAAGAATATTGTGGCTATTTGGTTACTGCAAATGAGTTTGGTGCGATAACTGTTAATGGTGAAAAGTGTGTGCATGCGTTTGCAACCATAATATTTTAAAGTATTCGTATTTTATGCTAATTCATAATAAACAACATCATAATGAGAGACGTTCATCTCGATTCTAATGTGTAACTTAGCGTACCAATATCTATCTATGGACCGATATAATCTGGTGCGCGCATTTAACCATGGCTGTAGACTTTATCTTCAATAAATGATAAAACTACCGCAATTTATCTTATCATAAAAGTTTGAAATTAAGTAGACACCGGCATGCAGTATATGATCCTGTTCTTCTTCGTTGGCCGAAGCCTGAGCGCGACTAGCGAAACCGAGTCAGAGAGTTAAAAGAATAAATGTGTGTTTCTTCGTTGTCGATGTTTACCAGTGATATTAGCATATGGTTGGTTGGCTGCTTTTTCCGGACAATCTACTTGTGTTGTGTCATTGTTTCGGTCCAATGTGCGATTCTTTGCAATTGAGCGAGTGAAACATTTGGCTTTTATTGACGCCACTGAAAATATTGAGTGCTCGAACGGAGCGAATGCGAAGTGTGGCGCAATTTTTTGGCTCTGTCCCCACTCTTTCACTTTGGATCCGTTGCTCAGCATTTTATCAGACGGCTGTGGGTGCGTGCAATGAGCAGTTGAAATATTTTCGATTGGGGTGGTGAAAACAGAATGAGAAAATTCGCAGCCGTAAAACCGTTGCGTAATGGTTTGTTGACTTAGTAATAAATACATCAACCGCCAAAAACAGATTAACACTCGACCATCAAATTCATCCATATTTTGACGTTTATGCTCATTTTTTTCCGTTGACTAAATGGCAACATATTTTGATTATGATACGGATTTAAGAATTGCACATCGCTCGAAATCATTCGCTGTGCCTTTGTCTGTCGCAGTAATCTAGAAAAATTACGCCCGATTGCTATGATGAAGCGAAATTTTTATTACCCATTTAATGGCTCAATATTCTCGGTTATTTTTTTTCAACATTCAGATACGCACATAACATTTCTTTTTTTATCTTTGATAAAGCATTTTCTGTGATGATTAGAAATATGTTTCTTTCTTTCGGTGGGCATAAATCGAAAAAAAACCTTCTATGTGTCCTGATTTTGACTGCTCATTTTTGGCCATTTCATTGTTCGGCGCTGTGTTCATTCATATTTAAAAATGAGCCTATTTATTCCGAAAAATATGTCATAATATTATTCAGATAGATCACAAAAAATACATTAACTCAGAGTCATTAAAGTCCCAATTGAATGCGAGAATGTACATCATTTTGGCAAACAAACACAAAAAAACTGTGTATTTTACAGCGTGTTTTTGGCCCTTCTGCTATTGGGAATTTGATTTAATTAAAGAATATTTGTGATTGTCATGGTGCAGACGTTATATCTTCATTTGAATTGATTGAAATATTCTATTATTCTCCCACAATGCGCTGAGTGGCTGCCAAACGTAAGCTAATCATTTTTCTGGACTCTTCAAATTATATTCTCATCCATTGTAACGTGATTTCACCTATTTCCGGTATCCGCGCTGCTGGAATCTTAAACAAAAATGACCCCTTGATTTGCCATTAAAAATGTATTGTTTCAACATTTCTTCGTCATCCAACGTCTTAAATTTCATCAAATGACGTTTTGTCGGCAGAACGAAAAGAAAGATATCTTCGATCGAATGAATGGAAAAGAGATCGACGGAATATTTTTGAGGCTCATTAAGAATAAAATGTCTGAACGTGACGTCATGCAACAACATGCCAAAGCAACGGGCTACTTTTTGTCTTCAATGTGCAGCCAAAGAACGAGAAAACTTTGACTTTGTCTACTGGCGAATTGAATGAGTACGAACGATACCTAGCCAAGCGAAAACTAATTAAACTGATATTATTTATATCATATTCTGTGTTTTACATTTTGTTTTGTTCACAGTTGTTTATTGCAATCGATGTTGACCACAATAAATTAAATGCACGGAACCAAACTCGACTTGAGTCTCTTGGCTGCAGGAGATTCAGAAAAAGGGAAGACGAACCAAATAAGAAGAAGATAAGATAGGCAAATTGTGTGAGTGTGTGTATGTGGGTAAGATGTGCGGCATACTCGAACATGCATTTGCATAATAATACGATTATCGGTGCCCATTTTAATAGAACCATTTTCCGTATTTATTGGGTTCAGTTGGTGTTATGTTTACACGCAATTTTTTTCTCGCTTTTTCGATGGAACGCCGTGGCTACTTGAACATCAACTAAGTGAAAAGAGATGAAACGGCTCGGTATTTTTCCATCGCATTCGTTTGATCTGCCACGGGATCGATGCACAATAGCGACTGAAATATTCAAATTCCCGTAATTCCACGCGTTCGCTAAACGTTTCGCTCTTCTCTCCTATCCCATTTCTATTCATATTTTTTGCTCTATAGATTCAATTTATTGGTAGAGCCCAATCAACACTTTGTTATGATGAGTAAACACTGGCCATTTGGCCATTGTTTTCGATCTTTAAATTCTCATCATACGGAAATTACGAGGAAATTACGACAGCTTTTGAAGTAAACAAATTTAAGGTAATTTCCAGTAATTTCAAAAATTTGAAAAAAAAAAAATCAAATTTGCAAATGACGTGTCTGTTGCTTGGGTGCAATGGCTCTCTGAAGAATAGAAAACGGTGCACTTGCTCTGGATATTCAGTAGAACGAAAGCGCCTGTCTATAATTATCGAAATATTAGCAATACAAATATGAGGCGAGAGAAGGCGTCGGACGTTTATTCTTATTGTTGCTCACGTAGCTAATTAAATATTACCCTCTGATTGCGACCTATTTATCAGAAGCTAATTAAATATCACGAACAATGGCTATTGAATATTCATGATGGAATTGGATGGCGATGATCAACAATACTGGTTCATCACTCTGCAGTATTCGAATTAGTTGTCGCGCTGTGTCGTGTGGAGAAGGGGGAGCTTTTTCAAAGGCACAATACGGTTGAGTTGTCGAGAATCGGCAGAAACGCGTTATAATAATACGATTATTCTGTTTCTTAAGCAAAGCGCAGGTGATTTTGCTCACATCGATATTAAGCTATCCAATGAAATTACAATTTGAATTATGTATGCTGATTTGCGAATTGAGATTATACTCATTTAATGGATGCATTTAATGCGATATAAATGAAAAACATCGATGTTTTTGCTTGTATCTCAAAAATATCATCTCTAAAATCATACTTACTTAATTCCATATTGCCGATGGAATCGCATTCGCATTACTTTTAACAGTTTTTTACTTTAATTTTTCTTCGAGTTCGACGAACAATCGGAAATGGTAAATAGAAAAAAAATAGCGCTAGTCGGTGACTCTGCGGCTGCGAATATATCCGAATAGTGCGAGCGATGAGCGCGTTTCGCTCGCACAGCGAACGCGTATGTAAAAAGTCAGGTCGATTAAATAATTTATGTGAGAAAGATAATTTGTAATGCTGAGTTACATTTATGCACGGTTTTGGTTTGTGATTCAAGTAACAAATGTAATAATAATTAATGGAATTTTGTTTCCGAGCATTTATGGCCATATTGAGGTGCGCTCTTCCACTCACTCTCTCTCTCTCTCCTCTCTCTCTCTCTCCGTCATAGCAGATCTATACAAGGAACTTCTTCTTGGTAGCTGAATGAAGATGAAAAAAAGCCTGCACTCGATATAACGATCGATATTAGCGCTTAGATAAATGTAATTTTCTCAGTAAATTTATAGTCTCAACTTCATAAAACCATTGTAATTCGCTTTAATATGATGAGGTGAAATTTATAATTTTTATATTTCCATCTTTTTGTCTGCTGATTTTCTCTAGCATACACTCTACGGCTCTCGGCTTGCTGTATTCGCTTCAGATGATCATTTAAATCGGTGTTTCATGCGTAAATTCATTCATTTTTAAATGGATTGAAATTTTATAAGCGGCTCTTTAGGTGATGAAATACGGAATTTCGTTTTGATCCATTTAAATATTGTATTTGAATGATTCGAAACGAGAAACCATTTTCGAAAATGGACAGGCCGCTATTGTTTGGCCGCAATGAAATCAAATGGGAAACTTGAAAAGTTCTCTGCTCTTCTCTTAATGTCTTGAAAAGTTTGCCACATCGATTCGAATGAAGTGAATCGAAGGAATGAACGTTTTGTTTCCAAATCCAGAAGTCGGCACTCAAAAGCCCCCATCATTCATTTGTTAGACACTTATTACCGATTTATTACTCAACAAACATCTTGCACTTCGTCGGCCAAGCATCGTTCAAATGGCAACAAATCGAAGCAACTCAACTCAAGACCATAATGATAACAATTGATAAGTTTCAACCCCAGACTCCCCATTCGCCAGAAAGGTAGAACAAGACATACTCACATTTTGACTCCGAACATTTTGGTGTGGACAAACCTACTCACAATGCTCTTGCGGCACAGATTATTACACGATGGAGGTGAAATGGTCATTCAGTAAATTTTCGTTGAAAAGTGCACTCAACCAGGCTGCTCGAAGTAAGAACCGTCCAACACATTCACAAGATTTACGGCTGTTGTTTTAATTTGTAACTTTGATACACTTGAAAATAAATGTGCCGTTATTTACACACGTTTCATTTGTTTCAAATCGAACAAAACTTCGAAGAAGTTTATATCTTTAGAGCGAAAGCATGTGTTTATTGGTGTGAGTTCCACATTTTCGACTTAATTTATATACATTTTGCAAACTCATCCAATGCGGAATTTCGGAATTGCGGCATAATGACTGTCTTAAGAATAAAATGGCACACGTTCTTACGCCATTTTCCACACCATATTTGGATTTTCTTTGAGAAAAACATCAAAAATGTGAAAAACAGTAAAAATTGGATTTCATTTTAAATGAAAATCATTTTAAATTTATTAATAAAAATGAGGATCAGCCAAAATGTCAAAATATTTCAAGATAAAAGCTCAATAGAACAAAAAATTACAGCATTTTTTTGTATTAAAAATGAATAAATTCGTTATTGTTTCCAAAAATTGAATAAATATCTTTTGAGCATTCCACATTTTGCAGAAAAATTCGTCGTTTGAAGAACTGGAAACGGCAAATACTCGGAAATAGGGTGAAATTTGACGTTGTAAAATTATAATAAAATTGGACATTTACGCGCAAAATCATCCATCATTATTCGTTGGCCCAGATGAGTTCATTGTTGGCTCCCAGATATAATTGGCCCCACATTTTATACCGGTTTCACTTTTGAATATGTTCGGTTCATACATCTTCCTATTTCCGATCACGCAACGCCACCAAACAGTTAGCCTATAAAATGGTAGTCTTGTTGTTCTTCGCATGATTAAAATGGTTCAACCATTTAACTCATAATCTACAATCTTCGCATATCATATCGAAATGGAAAATAACACCTTCAACGTCTGAATTTTGGACATAATCGTATTCATATAATATTTGCAATATCATGACATAACACAACCGATCAACAGTACACTTTCTTTTGTTTTTCGTTTGCCTTTCCGTTCACGTTGAAACGCATCTTTCCGCATTAAGTGTGTTTCTTGTTGAGTGTGGAGAATGAAGAGTCCCTTCGGAAGAGAAATGTCGTGCAGGTGTTATTGTTCGTATTTATTTAAATTGAATTGGCAGTGTGTCAATTGTGTGGTTCGTTTGCACAGAGAGAGAGGAGAGAGAGAGAGAGTAACATTTGTGTTTATGCATCATTTAATTCGATGTTTTAGAATGATAAACATGGCATTTACATCGACATTTCAAATTCTTCGCAGCAAATAAAAAGACGTACGCTTCAAAACAAAACAAAAAATGTATAAGGGTCAATATTCATGCAATGAATTTTAATTGGCGTTGTTGAAGTTGAGTTGGAGGGCAGCACCGTTCATGTTATTCCTTTTAAAATGTTGGCTAATTATTTCTTTCAGCATTTCGTTCGTTTACCTTGAACGAGACACACGACCAGCTGCAAATGCTAGCGCTAACCTCGTTAAGTAATTCTTCAAATCGATTTTATTTATCCAACAGTTTCAATAATATGTACAGAAAAGAAAACCCATCTGATGATTATTTCTAACGAAAATTGAATGGGAAAGATGTTTGTTTTGAACGAAAGACACACACTACCAATCAATCATGTGCGAGTGTTCATAAATAATCACTTGACGAAAATCTTGTGGGAACATTTGAGCAAAAACCGAATTCTGCTCAACGTGAAATACACGACAGAACTGTTGATTCTTTGCAATGCCACGAACAAAAAATGTCGATTCACAAGAAATCATTCCAGTTATCTGTTCTCGTCACTCAGCCCAGCAAAGAAATAAAAACCACATACAATTCTTGGTTTTATGAAATCCGCATCTATTGCTTCATCAATTATAACTCAAACACAATAAAATTATACTAAAACCAAACATCTTGTAATGTCAATAGAATCTTAATCATGGGAATATGCTATTGAAAAATGTGTAGTTGTTAGCATTCTTGGGCAAATCAGACACACCGAGAAATAACAACGAAAAAAAAACTTGCATATAAAATTATCCATTGTTCTTCAGCACCGCTGTACGGCGGCAAGATGTAGATTATCTGGTGGCGAAGCTGTCTTGGAGCTATGAAAAACCATGTTTATGCGGTCCGAAAAAAAGACTGCGTGTAAATGATCTCGAAACGCAAATAATAAGCGAAAAAAAACAGAACACAAAAAACACACACATATTACAATTTGAACTTAATGCCCAGCTCGATTTACCTATCACGCAATAATTTTTTAATTGTCATTCGCTTTCTTTGCGTAATCGCTAGTTTCCCAGCAATTTATGCCGATCTGGATGCTGCGCAAGCCTATTTGAGCTCGGTTAATGACATTCAATGATTTCAGCATCGAATATAAGTTTTTGCATGAGCGATAGGAGCCAACACACACAAAACGATATCGATATAATTCGCGAAATCGATTCACGTCTGAAAAAAAGCATGACATTAGCCACAAAAATCAGCGTTCATCAAATGAATGACGTTCAATGAGCAATGAATTCAATGTTCATCCTTTGAAATGTCCAAATTAAACTAATTTGCCATCCGACCAAATTGTGAACTTTTCCCATCTCAATCTATCAAATTAATCGCTGCCATTGAGCATTTCTGCATCAATATAAATTAATTTCATGACGTCGAAAACAAAAAATGTGCAACAATGAACGGGGGGAAGAGAAAAGTTGAGCGCAGAATGCAAAAAAAAATGAATCAAATCCATATTAAAATGGTATTCAAAAGGCGAAATGTATTTTATGCGATGGTTTTTTTTGCAGTCGTTAAATTTACATTTTTTGTGAACGAGAGCAAGACCTGCCTTTTAATTTTTCATTAATAGGAAAAATTATGGATATTGCATGCTTCGTTGCATGTGTTGCGCCATTGAAAGCGCAAAAAAAAACTCCGAAAAAACATCAAACACATACACAATTTGGGAAAAAAAACACACACAAGAGAACACACAGAACACAAACGAAATAAAATAGATTGCCAACAGCCACAATAATTCTGAACTCAGTACACGCGGAGGAACGTGATAGCGCAAAGAGAGAACAAACCAACCGATATGCTTCATACAACGAACAAAGCATATTCTATCGATTGTTAAACGAATCCCGGGTGCTGCACCAACAGCACCAGCACATTGAATTTTTATGTAATGCGGTAGCTGCCGAATACCAACAATATATACAAACAATCATCTACTATATAGCCATGGCAAAAATACCAAAAGAAAATCTTGATTGTTCTTTTTATTATTATTATTCGCCATGTTCGGTGCGTTTTTTACACACTCTCGTATATTTTTGTATTTTGTTTAATAAATTTTCTCCAGCGTTTTTTTGTCGGCCTGGTATTTTGATATTAAATCAAATTTCATTTGCATAATTATTGATATTTACGGCATTGCATTGACTATTGCCTGACGTCACACACTTTGCTCTTTCCTTTGATCGTTCGCAATTGCTTTCGTCAAATGCAAGTCTTTTGTTTGAATGTATTTACATTTTGAAGTGCACCAGCCAGTGAGCGAGTGAGTAAGTGTGCGTAAGAGTGAGTATGTTCCGTTCGCTCAGCAGAAAAAGAAGAAGAAGAAAAAAAAATTCGCGAGAAATATTATTATTAAATAGTAATTTTATAAAATGAAAGAAAATACATATTGCGAATTACTCTCTCTTTGGACGTCAATTTCGTCGTTTTTTGCTGGGCATGGAAAAATTGGAAATTTGTATGCTGTGTGTGGTGGATGGCATGTATGCGGATTTTCGTGCATATCGTCGATTCGGTTTGCTCTCTCATGCCATCGAGACGATGATGTGACGTGCATAGTTTTCTAACCAATTCAGTTCGTCTCCTATTCTGTTGTTGCTGCTGCTGCTTGTCTCTTGCCGCCGCTGCTCCATTTTTTTGCTGTGCACATTTTTTTCTCCCCTCAACTTGTTCTTAACTTCCGTCATTCTTATACTTTTATTCACATTCGATGCAATTTATGTGAGTAACACAATATTTATAAATATTAATTTTATCAATGTCTGGGAATGGAATTAAGAAATTAATGCTACGTATATTTCTATGCGTTTGCACAGCCAGCAACCGTCGCTTTCATTCTTGCTTATTTATATATATATATATATATATTTCGTGAATCTCACTTGGCATTTCTGCACTCCATTTCGTAAGATTGAACATAATGCAATTATTGTGAAAATTTATTGTTTGATTGCATGGTACTACTAAATGGTAATTGAACGATTCACTGCTTCTTTTCTCGCATTCTGATTCTATCTCCACGTTCGAAATTGGCATGCACAAATGATGTTACAGAACATTATCAAATAACCTCATGATTACATAGATTTTTACACATACTTTTTTAGCGAGCACATCACGATCAAACACAAAAGAAGAATCTTATCAAGAATCTAACGAACCACAAACACTCCGGCAATTTGCGCTTGTACACAACTTTTTCTATTATTTTATCAATAATTGATGTAAAGTCGATAAGAATTCTGCAGATCAACTGATGTGAACGCTCCACAACTATCATCAAATTACTATAAGATTAATTAAACACAAATTTATTGCATGCTACTAAAACACTACCGACAAAAAGTTTGGACTCGCCTGCAAATAAATATTATATTGCAAGTGAGTTTACAATTTTTGTCGGTAGTGTAGTTTGTTGAGCTTCGAATTATTTACGCCAAACATCACCATTTTTGAAAGTTCTTTAAAATATTTGATTGGTGTAATAACTAGAGCTATACTCAGAGATTTCAAACGGCATTTGTTTTTGGTATTATTTTTTTTGAAACTCTCGTCTAGTTTTGGAATGAAAATATTTCTAACGTTCTAAATTTCATTTTTGATGGAATTGAAGAACAAATCACGTGAAAATCACTGAATCGTAACGCCAAATTTCGCTTTTTACCTACATTTTGATGATTCTACAACCATTTTTTATATTCTTACGCTACCGAATCTGCATCAGTTGACAATATCAATTGGATTTCAGAGAATTTTATTGAGTTTTCATTAAGTTCAAAATCC
The DNA here is from genome assembly GCA_028476595.1 of Obolodiplosis robiniae. NCBI lineage: Eukaryota > Metazoa > Arthropoda > Insecta > Diptera > Cecidomyiidae > Obolodiplosis > Obolodiplosis robiniae. The sequence goes on along the minus strand of CM052015.1, from coordinate 4,562,372 downwards.
CGTTCCATAATTAACGTATTGTTCCGTTACTGATAATATGTCATTCATTGCAGAGGCCGGGCCAAATGAAATGAGGCGACGATGTGATAGAAAAAAGAGTGAGTGGTGAATCGATGTGAACATAAAATATTTGTATGTGGCGTGTTATGCGGTCAATATGTTGATCCTCTGTTTAACATGACTCCGCATCACCCTTTTTCGCCCACTGCACGTTGCTCTCTGGTCATGTGTATTTAACGCAATGCTATTTGTGTCGTTTGCCTTAACATAGATAAATGCATTTCCTCGAGCCGAAGGTCACACGAAGCATACCGGCTTAAAGCGCCAGCCGCTTTTTGGAATTTCAATTCCGAACGGTACATGTATGCATTTTTTTCGGCTGTTGTTCGTGCTTTTTCTCTTTGTTGGCAGTGCATTTGAATGATTTTCCGCTCATTCTTTGTATTTGGTTCATGCAAAATATATTTGGTCTGCCATGGGGAATGGGTGACTGATGTGCATATGTTAAACGCATAAAAAAGTCGATACAAAAAAACATGACCATTTGCAAATTCATTTAAACTGAAAAAAAATATGCGACCAGTCGACGCAAATTCACACAAATCACCCGCACCAATTTCCCAACGACAGCCGGTATATGCATTGAATTCCGTAATATCGGCGAATTAAACACATTCCATTTGATTTTTGCATGTTGAAACGCAGCTTCCTCTCTCATCGCACTGCCAATTTCTAGCGCTTTGCCAACGGGTGACGTTTTTTTCGCACTCAATTCGCAACCCATCGATTCATTCGCATATTTCGATTTGCAACCATCAAGCGTTCGAGCTGAGCCGCTGCATCACTTCAGTATCGCTCACTTTTATTTATTGCGATTGAATAAACAGGCAATAGACACTTTTGTGCATACAAAAAGCCACGCCGGCTATAATTAATTGCTTTCATATTATCTTCCGCAGCAAAATTTAATTGTTTTTTGCATGTCTATCTCATTCTCACTGCGTCGAAACGCGACGAAAACTGAATATCTATAAATCCATTCATGCGTGGAGAGCACGACAGAATGCCTCAAACCTTCGGCCGACTTGGTCGTTTCTTTGTTGTTTTCACATGTTGTTTTCGAAATTTCGATTTCGGTTGTATGCCGATTGAATTTCCACGACAACTGATATCGTTGATGCGCGCGATGAGTATTCACCCGTATGTTCGCTCGTTCGCTCGTTCGCTCGTTCGCTCGTTCGCTCGTTCGCGATGGGTATTTTGTTTTATAGAGTGCGAACGTTGTATGACTTTATGCAAATGATATTTTGTTTATAAACATCGCATGTAAATTGAAATAGTGTTATCTTTTTGCGGTGGTTGTTATCAATTCAATAACAGATCGCGCTTATGTTCGAAACAATTTGGGCTGAAGCAAATGGTGTGATCGAGAGAGAGAGAGAGAGAGAGAGAGAGCGGCAGGGGGAGACTGAAAAATAAAAGGAACACCCAGTGATATGAACATGTGTTTGATGGAATCGCATGTATTCCATACTGAAATATGACATTCGAACATTTCGAAATTAGCAACATGATTTGGTGATGACGGTGTGAATTAAAATCTACGCGAAATTAATGAGTTGCATGAAACTTTGCGGCATTGCTTCATGTTTTTCTAGTCGTTTAGTCAATATTATATGTGTGGTTTTTCGGAGGGGACGGGCAAATCTCAAGAAATTACAGAACCGCTTCGTCCTATACAAACATTTATTTTGGGCTTTATATATATTTGAACGACGACGACGCTATTTTGACATTTCGATTTCATTAGCGATGAGCATTTCACTCGAAGAAGTCCGTTTTTTTGGATTCAAAGCGTCGGTATGTTCGAAAATGGATTTCAATAGTCATGTAACACTATCGGCCTCAATGCCTTAAGCGATATCGCGTTGATAGAACCAACTATGAAATAGTTTCAATAATTTCTCGCATTAAAATCCCATATAAAACAAACCAAGTCAACGGAAACGGAAAATATTTCGTCTTTGCATTCTATTCAATAAAAGAGCGGCAAAAACATCCGCACATATACCCGAATCAACCCTTATCGCTACTATTGTTTCGATGTCAGTTCGTCTGTATGGTGTTTTTGCAATTCGCATCATTCAATGAAATTCGGTTGGCGGGAAGAATTGTGTTCGGGATTCGACTGAAAATGTCGACATTTCGAATTCTTACAATAATACACAGTTCTCGGCTCGAATCTGTGAATCGGCTTTGAGAGTGTGAGTGTGCGGGCTTAGAAACATCCAACAGCATATCTACACAAAAACAATAACAATAGTAATAATAATAATCGTTCCGCACCATAAGCTATTTCAGAAAATAATTGAAAATTACACATTTAAAATGCGTAAATGTCGAAAATGTTGGTTGAATATTCGAAACTTAAACCGATCCGCTGATGAGCAATGCTAACGATTCAATGAATGAATATCATACGAAGAGCAGCACCAAGAAAATTTGTAAAATATCATTCAATTCGCTGATTCTATACGGAAAATGTGTGTATTTCATTCGAATGGATTCGGGAGCGGGAGTGGTGGTGTGATGGTGTATATTTGTGAATATGCATGCGAATCGAATGGAAATGGTTAAAACTCTATATGGTTGTTGTCGATTTGAATGGGTGCGAAAAAAACACAACACATATATACGATTGGATTCGAACCGCATAAATACGAAATATACAGTTTCTAACTGTTTGTTGTATAAATTCGCTATGATTATTGCGGTGTGAGCACACTGAAGCCTGTGACTTCGACGAGCAAGCAATTTTCGATATTTGTGAACAGCCAAATCCCATCACATCCATTTTCACTGTCATCGAACAGACACACACATTTTATCAGCAAATTGTTCATGCAAATAATATAAAAGGTTGTTTTTCGTCGATTTTCTATTAAAATGAACTATTTAAATAATTCCCGCACTCTATCATGTGCGAAAAGCGCTTTAGCAACTGCTGCGGCAACCATCGAATGGATGTGCGAATGATGTCGCGATGCTGCAGTCAACCAATTTGGCTCCGTTTTCCATCAATGCTGGGAATTCCATCGCATATCATCATAACCGATATTATTGCCACAAAACCCGACCAAGAACGGAATTGAGGCTTTCAAGCGTTCGCTCATTGAATGTGGATAATTTTTTATGTTGACGCCAGCTTGTGTTTGTGTGAGTAGAAATGCTTTTAGCGTTTAACATTACAATTTCGTTTGGCATTTTCGTTATAATTCATAAACATTTATTTATGTTTGATTTGCATAAGCAATGAACGGCCGACATGTAAGTGATAGTGAGAGAGATTGAGGGAGTTTTCCACAAAACTAATATCCATTTCTTCCCATTGAATCTGAATGACATCTTGACATTCCATCATCATCTGCCATTTCAAAGCAAATTCCAATATCAACACAATGCAAAATAATAAAAGTTGAATATTGCTTTCGCGATAGTCTATTGGGATTTTTGATTGATAATAAACTGTCCCATTTTCTGGGCATTTCCAATACACATTCGTTGCGCTGGAAAAGCGAAAAAACACGAAATGAACAGATGATCTGTCAATTCGAGATAAAATTCCGTTTTAGTTTTCTGTTTTAGTCAGCAAATTTTGAGCAACATTCAGCACCAATGAGGTACAAATTGCAAAAGCATGTACGAGTAGAAATGAAAATGCAATTTCAAAAGGGTTGATACGATGAATGTCAGTGTGTGTATTCCATGGGTGTTCGCCGCATACATGAAATCTTATTTTCATTTTATTATCGCTCTCATTTCCCGTTTTATTGTATCGCGTCTCTTTCTAGCCACAGTCGAGCACTGGCTGCTGCTCGCAATGTGTTGAACGCTTTTTCTTCTCATTTGTCAACTCTAAAACAAATAGATGGAAAGAATTGTCGTAGTGATGAGTTCTTTATACGCGATTCGTAATGGCATTGTCTATATTTGTACGTGTCGAGTGGCTGGCTTTCCTAATGATGTGCATAGTCTTAAACTCTTGCATATGTGTGTGAGTGTGTGTGATATGGCATCGATGCGAATCCGACACGACTACGATTTTTACAATTTCGAATGAATTAAACGGAATGTTTGTGTTGTTCGACCGAAGAAATGCCAAACAAAGTGAAGAAAAACGAGAGAGACATGTTTCTTCGCAATGTTTCACTAAAATCCGTGGCAAATGATTTGCCCGCAGTAAGACGAAGATGCTACAGACACTCGAAAACGTGCGCAACCATGAAATAACCGGTTCATGTTTTGAATTTGAATCTATCGACTGATAATAAATTTTTCACAACATTTCATGGACACATGACTCGCAGCCCATTATTACGGGCAAGAGGAAATCACAACAAAGTCTCTGCAAAACACTAAACTCACTCCTTCCTATTCATTTCTTAATTATATGTGTGTAAAACGGGAATATGTGTAAATTATTTCAAGAAATGAATACAATTTTCACTGACATATATAAAGACGCAACGTCACTTCCTGGTGTACACCTTCATTCGAAGTGCTTCGCCAGATTAAAGGCTTTTGACAGGTTTAAGTGTTATAGAAATATTCTTAATATAACACACGCGACTCGTGTCAATGCGATTGTTGAAATTGTACAAAATCACTTCGGCAGCAGCAGAAAACATTGAAAGGTCTTGTCTTCTAATTAGAAGTTATTATTTTCGTGTTTATTATTTCAAAAGGAAGTGCATTGATTTCGTGCAGAGCTCATCCTCGTTAGCATTCGAGCATTTACAGCAAACTCTTCGTAATGGAAATAGAACGGACAAACTCTCCTGTTTTCGAGAGAATTATTAAGGTACGAGCGGAAAAAATGCTTGTATTCATTAATAGGAAAACTATTACTTTTCTGTTGCTAATTAGTCTGTTACAAAACTTGTAGCATTTTAATTCAAAAGTTAAAAGTGCTTCAGCGCAAAATGCGTAGATTTGCAAAAATTCAAATGTTTGAATTAGGGTGCATTGGATCGCCGACGCGGACAATCCAATTTTTCAAATAGCACAACAAATCGCACATTGGCTAACACTCTAACGGAATATATAATACGAAATCAGAAAAATGCAAATAATAAACAGCTAACCAAACAAAAAAAAATCCCAAATAGATACGGCTGAGCGAACGATGCCGTTTTCCAACCTTAAAGCATAAAATAGTGCAAACAATAATCATGCCGTGTGCAGTCGATAGAGACAGACAGACAGAGAAAGAAGATGGAATATAATATGAGCAGGACCGAAGGAAAGGAGTCGGCAGAGCAAAAATCTCAATGATGATTTGCATGACATTCGGTAGATAAATAAAACAAGTTTACATATAATTTGCGCAGCATACGGAAACTAAAAGCAAAACGAGCATGAGCGAGAGAGCTGAAAAGAAGAAAAAATAATTTGCCTAGTGCCATTCGGGATAAATGTGTTTCGAATGCACGCAGGATACAGAATTAAACTACACAGGTAGAGAAAATGTGTGCAAACAATGAATGCCATCATTGCTGCGTCAACTGCAATATTTATTAATTTCGTATATGAGCGAATTTTTTTCGCTCGATACTAGTAGAGAGAGACCGAGAGAATGCATTGCATTGAGAGCGATTTGTCCTATTGTTTGTATAGTAATTGTTTGCAAACAGAGATCAATGTGTCGTTTGTGAAATTGTCAAGTGATTTCATTAGTTCTGTAAATATTTCGATAAAAACAACAACGAGCAGCGACCACTTCAGCTCAATTTTTTCTGCTGTCGATGCTCAACATTTCCCAAAACAAACATGAAATTAATGATGTAGATTTTCTTCGTCTTGACCAATTTAGTGAAACTCGTACTTGGATCTACATATTCATTTGAGTCCTAGTCATCAACGTATCATGTTGGATTCATTTCTGAATGAATATTTGATATTCAGAGATTTTTTATCCATCATTTATATTTTCTGTTTCATGTGCATCAATTTTATGAGTGCTATAAAATTCATGCTGTTCAAAAAACAAACTGAATTCGTCCCAACAATCGTCTACACAATGCATTTATCCCGAACCAGAGATTTGGTGTTTTTTTCTCGTTCTCTCTATCTCTTTTGAAAGAATAACAAACGACTTTCACTGCTTCGAACAATTTGTAAAATTGACCGTTGACAATTTGTTATTTTTTATTAGCCCGTTAGGCATGGCACTGTCAATTTATATCGCCCGGCCAAAGAGTGGATCAGATATTGATGCCTAAAAGATATGCAATGTGTACTATAATGTATTCCATTTATAGGAATTGGTATGTGATGCAAATAGCCAACGATATCTTTCACTGTCTATCTCCTCTCTCTCCTCATTCGGCTGGCTACATAATATTATTATGTCATAAATATATTTCCCATGGAACCATTTAAGGATTTAAGCGATGTAGATTTGTTTGAATTGAAGGAGCGAACGGAACGTGCTATCCATTGACTTGTGCGTTTTTTTGGCAATTTTTTTTTTTTCTCTTGCTCCGTTGTTTCGTATTCATATTCATTTTTCATTGCTCAAAGTACATATTGGAAAGTTGTCCCTTCGAGCCATTCTGGGTGTGTGGTCGTGTTTGTCGTTTTTTATCGTTTTACCGCAATTTTAAGACGATCCAACCGTTGGGCGCCGAGATATGTAGATGCCATACATGACATTATTTGCTTTGTCCTATGTGCAAAATGGGGTTGATTTGATATTTAGGGCACGTGCACTTTAAATGATGACCATTTTTCTATACACAACATTATTTGATTTTTGTTCGATTTTCTTCCACTTTTCTTCAACGGTTTCATTTGAAAATTGGTTTATATCCATTTAACCAGAGCGTAATTTAATTTAACGAATTTCGTCCAAATTGTGGCAATATGTTTCCATTTTTTGAGAAATTGATTTGTTATTGCAAATTCATTGATATTTTTGTGTGTGCAGCCGTGCGATGAATTGCTGGGGGAGGTTAAGCTGTTTGATTTTCTTCACAATTTTTGTGGATGATTGCGTCCGGTGGTGGACGATTTAAAATTGTTACGGTTGTTCTGCATCATTTATCATGACAGGGTATTGAAATGAAATAAATTGATTCGCTTCCAAATGCAAGCAGAGGTCATTTGTTTGAGGATAAGATTTGGGTGTTTTATTGTCATTCGGATTTGATGTACACACACAGTTTGACGTGGATTTGTCGTTGGTTTTTTTTATGATTTGATTGGCAGTCAATGACTGCTTTTATGCCTTAGCATTAGAATGGGAGGCAATAAATTGTTAGACGGTCTCTTGCATATTTTAGACGAAATATTGATTCATTTCTATTTGAAAATTCAGCTCTAATAACTCAGCAATGGATAATTCATAATGTGAATTTTATACAGCTTGCAAATGATATTGCTTTGCATAAATAATGATTTAAAAATTGCTGTCGATTTTTCGTATTCGTTGTGATAAACATGGAATTGATTGACTTCAGCACCCATTGAGAATGAAACAAAATTAGGCAATTTGCTTGGAAATTGAAATGTTGCGAATGTCAAGAATCAATTTGAAATTGAAAAACGAAAGCGAACAAGAATGATCGACATGAAGTGGAGAATTTCGATGCGAAAGAAATGTGTTTAGCTGCTGGCTGAATTATTAATAAAATACGTTTTTTCTCTCTTTTTCTCTCCATCTCAGGGATGCAGTGTCAATAATGTCGCATCTTCCAAAGTGAATCGCGCGCCAAAAATGCGAGGGAAGCAACGGACGCTTATTTTGTTTGCATTTTTGGTGTCTTGTATTCATGGCCAAATAAATAGACTTGTGATACAATAAATACCTTTGAAAAAATGCCAAAACGGAGCACAATAAACAATAACTGAATTATTCACAATTTTCCGTCCTCCACGTCGAAATTGGATGAACAAAACGAAATATCGTCATTTTGATGTTTTTTTTTTTTCTTTTTTTCAGCTGCTTCTTTTTCGCGTTGGGTTCAATTTTATCTAGCTATGTAATTTTTCAGTCTTATTTGCGATTACGGGAAATGCAGGACATCAATCGACAAAGTGCGAGAGGGCACTTGACGCTAAGAAATGGAATGGAGAAAAAAAGAGCAAGAGCGATATTCGTTAATGTACACATATTTACCCGAAAAACACAATCATGTTAAATTAGTATTTATATTTTTTATTATTTCTTTCTTTTCAGTTTGTGTTGTATCATTCATTGGCGCGATCATTTTCGAGGGTCAGAGCTCACAGCACAAATTCAACGATAGAAATTATTTATCTATAGCGTCGACTTTGTTTGAAATTAATATATCTGACGAATGTGCGCGCGCGAGAAATACAGAGTGAAAAGAGTCGGGGCAAAATCGAGACGAACTGAGGAAAAAAAAACGGCGAACGAAAATCGAATAAAAAAATGGTTGTTCAAATGAATGAATGAGAAATATTAGGGTGATTTGAGCGCTTTAATGAGGGCGTTGTGTTTTCTTTCCCATTCGCTCATTCCCATTTTTCTCTTCATTTTTATAGATGATATTATTTTTTTTTCTTCGTCAGCCTCAATGCTTCGGCCGCATCTCTTTTTTTCTCGCTCCATTCAAAAGACAAATATCTGTGTATTATTTAAAAGACGATGTAAATACACATACATTTATTTATTTTTTTGTGTGTTGTCGGTTGGTGCAGTTGAAAAACGTCTAATTGTACGTGAACTTGATGGCGACCGTCGATGCTGCTGCCGATGCTGGCTGTTTCCTTTATCGCTCGCTGATCGTCACTGGGCGCATTCCGTGGGCATATTTATAGGCAAACTTATCTTCGCTGCCGAAAACACAAGCGAAAAAAAAAAACCAATTAATGTTTTATCATTGAACAACCCGAAAGGAGGAGAGAGTATTTCGACCCGCCGCCAGAGAAAAATCGCGTGTAAAATGAAGAGAAAGAGAAAAAAATCAAACAAGATGATAGATCTTTGAAAAATTTACATAGCGACCATTGTGTGTCCGCTGAACGAATACAAAAACCAGAGCGTAAGAATATCGCCATAATAGCGGTACGATAAAGATAAACGCAGAACCAAAAACATTAAACAACGACCGGAGTGAAATTGGCGTGTAATACCAATATGCACAAAACACACATTTTGTGTGACTTGGTCGCTCACTCGCTCTTTCTGCGATGAATTATATGGATGGCTGAAACAGAACGCGCACAACAACAATTGAACGCGCACAACAACAATTGTGTAACGGGCGATTGCCAAGCAAAATGGGAAAGGCTACACCATTTTTTTTTTGGGACGAACACGCGAGAGACCACACTTATTCAAACACTCGCACAAAATCTTTTTGCTGCGTATTTTTTTTATAAAATTTCATATCAAAAAATAAAAATCTCTTATCTTTAACGAAAATTCATTAATATCCGCTCATAAACGACAGCAAAGATATTTCCAGTTGTTCATGTGCGCGCTGTGTGTTTGCGATTGGTCGTCGCTTGACTACATTTCGGACTATTGGATGCTTCGGTGTTTTCTTACTCGTATTTCTTCGGTTGTTTGCGATATTTCCTTCACTCGCTTGCATTAGCACGAAAATCACGCTAACACGCGATGAGCGTTTCTCATTTTCGCTTTTGTATTTTCCGTTCAATTTTACCCAGAAAAATAAAGAGGAAAAAAGCAACAACAAAAATTGTAAATAAATGAAAATATCTATTTATGAAAATTTATTTTATGTCTTTTTCGTTCGGTCCGTCTCATTTCGTCAGAAAGTTTTATCTTTGTCCTGCTCATGACTTGAAGCGAAAAAGAGCGAATTTGTGTGTGCTTTTTTTCTCTCGCTGTATTCCGTTAAAATGACATCGATTTGAATTTTTTATGCAAATTGAGGGATGATGAGATAAAAATAAATTGTATAATTGTAGTTGAAATGGGAGAGCTGCAAAAAAGATGTGGACGAGAAGGAAAAAAACGAGAGCAAATCTATCCGATGGTGATCGAGACCGTGTTCCATAACGAGCCAAAGATTCACTTTCAAAGAAATGAAATACGAACCATTGCAGATGGCTGTTTATTCCTTTCTTTGATAACTGATAGTAGCACTTTTTCGCGTGGGCGTTCGTGGGGATTGGTTGTTGCTAAAAAAGCACCTTGACAAATATTCGTGATGGTTAGGTGTTGGACCGCCATTACTTACGCCGTGGAAAATTGCAAAATATTAAATGTGCGCATAGCCTCTGGTCTGAATTTGAAGTATGCATTCGAAGATGAAAAAAAAGCGGCAGGCAAGGTCGCATCGGCAAATGAACATAAAGGCTACTAAACATTAGCCTTAGCTAATATAAACGGGACTCAATTTACCAGAAGAAATGGCGCTCATCATCAATTTATGTGACGAGCTTTGCTTCGCTTGGATGTGTTGCCACCCATTTAATTACAATGATCAGTCGAAGCAATCTATTTTTATAGGTTTTATCTAAATCGATTTGAGTAAATGCAATTTTTTTTCGGTACGTTTATCGAGCGTCGCCTTCCCGCCGAGCGATATGCGGTCGATGTCTGTGTGTTGTGCCGAATTGCAATGACTGCAGCGCCATATCATTTACTTGATTGCATGTGCTGCCATTTCGATTTAATTGGAAAATGACCTCAAACGGCTTCAATGCCAAATAAATTTCGCAACCATAATTCGAATTGAAATGAACATCCAAGTGTAATTAGTTTGTTCAGATCGAAATGGCTAAATGAGAAAAGGGCTCCTTTGAGCTGTCCGTCTGACCAGCGTTAACATGAGCAAAACAATTCGCGTGTAATGCAATCCATTTTGAGTACATTGCAATACTTTCAAGAAGGTGGTGACAAATCATGATGCAAACAGCAATTTTTTTTCTTTTTTTTTTTTGGGACAAAGCATTTAACTTACGAATTCAGTTAGCCCCATTCTTGATTTCTGATTTATATTTGCTGCTTCAAATGCTATTATTTTATTCATTTTGCACATTCAATTTAATTATAGTTGTGTTCAGTTGTTGGCCATTATTTCGAGTTAAATATGCACTATTCGCCATTTTAATTCGGTAAATTCACTTTTCCACTTTGGTAATCGGATTCATTCGGTCCGGTCGCCTTTTGATCTGGAAAAATGTGCTCAAACATAGAAAAAACACGCAACTGTTTACGCAATGCTCGTTAAAACAGTACACAAGCAGCAAATGAATGCCCATTTTTTGTCGTGTACAATTTCGTTTGTTGATAGTTTTCAACAATCTGAAATAAATCAATAAAGTATTGTTTCAGCTATTTTTGCTATTGCTTTCGCGAAGCGTAAAGATCGAGCAAAAAAAGTTGTCTGATTCGAGTTCTATCCGCTTAACTCAGGCACAAACACCAATTGGATGCAATTGCTTTTTCCCGAAATGATGTGTATCAAAAACAAAAACAGTGGCTGGAGTCGAAAAAAAGGAACCTTTAAAACTTATGGCCTTTGAACAATTGCCAAATAAAAAATTATTGTCGCCGTAAAGTTTGTTTCCATTATTTTTCAGTTAGTGAGAGAGAATTTGGAGTTGGCGAACACAAATCGTTGTGATTGTTCGAAACGCAACATGGACGCAGCAAATTGAATACCAAACGAATCGGACCAGCATTCAAATGAAAAATACATTCGAATCGACCATTTTATTCGAATTTGAACGGTCAAACTATGCAACTGTCCAGCAATTGCAAACGAATTGACACGAAAATTGGACCGGCTCTCTTCATCCCCATTTTGATTTAAGGAGAACGCCGAATGGCATTGTTCTTTTTGTGATATTGTTGCGAATGTACATGAATTGTTGGCAACAAAATCAGCTTTGTTTTTCATTGCCAAATGGAAATCGGCGATTAGTGCCATTGCCTGTTTTTCGCCGTTGAAATTAAATAATTTATTTCACTAGATACAAAAAGAATGTGCAGATTTAAATTTTCTCATTGTGCGTGGAAAACGTCTAGCGCCACGACTTAACTTATGGTCGTCTGATTTCGGAACCACCTCTCAGTTGTCTTCACATTACATTGAAAGTTAAATAAAATGATATATTTTTTTATTCGTATATATTTTTGATATTCCAACACGCATCAATAATTTATGTAAATAGCCCAGCAACAAAAATTGCTATGAATATTAATTAAAATATTCATATTATCATCAATCAAAAACCAAATATATTCTATTTCAAATATATTTCACTAGCTCTATTTTGGAATAATTGAAGAAGAACACTTCTTCTAATAGTGAACGGTAGTTTTTAAACCACATTTCGTTTTTCTGCACCTTCAAAAATTGGTGGAAATGAAATGTATTCAAACACAGGATAATTCACAAGAAAACACTTTTTTTTATATTCATCAATCAGATTAGATTTATTGAAATAACGAGCAATATTGTTTTTGAATTGCAGCATTGTGAATTATTAGTATTGTGAGAAGGCATCATGTAGCTTTGCTAAGTCTTATGCTTGAGCAAAAATTGCCTGAAACAAACAAAAAATATAATATATCATTGGGATAGGAATTATTTGAGAAAAGTTCTAGTCTATGATGAATACTTACAATATTTTGGTTGATCCATTCAACATGAGAGAGCACTTTTGTATGTACCATGTAATGCAAATGTTGTAAGCCATTTTCTAGAGTTTTCCCTCGTCCAGCTTTATGAACGCCAACTAATACAGGTCCTGTCGATGTGAGATATACAACTGGGTCTATAACGATAAAAAAAAAATTGGCTGATTATGTAAAATATGTATTGCACATAAAACATTTTGAAGCAACCTCCTGAGTCTCTTAATCCCGAGACTATTTGTTGCGATAAATCTATTTCAATATCCGTATGTGCTGGATCTACTGGTCTGACACTAGAGCAAAACACGTCGGTTGGTTCATTGCAGCTTCTCAGTGTCAAAAGAAGGTATCTTAGATCCACCGAAAAGCTACTAATTTCCGTCTGACCAAATCCAACGAGTTTGAATTGGTTTGGTGCCGCTGTTGAGTACACATATTCGTAGTTGTGATCAGCCAGCTGTATTTCTCCAATTGTCTGGCCATTAACAATGTTTTCTTCGGTGACAACCATGCCAATGTCGGATTCATGGGTAATTGGAGAAAAATGTTCACTATGAACGGTACAAAGAACCTTGAACCGTTTTCCAGTTCTTCTGGCTAATGAATTTGAACCAGCATAGACTTTCCAAAGTTCAGGATCGTCGAGATATTCATAAGTTGCCTCTTCTTTCGCGTAGAAACAATGTGCTGCGGTCAAAATTGTGTTTTTGCCGACGATTGATCCACCGCAACTATATATTTTATTCCAGAATAATCCGACATGATATATAACGGGTTCCTGTTGAAGTGGCCCGTTAAAAATTTGGCCTACCTATTTTTCATGAAAAAGAAATGCGTTTATTTCATTTGGCCTTTTTTTGAAATCTCAAAATAATCAAAATCAAGTAAAATGAGGAAATTACGTACCAAATACTCGGACTGCAAAGATAAAATTAACAACCCCCATAAAATCTGCATTTTCCTTCGTTTTCTTGGATATCTGAAATCTATAGAATTTATTTATTTTTATTTATAAGTGAATAGTTCTCCACAAATTAGACTGTCTCTCAGTAATCAATTCAGATAAAATTAATGACTTTTATACAATTCCGTGGCTGATTAAATAAATATATTCCAATTTCTGAAAATTATTTTGACTAAATTCATGCACTTGTGATTTCAATTGATATTTTAGAATTCGAGCGTTAAATTAAAAGATTGGCCCGTAAATTTGGAGTGTTTATCATTGCTGCGACATTTCTTTTTTTTTCCCGTTGAATATGCATTGGCATTTGTGTTCATGTAGCTTCATTTTGACGCTCGTTTTCGTTTTTTGTATTGTTTCACCTAAGTACTCTGTACACAATTCCGCTTTCCTGGTTTTTTCGATAGCTTATTTTAAAATCGAATTGTCATCGCCTGTAATGACTGTTTATATGCAAAATTTTTATCACTTTCTCCTAAAGATCCTTACCGGTTATTTACAACGTTAATCTTTGATAATTTTTATGACAGTTAATTCATCCATTCTTATTTATCTTAGGCCGTGACGAAGAGACCAATAATCGCGAAATATATCGGTCGTAAGAATATAACAACTTGACTCTTTTCAACGTTCAATTGTATAAGCAATACAACCTCAAAGACTCCGCGTTTAGCATTACAAAATGTTCATGCGAATATTCGATTTTATTATGATTTTTTCGTGATGATTCAATCAAATGGAATTCAGACAGAACTAGAGCTGGTTTTTGTCAAGTCTAAACATCTGCCATCTCCAACAATTGATGGAAAAATAAGAAATTATTGAAATGAAATGAGAGTATCGGAATGAATCAAAAGTCTTGGCAACTTAGATCAAACTCCGACCTTGGAAATGGCACACTCTTTGTGCGTGCAAATTTTGATAGTCGCACCATAATTCTGTAAATATGGCAATTAAGTCATTAGAAAAAATATCGCTTTTTATTGTTTTTCTCAAAGAACATTGAAAAAATGTTTAGAAGTTGCAGAAAAAACTTTGAACATAAAGCAATGGAAATGCGCATTTTCTGGATTATTGAACGATATGGTTGATTTCAAATTTATGATTTATTCGGTAATGGTCTATGTCTAAACGGTTGACGCAGTCTACCGCAAACTAGCGACATCGGTTTAATGCTACTTAATGTCATTTTTTTATTCCATCGAAATTGAAATGCAAAGGGAATGGGCGGCGGGATGAGCTGCGGATCTCGGTTGAACGCGTGTTAGCATTTTACATTTAGGGTCTCGTCAAAAATTCATTTTACACAATTTTATGGGTTTCTTGTGTTCAAATGATTTTCTATCCATGCACAATCAATTACCGAAAGCAAAAGCAAAAAATCCGAAACATTTGGTCGACCTGATTTTATTCTCTCTTTTTAAATACCATTCACTTAAAATGGTCTGATTAAAAAAATGGAATGCGAAATGAATGACAAGAAGAGAAAAAATGCATAAACAACACACTATTTGTATTTTGTTTGCGGACTTAGATTCAGCAATCACCACTCGTTGAGTGTAAAACGCATTGCCATTAGCCATAAAAATTTTCCACCGACTTAAGCTCATGACATTTAAAAAAAAGAAACGGAACGAATAAATGGATCGAAAGCGAACGCGAGCGCGAGCAATCCCGACAAAGGACACAACCATCTTAACTGAATGCAGCAAACGTGCACGGGCACACGGAACAAGAATTTCATCCGAAAGATAAACCACCATAGCCGATGAGTGAAGAGAAAAAACTGGCTCACCCTCCAATCATTGGTCGCTTCTATTTCTATCATCACACATCTCGTGGTACAGAGATATCCAATGCACAACCTCCGAACGCCATCAGATACACGCCGATATCAAAAAGACAACGATTTTTTTTTATGTTTTTCGGTAGCGTTCTCTTTCGCACGAACGAAATTAACTTAATGCATCGCAACAAAGGTCCATACAATCGCTCACGCAAATAAAATATGCGCGCTCCTTTTTGAGAGTCGAAAAAACAAAGAAGAAACAGAAAAAATTAACAGAAGACGAAAGAAATAATACGCAAACATAAATAATAATGAAAAAAAAAAATTATCAATAATTTATGCGGCTCGTTTCCGACAACATCCAAGGGATGTTGTAATATCAAATGAACGTTCGTTCTTTTTAATCTTCATCTTGTTCTTTTTTTCGCTCGTTGCGTTTTTTTTTTTTTTGTTTGGCGGCTGCCATTAATTCGTTTGCATTGAGATCGGCGTTTGAAATTGGGCGGTAAGTTATGATTTGATGGCCAAAAGAAGCCAGCTAAACCTCGTTCGGCAGCAAATATGGCAAAAATATCATTTTCCGATGATGATAAATTCGAGCATTTGAATATTCATAATTTCCTTCGGCCCAAAAGTAACGAGATTCATTCCATCTTTCCGCGAATATACAATACGCAAGAAAAACGCAGATTCTGTTTCAATTTACTTTCATAATTACTATTTATTCCATTATGTTTTGTTTTAGCATGAAACCGTTGCGGTGTACTTTGGCGGAGGCTCTTCTTGAGGCCTCCGAAAATGAATAGCTCTCTTTTTCATTTTTTTTTTATTGTGTTCTTGCCATTGCTTGGATAAGGCTGAAAAATGTCTATTTGGTAATCGAACACGTTATAAATATTACCCTATTTGTTATGGCACTCGTTCGGTGCTCGCCCTTGTGCCTACTATTTTACATATTAAATTTTTTCCATCATTTTTTTCGCTCCCGCTCATTTCAAAGTGTCTTAAATTTATTAACGCTATCTTTTTGCCCTGCCTTAATTGTAATACTTTTTCAATTTTTTTTCGTTTCTTCTGTTAATTCATTAACGCTCTCCCTCCGTAAATACGCAGTGAAATCGCCTTTCACCGACATTGTTGCTGGTGGATTCTTTTTTCTTCCGGGAAATGTTTGTTAAGGACGACCAAGTTATTTAAAACTGTTTTCCATCGTGTCTTCAATATTTGTTTAGGAATTAAACGGCACCGTGTCGCACATTTCAAAACTTTCTCGTTTACACTTGTTAGACAATTGATGGCATTTTTTTCTGCTGCTGCCGCTACATTTCGTTCCATTTTATTCATTCAACCGGTTTAAACGATATTATCTTTTCAATCTAAATAAGCAATTGTTTGATCTATGCCAATTAATTGTAAATATCATTTGACTTGGAATGCAGAAAGTCAATTAATTCGAAATGCGCACAAGAAGTGGCTGCTGCTCTTTGAAATTCAAAAGGAAAAACTTAATTAGAATTGCTGCAATGAGCTTTTGAGCAGAGCGTTTGTGAGCGAAATGGGAAATCCAAGTGATTTCTTCGCTTTTGTTATCGCCTTTTTTCCGCATTCGCTCGTAATTTTTTGAGAGTCACATACACATAACAGTCTTTGGTGTTCAAAGTCAAATAAATAAAATGCACCTGAAATCATTAAACGTCAAACGAACAGACAGAGTTGGCATTTTCGTTGATGTTGTTGTTTTGTGCACCGCCTGAAATGATCACCTAGAGTGAGAAGGATGCGATTTGAATTGCAATAAAGGAGAGGGCTCATGTTTACTGCGATTAAAGGGATTTTTCTCAACGGCAAAAAAATCGTTGCGTTTGGCAGCAGTTGCAGATAAAAAAAGCAAGCTTTTAAGTAAAACACTTAACAAATAAAATTATATTTCAATGGGTGCGTTTAGAACAAGCCAAAATCGACATACAATTACTCGTACACGCATATACCGAAAAAGGAGCAGTCGGTTTTTCCACTTTCGGTGCGAGAGCATAATTTCAACGGAAGACTGAAGCCTTAATGATGCCTGATATGCCGTGGTTTTTCCCGTGTTCAACGTTTGATCCATAGACTCATGCACACGCACGACTCATATAGAACTTCATTGGCAGCAGCGTACAGAAAAAAAACAATGAACAGAACCCAAAGTCGAGAGTATAGAAGAAAGAAAGTCAGAAATAATACAGCGCAGAAAAAAGAGAAGAGGAAAATGTGAAATCTTGTGTTACGATTCATGTACTCATACGCTAAAATGATTTTTCCTTTGGCTCGATGCAATTCACAACCATGACAAAGCAATAGCAATCATCAATGCCGTACACACACTCATGTGTTGGCTCTAGCTCAGAGAAATCAAGAATTTATTTTTCACCTCTCACCCGTTTGCACATTGCCTTTGACGTTTATGCGGATTTTTCACATCTAAATGCGATTATCACACGGAAACCAAACTCTTGTTCGTCATTTGGAAGCGACATGAAGATAGGCGACAATGGCAGTGCCAAAGAGAACAGAAAAAGGGCACAAGAAAAAACACAAAAGAGAGAAAGAGCGCACATCGCAAGAAAATAGAAGTCGATTGCAATGAAAAGAATGCGCAACATTCACTGAACACAGAACATATTCGTTTATTTTCATTCACTACATTTATCTCAATAACCATTTTACATATAAGCAGAGAGGCATGAGGAGGCGATTGCGACGTGTGCACAGGTTGAATGATGCCAAGTGTAAGACAAGAAGGCGCACAAAATGTCAAAGCTAAATTTGAGAGCGAGAGAGTTCAGAAAAGGCGAATGCAAAAATACGCAATGCTAAATTTTTTTTCTTTAATTGTTGTTCGAATACAGTGGATATATACGTGATGATTAAAAAGATGTGGAGGAAAAATGGATTCTGGAAAATCGTATTTAGCTTTGATTTCAATCAAAACTTAAGCATCATATAAAACACGTGAATTTCATTCCGGTTTCGATGCTGTTCAAAAGACACCCTAGCAACACTCTCACCGCTCTGAACTTCCAACTGTGCTCTCCGCACTCGAAGGAAACGACAAATTTATTGTCGTATTAAATATGCGAAAGAAATAGTTTGCATTCTTCGAATTCGTATGTAATGAACCTTTTGAATACTTTGATCTCGGAAATTCGATTGTTATTTCATCCGTTTTTCGGATGCTCGCTTATCTAGTTTGCCGTTCACCGTTCACATTTAATTTTAATAGGTTTACCGCTTCGCCCCTGCATTCGATTCTCAAACGCATATCACCCTTTTTTGCCACATTTTACTTCGAAATTCTATTTTCAGCATAGTTCAAAATATGCGATAAATGTTTATTTATTTAGTGTCTTTTCAGCAGTTGTCAAAAAGAATACTACGAAAAATATTCCGGCATTGTCTTCTGCTGCATGGTAAAAGAGAGGATGACTTATTCAAATCGGTGGCCTGTTTTCAAAGATATTCACATCATCGCAAGTAAACAAATGTAGTCGCGCAAGTTAATTTGTGTTCACATTTTGAGTTTCATATTAAAAGGAGCTAAAGCAAATAGATATGAATTAAATTGAATATTCTGCGGTGATGCTGGTTGAGTCTTACGCTTCATGCAAAAACTCGAATGAATTCACGCTCCAAATAATTTTTGATAGTTACTCGAGAATATTATTCACACTTCATGAAAATGACGAAATCATATCCATAATTTCTTTCAAAACAAAAGCAAGTCGCGCATCTTCATTCATAACGGTAGCATAAAGCGAATAATACACATTGAATTCGATGCGTTATTGTATGTGTTCAATTATCGAAACAATCTGTGGCAAATCTCAAAAGCCGAAAAATAAAACCGATTCGATTTTCATGATTTACAACTGTTTGGTCATACATTCCGGGCTCTAATTATTGCTTTCTTTGGGCGTGATTTGATGATTTTCTAAAATCACGCTGATGAATCGATTAAGCTGCTAATATTAATGGCGCTCAAATCAAACAACAAGTGATGATGAAGATTTTTAACGCAAATTAAAGGTGCGCGCCTTTCTGCACTTAAAACAAGATGAGATCAATTCGGCTCAAATTTCGACATTTAACCATTCTAATTCGTTTCTTTTCTCCTTTTGTATTCACACTCTAACCATCCGCGATTGATGGCAAAATTGTTGACTGACACTTCTCATGCGTGAACTTTCCATAACCCATTCTTTTCGGCGAACATACAAGATTTCTTTGAATCTCCACACACACTCGGTTAATGATTCAGGTCAGCCAAAAGAAGCCATTGAATTTGAGCCAAATTTATTAACCAATTTATTTGAGAATAAAAGCATCGATTATTTATTTATCATGAGTAGGCGTAAGTGTTTGCTTGAGCGCATGGGATCATCAATGGTTGAATGTGATTTATGGTCTACTTAAAAAATGCGGTGACAAACGCCAACACATGCCGGCCCAAATAAGACCGTCAATTGCTTTCAATTGAAACAGATTTTTTTCTCATTGCCATTGTTCATTTCTTTGAACAATTTCGAAAATGCGGCCTTTCTTCAGCGCATGTAATTTTATCCATATACAGATAATCGTTCCATTTTTCATCGAAATCTCCGATCCATGTACTTTAAATCGAAGAAGAGACAACAAATCGACAAAAAAGCAATTCATAACAACCAAAATTGCTCGAAATCCTACAAATAAAGCGCGCTTCAAATCGGTTCATCATTATGTGTGCCTTTTAACCTCAACAAACAGCGTTCGTAAGCCTCGCGTTAGATAGAAATGAAAACCAACACACCAAATTGGTAAAAAGAGAACTCAAAGAGCGTAGCAAATTTCAATTATTTGCTAAGAAAATTACATAAACATAAGCAGGTGGGCAATTTACCATATTATCTAGTTTGATTTCAATACAATTTGAGAGATCGACTGGCGGTGACACTTTCTCAATGCTATAAATTCAACCCATTGATTTTCTACAATGATTATTGTATTGATATGGATCGTTAGCGCTTAATTTATTGTATACTTGTATCTCCCCATTCAGAGCAATCGTTTGTTTTCTTTGCATTTTTTTTTTTTTCTGTTGTTGTTGTTCAAACGATTTTGTCGAGACGGAGTTCAATCAAACGATTTTAAAATGCCACGAATAAAAGAAAATAAATTTGTTTTTCAAAAGACGAAAAGTGTCGTTGCTGTACGATGATTGAATTATGCACACACGCACGAATCATTATTGTTCGGATGAACAATGCACCGTGTGTTTAAGTTAAATTGGGTAAACGCACTGGTTACCTCAAAATCTGTGTCGGAAATATGGGGCACAACATATGCGAATGAAGAGAAATTAGTATTGGGTTGTTGTTGGCTGGATGAGTGCGAGCCGACTGAAACGCATGGGCTTTTGCGACTAAAGCTCGATTGCGATTGATTCGCTTCGTGCTGGTGCTGTCAATGGCACGAGGCTCCAACTCCAGTATCCAATATCCTTCAATATGCACACATATCGCTTTAATGTGTAAAATAAAACGGTATCGATTGGAGCGTGCGCTTAACGTGCTCTTGCTCCAACACCCGGCCACCGATGGATAGATTGGTCGGTATGTAAAGTAGGTTGCTCCCACAATTCAAGCGATTGAATGCACATCAGCAGCTACGCTTGATTTTCAATACGTGATTGGTTTTTGTTCGAAATCGTTTTGACTGGCCTTCAGCCGAACCGTATGGTTTCATTGGTGTAATCGAAACGTTTAAATAGTCACACCTCGCTCGCCGTTGACCGACTGTGAAAATTCCCCTTCCATAAACGCAGTGTGATTACAGCATTAAACAATTTCCCACTTTGTCATCATCAAATCAATACCATTTAATTTGCGACTCAATTTTTTGGGGGAATGAAAACAAACGATCACACACTTTGGGAAAGCGGCAAAACAAGCAAAATACAGAAATGAAATCGAATATGACAAAAGCCACTGTGATTTCACTATTCTCAATGAAATTTCAATTTGGAAATTATTTTTTTTTTTTTCACTTGTCGTTGAGCCTGTGGGCGCCAATGTCGGTAAATTCGCGGCTAATAAATCATATGCAAATTAGATTAGCAAGTACAAAGACGCTGTCTTGTAATGTACGATGCATATATATTCGTTTAGTGTATTTATTTAATTTTTGGATTGGCATTCCAATTTTCTCTCGCTTGCTCCACCTATTCGATTCCCATTTTACGTGCCGCGTTGAAAAGAAAAAACTGAAAACAGATGAAAATTCAGCCCAACGGGAATGGTTGCTCCCGATGAAATTTAATGAAAAATGTGTTCAACAAAAAGTGAAAAGTTTGTATCGTATTCGTCGTTCGGTTTCAGCTGAATATCTCGAAGATCTATCCAAATACGGAGGACGTGAGTGAAACAGAGATACGGATCTTGAGAAGAGGAAAAAAACCAGAAAAAATAAATAAATAAATAAAAATGTTATAACAATGAACACACCGCCGCATTTCATCCCGCCGAAAATGTGAAATTGATGCTTTTTAGCGTACTTTATGCGTATTTGCGTGTCTCGCGTATTTGGCGAATGTGTCACCGAATGCAAAATGAAATATATGCGATAAACATGGAGAATGATGCATAAGAACACATACACAAACGACAGTTGACAAACGAAGACGACAATGACAACACATATACAAGGAGAGAACATTCGAAAGGAATTAAACTTGGGCGAATGATACAACGAACTTAGCATTTTATAAGTGAAACGTAAACATTTGTCCCATTTGTATTGGGATTCTGTTCGTCGAACTGAAGGCACTGCTCATTATGCACGAAATATATAGAAAAGATGAGCAAGAGCACAAAAAAGAGCACAGTTTGCAAGAACAACACGAAAAATATCTCTTCGTCGTGTGTATGTGTGCAAATCTAAATCCACAGCTCTGGGTCGTATATTTCATTTAACTGTCACCAAATCTACTAAGCATTTGTATTCATTTAAACCGAACAAATTTTTCGTTGCATCTCACATTCGTGTCGTTTGCGAGTGCCGATGTCGAGCTTCTGGGAGAAAAAAATGAGAGAGAGAGAGAGAGAGAGTGCTGCACCATAAGTACGTACTCGATAAAATACATATGAATCGTGCTGCTGCGAATGAGCAGCCGAAATAAACGTTAAAACGATATCATATGCAACGGCTGAGGCGGGAAAAAATCGACTTCCATAAAGCAGTTGCGACGCGCAATAGAAAAGCTCCTCTCCGCCATCAAGCGCACAACGAAAAATATATATAAATATAAAGCACTTAACATTAGTTAAAAAAATAGTCTTCAGTCAGCTTAATGTAAAAAAGTGTTTGGTATCGAACCGAGTGCGAACGGGTGAGCGGGTGACACAATCGCCTTTTTTCTCCTGATGCGATGCAATCAGAACGGCTTCAGCGACAGTAAACGCGTTAGCAAATAGAACGGAACATTATAAGTATTTCTTAGCGTATCTCTCAGTTTGCACGTATATGCAAAAGGTCTCCCAGTCCCAAAACAGAGCAGCGACAAAAGAAGCGACGAGAAAAAAAATGGAATAGAGAGAGAAAAAGGGGGGGGGGGGGGCAACACATCAGCTAAACACAAATTTCGTATTATGAATATGGGTTTTCAAATTGAATTCGCCAGTGTGTATATGTACACCTCCCACCTTGTTCTTTCCATTCAGCATGGACACAACAACCAGCCATCCTGAACCAGCTTTGGGAGAGATGGGGGATGCTAATGTGAAATGAAGAAAAAAACACGAACGAACAAAAATTATCTATACGTTTTCGCATTTTTGGTATGTGCAAATGTTTATTCCGCTCTTGTATTTGTCATTTTTATCATTTTATTTTCATGTTTTTCATCAACGGGCGCACATTTACAACATGCACACACATACTTTTAAGGAAAATTTCATAACATACGAATAAAAGAGAGCTCATTCGTCGAGACGAAGAAAAAAGGGACAGCGAGTATACCAATACTGATAGAGAGAGAGAGAGAGAGAGAGAGAAACAGCGAGAGCCAAAAAATATGAAAAAAGATTTATTAGAAAGCGCATAATTCGAAATAATAATAATAAATTTGTCACCCTTAATCTATGCAATGAAACAATCGGATTTTCTTTTACTCCGAAGAAGAATTTTGTATTTTCACGATTTTATTTGTGAATTACGTGTGGTTGTCTCTTATTCAGAGCTATTGTCACTTTTAGTTGGCTTTATCTCGCTCTCGCTCTCTCTCTCTATCTCCCTCTCTCTCTCTGTCTCTCTCTGTGTCTGTAATACTCTGAAATAATGCTCTTCGTCAGTGTACTCTTGCCCAGTGCTGGTACAGCTATTTCCTTCTGATTCTGAATGGATTTTATTATGCATGCTCTTTTGGCTGTCACGAAAATTTCAAAATATTTGTTTGCATTATTATTTGTATGATTATACGTATTTTCATTTATTTTCAGTTTGGGTTTTGTGGTCGTGGGTTGTGAACAACTGAAATCAACCAGCGGACATAATGATTTGACGGTGCGCTTTATGTTGATGAAATGGCAGAAATGAAACGCAATTTAATATTTAAATGGAATTCTATTAATTCATTCGTTCGTTCGTTTTATTTCCATGTAATTTTTTCTCGCTTTCTCTCTCTCTCTCTCTCTCGCTCTCGCGAGCGTGCGCTCTTATTTTGCCTACATTACCTTTTGAGCCAGATCAACGTTCAACGTCCGAAATTCATTTGCTCGGTGACTTTTCTTTGATAAAATTATGTGCTACGTAATTATTTTTCTTAATTGCTGCATTTTATTTTGCCCGACTGGCTGATGCGAAATACAATCGCACGCGTTTGCTCTCTCGCCCATTCGTTCGTCTGGTGTCACATTCAGCGACGAGATTTGTCATTTGATTCACAACTGAATTAGAGGCAGATTACTTCTTGAGTGCACAAGAGTGGAAATTAAAAGATTGTTAATTCAAAATTAACTGATAATTGTTGGTCAAACTGATGGCAACAAGAACGTTGCCAGTAGGGCAATGCTCGGCAAAATACCTAGTTTCAAATGATTGACACATTCCATTAGCAGAATTCCATTTGATGATGAGCAGCGATGGCGAAGAACGTTTTGATAAGAAGGAAAAAATCCATCAATTTATTTTTTGCTCTTGCATGGCATTTGCGAGCGTAAGCTTTTCAGAAAAAACCAAAATGAACAGAATTTATCTTATTTTTATGCATCGCTGATCCCGTTCTATCCTTAATCCATATGTTCGCGACTGTGTCCGCTAATTGAATAAGTACACATTATGTCTTTCATTTACCTGCGCATAAGCGGCCTCACTTCGTAATGGCCTTTCAAACTGTAGTACATTTGAACACCATTAGCGCATTGAAGCTCAGAAGCCAAATAGGTTCAATCTGTCAAATACATAATATTGTTATTAAAATAACAGTTAATTACATCTAAAACAGGCAACCACCAATAAGTCCACACATGCATTGACCGTGTGCCGCGGCACGGCATTTTATCAACACATGCGCGTCCTTTTCGATGGATAAATAAAACAAATGACCTGGTCATGCATCCAATTCAACGCCCAGTTCAAGCATAAAATGATATTAATTAGCCTCTCGTGCTATTACACTGTGGTTGTTTTTTCATGTTTTTCGGTGCGCTTCGTAGTTCACCCACTATCTATAAAAATCGATGAAGTCAAATGTTTATCAGCATTAAGCATATTAAATATATCTAAGTATTAAAACAGTATTTTGTCTACATATTTTTTTGTCGGTGCGTTTTGAAGAGGAGAAAAACTGAATATAATTATTCAATGCGATTGTACACGCACATTTTTCCAGCATTTGCATGAATCCAGTGATTTCGTCGTACATAAACTTTACACCATATTTCACTCTGTAATAAGTTTAATGATAAATTTGAGGAAAGTGAAGCATTTTTTTTCGAAATGTATGACCAAATATGATTACGTGATTGCTTAAGAGGCTATACTCACGAATCATCGCAATATATTATTCAAACTTCACATTTTCATATGCGCTTTTATCATAAAAATGACCTCTTAATGTCCTTTTCCATATATTTTTTTCTGACTGGTAAACAGATTGGGTGGAAATTGGTACGGGAAAATGTGACGCATTTCGATATTTCGCCAGAAAATTTCAGTAGTGAATACAAAATGTGTGTTACATGCTCAAGTCGATTATTGTACAGTAAAATCGATAAAAAATTTCACGAGACAACAAATTACATTAGATCACATAAATAATTTTCTTTTTTATAGCTTCCAATAATTGTGCGGCAAGTGTACGAAATTGCCTTTTAATGGTCTGTCGTACCGGAGCGGTAATTTTCTTGCGTAGAAACAAACAAAATGAAACAAATCTGATGCAGTCATTTAGTGTAACGTCTTTTCGATTGGTCACGTGGAACATTTGTTGGCTAAAGTAAGGAGAAACGCACATATTGTATTCATTGTCATTTTCTTGCTCTTCCCCATCGTTTGGCTGGCGAGCACCGTCACTGAGTCCTTTTTCCATGAACATGACAAAGTTCAGCTATTTCACTTAAAGATAAATAATAAACCTCAACTTTACCGACCAACTCACAACGCTCCACAGAGCCGGACATGATTTTCGGTGCAATGTTGCTGGACGGTAGCAGTGGCAGTTTACTGCAGCTATTTAATTGTTACATTCAACAGCTGTGCATGTTACACAAATATATTCGCTAGTTTTGTTTCTTTTGGATTTTGTTTTTCCTTATCTTTTGGAAAACGCCTTCGAAACGAAGGACTCATTGTAAAATTGACGAAAAACAATGTTTTGCCAGCACGTCTGTAAAAGAAATGAACAAATAAATAGCCTATGAATAAGAGAAATCTAGCAAAATTGAAGGATGAAATAGAAAAAACCTCTGAAAATGAGCTAATAATATTAAATCCGACAATTGGAACAAAATATTTCGGACGGTTTTTGGATTTCTTGTGACAATTTTTGGTTTACCCTGCAAAAAATTTGAAAGCACGAAGTTTTCCAAAACAATGCAAATCAGCGAAGTGTGCGAAACGCGCAAGGGATTTTACAGTTTCAATTAAGTTGTGATTTCGATTTGAATGCATTTAAATTTTTGTGAAGAAAATTAAAACGAAATCACATATTTTCACATATTCACATTAGATTTAATTGAAAAATGTTGTTGATTTTCTTGTATTTAAAGTTTGAAAAATGCAAAAGCATAGAAATAATAGAGGGAATAAGCTAAGATTATGATATCGGCCAGTGTTGGTCTATAGAAAAATTGCTATTCTGTCCGAAGTGCTAGAAATAACAGAAAAAAACTCAGAATAAATGCATCGTTAGAAATAAACTTGGACTCAAGGGGATTTTGACAGTCCGAGAATGCAGTTCAAAAAGTCCCAATACGAATTATATCCCAGTTTAGGTTCTTTCTGTTAATTGTAATCCTTTATAATTTTTAAGCAACCATAAATTTTCATTTGATTTTCAGTGCATTAAATAGTGAGCAGTAATACTATTTACAGCCATTCTCGAGAGACGCGAATATCGTTCATTGTTTTGGATGCAAAAATAGAACAATATTCTCAAATCTATCAGTCTCTGGCTTTATTCGAAAGCAACGACTTACAATGCATGTAAAAACTTCAAAACAAAGATTTTCAATAAAAATTCGGAAAATTTTCGCTCCATGCTTCAAAAATCATCACATTGTTGCCATATCTTTATCATTTTTTGTCACGGATAGAAAAGGGTTGATCTAAGAACGTCATTAATGTCACTTTAATGTAACTCGATAAGCATTTGAATGTACTTTGTTTTTCCAATGTATATGAAAAATTTGAATTTTTATCGCCGTTGAAAAATAATTCGATAAGGCAATGAATTGAAATGAGGTCTCCTAGCAGCGGTGGCTCATCCTCCTCATAGATTACATTTCTCCACCAAATATTGACTCTTGAGTTTAAAAAGAGTATAAATCGAAACTGTTCTAAGCATTTAATTTAAAGTAGTTACGTGTATCATATTGTAAGTCACTTCGAAATCCGAGGCACATTTTGTCTCGCTTTACAGCAAGATTCGTGCTGTTTATATTTCCTCATGTTCAAACAGTTGCACATTTAATTCAACAGCATTTGTATAGTGTATCGATGTAATTGAGAAAGGGTTCTTTAATGACGCATCAACCACACACACATATCCACCGTTTATTTATATGCAGGGCTGTTGGTAAGATAACCGAATGCTCAAAGCACCAGACGCACCATCTTTTCACGCTTTTCGCTGAAAATGTTTTAATGTTCCGTTCGGATAAACTACGAAGTGAAAAGGGTTGGATACAAACGATGAATGAAAAAACTAAAGAGATATACACGGAGAGTGAACATCGAAAATCGAATATCATATGAACTGGCACTGTGCGAATAACGGACGTAAGAATCGGTTTGGATTCGGTGTCATTGAAACATTGAAGTGAGTTTATGGGATGCAAACGGAATGGGTGATCATACTAAAACCCCAATGCTTTCGCAGCATGCGACGAACTCGGGCATGGAATTTTAAGTAAATTTTTCGCCGCTACATAAAAGGCATTCATACGAAAATACATTATGGCCGATAGTAAATCCAGTGAAAATCGCTCTCGTCCACAGGCACTCACTCTCGCTCTACTGCATCTCGCCAATACAACAAGCTATGCAGATTTTCTCGATTTGTCAGTCGAAATCACAAGCAATGTATGTGAAGAAAACATGA
Source organism: Obolodiplosis robiniae (assembly GCA_028476595.1). NCBI lineage: Eukaryota > Metazoa > Arthropoda > Insecta > Diptera > Cecidomyiidae > Obolodiplosis > Obolodiplosis robiniae. Next base: position 4,534,144 of record CM052015.1, on the reverse strand, counting down.
AGACAATGCCCAGAAAAAGAAGAAGAAGAAAAAACCAACGAGAAAAGTACATCGGGCCAAATTCATTTTGTCGAAAATCAAAATATATTAAGTCGATGCATTCATTTTAAAATGTAAATGCGAATAAAAATATATGTGAATGTTTGTGTGTTGCGCTGTGCCGTTTTGGATATGCTAAATAAATGCACGAAATTCCGATCCGAAAATAATAAACGAGCTGAAACAGGATTCATGGTAAAAAGCTCGAGGTAAAATTATAAGCCATTGAGAAATGTGTATGGGCTTTGCGATTGTTGCAAATTTCTTCGTTGTTTGTATCGAGAAAAACGACCGAAAAACCTCGAGACCGTAAAAAGAAGATACAAATAAACAAAGTAAAGCCCGAAATGATATTTATTCTATGGCATTTCAGAAATAGATTCGAATCGGCCATGTATAGTGACAGTAAATGTGAATGGCAATAGCATTTCTCGGTGCATATTCTGATCTGCTTCGTGTATTGGATTTGCCGCAAAACTCCAGTCTGCATGTGTACATGGAACAGCTATTGAATTTGCCATTCGAGCCGTATTTGCCTGGGAAAAGCGAGAAAAAGTGTGTGAGAGAGGAAGGGGAGAATCAAAGAGAGCGAAAAAACTGGAGAAAGAGAAGTTTTTCGCCATACTTTGCTTTTGCACACACCGTCTCGTCGTTTCAGCTTTGATTCCAAGGCGTCTTCATTATTTCGGAAATATCAAGTTCATTTGTATGTAAATAATTTATTATGCTTGATATTGTGTCGCTTGGTTTTCATGTATGGCATTGTTTTCATGTGCCGCTTTCATGAATGGATATAATATTTGTGTATTGAAAATGAATAACATGTAAATTGTATTTACTCGTTGCAGCACTCGATTTTGTTGCCATTTTTCGATTCAAACATTTTGCATTCATTGCAAAAACCCATGATTATTATATATTGTAAAATAATATGATTTAATTTTAATAAATACAAATTCCGCACCTGCGTGTACGAGATGGATTTGATGTTGTGCATGACATTCATTGAATTGACTTCATGATTTGAAAAAATTCCCCGATTTTCCATTCATGGTAAAATTGCATTAAAGCCACTCGAAAACTATTGGATAAGTTCAAAAGCTCGAAATCCCCCGGTCTTAATCTAAATGACTTTTGACGTACGTATTTCTATCCAATTCGACACTATCCACACTTTGCGGAACTCATGAAAATCGGCTTTCAGCTCGCACAGGCACATCAAATGTAAAATTTAATTGGTAATCAAAGAGAAAAAGCGAGAAATATTGCAACTGTATACCGGTCGCGCAGTGTTCGCTATCAAGATGCCAAGTGGCATCATTTGCAGCGGCAGCGACAATGGTGGTGGTGGTGTGGCTTACAAAAATCTTTGGGGCTTAACAACAAACATGATAAACAGGCCGGTTTAACGAAAGAACGTTAAGCATTTTGAAAATTTAATATTTTCCATAGATTTTTTCGCCGCATTGATCAAATTTCTTCCGTTCTCCTCCACCGCACAGAAATGTGCCGCTTAAAAATTCTCATTGGGTTATGAAAGTCATTAGAATGTGTTGTTGTTGTATTTTTTTTTTGATTATTGTTGTCGCTCAACGTTTGGTGATCTACTTGGTTCGGTGTATCACCAAATGGATGAGAAAGTGAGTATCTTGCCTATCTTACACAATTACAAACATTTGCATAAGATACGATTATAGAGAAGAGGCAAACGCAAACAGAGTGTTCCCTTCGGATTTTCCAGATAAAATATTTAATAATTTACGAGCGATTCAACCCTTTTGTCTCTTTCGTTTGTTCTGGCACTGCGTGAAAGTGAATGTATGCGTTTATTTAGCCAGAACATGACGGCGACGCGCCAAAAAATTATGGATAAACTTTAGTGTGCCGCATAGTGTTCGTTTTATTATGAATATTTAGTTAGATATAGGGAAAGAGACAGTTGGATCGCGGGTATCGCATTGTTTGCAATACCGGGAGCAGCCGATTGAGGGCGAGAGATTGAGATGAACGGACTTTGGAAAAATACCGTATTTTAATAATATGGCGATATTATCTTAAAATGTTAATACACTGTTGTTGAAAAAAATATCCATCAAATTAAATAAACTATACCGAGCGCGCGTGCACATTTCAACTCTTCATCATGTCTATTAAATATAATAAAGAAGACGAAAATTTGTTATTAAAGTGATGCAGCAGGTATTTTCGGAAAATCCTATGTAAATTTTTGGCACTTAAAAAATTGAACATAAATTTTAACGCCATATCCTTCGACTAAAAACCAAGCACCAAACGGCAAACGAATGAAAGAGCTACGAAGCTCCAAGTACCTAACTGCTTATTATTAGAATAATATCTATCTGTGATAAACACATTAGTATGCTTTGCAATTGTCGGCTGTTTTTCTGATGGAACACAATACACACCAACGTTGCCCGTATCGAATGGCCCTGTTTGAGTTTTGTATCACAAAATGATTATGATCACAAGTATAATGTTGCTGGCACGCATATATACATGCGCTGAGCACGGCATAAATGCAGCACCAAAAATAAACATAGCTGTTTAACGGCAAACGCCGTCACCACAGCAAAATGCTGAATTAAAAACATTAAAAGTCAACCAGTCTCGATGATATGATTCTATTGACACCCGAGCTCATTTATTTAAACAGAAATAAAAACCCTTTTCGCATCACACCAAAAACGTTATCAGTTCAGAGCCTGTGTACTTGTCGAATGCTCATTTACCGCTTTCGTTTGCTGCTTTTAATCATGCACGTTACGCATTATGGCCGAGGTGGTTTTTTCTCACTCCCTGCCATTCCAACGCGATCTATCTCTATCCGAGCATCGCATCTTCACATTTCGATTCTTTTGCATGAAAAGTGAATTTTTGTGCCAAGTTCGTAACATCGTTAGCACTAAGCTGCTCATTTCGAAACGCAATTTAACATTTTCGATGCGAACGAACGAATGAAATGGCAGACACCACCACCTTTATACCATTATAATTCTCATATTACTGTTATTGCTTTTTCTTATTATAATGATTGCGTTTACAATGATTATTGTTATTATTGGAATTGGATTTACGTGCTAATTTAATCTAGAGCCAACGCAGATATTTCAAGTTTCTACAGCTCAAACTGATAATAAGAAAGGGTTACAAGTGCTTACGACCATCTAATATAACTTTTACTTTGAAAATGTTGCACGTTTTTAAGTGTTCAGTTGGTTGTGACTTCGTGCGAGCCATTTGTTGAGCCTACTTTTCACGCATCACATTAAGGACTGCGTTTCTTTTCTATAAATGTTTAATCAGCGAGTGTTATTCGGCTGAAAATTGTCACACTTTAACGTGCTCAACACTTCGATTCGTTTTTGAACATTTGAATTTAAATTGCCTATCGCCGCTTGGGAATAGTGAGTGTGACGTTACTCGAAAATAAATTTGCTGGCACATTTTCTCGCGTATCAAATACATCTATTCAGCTGTTTAAGGTCCGTGCCATTTGAATGCGCTCCGCGCACAGATTCTCGAATTTAACAAGTTCGATTCGAAAGCTCATCGTTTTAATTAAAAATCTTGTGATTTAGATGACACACTCCTTTCGATCGACTTTGAAACGTCATGAATTGGCTCGTTTTCCTTTCTAATTCATATTTCGCTTTGCAGCGATCATTTCGGAATATTTGCATGTTATAACCAAAATGAGTCTTTTGAAAAGCAATCGCATCATTCTTGATGCCAATTCAGAATATGTAGAATCGTAAAACGTATAAATTGCATCCTGTTAGCAACAAAACAAGTGCCATCTGTTAAATTGATCTTTTGGAATGCCATAGAATAATCTATAGACACTGCGCGATTACACAAAAAGCAGACGTATTTATGCAGCTGAATTTATCTGAACAAATAATTTAAATGTCGATCAGTAATTGAGATTAGAATCGGCTTAAAGTGCTAATTAATGACGATGACAATTTGTGTGCTAGCAAAACTTGGACTTAATTTAAAGTGGCAACCGTTGAGAGTGACTGACGAGCCACGGCGGCTGTCGAATGTCGAACATTTGAGCGGGCAGTTCAAAATGTCTGGCACATTTCAATCATCACATTGAGTGATAAATTTGATTGTAATTCATTCCATTTGATTGGTCGTATAGCACACACAATCGAGTTTGTTTTGTGTGTTAATAAGCGTTGAAAGGTCGACGTTTGTTTCTATTGCTTAATGAATAAATGAGATGGTTATTCATTGGCACAGCAGCGGAAACGCGGGCGTTGAAAATCACAAATTGAACGAGAAAGGGACAAAACAACGAGCGGCGACGATGATCATTAGAACAAATGTGGATCAGTGATCAAAAATTGACGCGATTTTCTTTTTATGTAACGGCCCATCGCCACGAGCCGATCCTAATTACTGTCTTTGCACATCATGTTAAGTTCGTGGTCAAACCGCAATGACAACAGAACATTAAACAAAAATGTGTTAAAAATAACACGAACGAATACTTCCATGTGTTTGGTTTTGAGACGTCCGATGGACTCCATCAAGTATAGCACATCGCTACTATTGATAATTACTAATTAATTTCAATTAAGTCGCTGCTTCTCGTTCCGAATGACGACCGCAATTACAGCGAAAGTTTTGTTGATTCAACAATTGTCGGCCATCAAACGATTTCTCGTCGGATCGCTTCGATGGATGAAATTTAAATGAGGAAGCGAATTAACAAGAATCAAATGAGAATGTTATTGATTTAATGTAGTTAGCATGATGGTTGTTGTTTTTGAGCGTCATGCGTGACGACGGCTTTGTCATTACCGAATTGAATTGGTGCGATTTTTTGAGTTAATCGAATGAATATTTCTCTGAATTCCTTGGTACATCCGAATTCTTTGTCTGTCATATTTTGATTGAAACATTTTTTACGTGAATGAACTGAATTGATGGTATTCTATCCGATATCCAAGGCTTGTTTTGCTAATTGGGAATTAGAAATGCCAACTTGTAATTAGAAATGGACGGCAATTTTGGCGATATGTATTTTCCACTGCATGATGCAGAATGCTGCACAAATCAAATCATTGTTTCGCTCTCGCTCCAATGTCAAATGTCAAGATAGATGTGCATCAACTATCATTTTGTGAATGTCCGTTTTTGTGGCATGTACCGGACCAACTAGTGTTTCGTATCGAGGTAATTCGGTATTACCGATAGCCATTTGAAGCGGTTTACATGTCCATCTCGGCTGTTGCGGCACACACACACGTATGAGAGAAGCCGGTAGAAAAAAAAAACAAATTCGGACATTCGGATTGAATGAAAGACGTTGTGATTATTCATATTCCCACTCTGTTTTGTAGTCAACATAATTGCATATCTGAGTACCAATTTGGATTTGTCTGCGTTCATTTATTCATTAGCCAGAAGAGAGAGAGATAGAGAGAGAGAGAGAGAGATAGAGAGAGAGAGAGAGAGCATAGCCAATGTTGCCAAAACAGAAATTAGTTGGACCTTTGGGTAAACTGTATTTTAACGGAACAGAGAGCGAGAAAATGAGTCTATCTGTTGGTCCGTCTCTCAGATAACCATCGAAATATAGGTGGAATCCTTGAAAAACAGTAACCAGGCATGGCACTCAGTGGCGGCTTAGGTGGATTTCAAATGAATTCCTATGTAATTAGATTTTTTGTCTATGAAGAAAACAAAAAATCGCATACATACAGTTTGGAGCTTGACTAGCATTCCATGAGCCATTTTTCGTTTCCAAAATTTCCTTCATTTTCAATTTTCGATAAATTTGCGTTGTATGCATTCGCTCTGTACGCTGAAGTGGGATTTCATACAAAGAATGGGCGTACGAAGGAAATCCATCTTTAATATGTATGCTTATGCGAGCAAACGTATGCGCTTTCACATAATTTCGGTTGCCGGAAAATGTCAAAAGAAAAAGACTGATGTAAAATATAGATCAACGCGATTACTACTCATCCACATAGATATTGTTCGTAAGAGGAATTTGCCATACGAAACAAACGAACATGCCGTAAATGAAATAATCTTTTGCCTTGCAAGGCATTGATCCAGTTGCGAATGCGTGCGAGAGAGTGAGAGTTTGTGTGCACGATAATCTATAATCGCAAGGAGGCTAGGTGATGTACCTCTTTATCATAAACATTCTCTGCACCGAACAGGATTCATATACACTTGCCATTTTTGTGGAAATGGAAAGCGCGCCAGAGCAACAAAATAAAATGCTCTCTGAACGTTGTGTGTCTCTGTGTTCAAAGCGAAAATTTATGATGATTGAAAAATGTGTATGTTATTCTTCTGTCACTCGATCTGGTGTGTGGCTGTGCTAGTTTCAGTTCCATTGCCAAAGTGTATAACTCATATGTGCGAGGCGCACAAGAAATAAGCATCAACGTACACAAATACACATCATATAATGCAATGCCATATAACGAGTTAAACGTAAATTCCTCATGCTATTGGAATCATTGTGCGGCTTGTGATCTTTTAGTAGTTTGTCGTTGAATGTTTATCTACATATTGCATTTGTCCTTTCAGTTCGTTCTCTATCGTTTTTTCGGCGAGTTGATTCAATCTTTGGATGTTTCTCTTTTCTATTGCCAACATATAAATATTTTATTCGGCTGTATCGTCGAGCTATCCGAAAGCACCGAATGCCACACACCAAATTGCAAAATAAACAAAATGACAACAACAACAAATTATATCCAGAGAAAAAAAAAAAACAATTTTTCGAGTAAATAAACGTAATGTTCGTATCCAATATATACAACGTGGTCCTCTTGCACCCACACTCGAATTCTCGTTCCCACATTCACAAAAGATATTTTGCATTTTGTGAAAAACAAATTCGATGGCGTTCGTTCACCGTGTGTGCGTTGTAGAAAATGCTTTGTTGCTCTCTTTGAACATGACATGTCGAGCCGAAGAGATGTGGAAAAATTTATAGCTATTTGGGTTGATTAATTTTTTAATTGCAAACAGAAAAGTGAAGCACACACATACAAAAAAGCGACGCACGACAATATTTCCCGCTGAAAATGGGGAAACATCACAGACAGATAGCGAAGCATCAGCATTTGAATAGACGCATGTCTCGCACATCTCTGCAATTGCTCGTATGTACTATACATTTTTCGAATGAAGAAAATTCAGCAATTATGGAATTATTGAAATTCTTGGAATTTCACCCATAATTACTGGCTTAGGATTTTATATATTTTGATGCGCCAAATTCAGTGCAAATGGATTTCATCATACAATTAATATTTTTTTGATATGTGCAACATTCTTGGAAATTGAAAACTTCAAAGCAACATGATGTTGCTTTTAATTTTATAACATTTTGAGGAACTTCACGAGTCGAATAATTTTCGGCACTTGTCGCCCGATAAATTTATTATTTGATATTCTAAAAAAGTTGACGAATTTATTGGTTCTCTCTTGCCATCAACTCCCACTCGATATCAGCCCGTTCGAATGAGTGGCTGGAGTGCTTTTTTTTTTATATGTCGCATTTTTCTTGTTCATTGTGCCGCTGCCATTTACCCTGGAGCAAATAATCTTCGGCAAGACGAATACTGATGGAAAATGTTTAAAATAAAAATTAATTTTGTGCGCTTTTTTATTTTCAAGAAATCTGTAAAAATTCATTCAACAGTACCGCATCTTTCGTTCCGAAAAACGTGGTTAAATCAAGAGAGATGTTTGAAAAAAAAGAAAAGAATTCAATGGCAAATTTACCTTTTCATTCGAACATTTCTCGATTTGTGTTTTTTTTATTCTCGCGGCAACAAGCAGTATTATCGACATCGAAAATTGAAAGGGAAAAGTTTTCGAGGCGAAGAAAATGAAACCCATGCCAATCCATACAGCCTTTAATTATTTATCCGTTTGACGCAGAAAAAGAAACCAGTGTAATGACCAGATGAGAGAGCAAGAGATTGAGGGCTGTCGGATACCAAAATAAAATGAAGTTCGAACAAAAGCAACTAATAAATTCTCCATTCACCTCATCCGCATGTTTTGGCAGCAATTCATTATTTGATACGGTTATATTGTTCGGCATGTGGCGCAGTTGTTGCATTTATTTTTTCAGTTTATGTTGTTTTTTTCTGCTTTGGTTTCTATTTGTAAATTAACCCCTTTTTTTGCTTTCATCGCTCACTGTCGTTACGATTTCAATTAAACAAATAACGAAAAAATCACCCTTTTTAACACCAATCATAATGCAAAATAAGAAACAATATCGCTGTGATCGTCTCGGGTGCTGCCACCCACGGCCCGCTCTGACACCACAGCCATTTACCTCAGTCATCGGCAGAGTGTCGAGAGCTCCTTTCGAAGGAATTATAATGTAGACATATGCAATGGCATGCTCAACTTCCACACCATCCCACCCGTTGCATCCTTTCATTATAAATATCTCCTGATATTTTTTCAATATTTTTCTTCGCGCGATAATACGCACCGCTCCCGTCCGCCCAAGGAAAATAGGAAAACGTACAACATTTTTCATTCGGTCTGTTGCCGTATAATGGCAACAAAACACAATGCTACTGTGTGTACAATTTTTTCTTCTCATCATTTCATTGTTCGAAAAAATCTACCAATGTTCTGTTTTGCCCGTCTGTTCCTTCGGTTTTAAGCAGCTCGCAGCATTAACCGCTCCATTTATGATTTATGAATCCATATAATTTTCTTTCGATGGAAAATTTTTCTAGCCAAAACAATTTATAGAAAAACACATAAAAAATATGAAGATGTTAGCGCAAGGGAGAAAGAGAGAAAGAGAGAATGGTGCAACAGCATTATCATCGACGGTGTACAACAAATTCGTAGCTGGAAGGCATATTGTGCGTATCGTGGCACATTTTTTTGCTCCATTTTCTCGCATTTTTTCCCGAACTCTCTTGGCCACAGGAAAAAAAGTGGAGATATGGAACGATAAGAGGGCAAAAACGGGACGATTCTTGCCATAGATTGCAATAAGGTTACACACAACGAGGTGAAATATTCAAATATTCCTTGAACTCGCTGCGAATGTATTCCATTTTATTTCGTGTGTGTATGTGTATGTGTGGATAGCTTGAGGTTTATAACTCAAATGCTTCGTTCTTTTGCCGAGAATGTTAAAAATGTTTGCACAAGAATTTTAAAAATTTGCATCCCATTAAAGTATCGTTTGAAAACAACAGACCCAAGAGAGAGAGAGAGAGAGAGAGAGAGAGAGAGAGAGAAAGAAAGAGAGAGAGAATTGCCACAATGTTCAACGAAAAAATGTAATCAAAAGTTAAAGTTGTCGAGTTTAAAAAGAGCGGACATTGTAATACAGTCAACTAATTTGTGATCGAACAAGGATGTTCGAACGATGAATTAAGTTGCAACATGATGGAAAATACAGTGATTCCGGGCTAATCGTTCCTATATTTTCAATATAACATTTGGCATTCCATGAATCATGGACCATGATAGCATCGAGACGGAAAAGTTGATCCCAGCCACAAACACAAACTCCCACCAACAAAAACTATATCGGAAGAAGCTATAAATAATGCGCAAAGGACAACATGTTGTGCGTTCGTCATGTTAAGGAGTGCCCACCTCTAACAAATAGATATCGAGGCGAAAGTTACTCGACGTCAAAACAATAGGATTTTGGTGAAGCGCTTTGGTTTTTTTATGCCGAAACTTCTTAACTTGTCACAATTGTTTTGTACTTATTGTTCAAGGAGAGAGCATTGTTTTAGCTGCTCTCTCGCAAGTCCATTCACGACGTGAATTGATTTATTCACACTCGATTATGCCTGTAAAAATAGAAGAGTCTTATTCGCTGTTGGACCCTCGACGACAGAACAGCAGCAACAACCTATTCGTTTCGATGTCCTGCATGGCTCTCTGTAAACTTTGCACCATGCGATCAGCTTGAGTTTGAGCTCATTGAGCACTCAGCAAAACAAAGCCAATAATTCAAATATGAATGATTACAAACAAATGACACAAAGCCCAATTCATTGCAAGTCAAGACAATGGCCGTGTTTAAGCTGCTGTTGCCCGATGTCTTCGGCGTCTATATGCTGCCCAATTTTCTATCAATTGTTCACACAAAAATCAAAGATTGTGCCAAATTTCATAAATTTTCAATTTCCATTGTTTTGCTCTCGTTCGCATCCATTTTCTCAAGCTGTTCGATGCCAAGGGTACTTACCTTTAAATTATAGCGACATTCAGAGCGTGTGTTTGTTGTTATTTTTCGAGTTTGACGATTTATTGTGTGCACAGAGCGCGAGTGGTAGAGAGAACGAAAATTGGAGTTAGAAGCAGGAAAATGAGAAAGAGATTTCGACAAGTTAACATAAAGAGTTGAATTTCTTTAAATTTTCAAGCGGCATTTGCCAATTAGAAAAGAGCATCGGTGAAAAAAGAGTGAGCGATTCGGTAATAAGAACGAATGTGTATTCGAAAGACGATTTATAGTTGTATTTTATTAAATCTCATTAATGGCACATTTCGAGAAATTCTAATGTATGTTCAAACGCTTGTTTTATATTTACATGAGTGAAACGTCGGTTTGTGCCCGTTTCGGTCGTCCTCTATCGTTCGTTTACACACTTAATGAGTTTACCGAATGGGAAAAAGGGTTCACACAACAATGTCGCCGTTTTGTTGCGTCAATGCATGTGCTACGGGGCTACGATTGCTGATAATGTTCGGTTGAACAGTAATTATCAAATGATAATGGCATTTTATCACTTTCTTCTGGTAATTATTATTTGAGAAAATTCGGTGTGTTTTTAAATTTATTGTGTTTGAAATTAAAATAGATAAACATCCGAAAATGTTGAACGACATCGAACCGTACTCCATTGTACTCACATTACGTACACGTTTATTATGAATATGTTGTTGCACTAATGTACATCTTGTTTCATCTATAAATCAAAGATCTCACCGTCCCTTCCGTCCTCGGGTGCTTGTTGTGTGCATGTGTGTGTTTTCCACGAAATTTCATTTCTTTTTGCCGCCTTATTTCCTTTCTTCATCAATAATTTTATCGTTGATATTTTATATACGTGCAAATTCAGAGCGTCGCTCAGCCCGTCGAATTCAACGTGATCGTCCACATTCACGCTTGCCCAACAGATTTATTGCTTAAACTTTTCACAACGAAAAAAAAGTGTATTAATTTTTTTCTCTTGAACATCCTACTGTTTTATTCTTTTTTTTTACTTTCATTTCGATCTCATTTTGTGTCTTATATTTGACGATTTGGCCGGGGGGAGGAAAAATGTAAACCAAACAACGGCGACATCAAACCGAAATGGTAACGCGTGCATTTCAATTTCGGGTGGCCGTCAAAGTGAAACAGTTGCCAAAAGGGTTTAGGATTGAATATTAAAATTAATTTTTAATCAAGTTATGACAGGCATGCAAAATCCAAGTAAAAAAACGCCAAACTAATAAAAAAGGGGGATGTTTATGATACCTTCAATTTTCAAATGCTGTATAAAATATTGTATTTGAACAATGCGAGCGAAAAAAAAAACGAACGAATCGACGGGATGATTTTAATGCGTGTTCATTTCTCTAGAGAAAGAGAGCTCGCAAATGAAGAAACTGAGCACGAAAGCCGAACAAAGTTCAGAAAAGCAATCAAAATTACGAAATAAACTTTTTTGATTGCTCCGAAAAAAAATCGATGTGATTAAACTGAATAAGAAATTATCATGGTGAGCTGCAATAATACCGACGAAAAGTAAAAAATGCGAGAGAAAATAATGAAAATGAATGGAGCGGCAGTAAAATTGTCAAAAGAGTCGTTCAATTGGGCTGTTTGCTTTTGAATAATTTATCCGAAATATTGAAGCAAATCATTTTGAATAAATGAAGTCCCTTCGATTTAATTAAAAAAAAAAGAAAGGAAAACATTTGTTTGTTTAATCAAAGAGAGAGAGAGAGAGAGAGAGAGAGAGAGAAAGATGAAACAATAGAAGAAATCACCAGGGTTTGAAAAACTGTCCAAAGTTACGATATTATTTTCGGTGTTGTGAACGTAAAACTTGGTTTGATTTTTAGTTGTTTGTCTGATTCGCGAAAATCCGCCAACCGATATGTCTACAACTCACTTTACCAACTCGCACACACCGAAATATTGTTATATTAAAGATCTTATTGTTCTCTTGAGCGAAACATTCAACACGCATAAATTTTTCGGAGGCAATCCATTCCGGCGCGCTGCCGGATAATTTATAGGTTTTTTGAAAGAAAAACTTATTCGAAGCACTTTTCACGATATTCGCAGACAAAAGGATGCTTTAAACGCTCTTTGATTTTATGCGCTTTGTGAGTATGTGTGCACACATAACCAGCATCGAACAAAGAAGCATAGCGCGTCATCCGCTTTTGTTGAAGTAGGATTTTCTTGAAAAATCGTTTTCGCTCCTCCGTTCTCTCATTTGCCCATTTCATCGCGGCAATCAATAAATACGGAGATGGCAAAAAAATATCATCTCTTTATATTGTGCTTAGCCGCACCACTTTACTCAGTGTGCATTCGAAAATCCTCTTCCGCTATTAACTCCATCTATCCATATACGCTAATGTCGCTTGCATTTCCATGTTTTACACAACCGATAGCATATTCCAGCATTGAAGAGGACAGAGAGTAATCGAAACCCTTCCAATCGAATGGTGCCCATAAATTTCATTTCTTTTTCGGTCGGCATGCTAACAGACTCGTCGAAAGCAATAAATTGATTTGGTCTGTTATGCACTCTCTATTGAATCTCGTGGGGGGAAGGGCAAAATAAAATGCCACCGACGAGAAAAACGACGAAAAAATTTCCCACAGTTCGTTTATCATGTGCGAAGTTGGAAAAGAATATATCTGTACCGTTTATCGTTCAGTGAAGAGAGAAAGCAGTCAATTTGACCGTAGAATGGAAATTCTATTTGACTTTTATTGACCGCCCCACTCATATAACCATGAACACTTTCTTAACATATGTGCTGCATAATATATTCGAACGCAGCAAGTTTTCCGGCCAAAAACACAATGTGCGCATTAGGGAAATACTGTTGGAGTTTTCGCATACAAAACACAAGATATGTGTAAAGATGAAAGAGCATACGAGATTTTTACCTCTGTCCAAAAAAAACTTCCTTCCTTCAGCTTCGATGGGATCGGAATGCTTCCTTCGACATATTCAAAATTGTCTTGTTTGCTATCGAAAGCAAATTGTCTTATTCAATAATTGTGTCTACGAGGAATATGAAATGGCATCGATTTGTATTCACGATATGCGCAGCGATTTTATGGTTTAACTCAACCATTTAATTGCATAAATGCAATTCGATGGCAATCATATTCAATGGCCATTTGTCTCCGGCTTTCTTTGGACATTTGACAAAAATGGATTGTGATGTGATTGTGGCTGGCTTCTGTGTAGACATCAACCTATAGATCTGCATGAAATTTATGGTCAATCGTACGCTTTATTGAGCGCTCCTTTGCATTTATTGGGTGAAGATTGACCATTTAGATAATGTCGTTCGCATTTATACAATACTCGTTTGCTCTCTCGATTGCGAAATGGGAACGATGAGTCTATGCCCGACGTGATGCGCACGATATCTATGTTTTGCATTGTCAAAAACAATTGAATTCAGTCAAGTGTTGCTTACCATCTTCGCTCAATCTCTCTTGCAAAAACAATTCAAGTAACCCATTCATTGCAAATTACCAAATTCACCGCTTAAACACAATATAGATATTGTCTATACTATTTACGTTTTCGGCTCTTAATTGAACATTACGCTCTTTGGCTGGAACCAGTTTATGTAAATCGATTCGAGCCAAACGGAGACGGAGAACAAACTACGTTCGCCCCATAAGATTGTCTTTTAGCGATAAATGGCTTTTCTTTCGACAGAAAACTATCGCACATCGAGAAAAGTTGCTTCGGGAAATGCTGTTTGCCGCAGACATTCAGTCTTTTGTGAATTTAATCAATGTGTTACGCAGTTTTGGTGTATGAGTGTGTGTCATTTCGAATCCAGCTTTTGTTATTCTATCGGTTTACTTATTTACCTGGTTTCTTCGAAGGGACTGCAATTTTGGAAATTGGTGTTTGGTCACCGGTTGAATATACGATAGGTATTTTAGATTATCTAACTTTTGACTAAAAGTTTTATTGAGGCACGATTGAATCTACATAATAGTGAGTAATTAGTGACGATAAATGGCAAATATTCGAGATAAAATTGCCAAACTTGTTCCGTTCGATCCATAGATATTTGGTATAATTTCCAAAGGATTTCGTCATAAATTACAAAAGTACCAACCGAATTAAGCCAAGTGCAATATTGTGCGGTCAGTTCAAAAGTTTTTATTCCGATCCGATAAATTTTTCAGACCAATTCCGGTGGAGCAGCACATTTAATATGGCCATTCCATTTAAATATATCCCGAAGACTGAAATATGCTCATGTATTTTGATAGTAATTCGAAAGCCCCGGGAGAATCATTTGGAGTTGTTTTAAACAGGACTTCTGCTATTTATGCCATTTCTACGCGATTAAAATTGAGTTATTCCGATTCTGGCACTTCAACATCCCAATAATTATCATCTAATTCATGCAATATTTCACTTGACACCTCGCAATTATGACATTTTTATCGGCTTCTTCTGAACAGTCGACTGCATATTTGTTGATGCATTTCGATTGGGATGCATGCTGGTTTTTTCCATAAAACATTGTTGCAATTGTTGATATTGAAGTGTGAAAAAGGTAACCAAGCAAGTGATATTTAATTAATGTTTTCATTTTGTTTAAAATTGAGATTTCTATGCGGCAGCGGTGTGCCGAGTCAAAAGCAAATACAAATTGATTGCATAATTATGGAAGTGTAAATGTGTACCAAAGAGTAGATTGAAATACGTATCATTAGATCATTACTTGATTAAATGTAATTCAAAAGGCTGGCAATAAAAATGATGAAAGAGATTTATAGGCGCAGACGGGCGAATTGCGCGTACGAAGTAGTAATGCACACGAATAGTCACAAGAATATGTGCATTATGCGCGCTGCATACACATGATGTATTTAAACGCATACAAGCAAACACACACACGCACGCACACACCTCTCAATCCATCAACTTTGAAGTTATTATTGTTATAATCAACACTTCAGTTCACTGATCAAAATAATTCAATATCAGCGAATGCTCATCATTTGCGCACTCTACTTTTTTCTCACTCGCACCTTTTTGCCGTATTCATCATTCATTCCAATATCAATTCCATATCGTGTGCACATAGCTCATAATGCAGATAAAAAATGTGTACGTATTTAAAAATTAAAAGAATATGGTGTCTAAAAATACGATTATTTTAAATTTGAACAAGTAAATGCTTATATTTCAATACAAATTACAGTATAACACTTATAAAATAGACAAAGTAATGCGTACCGGCTTCTGTTGTTCCTCGATATGTCTCTCTCTCTCTCTCTGTCTTCGTACGAGCGCAATTTTTTTCAGCGCTGCTTTTGTTGTTTCTTTATTATGTCTTTTTCTTTTTGTTTCGTTTCGGATTCTCATTCTCTCTCTCTCTCTCTCTCTCTCTCTCTCCTTCTCTCTCGTCTCATCGTGCGATTTTTTTCGGCTCACAATAAAATATAGTCATGGCAAAATGTGTGTAATGCACATGTGCTGTTGGCAACGATTTATAAGCGAAAGAATTGTCTCTAGAAAACCATTTAGAACATTTGTTGGAGTAGAACGTGCGTTTGCTTTCGCTTACTATCTACTCGTGTGCTGTATTGCTTTTAAAGCGAAAGAAAAATATTATCATCACCAATTAAAATATTCTTTTTTCCGCATACATACTCGTGCGCGCGCTCATTCCGCATGAAAAAAGGCACGACAGAACCAAAACCAGGGAGAGAGAGATAGAAATTGCGATGGAGGAATCACAAAAACAAAGCAGAAGCGCCGAAGTTCTGGGAACGACACTAATTTTGTGTTAAAATTATATATATGCCGTATGCATTCAATGCGTCTCATCATAAATTAAAAAAGTATCGTAAATGCAACGAGAGAACTGAACGAAAAAAAAAAAAGCAAACGGCAAACGCAAATAAAAATAAACAAACACACGTATCAAATGTGTAATTCATATTTTATTTGGCTTGTATTCGGTGAAACTCACATTCATCTCACTCTTTCTCCGACTATCTCTCGCCAAGTGTTGTAATGTGGCAAGTGAAACTTATGTGCAATGAATTTATTTCTTTTCTCTCTATTTTGATATTTATGGAGTTGGCTATAAACTATCATCACATTATATGCGATGGTCGAATGAAAATGATTTGAATTTTGCGCAGATGAATGATTGTGCGGTTCTTTTCTACCGTTTTCTCCACCGTTGTCGCCCGCACACGCACACGCACACGCACACGCACGCATCAATTTAAAAACAGCATGAAGCAAATAATTATTGACTCATTGGCAATGGATAATTGGCTACATTTTCTTGAGTTTCGTGCGAATTTTGGGCGGTTCATGGTTCGATCCTAGTGGAAATAATCTATTCAAATGTCAGATCCACTCCATTTTTGCCAAATTTTGATGAATCATTAGCGAAAATTGTGGTTGAAGCAAACAAATGAATAATCAAAAACCAAAACCTGTCATCGCTGCTCCAAATTAATTCGAGTGCATCGTTTATGTTTCGAACACGCTTCGATAGCTCGAAACTCAGTCTTGGTTTTAATCACGTACATTTTCGAAGTGGCCAGTTCTTGTTGTTTCTCCGAAGCTTGTCGCATTGGGATTCTCCCCTTTTCTAAACCAATTTTAAAAATTATTTGTTGGTGTTTCGCTTGGCTTAGCCACTTTGCATTTATTGAACGACAGACACTGAATGAAACAAATGCACAAAAATTCTCTCTTTTCACCATTTCTGAGTTGCGAGTTAGATAGAGATGGAAGCAAATTTTTCGTTCTTTCACGCAGTTGCCAAAGTATTCGATTTAATGAACATCGCCAAAGCAATTCGAATATATGGAAACAGACAGTTCGATTCGCATCGTTTGTTAACTTAATCATTTTAAAGACGGCAGATTTCCTGAAGAGATAATCAGATAGTTAATGTGGATCATGCATATACGAACCATTGAAATGAAGCGATAAAAAGAATGCGCTTGATTGTGTGTGTGAGTTTGTACAAAATTTTCGTGGATAGGAAGCTAACATCAACCGAGGGATCGGGAGCGCACGACGCGAAAAAAAGCGATATTTGCATTGGAAAAAGTGATCATTCAAAAAAATGAACGCGTTTGCGCTAGTGCATGCGATGATGATTTACATCACACTGCACACAATGTCTGGTTCGACGTTCGGTGACAGCGTCGACAAACTACTTAAATTGTAAATTCGTCCGCATTTTTCCCTCATATTCTTTTCACACAGGTGAATCAATAAAACCACATGCTCACTTAGAATGAGCTCTCTCTGTGCCGCTCATTTCTTTTACTGCATTTTTATAATTCGAAAATTTATGTTTCGAAGATATGAATATTCATTATATTGTATAATGGTCGAGCTGCATTTGGGTTTTTCTTCATATTTTAGCAAGCATTACACAAATGATAACGATGATCTGGACGGGAAATAAAAATAAAGGATTTGCCTCCAAATACAATTGAATTTTCGGCATTTGTTTGTGTGTAATGTGACTCTTCGTTTGCAAAATTCTAACTAGAGAGAGAGAGAGAAAGAGAGAGAAAGAGAGAAAATTGCACAACATTGGTGTGCGAACAACGATATAAAAATATATTGTAAAAAGAAGTACAGCTGGGATGGTGCGCAATGAGTGTCTTACTAAAGGCCAATTGTGCAATCAACTTGTCATATCTATTGAATATATCGGTAGGAGAGTATGTTTTTATTCAACCGTTACTCAGCCATAAGTGCTGAATAACATACTCTCCTATCGATATATTCAATAAATATATGAGTGACAATTTCGGGGCTCGCACAAGCCACCATCACAATGAATTTATAAAGTTTATTTTTGCGAAATTTCTTTTTGCGAAAAAGTAAATATTTCGAAAAAAATCTCGGTGTTTGCAAAACAGTTTCGGTAAAAAGGCAAAACAAAAAAGCCGAACAAGTGGATGTTTGTTAACATCGAAAAGTTACATTTATTTTTCAGCCTCCCCCGTAATTTTGATCGCCTTTTTGTTGCATCAAAGCAATTGTCTCACTGAATAGAGCGAGCCAAAGCGAGGGAAAGAATTATTAATTCCTTTTTAATACGCCACAAAGAGAAAATATTCTCAATTCCATGTGATTGAGACAGAGAGCGAAAAAACAAAAAAAATGCGAAATAGGTATTTTAAATTAAAAGTTAGATGCTTTTCTTTGAACTCTTTGTTTGATTTTTCAACACGGTTTCACTTCCTTCCAGTGTTAAGTGTGCTCTTTCTCTCTCTCTTTTGTGTTTGATTTCGTGCATTTTCCACCGATTCATGTATTTTGGATGGGGTAGATATTTTTATCGTCATTTTCACTGTGTAGGCGTGTTTTTTACATTGCATCATTTAACAGTGCCACAAAGTTATGCTTGATTTATATTGTTCAAAGAAAAAATTAATTGCGGTTCAATGCACGTTGCTAGCCCGTCTAAAGTATCATAAACCGCACACTTTTAATTTTATACTTTTCCCGTTATTCAATTATAAATCTTGACTTGAAAGAAATGGAAAAAAAGTCATTCAACCCCCCGTGACAGCCTTCCACAAATCTATTTAGATCTCATTTTGAGAATTTGTTCGATTGACTTTTTTCTTCATCGCATGGAATTTAATCATCTTGTTTGAGCGGAACTTCTAGGAGCTGCAGACGCCACAAAATCGAATTATACTTTAACAGTTTCATCAAGTAGCACAAATGCGTGGTTTGGAATTTTATTATAAAATAAGGATAACAAAACGAAAGGGGTTTTGCAAACAGATGTTTTTATTCAATTGTTGGGCCAGATATGTCTGTCATAGGCCGAATATGCGCCATGAAAACACACAATTGTGTGGTACGCGCAAACATTTATTGCACATGGTTATTGCCGCATCCAACAAGGGTCTATTCCTGATAATGCGAAATGCTAATTAAATTTATCAGAAGTGAAAAAAATGGTTGTCTCTGTGCGTCATTTCGAAAAATGCGAAGAGTTAAAGAGTGCGGGTTAAAAGCAGCAGCTCTACATGGATCTTTAATAGTCTGAAGACGACAAATTCGTAGTAACTGCAGAGTAAAAACAAATAAAAAGGTACATCGCATAAGCAGCTTGTTCACTCTCCATCACATTCTAAGTGCGCTTATTCTCAATCTCTCGGGTGTACATACACAAATGTCGAAAAAAACGAGACTTTTCTTTTTGATATACTTTCTCTCTCTCTCTCTCTCTCTCTCTCTCTCTCTCTGTCTTTCTCTCTGGAGTTATTTAAACGCAAGTGTAAGTCTTATTCACATTCTTTGTCGACGACATTGTTTGTAAGTAACACCTATTAACAAAAATTAACCGAAATAAATGTGGATTCTAGTTTAATAAAATGTCATTTCGAATATTTCTTGTGTATAAAATACGTTCTTCGCTTGATTTTAGGATGTAGAAAAATTTAATTAATTAAAAAAGACACAATGGCCATAAAATCTAATCAGCATGTCATAAAAACGAAGAATTATTGCAACAACTACATGCTTTGCAATCGTGCGAATGAACGAGCGCGAACCAGAAAGAGTTGCTGGCTAAAGAGAAAAAAAGACGACACGCCGCATTTTGCCGTTCATGTTCAAGCGCTTTACTTCTCAAGCCAACATCAAAAATGAGTTCGTAAACATAGACTCGCTCGAAGAACGCGGGCGAGCATTCGCTTGATTTTTCGACTTTATTTATGGAGCAGATAAGAAAAGAGTAACATTTTAACAGTTGAAAAATTAAAACTTAAAATATGCATTAGATACGTATATATATGTCGCATCAGAGGGTAAATAATTAATTTATCACTTTTATTGTTCTTTGCATTGAAATCGGTCCGCAACGAAGCACATTAAGCATCATGACATTTACATATTTTCGTAATTGAGCATTATTAGTATAAATGCGATTGAATGCGCACATCAGCCAAACCACAATTCCTTCTAGTCTATTTGGCCCAATCACACAAAAGCTTCGAGTTGAGTTATCCCGTGTTCAAATCACACACAATAAAGTACCAGCCCGCTCGCGACCAAAACGACAAATTATGGCTCGCAAATATTGACACTTTGTTCGCTGTTGTTTTGCGAATCGCGCGAATCTTCGAACCATAAATTCAGTGAGTTCGTCCGCTGTGTTTTTTGGTTTGTCTTTGAATTTTGCTACTTCGGCTAGTACACGCGATAAATATCAATTTAACAAAACGACAACCAATACCACAAAAGCAAATATTTATTGATTTGAGTCGCGAATAAAAAATGAGCCGCAGGATCCAGTTCGAATTATTAATCCGTTCCATGGCATGCTGTGCAAATTAAGAGACATGCGTTCGGGATTGTAGCGCGTTCTAAAGTCTTGAAGGTGGAAGATTTTCGCATTGCCAACATGATCCAGGTATGGATGAGACGAACATGCAAATAAAGACAAAAGAGCAGATGAATTTCTGATTAAACTACATAATAATTTCGGTTTTGGTTTTTTATTTATTGTTTTTGGTCATGTTGACATTCATCGAAAGCCGATCTGAACCGCACCAAGCAATGACCATATTGGTTTTTCTGCCAAGCATTTTATATGCAGCGCGAATGAAAACAGTTGAGTGCGGTGCACGGCTCGATAACGTTGATGTGACAATAAATATATGAAGTGGAACGTGTTCAGCGTTTAACAGAGGGTTTACTATCAACCAAACTACATCGATAATTGCATGAAACCTTTGTGACTCACCTCGCCACTAAACAACGTGCCATAGGAAATCCAAAGAAGCTACAACAACAGGGTGCCGAAGAAACTACCTAAGGAATTCGTCATTTTTTAACTAAAACTGGCCATTTTGAAATTAATGAATATTTTCAAGCGAGTTAAATTGAATGACATCAAAAGTAATATTCAAAATAATAGATCAACACGATTCTTGACAGCGCACATTGCCAACACTTCTACAGGTCAATATCAGCTAAAACTAATTTAAATAACTGGATTTTCAATATGGATCCGCTCAAACAATAAATTGCGTAAAAACTTCACTCCAGAAAGCAAAACATATTATTTTTTCTCCATATCGAATAAAATTCCAATAATTCGTTGTATGATCAAAAAGTTGCCGAAAGATGGTTGACATTTTGTTGAGAATCACCCTGCATTCGAATATTTATTGCATCTTCGGACGAAGCTCACGTGCTTATGCATACTATTTGTGATCGGCATTCGGCATACGTATTTGAAAGCGTATTTTGGTAACGTTAACTCGTTCGGTGCTCACACATTAAGGCAAAGCAAGCGAAATGTCCCGAGAATTTTCTTCGTAAATATAAATATCACTTCATTTTATTGCCCTTATGATGACTTTTTGAAGGTTTACAACAAAATTGTGCGGTTGTTATTTCATCCACCGATTAAAACAAAATAAATTAATTCATGGTGCTCAAGCGGCTTTGCTTTTGCTTTGACGGGTAAATTGTATGATTTTTTTTTTGTCTTTATCTCTCTCATTCACCAAATAAACATCTACGCCAATACCGATAACGAACCGGCGACAAACAGCAAACAGTGAAATAAATCATAAACGTTTACTTCTTCGATATTACTTGAAACTACGTGATTGAAATGTTTATTGTGACTGGGAGATGTAATTTTGAAAATTATTTTCCTTGAAGGTTTCTTAAGAACCATTCTTGCAGCAATGTAGGAACGATGTAATTGCTTGCCCATAAACTAGTGATTCGAAGAAGCAGTCGTGAAAAATCGGAAGATGAAATGTTGAACGAGTAAAATGCAAGCAGCGAATGAGAGAAAGAGAGAACATTATGAAATGATTGTCAAGTGCCACTGATTTGGTTGCTGCACTTAGAAAAGCTTATACATTTTACGGCACTGATCCTCCTGCGATACACACTCCACGTGATGGTATCCGAGAGCACTCCTCTAAGTACATCGGTAATAAAACTTTCGGCTTCTTTTTTTTTCCATGTAGTTGGTGTTGAAAAAAATGCCATTAGAAACGTGAGCATTCACCGAACACTTTGTTTTTCAAGCCGAATTTACGCTTTTCTGTTTTGCTTTTTGTTTGCCGCGTTAAATATTGTTAAATTAATAAAATAAACAACATTAAAAGTGCGTTTCTCAGCAGGGACCACGCTGATGATGAAGCGCGCACAGCACACACATTTTTGGTTGAAAATGCAAAATGTGTCAATTGGGAAATCCAAATCGGCCACTTTCACGGGCTTTTCCTTCGGCATACTTTTCGTAGTAAATTGTTGATTTTTACAATAAACTTTTAAAAATTACCGCATTATGTTGAAGTGTACATATAAAAAAAAAAAATTCTGTATGTCTATACGTGCGTGTTTATGACTGCAAACTTGATGGTCAGTTGTTGAGGAGACTACTCGCGTAGCTTGGTCTAGCGCCTTCATTGGAATTTGGTCAATTTGTTGAACATCGACGATTTGGTCAGATACATTCATCAATTTGATTCGAACTTGTTGGATTTACCAAAGAATTTCCCCCAAAGGAAAAAAACCAAATAAAATACATCAATTTGTTTGCAGACAAATTGTGCGTCTCGTACTAATTTGGATGTATTCGTTTTCATCGAAATTCGAACAAATTGCTGATCACGACTTTTCATTCGCTGTTTTTTTTTTTCAATTTCTATACAATGTCGATTCATCGCTAAGGCTTTACCACTCCAAAGATTCCAATCGTTTTCTCTCTGAATGAAATTTCATTGGTATACGATTAATCGAAGTGATACATAAAGATATCTGAAATTGATACAAATTCAATGTGCCGTATCGTTGGCTGAAGACATCGCGCACCAAACGAAAGATGGTGTCGATTGTGTTGGCATTTGTCGTCGCAGCTCGAAAAATAAAATCGCAGCGAAACGTGTCGTATGTGATTTGAGTGTAGGCAGTAGCGCTACGCCTAAATAGTCAGGAATTTGCAACTGTGCATTGTCTCGACATCATTGACAGAAACATTCTGCTGTGTACAGCATATAAACACAAACACACTCTGCGCTGAGCGCGTTTCCTCATCGAACAGATAAACTAAAGAACGATCTACCGAATGATATCAGATTTACTTGTTGTCGTCGTGTTTCTACTTCCAAACATGTTTTTAATTTTGTTATTTTATCGATCGTTGTTTAGCTCTCTAAACCCTCGCCAATGGAAATTAAATGAATTATTGTCGTTGGTTTAAACGCATGTTATTGCTACTGCCTACTACAAATTTGTTTTTCTCCACAAAACAACAACTATTTTAAATGCGATGGAGAAGAAATTGCATGTCTTCTTTTGCACAAGACCAGATCAAAAAAAGAAGTAAACGAAATTCCTTTTTGGTTAACACCGAACATTCATTTTCAATGAACCAGCGGCGTTTCTCGGACCGTCTGCCACAAAATGCATCCATTTAAATCGATTGCATTTCGAATGAATTCGAACACTTTATTTGGAAATGCGCTACCGAAACGCACAGTCGGTATCAAACTGAGGCTCATTAATTAATCATCTTTCACTTGTATCCAATTGAATGTTGATGAGTCGGACAAATCCACCGAAACCGAAACCAAAACACGATTGTCACATCGCAAGCGCTCATTTTCAAATTCATTTAACATGTTCATTTGAGCGGTGATCAAATGTTTGTTCAATCCGTCAATTCGATTAAATTCCATAATAGCATTTTTGATTGTCTGCTTAGCGTCTGCCCTCGTAATGTGAACAATCAATCTTAACGCAATGCGCTGCTTGAGATTTCTTATTGGAAATCCATTAATGGACATGCGACTCAGGCCCGCGTGTGTGTTTCTTCGCATTCATTCGAATGTATGCGACCGATGATAAATGATTTGTTTTGTTCGGTGCTGTTCTTTGTGGGCGACATACAATTATTCTATTCGTGTGTGTTCACCTCGAATAGACAACAAGAATGAGCGGGAAAAATCACAGCAAATGACAACGCATATGCATTCTCTTATTCATCGAACATATAATTTGCTCATGTTTTGATGTGCATTTTCTTCTTATTTGCACGTAGGAAATGGATATTAAATTATATCCATAATAATCATGACTACTCGCTTTACGTACTAATATTTTATTGATTTAAAATCTTTGACTGCCTCCAACATACAAATTGATCATTTTTCCAACTGAAATGATTATCTGTGCGAATAATTATTACATGCAATGAATGTATTGACACCAAAAAGCAATAAGAATGAAACTTAACACCGCCAACTTTAGGCGCTGAGCTGCAGAATAGACTTCGGAATGAGCCATTTCCATAGTTATTTTTTAAGTTTTTCGATCTTAAAGATCGTTTGATTCTCATCAATTGCAGAAAAGACGGCAGAACCTGTTGTGACGATGTGTTGAACAACGGACCTTTGTCCATTTGGTCACTCCTTCTTTTTATCTTTAGCAATTTATCAATTCGATAAGCTTTTAAATAGACACATTACATCGGAATCGAAAATAAGCGAATTGCGCAAATCCAATAAAGTACGCGTACATCGTTTCCTTTTGTCAATGGCTTAAAATTCAATTCCATCCAAACGATGGCGTATTTATATTGCATTGGCAATTCATTGCATGAAACACAATATCCAGCAACAGTGCAATTCAAGTGCGGAAGAGAGGAGCTCACAGACACATACATATTCGTGTACATGTTCGAATAATTTATTAGCGGTTGTGCGATTCTATATAAAATACAAAGAGATTTAAGTTGAATGGAATACGAAAGCGTGTCTTGTAAATTTTGAATAATCCATTAGTCTCTGCAGTGTAACAACAATCCTAGAATAAATATGCAACAGCAAAAATAAATCACATCGAAACGAAAACTTTATTCAAACAATGCCCTATGAGTAGCAATTCGTCAAATTGTTCCTTTGGAGAATGAGCTAGACTCACTTAGAGTGAGAGAGAGTGAGATAGTATCGTCATGATCGGTGTGCAACTTGAATTGTGTCAGCATGTGAATGGGGAAGAGAGCGATAGAGCAGCCTCGAGCATTTGAAATGTGTGTGTGGAAAGGAACAAAAGTCAGTGCTTCATATTTATGTGGCAAATAACAAACAGGCTACCAAAAATCCAAATTCAATTTCACATTCATTTTCTTTCGAACAGGAAAAATAGGAAGAGAGCAAGCAACTACTATGTTTATTGTTAGTGTTGTCCATTTGAAAGAAAGATTGCTTTGATCTCCTTTTGGGCATTGACCACTATTTCAATATAGATTGAGAAAAAGAAGAAAAGCAGCCGTGAATATGTGGCCATTGAAAATTTAGAATAACCTTAACTGTTTGGTTTGTCAACTCAATTTCCAGATGACCAGAAATTAAATGTTTGAAATCTTTGACGTCGCCGATGAGATGGAGTTTTTAGCAACAAAGAACAGCTCTTTATATTCAACTATTTGCATAAAATAACACGGGGATCAAATACAAATACCACCAATATACAAACATTCTACATGTATTTACTTTCTAAAAGTTCATTTAATTTTTTATACCCATTGTGTTTTTTGGTTAAATTAAATGGCCAAAAGACGGAAGAATAACATTCAACAAAATGACCAATACCACAAACAAATGCGTTATTTGTTGCTAGCCGATACGTTTGCCAGCCAATGTGGTGAGCCAAGTCGTCGATTAGACCGTAATAAAAGAGATGTTTGATTAGACCGCAAAGTTTATTTGGAAACACTCACTCATACTCACATTCGATGCTGTGCATGTTCTTGAGCACTTTGTTCTAAAAGAGTTGTTTTGTTGTCGATGCAAAAAAAATGCTTAAGTGAATGGACAAAACTTATTTATTTGCTGATTAAAAATGCAAAAAGGTATTTTATAGTTTATTTGACATGTGAAATCGAAATGATGAAGGTTCCGGTGGCCGGGATGGTTTTCCGGACTGTCGATTACACGGATTCATTTCACAGCAAACTGAATTCCTGAAAAGTTTCGATGTGCATTTAAATGTGGACATTTTAAAAGCCTAGTCATCAGTTAAAATGTTTTAATTACAAAGCGGCGGTGATGGCAGCGGCAATGGCCAAATCGATTCGTTGATACGATAGCGATGCAAATACACTACGTCTGTCCAACGATATTATTTATTAGAGAATGTTACAATGTTAATGCATGCATATAAACATATAGTTGGATAAAGGGGGGCCGAAGCGCACAACAATTGGCCGGCAGCAACATTGCAGAGGTAGATGTGCTGTGCTTGTGGTTGCTACTGCTGCGAAATTGAAATGACACGTTGATAAGTAAATACGATAATTTCTTTGTGTCTTTCCATCCTCACCGGTTTTGTGATTAAGCTCATAACGTAATTTCACTTCATAAATACAATTTCGAAGTCTTTGGCAGTTCAGTGTACTCGCTCTATTCGCCGCTGAGCATCCATAATCCAACATTGTGGCGGGAGCACTTTTTTTCATTTTCGACTATTTTTGGAAAAGCTTGAGCGAAAGCGAATACGAATGGAATTTCATGGGCACAGCAAATTTGAAGCGCGCTCACCGGCACTTTTAGTGGATAATATTCGAAATACAAAATTACATCGTCCCCGAAAGGGACACGAAGTGTGAGTATGAAGATTCGTACCGAAAACGCAATTAATTTGGAAATCAGATTGCCTGATTCAGTCTTGCGTTTGCTGTCCTCTAATTTTACATTAAATTCAATTAACTGAACCAAATTCATTCGTATAATTTTGTAGTGCATCTTTTGGCATGGTTGTAGCACCTTTTACCAAAGCAGCGAAATTTAATCGCACGTTTTTATCACCAAGAGAGCAACAGAAAGAGAGAGAGAGAGTGAGAGAGAGTGATCGAGCGAGCGACATACCAGAAAAAGAATGAACTAAAATACAAAAAAAGAAAGAAGTGTCCTTTGTGAGATTACAAACGGCGCATATTAAAATTTGCGTGCTATTACATATATTTTACCTTTTGAACACATCCACACACTCTCCAGCATTCTGGACACACACAGAGAGAAAGGTGGAGAAGTCTCATTTTTTTTTGCTCCGCTTTAAAAACAGCACTAGCTTATAAATATATTTAAATATTTTCCAACATAAATATTAAATTTATTGTACATCCGATTCTGTTCTGAACACAAAAAACGGTAGTGAAAAGCATTCATTTGAACGCGTACAGCGCACCAAACGGATTCATGTACCTGCTATTCCAAACGTGTGTATTGGATGCGAGCAAGCGAGTGAGTGAACCTGGCTGTCGCACTCAGAGAGAAGGGAGTTTAATTGTTTGAACCTGCATCTGGTGTAGCATTAAACAATCTTTTTCACTCTATCTCGGCCACTGTATAAATAATTTCATTTTCGGTAGAACGCAAAACTTATTTCTCTCGTTTGCACTTTCTGGCCACTCTCACCTCCTTCTATCATAATCACAATGATAATAGTGATGCCGCATTTCCGTACACATTCACTCACACATCGGCCAGGCCACATACACATTAAGCGGGTTAAATGCACAAAATATTCTTAGGCGTACACATGAAAACGATGATGAATAGCGAAATGAGCAACGATGAAGAAAAATTAATGCACGAAATCACCGAAAATATCAAACGATGTTGAAGCATTTAAAGAGACACACAACCAAAAGAGGCTACACGCTTCATGCATTTCACGCTGTATCTCTCACTCTGTCTCTTTCTCCACCCAAGCACACCACCAACAGAAATATGACGTGAACACAACAAAGACGAATCGTTCATTCATTCACAATACAATTACAATGTGGCATATACAACAACCGACCACGCACATAAAGAATAATTTGGTAAATTTAATGATAATGACATTTTGTTGAAAATAATTAAACAATATTTATGTCTGGGCATGGTGACACACCAACAATAGACCAGCGAAAAATGCACAAATCAAAGAATATACTGCTAACGACGACATTCGAGGTTATAGAGTTCGTGGATTAGTTGGAGCACCTTCGGCTTCAGAGCCATGCAATGAAAATTCATTCACAATTCATAAGAGTCACCAATTTTGAGTGTATTTTAATTTCATTGCCGCTGTTTTTTTCAATACGGATATTCAATCGATGAAACACTATTTTTTATTGGAAATCAGTTCAAACGTGTCTATTCTCATGATATTTGATTTATAAAAAATCGAAACACCGTTTGCCATGAGTCAAAAAATTTCAACTCAATACCTATTCATACCTGTTCATTGTCTTGAAAATTTGATTCAATTCGATATTATCTGATATACGATTAAAATTCGCCGAATATTTTTATCGTTTCTTTGAAAATATCCTATTAATTTGTGAATGTTGTGAAAAATGAGACAATTTCATGCGTTATAATGTACAACAATATTTATTTTTATTATTTCAGTAGCTTCGAAACCACCACGCAATCAACCAGGTGATTTGGTGAATTTCAAGAAATCACCCCATTCAAAGTCGTGGTTTTATCTATTTTGCGACGAGAAATGCGTCTAATTCAATTAGAATCAAAATTTCTTTCAATTAAACTTGACAACAACTTTCAAATAGATTCGAATTTGCTGATAATGTGACGAAGATGTTCGTGCAATTAATCTCTATGTTGATGCTGGAAGCCATTCGAAAGCCGTTACCTAACTTCTAATATAAGTAATAATGAACGAAATGCGCATTGTCAACAATTGTGGCGATGGAAAACTTTGGAAATTCACGTATTAGGCGAATCGCATACGATTCGATGTGGTGTGTTGTGCCTCGTGGATGCGACAAAAATCATGGGTTTTTATGTAAACGAATAACAAACAATTGTTAAAATAATGGAAAACAATGTGTCATAAGCATCCAAATAATTTGTTGATTTTTTTCCCTTTGATGCGAAAGACGGCAGACATACTCCTCGGTACAAAGGCATTTTCTATGGAAAATCACAATAATGAATGCCATATATTCTTTACCTTTTTCGGTGAATGCTGTTGTTGAAAATGTCAAATCTTATGTTTGCTTATCGCTTTGTTTGATATTTTTCGCCCTCTCTCGCTCACATTCTCGGTCTCTATTTAAACAGGAATTCGGATAAAATGCGATAAATGCGTGTACCCAAAAATGAAAATGAATGGAATTTCAGTTTTTCCTCGATTTTCTATTCTCCTCCTTCCAAAACAGTGAGACGCCTAGATAAACAAAACATATGTGCGCGCAAATATCACATTCTCGTTCATTCGCTCGCTCGCACTTGCAAGTTCGTCGCCAGATTAATCGCATCATCTCGAAAAAGTTAAATCAAAACACACGTACGGGTAATTTTGTTCATTTCATTCGACATTTGAAGCAACAACGATACACACCAACACGCACACACACACACGATATGTATTTGTAATAAAATGACGTTTGATCATTGGAGTTTTCGGGTTTTATTCAAATTATTCATCATATATTTAGCTGCATAAATGGCACAAATTAATACATATTATTAAGCAAATACCAAAAATACAAATTTTGAAGCGTTCAAATGAAATATTCGCGCATTTGTTGCGACTTTGCCAGCGACTTTTCAGGATTAATTAATTTGAAGGAAATTTTTCCGAGGGAATGAACAACACGCGCGTCCGTTGTTGGTGCGGGCTGCTTGCTCGTGTGTGATAGATACATGCATCCCATTCCAGGATCACATTCATTACTTTGAATAATCATGTGTTTGCACTATCAACAACCATGTTAAATTTGACTTTCGACAAATTTTATGAGTGTGTATTATTGTGTGACAAACGCTTGAGCAATCATCAACTCGATAAAAGTTCGAAAAACGGCAATTAGAACGACTAATCAAACAAATACACTAAGATTAAAAGTTTCTAAAGGGATTTCTTTATTCTATCTATTCAATCCCAATTCCATATCATACATCGTTTATCATTTATGAGTTTCACTCGAGATGAATCAAAGGCAACAAAGACAAATACAAACATTCTTATTTGAGATTCACCTTCAGCTCTTTATTGCTTTTGAACACAACTTTGGCTAGATTATTTTCTATACAAGAGCGTCTTTGCATCGTTTTTTCCAAAATTCAATAACAAAATTCCACAATAATTAATCAGAATCTCAAATTATTCGAAAAAAAGAGTATTTTATTGATCAATGAAATCATTTTTGAGCAGTGAAATATCAATTTGAGTTGAGAATAAAATATAAAACGATGAAAAAAGCATTGGACCAGCTCAAAAGCCGATTTGATTAAATGAGTTGTGCGGCATAAGGCTTCGACCGCTGAATTAAAAGGATACAATTATCGCGAATGCATAAATTAAGAGAGATACATCGGTTTGGTTTAGTGGTTCATTTTTCATGCCAATTAGCCTAATTTGTTAAGCTCCAAATAAACAATGTTTCGACACAGTAAAATTCGAAGAGAATAGATGGGAACCATATAAAAGAATATGTGAGAAATCGTCGCCAAAATGCAATCAAACTGGCACACATAAATTCTCAAAATGTCCGATAAATTAATTCATAAAGTGGGCATTTGTTATATTGATTTATTCACTGTATCGATTGTTATTTTAAGCCAATAAATTGTGATTTGATCATTGAAATATGCATCTTTTATTGAATTACGAGATGCTGAATATTTGAAAAACTTAAGTTTTTGCACACAATAAAATACCATGCTTTTCACATTTTTTGGCATTTTGCGCTGAGACAATCATTGCGACATTGCCAAAACGTCGATTTTATGATTCACCGAGAAACTGCGTGCGATCACGAGACATTGTACATAGGGAAATTTGTAAAGTGTCAATGGATTTAAATGTCTGTGTCGTGCAAATGAAAAATATTTGCGAATAAAAATGCACACAACGAAAATATTATCTCATGGCGGAAAAAGAAAGAGAATGCGGCACAGTAATGTTATTGGGAATGAATTAACATGCTGAAAGAAATAACATGACCATAAGAATGGCACAATGGATTTTCTGTATACGAACCGAACATGGACCACATGTAGTGAATTTTATTTAAGAATATGTCACCCGATAACGCCAGCCCATTTGTTTCACATTGAAAGCCAATGCTGCTTACCGTAAGCCGTTCAGAAACCGTGGTCAGTTTGCAACAGCACAGAGACTCGATACATTCACGAGCCAAAGTCAAGAAAAAATCTTTCTCGACGAGATTCATTTGAATAGACGCTACCAGCATCTATTGCTCGCGTGAAATTCTCACATGCATTTTTTTCATCGTTGAATCTCTATATCAGTAGCGAAAAAAGTTAGTTGTTTTGACGAGAGCATTTAACACTTTGGGCTAATGGGCCAGACGTTGAGTGACATATCGTAAATCAAATGTCGAACTCACAAGATGGATCGGTGTCAACGGTGCGCGAATGAATTGCAAGACCACCGATAAGCCTAAGAAATGAATTGCTTCTCTCGGTTTTTGCGATTCAAATTTGATTCGGTCAACACAGCAATAAAACGCACCAAACAAATGAGCAACGATATGGAAAGTATTATGTTCCAAATTTATTGGATGTGCCGGTTAGAATCCCTTCGACGACCAAAATGCATTGAGTCGGGCGAATTCGCGAGTGAGCGTGTGGTTTCATGATGGTGATGTACGATTATTAGTTTTGTGTCTTTCATGGAATTTCAAAGTACGTATTTCATCTGTCATCGGTATTCGTAAGCGACTGATGAATTTGATTTGATGCTCATCAGCATTTTATTTCTTGCAAATTTCGTGACCGCCATTCATCTTCAAAGATTTTCGCGTAACAAATGTCATAAAATTCATGATGAGACGCAGAAAAATAATGAAGTTTTTGGGAGTCTGTACATAAGAGGTGTGTGTGTGCGCGCGCGCAGAGATCGCGATGCGACACCCAACAGGTAAGTGTGCTCTTGAGTCTTCTAAAATCCATGATATTCTGTTCGGTAGCATATTTTCCACTCTATAAAAATAATTTAAGTTTAGTCTGTTTCGTTAGAAAACCCGATTTCGAATGAAACGACAGACACACACACGGAGAAAGAGTCATAAATCCCAAGTCGTGTGAGATGTTATCGATGGTTTTATTATTGATTTTTTTCAGTGAAATCAATTAAAATATTGTAATTAAATGGCTTTTTCAAATCATGGCTCAGTGTTTTCATTATTCACCGATAGTTTGTCAGTGGTTTACGGCCATTATTCGATCAACCAAGCGACTAACTGCGTAGTAAAATGCATGCATTCAAATTTATATTAAATGTTTATGTTCTGCTTTCTTTCGTTTGTTGATTTTCTTGAATTTTTAGTGTGTGACAAAACTAGAGATCAATATCACGGCTGAACAGAAAATCACATAAAAATAAAATGAAACAACATCCCAATAAATACAGGGAAGTAAGTAGCAGCGAGAGTGTTTACGATTTTCAGAACTGGACTGGTGATGCATGCGCGCTTCTCTTCCAGTTTTACGTCATTTACGAAAATAAAATCGATAAAAATGAACCAACGACAAAAAGAACATTTTAAATGACCTGAGAATATTAAAGATTGTGAGTGTGTGCGCGCCCACTGTTCTTGTGGTTTGACAAGCACACACGTTGATCTCGGTTGCTAGTGATGCAGGTAGTGCATGTTGTAGATGCATCACACCGTGCACGCTCAGCGGTGCAAAGAAAGGTAAAACGCTAAAGGAAGACGGAAAAAAACATTGATACCGAGATAATAGCCATAATTCGTTTTGGTCATGTTGTAAAATTAAGAAAACTCTCTATTTTGTTGTCTGCCACTTTGAACACAATTCTCACTTTTATTTGAAATGTACACCTTTATGAAGAATTGATTTTCAATTCCATCGAATTTGAGGGAGATTCATTTCTTTCCATATGAATATTACGTGAAATTGAAGTTGATATTTGAATTTTTCAGCATTTACAGCTCTTTTTTGAGAAGAGTCTTGTGAAAGTAGATAAAAATGCATACACAATTCAAATGTTTTGAATTTTATTGAAAACATGAATTCTTCTCAAAAAAGAGTTCAATCCAAAAGTCTTAATCTTTCCAATTGGGAACTAAATGGATCAAACAATTCGCCATGGCTCTGGAGTTGATGGTCTCAAGCGATTCGTTCACGACGTTCATTCGACGTAGTCATCCCGATTCGCAAATACTCTATGCCCAATAGTGTGTAATTTATACACAGATACCGTATAATCTCACCGCATAATTGCGTATTCGAGTTACTTGAGGTGTGCCATTCTCAAATGTAATTCTTGGTGCACTCAACAAAGCCAAATCATTCCAAATAACAACAAACAGCTTTTTTATAACGTTCGTAAACCAAATGATTGAACAAAATTGGTCATTTGCAAATTAATCAATATGCACAGCGCAAACACTGCGGCAAAAATCGGCGAACATATGGATCTACCAGAAAATTCCAATAAAATTTGTGAATTCGTTGTGCGTTTTTGAAGTTGATCGGATTTTTTTGTCGTCAAAATTCTTTGTGATTTAGATCTTTCCCATTGAATTTATATTCGATTAAAACACTGTTCGAACACACACATAAACGATGATGAAACCATAAAAGTGCATGTGAGATATGATAAACAGCGAACAAGCTCAACCGTATCTAGCTGAAACCAATAAAAGTGGTAAAAACGTGCAAGAATGAGAATCGAACGACCGAATTTGTGATTGGAAATAATGTTCAATCGGATTTAATTCGCTTGATCGATAATTAAGATAGTCGATGATATGTAGTTTGGTTCAATAATTACGACGAGGTCATTAATAAAGCGACCCATGCACGGGCGCTCAACGTGACGGCCCCGTTTGCCAATTAAAAAAGCTCGTCGTTTTTATTTGAAATTGAATATTTGTATGAGAAACCAGAAAATATCGCGTGCAATATTTGTTTTCATTGATCTGTCAGGCGAATCATTTTTTTCGATTCAATCGAACCGCAATCAGATAAGACAACAGCTGAAAAAAACCAGTGAGTCATTTAATCTTTGCGACTTGAAAATTGTTGATGAAATTTCCGAAACGCGGAGAATTTTGAATCTCAGCGATTGAAATTCGGTGTGTGGAATGTTCAACCTGTTTCACAATCACCAACCAACAAAATTCAGATCGACAAATATGATGAGCATTTTATTTTGTACTGGATGAAATCGACGGTGCCACTTGAATTCCATGGCTTTTATCCGATGGCATTTGGGCCTTTTAATCATTTAAATGCTCCGGTTAAAATGTCCGATGGAATTTTGTTAAGCCTTGATCAAGAGTAATCAAATGTGATGCGCTTCATTCGCACAGCATTTACAGCTGTCTTCACGCGGTGCATTTGTCTGTTTTGCCGCGGATTCTTTATCGCTTTATTTTCGGACGATGCATTTTCTCTCTCTCTTGATCCAATCGAGCAAAAAGCGACGAAAAAAATGAAATAATCCGCAATCCAGGAATTTTCAACGAAATCAATTCATTGCAATCGATTTAGTTCCCATCGATCATTGACTTAAGCGGTTCACACGCATACAAAATGTTCATTGTTTTTTTTTTTTGTGTATTTTAGCCATTTCTATGTCTTTCATTCTTAGCATTTTGCCGCAAAAATTGCTTTCATGTCGTTCAAAATGAAGGTCGTATTTCTGTCAAAGGCATGTGGACGATTCGATTCATTGGCCTGATATTCAACCAAAATATTGATTCAAATAAGCATGTCAATCAGCATTCTAATCAGATTCGCCAACAGACTTACTTTTAATTTGAGCTCTCGCTCTGCCTACAAAACTCGAGACGTGGTCATCGCTTTAGTCATCACCACTGTTCACTCAATTAATTTATATTCATTGTGAATGCGAATGGCGGCGTCCCGACGATTCCACTTTCATGTGCAAATGAGCCTGGTTAACACAAGTGTCAAACACTGCTTTTGTAGCTGTAATTTTACGCGATGTGGATGGTTTGCGGTTTGCTGCGATGACAATATCAGAGCAATCGGATATATTTATGTGTACTTAGACAGGTATACATGATAAATTTGTGTGTGCGACAGGAGAGAAGCGAAACGTGAATTTCAACAATCGCATAAATCACATGGCAAAGACTGCGCAAATTTAACCATTAGATTTATATCAATGTCTTAATATGTGGTCAACAGATGTTTATGATTCACACAAAAACATCGATGACTCAACCATCGCTTGAATACCAAAATCTTTTGATCGGCACACAATCAGTTTGCCCCCTCATTTCACTCACCAATTTTGTTTCTTCTCATTTTCATCTTTTCGCTTGAAAAAAAACATCGTTTCAATTTTTTTTTTTTTCTTTAATTTTATGATTTCTTTTTTCAATTTGGCGCAGAATTTAAAGAGTCATTGATTTGCGCGCGGTTCGAATGAAAACTTTGGTTCCGTTGAAAAAGTGTTTGATTTTTGCGGCAAACATGAAACATTTTCGAAGCCGAGAGGTTCGTGCTAATGGTCGAATTGAACATATTCCGATACAAACAACCAGATAATGTTCGATGTCATTTGACCATTTCGAATTGTTACAAATGTCGAACATTAATTAAAGTACAGTCCAATTTATTCTGGCGAACGGCATTACGTATTGGAAATAGAGAAACCGAGAAATTTAATCGAAATCCAAGTGCTACAAATAACGAAAATGTCGAACATTAATAACTGATCATAAACATTTATTTAATTCGTGTACCAAAAGAGGCCAATGAAAACGAAAGCAGTCCTTTTTGAAGTGAATATCGTGTTAATAGGAACACGTATGTAAATACCTCTTAAAAGGTAACACACTAACGCAATGAATAAAATGACCATAAAGATAAAACAACTCACATTTGTAATCGAATTCATCATCTGACAACCAATACTGATGTAGAGCAAAGAAGGAGCAAAACTAAACGCTGTCTATGTCTCCGTCTCCGTCTCTCTCGCTGTCCGAGAAAAGAATCCAGGTCTGTTTGGAATGTATCTTTCCTTTCATCTCAACCTGAATCCCGTGAACAAAACACATTGAAATCAAAACAAGACAAATGATTCAATTAATCTTTTTGAAAACTGAAATGAAGGTTGAAATATTTCAAACATTTCAAGCGACCGAATCATATCCAAAGAATAGAATTCAATCTTTTTAATAATTGCATATCGGACTTTCTTTGCTGCCGATCGTCGCTGCCTTTCCACGGACATTTCGAAAAATCGTTCGAAGAAGACGAACCGTGTTTTATAAAAAAAATCGAATCAATCACAAGTCTGTTCGTTTCAAATTCAAAGGTATTCGATTCGGAAAAAAGATCAATTTTTTTGTCGAAAAATACTTGCGGCCAAAGTTGCAGACTGATTTCGATGTTTGAAAGGATATTTGGAGCCAAATCACTGTTTAGTTGAACATTCAGTTGATTTGAAAAAAATACATTAAATAAATATTTAAAACTGTAAAACAAAAAATTTCAAATGCAATTATTTTTTACTTTTTCGATAGAAACTCTGATTCGCGATAAAATAACACTAGAACATTGCATTCAAACATATTACAAATCAAATAAATCAAAGATTTCCGGAATCAGGAAACTATTCCGGAATAAAGTCTTTTAAGATAGAGTTGTTTTCACAAAGATTTGAAATGGACATGAAATTTCAGACCAATAAATTTGGCTCAATTAAGGAAAAGTATTGGCTTAAGAACGTGTAAAGCTGTTAAGCTCTTTCATCTGGAGCAAATTTCACTCACTGCGACTTCGAAGTGAAACAACTTCATTTCGAAAAAAAATATTCGATCGATCGAATTGGCGATATAATTCTGATGAAACATCCATTTTTAATATGATAATTTCAGTTCTTCATCGATAAACAGAGTTAATAAAAAACAATCAGTCAAGAACGCGCTCATCAGCATCACATTTGGTGTCGAGACATTCAATTATCTCGCATTAAAAGTTTATTAACATCAAACTTTAAATCGTGATTTGATTTATCGAAATCCGACCAATTCGATTCGACAAATGCTGCATAATAGAAACACAAGAAACGTTTAAAAAACACAGTTGGGATTATTAAAACATCCTTTGACTTTGATATTTGTTTCATTCATCAATTCGTCAATTATTCCGAAAATTGTGTATGACTTCATTTGAAAGATGTTCAAGTGAAGACGAGATGGAATTGATTAATGATCAATATCAGTCACTGTTCCGTCAAAAGCAACCCAGGAATATTTAAGAAGAGAGAGAGAGGGAGAGAGAGAGAGAAAAAAAGCAGTAAAAGCATCGGTCGTCATTGTTGCTCATTCAGGATTTATTGCTTTTATGTGTTTAGTGTCAGTATCGATGCTGGCCATTTGACAAGTGCAGTGAAGCGGAGTTCACATATGTTCCCATTATTATCATTAACACTTTTGAAAAGGAATGACTGACGAGAATTTGTCATGTACCAAAAATGCCATTGTCGATTTTGATTTGACAGGTGATGAAAAAAGAATTTGAGATTCTGTAATAAATCGGTGCTTCTAACGTCTTTATTAATAATTGCGCCGAGCATTATTGCGTTAGGGCATTTGAATATTCGTTGAATCAATTAAGTATATTATTCCTTGATTCAATATTATTGAGACTCTTTCTGTAAAAAATGCCATTGAAATTCCGCATCGAATGTAAATAAATTCGCATTTAAAGCTCGCGCTCAGGGTCCAATTTATGAAAAATGCTAGTGTGATAATGGTCGGCTGCGATGCAGAGATTGGCCATTAATTACATTTTTCGTTTTTTGTTCGCGCACGTATTCAATGTTAATTTGGTTCCGATGGCATAAAATTTCGCAACGACAAAATCAATTTTTCATTGAATCCAATACACTAAATCAATCGACGCGAGCACACACACACACACAGCTGGGCTGAATACCATTAAACCGGAGTGAGTAAAATGCATGCGACAAATAGACAACGAATGAGCATTGGTTCGAATGGATAAACAACTAATAAAATTTGCCGTTCGATTTTATTCACATCGAATGCCCAACACAGTGAAATTATTTATAAACAAATCACAACAACAATTTAACCTGTCCTAATCTATTTGATTTATTTTATTGAGCGAGAAATGTGGTTGTGTGTGTGTGTGTGTGTTAATGTGTGTTGCTGCGTGAAAATCCCGTGAAAAGGAGAGATTGAATAATGGACATCAAGACATTCGATATGGAAACCGAATCGGTTTGAAGTAAAACACTCTCAATTTGACCACATAATACTGTTGAACAAGACACAAATCTTCAGCATTCAATAGAGCAATAAATAACGAAAACAAAATAAAACAACAATAACAGCGCACCAAAGCCAAATGAATGTGCTGGGGAAACGAGGCAGAGAATCTCGTCCGTCGTTGGCAGAGAGGAGCGACCGAGTGTATAAAGGGAAAATACACAATAAAACAAAACAAAACAATTCGAAACAAATTTGACACAAAGAAGAATCGTCTTGCCGATGATCGTCGTGGTGTTTAGTATTGATATTTATAGTAAGAAGCTATGTTTGGGCCACAGACAATACGATCATCAAGAGAAAGAGCGAGAGTCAATGCTCAAGCCCAACAGCCGATATATTGGGAAATGCAATCGAAACAAATCACCGTGCACAAGACGCGAACGAGACAGAAGATGAACGTATAGAAACGCGGTGAACAGAATCGCTGCAAAGTTCACGGACTGCGCACATATATTCGATCAAGTAGTCCAGCCGGGCAGGCAGGCAAGCAAATCAACAGTGCATTATGCAGCGACACAACCGAGAAAGACACACAAAGACCAAGTTCGAATACAGTTTATTCATGACAAAATGTATCAAGTATTTTATTTACGATCTCACACCGAAGCGAACGCACGGCGAGGTGGCGCATACTATTATAATTTATGTTAAAGATAGGAAATATAACAAAAATGACCGCACGAATATTTATTGATGCATTCACGAACACGACGACTGTTTGTTTTGAATTTTCATACATTTTGACGTTGAATGTGTTAGTTTGAGAGCATTTAATTTAATAAATGCGACGCGTTATTAACTCCTTTTTCGACTGTCTGATTTTCTCCCTCTCTTTGTTTGTCTCTTGGAGAGCGTGGCATTGCATAGTTCGATTGTTTCTACGGAAATTCGACTCGAGCCAATAAATTTTATTTCTCATATAAACCTATGTATTTTTTCAACATCGTCGTCGTGGCCGTTGTCGTATTTTTCCGCAGTGAAATAATAATAATGATCAATATGCGCGCACCGAACGCCAGCGCATTTAAATTGTGGTGCTTGAAAAATAACAGGCAAAATCGTCTATTATCTGTTTGTAGCTCATTTTGATTCGATTTTTATCAAAGACGAGTGTCTTGTTATTATTACTTTTGTGTGCTGTGTGTTGTTATTTTATCGTCAGTTGGCTTTTGATTCGGTGTGCCTCTATCGCGACGGTGGTCTGAAAAGACAAATTATTAGGTCCTTATTGAAACCTGCTGTTAAATCTGCTTGCTGCCCCGCGCGATAGCGTTCGCCTTTGTTCGAACATTTTATTGGATTTGCTTGTGTTGTCGTTGCATTCGCCCTGGCTAATTCCATCGTTTTTGAATTATGATGAGTTATTACCGTTGAAAATGCAGAAGCATTTTACATTATTTTTTAATGCATGCATAACGATTTACGGGCATCATTTCATCTTGGTTTGGTGATTTCGAGTAATCAATAATTTTGTTGGATTTCTTTTATTTGGAATGGTACTTGAGAGCCTCCAACATGATATTTACCTCCCACATTTTATCCGCTGCATTTCAATGACTTTGCAATTGAAGCGGCGGCATAATTATTAGAAATCGAGAGACAAAATCAAAGAATGCGATAATGATGAAAAGAATTAATTGCCAATTCAAACCTTAAACATAGCCAATTCACAACTCTGTGCTGTTTTTTATTAGAAAATTCACCAGTATTTATTTCGATCACCAACGCCTCACCAAATTATGTAATTTTACATGTTTATTTATTGAAACTGCGGAAACTATCGATGAAATTCACTAACGATGCGATCATTTGAATGGTGGTGCCTTATTAATTACTTATTTTCTGATCCTCTTTGGCGAGTTAATGAGTTTGCCTCGAAATTTATCGATGACCATGCGATTCTTATCGATTGTACCATTTGAAATGTTTTTATATCGACATAAAAACTGTATTTCAATCGATTTTGATGAAGATTTGGCATTTTAAATGAGTCTTTGGGCACAGTAATAAAATGCTAATGGGAAAACGAGGTAGAAGAAAAGGAAATAATTGTCAATACCGAATTGAAAACCAACGAAACGGATTCAATCTATTCTGAAAGTTGTTTAACATTGTTGTTATATGGCGCGATTCGAGGTTGAAGTCCGATTCGAAATAGCGTTGGTTTATGCAAAATGTTCAGTCAGTTTCTAATTAACGCGTATGCACCGTTGAAGAGACGAAGCGCAAATAAAATCATTCGCACACAAACACACACACACACACACACACAATTCTCGCTTGAACGCGATTTCCCATAATTTCGATTGTAGTTTCTGATCTGTCGGTCGATGTGAATTGCTTAAGTGAACGAATTCAAGTTCAACTAATGAATATTTTGTTTGTTATTGCTTTTTCTTGAAAAGGTTGTGTATTAATGTGTGTGTGCATAGATACAATCATTCTCTATATAGAAATTCAAATGCACGTTATTAAATTGCATGGCACAGAGTGGTGACGACTGTGCGAAAATACAATCGAAATTACACAGAGTTTTGCAATCAAGATATTTCGCGCTTTATTTGTGTGTGAGACGGAACTGAAGCATGCATGTGGAAAGATGCCGCAATGATATTCCTCGCCATCTGCAAATCCATTTCAAGAAAACGAACAAATCTACAATTTCATTGAAAGAACAATCGCAAACAGAAATCTGCATATTGAGAATCTTGTGTGTGTGAAGCTAAGCACTCGCATCTAAATCAATTTGATTCTTTTAAACTGTTCACTGTTCAGTCAAAGGCTATACTTAGCCAAATTCGCGCTTTTCATCGGGCGTGCGCGTTAAAATAAAAGTCGATGAAATTCGTTGATTAAAGATCATTCACCCATTTTCGCACAACTCAATGATTTTACGGGCGGTTATGTTTCAATTAAAAACATGATTTTTGCAGTCTAGAAATTTCCATTTTATGCTGCCATTATATTTGGCCATTCATTTGCTTCTCGTGCGCGCTAATTGAATCGCGGTCTGCTTTTGAAATGAATGCAGATGACTTCGACTCTATCGAAGCCTATATTCTTTCAAAAATTTGCGCTTTTGGTGGTTTCTTCGAAAGTTTGTGTGTGACATGAAAAATTTGCTCTTTATAAAGATTTCTTTCGGCATTGCAAGCAAATACTTCTTTTGGCTGTCATAATCGTTGAGCCACGTTTGTTAGAAATCGCATTTTCTCCGAATATTAATGAATAATTCATTCGACACGTTTGAGATAATTAATAATGTGGCATGAATTACAGTTCACTTGCCAATATATGAGTCAACTTTCTCGCAAGGGTGCCGCCATCCACCGAAATCAGGCGGTATTACGTGCATTTCGATCGACTTATGACTAACGAAAATAGCATCATTACGATTGTGTGTGTCAAACACATGGGAAAATTGCGTACACTATCGGACACACAACGATCTCCATTCTAGCGGCCGTATTTCCGTAGATTAAGTTCCCAAAAAAAGACATATGAGCATTTGATACGGCGACACATATGTGAAGTCCATTTAAGTATTCGCATACATTTCGGGATATTCATTGAAATACAAAAGCGGCTGTATGAAACAAAAGCCGAGAATGTTTCTATTCGGTTGACTGTTGTTTTGTTTTCCAAAACTTTGCCGTATTCATGCGAAATATGGGCTCAGTAGGCACTTAAAAATGCAGATCTACGGTGACACTGACAATATAGACAGTGGATAACTGTTTTCATAACTAGCCCAACAATTTGAGTGACGCTGATGATGGTGAAAAAACAAACGAACACACGAGTCGAAAAAGGAAAAAGGGATCAAGATTAATTGTCCTAGCTTCTCATAACGCCACTTCACAACACACCGTCGAATATCGAGCATCATTTATCTTATTTGACATAAATAAAAACTATTTTGAGGATGGAATATATACAAAAACAATAACTCGACAACACTCAAGTGAGGATCTGCCTCGGAAAAAAAGTGCACGCATTACAATGGAATCAAATAAATACATAACGGTAAAATATTGAGAAACGTCCACTCAAATATTTGCCCCACATCTAATTCGAATTCGGCAACATGATATATGGTCTTTCGCTACATCGACCATTGATATAAATGTGCGTGCGTGTTTTATGCCTGTATGCATCAATGCGAGAGATTGTATGCGTGAATGAAGCGTGCAGAAATGGAAATAAAATAATTCCAAACGATATCATTTGATAAATAAATGATTCGGCAACTATTTACTCTCGAATGATGTGTTTTTTGCCGGCTCTTCTGTCAACTTCATGCGGATATCTCCGAAGGATTTGGCAAAAGGTGGGCAGATGGTTGTACCTGTTTTATGATATGTCGAATAAGCGTATGGCAAATATCATTGTTTTACGACTCACAATAGACGCAGCATTATCGAATGTGACATCCAAATGGGAAAAACATTAATATTCTTGGCATACATTTGAAATATTCGGGTGGATTGGTTTCTATTTTTGGCAATTTTGCGGACCACATACGAACGTTACAATTGAATATGTCCCAATTCGATGTATCAGCATCAGGCTGTTAGTTGACGGTGTCACCGACATCATGCCACATAATTTTTCAACTCAAATTGATCTGTGAAACCGTTTTACCGAAACATCTCATTCCGAATCGTCAATCCTGAGAATTTTCTGCAATCTCGAGAAATTCGGATTAAAAAGACCACCAATATAGCTCCAAAGCCAACACTCATTTCAAATTTTCAAGTGTGAAAATCGCACAAAAGCGAAGAGCAAAGGGAATCATTGAAAAAGAAATCAAATTACGTTTTATTGTACACATTCAAAAACAGCGGAACTGAACAAAATGCCATTGTTATTATTGAGCTGTAACGCATATCTTTTCACTCAATTCGCAATTTCATACACATTAAAAGAATACCTTTAAATGCATATCAATTCAATCCATGATATTGCCCATTTTTTCGTCTCTCTCTCTCTATCTCTCTCTTGCACCCCAGAAATTGGTCGTGCCAAACAAACTATGACGGTTTTATGCATGCTCTTTCAATAACTTATGATTGTTGGTAATTTTTCAATTGAACAAAATAAAAGCGGACTTTTTCATAGATATCCATCGAAATGTTCAATCCGAAACACGGATCACGTCACTCGAACGTTATTACTATAATCGAAAATTATTTTTCTGTCACTTTTATGGTATTCTATTATTTAAACAATACCGTGCCAATGCAAGAGTCGCGGCG
Organism: Obolodiplosis robiniae; assembly: GCA_028476595.1. Taxonomy (NCBI): domain Eukaryota; kingdom Metazoa; phylum Arthropoda; class Insecta; order Diptera; family Cecidomyiidae; genus Obolodiplosis; species Obolodiplosis robiniae. The sequence goes on along the minus strand of CM052015.1, from coordinate 4,490,237 downwards.
AAGCGACAAAAAAACAACGATTTCAAGGTGTTGCTCTTCTGAGAATCAGTTTCACAGTTCGTCTCGAGAAATCGATTTACTGTCAAAGAATAAGTCAATATTGCGATGCAATACAGTCGTGGGCGGGCGATTTATTCATACTTATTTTTTTTTCAATCAATTCCGCATTTGACGGAACGATTTTCGACTATTCACAAAAACATTTGATAAAGACGTTTCACCATTTCGTGAATTCGACTGCTTTCATGAATTTTATAGCAAGCAGAAACGAAAAACGTCTTCTGAGCAACTTAAATTCCGATTTTACGACATGCATCAATCTCATTCTCTGCATTTTCCACCTCAAGATGAGTGAGCCTTGATTGATCATGGAAATCGCTCATGCATTTTAAATGCCGTGAAATTTGAAATGAGCATAAGCTCAATATTCAGCTCAAATGGTTTTGTAATTGACAATACTTACGAATTGTAGTTTAACTCTGACGCAGTAATCAAGAAACGTGAAGATTAGCTGTTTGTTTTCAAGCAAAAATATGCGTCATCGGCTAGAAGTTCTATGAGTATGAATTTTCACTAATTAAAGTTGATTGATTGAATAATAATTCAATAATTTTTCATATATTTTGTTCTATTCTTACACATGTTTGGACAATGGAATATTTTTAGAAAAAACAAATCATCGCTTAATTTTCCATTTATTTGACAATTTTCTTCAATCATTTTGATTAATGCGAATTACATCAAAACAACAATTTCAGTGTTGCCATCAAATTCGCAAAGCATCTCATTGGGTAAATAAAGCGTTTAAGTACTTCTATCGTCTTGTTCTTTTCGTATCTTCAACGTCCAACATCAAGTCTTGCATTGAAATGTCGCATAGATGGCTTAAATGCAACTTCCTTTGATGGCAGTGAATTTAGTTTTCGTTGCGAAATAAATGTGCATAAAAAAATTACTTAATCTCTGGAGCAATATATCGCCGGTGATTATTTGATGACCGAATTGATTGAATGAAATTGCTACATTTGGTTGATTTTGATGCGGAATGTTGCAAAACTATTCTGAATCGCACTTAGCGAAATGAATCACAAACAATTTGATGTACTGTTAATATTCGGGGCACTCTGACCTAGCCGATTCCGAACAGCAAGTGGATTAAAGACCATCATCACGATCATTACGCATATCAAAATGGACCAGCGCACAAAATTTTAAATTGAACGAGTGAGTGGCATTATCCTATAAATAGCATAAACACATCAATTTTTCAATTGAATCGTGGGCTTTGGCATAAATATATGTAGCGCATGCAGAATGCTTATCATTCATTCGCAATCAGATCATAATTTGCCGTCGTCGCGACACTACACATCTGACAACTTCAGCAGCCGAATCGTTTCTTATCTACAAAATATCTCATATTTGTCACATTCGAGACACAGTCTAGCGGTCAATATGTCGGCGTAAGCTACCTTATTTTGTGAATCTTTTCGAAGCTATCTTCTGGCATCAAATGAAGCGCAAAAAAAACTAATGAACAATTAACTCAATCCAAATTAAAAGTTCAAAGTGTTTAGTGAAACTAGTTTTTCCTGGTTCGTGCATTTTGTGAATCCATCAAAATGTCAGGTCTCATGTTAGATGATGTGAGAGTATCAATGCAAAAGTTCGGTGCACCCGATTATTTAGTTTTTGTACTAATGTTAGTACTTTGTGCGCTGATTGGCGTTTACTTTGGTTTCTTCGAAAAGAAGCCATCCAAAAAGTGCGATGAAGAATCGGATTATTTAGTTGGAGGCCGACAAATGAAAGTAGTACCAATTACAATGTCGTTGATTGCGAGGTAGGTTCTGAAAATAACTGATTCGAAAAAAAACTAAAACTAAAAAAAGGAAATGTTGTTGTGAATACAAAAGAGCTACTTAATATCTTGCTAAAAATGGTCAGCAATTACGTTCAATAGACATGTGCAAATAAAATTCAATGAAATCGAACTGAAAAATGTGTGGACCATGAAAATGTTGATGTTTTGTTTAAACCTCGAAGCACTGCTTGACGTAAAATCCATTTAATACGAGCCTTTAAATATATCTATTGCAAACACGTAATTCACACATCTCGATTTATCTGGCTCAATGCAGAAAATAGCTTTCAAATAAGACAAACTTCAATTTTCTTATTATTCTCTGTTCAAACTGATACTTGAAGCGCATGCTATGATAAGAGTCATTTAGACTTGATTTTATCAGAAATTTGCAATAAATTCGTATCTTATTCATGTTGCAGCTACATAAGTGGAATAACGTTGCTCGGAACGCCGACCGAAATCTACGGTAATAAACAGTAAACTATTCTTACGTCTACATTTATTCTTCATATTCACGTCTATTTATTTAATAGTCTATGGCACTCAATTCGTATTTATCACATTTGGCGTAATTCTAATGGGCATCGCCATGACATATATCTACCTTCCTGTCTTTCATGACCTTCAATTAACATCCACTTATCATGTAAGTGAATATGCTTTTAATTCTAAACAAATGCAAGCAAACTCTAATCTAATGAAAGTTGCAATTTAAAAATAACTTGAAAATCATGAGGCGATTCACAAATATTGTGCCAGAAAAAAAAGTCAAATAACGAATTACAATTGTAAGTGATAGTGAAGCATCGAAAGTAATAATGGCATATTACACTCTTCTCGCTGTTTTCTGTGGCAGCGAGAGCCGTATAATATGTAGAAAGAAATGAATGTGAGGGGAATACAATATGTCGCTATTTCTTCCGATACTTCGCTAATACTGACAATTCGAACATATTATATGGAGCTTCTTCTTTCTAGTACACAATTAGAGATTTGTCAATTCAATTATAATAAATAATTCTTTGAAATCATACATTCCTAGAGACATTCATTGACAAATTAATGAAGACGAGTAATTTGCTCATTTATTAAAATATATTTCTCTAATTTTCACATGCACAAAACAAAGTACTTGGAGACAAGATTCAACAACCAAACAAGACTTTTCGGTGCTGTTATGTTCACTTTTGGGACGGTATGTTACTGATTCTTGGATTAAGAAAAATTTCTTGCTATTAATTACTCATGTTTGATTTATCAGATGATGTGGCTTCCCATTGTGATCTACGTTCCAGCTTTGGCTTTTAATCAAGGTTCTTGCTTTTAAATTCAGACAATTTAAAATGAATATCCTCTAATTTGCTATTTTTCCACTTTAGTTACTGGTGTCAACGTTCATTTGATTACACCAATCGTCTGTCTCGTGTGCATTTTCTACACTTGCGTTGGGGGTTTAAAAGCGGTCGTATGGACCGACTGCATACAGTAAGTCTTTATTTCAGTGCTGATGATTTCAAATTGATTCATAATCATCAATCATTCAGGTTGGTCATGATGTTTGGTGCGATATTTTTGGTCATGATAAAGGGAACCATTGACGGTAATAAACATACTTAAATCTCATATGAATACCACAAAATATAGTAAAAATACATCTTAATTCTGCTATACGTATAAGCGAGACTCAGAAAGAAATCACACTTTTAAGCGAATTTAGCTTTTGCTTTATTTAAAAGAAATATTGCACTATTTGAAGCCACGACTGCAACAAGAATTTCAACCGCTTTCATGTAGCAACTTTATTCTGTGTTACTTTGACATGCAACGCTTCTGAGTGTCGCTCATACGCGGACATGCAGCAAATTAAAGACGCAATTTTACCATGTGTATTTTTCATTTACGTTTCAAATAAGTCGGCGGGCCCGATGTTGTATGGAACAAAGCGGTCGAAAGCGGAAGAATTGAGGTACCAGAGTGAGTATAAGCCATACAATATTGCAAAAAATGTTCCTTTTTGAAACTTGCTTAACAATAGTTGTTTATAACGTTCAAATTTGCTTCTAAATCAATCTTACTATACTCAAACTCATTCACTATCATCGATTCAGTTTCATTTTTGATTTGAAAACGCGCCACACAATTTACGCGGTGCTGATTGGAGGATTTGCACAATCGTTAAAAAGCAATGCCATAAGTCAAAATATGATCCAGAGATATTTGGCGCTTCCCACGCTGAAAGATGCTAAATTGTGAGGAAATTTCTATTTATACCTTCTTTTCTCGCCCACGTGTCTGGCGGTTCATTTGACCTTTCTTATCGTCATTTTGATTTGAACTAGAGCTCTCTGGCTATTCATCTTGGGAACAATGACTTTAACTCTGTGCTGTTCGTATTGTGGACTTCTTATATACGCCACGTACCACGACTGTGATCCACTGACCACAAAACTTGCTAAGGCAAAAGATCAACTGTTACCGTTGCTAGTAATGCGATTATTTGGCGATTATCCTGGTCTGCCGGGTTTGTTCGTTTCGGGCGTTTTCAGTGCTGCTTTGAGGTAGTTCAATTTATAATTATTTTATTCTTATCTGAATTTGTGCCCATTTTTATCGAAAATATGTACAATTTCTTTCTTCAGCTCGCTTTCAACCGGCCTAAATTCAATGTCTGCTGTAATTTTGGAAGATTTTATCAAAAGTTTCATAAAAAAACCGCTTACTGAAAAGCAAACACACTACACGATGCGTTTTGTGGTGGCGATATTCGGTGGAATTTGCGTGTGTTTGGTAGTTTTAGTGGAAAAACTCGGTGCCGTTCTGCAGTTATCGATGAGTTTGGGAGCCGTTTCGAATGGTCCACTTTTGGGAATATTCACAATTGGTGTGCTGTTGCCGTGGATCGGCGGAACATCTGTTGTGATTGGCGGCGCAACCGGATTGGGAATTATGGCTTGGATTTGTGCTCGTGCTCAGGCAGCAATTGTAGTCGGTGAATTATCATTTGCCACAAAACCGGTCGATACTCAAGGCTGCGGCTATAATTTTATGCCCGGTGGAGCACTCAATATGCTGGCCATCAACGCAACAGAAGTGCCTGTTCCCGAAGAATCAATTGATGCCGAATTCACTATTTATCACATTTCGTATCTTTGGTACACATTACTTGGAGCTTTGATTACAATCGGCGTGTCTGCTATATTTTCGGCTATAAACGGTTTCAATGATCCACGTAAAATGGATCCCAGACTCTTTTCACCAATCATACGCAAACTCTTGAAATTGGAAATGGTACGCGAAGAACCGCTCGGCACTGAAGATGATATTCGATATGCCAGCTGTCAGGATCTAAAAGCAATTTCATCAGCAATCTGAGTCTTTTGTTATGTAGCTTATAAATGTATTGATAATAGTAGAAAATAATTTGGAATCTATTTGGAATAAAGAAAATACTGTTAACGCTTCACAAAGTGCGATAATTTAAATTGGATTGGCGCAAAATACGAAAAATATTTGAATTGGTCTCTAGTGTTAAACTCAATGAAGGTGAAACCCTAACGGTGATTTGCAATCAGCCAATAAACACGTCTGTTAATGCGTTGTTTATGTTTTAAATTACACACGAGGATGGAAAATGGTCGTTTTAATTGAATATTGAATAAGTAATGATTTCAATACCGTGCAGAATGGCTGTGTTCAAGAGCCATGCGATATATTATTGGGGCGGTGACGCAATGGAATGGGATCTATTTGAACGAAATACAAAAGCCGTCGAAAATTGGTTATTAGATTGGATTGAAGCAGATACACACATTTCACCTGCAGATATGCTTTCAGATCTATTTCCGGGCAACCATATCATCAAATATCCTCTGATTTGATGCAGCCTCCAACATTCCGTGATGTAATAAATGTTTCCAAATTTGTCACATATCACACACGCACTCGACAACGTGAAAATGGCATATGGTTTTGATGGTTCAAACACCCAATCATATGAGTGCGTATTGTTTCATTATACGCATATTAACAGAATTGTATAAATGAATGGCTTTGGCACAATTCAATGTATGAAAGTATTCGGTAGGTGTTTCCATCACCACACAATTTTCGCACTGTTTCTTTGATTTTCATTCAACATTGTCAATATACAATTATATTCCGTTAAGTTTAATGAGTCTTTCTCTCCTTCTCTCGATTTTTCTTTCTCTCTCTCTCTCTCTCTCTCTCTCTCTCTCTCTGTCTTTTCGAAAAACGGAAATGTAGGAATAAAAATTCTTACTTTGGAATAAAATCCATTCATTCCGTCTTCGTGGCGCGCATCTATTTCAATTTATAAGCTGAATAAAACAATGGAAATTGTGTGCCGATAGATGCGGGTGCATTCACAAAAATCGAATGTGTCATTTCCATGTGCGCGCCATGAATTGAGCTGTAAATTTTACGACAAAATGTCAAAGATGTGTACGATTGCATGAATATTGCGCGTTCGTGAATCATTTCACCCAACAAAAGCGTAATCTAGTTGCAACCGTATTTCACTCTGTTCCTTTTATCTCTTTTTCTGGTGACAATAAAAAAGTCGTAATAATTTTGTTAGTTGCTCTTTGTCATTCTTTGTCTGCCTTTTTTTCGGCGACATTGTTTACGGTGTGCGAGCACCGCATTTCTTCCGCAAAACATACACGCACACACAATTTTCGCTCATGTCTGACTAAGTAACTATAACTTCTTATGAGGTAATTTGCTCGAGGTGATTACAGTGGCATCTCGAAGGCGAATCAATTTTGACTCGGCTGCAATTCATGTAAGCAACAAGTTCACTGGTGACCCGCACACACACACACACACATCGAGTGCACTGAATTTAGCATTCACAATTTCGGATTTATGAGGAAATCGTGTTCTTCAAGTCCGCATCTAGTTACTATTATTACCGATATTTCTTTTTCCATAACATCTTTTGCTCTCGTGCAAAAATCGTCCCGTTTACTTATTTTTATTGGTTAAACTTTTTACCGCAAACTTTCCTCGAACACAACCATCGCAAACCTTTAACGCAGCCATCAAAATGAAGGGAGAGAAAAAAACTAAAGTAAGTTGGAAGAACATGTTGAGCATATTGACATCGTAAAATGTGTATGGGACTTTGATGTTTGCTGCTGAATCCGTTGTAAATACACATAAAAAAAAGTCACAGATAAAAGCAAACAACTTGCTAATTCTTATTTTACAGTTTCTTTCCAGTTGTATTTTAGTTTACTTTTACCGATGCTTCGCGGAGTGGAAAAGCCACGTGATGCTCACATCATCTTAAATTGAGAATTTTAATTTCGTTGAGTACTTTAGAGAGATGCAGCCGAATCAATTGTGAAATAGAAAAGTTTTGGCTTCAGGGATATTGATCGAACATCATCAAAGACATTCAAAACCCAATTTTCATCGAAATGAAACGGCACTTACCGAATTCAATATGTTGTATTTTTTTTCGTGGCAAATTTTCAGTCCATTAAAACTTTGTAGCAATGCATTACATCGGATGAAAATCAAATCAATTCATTTTATCATTCGATGACGACGTCTCCCCCCTTGTCGCTAATCACTCCGCGTCGCGTTCTGTTTGTCAATTTCACCCCCAAGCAATAAACCGGCTAAGCCTTCGCAGAAAGACGCACCGAAAAAAGTACTGGCTCATCTCTTGAAATTAATTTCACCTCAAAGCACAAGATTTACGTCCGTGTCAACACATTTTGTCTTCGTTTTTCCCAATACGGCTGAAAAGATCAATATTCCGGCAACGTTCCATAGCAATAAATAAGGCATGAAACCGAAGTGTGCGTGCTCGCTGCAATATTTTCTATGAATAATTGAACGTAAAATAATAGCAATTTTGAAAAAAAAAAAATTCTCTCCGTTTTCGCCAACTCTCTTCATTGCAAAACCAAGCAATTTTCAGTACATTTTCTTAAAAAATATGTATTGACAAATTATATCCTCATAAATGCTATCAGATACACGACAACATTTGTTGATTGAAACAGAGACAGCTTTCGTTGCCATTCAATGCCTCCGGCAGAAAATCCAATGTAAATAGCGTCATATTGTTGATTGAATGTCAGACAAGCGGCTGAACTTCGGCTAAGTACATGTGTTTAAATGGAACTTTCCGCGAAATATTGTTGTGCTATTGACTGGTTCCATTCATCAGATTTTGCCAAAATATGTTCTTGAGAATCGAGTTAATAAGAAGAAAATAAATTGTATTCAAAAAATAATGTCAAAAGTTTTTCAACAAGAAACATGTTTGCTCTTAGATTCGATACAAGCGCACCGTTACTGGTTTCGCATGAATCGGCAGAGATTCTTTCTACAAATGTAATATGTGTTGTTGTTTGATGAATATGAGATGCGTGTTTCGATTCGATCCAGCCCGCTGTCATTCATCATGTGTGCGTATAGCGTTCTTGCTATTTTAATTCAATAATTGAAAGTACCAAACACGTGATGTGCTGATAAAAGAAGGTGTACTTTTGATTTTTGCGCTCGAGCCGTGCGTGAATGCGCCACCTCAATCAGGGAAATGAACATGAAATATATTTCATTGAAGCGCACCCATGCGAGAAGTGTAACGAATATTGAAATGCGTGCAATTGTTTCATTGACTCGAACACATTAATAACCAAATAAAAAAAAAAGTATGTGGCTTAAGTCATTTCATATGAAAATACTCTTTGACATAGGTGTAATCTCAAGCTGATAATAATCAAAGTGGTCGAGCTCTCGCCTTTAATGAACCAAAATATGATTCAATGCGCAATTCATTGCCGTACACACTCGCTCATATCTTCGCCGTTCGGACGACACTTCACCATTTATTCTAATTCAGATAGACCAAATCAATTATACATTCTCCACAACGTAGTATCACTTCGAAGAAGAATAAACCAAAATAATATTCAAGCTGGCTAATTAGGTCCCATTATTATTTCGATTTTTTGTCGAGTGACAACAATAGCGAAATAAAAGAAACATAAATAATCATGACCTGAGTACAACGGATTTCCATTATAATTTTTTTTATTATTATTATTTCGGCCGGTGTGTGCAGTGGGGATATGGAAAGACGACAGAAACATATTTTGTTATTAAATATAAAAAATATTCTGAACACGATTCCTTCTACATATGATATCATTTGCGTTTTGAACTATGACTACGAATCGCTGGAATAGTTTTCGCTGTGATGTAACTTGTTTCAGCATTTTTTTTGCTCGTCAAAACTTTATTTTTCCTTCGCAAATAGCTATTTTTTTTTGCTCGCAACCGTTTGAATCTGAGCATGCCATAATGTTTGCTTCACTTTATGCAATTTTTTGAACTTTCCTCTCACGAATAAGTGTGGTTCTTTGGATATGGTCGTTACTGAACGAAATTTAGTGACGACCCACTTCGAAAGCTGAGCAAAATTATTAATAGCAACAATTCACTTCCTGGACAACGAATCTGAAAGAAAAACAAGATCTCACGATAAAATTAAAGGTAAACCGCGATATTTAAAAATCATTGAGCTGTCTAAAAAAAATAAATTTGGAAAGTAGTTCGAATGAGAAATGGCCAAATTAATATTTTAATATTTTTGTGAGTGCGCCTTATATCTAAACTATTTAATGCTCATCCGTGTAAAATGTAAAAGTTCACTGCTTAATTATTCATTTTTAACCGATTTACTTTCGTCTGACATTAACAAAGTGCTATTGCTTACAATAATAATTGACAATGAAAAAGAAACTACCGTTGCGCATCCGGTGTGATCGTTTCGTTTTCCTCATCATCGTTGTATGTTTTTCAACCATTTTAAGCCATATTTTATCAACCATCTTTGATTCCGAATTGTGTTCGGGTGTTTCAGCTCGGGTCAGAAATCGAGTTAAAAGACCTTTTTCAGTGTGCACACAACAAATGGCAATCCAAAACCGAAGAATCCATTGTTTTAATTATACCAACAATTTTAATTGTATATTTATCGTTTCGTATATTTATTACATATTGCGAGAGCGAGCGAGCGCTGAGGTTCGGTGAGAATAGACCCATTGAAAAATTATTATTATTGCGTTGATTTCTTGTCCAGTGGGAAAAATGGCGGGCGAAAGAAGCGACGATGGAGAGAAAATGCCACGGAATTAATCATGATATGAATCAAGCGAGCAAACAAAATAGATCTGCTCTCGATTATGATTTTTAATGCTTTTGTTATGTTAGTCAATTCAGTTACGCATATTAATGAAGTGAAGTCAACGCAAATATGAATCTACTGAACATCGGACTACAATTGACTTTTAATTGCAACTAAAATGCTATGATGAGCGCGAACTCTTTTGCGCTTCCAGCACATTACAACAATGGCAGAAAAGAAACAAATCGGATGAAAGATTTTCACTTGGAATTTCTGCTTTTCTTCGTGCCCATGGATTGCAATTGGCGATAAATTTAATTTAGAGAAATACAGCATTTCCGATGCGCTCCAGTGATGAATAAAGGAATTAGCTTAAATTCAATATTTGCATAATCATCTTTCATGCGGATGTGTCACCTGTCGTTCAGGACGGTCCCTCCAACGATTATGTGAAGAAAGTCGCTTAATTCGTACAATTCCGCTGGAATGTATGAGCACAATCAACCAAAGTCAAATCCATTTGAGCTGGTATCGCATTGCATGCCGACAAATCCTGAAAAATGCCACCAATTTGATATGTATTGGCCAATATGTGTAGACAACTGAAATATTAACCTACCGACAAATCCATTTCACCATTCATTAACCTCATCAATATCGATAATGAACATGAAACCATATAATTCGCATTTCCTCGAATTTCCTTCCGTTCGCATCGGCCTTTCAACGGCATTTGATAAATATTTCGATGATTTTTCCTCAATAGCACTTGTTCGGCTCAGCAATAAATTCTCAAGACAGCCACTAAAGTGACTTCGTCATTTGACCATTCATTCTAATTTAACTGAGGTCATTTTTTTCGGGCACACACACACACACACTCTCTCTCTCTATCTCTTGTCCACTTTGTAGAAATACCCTCCACCGCAAACGATTTCATCGACTTTTGGCGAGGCGTTTTCACTTCGAAAATGGAAAGAGAAACGAAAACAGTGTAGATAAATGATTCCGTTTTTATTTTTTCGCCCTTCTTCGATCATCACCATCCATCGTGATAGTTGCTTCGTATGCTGCACGTCAGACAACAGCATATGTGGCTCTGGGCGAATGAAGAAAAAACAACAACACCAACATTCGTGTGTTTTCGGCGGAGAGAATGAGCGGAAAAATTACGAGTACAAAGCTGAGATGAAAAATCCATCGGTAAACAGAGGTACCGGCTGGGCAACGCAAAAGAAGGAGATTTATTACCAAATGTGCGGATGTAATGTAAGTGGTTTGCTTCAGCCCAACGGGAAAATGTAGTGCAATGGAATGGTGCAAGTGTGTGCTTTCGGATTATGGATGATGTATCGAACAATGGCATTCAAGTGAATCGCGTAACGGAGCAGAAAATCAAATTTTACACTTCTAATAAGCATCTTGAAAGAACCTGGATAAACATGTGCTAACATTATACATGCCAGCAATTGACTCGCACAATCATCACATTGTTCCGAAACGCATTGTACTTGATTCACTCAGATGGTTTCTTTGTAGGAATGTTGAAGTTTTTATTGGACACCATTTTCCAAAGACCCTCTGATATTTTTCTCACAACGTGTGATAAAGAAGACCACATGCGGCAATTTTCGATGATAAAATTCCGTCGAAAACATCGGATTTCAACGATTCAAAATACCGTGAAAAAAAAACAGCGATTTTATTTTTATTGAAAATATTTGCGCATATTTTCTAACAATTGGCCCGTTAGATGCCCTTTTGTTCGCAGATAACCACATTTCCTTGGCTAATAAATGCAGCAAGAATCGAAGAAAGAGTGAATATGGCATATTGAGCATTCAAATGACAACCTCACGGTATTTATGTGCGGTGAATAAACGTAGAAGCCGGTGGTAATGTCGTTATGAGCCGCCTGGAAGTTTGTTGCATGAAAAATGCAAAATAATAAAACCGCATACATTTTCGAGCGACGATCAAAAAGCATTACGATTTTATGCGACACGAAGATGGTTTCGATGTACTTCAATGGGCCGTACATTTCAATTTGGATGCTCAAGATTTGCAAGAAACACCCGTTTTTATGTGGGATTGATGATGGTTCCATCATATGTGCACCACGCACGGCACCTGACTTCGCTCCTTTGCAAACAATAAATTGCGATAAAATCACTTAATTTTAAATTCAAAAACGACTGATTTCCACTCCGCTAGCAGTTTGGCTTTTGCAGTTTTACACATGTAAATGCATTTATGAGTATTACGACGGCGCGTTCCCCATTTTTCCTTTTTCCTTTCTTACATCTATTTATTTAACGATTTTTTGTTTTCTTACATTTTTCGAGTGTGTGTCGGAAACTTTTAGCAAACATTATGACTGAGAATCGAAGCGCAAACACACGACGGATGCTGCGAAATCGCTGATTATCCTTGCTCAATTTGGTGGTGTTTGTGTTGCTTCTGAATAGGGCGTTTGCACATAAATATACAATCAGATATTGCAAATTTTAACATTATGCTCTCAATATGCTACGCCAATATTCACACAGAATTCCTTTCCTTCCGCATATCCGTAGATATCCATGTTTATCGCTTTCACATTTCTCTTTTTATTCATTTTTCTTCGTTCTTCTTTCATTTTCGATTGAAAGTCGGAAATAAAAATCGACGGGAAATAAAAGGGACTTTTATTGACAAACAGCGACATAATTTGGCGACATTCATTCCCTCGCTTTCAATAAGAAACGGAAAATATTGAAATAAAATGATGAAGTCGCATTTCAAGTATGTGTGCACTTGAATTTTATCTATTTATTTATTAATAATTCCATTTGAAATGCCAGTCATTTTTTGGGGTTATTTTTACCAATATATTCCATTTTCTCATGCGGGAGTTGCTTCCATTTATGGTGAAATTGATAAAAATTTCATACATTTACCTTTGCAATAATGGCGAATATTTCGCGAGTACATTAGAGACATTCTTTTTCATCTTTTCTCATTCAATTTATTATTATCCGAAAAACTATCTTCAACATCAATATTTTACCAAAACTGATAAATATAACCGCATTTATCTCATGCATTAAGTAATTTTCGTATAGATTTTGGGCCAAACTTCAAATAAATCCAGCTTGATCTATGTGTTCCTATCATTGGGCCAAAAGAATTCGAAATTATCTCATTACCTTGGCATTTCTGGGCAAATGTGTGTATGTAAGTGCATTAAGCAAAGAAAAATTGTCTGATGCCGGTGATGTGATTTCAATGGTAAAATGTATCAATTCGCTTTGCGATGCCATGCCACAAAATCCATTTACATCTTTTTTTCTCGCATTATATAAGATAATGTATCATTTTTATTGAACCATCATAAGTATTCGTTAAAATGCGCACATACTTGCCATTTCGAAGGAAAAATCATGTCTATGTAAAGATCAAACGGCAAGAGCAAGAGCGAACCTAAGTCGCGGGCGATATGATATGGAAGGATGCTGCGAATGTGAACACATTAACAAATATATGATAAATGTATATGATGAAATGGGGATAAATTATTATCGGTCGCAACGCCACGCAGCTGGATGAAGAGACTGGGAAAAATCGGGCGAATAAAGAATAATGTATCTAATAATAAACATCCCCATTAATGGTGCAAATGAACTACCAAAAAGCAAATACGAAGCCCAAATAGTGATTCGAGTGAGAGCAGGCGACTCTCTCACTCTACGTGCGTGCACAGCCGAAAGTTATATGCGATTATGCTATTGCGTTTGGAACATTTTATGCCGCTTACGTGAAAGACAAACGAGGCAATATCGAATCGAGACGTCGAAGGGCGCGGGTGCGGGCGCGTTTCTGTAATTTATACAATATCCAACTTATTTATGGTTGTTAATCATCAAGATTCGCGTTTTGGGCCGATGCTTACGCGAGCTCACATTCATTTAGAGACTGTTCGATGATATGACACACTCACACACATACATAAATTATCCGAATGGCATTGCTGTTTTTCATGCCTGATAATGGCATCTATATGAAATGTGCAAATATGTAATTTATATCATCTTCCAAAATGCTGATAATAATCATTGTTCGGGGCAAAATTCTCTTCACGACTTTTCTGCCCGCCTGCCTGCCCACGTTGTGCATATGATTGTCGATCCATTCGAGAATATGTATTTTTTTTTTTTTTTTTCATTTATTAAATTAACAAATTAAATACGTGATTAAACGACTTTGTTTTACTTTTGAGCAAATTAAATATATGTCAATGCTGAAACATCTTTTTCGACTGTTGAGCTGCTTTCTTTCTTAGCAGTCGATCGTCCTCGTATAGTTAATCCGCATTTGTTACGAATTTTCACTGAATCTAAGCATAATTTTCGAAAAGTTCATTGAGCACAAAATTGGCATCCATGTGCGACGCAAATTAGTCACTGGAAAATTCAATTCGAACAAGTCAATGTCGAAAACGAACATTTGCTGATGTGCATCGTGCGTGAGAGGGTGATAGACAGAGTTTGAGACAAGTTTCTGTTGCATATCGAATAGCCAAATTTCGGAACCCTTTCGAACGGAAATGTGAAAAATCCGCCAAATTGACGACGGTGCGATGAATACGGTGAATGATTAAATTGTCGCGAGTGAAATAGCATAAATGAACAGAAACTTTCACACACGAATGATTTGCACATTTGATGAAAATTTGGTGAGATTTAAAATTCAACAGAGTCAAAAACTTGAAATGAAACCAGGAAAATGGTTCAATTGTTCTTTGGAATATTTTTATCGAAAGCTAGTTGCACGGCTAGCATTTCGCTTCATGATCCATAAAATCATAAATTGCTATCAAACATCGAGTATAATTAATGAAATACGCACAACGCATTGTGCTCAACAGTTTAACACGTTTGTGCTCATTACGTCGGCTTAATTCGCCGTACACATCCACTTGAGTAAACAGTTTAAGACCAAACTGTCGACTGTATGAAAAGAGCAAATATTGAGTCGAATCTAGGCTTTCGTTGTGGTTCGTAATTTTATCAAGTTTAGCGCAAATCATGAAGTGATACTTATGAAATTATGAATCTTCGATTTCTGTTTTGCAATTTGCAATTTAATATTTTCAAATTTTATTTCAGGATAAATCTTTTTCTTTTTCGACAAACATGTAACGGTATTGAAAATAGCTTGTGACACCAACATCCGTACCGTCCGATCATATAAATGTTGTCCGGTTGCCGATTGGAACAGGCCCATAAAACCAATGTGAACGAATACACGTAAAATGTTCTATCTTCCGTAACTTGTAAATGTCCAAACGAGGCGTATAAATCCGTCGTGTATATTGATATCCATTTGACAGAAAAATGCTCGCTGTTAGTTTGCTATAGTAAAAATACCCGCTTGTCCAATTATCGTCATAAAATAGATTTTTTCGGTTTTAATAGACAAACGTTTTATGTGGTCCAGTAGTAGCTCTTTCGGTATATTGGTTGTGGCGAATGGACAGGTTTTTATGATATTTGAAATGCCTGCTATATTCCGGCCAAGCGGTAGCGCACCGTGCGAGCGATTCCACCCAAAAATTGCTCAATGTAAATGTTATTCGCTCAGAAAACACTGTTGCCAAATGGACAACACGTATTTTATGCCATTTAAGATGACCGCTAGAAACTGTGTAGAAAAGTCGTAAGTATTGATTTGTCCTTGATGAAAATTACGTTGTGCCGTAACAATACACAAAACACATAAACATGCAATTATATTACGCTTGTGTAATCTCTGCGGTAGTATCCTTTATATTAGAAGACATAAAATAACAAGAATCAGTCAGTAGTCGCTCGTTTGGTCGCTTTCTGTGTTGGCAACGGCAATGGCAAAATCGTTTAGCCATTGCATTTTTATTTGCTTTCGTTTGACTATTGGATCGCATATATGGTTGTTGCGTATATGTTCGGAGAGCGTACATTTCACAGACATTATTGAACATGGTCGAGCTCATTTTACCATCAAAATAAATGCGAATAACACACAACTTATGATTGGTACTGTCTGCTGATATTTAGTTGATGATTTCGAGTCTAGCGTTGCAGTAATGGAATATAGAGAGAAAGATAGAGCGATGAGCGCTCGCACACGCTCTGTTACACGCTCACAATAAAAACCAAACCGTGCAAATGACTAGATGGGGTTCGCCACTGTGCCAATGTGATGATAAGTTATGAGTTTTAATAACATTTATTGAGCGGCTGCTCAAAATAATCGGTATTTATTGGCAAAACTATTTCTTGCTCGTACAGTATTTATCGAAGATTATTCGGAATTTATGATTGGTGACTAATGTTTCCGTTCGGTCTGTCTTACTATCGACATTCCCCATTCGCTCATAATATCACTTGTTTTATTTTCGATGCCTATTCCGCCTTAACCATTCGTTCGATGGCTGCAGCCCATTTAAGAAAGTGAACAACTTGCTGGCACATGTTTATCACAAATAGCAAACTTAATGAAAAATTAAAGCCACTAAATTCTCATTGAACAAACGAAATTGGTATTGGCTTTCGAAAAATCACGCCACTTTTATTGCCTTTCAAATTGCCCAAATGGTACAAGGTCGATCTTTTGCGATTTGTTGACAAAATACAATTCGAAATGAAATGTTTGTATAAATAGCTGCAATTTTCTACGAACATTACAACAAATTCGAAAAAATTAAACAACAGCTTTGATATTTGTTGATAGTTTAACACCATATACCGGTCTATGTTCTACATAAACTGTTTCAATCACGTAATTTTCACCATTTGGAAGAATGTCTGGAAAAAATAACTCATCGATAATCAAATTGTCCAAAATATAACTGTCCTTAAATTAAATAAGAACATTGATACATGCGAAGCTTCTTTCGCATTATCACTGAATTATATGTTATGTATCTCTCACATTCCTTATGTACCGAACGGTGGCAAGATTGAAATTTCCACAAATTTAAGATAAAATTAAGTCTTTGTAATTTCACATGCTGGCACCGTTATTTAATACAACAAAAGGTAATTCCCTGTTTTCATTTTTTGGAAGTATTCCATCATAATCTATTGGAAAAAGGTAGTCTTTGCAAACCAGATCAGATGGTCCAAGGTTTCTATGCATTAAAAATGTTCCAGATATTACAAAGTAAGTTCGGCTCTCTTGCTTCAAACGCAACGTCCCAGGGTCGATGGCAGTCTTATACGTAAGCTATGATATAGTTTTGTAGTTCAAAATTTCGATTTCATACTGAAATAATCAAACGAAACATTATTTGCACTCGGAGAAATGAGATATTTTGGCTTGAATCTTTGAAAAAAAAGGTATTAAGATGGCCACTAATAATGGAAGTGTAGCTAAAATAATCAAACACTGCAACTGATATTCCCTGACATTCAAAGTGCTCAATAGTTTTTGAATTGTAATGGAATTAGGTTGGTGTTTTTACACTTTTTGAGGGAAGACAATTGAAACAAATTTATGTGAAAAATCAATGGTTTTCAAAACAATAAAAAATTACAAAATATATATGTTTCTATTACAATATAACAAACGGGCTGAATTCCATCTATTGTCTATTGCATACGTGAAAATCCAAAAATAATGTGTTCTTTGTCATGATATATTGATTTTGTCATAGATAATTAAATGGAAATCAAAATATCTGATCGAACAACCCGGATATTCGTCGAGTATTGATATGTATAAAACTGATTTTATCGCATAAAGTACCTTTGAAACCTCCTGATTCAATACGCTAAAACAAAGCCAGATTATTATCTTTTCTCTGTTTTCACATGATGACCAACCCTTTAGGATAGATTTTTATGATTGTTTTTCACGAAAAATCACTTCTGAATATCGAACTTTCAATAATGTTTGTCGAGAGATTTTACATTCCCTTCGACATGTGATTCGATTGATGTTTGATTCTCTCTGACCGAAGTGTTGTACAGAAGTGTAAGAAAAAGCATAAGTTTCTTTAGAATATTTTTTATTTTACAAAATTCATTTGAATACAGAATAAAATCATTTTTATATGTAAGATTTTCTTTAAAATATTCAAGCATTTTTGATATTTGTGTATATTCTGCACGAATAGACAGGTTTGTTGTCGACAATGATCGTTGTTTGGATGAAATTTTCACCCCTTGGTGCAACAGGCGGTAAAAATGAATCATCAATAACTAGATTATTTATGGTATAATTTCCCTACAAAAAGAAGTACAGTTCTTAAAGAAGGTAAGCGATCGTTTGATGTTACCATACCTTTGGCATCGGACATGTTCCAACAGGTGGCAAATTTGACACTTCCAACAATTTGGGATAATGTTTCATTTTTGTCACATCACACGTTGTCATAGTGGCGCTATAGAGCCGGGCATATTCAGCTCCCAACAACTTTTGATGATATTCGATTTTAATCTTTCAGTTAAAAAACTTTGAATTAAAATAAGAATATAAATGTTTGATAATTCTTATAATCACCGAATCTTTGGAGCCGAAGTTGCGCTTAACATCAAATGAACCAGTTAAGAAAAAACTGTTGCGGCGCGCTTGTTTCATTCGAAATGATGAAGCATCGATAAAACTACTATCGGATAATTCAGGCAACGTTTCAAAGCTCACCAATTCGATTTCATACTGTAAGAAATTTTTATCATTTTCAATGATTATTCATAGTTTCTTCATGAAAAAAAGACAAATTAACACACATTGCAGGCCACCATTGAAAGACAAGCAAAAAAAACTAAAACATGTGATTGACTCTTCATTTTGTTTGACGTTACTGGATCAACAAACATTTCCAACTGAGGTTAGAATTTAATTTATGAGTTTATTTATATTTTCTTCGAAAAAAACTACGATACATTTTGTGAAAAATATGCGATGAATCATTTTCAGCTGATATCAGAATAATATTGATGGCACATATGATAAAAATGATCTATTCAGAATGCGGTTCGCGTGCAATTTTTTCCACGCGTAGGTTTGTAGTATAACCCAATTAAGAAGTGGGAATGATGATAGATTGCAAAGATACAATTCTAAATCAATTATTAACCGGAATTGATTCGTTCACATTAAAATGAATATTTTCCAAAACACCATATTATACAATATATTCAAAGACTTTTCATTGCATCTGACAATTTAAATGGTTTGAATAAATATGATAAGTATCATCTGTAAAAAAAAATTAAACTGTACACTATACAACTTGGAAATGTGGCATTGTTTTGATAGAAATAGATAAAATTGTGTTAGGCTATTCCCAAAAACAATGAACTACGTTTTGGATTGTTTTAAAATCGTTCAATGAATTTCTCCTTATTGATAATACTCAGGCAGCACCTTGAAATTCTGCAACTCATTTATTTAAAAAGATCAATGAATATTAATGCTACAGTGAAGATCAGTTTATTGGCTAAAAAAATCAGGAGAGTAAACGTAAAATCATGATTTTTTCCAATACTTCCGATGAAAAATCAATAAGATGTATAGTTAAACGTGTTGGGTGCATAATATAGGATAATTCATATCGAAACTTGCGAAATGCTAGGCAATATGTGTTCGTAGCGAATGAGATAAATAATATCTTTTGCTTTGAATCCAATGATTTTATATTATATCTGTTTCAATCAGTTTTGAGTAGCATTCCGAAATGAACATTATCAGTTGGACTTCACTGCGTTGAAATGAGAGTTGTGTACTAACAGTTGTTCACTATTTCATTCATTTATTTGATTTTTATTCTTTTTTGTGCATCGATGTTCAATGGCCAATTAAATTTTATTGATCTATCTAAAAAGTCTGATTAGATTTTTTGCACTATGAGACAATAGAATTTAAGGATTTTTACTTTAAAATGCTAACGAGACGAGAATTTCAAATTTATTAGCATACTTCACTTTACTAAAGCATTCCGTGAAAATACTTAATAAATGTATCTGATAGGCATGAATTGATTGGTTGGCTATTGTTATAAAAAATGTTGATTATTCCGTTCAATTTTGTAGCGTTTAGCTTCATATCTTTTGAAGAATTAAACTGATTCCATTTGTTATCATTCTTTGCCGTGATGCTCGTCATGTAAAGGTGTAATAACTAAAAATAAAAACAATTGTTCCCACAATGAGTCGTGTTAAATCGCCTGAAATTCCAAACAATCCATTGGTCGATCATCGCATCCTTATGCCCAGCGATAATTTGACTCTTTGAAAAATGCTTGCATTGGAATTTCGAGCGGACAGAGTCAAACCGAATCGCATTTGTTCACATGTATAACCGTGATAGCGATTAAAAAGTGAATTAAAGAAATCGAAACAACTAAAACGCGACGTGATTCGACCATCTTGAGCGAATTTGACGTGTACATGGTTGCCGTCTTTTCAAATGCCAATTAAATTGAGAGTCAGCATTTTTCTTCTCTTCGATTAAAAATCGCACATCAGAAATACATAAAATTAACGATACTACACTACAGAAACAGGCAAAAATAAATAATAACGTTTGCCAAGAGATTGTTCACAAGTTGCATTACACGTAAAATTACACAGAGTCTTGATTGAGAGGCCCAGCACCGTAAATAATAATACGTATGGATGCATAATCCGACTGGCAGCCGAATTCAATATGTGTGTATGTGTGTTGGTGCGCGCTCCTGCAGATAACTCATTTTATCGTGTTGTGTATCGTTGCTTCACATTGCATTGTATTGTATCGCGGTTTGTTTGTGCAAACGTTGAAAAAACCGGCAATATGTGGCCATGTCAATAATTGAATGTTTGCCGCAGAAGAAGTCGCATCGCACTACCATTCAGTGAACGAAAATATCAACGATGCTGTTATTATCATTATTATCGTCAGTTCCTCTCGGCCAATCGACTTACTTGAAAATAACATGACAGAAAATGAACGGACATGTCTATAATTCTCTCAGCGAATGAACACATTCGCAGGAATTACATTAAACGATTGCAATTCCAGTCGGTTGTTCGATCGAATAAAGAGAGCGCGAGAGAGAGAAGGGTTACTGCGATTACATACTTTCAATTGTTTTGCACAATTTTCCCGAGCAGTCAGAAGGGCAACAGGATCCGTGCTCACACCAAGAGATTTAATTAAAGCCTTCTGATTGTCAATCATCGCGCACCACAAATGCAATTGCATCAATTCGAATGACTTCGATTCTATTTCGGTGCGAATCTAAGACGAATTTTCCCACATTTTTATATCATTGCGCGAAAACAACAATTTTGCTTAACAAACAAATAGTGAAATTTCATGTTCTCAATTTTACACAAGCGAACCGAATGGGAGAAACAGCTGACTTGGATTTATATGTTTTTGCCGTTTAGCATCCATTCATTTAACAAAAAACAAAGTTCAGTGACACACATTCATCAAGAGAGACGATACTTGAACACTATGTGAGTTGTAATAACTCACCAACACCATCTATGAACACGTAGGCCAACTGACTAATGCTTATTGAAAAGTGGTTTGAAGTCGTAATAATGGCGATGTATTAAAAAGCCGTAATTTATATGAAAGAACATACGATGCCGTTTTATGGCAGGCATGTTTGGGATTAGGTGTGCATGAAATTCGGCATTTTGATTTTTTCTTTGTAAAGCAATTTTCAACACACACAAATTGTGACCGAAAATATTGTTTTTTGCGAATCCTTTGAATATTTAGATTTCATTTATTCATTGTATTTAATTCAAAAATAGAGTAAAATAAGAAAAAGAAAATGTTCTCTTTCTTAGAAGAAGAAAGTTTCGTCTTTACCACTTGTTGCTCTTCCTTGATAATTTGAACTCACAAAATACCTTCCAATTCTTAATTTTTTAAAGAGAAATGTTCAAAAATCAATAATTTCTCAATAAAAAACTGTCAATGGTCGTGATGAATCTGATGATTGAGAAATACTATTCACTTGTGGGACTTATTTGAACGCCGTGAAAACTGAATCAGTGGGTCAGGTTGTATGCTATTCTATTTGAGCAGCTGCGTAGAAGTTGTTGGCAGTCGTAATAAAATGCGAACGCTTTATTTGCATACATCGAAAATGAGAGTGAAAACCAAAACGCCATTAAAGTGAAGATTAGATGTATTCCCACTATAGCACTAACATCTGACACGATCCCATTGAGCAACAAATGGGTTAAGGCATAATGCATGGGCATATGCTTAAATGAGTGCGGTGTTAAAAGTCGTTGCAGCGATGAGCAGATACAATGAAGCGAACATCATCGACAGCAGTATCGCGAAAAATATGAAATATTCTTAACCTTAATTTTTATTCATTAGGCACGTTAGTAATTATTGCTCCCCATTGACATTATTGTATTAATACCCGTTACCATTCAGTATTATCAAAATATATATATTTTTTGTGCTCGCTTAAAATGTGTTTTGCCGCGAGTCATTTATGAATGTGTGAGTGTGTATTTGGTTTCGCTTGATTTTGTCGGCATATCATCACTTAGTAATAAAAATAAATGGATGTTGTTTATGCGTGCATCGAAGATATGTGTTACGTACCTGTGCGAAACATAAAAAAACTCCGCCGAGACGAGCGCCAGAAACTGACGGTAGGAATGTTTAGCTTCAATATTAATGGGTTGGTTTTGCATGATCAACTCTTTCATATCATTGCCATATACGTGATGCTTTCTCATTAAAATCACCCTCATTTATTTGTATTTCGTCGGTTGAAATGATGCATATGATTGTGTGTGTGTGTGTGTGTGTGTGTGTGTGTGTGTGTGTGTGTGTGGCATTTTTATGTGTATCGAGAGAGGCAGCGAGGCAATGGCAACTGCGAAAAGTTAAAATATATGTATGTTTTTAGAATTTTATGAAATTATCCATCCAAAATTATTACAATTATTGTTATTCATCCGAATACGAACGCATACGGGCACACGTTTGAAATTGGTGTGCACCTAAAACCAAAGCGCTGTTGAATGTGACTTTAGTGAATTACCCAAATTAATTCGCGTTGCCTGAGCATAGATTCCAAAATGCCTGCGATAATAAAAGTAAAATATAAATATGCAATATTTATTAATGAACGCGGCAAAACCCGTACACGCACACCGACACAAAATGAATGAGCGGTTGTTTCGAAAAGTTTCGTCATTATACACGAAAAATTTCGAATAAATGACTGTTGGTCTTCTATAGGAATGGATATCACCTTCAACGATAAAATGCAAAGAGACAAAGAGAATTGTAGCAATAAATGTTATAAAAATACAGATATCACTCTTGGGTCCAAGCATGAAATATTCCCGAAAACGAGTACAACGACAAATTATGACGATTTTCATAGTTGTCGGGTTGCACGCATCCAAGCAGCGGACGCTGAGCGGAATAATAATATTCCAATCACCAAAATACACATGCACATTGATCGATGCAAAAATACGACTTGGTTCAACGCAAGAGTTTGGAATACCGCGCGAAGTAGCGATTTCCAGCCGATTACGTGCCACTAGACACACAATGATCATTAGCGTGTTTTCATTGTGTGCGTAGGAAATATGAAACACAAAACCGCATGCACACATTCATGTATGCTCAACATACACATTCTCCACACAATGGAACGGACGGAAAAAAAATGAAATAAAATCAGTTGTTGTGAATACTAAATAAATTTTTATTTGTTTCTTTCGTCTCTTCGTTCCATTGCTGGGATCGGTTTACAGTTGTTGGGTGATGATAGCGCGCTGCCAACGCACACACTCATACACGGATTCGAACGCAACCAAAAACCTTCACTGAATTTACAAACGTTCGAAAGATTCTTTGAAACTTTTGTGCTGGTTTTCATTCGATGTTACTTTTTATTGCGCGGTATACCCACCATATTGAGTATAAAACTCCAGCAAAGCAACAGAGGAAAACAAGTCCAACAGCCGAAATCGAATTATATTATTCGGTTGCGAGCCACTGAAAACGGAAGATCAATCTGTTTTATTTAGTTGTTTACGTGGAAGATTTCATGTGATTTGTGAACGATTCGATATTTTAGACAGTTGTTTTAGGCGAAAACGACAAAAGACACAAAGATTTCATATTAAATTGTTGAAAACATAAAATATTTTGTTTATCAAAAATGCAGTTGATTAGAAAAATTTACGCCAATTCGAATCTAATAAGAAATGTGTGTGCAGTGAGAGGTGTCAGTGCTTTGAATATCATCGATGGAAAGGAAACAATTTGGTCCACAAATAAGGTGACTGTCAATGCCTCTTTCTTTCGCCATGTCATTTTTTTCGTATTTACCCAAAATAAAATGCGTGTAAATGTGCGAATTTTTACAGCAAACGTCCAAGCGATTTCATATTTGTTTTATACAATGATCACCTGACTTTGGGTTTTCAAGCAATAAGTGATCTTCAAAATTCATCCAAACAATTGAAAACCACGTTGTCTTTGAAAAAAATCTTGAGCAAAACGGGATTTTTTTCCTCGATTTCCGGTCGTTTACTTTGATTTTTTGCATGGATTAATGCGATGAGGTTGCGGATAATGAACTTCTACAGTACATTCACATTCACAGCCGGCTTGAGTTCAACAATAATTAATTGCCATTTGAATATTGCGAAAATAGTAAATGTGGCACAATACTGTATTCACTCAACTCAATCACCTTTATTGATAGGTATCAAACGGTTTGATGTGTTTATTTCGAAATGTTTTTAAAGTAAAAACCAGACGTTTGTTGGTAAACAATAAGCAGAACTATCACACTCATGTGTTATTTTGAAACGAATTTTGTGAGAATTTGAAGTGTTCAGAGCTGTGCTCACTTACATAATTTACGGATTGCTTTCGTGTTTATTTTCCGTTTTTCGTGATAACAATATTATTCTCGAATGGCAGCAAAATTTGCAAGTGATAGTCCTGCGATACACGTAGCGCATGCATGCAAATTCGAATGGCAATAAAAGTCAAAATAAAATTAAACTATTCGAAGCAAAAAAAGCCGAATTTTTTCCATTTACGTTAAAAATAATAATATAGCTGGGGGCTGTGTCTATTTTAGATAGTCTATATTTGGCTTTGATTGAACTTCGCGACAAACTGAAATCAATCAACCGCATCGATTCATACGTGATCAAAAGCAGGTTTGTGACCATTTCTAATGTGTAATGCCATATGATTGGAGCTTCAATCTGATATCGCCAGTGTATTGACACAATTAGAGTCCCGTTGATTGCTGCGAATATTCAACTCTATCAATTTCATTTTAGTTGATTCTCTCTATCTAGTGCTTGTTATAGAGTGCGTATAAATTCAAAAGCGCTTGATAACACTCAAAATCTGCCGTCTGATAGCTGATAAACACAGAGAAACCGGATTATCTCGATGTTTATGAATCGTTATTACGAAGCGTTTTTGTGTTTATTTGCAAAATGTTGAATACATTGGTTTGGTGCGTGACATTTTCCGCAATTTTTTTCTGTGATAACACCAATTTGTACTTGGTATTTTGTTTATTTGAAATTGCACGATTTTCTTATTTCGTCTTATTTTCTCTCTCTTTTTTTCTCAACTTTTCAGAAATTTCAAGGCATCCGAAACTATTCGACAATCTTACCGATTACAAAACATGTAGCACCTTTTCCAACAGTAAACAATGCGTTGACGCGATTCTATTCAAAGTCGAAATCGACAAAGCATCATCGTGAATATATATCGGACTCGGACTCGGACTCCGATTCAGACTCGAACGACGAACGACAAAAGCGTAAAGTGACAGTACGTATTCATTAACATTTTTCTGCCTAAATAGCGGCAAAAATGTTCCATTACTTATGGATGGCATTGATTTTTTTAAGGGTGAAACTGAATTCTGGCGTCGCAAAATGCGCACACTTCATAGTTTGCTGGACTTGAACAAAGATGGAGTAATTTCGTACGAAGACTTCCAAGTGTTGGCCCAGAATTTCGCATCATTGGGCCACTTGAAGGCAGAATCTGAACAAGAATTCAGAGATATTCTGAAGAAGACGTGGGAGGCGCTATTTGGTGAAATTACACCATATAATTTGGTCAATGCCGAACAATATCTGACTGAAATGCACAATGCTGTGAATGACAAGTCGCAACGCGAGAGAATTCATCAATTTTTACCATATTTGTTCAAGGTTTGGCATTTATACAATTAATACTCATTGAAATCGTAGCTAACTGAAAATTGATTTTTGATTGCGTTGTCAGGCTGTTGACAAGGACCATTCCGGCTTCATTTCGATAACCGAATATAAATTATTCTTCAAATGTTTGGGCCTTACACCAGAAGATGCAGCCGTCTCTTTTGCTGTGATCGATAAAAATGGTGACGGAAAATTGTCAATCAAAGAGTTCGTGAAATTAGGACGTGAATATTTTTTAACGGAAGATGAAAAGAGAATTTCCCGCATGTTTTGGGGACCTTTGGTCAACGATCACTGACACCGATACCACTAAATTCAAAATATCGTTTATGATAATGTTAGTTTTGTTATTTTGTGCTCGGCTCGATTCATGAAATGTGATTAAAAATCATAAAGCAAATTATTTCAGTTATTTTTATAAAGATATTAAATCGATATGAATTTAGGGTTAAAAATCGGGCAAAGGTTTTTTCAGAGAATTAAATGAAATTTTTCTGAGTACACAAATACGATAACGCGCATTTCACGATGAAATTTTGGAAAGATGATTACCTTTTATAGATTGCAAAACGGATAAGCAGCTTTGAATTTCTGATATTATTTTTGTTCGAATCGAGATTCTCGTTATCGCTTTTTTGTCTTCTGAAAAATCTTGCCATTATTTAACTATCAGGCGATCAACAATTTGATTGACAGAATTTATGGAAATTGTGTAAATTAAAAAGCTCCGATTGGGTCAAAACGAGAAAAAGTTCGAAATCTAAATACTGAATTGATATGAAATCATCCATAAGATTATATCCTTTCTTCCCATGAAAAGCC
Organism: Obolodiplosis robiniae; assembly: GCA_028476595.1. Classification (NCBI taxonomy): domain Eukaryota; kingdom Metazoa; phylum Arthropoda; class Insecta; order Diptera; family Cecidomyiidae; genus Obolodiplosis; species Obolodiplosis robiniae. The sequence goes on along the minus strand of CM052015.1, from coordinate 4,463,161 downwards.
TCGCCCCAAAATATATTTTTTTACCATTTGAGCATTTATCATGAATTTGTACTACATACATACATTAGTCTAGAGTGACAGTTATTCAATAAAAATGCATTCGAAATATATTGATGGTTTATATATAAAAGAAACATGTTACTGCTTCACATTGAATTGGAAATGAGTTTTTTTAGCAAAAACTGAGGTCTGGCGATTGAGCACTGAGTGTATTGTTTTCGATCTGAGAGAATAAACGGCTTATGATCTGAATGTTATTTGATTATGAAAATTTCGTTCGTCACTCATTTCGATGGTAAAATTGAACAAAAAGCTTTTGAAAGTGGAGGAAAGTCATGTGGCTGGTAAGAGTTGTTGGTGCTTTTACTAAAACCATTCAAAGTTCGGTCACCAGACTTTGTCGTATAGACACAAGAAGCAAACAAGTTCAAAATAAATAAACAGCTTTTTCACTGAAAATGCCTCATACAAAGTATTTAATATAAGATCCAAATCTTTTTGTATGAATACTAATATCCCTTTTGCATTTGTATTTCTTAAAAATATCTCTTTTAATTGCGCACACTGGCGTACGTTTGGAATACTACATGGGTTGAAAAGTCTATGGCCTGACCCTTAGATGGCGTTGCAAATCAATCTTTGTAATAGCTTGCCCGATAGCTCCATCCTTAGCTAGAATACTGTCAAAATTTCATGACATTTCATTAACTCGTTCTCAAGTTATAGCTCTCGAAGTGACGCTTCCTCTGTTAATTTTGTTTACCATGGAACAAAGTGAATTTCGTGTTTTGATAAAACATTGCTTTCTGATTGGAAAAAATACTGTTGAAGCAAAGCAATGGCTTGATAAGTATTACGAAACATCTGCCCCAGCCAAGTCAACCGTAAAATATTGGTTTGCCGAATTTCGTCGTGACCGTACCACCACAACCGACGCACCCCGTTCAGGAAGGCCAAATGAGGCAGTTACGCCGGAAAATATAAAAAAAATTCGTGAAATCGTGCTAGCTGACCGCGAAGTGAAATTGAATGAGATAGCTAACACCATAGGCATCTCAAAGGAACGCGTTGGTCATATCATTCACGAATGTTTGCACATGAGAAAGCTTTGTGCGCGATGGGTGCCGCGTTTTTTAACAATTGATCAAAAAGACCAACGTGTCAGACTTTCGACAGCGAATCTGGCATTGTTTAACCGCAATAAGGAGGACTTTTTGCGGCGTTTTGTGACAATGGATGCAACATGGATCCACCACTACACTCCGGAGTCCAATCGGCAGTCGGCTGAGTGGCTTTTGCCTGGTGAGAGTCGCCCGAAGCGCCCAAAAACGCAACAATCGGCGGGAAAGGTTTTAGCTAACATTTTTTGGGATTCGCACGGCATATTATTCATCGACTATCTTGAACATGGTAAAACAATCAATAAACAATATTACTGTGCTTTATTGGATCGTTTGGACGCTGAAATTAAGGTGAAACGGCCTCACATGGCGAAGAAAAAAGTGCTCTTTCACCAAGACAACGCACCCGCTCATTCTGCTCGCGATACGACCGAAAAATTGAAGGAATTACGCTACGAATTGGTTCCCCATCCACCATATTCGCCAGATCTAGCACCGAGCGACTATTTCCTGTTTCCCCGGTTGAAAATTTGGCTCTCTGGCAAGCGATTCTACTCCAATGAAGAAGTCGAGTTGGAAACAAACGCCTATTTTGAGGGACTTGACTCGAACCACTACAAAAGTGGTATCGAAATGTTAGTGGATCGCTACAACAAATGCATTACTCTAGATGGAGATTATATCGAAGAATAAAACAGTTTTTTCACTTAAATTATCGTTTTTTCATTGGTAGGCCATAGACTTTTCAGCCTATGTAGTACATTCCTATATTAAAATAAATATTGTGTTATTTTATAGTGACATTCCTGTCACATCTAATGAGTACAACATAATTTGATACGAACATGAACTGCTCTATGGCAGAAATTAACACAGATTTCGATAAAGACTAGGAGTATTCAGCATTTCAAAAATTATTGAATGAAATAGTAGACCAACTATCGAATGGAGTTGAATATATCTTAAATTATCACAATGAAAACATATAAATCAGCTTTAAACATTGAACAGTAACCAATCAATCAATAAAAACTAAAACACCGTAACAAAACAGTGAAATCGACTTATAATTAAATACAAGATATTTTGTGTGCTATAACTAAATTTCGGTAACGAATTGCTGACTTTTCATTACCTTATCAATAATTCTTAATTCCTACGACTAGATTAAGAGATTATTTTCCATTTATTCATAAATGTAATTTTAGTTTTAGTCATTCAATAGGATCGCTTAGAATGAAAATGAGCTCTTATGTTCTGATTTCGAAAGTTGAACATGAAAAAATGTGAGAATTACAGTGAAAAATGATTATTCTCATTTTTCGGAAAATCCATCGAAGATATGACATCATACGAAGCCGTACAAACTGATGTCTTCAATTTTCTTATCATAACTACGCATCTCCTTTTGTTTTACACGGAAAATATGGAAATAGTTTTACAATAATTTTTACATTTCATTCTCAAATCCAGAATATTGGAGCTCATTTCCATTACAAACGATTCAATTAAAGCAGATTGAATTGATTATTATTAATGAGGCAAGCTGGATGCCGCAGCAGCGGTGGAGATCGGCGTTGAAACGGTCGTAGATAAAGGCAAAAAGGTGGCTGCCGTTGAAAAGACCTTTCCAATTGTAGATAGACTGCTTGTGATTGCTGTGGTCGTTGCCGCCGCGATAACCGTTATAACAAAATTCGATTGTGTCGTTTCGTAATTCGGCGATGGCGTCGACGTTGGATACACTGTTGTCATTGCGACTGACGTTGGCGTTATTGTTGTTGTACTTAATGTCGTAATGACGGCATTAATGATTTCGGTTGTTGCATTCGATGGTGGCGCAACAGTTGCGATATATGGATATTTTGGACACTCATATTTGATCTGATCGCCGAGCATACTATCGAATACGTAGCCGATTAATGAGCCAGCTGTCAACCCAATATTATAGGAAAGTGTCATCATATTTCCGCAGGCTTCTCTCAACGTCGCTGGTACTTTGGATGGTGCAAACATCATCGGCAGCGATCCAGCCAAGCCATTAGTAATGCCAAGGGCAGCGGTGAATATAAACGCTGGCGTCTCACCGACAATGATTGGCTGCGATCTAGGGGCGCAACACAACAATAATAGCGGCACTAAGCAAATGCGCATTGTAGACAGTAGAATTAATTGACGTCTTGACCAAGCATATGGAACTGATGCCATCACCTATTTGGACAAGAAGCATTTTTTTTAAATGTTGCTTCGGTTTTGACATTGATCGTGGATGATTCAATAATTTTTCATACCTTTCCAATAACATCGGACGTGTTAAACATAAACATCAGCAAAACGGGCATCCAATTTCCCAAATTGCATGAAACAATTTCGGCCTCAATGCCAGGGTACAAGGATAATGTCACACAATACGCGAGTGCGATACAAACCATATATGGATATATGGCTTGTGCGACTGTCCATCTTGTTTCAAGGCCATTGCGAAAGCTACCAAAACGTCGATTGCCAGCTGCACAGCTAGGCGCGAGGACATGTTCAACCTTGAACGCAACATTTGGCAATGATTCACACATAAGTGGTGGCGGCGGAGTGGATACGGATGGTCCAATCGAGTCTGGCAAATGGTTTAGCGTTTCCAATGCACTTTCGCCGGCACTTGGATTCGATAGCTCATAAACTGGATTGCTAAAACTCAATCCAGTTCCCGATTCCGTATTCACTGCCGACGTTAAATTCAACTGATTTAAATGCTTTTTACCACCTTTCTTTTTTGGCAATGCATTGTATTTGGAGCTCAATGATGAATCATCCATCAGGTCAGACTGCAATTAATAGAAAAAGAAGATTGAAATTATCATTTATAGAGGAACAAAACGTTTAAAATTGAGAAAAAAACAATTTCATAAGAATATCGACATGAACAGTTCAGCAGCAATACAAATAAAAGAACGAAAAATAGGTTCGAATACATACCAAAACTCGATCTTCATCGGGTCGCAGAATAATTTTCGAGCAGGCTTTCATGTGATAGAGGACAAATGGGGAATGAATTGTAGTTGAATGTAATACATAACTGAATCCAATATAAAGCGTTGATGTTAAGAAGAAAACGACAGTGGACACATCATCACTAGCTATCACCAGTTTGATTGAGATGCGTGTGGAAGCGACTAAGAGGCCGGCCAAACTCTCGCCGGCCATTACGGCTTGTGTATACTTTTTCGGGAACATTGAAGCAAATCCATAGAAGCTGGATTGTTGAACCGTACACCCGATTGCGGCCAATGAAACGGCCACCAAATTCATAGAATACGCTGTTTTCGCCTCAAACATGTGCCAGGCAACCTCACATATCGCCACAAAACATAATGTGCTCAACGATACGACATATCCAAAAATAACGCGCACTTTGAAGGAAAATAGCGACAGAAATATATTATTGCAACAGACTGTAGCGAATGCAACAATTATGTATGTCATTGACATGTCCAGCGCTACATGGTTGTTCGGGAATCTCTTGTGCCAGTAGTCGGATGCCATAATAAAGCTGAAAAATCAGTTGCAAAGAATCTACGTTAGATTTATGTGCACCGCAATTTTGTTTTTTTTGTCTATTGGCGAATGTGTAACGAACCTGTTGTAGGGCAAGACAAAACCGATACCAGCCGCCACTAATGCAATGTACAAAATGCCATTGCGATCTTGCGGCGGTGATGTTTCCACATCTGGACTGTCAGTTGATTCGAGTCGATTGCGTTGTCTTTCCAATGGTTCGTATGTACTCTCTTGGTGTGGCTCCATTTCCATCATGTTGAACGGAAAATAAACTGAGTGTATGCGTTGGCTAGGATGATACTACATAAAATCCCACCACCTGCTTGCACTACACTCGATGAACGAAATGCTGCAGCTTTTCAATTTCACCGCTGAACAAATGAAAATACGGTGATAAATCATGATGAATTTATATGTTTAATGCTATAATGATGTGGGATTTGATATAGTCTGTTTCCTATGTTGTGCATGGAAAAAGCACATTCTCACATTTCAACTTTGATTTTTGCATTTTATTCCCGACCGCTGTCGACCACATCGGGTTAAGAATTTTGCGTAAGAGTTCTATATGAAATTAATTGACTGATATTTTCTTTACATTGTACCTAAATAGTGTCTGAATGTATACAAACAATGAAAAGCACGCATAACACTGATGACGCCACTTGGAATCGCCTAATTACACGTAACCAGGTGAAAATATATTGAAACAAACGTAAAACTACATAAAAAATTGTACCCCATTCATTTTTTCTGCATTTTCATTAAATTCCTTCCCGAATGTTACACCGATTGTTTCAGATAAATTCAAAATTTTATGTAATTGAAATCGATTTTCTGTATTTTATTGCTCTTATTCAATCATGATTTCAATGACATTTGTAAAAAGCGGAGGTAATACGTTGTATATTAGATACGTTTAAGGTGCTTTGCAGCTAGATTGATTTTCACGACTCAATTGAAATTCATCGTTGAAAGAGTGCAGAACGTAAAAATCACAATACAATTGTTACATGAATACCGAAAGAGCTATTTATGATCACACAAAAAGAGAAATCAACTCACTTACAAGGTTTTAATCCTATTGTTGGCTTTTTACTGTTCGAATGGATAGGAATACTTCGCTACCCGAATAGATTTAACGTGCACCGTTTAAAAACATGTTTTTATTATTTCACTTTTGATAGACCAATTCACATTTGGCCAGTGCATACTTTTCGAAAATGATTTTCAACATATAAATTTGATGAATTGCGGCTGACTACCGAATTGCAACTCAACGTGCTGTGTTGATACTCGTTTGACATTAATTATGATTTTTCAGCATTTCTTGCTGTAGTGTACACATGTTCACAGAGGTTTGCATATATGGAGATTCTTATTGTGACTGTAACAAAAATCACATCTGCGCACAATTTTCCTTACTCACACTACTCTCTCTGTTCTCCTTCCATTTCGAAGTGCCATCTGTATTCCAATATCCAAATTGAATTAAGAATTCTCGAATTTCATTGAAAGTAATTTTATGAAAACAATAGTACGCGAGTTTTGGAATATTCAATTTTTATCAGCTCTGTAGGCAACAGCTGTTTTATTTTGGCTTATAAATGTAGCTTGTATAAAAAAGAGATAAGAGCAAACGTGATGAGTCAGTTGAGAGGTCAATATATTATTTTGTTTACAAACCACTTCACCCAGAATATGACGTTTTTTTCCGTTTGAAGATAGAGTAACTCCTTTTCGGCGTTAAACATTAATGTACAATACAAACGAGTAAATTTACTCTAGTTAGTACTCTAGGAATGACTAATAATGAGCTTGGAACAAACAGCTAATATAATATCAAAAATCTAGAGTTCATTCATCATTATTCATTCATTTTTCCTTATCAGACAGTTGCTCTTTTGGAACATGAATTGTTGCGCTCAGGCCTATATTTCAATAATTCGCATAGAATCCGTGAACTTGTGCCTTTGTAATGTTTTTACCCAATGTTTCCGGGCGTTGTTAAGTTGTTTCACTGTTTTTCGGTTGTAGTCAAACAGACTTATGACCAACCCGAGGGACAAAAGGTATCAAGATGACCGAGAAAACTGCAAAATGACCGACAAACACCAACAGAATATCTTCATTAGCCAAAAAAGATCGAACAATATTGAAATATAACCAAATGCATGCTGCTCTCTCTTCATCTCTCTGTCTTCACCCTGCTACTCCCATACAGCGTAATATTAGTTTCTATATTTCTCTCTCTCTCTCTCAATATTGTATCGCGATAAATATCATATTAGCGCAGTGATATTTCGTGTTTTTCTATTTTGAAAAATACAGAAAAGCGGATCGAACACGCATTATTTCAACATATATTGTAATACCAGCATGGTAAGCAGAATTTTCTGTATCAAAAAATGAAAGCAGCATTAATAATGACTCCAAATGTTGTGTTACGAGGATGATAAGAAGCGGCAATTTCGGCATTCTATTTTGGTCACATACAATATTTCCTAATCTCTTAAAAGGAACATGCATTGCAAAGCAGTGTTGAAACTGCTTGTGATTGCTTTGCTTGGACAATGAAATCTGTAGTTAACCGACGGAATTTGATAAGCTTATTCGAGTCGCAGCTTTTTGCCGTTCTAAGTGCTATGTGAACCATTAGCTGCCATCCGCTATCAAAAACCAAAAGTTTAAACTCTCATATCAATATAACGAAGTATATGAAAAAAAACTACCAGTCAAGAGTATAAGCGAGCTACAGATCAGCCAAAAGTTCATTTGGTGCTCCGTTTCCGAAGTGTTAATAAGTGTTCAAGTGGAATTCAAATATCAAGTGAATTAATTAGTTAGCAAAAATTGTGATATTGAAACGAACGATTGGTAAGTGCTGTAAAACGATTCTTCAATAAGGATATCAGTGTTGCAAAAGGTAATTTTTTTCAATGAAAGGTGTCATATTTTTCATTGATTTTCTGAATTATTAATGCAAGTTCCAATTAAGCTTCCGATGCCGGAAGTGAAACGAGGAACAAGAAGCCTAAAAGTGTTAATTGATCAATATAAGTGATTTATACCCAAAGGATTATCTTCCGTTTTTACGGATTAATTTCGATCATTTGTAATTAGATTTCTTTGCTTAATCGAGCTTTCATCAATTCGAAATGCCTTTAGTCGAAATTGAAATGAAAAAAATTAATTGAAATTCAAAGAATATATTTAATAATAAATGGAATAATTGAGAATGCTACAAAATATGTGAATAACATAAGTCGTTGCATGATTTGAATTCGTGCTGTTTTTTGTGAAGAGTTCAACGACAAAAGTCGTAAAAGTTCGTTGTTGACCGGAAAAGTTGCACAACGGTTGTTTATGAATCTGTGTCGGATGTGATAATGTGAATCCGAAATTAATAAATCATGTTGAATTTTCAGTGTTTTCGGTGTACTCGTTGTGAAGCAGCCTGATATGAAAATGAGCGCGTTTTGAAGTAACCAAATCTAATCTTCGTGGTTTTGCAATCGACAAAAAACCAAAACAACTTCAAATTGCAGAGAAATGGCAAAGTTTAAAACAATTTTACTATATATAACGGTGTTAGCCATTGTCACATCGACTTTGGCACAGCAACAAAATAGAAGGAATGGACAAACAGTGTTATCGACAGCGAAGAGGACGCAAAATGCACCAATAGCGGGCAACAAGCAATCGGGAAAACGTATGTGTGAACTGTTCAATTCATATGATATTACCGTTATTTCCTTTATTTATGCCGATATGATCTTTTTATGCAATTCATCGCTGAAATTGTATTCTTTGAAAGGAGTGGATGTCCAATTGACAAAAATTCCAATTTGAAATTTAGAAATGATCAGAACGGATGTGATAAGCAAACATGTACAAGCTTACGAATTTCTAAAATAACTTGACATTTGGCCTCGTGCCATTAGGTAATACTTATCTCGAAATTTTGTGGACATTAGGCATTTGTTCAGCCAGTAGAATATGTCATGCTCATGACTTGATCTTTATTTCCCTTTATAAAATTTATAAAACATGTAATGAATTGAATACGTTCGTTCACAAACAAATTCATTTTTGTGAATACAAATGATTATAAAGTCATTCTTATTTGACCGCATTACAACACATGTTTTAATAGATTTACAGAAAAGAAATCATTTTATTGTTTATGATAAGATAAAAGTTTCTCAATTCGACGAAATTGAATTCATATTGTTTTCCTTCGAGAAAATTGCGTGTCTAATTGCAAAAAACGTTTCAGCGATGCGCGATCAAGAATATGATGATGATGATAATGATGATGATGATGTTGATGTTGAAGAAGTGGAGGATAATGTTCGCACACAAACGAATCTAGGAGGCTCTAATCGTATTGTTGGTAAATGTCGCGATTCGAATAATATATATAAACGTGGAAGTTTTCATTTATTATTTTCTCATTTTCGAATATTTGCAGCTCCATTCTCATGTGATTATGAAGGAAAGCGTTATCGACCAAATGAGAGATTCAGAGGCGGTGTCAATGGATGTGCTGAATGCATTTGTATTAATGGAAACCCGGATTGTGATGAAAGGAATTGTGAAATACTAGTTGAACCACCAGAAAAAACAACGACAACAACAACAAAAGCTCCTGCAGTTCAGCCAGACCAACGTGGCAATGAAAAAGGTCCATCGCCGCCTAATTATTCCTATTACGGAAATCTATTAACAGACGTAAGTGGCGCACAGAAAGGACCCCCAGAACCATTGAATTATGCGCCAGATCAGTTTTCATATATGCAAAGTGGCGCACCTGGATCGCGTGGACCTCCAGGTAATTGGATAATAAAATATTCACTACAGTTCAATTACAGCGCTCAATAAATATTAAAATCATCAAATTTTCTAGGACCGCCCGGCCACCCTGGGGCACCAGGACCACAAGGCATACAAGGTAATTGGGAATTCAAATCAAGCGAATGCCATGACATTCAAAGTCAATGGAGATTTACTCTTTTCTCAATTTTTTACTTGATTTTCTAATAAAAAAAAATATTAATTCTTCTGTTTTTCTGCAGGAATTCCCGGTGAAGCAGGTCAAGCAGGTCCACCAGGTCAAAGAGGGCCACCAGGAACGCCGGGATCACCAGGTATTTCATTTTTCGTCGAAATTAAAAATTGTCCATTGATATTTTGAATACAAATAGGAAAGGACGGAGCTCGTGGTGACGATGGAGAGCCTGGTTCACAGGGTGTTGCTGGACCTCCGGGACCCAGAGGATTGCCTGGTAAGTCAAGGAATAATAGAATCAAACGAAGTTAACAAAACATAAAATGACTATTTAATCGTATGAATCTCATTTGATTTCTAAGGTATTTCCGGTTTGCCTGGTCCGAAAGGACACAGAGGATTTACTGGTGATAATGGGGCAAAAGGTATTCACAGCGATTCACAGTAAAAGAAATAGAATTATAGATTGCTGAGTAAAACCATCAAATTTTGATTGTGTATCAAAATAGGTGATAGAGGAGAGGCGGGCGAACGAGGTCAGCCGGGCGTTGGTTTACCGGGACCCCCAGGAGCTCCGGGAGGCATAGGAATGCGTGGTGTTGAAGGACCACCTGGCCAAGCCGGTTTGTGCATTACCTTTTACTTTTAACTGCTTTGAACAAACTGAGATTTTTTCATGATTGTTCCCTTATCTTTAGGTGCGCGTGGTAGCGATGGTGCAATGGGACCAATTGGCCCAGCCGTATGTATACTCCGACTGAAATTATTTTCCATTTTTCAAAACCGTCATTCCTGCATATTTCAAGCAATTTGTCTGCCTCATTCAATCTAGGGACCGCAAGGAAAACCAGGAGTACCTGGATTTCCTGGAGCACCAGGACTCAAAGGTGACACCGGATTACCGGGAGCAAAAGGCGATCATGGTGCACAAGGTAATAATTTTAAATTACATGGAAGTATATTTGTCATCATACATTCAACATATCGATTTCAGGACATCCCGGTGAAATGGGTCCAAGAGGAGCAGACGGCAAGGATGGAATAGACGGAAAAGATGGTCCAAAGGGAGACAAAGGACATCCTGGTAAGACTTGTTCCACACAATTTCTTCATTTAATTGAAAATTAGTCATACATTTCAGATAGTTATCAATTGATTAGAAAAAAAGATTTGTTTGTTTTTTCCTGTATACAAATTGCAAGTGCCGTTGTTCTAATCAGTGATTCCTAATCACCATTGCTCTATTTAGGTTTACAGGGACCCAATGGACCTCCTGGATTCCCAGGCCAAAGAGGTCCTCCTGGAACTGATGGAATCCCTGGTGAAATGGGACCAAAAGGAAATCCGGTACTTTTTAGAGAACTTTTATTGAATAAAGCCTGAGTTTTTTTTCAAATGCTTAATGAATTTCTATGTTTAGGGCATGCCTGGTGAACGTGGTCAAAAAGGTGAATGATCATTCCGCACAAAGTCCATATACTTGAGTGAAAGTATTGAGTTTATTAACTGGGTTATTTTATTTTGAAAAGGTGACACTGGAATTAAAGGTGATGTGGGTGCTAGCGGACCAAGAGGTGTCCCTGGAACTCCTGGCACCGAAGGGCCTCGAGGAAAACGTGGAATGCGCGGACCAACTGGATTAGCAGGTATTTATAAAACACCAATTGTTCGATATTCCTTCACTTCATAATTTTTTTTCGGTAAATTGACACAGAAAACTTTGCGAAATTACCTTTATCAATAATGTGAAAAAATCAAAGGAGCGCAACAAACATACAAACGCGGTAGGGCTCGTAGTTGACTACGCTGTGTATTTTGCATAGTGTATTCAGGACGAGCAGTCTCATCGTTGCGCTCCCGATTCAATACTCGAAAAATGATTTATTATATTATATTGTTCTCGTTCGGCCATTGTGTTAACTGATGTGACACACAGATTGATACCAATGTATAATTTAAGTTGTAAGTTAATATCGAACCATTCTAAAAGGTAAAGTTCTGCTTTAATTTAACATACCTCGAGCACTGCAACAACGACGAAACATAAATCAATAGACTGATCCGAAACGACTAGCGCTTCTTATCATTATTTGAGATATTTCATTTCATTTTATACCTTTATTGCCAAAAGAATTTGTCTTCAACTTTGTAGGTATTGTAGTTGGGTTTCGTGCATATATATTTTTATAAGTGAATTGTGAAACTGTCATTTTGTTCTATTCGATGGTTTCTCAGAAATCAAGCTTATGTAAAAGCATATAATACGAATATGTGGTGTTTAAAATCTGAAAAAAAAAACAAAAAAATGGGTTTATGGTTGAAGTTCGTTGTCATTCCATCAAATCAAACCGTTTTAAAAAGTTCACGAGTACAGCAGATACTGGTAGCATCTTTAATATAAATCTTCTTCTGTCCGACAGCGATCATTAGAAGTACACATTTTTGCACGTCTAATGGTGAAATATACCATGAAACTTGATAGAATAGATTGCCAATGACCTCAAATGATTCTGTTACACGATCACCACTATGACAAATTAGGTATAGTAATAGAATATCGGTCGATGAAAGAGCTATGATGCGCAAAATTTCCAAATATTCTCCAATTTCAAGAAGCTGTAACAAATAAGAAGAAGTCAATGCAATGAATTGAGAGAAAAAGAAGGTTTCTAAAAAATATAATAACCATATGAACTTGCAGAAATATGCTACAAAATGATAGCATACAGAACAGGAGGTAAACAAAAACAATCCCACTATTGACGTCCGAAACACAATTTACAAATCTAAAGAAATGGACGAAGAGAGCATTCGATTAAACTAAATTCGTTGGCTCAAGTCAAGCTACTGAACTCTTTTCCTTTCGAATGGAAATTGATGATGGAAATCAGTTTTGGTTTGAGCTCAAAATATTCCCCGACGGAGGTCCCGTGCACTTTTGCAATAATATCTGCATCGAAATCACGAAGATCATCCTCAATAATGGGTGCAAATTTTGTCGAAAAAAAACAAAATCCCGCGATTTGAATTGATAGGATCACGAATAATTCCACAATAATGAATAATTCCAGTGACTGAAATACTGCACAACACAAATATCCAATGGGTGTCTTCAAATTGAATGGGTATCTTGAAATATGCAAGAATAGAATCAAATAGAATGGAATATTGTCAGCAAAGCCCTTCAAATTCATTTCCTAAAATCTTACGAGGCCGGGAATATTTGCTGAAAACTTTCATTAGAGTAGTTCATCGAAATATATCGGAAGATAGACAATGCAATCGAAGAAATGATATAAAATGGTATTTCCAATTGCACCAACAAAAGCTGCACAATTTTCGAGACTTTCTCGACATTTTCAATGGTTTTCCCAAAAATCGTGCTCACAATCGGTTTCTTGCCATCTATTTCATGAAACAAATCTGTTATTTATACACTTTCCTAATGTGCTTTTGAAAAGCCAAAACACAATTATTACTTTCTGAGCTTCAACACTTACGTTGTTCAACAATTGCATCCAGTTCTGTGTATAATTTTGCTTGCTTTTCTCGATTCCAAAAATAAAGGGCGTACCATGTTAGGCCCAATGAAGCACCCAACACATAATAGAAACTTGTTGCGTATTCGGTAAATGTTTGAGCCGTAAATGAAAAATACCAAATGATTGTGATCACATTTGTTATCAAAATTACGAATACAACATAATTCCAAAGAAATTGGAGAGTTTTTGTTGGGCGATGCCATTCCATTAGTCCCACGAATCGCAAATACATTTTTATCGACTCGAACGACTTCATTTCAAATAATTTTTATTACAGAATGTTTTGCAATTTGAGTTTATTGATTCACGTTTCGTTGTCATCGACACACTAAAATCATCTTGAAAATCTACATAAGGATTTTATAGCCGAATCGAACCAAAATTGTGCTACTTCTGTTACTTTGATCATGGAATATTAATCGATGGCATGTGTGGTGTAACAAGCGCAATTTAAACAATTATCTTCGATGTTGAATGTTAATTATATCACATTGCTGTCGCCTCATCTCATTTTGATTGGAAGCTCATTTGAAAGTTTTAACATTCATTTTCCATTTTTCGAAAACTAGGTGAAAACAGACCTGCACTTTCGTATTGTCATTCATATGGATGAAAGCTATGTAAAAAAAACTTCCGAAATTCATTGTCATTTGTATTAATTAGTGTATGAATAATAAATATAAAATGAAACTTTTTTATTAGGTAAATTGCGGTTACGCAAAAGACTTGAAAACACATAATGTTTGTGTCAATTTTGTTCCGTAAATTTAATCGATCGAGCTCATTGACATCTTTCGAACAAACCAAAAATTAGTTTGTGATGGCAAGAGCTGGATACGGTTTAAGGATTGCGCCTCTGCTGTGTTGTATTTTAAATGCAATTAAAATGCTTAATAACTTCCTATGAGTGTTTCGGGTTTTTTTAACTTTGAAAGTTTGGCAAGATAGTTGGGCTGAGCTCCAAGGTAATTGGCTTAATATACACAGGTCCGCCAGTCAAATGAATTGTGTAGATACACTAATAAAAAATTGGTTTAGAATATTTAAACCGTGGTTAAAAATCACTTAATTCAAACATTTTTCCCGAATTTTGTAGTAGTACAGAAGTTTTTCTTTACATAAAAAAACCTTTTTTGAATATTGAATATAAATCAAAATATTGGAGTGTCGAATTGATATAGAAATTCGTACTTCCAGTTGAAATGCCAAAATTCAGTTGCACACAGATTTGCATAGTGGTCAAAACGTCAGTATCAAACATGCGCGACAGTTTCAACGTTGCATAACTTTTCGACCATAATATAAACAGGCGCACAACTGAATTTCGACTGGAAGTGCACATTTCTACACCATTTTGGCACTTCAATATTTTGATTTCTACGCTATATTCAAATTGGGCTATTAAATACAAAAAATACTTTTTTAGTTAAATTCGGGACTTTTTTTTTAAATTTAGTGATTTAAACCACGGCTCAAAAATTCTAAAACATTTTTCTATGAGTGTACGAGCATTAAAAAACAATATATTTATTATATAATATAACGTGGCAGCTGACTTACGCATACGTTCGACTGACTGCGATTGCCAGACATATCTGAGAAGGAATGTTTTTGATATTTTGCCCATAACACTCATCCAAGTCGTCCGAATAGATTTTTTCAGAATATCATTATAAAGCTGGCATTGAATACATTCTAACTTTTTGTTCATGCCTTCTATGTTTTGTTGTTTCATATCTTTTATTGATTCGGATTTATCATTGATCGTTTATTTTCAAACAACAATAATGGAATTTAAATACATAAAAATAAATAGCGCCATGTATTCCAATAGGCTGTCCAACACAAAAGAGGATATTATAATCGATAGTGTTGAATTTTCTCGTTGGAATAATTAAACATTTTGTTGCAACAAAATCCATAAATTATAATAATTCCTTAAGCTCACATTGAAACTTTGATAACGAATATAAATATCAGCAGTTATTCCATTATAAACAATTAACGAATATTTTTCCTCGAATTCGAGTTTTAAAAATCGAATTCGCGTAGCACCATAAAATAGGTATAAGCAGTATTTATAATCTACAAAGAAAAGCAAATATTTGATTTGACAAATTGTAAGAGTGGCTCAATTGCTTTTTGTACAAACCTTTTTGAAGAGCTCACGAGTGCAGGCGGTGCCATTCGACGCTTCGATATAAACTTTTCTTTGTCCAATTACAACCATCATTGACAGACTCTTTTGCACGCTTAATGGTGCCATATACCAAGCCAGCTGATATATTTCATCGCTGCTGTCCTCAAAGCGTTGTGTTATGCGTTCACCGTAATGGCAAAATAGGTACAGCAAAAATACATCAAACGACGCAAGGGCCAGAATTCGCAAAATGTCCAAATAATTTCCAGCTTCAAATGACTTCAAAGTGAATTCCAATAAATCATTGAACAAATGCATTTAAAAATGATAAACAGAATAAAGAACAAACGGAAAAAATGAAATTACCATATTAACTTGAAGCAGTACACTGCAGAATGTTAGCAAACAGTAGAGAAGCCAAGCAAAAACAATGCCACTATTTGCATTCGACACGCGATCAGTAAACCTGAATTCATGATGCAAATATTTTTATTGGATACAAAATAATTTTTCAATATTTTGAAAGTTTGATTGAACACTTAACTGTCTTGCCTGTGTGTGAAATTTGATGATATTAATCAACTTTTGCTTTAGTTTGAGGTGTTCGTCAGTTGATATCTCATTTTTATTGTGATTTGAAATAATATCTCCATTGAATTCTTGAAAATCGTCTTCAAGGTCGGACACGAACTTTGTCAAGAAATAACTGTATCCAATGTTAAAAATTAACAC
This sequence comes from Obolodiplosis robiniae, assembly GCA_028476595.1. NCBI lineage: Eukaryota > Metazoa > Arthropoda > Insecta > Diptera > Cecidomyiidae > Obolodiplosis > Obolodiplosis robiniae. The sequence continues at coordinate 4,447,060 of CM052015.1, read as the reverse complement.
GACCACGCCATACTTTGCCAAAGTGTAAACAGCCAACATTTGATGAATAGCACAGGCAGTGTATCCAATGGGCGTTTGCCAATCAAATGGGTACCTTCAATTTGATGCAAGCAAAATGGAGAGAAATCAGTGAGAATATAAATTAGAAGAGCTGATAAAATAGAAACAAGCAAACAAAAATTCAAATTGGAAAAATGAAAAAGCTCACGTTGCTGGAAACATTTGCAGAAAGCTCTCTTTTGAGTGGTTCGAAGTAATATAACTGTAAACAGTCAAGGTAACAGCGGAAATGATGAAAAATGGTATTTCAATTTGTACCAATACCAAATTGACCATTTTCGACATTTTTTCTACTTTTTTGTTGGTTTGTTCGTAAATTTGAATTGCCACAGGCTTACGACATCCTATTTAAACAAAATTTAACTATGGATTCTCGCATCACAAAATTATTCACAGACAAATTAATAACTTACTCGTCTCAATTATTGTATCAAAATCAATGTAAAGTTCTTCATAGATATTTCGCTTCAAGAAGTAGTGAATGTACCATGCAAATATCAGCACATAATTTAACACATAATAGAAACCTTCCGCGTATTCCTCGAATGTTTGGGCCGTAAAGATGAAAAACCAAAATGTCACAGCGAAAGAACTGATGAAAATTCCGAAGAACATAAAGCACGAAAATATGCGATATGACCATGCCCATGATTTTGACTCATAATCCATTAGTCCGCATATTTTCAAATAATCTTTTAGCGTTACAAATGTCTGCATTCTGAAGAGCTTTTGATTTTGAACAAACTATTAAATTCAGCTCTTGTGTGAAAATTATTCATTTGTTTTCATTTGATTATTCTTAGTGCAACGGCTTGTTTTGCGATTTGATGATTCAGGAAAGAGTTTATCGAAAGCTATCTGTGGACTTTGGCCCAAGGATTTGATTGAATTCACAAACCTTGCAATCTTCTCGGAAAGAACAAAACAAATGTTTATTTCTTTGCTTTTACATGAGAATTCAAACAAATTCCGGTTTTTGGTTTGAATTCAATGCAGTCCGTCTCAAGTTCAACTGGCAATAAGTTTTTTCAAAGCCTTTTTATATGAAATTTCATCGCAAATTCACTTCAAAAAGAAGTTGTACTTGTTAAATAAATTATGGTTTTAAATGAACAAACGACGATTTTATTTTACTTCATTCAATTTTGATGCAGCTGCATATGTTTCACATTAACCCTCTGATGTGCCGCCTTTTGATAGGCTCGAAGGGGAGAGCTATGAAATGTTTATGCGAAATGAAACCTCATTTCCGACCGATTATTTTCATGTAATTTTTTTTCTATTACAACTTCATTATCAATAATAATTTTATTTCATTTCATTTATTTTATTTTATAATAATCAATCATTTACATTTGGCTGTTTCAAAATTATTCCCAGCGCTGAGACGAATGTGTTCAGTAGAGGGTTAAGAAACATTAATATGAAGATGATTTTAATGAAGAATAAACACATTTCCAATATTCAGCTTGTTTAAACCATTCATTTTTATATTCAGAAAAGCTCTTTTGCTGCTTTGCCATTTTATGGGATCGAAAGCAAATCCTTTTGAACATTACGATTGGTTTTGTGAATATCATATACAAAGGAATGTCGCTGTCCATTTACAAGAATGGAAAATAGCGTTTTATTGGGACTACCTACAAATACACTTCAAAAGACGCGGTCAAGCTAAGACCTTCGTTTAAATGAGCATTAAAATAAAATCGTTCAAATTTCAAGTCATAAGAAACGGGTCAAAAGTAAATTTAACGTGCGGACCTTAGACAGCAAAACCCACATATCATAGATAAATATTGATTCATTAAATTTATCGACGAATATAGCTGAAGTGGGTGGAACACGCATTTAAAATCGTTTGGTTGTAGCTTGACTCATTATAGAACGCGCACCTTATGAAAACCAAATCTCATGAGTTTGATCTCATAAATAACATCTCCAATATCCATGAATCGTAGTGTTATTCGATCATCAAAACAGCGAAATATTGAGTATTATTAATACTCCATTTTGAAATTGCTACAAAAAATTGTTTCATTTAAATGAGTACACACACAAAAAAAGTTGAATACTGAATTCGATTACTATTTTTACTTTGTGCGCTTATAAGAGTACATTTTTATCATTTTTTTGTTGAAATTATATTGAACATTCTATTTTAATTTGAATTAGGTCCACCGGGTGAGAGAGGTGCAAATGGATTACCAGGTTTGTAAATCTGAAAGATTTTGAAAATGTTGTCAGTGACATAAATGGACTCATCAATCTCTTTACTTCGTTTTACAGGTCTTGCAGGAGCAGAGGGACCAATGGGGCCGAAGGGACATCCTGGAGATTTAGGTTTCTATCATACAATTTTTTCAATTTTCTGTTAACTTAAAGATAGAATTTTCTGACATAAATATTTGTTACTATTGAAAATGTATGCTGATTTCAGCTAAAACTGTATTCAAATGACGACTCACTTTATTAAAATCGAGAGAAAAATTAGCACGTTTTTATAATTTATGAATTCATCCAAAGCTTATCTATGACTTTTCATTTCAATACAGTTTTTCAATGATCCATCAAATGTTTAAACCTCATGATTTCTGTGTGCGTCTATTTTTGTTGTTGTGTTTCTTGATAATCCAAATAATTGAACACACCGACAATTTTCCACAGGTCCCGCAGGTGCACCAGGTCCAAAGGGAAGCATTGGTAATGAAGGTGCTCCAGGTGTACCCGGTTAGTATTCAAAATTTGGAAATAGTCTGTAAAAACAGGAGTTTGTCGATTGGAAATGGAATGAACCAACGAATATACGGTTTTACATATTTCAGGTCCAATTGGTATGAGAGGTATGCCAGGAAAAATTGGACAACCAGGAGTGCCAGGTAATTTTTAAATGCCACATCAGCATTGAAAAAATGTTATTTGCCGAATTGAATACCGACACATAAATGGATATTGAACATAATTTGAACACTTTCAAAGGTGAACGTGGGCCGCAGGGATTACAAGGGAAACAAGGAGAACTCGGCCCGCAAGGTAAAAACTATCTATCACCATCATAGATATAATTATTTGCAATGATTTTAATGATTTGTTATATAAATCGGTAGGTATTCAGGGACCTCCTGGACCAATGGGCATACAGGGTGACAAAGGATTGACTGGCGAACGTGGCAAAGATGGTGAACGTGGTCTTATCGGTAAGTGTTGCTGAGACATACAGAACAAATCCAGCGCAACGAATGCATTTCCTATTATATAAATAATTTATTTCACATATTACATCGAAAAGGTCCACAGGGAGAGAGAGGAGAGACAGGTCAAAGAGGTAATTGATTTATTTGAACATCCGACCATGAAACGTTATTACATTTTAAACGATTTGTTCATTCATTTTTGGAAAAGGTCCACCTGGAACCAAAGGCGATAGAGGAAACGATGGAGAACGTGGAGAACCTGGAATTCAGGGACCCAGAGGCATCATGGTACGTTCGAAAAAAATATTGGGAGAGTTTAGCCATTTTCCATACATGCAAAGTGCATTTTAGCACAAATTGTTGATAAAAGACGTCGTTTCATTCAATTATTAATTTTATTTATTTTTCATTTTTTATGTAGGGAATGCCTGGAGCTCAAGGTTTGTAAATATTTTAATTATTTGAATCAATTTAAGTTTGGTACTCACGTTCATTACTAATCCAATTTCATTAATGAAGGTAATGTTGGTGCGACCGGTCCAACTGGTGCACCCGGATCGCCTGGGCCAATTGGGCCAATTGGGCCACGTGGCATCCGGGGTGAGGTATGATATAAATCATTATCAATTCTTATTTTGGATATATTCTACGAATATTTTTGATACAGCGTGGAGAACGAGGTGAACGTGGTTCAACGGGATTGGCTGGAAATCATGGTGAAAAAGGGGAAAGAGGAGAAGTGGGAATAGATGGCACTCCTGTAAGTTCAATTAAACTAACCTAAACTTTCTGACAAAATAAATCATTTATTCATTATATGTTTCTGGATTTGTAGGGTCCACCAGGTCCTATGGGCTTGAAAGGTCAAACTGGTTTGCCTGGTATTGGATTGCCTGGACAAAAAGGAGATCGAGGTTAGAGCTCAAACTATTTAATATGGTCCAAAGAAAACTGCTGTTCTCGACCAAAAATGAACCGATTTGAATCATTCCCAATTGCTGAAATGTTGTCTTTTTGTAGGTATTCAAGGTGTTAAAGGGGAACCAGGAATCCAAGGTCTCATTGGTCCACAAGGAGCACCGGGTATGTTTTTCTCCTCACAAAATAAAAAAAAAAAACAAAAATTTGAAAAATGCATCATTTATTTCTTGCTAATTGTAATCGAATACAAATTGAATTCTTTCAGGAAGGCCCGGAGAACGAGGTCCGGTAGGACCACAGGGAACAGTTGGTATGTAATAAATCATCATCAATTTCAGAATTCGAACGATAACTTTTTTTCATTCATTTTAAGGACCGCCGGGAGAACAAGGTATCCAAGGACAGAGAGGTTTGACTGGTGAAGTTGGTCAACAAGGCGAGAGGGGAGAGGTATAAATTGTATAGGAAAATACTACAGTCAATTAAGTAAAATCCAACCTCAATATATTTTTCTCTTGTGAACTACGTATTTGGACAAAAAATGATGAAATATTCTACTACATGGAAACGTGTCAACAACTTTTCTTTCCATTTCCTCACAGCGTGGTATTCAAGGACTTCAAGGACTTCAAGGGTAAATATCAGCTTTTGCTTATGTTTTGCAGTGGCTAGTCATGACACTAGCTGTGTCCATTCTATGACTTGACGTTTTCTAAATAAAATGATTTTGTGGTTCAGAAGACCTACCTGTTGTTATTAACTAAACCAAATTTCTCTTCACAGATTCCCAGGAATCCAGGGCATTCAAGGAATAAAAGGAGATAAGGGATTGGTAGGACCAAAGGGTGAAGAAGGTAATTCAAATTGAACTATAAATTACATAATTGTGTGTCAGATAAATATGTTTATTCGATTCATAGGAAAGCAAGGAAGAATTGGGCCACCAGGAGAGCGAGGTCCACAAGGTTTGATTGGATTAGCAGGACCGAAAGGACACAAAGGTGACATGGGCATACGCGGTGAAGTTGGAATGATGGGCATGCCTGGAAAGTAATACAAACTTGCTCTTTGCATTTGGATTTTATTTATAAATTTATCATTTCGAATTTCTCCTTTTTTCGATGAAAAGACAAGGACCACCGGGACCACCAGTAAGATTTCTTAATATTTCGTTGATTGTTGTTCATTATATATTAAAGCAAGGAAATATCCTTTTCTGAAATTTTTTTTGTTCAACTTCAAAACAAGTGAAGCTATTTTGAATTTATATTATTTAAAAAATAAATGAATCATTCCCTCCTAAAGGGGCCACAAGGAATCCAAGGTCCACAAGGAGAAATTGGATTGACGGGTAGGTTTTTTTTCAAATAAAAGTTGTGCTAATTTTGCATAAGTCGATAGATTTTTGTGCTAATAGATTGATTGAAATTGATTGTGTATTTGTTAAGGGCCGAAGGGTGTTGCTGGTGATACAGGACGGCCAGGTGAAACGGGTCCACAAGGATTGCCAGGTTTGTTTAGATGCAATCGAAAATCAGCATAAAAAAAACTGTACGAATTGAATTTCCTCAGGTGTTGATGGGCAGAAGGGAGAAATGGGAGAACAGGGTATACTTTCCATATTATTTCAGATTTTGAAATATCTTCAAACACATTTAAATTAATCTATTTATTCAGGCGCAATTGGTCTACAGGGTGTCATGGGTCCAAAGGGGCATCAAGGTAATTAGCGCTGTGATTTTTTTAGAAAATCTCGCAATACGAAGCGATATAAAAATATATATGATGGATATCAAATCTAATAAAAGCACTTTCAATTTCAAGGTGAACGTGGATTGCCTGGCTTACCTGGAGTGAGTATTTAAGCTTGAAAATATGTTACGTTCATTTCGTTCGAATTACAACGTTTTACCGGCGACAATTTAACAAAATGAACAAATTTGTTTGTATTCACGATAGGTGGCCGGTCAACAGGGCATGCGAGGAATAAGAGGATTGCGTGGTGAAGCTGGAATCGCTGGAAAGCCAGGTTGTTGGATTTGCCTATTTTGACATCTTTTATTTGATGCACACTCTGATTTTGATGGATCGATAAAGTCACACTCATGATTATTTAATGTTTTGAATTGATTGATTTCAGGAAATGAGGGACCACCTGGACCACCTGGATTACAGGTAAATCTTACTAAATATAAATGGATGACATTCAACTTCAATATTTTTGTATGTTTATTTTAGGGTCCACCAGGAAATCAGGGACCGGTAGGTGAACCAGGACCAGAAGGGCAAATAGGTAAAAAGAACATGATTTAATCAAAAAATGGATTGGCTTTCACCTACAAATATTCCAAAAGACACATGGCATTTTAGATGAGCTCAGCTGTTCATTTGATGGAACTAAATTAGAATAACTGTTTGACTTCATAAATTTTAGGAAAACCGGGACCACAAGGCCGACATGGTGAAAAAGGAAGTCAAGGGTTAATTGGATTAGGTGGGCCACCAGGACCGCCTGGATTAATGGTAAATGATCAGTTAAATATTAAAAAAAAATGTTGTAAATAAGCAGTGATTGAAAGTTATTTCATTCATTTAGGGTCCTCAAGGACCAATAGGATTGACTGGGCAAACGGGAGAGCGAGGTTCAAAAGGAGAACAAGGTGAACAAGGTCCTGTAGGTATGCGCGGTAGAATCGGAGCCCCAGGTTCTAGCGGAGAGAAAGGTAAAACCCAATTATTGTATATCATATAACTGCCTTTCGTTAAATTTGACGTTTGGTCACTCATTATGTAAAATAATACATTTTTCAAAGGCGACCGAGGCGAAATGGGTTTGACCGGCATGAAAGGACATCAAGGATTGCCAGGGCCACCAGGTAATTTAGAAATAGGCTCATTCGTCTCAGTTCAGTTGGTGTTGTAAATCAAATCTAAAAATCAATGGATATTTATAAAAGGTGGAAGAGGTCCAGCGGGAGAGAAAGGAGAAAGGGGCAACCAAGGGAATGATGGTTTGATGGGCAGACAAGGTATCCAATTTATTGCCTATTCAGTTCTTAATTTGCACATCAAAATGCTCAATTCCGAATGTTCGTTTCAGGTGAACAGGGACCGAGAGGTCCGCCTGGTCATCCTGGTCAACCTGGTTCTGTTGGGCCCATGGGTATGTAGTTCATTTTCAAAAAAACACTATTTGGAAAATATGAAGAGATCAGCTTATAATTGCTCTGAATTGTAGGTCCGAGAGGTCAATGTAACGACGGGAAGCCAGGAAGTCCGGGTCAACCTGGTACACCTGGTCCACCTGGTCCACCTGGAGAATCGCAAGGATACGATGCGGCAACATTGGCTGCTTTGCTTGGCCGCACATCGACATTGAGTAACAACAAGGGCCCAAGCAGTTTTCAAGAGGATAGTCCGGCCAATCGTATTTTCGGGGACAATAAAATGACAATCGACGAACAGAAGGCTCTTCTGAAAAAAGCATACGAACAATTGAAGAAAAACTATGATAAAATGAATACGCCAACGGGTCAAAAAGATTCGCCAGCTCGATCATGCAAAGAATTAGCATTGGCAAAACCAGACTTGGCATCTGGTGAATACTGGATCGATCCGAATGAAGGAGATAAAAAGGATGCAATTTTAGTGTACTGCGATATGCCAAAGAAAGCCACTTGCGTCAGATCGCAGCCACAGCGTAGCAATAATATACATTATGTTGGCGAAGAAAGAGAAATGTGGCTGAGTGAAATTCACAATGGAATGAAAATTACATACAAAGCAGAAACCAATCAATTGGCACACTTGCAAATGCTTTCAACGCATGCCTCACAAAAAATCACGTACCATTGCAGAAAATCTATTGGTTATTTTGATGCAGAGAATAAAAACTATAAACGAGCACTGAAATTCTTGGCATGGAACGATGCTGAGCTCACAGCGAAAAAGTCACAGCAACTACGTTATGAAGTGATCGAAGATGGATGCAAGGTAAAATGATCTCCTTTCTATTCGCCGAAATTGTTGCAACGATTGAAAATGTTTTATTTTTATTCGCAGTTGCGATCAGACACATGGTCGAAAACTGAACTTATCTACCAAACTGAGCGACCGACACGATTGCCAATAGCTGATGTGGCTGTTCACGACATTGGTACTGCTGATCGAGAGTTTGCCATTGAAATCGGCTCAGTTTGTTTCCAGACACAGGACTTCGATGGCACTCGATAAGATTAGCTTCAATAAACTGTATTTCATTAAGTAGAAATTATGATGAAATGGTTGATTCATCCATTCAATCAGCAAATCCCATTCCAACAAGACTCGTTAAATAGTGAATTATGTTAAATAAATGGAAAATAAAACTATTTTATTTATTTTTTTATTACGAAGCCTATATTTATAACAGCATGTGTGCTAGAAAAAGACACAATACGGTATAAATTACGCCCATGATGCGACTTTAGAAAAGGAAGAATGAAATTACAAGAGGGGAAGGTGTTCATGGAGATACAGATGCAAACAAAAATCAAGATAAAAACAGACCTAGATCGTTTCAATTGCAATAAAATCGACTATATATGAATCGCTCTTTCGCTACTCCTTCTAACGTCTACGTCGTTGAGATTAATGTCGATGTCGTCTAAACGGTCCAAATCTTACCCTTCACTTGATTTTTCCGAAAGAGACATGCACACGGATTCTATGCTACTGAAATCGATAACCAGTTAAAGTTTACATGAATAATCGCGACCAAATGCATGAAAATGGAATGAATTCATCAAAATACGCGTACACCCATGAAATATCAAGATCTTATTGATCGTACATTTACCGTTATGTTGACATAAATAGCAGAAAAAATGCGCAGACAAAATATATAATTGAATGCGAAATTATTAAGAAATTAACCCGAAATTGATAAATAATAGCCCGATAAAATGCGTGTGAAATATTTGAATGCGTGAAATAATTATAATGCAAAAACTGTGAAAACTGATTTGGTCGCAGTGATTGTTATATCGCTTTCAGCATCCGCAGCGCGCTCAGCTATCTTTTGGATGCTGAAAGCGATATAACAATCACTGTTTGGCAGCAACAAATTATAAAATATTTCTATGAAATCTACTACATGAGAGTCTTATATTCTATTTGCTCTTGGCTCTTTGTAGTCGCAACAATACACTCAGATAAAATATATATATTCATTAGTGCATGTTAGTTTGAAGAGCCACTTCATTTTCGGTTGAAATCCGTCAAAAATTCTACAGCTGAGCTTCTTGTATTTCTGTGTTCTTTCCAAAACATTTAATGCATATTATCATTGTATAAGCCCATATTCGAAATTATTCTTTTGGATGTATTAAATTCATCATGTAATGAGTTTTGCGTTTGAGGATGGCATTTTAGTATTTTTTCTAGATTTTTTTTTTTTACATTCGAATTTTGATGTAAGACAACGAATTTCCGGTGAACGATCTGGTTATTTCAATGGTGGACAGGAGAGGAATTGTGGCCGTCTCCACCTAACCATAAAATTTTACAGAAACATTTATCCATCAAAAAGAAAAATGTTCCTCGTAATAGTGAACTAAAATATTGAACCATTAACATTCGATATAATGCGCAGTGAATTCATAATTTGTTGACATGCTTCATTTTGATGAATTTCATTTCAATTATTCATAGCATCTGTTTTAAGCCTGATGATGATTTGATGTGCAAAGCAAGGTAATGAAGAAAATAGCCACGTCTTCATAATATTTTTACGGTATAAATAGGCAGAGAATATTTAAACATTTTCATTTTGAAAAAAGGACAAAAAAAATTGGTCAATGATCTGGTTATTTCAATGATGGACAGGAGAGGAATTGTGGTCGTCTCCACCTAACCATAAAATTTTACAGAAACATTTATCCATCATAAAGAAAAATGTTCCTTGTAATAGTGAACTAAAATATTGAACTATTAACATTCGATATAATGCGCAGTGAATTCATAATTTGTTGACATGCTTCATTTTGATGAATTCCAATTCAATTATTCATAGCATCTGTTTTAAGCCTGATGATGATTTGAAGTGCAATATAAGATGATGAAAAAACAGCCACGTCTTCCAAACCTCATATATTCCAACAGTATAAATTCGGAGAAAATTAAAAACATTTTATCATTGTTACGAAACATTATCATTGTGAACAAAGTGATTTTCTTTTCCAATTCCAATTCGGAAATATTGAAAAATGAAAGTTTTTTGGGGACTCTTAGTCCTCATATTGCAAGCTGAGTATTTAGTAAGTAATTTTATTCATTTCTTGTTATATATTTTCTAGTCCTATGGATTTGCTGAGCTGGTAGCGGCTGCTGAGCTCAGCTATGGCTTACCAACCGCCGGTAATGTGTTTGTCATGGAAGACATAACGGTGTCGTTTTCTATGGCATCAGCAACCATAGGAAATACATTTCCAGTAATAGCTGACCAGCTGGCTGCTCTCAGCAGCCACAACCAGCTCAGCAAAACCAGAAATTTGATATTTTTTATAGGTAAAAAAATACCAAGTGAAAACAAGCTCAATTTGTACCTCATGGAAGAATCACACAATCAATCCTCATTGAAGCTTCGCCTCTTATCTCTATTTTTCTAATAAACTAAGAGCCAGTAAATAGTATGATTACGTCATAAAATTCCTGATGATAAATGTGCCCTTCAGCTAAAAACGCGCTCCCAAAAAACTATATTAAATAAATGGTCTTACGTACGTAAAACTTACTTTTCCGCACATTTCCCGAAATTGTTCGGGTTGACGGGGTTTTCATTGATTGCTACGCATTTGTATTGGATTTATGTTGATCCCTTATCGAATCATCATGCAACTTTGAGAATAAATGATGAAATAAAATCATGAGATCGAATTTCGAGTCATTACACATCATGCAATTTAATTCTAAATTTTAATAAAAAAAAAACGAATAAACATCTCAGTTTCTAATTTTTACTTCAACAAACGTTCGCTGCTTTTAAATTGGTAATAACAATTACGAATTAGTGCACTCTGATGTGAACTTTCAATTCATGCCAACGATAGATATGATTTCACATTTATTGTATGTATAAATTTTTACCATCTCTTCAAGCGTTTGTCATGGATCTTCATCGAGCAATGCCTTCAATTCGTCTTGTTCGAACTTTTTTGGCTGGCCAGGACGGTCTTTGTCTTGCACATCAAAATCACCACTTTTAAATCGTTGAAACCAATTCTCAACAGTTTTATTCGTTGGAGCATATTCGCCAAAAGCTTCTTGCAACAAGCGATGACATTCGGCAGCCTTTTTAGTTAGAATTAAATTAGCCATCTCGTAGAAAATCGAAAAAATTAATGAAAAGTACCAATACTTCAAATTATTATTTGGTGCTCTGAGCAAAAAAAAATTATATTTTGTTGGTATCAGTATCTATACTATTGTGGAATGATCATTTGGTATATCTTTAAGTTACATTTCTATTTTTTGAAATTTTACTCTTTTCTTCCAAAAAAACAGACAGCACAAATTAAAAACGGGGAAACTGTAGGGGAAAAAATTAAATACCATGTTGCGCTGTTTGAAAATGATTGGTATACCTGCGGTGGAGTCGTTATAAAATCAAAGCTTATATTAACAGCAGCACATAGCTTTTTCAAAAAAATAGAAGATTCTAAATCTTTCTTATATACAGGATTTCCTAATATCTGGAGAATTCACGTTGGCTCGAATCAATTAGGTGAACATGATTCGTTGGAAAACAGGCGGCGGCAAAAAATTTTAAGAATTAACTACCATGAAAAATATGATCCATACGGGATTGAATACGATATCGCTATGGTTGTACTTCATCATGATATAATTGATGGAGTAAATATCGCAGCAATAGATTTAGCTGAGCCCGAAGACGAATATTTGTACATGCCCAGCGATTCAATTCAGTTTATTGTCACTGGATTTGGTCTAATGGAAACTAATGAACGTGCCACAGATCTACGATCTCTTCGATTGGCGGTAATGAACTGCGATGAACCACATGGACTCTTCTGCACTAGAGCTGCACACATACATCCCGCACATCATAATGCACGCATAGAATCAACACTACAAAGAAGAACGGGCCAAGGAGACTCAGGGGGTTGAAATAATATATTCTATTTCACATTTCATGTAAAATGTTGATCTCAATAAACAAACATTATGTTCTCATTATAGGTCCCATTGTATATCATTCAACAAGAAATAATCGACCTATTTTGGTCGGCATTCATCAATCATCACATGAAGACCCTATAGTAAAACTGAAACGTAGAATTTATATGAGACATACAAAGGTCATCACTCATCTTGATTGGATCAACGCTCAAATTGTAAGAATATGTTTTACTAACCAATCATAGAAGCTTTTATAATCGCAATTCTATCATTGAAATGGAGAGGCGAGTATTTACATTTAAAATAACACATAAAAACTCGCCTCTTCATCCCAACAATAGAATTACTTTAATTTTTCGAATATATATTAATGTATGGAAGCTGTCGAGATCTCTGCAACTCGCAGCAACAGCTGCCTCAATAATTTGCAAGAATAATCATATTTAACAACACATTTTTGAAACTATTTTAACCTCTTGCAACACATGTTGTATTTTTCGTTTTGAGTTATGATAATATTTTTTTGAATGATTTTCATTTTAGCGAGCCTTCGCCTAAAGGGACGGGTTAGCAGAAGTTTTACAACGCTTATAAACAGACGATATAAATTGCTGCGATACGTCATTTGAGTAAAAATTCAACTGTTTACGAGTCTGAAATTCCCTTGACAATGTAATTGCTTCTAGCTGGTTTTTGAAATGGATAAAATTGCATATGGACAAAATTAATGCAACCAAGTTGTACATTGTGTTTGTTTCTTATTTAATTTTATATTATTAATAAAATATCCCAGTGGGCAATAGTCCACGCGAGTGACGCAAACATCTTCAGTGGAAAAGCAACAGGCCTATACATACAGTAAATATATATTTTACTCGGATATTCGGGAGTCCAATTGATGAAAGTGGCGCATGGTTGGAAAGCCCCTGGTAAATAATAACCACAGGAATTTTAAACTAAACATCCCTATACCGTATACCTCTCGTTATAGGGATTTAGAATTTGACCCAAAATGCTGTTTTTAAAACATATTTTACGAAAATGATTCCCCCTTTAAAGGAAACTCTCCCCTAAGAAATGCAATGTCCTGATTCTTATGAGATTTGGGAAATATTTGTATGGCAGTTCTGTTTTTCGAACGAAACAGTGTATAGGTCAAGGTTCAACGTAAACGTCAAATGAATTTAAATCTTATTGCTCCATGTAATAAGGTTCATTTGAGTCGACCGGAATAAAAGTGAGAATACACCGGCTCTAGATCAGTACTGCGACTAGATAATCAAAAACGCTGAAGTGAACCATGAATATTGTTGAGTGGCAGCAGCGGTCCATAATTTTCGCTATCAATGTTTATTTTTAGTGTAAAATAAACATTGATAGCGAAAATTATGAACCGCTGCTGCCACTCAACAATATTCATGGTTCACTTCAGCGTTTTTGATTATCTAGTCGCAGTACTGATCTAGAGCCGGTGTATTCTCACTTTTATTCCGGTCGACTTATTTTAGAAACGAATAACACCATTCTCACGCAAAATCTTCAAATTCTCTCTCTCTCCCTCTCTCTCGATGCTCTAAGATAACGTTTGTAAGGATTTGAGAAAAAACAGTTGTGCTGTCTTTCATTGCACTACAAGAATCTATGTTTTCGATAGTTTTTGTAGTGTTTTTTTTTCAATACTAAAATAATAATTCAAAGCGAACATCAACAATTGCTAATAGTTCCCGTCTCGCTATTAGTGATTTTGAACCAAATATTACCAATACATTCGCAAACATGGCGCTGCTGATTCGTAGTTTGAATTAATCCTAAATCTCATCGTATTGACTTGAAATTTTGAGCGAATTATGTTTTTAAGAACAAATATATTCTCAGAGATATATGATGATACGATAAGAAATAAACATAACCCGTGAACCCGTAAACTGTCGGCAAATGTGCGGAGAGGTTAGTTTTACGTATGTAAGACCATATATTTACATATCACATGAAGGGTTGTGAGTAAAAGTGTCCAAAGTAATCTCACCTCCTTTTCTCGCTGATGGAAATGTTTATGAGCAAGATCAGGAGGTGAGATCACTTTGGTCACTTTCACTCTCAACCCTTCACATTTCATAGGAAAACGATATTAACTGCAGGGCCATAAATCCATGGAGAATGAACTAAATTTTTAAATGTTCTCAACATATTCCACAATAACAGTGAAACAAACCAAAAACATTGGCGATATACAGCAAAGGTGTTCGTTCTCAATTTATCATCATAATTGCGGTTCATTTATCGGGATGACCCGAGACCACACGTTAAATCAGTATTTTTTATTAATCATGTTACAATTCGAGTTCGCGTGCACTTTTGACCTAGAAGATACAAGTAATTCCGTTCGAAAATTGAGTCTGTTCTTATTGATTCATTGACATTAAGAGAGGAAATCAATGATTTCTGTTATCCAAGAAGTATTTTTCCAGACGATTTCGTCTACATTAAGTGGCGGCCGTTAAGAGATACGAAAGCACAATGTTCTACGAAATTATACGTACTGATGTTGTCTTCAGTTTCGAAGAATATTATGATTTCGTATCTTCTACAGTTTTCCTGGAAAACTGGATGGATGGATTTTTGACTGATTAATAAGTCGAATTTCGACAACGGGGTGGCCCTAGTAGGCATACATGTATTCAAAGCAAACCCTTAGGTAATAATTCCTTACACATTTACACAAATTCATGCGATTCTCAGTAGCATAATTTATTGAAAGTAAGCCGCGTGTTACATGCTTTTTGTAAATCAGTGATTTCGATTATAATAACATTTATATTACACCATTTCAGTGTAAAATTACAATGCATTTTCTGAGTATTCACTTAAATTTATCTTGACCATATACTATTCCAATTCGATGATTATTTTAAATCTGAAGGAGTTGCAAATTTTTGTGTCTATTAGAAGTTCGTTTGAAATATCATTGATTCTATTTTTAAACCAATCGTGAATTCCACATGTAATTTGGGGTCGATCTCCATTTGAGGCGACATATCAAACTTTTTCACAGTTTTTATTAGATTTAACGCTAATTTCATACCTGAATCTTGGTCTGATAAGAATAGGCTTGGGCAACGAAATAAATTGTGTCATTTTAGGAGGTAGAAATTGATTGAATATCGCCAGAACTTAAGAGGGTTTATCTTAATTTTTTTCTTTTATACTTTCATCAACTTCAGTGATTGTTACTTCTACGGGCTGATTAAAATGCATGTTGATGTACTTCCCATCCCGACGAAAAAATAATTCTTGTCATTCAAATTCTTCCAGCAACATAGGTATGCTTGAAGAAACATTTATGACATCGTCACACTCCAATTCTTCAGCAAATGGTTCCACTGTCTTTAGATAACATTCGATGGTGTTTAGTCCATTCCACTGAACTTCGCGGCGATTAGGTTTGAAATTTTTTGATTTGTATGTTGGAATTGAAATCATACGGAATATATCTTGGGATTCATCAGCTGAGAAGAGAGATCCATAGGGTATGGTCAGAGTGGCGAATTCTTCTGCTGTCATTGATGCAAAATGAATATCGTAGAATAAATCACCAAGATGAGCTTGTATGATTTCCTTGCTCAAATTCTTCTTCTCACTTTTTGCTTTAACCCACGACATGGGAGCCTCAAAAACTTCAACTTCGGAACATGACAGAAATTGCAAGTTTAGAATGCGTCCCAACACATTTTTCTCGCATTTCAAAAATCCGTTCGATTTGAATACGTCGCCCGTTTCAGCAACAATAATCGTTTTACAGTTCTTTTCCAATTCATAGTTATCATAGAGCACTGCCAATTTATACACAAGACATACATCCGAGCTTGATATGTTGTCTTTCAGAAGTTTCACACAAAATTCAAAACATTTTGGGACATCATATTTTTGTGAAAGAACCATAACTGCAGCAACATTTTCGAGGCTTAACTTCACTTCGTCGAGATAGAAGAACTGTAAGAATTCTTTGAAGCCATCAACTGTGGTTTCTGTGATCTTAACGTCATTTTCCTCCTTAATCGGCCCGTAGAACATCGCCTTGAAAACCTTGCTCGATGCGGCCAACAACACTTTATGTGCTGGAATTTTTTTCGACTTGACTGTCACTTATTTCAAATATGAAATGAGCGTCAGCCATCTCAGAGTCTAATTACAAATTCCTTCCACTTTCTGAGAAAATATCACTTTCACAATCATAGAATGACATTGTGCTGGTTACTATTGGTTGCTTTCTTTCTCTGGTGACAATTTCAATTTTTCTCGAAAAAATTCGAGTTGAGCCCCTGAAAGGCAAGACATAAACTAATAAATAATGGATGGACTTTAAACACTAGATACTACTTATGAAATATAAGATGCAATAATTGCTTATTCCCAATCGCATACCGTCCAACTTGAATGTGTCACATTAAGTGATTCTGGATGAGGTTAGGTTCGATTGAAATTAAGCCGAGTTGAAATACATGAAAACCAATCAATATATGCTTTCCTTTTTCAGCTATCTAAATATTTTGCATAGAAGAATTTGATCTTGTGAAAATGCTTTGCTTAAAAATGGCACATTTACCGCTAAATTATGATGTGTCAATTGATGCAGAGATCGATAAAACAAATCAAAAAACTGTTATTTTCGAGACGAATACGGATAAAAGTGTTGATGGATCAAAACGTCGCCGCAAAAACGCGAACGTTGTTTTTCCGATAAATAGCAACTTTACCGGTTATATATTAATTTGATTGTTTTGAAGGAATTTTGGCGAAGACTTTATTGTGCAAACGAAATGACTAGATACAAAAATTCGAATATGTGTTGCATATTATTTTTCTAGTGTGCGCAAGTGTTAGTGTGTAAAGTTCAAAATGTGCAATGGGATGCGTACGCTCGGTTTGTTAACGTAAATATATATGTTTATTGTGAATTCTTTTAATGCCAATCTTTTCAAAATTAAAACAATAATTTGAGATTAAGGTAAAATGATTAGGAAAGATTACTATTCAACGACGGAAATTATCTTCAGAATAAACACACACACACACACACTTAGACCTGAAATGTATTGCATTAAAATTTCAAACAAATGAAAAAGTATGCTCAAAATGACCCATGGAAATAAATATACACAACAATTTACCAAAAATTCCAATTTAATTATTTATTCGTGGTTATTCAATTGAGCTGTTTCAGCGAAACATATCAAAATTAAATTAAGCAGAACTGATCCGGAAATTTCAGATTAGTTGATACAATGTTTCAATGAACGCATAACATAATTACATAAATTTATTAAGAAAAATAAAAGAATTAATTTTATTTGCTAAGGATTAGGTTAGAGAGCATGACACTCCGCTGCAATAAGATGCACCTTCATATTCTTGGCCATTGATCAGGCTGAATCGTGCTGAATCAGATACAGAATGATTATCCCACAAATGTGTTGATTCCAGGATTTTTCGAACAACTTCTTCGAAAGTTTCTTTCACGCCTTCATTCGTTTTGGCGGATGTTTCAAGAAATAGTGTGCGATGCTTTTTGGCAAAGCGAATACCCTCATCACGACTCACTTCTCGATTTGTTTGGTCCAATTTGTTGCCCACAACCATTTTGATCATGTTCGGTTTCGTTCCATAGATTTCGAGCTCGTTCAACCATGACTCTAGCTTTTGAAATGTACTATATTTCGAAACATCGTACACTAAAATTGCTCCTTGTGCATCGCTGTGAGAAAAGATTGTGAAGACTTAGCAATTGTTTACAAAGTTAAACGTAATGGCGACTCACCGGTAATAGCTCGGTGTCAATGTTCGGAACCTTTCCTGACCTTAAAATGTGATTTCACAACAACAACAACAAAGAAAAAACATAAAATTCAGTGAAAATCGTTTTTCAAATGAAAGTTTGTTCTGGAAAATTAGTTTCTATTTATAAAATCAGAATGGGCCAAAAATTATGCATACCCGCAGTATCCCAACATGCTGAAAAAATATAGATTTGTTATGAAAATTAGGTGTATGAAACGTCTCATTCACTTACCTAGCTTTACATAATTCCCATCGACATTGATGATTTTTGTTTTGAAATCAACTCCAATCGTCAAAGATTGTTCCGGATCAAATTCATCATCGACAAATCGTAATAGCAAACTGCGATTTAAACAGATGCAAACTATACAATAATTATTTAAACATCGTTTCTCCGAATGAAAATCTCGCTAGAATTCAACAAGCACCTCATTCACACATGTCGACGAAGACAAAAATCAATCAAATACCTGGATTTGCCCACATTACTTTCGCCGATCATTAGAATTTTCAAAGTTGTCAGCAGTTTGACATCATCCATATTTGTAATATATTTTTCGATAAAATGACGAAATAAAATGAATCGAATATTCTGCGTAGCGCTTTTGATGTTGAAAATTTTCAAATTAACTAACTAAATTTTGTATAAATCACAAAACAAAAAATCATCTGATCGGATACAAATATTTCATACTTATTTATTAGAAAGTAAACAAATCGCTAGAATGCGCACAAATAAATTTTCGATTGAATTCTCTGTGTCGTTCCTTTGTTTTTTTTATATAGATCAGATTTTGAGCAAAGAGAATCATCAGTTCATATGTCATAAATGTCATAAATGTCAGAAATGTCAGAAATGTCAGAAATGTCAAATACGTACAAAATGTCTAGGTATTGTGCCTCTCTTTCGAAAGATGGCGCTGGTCTTCTATGTGAAACCGAAAACAATAGTTTTGCATTTCAATGTGCACGCCTTAATTTTCATTCAGACACAAAACTTTTTCAATTCAAAAGGAAAACCGCATATTTTTTGTTTTAGTTGGTGTTCTACTTAATATAATACTTAATATATAAACATAGTTAACATAATACAAAATACAAAATTTGTTTTTGTTGATGTTATTTGCTATTATTGTGCACCGCCTCCCAAACTGAGATAATGAAGTTAATCAAAGCAAAACCAATTGCGAAAGATGCGATATAAAAATAACTCGGTTTAATCAAACGCCAGAATTAAATAGATAATTTTTGGTAAATAGACTGAGGTTCCTATGCAGTGATATTTCGATAGGTCCACTATATCGATCGCACAGTTGCTTTCTATTCATATACATGTATAAATATGTATTCATATTCGAAGGAAATGATCATTCGAATCATATATTGATCTTGATTGCTTAGCTACAACTGAAAAATGTGTTTCTTGATTTATGAAAACAGCTGAGTGGTTTACTTAAATAAACAAAGGATACAAAAATTTATGGACGAAATAAAGGAAAGAGGGAGAGAAATAAAGGGAAAGAGAGTGGAAAGGAGATAAAAACAGTTTTATTCGGTTTATTCGATAACGAAATCGGCCAACCTAAGATCCAATCCGAAAATTGCACGTTGCACGCGAAAATGTGATAAAATTTGTTCAATTTTTTTTACATGGCCTCAAATAAGCAAGCCATTCACATACAAAACTTATAACTCATACTATTTTATCCTTTTTACATAAATTGCTCTCCTTTTTTTAATTTTCTTTCGTTAAATTAATACATCAAAATATTGAAATAAGACCAAAAAAAAAATAATTTCCTCAAAAGAAGTTTTTTAAAAAAATCGTCACAATTGCGCACATTTCCGATAGTTTCTTTGGAATATATAACAAATCATAATACAAAATATATATATAACACAATAAAGTTATTGCTGATTCTTTACGGTGAATTTTCGTCATCGTAGAAAATGCTTCTGAACCAAAACCAAATTTTTGTCATTATTTAACAAATCAAATTTGGATAACTCGCTCTTCTTTGCTCATCTAAATCGTAAAAAATCAGTGTGTTTGTGTCTATATCGTGCTGCTTTTAGCATTCATGCTGACTTTCATAGAATAGTGAACTGTGTGAAAGTGAGTGTGTGTGAGTGTGTTTTTTATCTTTGTTTGTTTCGTCTAGACACTAAAATCTGTTTCCTCTTTACTCTTGTGCAGGTTTAACGATGATCATTTACGTTACATATGGATTGTAGCCGCCGTATAACGCGCTTCTCCCCTTCGCCATGACCATTGACTTGGACGATACTGCAAAAATTAACGGAAATAACAATTTTTTATTTGTTTGGTAAACGGAACAAAAGCAAGCGTTTAAAGTCCACGATAATTTGGATTGATAAACGAAAACTCCTCCACGGATAATTTTTATGAACACAAAAATGCGATTACAATGTAAGAAAAGATAGGCAGAAAGCGTATTAAATTTCAAGAAAAATAGAACATCAAACACCAAAATAAGCTTCAACAAGAGTATGGGGTATATTATTCACTCTGAATTGGTTGCGACAAACTCTTTCTTACCTTTATGTGTTTCAGCTGCATGAAATTAGAAAGAGTGTGTATTAAGAGTAGGTCAATTCAACGAATTATTTGAGTCAGATAAACAGAAAACAGACTGTTATTTATAGAGCCACGTGATATTGTTTAAAATATTGAGAAAAGGGCTGCGAGATAAATGTGTGCAAACATGAAATGTGTGAACTTCCCTCACCTGAATCAAAAATTGACCGGATTTTGTGTGGGGATTGCGATATGCGTAAAGTGTCCACATAATGAGACTTGCAATTAGGATGATTGGTAAAAATATGCCGATGGCAAAACTGGCATTGCTGTGCTTCGGTTGATTGTTGTCGATGTGCAAAAGTGCGGCGTTCTTTACATCGTTTGACAGTTTGCTTCGGTTGTTGTTGCTGCTGGTGTCGTCGATGCTCGTCTTCCATGGTTTTTCGTTGTGTGTTGTCGATTCGGACTGCACCTGTTGCTGTGAGTCATAGTTATTGCCCTTGCTTCCCAGCGCTGGACACGTGTTTGTGTTGCGTATTTGCGAGCGTTCGCAGCCTTTTTCGAGCCATGATTGCCGATAGCGATCCGTTCCCGTCGAGCACCGATTCAATGTTGGACACCAAGAACACTGAAACCACATCAAAAAGGAATAGTTACAATGATTTAAATTGCATTTTGCCAAAACTATGTGTTATATGTTCGAAAATATATGCGTATCCTCCACCAAATAGATCAAAAGGAATGATTGCCGGAACATACGTTAAATCCTTGAAGATCAGCTTCCAAGCAACTCTGACAATTTTTATGTTGCAGGCAAGTTGGGAGCGCTGTCAAGGTGATGATTGTATTGTTCTTGATATCTTGCCCATCAAAGTTGACCCGATGATATTCGTAGATTGTCTTCTGTCTTGCGACTATTGGCGAAACGAAAGGTCAAACATGCAAAATTAGAATAAAAGAAATTTATGTAATTGAAGGATAGATAAGGCATTTCATCGAGACCACTTACAAAAAATGGTTTTGTTGATAATATATGCATCAGACGTTCCTATTTTGACTGGATGCTGTTCATCCTTTATCATTTCAATGGCAATTGGGATCGTTTGATAGGCGAATGTGATGTCACCGGTATTATAAAGAGTCACACTGAACGTGAACAGTGGTGGCGGATTCGCCGATTTGGTTTGATCTCCTCCGTCTTGCAACGGCACTTTATCCCATATCACAGTAAACGCCGTTCCTATCATGTGATGCACGATAAATGAATTATTATTTTCAACCATGGTTCGCCATTAAGATATCATCAATAGTGTATTGGAAAATCACAATTACCATTATCGTTGTATTTCACAGTCGATACGTTCGACATGCTCGTATCAAAGTTGGCCATTAGCGGTGCAATATATTGCGTAGCGGCAAGCCACGAATGTATATAGTCCCCGGTGTAAATGAATCCACCAGTAGCCACAGTCACGTTGCGTACGATGTGCCCATAGAATGGAAAATCGAATTTCAACTGTACTGTCTGTGTGCGCGGATGGAAACAAACGATTATCACAATTTAACGTTCAATGAAACATTTTAAAATTAGCGTTTGTCACTCCCTCGCTTCACATTTACTTACAATTGCTCTTCGGTGTGATTTCGAAAGAATATTACTGATGACATACTCCTTTTTCTGCGACCAATACTCATCGGATATATTCTTATTGACGATCATTGTGCTGTTATAATACTGGAAATAGTCTATTTTACTGATGGTCACATTCTTTAACTCATTGGCAAGTGTCTTGTTGATCGCATCTATCGGTTTATCAATAGTTCCAATAATTTGATCCTGTTCATCGGTATCGCTTGCTTCTGGTTGTTTGCTGGTTGGAACCGAAGCTGGAACCGAAGCTGGAACCGAAGCTGGAACCGAAGCTGGAACAGAAGCTGGAACAGAAGTGCTCAAGATTTTGTCTGTCGTTGCTTGTTTTGTTGAATTGGAGTTCAACGGTTCAGACACATTAGCTGAAACTTTTGTGGCAAGAATGTTTGTGGGGTAAATTTTACGTTGGCCGGCTCCATTCTCACCTAGCAAATGTTGTGCGCTGTCGGTTGATGTGGCAGCATCTGATTTCGGAGTATTTCCAGCGGACGTTGCCGCGGTATTTTGTGTTGGCACGCTACTAGCAACCGTTGGAGCTGATGTCTGGGTCGATTGCTGTGCCACCGGCATATTTGTATCGCGTTTCACACGAACCGACTCAATTTCCGCATTGTGCAAGTATGGTAGATTTTGTGGATTTTCCACGATGTACCGATCATATGTATCACCTGCGCCAATTAATCAAGAAGATATCAAATGAATTCCAATTCGAACGAAGAACATGAAATCGTAATCAAATCCGAATGGAATAAAAAACGATATTTCGCATGTTTCGCATGCCCAATATCGTGACATTGAAGTACACAAGATTTCATTTATGCCGGATGTCAAACGTCCGGACACAAAAGCATTTTCTTTGATAAAACCGAAAAAATATTTTTTTTTCGTTTTATTTATATATCGCAAAAAAAAACTAATTCTAGAAGCCAAGCGGACCGTGCTTATATGGAAATTGAGGGCTATTTGAGAGTATGCCAATTGACCGCGCCATCTTATTAATAATAATAATAGTAATACGAACAAAATTTTTATTGACACAAATAATAAAAACAAATGAGTCATTGAAACGATTGAAATATCACATCAATACTGCTGCCCAATAGATGGCGCTGAAGAATAGATATCATTAAAATGTCTGAAATAGTACGGTCCCGTTGCTTGAAGCCTACAAGTTATAAGGGAATAACGGTAACAGCATACAAAAAACTACTGATTGCTCTGGATATCATTATACATGTAGAGTGTTTATCAAAGTACATATGAACCGCTGATAATAACACTCAAACGTTGTACGATTGCAAGTTGAAAGAGAAATATGAAAAAAATATTCAAAAAAGAAACATCTGCCTATATAATTTGTATCGAAAATTTTGGATTTTTGAATAATTTATGTTGATGTTCCTCTTTCATCTTACAATCGTTTAAAGTTTGGGTATTATTCTAGGCGGTTCATATTGCGTGCAGTTGGCGCCGTTTCCAACTGAATGTGTTGTGATTAGAAACGGACAGTGAGCTATAATCCAATCGAAAAGCCAATAAATTATTATCAGTATCGCTCATTTCATAATATTCTTGTGCTCGTCGTCGTCGCTGCTACTGTATCTGTACATCGAGAGTAAGATGCAGGACGATGTTCGTTAATTTGTTCGCTACACCAAATCCAATTTAATTAAATTATGTCATTTTCTAAAGACATCGACATCGTCAAACAAACTTAATAACATACTGTAATACTGTTTGACCACATCTAGCGGGGGGAAGTCCCAAGCAACTTTAAATGCCTCGTCACATTGTAGTTGAATAATTATCTACTCTAAGAAATGTGACACTCTACTGTCTTTATTCGGAATGCAAAACACAACATGGTAAATGTGCAACAAAAGTGCCAATTCTAGTTAACGGAGTGAAATGTTAATAGAGTCGTACCCGTGCGACGCAAATTTCATTTGTTTTCAAACATGATTCATGAGATAAATGAGAATATTAAACCAATTAACACATCTACGTTGTTCCTTTTTTTCCGATGTCGGCTGTGTCTTAATTATAGTTCAAGTCCAAATGTATGACCAAATCATAATTTCTTCTTTCGTTCAATTTCAGAATGTATGTCAAACTGTGATCCATTCACTCGAAACTTATTAAATAGCGTAAATTGATCGTCAATGATCAATAATGTAGTAATAATGTAGTACTTTATCGACAAGGCAACGAAAGTCCAAATTAATTTACGAAGAAACAAAATAATAAACACAGAGGGAACGGTGGGAAAGAGCAAAAGGTCCAATATAAATCGGTGGTGTTTGAATCGAACGGATATGCACAGACACGAAAACTAGCAATATTTACATATTCTCCTGCTCTGTTTGGGGAATTCCAACGCATTCAAACTAAAACACTTGGCTCTAGATCAAATTATAATATACAACGATTCATATCTTTTTCTCTTAGTTCTCTTCGTGTTTTATAGCGTTTTGTTCGTTGTAAAAATGAACTGGTTGGTTGTTTGCGTCACAATCCCATTAGTTAAAAAAAATCCAATTTCATCGAACACCGATGAGAAATTCGCACAATCCTACTTACTATCGATTCGATTTGATTCAGCCAATTGTACAAAAATTAAATAAAATACGCAAAATTTGAGGAAATTCAAAAAAACGATCGCCATCTTTACTAAACACTACTTTACGAATGACTGCTGAAATACGTCTTATGATTAGCTATTCGCCACAACATTTATATGTCATTCAATGTAGTTTAACACACATCACGTCCAGATGTGTATAAATGCATGAACAGCACACTTCTCGCATTTGTCTGCATACGCACACACTGTATGTTGAACTTTGACAATTGAATCCAATTGGACATTCGCCAGTGTGTACATGGGACTGCTGTAATGAAACAACGAACACCGATGCACAAGCTCACGCATGTGTTGGTTGGAGAAGTTAACTGGTATTGATTTCGCCACGGTCGAATTCTAAGTCTGGCGCAATATGGTTTTTTATTTGTTTCATCCAATGTAATAAATGTGTCATTTCATTGTGAATACAAACAAAAAGATTTAATATTTAAAAGAAAAATTAATCCCGATTGATTAGAAATCGATAAAAGGGGGAATTTCCAGATGTTGTGTTTTCGATGCTTCGGAATCCGTCTATTGTGCTTCATTCGCATAAACGAATATTTCCACGGCGTCAGCACCAATGTATTTCTCAATATTTCACTCATTCAGAGCGAAATGTCAAAAATAATTTCACTCAATGCATTTATTTTTTTATATTCCTTACATCTTATGATGAACGAGTGAAAAAAAGTGGCAGAGTTTGACGTAAACACAAGAAAAGACAATACAATTTTCTAAAAACCCTGGAAAAGAAGCAATTTTTAGGTTTAAAATCCAAATATATTTTGCATAACAGTTGAATCATGTACTGAAAACATAATCTATAGATGTCAATTTGACTAAATGTAAGGAAATCCTCACTAATTGTGATTATCAGAGCAACACAGCAATTTTAATATAATGACACCCATCAACGATCTCACACCATTTGGAATGTTTTTACTAGGAGAAGAACCGGTATAGAAAACGAAATAACTTACCAAATTTCATTTAATTGTTGAAATTTTTCATTTTCGAATAGACAATTGAAGATTTTATACTGTTAATTGGGACAGTGGTGGCATTTATTGCCTTTGTTTTGTGGTGTTGCTTCCCAATTCATCCAAAAGTAAGACGGAAATTCCCATCGATTAAATTGCTCACTTGACATAATTGACCTCGAATTTTTTTTTTTAACTTCAGGAAAGTCTAGGACATCAACCGTTCTCGTGCAAATCAATTCACGTATTGAAAACGTCATCGCATCAAAAATACGCTGAAGATAACCACAATGGACGGCGGCATGATGGCTCAAAATATGGTCACAGTGCTGATGAATTGAATCCAACTTACCATTGCTGTAACAGCAATAACTGAAATGCCGTATGGTGCACAGTGATAGAAAATAGATTCATCCAAAAATAATAATAATAATAATAAAATAACAAATATGGAATGACTATGTGGACCTACGGACTTACGCTTTTTCCAAAATATTCTTCTAGTCACATATGGAACGGTGAACGCAAATGCAATCGATAAAAGACTTGGTTTCAAAACCATCAAAATGCTTCGGTTGTTTGAACATCGGACTTATCAAAATAGTGTGTTTTGGACTGAATCGCAATCTCAGCACAAGATTGCATGCGCTTTTTACTTCCTTTTTTTTAAAGGAAAAAAAGATTTGAGTGTAAATAAATTCCGAAACAGTGGCATTTTAATTGAAAAATTACCATTTAAATTATTATCTGTATTTTGTATCATATTGAAAAAATACTCACATTTGATCTCACCGTTCGAATCACTCAACTGTTTCTGTGCTCCTCAAGATTGTAAATGTAAGGGTTTTAATGAGAATAAGTGTTACATTTTACATCTTTGAAATTTGCTGTAAATTATTTTTTTTTTCTTTTCTTTGAATAAAATGAAAATTTTAAAACAACAATTGCAAACTGAGACAGAAATATTCCTACCGAAATCGGCGATTAGAAACTCTTTGGTTTATTTCATTCATTTTATTATATTCGTATTTTTGGTGGACAATCGGACTCTAGTATTTGATGTATTTCTTCACATATATCAAATGCTCAGATGACTAGATTTTTAATTGCGCTGATTGACATAAATATGACAGAGGTATCAGGTGTTTTGGATTGGACATTGGTTTTCTCAATCGAAATTTTACAAGCTTTGAGATTGCATGGATCTACGTAAAATATACAAAGATAATTCGACTCCTTTTGTAGGAAGCTATATGAACATTTCAATTTTTAATGTTTACAATTACTTCAAAATGAATTTACCGCGCAAATATTTGAGTTGGTTTCAACAAAGTTCCAACAGCAATTTGATAAAAAGTCATTTGTCAATGGCTTTCTGTGCCTTTATTATATGAATTGTATACGGATTTCGAGTAGTTTAAACTTAACCAGCTTCATTAAGTTTCACTATGGGAAAATAAGGTGAATGAGTTATTGAAATTTCAGTCAGTTTTTACATATTTCGTATGTGTTTGCCATTGCTGACATTAACTTAATGATTGATATTTTGTATGAGCGTTGAATAAAGAAACAATCAACTTAGCCAAACTAAACCAACTGACAATCGTAAGTTACGTAAGTTACGCACGACAAAAGTCAAGCCACAATAAATATAAATACCTGTCCTTTGCAAAGCACATGAATAATGCGAATACATTTCAATTGTGTTAATGTCTGTGTCTCTATTTTGGGAAAATTAATTCAGATAAAGCAAGGAAATAAAATGTACCGTCCGGAGCCTGTTTGATAAATCCGAAGCAAAAGATCATTTTTTAAATGAATACAATTATTAAAACGTATCAATCCCAATGATTTATTACAAGTAATTTCATAATTTTTCTGGATCTGAGAGTATATTAATGTGCCAATCTAATTTCATCACGAATCAAATCGATCAGGCGATTTATTGTTGATATCAGTTGTTCGATGTGTGAATGTACATCTTTCTCGATTGATTGTTTGCTTCGGTTGTTGTTGCTGCTGGTGTCATCGATGCTCGTCTTCCATGGTTTTTCGTTGTGTGTTGTCGATTCGGACTGCACCTGTTGCTCTGAGTCATAGTTATTGCCCTTGCTTCCCAGCGCTGGACACGTGTTTGTGTTGCGTATTTGCGAGCGTTCGCAGCCTTTTTCGAGCCATGATTGCCGATAGCGATCCGTTCCCGTCGAGCACCGATTCAATGTTGGACACCAAGAACACTGAAACCACATCAAAAAGGAAAAGTTACAAAACTATGTGTTATATGTTCGAAAATATATGCGTATCCTCCACCAAATAGATCAAAAGGAATGATTGCCGGAACATACGTTAAATCCTTGAAGATCAGATTCCAAGCAACTCTGACAATTTTTATGTTGCAGGCAAGTTGGGAGCGCTGTCAAAGTGATGATTGTATTGTTCTTGATATCATGCCCACTTAAGTTGACCCGATGATATTCGTAGATTGTCTTCTCTCTTGCGACTATTGGCGAAACGAAAGGTCAAACATGCAAAATTAGAATAAAAGAAATTTATGTAATTGAAGGATAGATAAGACATTTCATCGAGACCACTTACAAAAAATGGTTTTGTTGATAATATATGCATCAGACGTTCCTATTTTGACTGGATGCTGTTCATCCTTTATCATTTCAATGGCAATTGGGATCGTTTGATAGGCGAATGTGATGTCACCGGAATTATAAAGCGTCACACTGAACGTGAACAGTGGTGGCGGATTCGCCGATTTGGTTCGATCTCCTCCGTGTTGCAACGGCACTTTATCCCATATCACAGTAAACGCCGTTCCTATCATGTGATGCACGATAAATGAATTATTATTTTCATTAAGATATCATCAATAGTATATTGGAAAATCACAATTACCATCATCGTTGTATTTCACAGTCGATACGTTCGACATGCTCATGTCAAAGTTGGCCATTAGCGGTGCAATATATTGCGTAGCGGCAAGCCACGAATGTATATAGTCCCCGGTGTAAATGAATCCACCAGTAGCCACAGTTACGTTGCGTACGATGTGCCCATAGAATGGAAAATCGAATTTCAACTGTACTGTCTGTGTTCGCGGATGGAAACAAACGATTATCACAATTTAACGTTCAATGAAACATTTTAAAATTAGTGTTTGTCACTCCGTCGCTTCACATTTACTTACAATTGCTCTTCGGTGTGATTTGGAAAGAATATTACTGATGACATACTCCTTTTTCTGCGACCAATACTCATCGGATATATTCTTATTAACGATCATCATTGTGCTGTTATAATACTGGAAATAGTCTATTTTACTGATGGTAACATTATTTGACTTTTCCGCAAAAGTCCTTGTCGTTTGCTGTGCCACTGGCATATTTGTATCGCGTTTTACACGAACCGACTCAATTTCCGCATTGTGCAAGTATGGTAGATTTTGTGAATTTTCCACGATGTACCGATCATATGTATCACCTGCGCCAATTTATCAAGAAGATATCAAATGAAAACGAATTCGAACGAAGAAGATGAAATCGAAATCAAATTCGAGTGAAATAAAAATGGAAAATATTCAGATGATAATGAAATTTTTGCGTTATTGGTCATGAGCGTGGCGAAATGTTAATAAAATCGAACCCTTGGGACTTTTTTTTCCGATGTCAACATTATTACATTTCTAGTCCAAATGTATGAACAAAACATAATTTCTTCTTTCATTAAATTTCAGAATGTATTTCAAACTGTGAGCACTTTAAATAGCGTTAATTTATCGTCAATGATCAATAATGTAGTAATAATGTAGTACTTTATCGACAAGGCAACGAAAGTCCAAATTAATTTACGAAGAAACAAAATAATAAACACAGAGGGAACGGTGGGAAAGAGCAAAAGGTCCAATATAAATCGGTGGTGTTTGAATCGAACGGATATGCACAGACACGAAAACTAGCAATATTTACATATTCTCCTGCTCTGTTTGGGGAATTCCAACGCATTCAAACTAAAACACTTGGCTCTAGATCAAATTATAATATACAACGATTCATATCTTTTTCTCTTAGTTCTCTTCGTGTTTTATAGCGTTTTGTTCGTTGTAAAAATGAACTGGTTGGTTGTTTGCGTCACAATCCCATTAGTTAAAAAAAATCCAATTTCATCGAACACCGATGAGAAATTCGCACAATCCTACTTACTATCGATTCGATTTGATTCAGCCAATTGTACAAAAATTAAATAAAATACGCAAAATTTGAGGAAATTCAAAAAAACGATCGCCATCTTTACTAAACACTACTTTACGAATGACTGCTGAAATACGTCTTATGATTAGCTGTTCGCAGCAACATTTATATGTGATTCTGTGGAGTTAAGGACACAAAAAATCCAGATGTGAATAAATGTATGAACATCACACTTCCTGTATTTATTCGAACATATATCATTTTGAACTTTGACATTTGATTATCATTGGACATTCGGAATATTATATTCCTAACTGTGTGCATGGGACTGTTGTCTATCTTTCTTCATCAGGTGATTTACTGTTGATTTCAATTTGAATGTTAGCATATTTAAATGTCAACAAAAATGAAGAATAAAGGTACAATTATTTCGATTTGATTCAAATCAGCAAAAGAATATCACAGTGAAATGAAGAATTCGTGGATTTACAATTTCTCAAATGTGTTCATATTCAGCGTGATATGATTATTTATTAGTGTATAAGTGTATTGCAAAATACTAATTCAATTGTTGAACAATTTCGTTTGCAATCTTTAATTTGTAAAAGCATTTTCTATTACGGATTTATTTTAATTTTAGAATTTTTTTTTTACTTTGTATTTGCTTTTCAGATTGGAGACACACGCTGCAAAATATGGAAAATAACATATTTTAATCAACACATTACGTTTGTATTTTAATTGAATTGCTGATAACTGGCTCACTCCTTCGAACTTCGCCGAATTGAAATTTTTCAGACATTCTTAATGTAGATTTCAGCAGCGATGTTAATTCATCATGTTTTCACATGTTTTGATTATTTTCTTCAGTTGATATTTTCCATTTTAATAAATTAACTGTGGATGTTAACTTCCATTTGATTCGACTGATTTCGATTTTTCAAACACGCTTCTCATTTGAAATCTTCTTGTAAAATTCTCTTTCCATTCAAAAGAATCCAATCAATTTATCATGCCATTTAAAATTTTTAAACTGAAAAGCAATCTAAATGTCTGACCTCTTCATCTCTGCTTGACTTAGAAAGTGATTTATTTGACGATCGTCATCGTAACAGATTGAATTCAACTAGCTAAAGCTGACTTTGAAAAATGTCGAACATTTGAAAATATTATATATGTAGGATCCTATGCTTTATTTGCGGTCACCTGCAATTCTTTAAAAAGGGAATTACTTCGTATTTTGAGTCAGTTCTTAATCATACTTTGAATAATAAACATCTAACAAAGTAATCTAATCTAGTATTATTCTACATATATGTTGGGTTGAGATTAATAGTGTTCATGCACATCTCAATGGATATATTCACTTGACTGTGGCCACTGGCGGATTCATTTACACTGGAGATATCACCTGCCTACCTCCTAGGAATTTCATACCCAACGCTAACGTCATAACACTGAACCTAACCATTCGCGTACTTTTTGAGTTGAGCCTTAGTTGGTGTATTAACTTGCAACTGGTTATAGCATCAAACGCAATCATTTAATGTATATTTGTTGTTGTCACAACCCTCAGCCGCTACGCAATGTCGAACGTATCGGTTGTGAAGTATAACGATAACGATAAATAAAAAATATCCTTCCAGATTCTAAGTTTTATTACTAATTCTGAATTGAACTCATAATGGGTTTGAATTGTTTGAAACTTACTCTGAAGTGGGAAACTATACAGCAATCAAGATGATGCTTCAAATTCTTTTACAATTAGTCCGACGCTTTTGGATACAGACGACATCCGTTTGCAAATAAAACAATTCCTATGGCCGTGAAGATGACGAGCGATACATACGTTGCTGACAAGGGAATTTCTTGTAAACATATTTTGCGCATGAACACGATCGTCTTCATTTTTCAGCGTGGATCGAGTGGTTCACTATATTTTGAACTTTACTTGATATGGCCCATCACAGGATATCAAAGATGATACTCAAATATTCTGTAATATTTTGCAGCACTTCCAAAATGTTCAAAATACACAGATTGTCAGAACTCTTTAGAAACCAAATAATTTCCCGTCAATTCTGCAATTATGTGCCAATTATTCATCCTTGAGAAAATCTTTTATTTTTATTTACTTATATTTTTAGTGTAATACTTGGTGTCCCGCGTTGAGGCACATTGCTCATCGGGAATAGTTCGAAGGAACCATATAGATAGAGGATGTGAACAAACAGAAACACACGAGGGGAAATTGTGTTCATTCCAAGAAATGGACGTTGACAATCATCCGCTCCAACAGGAATATGTGGTAGAAGATGATGAAAATAATAATATAAATTTCAATAAACGAGGGGCTCTCAAATGATCACAAATTGAATTGTGCCCTTCAACATGTTGAACTTCTTATCATAAAAACAAAAAATTAAACGTGCAAAGATTTCGTATAATTCAACAAATTTCATCAGCATTCGACATGGAATCCAAGAGAATAAATATGTTTATTATGAATTATCGCAAGCATTTAATAAAACTGTGAATCCTCAAGCTGTATATTGTATATGGAGCTGAAAATGTTGACGAAAATGAATTCAATTTTTTTTTTTTCGAAAATAGCATTTTCAAAATGCTGATCGGTTTTATATTTAAAAACAGTGAAGTAATCACAAAATTTGTGTTGGTGTTCTATCCACATCTGTTTGCTATTGAGTGGAGGTAGAAAAGTTTTAGCTACGCTCTGTGTTTTTTTAGTATCATCTTTTCATATTTTTAAGTTCTTAAATGTAATGTAAAAAGTCTTCTTAAATTGATCCTTTTATTTTCATTTGGAACAATGGTTTTTTTTTAGCTTATTCGGTTGAAAACTCATATGCATTTAATTAAGTTTTATTGAAACTTCAAAGATTTGGCGAACAAGGCAGCTAGAGCCTGCGTTTTGTTTCCGTTCGCGGTTCGAAGCTCGGCAATAGCTCGTTCTCGCGGGAAACCGTTCTTCACGATTTCAGCAACATCTGTCTCTGTAAATTTGTCAGTCGGAAGTATCGATTCGTAGCCTGATGAGCCAGCACTAGATGATAATCCGCTGGCGCCAGCCTGTTCCATTTTACTTCGTTCGATTGCTTTTTGAATTTCAGCTGCTTCGAGTGCATCGGCGGTGGCTTTTGCTTCTTCGGCTGCGACCTTCACGGCATCTTCCCCGGCCAACGTCAAACGGCTATGTGTTGGCAATTCATTTTCGGGCAAGAAAGTCGTCTCAGTACCTGTAGTTCCGATACGCAACACGTTTCGCTGTAAATCAATCGTACATTGATGCCGTTTTAACATGTCTAGTCCTAGCAGCATGTCCATTGTTTGGTCTTCGAGCACCGAGAAGCTGGTGAGGAGGAAATCTTTTTCGATTTCCACTTGAGCGACATGCACTCGACCGATAATCTTCTGAACACCAACACCTTTCGCAATTCCCGACCATCTGCAATCAATGCATAGTTTTTCATAGATTTTATTTTATAGTTCCAATGCTCGAGCATATATAACGAATATTCCGAAACTTGTTCCATCAAAATTCGATGAGAAAATATCAGACTTTCATTTTTTGCTAAATCTATTGCAATAAATATTACTATAGAATACAAATATTTGATAGCTTTGAATGTGCGCTACACACTTCATTTCCCCTTCGATGACTTTGTATCACACATCTCGTTTCGAAGGGGAAATGAAGTGTGTAGCGCACGTAGCTATCAAATATTTTTACGCTATAGAAATATTTATTGCAATAGATTTAGCAAAAAACGAATGTCTGGAAAATATCGTGTTTAACGAATTTTGATAGAATTTAAGGTAATTTATTCTGTCGTTCGATCAATTTTGACAAATTGGATTCGATTTCTTTCGTCATACTTACCGTGTATCGACCAAGCGCATCACATTGCATCGTTCCGCGCAGGATGAGCTCATGATCGTTGCTTGCGCACCAGAATCGACGAATGCCTTGACCGGAACGCCATTGACCTTGCAATTGATATACAACATGACAACAGTTCCAAAAGTTTCGGGATTATATTCCATGGCCGCTTCCATATTAGCTTCGATATTCTTTTGTCGAATTTCCTCTGCGATCAAACGTTGAGCTTCATGATCGAAAGGATCCGCTTCCATCATTCGTCTTCGTTGCTGCGCACGCTCGTATCGTGCTTGAATTTGCTGTCGAAGCACAGTTGAAAATGTCTCCAAACTGCCAGACATCAATGCATCGGCCAAGGTCGGATTGTTTTGCTTAAGCTAATCGATTGCATCAATCGTTATATTTCATTAAAAAACATTCATTCATTTCAAAAACTGGTTCTATTGTTTTTAAAGGAAAATCACAATATCTCAAAAATCGTCTCCTCCCAATCATAGTTGGTAAATCTGAACCGCAATTCCAAATTTTACTTACCAGAGCCAATTGATCTGGATTTTTGAAAAATGCTTCGCGAACCATTGCTGGATCATCGTTCATGCCAATCGAAATTGGATTTTGCAAGACACCACCGCCGCCACTAGTACCACTGATCCCACTAGGGCTGGCACTGGCATTGGCACCGGTAATGGCAAAACTACCGCTGCTTGGTACTCGAATTGCACTAAAATCCAAGCCGGCCAATGCTACGAAAAAAACAAATAATTGAAATATTCCAAAGAATCCCGATATTCTTCAAAAAAAATCACTTACGATTGGATGTATTGCTATTATTGCCTCGGTTACTGTTTCTATTGGCTGCTGCCGATAGCATATTGGCAGCTTGAAGTGCATGTTGCAGCAGGACTACGTCACCATCGCCGACCCCATGATCTTTAAGAGATTTTTTGTCATCGAGCAATGGCTGGCCTTTGAACGTAATTACAATTTCAGTAGATGGGAATCCCGATTCAACTTCACAAAATGCTTTGAAATTTTCCAATTCCAATTCCTCCGAAACATCCAATTCAAACACATAGTCAGTCACTGTGGTCACTGTTATTTTCATTTTTTTTTTTTTTTTTTTCAAATTAACACGTCCAACAAAAGCGAAGAGAAATCTGAAATTCCGCGTGAAAATGTGACTCTAGGCTATTGATTCAAAATTCTTCTGCAATTCGAATGACAGGTTTATTTTGAGCGCGTTAGTAGCAACAAGGTTGTGCACGCAAATGATGACTCTTCAAAAAATGGGAAATGTGTGATGTATAAAAATGTTGCAAATCAAAATCTTTTGTTTATCGGACACTTTCCACATGCAATGCACGTCAACGCAAGGGAGGAAATTGTCAAAAAAAAAAATGACCAAAATTAATGCCGTAATTCAATTGCAACAATGCCAGTAAAAATATGAATTTTAAATGAAATGCAGCAAAGTACCTGTTGTGTATGAAATTCTATGGGGGGGAAATGGATGGAGATGATTGTTTTTAGTCGGAATTGGCAAATAATCGGCTTCTGTTAAGGCATATAGAAGTAAACGATATCGAAGAAGAATGTCACCACAAACCAAATACGAACGTCAAACTTGTTTATTGTTACAAACTGGAAGTGTGTGCGAAAGTTGGAAGTCGGGCGAAATCAAGGTGGCGCTGCAGATACTTCAGAGAATTTTTACAAAAGCATTAAATTTTTTCTTTGATTCGATTAGATATCGTTTAGTTCAGTTGATGTGAACATAATGATTTGATAAAAAGCAACACAAAAAGTTCTTGTAAAAAAGATGTTAAAAAAATATATTGAAAGATCGACTTTTAAATAAATTCGAGCTTCAACGTGCAACACTGAATCGAAAAATCAAGCGCGTGAGTGGCAACACTGCGAATCGAAAATACGTAAGCGGCTCTGTTCGTACTGATCCAGGAAAAATATTGAGTCTGTGGTACGTAGTGTATATAAATTTTAAGCAGCAACAAAATAAAACTTTCTATTCGAAAATAATCGAGTTGAAAAAATTCATAAAATAATTTTAACTCGACATTTCAATTGTGCATCGATCCAATAGTTCATAGAATGTTCTAGAATTGCGACCAAAAATAGAAATTTATTCAAAATTGTGTCAATTATGTCACTGCAATCATAAAAAAAACATAACCATAGAAAAGGAGAAGCAGAGAAATAGAGTCTAGCGACTAGAGACTACGTGCAAACCACACGATACGATTTTTTTTGTTATAAAAAAGCATTTTATTGAAGTGATAGTTTCGCATTTTTTATTAATAAAAAATTTAAATTTAAAGTGTTTTGATTTGGAAAGTGTCGAACGAAAATTTCGTGTTTGAGAAACTTAAAATGCTGTGCTTATGCGAGTAGTGGAGAAAAAATATATAGCTCAAGCATAATTGTACAAACAACAGTAGTATGCGTTGTATATAAATACTCACTTTACGAAATACGACGACTTCATTTCGACGCAATAAGAATTTTTGTTCTGCTTTCGTCAATTTTCCATACGCTTGTTGTGACTTTTTTCTGTGTTATTTGAAGCCCTAGTTTTTTTCATCTGCTTAATTAGTAAAAAAGTTTTAAGTCCGTTAGAATTTTAGTGAAAAAAAAAACCATAAATCCATAAATCAGAAAAGAAGAGCTTGGAAAAAATCAGTCAAATTCTCCATATCACTCTCTCAGCAAATAAATTGTGTTCAGTGTACAAAAAGTACACCAAGGAAAGCCACGACAAACAAACTTATGTTAAATAAGTGGAATATCAGGTGAATGCTCGACTGAAAGGTCATTTCATTTATTCAACTGCACTTTTCAATGCAATGAATGCAATGCAATGAAGTCGCACGCTAAATACACACAAACACATATTTGTGCATTATTGATAGATATATACGCGCAACCACATTGTTTCAATTCAAAATAATAACAGTAATAGAACCATTTTCTCTTATTTCCAGTATTAAATAAGTGCTTTTATGTGCATTCACGAGTTTTGAGCCAGAAAATAGACCCAACAATCGACTAACAAAAATACTGTCATTTTACACCGAAGCTTATCGAAAAATAAATTTATGTCAGCATGAGCTCAGACCCTAGTCCAGCTACGCCACAGAACTCTTCATCTACGGAAACAGAAAAGGTACGGATTTCTCCAAAATTCAGTTCAAATGGGCTAAAAAACCCACAATCCGGATTTCACGAATCCATTAAGTGATTAAATTTGATTTTCGTTCAGAGAAGTAACTCCTTACGTTTTTTTTTTTGTCTCCAAAGGCATTTAATATACAATGGATCAACGATTTGTCGAACCCGGAAACACGCGAAAAGGCCTTGATGGAGTTGAGCAAGAAACGTGAAAGTGTTCCAGATCTAGCCCCAATGCTATGGCATAGTTTTGGTACAATCGTTGCACTTCTTCAAGAGATCATCAATATTTATCCATCAATTAATCCGCCCACACTTACTGCCTATCAATCAAATCGTGTGTGCAGTGCATTGGCATTGCTGCAATGCGTTGCATCCCATCCGGAAACAAGATCCGCCTTCCTTAATGCTCAGATTCCATTATTTTTGTATCCATTTTTGAATACGACATCCACAACGCGATCATTCGAATACTTACGGCTCACTAGTCTTGGTGTCATTGGAGCTCTCGTGAAGGTAAAACACTCAAACAATCTTCGTGGTGTGAAATTGCAACATTAACAATCAAACAATTGAATTGAAGAAAATGTGGGCTAATGAATGAACAATTGGGTCGAATTTTGAATAACTAGTAACAGATTGTCACTCACAGTCACAAAATGAGTGTTTCACTTCAAAAAAGTGCCGGAATTTTTTGATTTATTCCTTCAATTCAATTTCCATTGGACTTCTTGAAAATGCCTTGTTCCTTAGGAGTTTTTATTCAAAACGTTTCCACGGCAATATTTTCGAATTGAAACGTTTTCATATGTCATCAAATTGCACAAATAAATATTTATGGTGATTTTAATATTTTAAGACTGACGAAGAAGAAGTGATCACATTTTTGCTAAGCACCGAAATAATTCCATTGTGCTTGCGGATTATGGAGTCGGGCTCTGAACTGAGCAAAACAGTCGCAACGTTCATTTTGCAGAAGATTTTGCTTGACGAAAAAGGCCTATCGTATATTTGCCAAACATATGAACGTTTCTCGCATGTTGCGATCATTTTGGTAAATACTGATTAATTTAATCCCAGCATCTTAATTCAATACATATTTATGAATTTGAATCTTGAAATGATTTCAGGGTAAAATGGTTATTCATTTGGCTAAAGCTCCATCGACTCGGCTACTCAAGCACGTTGTTCGTTGTTATTTACGTTTATCCGATAATCAAAGGTTCGTATTTTGCACGTTAATCAATTTTTTTTTCGCATGTTTTAGTTGTTCACTTCAAAAATTGAATAAGTGCGATTTTATTTTGATTTCACGACGTAAATTAAAATTATCAACAATTGTTGAGCATAAAATCAGATAATTCAACCTGATTTCGATTTGATTTGCAGAGCTTGTGAAGCCCTTCAACAATGTTTGCCTGATCAACTTCGTGATGATACATTTGCTGACTGTTTGCAGAAGGATAAATCAATAAAGCACTGGCTATCATTATTGATTACGAATGTGAACAATTATTCGATGCCAAGACATGGCATCTCGCCATTGGCCTCATAAAAAGTGAGTATGAAATTGGCATTAAATGCCCATCGGGCACGATGCACAAGGCAAAAAAAAGCATGGAATAACAAATGTTTAATATGTTGACCGTTTCAGCTGTCCTCCAATATCCACTCTGTCGGAAGCGGAAATTTTAAGTATGAAAAAAAAAAACTCTATTGCAGCGAGTAAATTTTTATTATCATGAATCCGAATTGGAACAAATAAATGCAAGAGATTTTAAACAAATGGAACGCCCAAATTCGCATTACAATAAATGAATATTATACGAAAATGGTGAATAAAATAGCATAGAACATTGAATGGCTTTGATAAGAATTGAGAGACTGCATCCGATAGAAGAAATTGATTCAAGTTAAGAAAAGAAAAAACCACACACACAAAATACATGGTACCTAAATTTATTACTTGTACTGGTTGATATTTCGTAATTTAATTCGGCCGCGCCAAATTGGTCGACTCTGTTTTATCTCATATTGAAACCAAAACAATATATGAAAATCAACACACACAATTTATCTCTGTGTATGTGAATTTACTGTGTTAGAAGTTGCACATGAAATTCGATAACTTAACAATAAAACCCTTAGCCTGAAAATGGATTATGATTGCTCTGCGATGTAACTACTAAATTTTACTAATAAAACTTAAAAAAATGCAGTTGTTTCTTTTACGCTAGCACATAAGTGGAAACAAATAAAAAAAAAATACAAATATTATTGAGAACATTTCTTAGTATCCAATGCAAATTTATTAGGCACCTAAAGTTTAATGTAATATTTAATCTATATGGAAGAAAAATGCAACAAAAAAACAGATACAATGTAAAATTAGCCAATAAGCTTATTAAAATTTCAGTACATTTTTGTAAATTAATAGAAATTATATTAGAAACTAACAAACATATTTTATATTGAGAATTACCGACAACATTTGTTTCAATTAAACAGAAAATTTCATTGCAAAAATTAAATGGCGTTCTTTTATTTCCATTTTATTCCATTTTTTCATTGATTTCCTGCATTATAAATCTCTTTGGAGATTGATTTTGATATTTTCAAGCTGATAGCGCACGTGTGGCTCAAGCTATAGCTTCGTTAAATTGGCGCGCAATTCTATAATCGTAAGTATATCATATTTCAAACATTATTTTCACACGATGGAAAAATAACAGGAAATTTCCGCTCGAGCAACGCTTCAAGTTTTTTTTTTTCATATTTTGTTGTTGCTGCTGTTTTTTCGTCTGGCACAAACAAAAACATATACAAAATTTATTAAAATGCTTTTGAAAACTCATAATGCCACCATAAATAATTCGTTATTTTTCTATTTTTGTCCACAATCTGGACCACCAAGAATATCCTCGATGACAAAAGAATGCTGGCTGTACAAATGCTAACAATAGTTGTGTCTATGGTCGTTTTGTGGGTAACAATTGAAAAAACGGTGCGGTGTTGTAAAAAGCGCTGACTGGTACGGTGTTGAGTTTTGTGCTGGCATTTTCACAACCGCCACAAAACGAGTTATTTTAGACTTAAATCTATTATAATTTTGATTAACATCCTTTTCTTCTGGAATGAACGACATCAATACGTGTACATGCGGATTTTTTTTTCTCTTCTCAACTTTGGCGCCAACAGCAGCAAGCAACCCGTTAGAAAAACGACGCAAATGTCCGTTCTGAACTAACGAAAAAAGTGCAAAATGAAAAGCTGTGTGAAAATAACCGCTTATCCTGCATTGAATTTTTGAATAATTAGATACAAGATGATGATGGATAAATTAAAGGGAATAAAGAGAATTCACCGCTGAATTCGACCGGGAGAAGTATCAATACCGCATTTAACTCGGCCTGAAACAGGCAATCAAAGGTTATATTTTCTAGCTTCGATATCAAAGGTTAGGTTTTCCGTTGAAAATGTGCAAATTTGTTTTTGAAATGTATCTAAGCAAAAAAAAAAATTGAAGAGACTCTTCGAGAGAGTGCCGCCAGAATGTGCGAATTGACATCAGCGAAAATTCGGAGACTATTGCATATTAATATTATTTCAATTCGATTCGGATAATCAAAATTTTCATCGGTTTTTGCGGCTGATTTTCATTGGATAACTTTCAGGAGTGAAGTTGTTGATTTTCTTGCATGCAAATTGCGAATTATATGCGAAAAACCTATGTTGAAAAAAATGCTTGCGTTGAAATTAAAGATCATAAATTAAATCGAATCCAGCGGTATGATTATAATGCGAGATGACAGTTGCGAGAAAAAGGACCGAAATCGAGTTAAAGGAATCCTCGATTCGGCAACGAAATACACTTCGTTTCACATTGTCTGCGATGGAATATGAAAACCACTAGATACATTTTTAATGACCTCTTGAACCAAATTCCATTATATTTGCATACGGCGGCTGTGTCCATTTCTTTTGAAATCACAAAAATCGGTTTTTAAAAAGCCATTCAATTCACTTAATAATTAAAACGAGAACCCAAATCCTTTATTCGATCGTTACATTTTGTATTCAATGTGTGTATGCTTATTGCTCTCTCTCCAGTCAATTCAACATAAAGTAGGCAAATTTTATACCCACAGTTTTTTTGCACGTCACCTCACAGCGATCCCTCGATTGCAATTGCCATGATACAACCAGAAATCAAACAAGATTAACAAACAATTGTTCGTATACGCCAAATAATACGTTAGATTCTCGCTCAATCGTTGGTATGCAATAGAGGTCTGGTCAATAGGAACGCACATTGTTTCGAAATAAATTCGCCATGTTCTCATTTTAATAACAGCTAAAAAGAAACGTGTTTTTGTTTTTCAAAGCATTTCCCATCCATTTACAAAAGAAGGTATTTTTCATTTTATGTGTGAAAAGAAGATATTTTTTCGTTTTCCAAAATGTTCGCTTTCTATGGGGAGTTTTAAGCAATTTTTGCTGAAACATATACTTTTCTTGAAAAAATGGAGCGAACACACGCTCGGCAACCTATGCACGGCCTCTATTTGGCCGCATCCAATGTGCATCTTGTAAAAAGGCAAATTTGATGTGGTTGCATCATGTAAATAGCATGTGCCAACAATAAATGAGCTGCTAATAGTTCGGTGGGCCGAACATGTAATCGAATCGAGTCTATTGTTATGCATCTGATGTGAAGTGCGTTAATAAAATGCGTACGCGAATATTATGTGTATGATTTGGTGTTGTGCGCACGGGAACGCATTTTTATAGAGTGGCGAATGCATTCTATTTATTGCAGAATCAAATGAAGGAGAGAATGCGAGTCCGTGCCGAGTTTTTAGCCAGTCAGAATGTGCGAAACGTGCATATATTATCGCAATATTCACCCTTTCTATGCATTTCTCATTGCACATACGGGAACAATGGCACATGCACCAATATGCATACAATGTGAGTCGTGTGGTCTATTGGACAGTGCTGCAGATATGGAAGAGGGGAGAAACATAGCTCGAATCGAATTGCACATTAATTAAAGCATATTATTAAATAATCTAAATGGAAATGGCGAATGAGGCTCTCTATTTTCACCGTTCAACAATACACACATGGAAAATGGCTACACAACTGGTGCGGTCAAAAATTCGATGTCCAGTTCATAGTGAAGTCGATGCAGCAACAGTGCAAATGCTGATTGCATTCTTGGGCCACGTATGTGCTTGAATGCGGACGATGGCAAGTAAGGATTTGTATCTGTTACAATCTAAATGTTTTTATTTTCATTTGAAATATGTTTGGGTTCTTTTTCATTTCAAAAAAGTGGTTTTTGTTTTCAATGACATTGGCAAATGAGACATTCCATCGTTTATTATCACATCTGCCATTCAGCCGTAAATTATCTCAAATGCGATTATGTTACATACATTTTTTTAGCTGCGTTTTTCAAGCTGATGTCATGCATTTTCAGTCATAATTCTTCCGATCATTCGAAACGCACCAGAATTTCAACGCAAAAAAGCCACAACTGATTTGCATGAATGAAATCTTCAACACCCATATGAATTTGTGTTTGTCATTTGTTCCGAACCGCTAATACATTTGCCGAGCAAATTGATTCTCACACAGGTAAAAATGTGCTTTTAAATAAGTAATGGTTGGGTCCTTAAAGAACAGAGACACTCGAAAAAGACACTCATTTACCCTCTTCAAGAGTCAGCAGATAACTTTTTCGCGAACAAAATCCACTTCATGTAATTCTCATGCAGACGCTACGTGTTTGGTTCGCGTAAAACAATCGAAAACGACCGTGAAAAAACGCATTTGAATATTTCTGCTTCCCTTTTTTCGAATGCCGATGGCATTCAACACAATGTTGCAAAATTGGATTGAATATCGAAGAGGTTTCGCACTGGTTTCAATTTCCTGTTTCAACTTACGCACACAATGAAATGGCCAAGTGCTGTAATGTGTGTCCTTAGGCGCGAACAAGGATGGCATTTCGACAACAATATAATCAATGAGACAGCGATTCAGAGGTCAAGATTCAAACGTTTTCCATCTACTTTATATTCAAACATCAACCGAGATCAATCTTTTTACAACCAAATTCGTTTGTTCTCACAAACGAAAACGATGTGTGTGTTTGTGTGCCCGTGCAGACCCCATTCATTGTGGCCGAGCAAGGAACAAATCATGAATATTGAGAAGATGATGATGTTCAGCTTTATGTATTTGTACGCGTTGTTTTCGCGTA
The DNA here is from genome assembly GCA_028476595.1 of Obolodiplosis robiniae. Taxonomy (NCBI): domain Eukaryota; kingdom Metazoa; phylum Arthropoda; class Insecta; order Diptera; family Cecidomyiidae; genus Obolodiplosis; species Obolodiplosis robiniae. The sequence continues at coordinate 4,403,522 of CM052015.1, read as the reverse complement.
TCGAAAATGTATCTTAGCTATTTGATGATGAAGCCATCCATAATTTATCGTGCTCATGGGATGACATCATTGAATTTGCAATTTTTGGTAAATTTGTTCGGCCAAATCGTGAACGAACCAAAACAAAGCGCGAATAATTCATTCAAAGTGTGAGCGCCAGTCCAACCATATAAATGCTGGTCGAGCGCTGGCAATTGATTGAAATAAATGGATTTATAAATAATTTACGGCTAAATATTGAAATTAAATCCAAGACAGAAGAAACAAAAAACCCGCTTAGATATGCAAATCAGTCGAGTCGCACACAACGATAGATATCGTGTATCACACATACGCCACAATACGCGATAGAAATTGCGGTACTAGAACACAAACACGCTTGGAAATACTTAAGCGCTATTCAAAAGCAATAGATAGCGTTGGAATGGACGGGCACACGAGAAAGAGATAAAATGCAGTGTGTGCGCGACGGATTGAGTGAGTGAGACATCGATCATCGCGCTTAGAATAGGAGGATCATACATCGAAATAGCGATAAGATACGCGTGGGACTATCTATCCATCCAACAAAATTTGCTGTCGAATTTCCCATTGATTTCGTATTGTGTAACATTTAAGCTCAATTAATTCAACAGCTCGTATGTAAATTCGTTTAACAAAATTGCTTAAATGTTCTTATTTATATGGACATTTGTATTTGATTTATGCGAATACGAAAAAGCAAAAGTAGTAAATGATTTACAATTATTTTATCATATTTTCCGTCGTACTTCCAAAGACCGAATTTACCGAATTAAACGGAAGGAAAATGAATGATATCAGTAATATATCAGTCTACCATATCCATTCAAGATAAGAGAAAAAAAAACAAATGAAATTTTTTAAGCGATCATAGCCACACAATGTGTTTGACTCAGCGTTGTATGAGAGTTCAAAAGACTTCCTCTTCATTTCACATCCTTTCTGAGCAACTCATTTAAATGGCATGAATAAATAAAATAGCTGATGCATTGATGAATGTTGACACATTCGATTGAATGATGAATGCAATGCATGGCAAACGAGAAACAACGTGTTTTCGATCGATTATATTCTATCGCTGTTGTTGCTCAAAATACGGCCAAGATGTAAGCTTTCCGCTTGTACATGTGATACGAAAGCATATCGTACGAAACGACGAACCAGAGAGAGATCAGTACGTCATTGTAATTGTCATTGCACACTCATAGCTCAAACGCCAAGAGATTCCCAACAAAGAGCGCAACAGAAGCAGAGAGAGAGAGAGAGAGAGTAATTCGCATATCGAATTGTGGCACTGTATGTATCGGAGCGCTAGATTTACTACACACTGGCATTTCGAAAATGGTATAAATATATATTACAATCCAATCGATTCTCATCCAACCATCCATCCGTCCGTTCATCCATCCACATGCAGTGAGTTTGGTGTATGTGCGAACGTAAACAAAACGTTTCTCCCCGATTAAATTGATGGTGCTGCAAAGCTATTGAACACACAATACACCATCGATACGCACACTGAACGGAACAGCGAAAATCTATATACACAAAAATGTTTATTTCATTCGGTTAATTCGTATTGTATTTAACAAAAATGAAATGTAAATGTAGCCGTAGTTCGGTTCTATTTGTATGCGGCGGTGCGGATGATATAGTGAATACGATAAGCGTCAGGCTATGGAAATAGAGAACTAACCAACCGACAGATTAACAACCAACCGACAGAAACAAAAAAAAAAAAAAAAATAAAATAAAAAATAACACAGAGAAATTTTTCTCTATATACATATAGTTGTGAAGAAAGAAGAAAAAAAATCAGCAAACACATCGAAAGCAGCATATTGTCGACGAACACTCAAAGATTCTTGAAACAGGCACATATTACGCGAACGAAACGAACAGCCGAACAGCAAAAAAAATGTCAGCGACAGTGGGGCAAGTCACTAACAGTGGGCATTCATAAATTGATATGAATTGAGAACGAGCAAGTAAAAAAACGTGAAACAGTCGGCAAATTTTTTTGAAATTACAAACACCGGATAAAACTTTTCTCCGTCACATAATTTTTTCTGTTGCAAGTTCCCATCGAACACGTTCATTTGTCGTACGAAATTTTTTCCATTCATTTCTGGTGGAGCAGAAAAAATTAAAAATAAAATAAATTAAGAGAAATTAAAAAAATCAGCCAGAGGGGGAGAGAGAGAGAGATAAGAGGAAAAGGCAACAACAACAAAAACATTTTTTCTTGGAATTGAAATAAAATTCGCTTGCGATTTTATGCAGTTGCGATTCAGTATTGTTAACGCTGGCAGTAGCAACGAGAATCGCAAAAGGAATATATATTTTTTTCGCCTGTATCGAAAAACAGGCACAGTGAATGAGTGTGGCACATTGAGTTCACAGTCTAGAGTCAGTGAGTAACCATACAGAGAAAGACCGAGCGAACTGTCTAATTGAAAAATAGTACAAAAAAAGATTCGGTGTGGGAACACTTGTCATATATCATACTTTGGTTAATTTGCAATCGAATTAAAATCCGGTGAAAAACGAGCAGAAATTTGATAGTGTCATAATGAATGTGGAAAATGGTGCAACAGGTACGTCAAGCCATATATCTAATAGCAGTTACATGGGATTATTTCTCGTCTTATTTTTTTCTCATTACATATATGTATATATATATATGTATGATTTGCCATATATTGGATTTGTGTGAGTGTAAATGTGACGTTATGGACAAAGATTATCATTGCAACAAAGAAAATAGAAATATGGAGAATGATTATTGCGAATAATTGGATCAAAAAGATGAAATCGTTTGCATTTGTGGATAGTTGTTATTTGACGTTCTGCGCACACAACTAGCTGAATATGGTGTGGACTTGACATGCAAGCTTTTCATTGATTTCAGTTGGTGAACAGAATGAATGCGCTCACATTTAACGTGAACATCGCGCACTTATTTTTTAGAGCCAATACATCAATTGATGTACAGAATAGTTTTTGCGCTTCTTCAGGTCACCGTGCTGTGATCTTTTTTCTACTAAATTTTGGCCCAGGAACTGCTTATCGCAATCTATTCCACCCATTTTCAGTTTCGGGCATTATTTGAGACAAGGCTGTGCCTATCCTGTCTATCGATCGCAGGATCATTCAACTAGAATCTTCTGGGTAATTTAAATTCTAACATCGCCGGCTCCGATCAAACGCAAATGATTTGAAAACGCGATCGCATTCTATCGCTCACCTCTCAACACCCAGCATTCAGGCTATTTTAAGGTGAAACAATTCTTAAGCTATTGTGCAGTTTGAGATAATTTATGCCGAAAAAAATCACTATTGTCAAGGTCAAATTGATCGAGTTGTGACCACATTTCAGCATTACATACCGTCGAGGTATAATGTGGCGACTGGCACACATCGATAGTGCCAGATACTGTGTTTGACAATGCCATTTTTCTCTCGTTCGGCCGCTCTTCTTCCCCGGCTTATTGGTATGCCAATGATATGATAGTCATTTTATTGTTGGAATTTTTCATTTCGGACTTTATCAATCGGAATTTCAATTGTGTGAGAGCTCTTTTGGATTCAATTTCGAACTTTCAAAGCAAACCAAAATACGCCATAAACACTTTTACTATTATCATTCTCATTGAGTGAACGAACGAACGAACGAGCCGAATGAAGGAAAAAAAAATTATTGGTATAGAATCTTTTTCATACACTTACTCCATGATGACATTTAAAATTTGAATATGTGTATCGTAGTGACGACGATGACGCGCTGACGGCATTTTTCGCTTTAAATGTGTTTCAATGAATCTTCTCGTCAGCCACACAGAAGATTGTGTGAAACGAATCCGAACACGCACTTGTGTATTCCACATCGTCGGCCAATCGACAGTTTTTATACATGGAAACCGCTCCGTCGTGTGATATTGTGTATAATACAGGTACTCTCCGCCGTTTCGTTGTCGGCCACCGTATATATCGTTGTGGTGGCTCAGCTCACAGAGGGACACAGTCATCGATTCACCGTTCATCTCATTCATGCCCCCTCATTTGGCGTTGGTTGCATCACTTTCGTGCATGCTACGTTGCCGAGTGTGGCAGTTCGATACACGCAATACGAGTCACCGCAACGAATGTTATACGAATCGTGTGCTCTGTTCAATTATGCCGTATATGACCGATCGTCGATCGGCAACGCAAGGAAAGTTGGCGTATGGATGCTGTCAGCCGCAAAGTTGTTGGATATGTGTGGGAATTAATGATTCACGTATGCGGCAGGCGAAGCGCACAGTCATTGAATGCGCGATCGCAGGGGCATTCATACATTTCATTGTTTCGGCTTGAGCAATATTTCTTTTTCGTATTCCGGCAATTCCAATAGAAAATATCCTATAAAGGGGAGAACATCATTGGCATAGACACGATCCAAGCTTCATTGTGAATTGCGCATGATTCGTATGGAATATTAAGCAAAATGATTCGGTTGACAACAAGAAAATCGCGACATGTGTCATCATCATTGAATCCATCACTATCGATACTATTTCATGTTTTCAAATGTATTTGTGATTCATTAAAGTGTTAATGATCATAATCACAAAAGTGTGTAGTTCTTGCCGCAACGAGCACATTGCCTGTGTGCACACATATTGCGATTTAATACGCTGAGTGAAATCGTATATATTGGATCCACTCACATGTATGCCCGTATCTATTTGCACCGCAGCAAACTCGATCCGGCAGTTTGCGGCCAAACCTTAGTGTTGTTTCTTTTCCACCGTTAAAACAATTCAACTGTATCACATGCTCTTCTATTGAGCAACTCGAGCGAAAGAGACGATTATTGCACGAATAAATAAAAAATTTCCGACGAACAAATTTGATTCAATGCACGAAGTTGACGCGATCGAATGAAGGGGTGGCATACGCGCTAATTACTTATAACTTAATTCGTCTCTCTCTATATTTTTACATTCGCAAAATTTGCACATGCTCAAATTGGCAAATTTGCGAGTGATTCGAATGCGTTCGAAGCAAATTGTTCGAGCAAACACAGATGAATGATTCACTCAGCGAATTCTCGAGAAGGCCTCTCGAAAATTGTAACATCCAAAATGTATCTATATCCGTTTGTTTCTCGCAAAATCGTGCTTACTTAAAAAATCGCATGTAACAAAACCATCTATAGAAATCCTTGTTTTTTTCCTACTATTTTCAGGTTATTATTACGGAGCAAATTATAGCGACCCTAATCAATCACGCAGATTCAGGTATGATTTTAATATGCAAATTTTTCTTGCTTTTACTTTTTCGTAGCAAAAATACTTAAGCTTCACGGTATGACTTCAAATTATATATATGTTTTTGACATTCAGAGCTTCATGTTGATTAAGTCAGTAAACTAATTTTGAAATGATTTCATTCCGCATATAACCATAAGGTGCCATATGAGTTTGTTATTAATAAAAAAAATTAATGCACAATTTTTGTAAATTTTTAGCAGCCTTTGTTTTGTCCGCTTGGCTAAGAAATGAACAGCCGAATCACGCGGCAAAAAAAATCGATCCAAAAAGTGATCGAGACTCTTGAAAACGCTCCCGATATTTTCCAAAATACGGACTTATCAATGCAGCAGATCAGTTGCATTCATCTCATTTATTGTTTGCTTCTCAATTCATAAAAAGACAAAGCGATGTGAAATACTCAAAAATTAGTGTTTCATCCCTGTTAGTTGTGTTCGGGCGATATTTTACCGCATTTTCTTTTTCATCCGCAACACACCAAGAGACAAATAATTGCGCAGCGTTCGCATTACATTCTTGTGTAAATACCCAAACTACTGGTAATATCGTTGCATGGACATTCTTGTGGCAAACGACACCGCTTCCTTCGCTGACTTGCTCTCTCTCTCGAAGTACATCTCACATCTTGCACATTGAAAGGGTTTAATAATTTATTTTTGGCTCGAGCCAAAACCTTTTTATCGTCTTTCTTTCTGCATGTTTCTGCACATTGTGCATGTGTCATTCAGGCATACACTTTTGTTTCGGTAACTACACTCGACATATCCACTCACACAGACAGACAGACATACACTTACTGCACCGAAATAATATGCTTATGCGCCGTTTATTGTAGAAATAAAACTGATCCGAACGTTTTCGAATGTATTCATCGGTGTGAATATTTCGTCACATGTCGAGTGTACCGTATTTTTATATGAAATGCATTGATTTCACAACCGTTGATCGTGTGTTGTTGCTGTTTGCGATCGACAACAACAACAACAACAACAACAACAACAAAAATAAGATTTAAATTACAGCTTCTCGTCGTGATCAAATTCTCAAACATTCATTAGACTTGTAATATGTAGATTTCCGCAACTTCATCGAATGTAAGTTTATTTAAAAGCATTGTTAAGCCCTCATTGGCTATTCATTAGGATTCAAGCGACTGGTCCAAGAAATAGCCATAGACAACAAACGCTCATGTTTACTTTACGTATTATTATTTCATTGCCGAAATATCTCGGTTAGCACTTGCCTCGAGTCATTTCCCATCAATTTTTTTTCGAGAGAGAAAATTTGAATTTGAATTTGAATTTTTAAAAGTTTTTGTTTCGCTGAATGGATGAAAATGCAGATTGAGCGAGAGAAAGAGAGTTTCATAGGTTTTTGGATATTCGCGCAAACACCTGCTGTTTGCTGAACAGTGAATATGTTCCACAATATGCTATCTGAATTCGGTGTTTTTTATTTCGGTAAAAGTACACATACTAAAATTCGCACACAAACCCCATTCAACTGATGAACAAAGTATTATTTTATATCTTCGGAAGATTAGTAAGTTTGTTTTGGAAGATTCTACCCGAAAAATGCCATGTCCAGTTACGATGGTTCGTTTCCTTTTCCATGGAATTATGATTATATTTTTTATATTAATTTTTTTCGTTTCTCGTTAAAACCTGGCCGAATGGCTCGTTTGCGTTTGCCAAGCAAGCCTTTTGTTATTAGATTTGCTGTTGTTGCTTTTTTCGGGCATTGTCAAAAAAAAAAAAAACACACCGAGAACAGAACCACCGAAAGCACGAAACATTGAAACATAAATTGCAGCTGACATTCATTTTTCAGGCCATTGTTAAGGTTAAAATGTGCGTTTCTTATATTATAATTTCTTTTACTGTATCTGTCCTCTCTACGTCTAGTTTGTACATTCTGGCATTCAAGTTTTACAAGTAGTCGATCGAGAGAGAAGGAGAGTGTGAGCTCCTCCATTGCGTTGTGCCCATATGTTTGTTATCTTCTGGTGTGTTGAATAATTTTTGACTTGATAAATAATTTTTATGTGGCTATAAAAGTGGACGTGAAATGCACATATTCAATGAGAAAGGCCGAGTTTGGAGAGTATCGATGATCGGTAATTATTGAGCATTTTGGTTGTTTCTTTAATTATAAAGGTCTATAAACATTGACAGAGAGCACTTTAAGTAAAGAGGAGAGCAAAACAAAAACAGATTTCAAATCGGATTCATAAGTAAGATTATTATGAGCATATTTTGTCCCGTGTGTCCAAAGCACATGTAATTTTCACGGTTTACAAAGAGCTAACGACTTCAAAGCATATCGAATTGACTATCGAACGAAAGGAGCGAAAAAAAAACGCACCAATTCGAAATCATTATCTGCAAATGATGCATAAGAACTTAAATAAACACATGAATTTTCAATCAATGAACATTTTACGATGCATAAATACGTACGCGCGAATGAAACGCGGTGAAAAAAAAACACAGCAGAACGTATACAAGCCAAGAAACATGCAATAAAACATCATTAAATTTGCCCAAATTTATGAGCTTACTGGAATTTAACTTTTTGGCTCGTGAACACGAATGAACAGTTTAGTCGCGTAGCACGTGCACCGAACCAAACACACCATTATGCATACGGACAATTCGATGCATCTGCTTCGTACGCACATCGAACTTGGCGCATGACACGATATCAAGCGAACAAAACAAGCAACAACAAAAAGCTGAGAATTGAACACTTTTCGCGAAATTGCGACTGCATCTCTCACTCAATGATCATCTTTTTTCGGGGTTTTCATCGTTTCATTCGCATTTTCGTTTTGTTTGGGGGGAGGGGGCTGTTCATTAAAACAATGAATCGTTTACGGATTTTCGACCATTATTTGTATTATTTGAGCGTATGCCATCGGTACTGAAATAAAATGTTTGGATGAAGTAGAAGAAAGCAACAGAGTAACAACAGTATTTTGGTAGCACCTGTGTTTTGCCCATTTCGTTCCGAAATGCATGCAGCCGAAGTCAAGAGGATCACTTGAGCGATGGACATCAATGATGGCAACAACAAAACAACATGGCATACACACGAATTGCACAAAAAGAAAGAGAATTTGAATGTATTAATGCGAATGTGAATGTGAAACTAAATACAACACCAGCCGAACTAAACTTTCCCCAAAATAATATCGATTTGCGAGTGACCTCGCACGACCGACCAACCACAGATGCACCGCGCGCTGCATGTGTAAAAGGTGTAAAAACTATTTTCACTTCAACTATAACGACATAGCACGATTGCATTTTACAACAATTTTAATTCGGTGCAGCAATTTGAAATGGTACCATTTTTCGCATTTCTCCGGTGAAAAGCACAGTGACATCGATACAAGCGTCAAAATACTCGGTGTTGTTTGCATTTGATGAGTTAACTACTGATCTTCACGGATATTATCGTTTAAATTTCACTGAAACATTTTATTTCTATATAAAAATGGTTTTTTTTTTAAACCAACGTCGTCACACATAAAGGCCGTTCAAACATTTCGATGGAATCGATGTCACATGTAAAGTGACAGCGACAACAACTGCAGAATCCGTTACAGCTTCATGTAAAATTCCAGTAAAAAATATGCGTCGAGAACATTCGACAACTAATGGCTGACCAGCTGATCCATGAAAAATTCAAATTATTGAATGAAAGTATTATAATGACTTCAAATTGTTTGAAAATTCTTGGTGGACGTTGCTTTCTTTTTCTTTCTCTCTCCTGGCTGTTTTTGTCGTATTTGTTTGTTGTTTTGATGTGTCGCTTTTTTTCACTCTAACGAATGGACGATTTTTTTGGGCGAAGGTGCCGTCTGTCGTTGGCAATTCGACAGACGATTTGATAAGGAACAGATGCATTTGACTGATTATAAATATTTTGGAAACAACTCAATGTATGCAAATTGTGATTAATTACTTTATTTATTGACGTGTATATTTCAATTAATTTAATGCTAAAGCTTTCAAGTTGATTTCAGTGGATCAAAATGATTTGCGATGGTCAGCAAATGAGAGCCGGCAAATGCCGAAAACCGAATTGCAGAACCGTTCCAAACGATGCAATTGAGGATTTAAATGTTTGTGAAATGGCTATTCGGTGGCGTTATTTTAATAGTTTTGAAGGGCGTGAATGGTAGCATGGCACGCATCCGCAAGTAATTAGCATTTGTAAACGTCCAAATGCAAAAACAAATTATTCGGGATGAAGCGAGTGAAAATGTTCGGTGTTTGGTCTTGTCTTGTGAAGGTGAATAACCTCCCATTTGGTGCACATTTGCATGGCGTTGAACTTATTATGTTTGATTCGGCCAAACAAGGAGAAAAAACTACAAATAACTGATGAGGTAAACTAAGCGCAAACACCGACAAAAAAAGAAAACAAACGCGCAATCGGTCGTATGTTGCACCGTCTTCAATTTCGTGCTTTCGTTTTCACATTTCACTCTGCCTCCGTTTTCTATCTTCCACGCACTTGCATTGGCCCACGTTCGATTTTATTTTATTTTCATGTGTTATTTTGTTTTCCACTCTCGCCATCGCTTGAGTTCGTTAAATGTTTTATTTCTATTTAAATGAAAATTTGATAAAGAAACTGCTTTACAGGTGGAACATGCAAACAAATATTCTGTTTCTTTTTTTTTTGCGTTCGAGCTCCTTCTGGCCGTTTAAGCATTTTTCGACACCGAAAATTCGGTGCATTTATGCCCTCGCACTGTGTGGTGTTCACCTTTGCGCGCAAAGACTCCCATCACGTTCGCTGATCATAAAACCATTTTTTTTTTTTATAGGAAATTTGTTGATCCTTTTTGCGTATTGAAATTCGAAGACGATCAAAATGAATAACAGCAGTTCGAAAGCGCAATTGCGCCAAACAGTTGCGCTCTCCCAAAAATACGTACCATCAAATACTCGAATTCGTGCGTTTTCATTCCTTTTTTATTTGATTTTTTACAAAATTTCGAGTGCAACGAACAGAAAACGAGAATTTAGCTGCCAAATGTGCATTGTGTGCGGTGTCTGTTTTCGTACGCCGCCAGAAGTCACGCCAGAAAATAAATTTGTTTCTCCATTTCCATTTTATTTACTGTTATGAATGAGTTTTTTCCACCATCAATTTATAATTTCACGGCAAACGAAACTTGACATTTTCAATGCACAATACTCGAGCCAGTTCAATAACCCAGGCGGAGCCACAAGTCATGACTGTCGATTTGATATGCAATTTGATATAAATTCGAGGATCAAAAAGAAATAAGTGTCACATGCAATATCTGTATTGAGATTGGCCCCATTCATAAAGCAATTTATAGGTTTGACGCTGGAAGGATCAATATGTTTGGATATTATGTTCATTTTCGGCATGAAAACGCCATCATTTTGGAACTAGAATTAACAGAATTCAATGAAACAGATTTTAATGTTCTCCGAGTCACACTCATAGAAAATATCTTGAGTTTTTGAACGATGTACCGTAAACATGTTGGATTTAAACGATAATTCGTTTAAAATCTTCATATTAGGTTTAAATTTTAAACCTTGTTTTTTAAATTTTTATTACGAATTGTCGTTTAAATCCAACATTCACGCGGCATATCGTTCAATGCTTTAAAATATTTTCTTTGAATGCATCATATCATGCAGAAGTGTTCAGTTCATACGTCGACACATCCTTTTTAGCGGATCATTTCTTCCAAACTTAACAATGTTCATAATTTTAATGATTGAACCGTGTTCATCAATTTAGTTGGTTGAAATGTATTTGAAATCGTTACATTACGATCGACAAGAGAGATTCAATGTTTTTCCGAAATCCGAAGCTATCAATTTGTTTATCCATTTTCCGTGACAAGAATAACATTAATATATTTTGTGCAATCTTCAGCATGTTTGTCGTAAAGCTTAAGAGCATTTTGTTATGCAAGACTCTTGGTATTATATTTGAGCTTAGTTACTAATGAATTCGAAGAATCTCAATTTCATTTAGATGACGAATGTCCGAATCAACAACTGACTCATTCTTGTGAGTCTGCTAGCCAGTGACAAAGAGCCCAAATATCGACGCATTTTTCAAGGATAATTGAAGAAAAACTCTATACCAATAGAAACATTGATCTATGTGTGTATTGCTGTGTATTCGAAAGATTTGTTAGTTCGTTCGTTCATTCGTTTGTCTCGAATTGAATTAATTTTGCAAAGTATAGGTCTTTTGCGTGTGAGTTATATACAGCTGTAGAAATGCTGAATATATTCATATTCAGGAAGAGTGTTTCGGTTATTTTGGCAAAACCGAAATTGAATAGGTGATTCTAATGTTTGGTGCACCAATATGTATATCGTTTCCATTGAATAGAACGATACATAGACATTTTTCCTCCCCTTAACAAAATCGAATACCGAAAAAACCGGGGTGTGTGTATAATATGACGGAAGAAGCGAAACCGACAAGGAAAAAGTATACCACGCACACACCAACAAAAGAGAGCGGGCCACACAAACACACACACACACACACACATGAACATACACCCGTAGCAAAATTCTCTCTCTAGCATCATGCGTACATCACCAACCACCGAAGTAGAAGCGAGATGGCACGAAACGCCGAAAGTCATTTACGTTGCCCGATGTTCAATGTAATTCCCTTTTCGGCTACCTCGCAATTCTATAGGAAAACATATACCCTATTCTTTCACATCTAGGATCAATACGATTTCATATATATTTTCTATACTCTGTATATTGGCCTGCTGTTTTTTTCTATATGGCTGTTCCTACGTACGACTGGCTCTCTCTCTCTCTCGGTATGCTCGGCAAATGAATACTCGACACAACACCATAAAATTTTAAAACCGATATTATACGGCCATATTGTTTCTTTTCGGATCAAAATTCATACCGTCTAACCAGTTTTTCTGTTTTAATTTCTGTTCAAAATTTAACAATTTCGAAATCAAAATTTGTCAATTTTGCGCGAAAAGTCATTTTTTTATTTGATTTTGTGTTTTACCCAATTGATCACAAGCAAATCCGAATAACATTCGACGAAAAGACAACGATTCGACGTACATCATATATTCCGACCAAATTTGGCGTGCTTTTTTGTAAGTGTTTTGGGTATTTTACAGTGAATTATTTGACAATTTCGATTTTTGCGTAGTGTTTGATTGTTGATTTGTTGCAACCCGTTGAAAAGCCAAATTTGATGAATGACGAGTGAATTTGGTGGGAATTCGCTGTTATGTTTGCTTTGATAAAAGAGGCGAATGAGTTTTGGTAGCTCATATTGTATGGCCCACTCTATCGGTGTTTGTGTGTGTTGGAAAAGCGCTAGGGCTTCAATGAATGTTTGGCAAACATTTTCCCATCGAGCCAATTTTCTTTGGGAAATTCGTTGAAAAAACATTCTGTTTTCATTTATTCTTCAACAAAACTACATATTTTTCTTTGGAAATTGTTGTGATTTGTGTTTGAGTGTGTGTGGTCGTTATGTTTGGAAAATTGCAGAGTAATTGATTGTGAGGAGCTATCGAATATAAAAGAAGAGTTTGTACATCTATTTGGAACAATATCACCTCGAATTTTCCGCAGCAAATAATTTATATTAATCAACTAAATATCAATACTAAATTGATAGATATATCAAACTTCTTGAGTAAATGTTCAATTCTTGCATCGAAACCTAGAAAAACACTGCAATATTTTCACAATAAAGTGTTTGACTTCGATACTGATGTATCGATACGTTTTTATACAGCAGAAGGACAACGCCGAACAAGAACTAGTCATATCTTTATTTCTTTCGCCTTTCGCTTTCGGCACATCTGTCATTTTTCGCTCATTGATTTGGAATGTTGTGCTCCAATACTTTCGGGCAACCTCGAAAAAACCCGGGCTGCATTTCGTTTTTGGTTTTGGTCAATTTCGGCACTGAAATTTCAGGTAGCTTGTTATAGTTTAGCCTTAAATCAAGTTCCATCAATGAAGAGCCCAAGCAATGCAGTCGATATTTGGAATTGCAATGAAAATGGTTCACATTTTGTAGTGCAGTTCAAATCCAAAATTAACTATTGTTTATGTTATTCCCTGGCACAATTTTGGTTTAAATTGTTGGTTTTGTATATTTATTGAAATTTGGCTTCAATTTGGTTGAAACGGGAATTGGTGGCCGAAATTATTTTGGAAAATAAAAGAGTTTGTGAGAAATATTCACATGCTGCATCGACCGGCACATCATTTGGCCGCATCGAATGAACACACAGGGAGTGAGAGAATTGCCTGGTTTGAAAGTGAGACAAGCTCAGAAAGTACTAAACAAATAATAAGTGAAAGCGGATGGGACATAATGACATCATTTTTCAATTGAATAGGGTAATTTCAATACACAATATTACATATCGAGTGTATTGTCATCATCGGCGTGCACATTTGCAGTATTTTGCCTGAACGAAAAAAACAGAATGCTTGAGTCATTTGAAAGCGAAAATTTGTTTGTTGTTCGGTGGTAGTGTGAAAGGCGCATGTGCGTTGACACCAGCACAATTCAAACGCTTTCACTTGCGAATGTATGAATGAATGAATGTGCAAATAGGCAAGCCGGTTGCAAAAAAGGGCAGAGAATCCTTTGGAAAACACAAGATCATGTACCTTAAAAGCGCACAATTGCAGTTCTGCTGTGAGTTTGTGTTGCGTTAAATTCAATATAGATAGAAAAAATGGTCAATGTTACGCGCGCCATTTTCATTTTCATACATGTCATTATCGCTTTCCCTTCCGTTCCAGCCCAATTCATATGATAAATTGGATATGAGCCAAATGCAACATGTTGCTCTAAAGCTTGACTAACGCCAACACATTTTTTCCTCTCTCGGCAATATGGAAAATGCGTTAGTCTCCGTGGAGCATATAAAAGTTTACTATAAGTTTCAAATTGTGGGTCATAGCAACAAGACAACCCTTGAAACTGTATTCATTTTATTTCGGTTTCATTGAGCTGATTCAAACACTCGAGGGATTTGAATAATCGACGACATTGAAATAAACTAATTCTTTTGATCAACAGAGAAGCGGGAACCAGTTGATGTTTCTAACGTATATAAACTATGCCGATGAAAAAAAAAAGCGCGCAGAATAAAGGATTCGCCAAAATAAATGTTGAAATCATGATGTCTACTGTCAAAAACATTCTCCCGGTTACAACAGCCAATTTACTAACTTTTTTTATATTCAAAAATTAGATCACTCACGAATTTTGTTGGTGTTGTTGTTTTTTTTTTTTTTCTTTTTTTGCTGCAGAGCGTTTCCTTTGATATTAGCACAGGGGGAAACCCTTGACTAGAGGTGAAATTCAATTAACAATAAAATAAGTGTGTATTTTCTGCCTCTTCTTTTTGCGCAGCAATGGATAGCAAAAAAATTGCAGACTTTTTTGTTCCATTTTCTATTTAGCTCATTTCCATTTCAAGTCTAATGAAATTCCATTCATTACACAAATTTGAAATTCAAGCCGAATAGACAAGATTCCGGCATCAATTTGTGACGCTGCCTGCCTTTTTTTCGTCATAAGAGCCTCTGGGAATATGCCCAACCTTGAGCATACAAATTTGTTGGTGATTAACTTATTTGAGCTTCCTTTCAGGATTGACTCAATTTTAGTGTTTATAGGATTCAAATTTTCCTCATTAAAAATGCCCAATGACAAAATGAAGCGGCCAAATACAAATTCAAAACAAAGGCAAGAAAATCGATTCATTTGTCCATCGATCGTCCGAACAAAAATCCTTTGTGCTGTGTACACACAGCCGCCGATTGATTCGATCATAATTCTAATGTTCAGTAGGGTCGCTTCTAATCAGTTCGAGGTGAGAAGCACAACTTAATCCATCTGCCGCTCCGCGTGGCTTATAATGTTAGACAAACATCCGATATGTGCACATACGAAGCCTACATAAACGTAGTAGCGTGCAAAAAGAGACGTGAACCGAACGAATCAATAAAAATCCTTAGCAACACAATCGAAAAGTCCCCATAAAAACTACACAGCTCACATCACGGCCATCCATCCAACAGGAAACATACAAATACCGAATTCATAGCATTTGCCGAAATTCGCACTATATCTTTTACATATTCGTATGCATGCACAAATGAGTAGAGTAGGAACCCAAAAAAAGAGTATCAAAGAAGACGAAATAGTAAGAACGAAGCGCACACAATAGCAGAACATATAGAAGCATCCATTTAACGTGCTTCATACATGTATCTGGCGTATGCCTTCTTAAACATCTCTTTTGGCATTTACGAGATTTTCTAATGTTGTTTGAGCCGCCGCGCTTTACACTCTGCACGCACGTTGCTGTGTAGCTAGCTGTTCCTCGACAATTCACTTCACCGACAGAGATATATAGTTTACCTAATGCCTCGTGTATTTCAGGTCTATTTGTCTTCATCACGCAATAGATTTTGTGTGTGTACTCTTCAGGCACATTGAAATTCGTATATATTGCCGAAAATGTCTAACCAATGTTGTTGCTGCTTTGGTCTGCTCTGTTCTGTGTACACTTTTTTTGTATTCCGCGCCATTGACAGCTAGAGCATGGAAACAAATTCTGATCGGTTGTTAGTGGATTCGATATATCAAGCTGTCGTTGTGGTTGTTGCTGCTGCTAGCATAGCATGCATATACATAATGAACTATTCTGTAGATTTTAATACACATCAATTTTTTCTGTCTCGTGTTTCTTGATCATTTCTTCATACTCATACATTCAAACATAATGTAATTGTGTTAAAATATCTCATGGCTCAATGAAATAAAAAAACGTGAACCACAACGACAACGATGATGACGAGAGCGGCTCACATGCGAATGCCTTCACTACCATTCACACATTCGCATACAAATACACAAAAACACACACAGACAAACAAACAAACACTCATACGTACTTACTTTGGCAATTGCCGCAAAGAAGCTCTTTGCTAACACCGATCAAGCGGTTAGAATTAACGAAAGAGAACCGATATCTGTTGAGAGAAGAACGAGCGAGTTCTGTGTGCGCTGCTGACTTTAACGAAAATGTATGATTTCGACCAATTTTAGTCGATGAATAAAATTCAAACGAAATAGAACGGTGCTGCTGTTCGTCGCGGCCGTATATTCTTTTTCCGTTTCTTTTGATTAATTTTTTAAATTTTTTTTTTTTTTGAAATTCTTCGTATTTTTTTTGTAAATTTTTCGTTTAAGTTCACAAATTTATTTCGTGTTGAAAAAAAAAAAAAAAAAAATTAAGAAATAAAAGAGTGTTCGGGATTTTTTTCGTGATTAAGGCGCATTTCTGATAGAAGATAAATAGAAGGAGAAAAATTGTCGAAATCACAAAGTAAAATAGACAAACTTGCCGATACACAAAAACGCAAAACAACAAATTCAATCAAAAATCAAATGTGTACGAATAGTTTTTCGGAGGCACAGCCGCGCACGAAGCATATATACACTGACATAATTTGTTTGTGTTCCGAGGAACTTTAATTCATATTTATGTTGTTGAATGAGAATAGCTGGTAATTCTTTTTTTCTTCTCTGTTTCTTTTCAATTCTCGATTCGTAGGTCTTTTTCTATGAATTTTAGGAGTTTTGTTGTTGTCGTCTTCCATAGTGAATGGAGAGCAGAACATGTATATGTACATCTAGAGCGATCATTTTGCCGAAAAATTAGGAAGAGAAATATATGTTTGAATATGAAATATCGGTGTGTGCCGCGCGAGTGCAACAAGGGTAGAGAGAATGAATGTTGAGAGAGAGAAAAAAAAAACAAAAGACTTGAACATAAAGTTCTTTTTTTTGCTGGTTGTTTGTTTGTTCGTTGTGTGGAAAACAGGATTCAAATTAAACTATTCAATATTTAGATCGAAAGAGAATTTATTGGTGTAGCCGAAAAAAACATGAAGTGAATGAATGACAGAGCAACCGGTGTGTGAGATTGTGTATGCGAATGGGAATGGGAAGTACGGAATCCAAGCAGTTGAAGAAATAGAGCTATAGAAGTAGAGCATTCAGTGTAATTAGTTAAAACAGCGATTAGAAGGCGGCAAATTTGTCGATGTATTCCATATCTTTACAATTGAACAGAAAAATAAAGTGGTACGATTGTTCGGATGCTTGGTTAGCTTGGTGGAGGAATGAAATACGAGCGCACGCACACACATATATATATATATTTATTAGATTTATGCCGGTCGCCGGTAATCACATTGAATTCGATTCGTTAAACATTAGATTCGTTTGCACTTTGAAATAGTTAGCCGTAGACACAGCAAGTTTCAATACACACAATTAATTTCTATGTGATATTTTTTCTTTATTCCCATCCATGCATTCTAGTTGAAATCAAATCAAAAACAAAGTGAATTGGACACAACCAAAGTCAACAGATACAAATTTGATTGATTCGGACTAAAAATAAATACGAAACAAAATAAAGAAATAGTTCTTGTAAAACAAAAACAAAAGAACACTTAAAAAAAGCAAAGCGACTGTTATGTCAATTACTGAAAGAGTTGAAAGTTGAAATTATTTGGTTCGCACGAAGTTTGGACTCAAAAGGTTGCATTTCGAACTGTTTACACTGACACAATTTGAAAATAAAAAAAAAAAAAAAAGAGAAACGAAAATTCGTTTTGACTAAACCAAAAAAGAGAAAAGAAAAAAGAAGTCGCTTGAGCAAATCATCTTAAATTTGAACAAAAACAGATTAAAAGAAAATATCATTCAAAATGGCTGATATGGATCAATTTGCTGAATTGGAACTTTCCAAAGAAGATCGTGAACAAATTTTTGAACCGCCAACAGATAGACAGCATCATCCTGTACTTGATCCTTCATCATCAAGGTAAAAAGAATTACTTTTCACGCTTTCGTTAGCACATTTAACACCCACAACAAATCCCGTAGAGATCTTTTCTGTTTTGGTGATATATTATTTAGAGCATTTTTAGTAAATTAGTGCATTTCGCATATGTCCTGATTTTGTTTTTGTTGAATATTATTCTATACATTTTCTAACCTTTTCGCACGGGTTTTGGTTAAAACAAAATGTTCATCGAACTCTCAGTTTTGACGGAACTTCAAATTCGTAGGGGGTTCCATAAAGTGATATCTTTTGAACTTTGGTCTTTTCTATAAGGAACAACCATATTTTTGCTACTCTTCTCTCTCTCTCTCTCTCTCCTTCGCGGAATATATTTTGTTTTGCTATCGGAAAGTATTTTCGGTCTGCTTTTACCTGTTCAAATGACCAGATTATCAATGTCAATCTAAATATATCTCATTTCGACTAAGATCTAACGCAGATCAGCATTCATTTTCGAAATGAATGCGATATGCAAATGCGCATATTTCGAGACCATATTTCGAGACACTCACACAGGCATTCCGAACGGCACAGTACTCTGTCGATTGATATTTATGATTTCGTAGAAGTATTTATGTAGAACGGTTTTTCAGCATGGCAAATAAACGGAATGTCACAAACACACACACACACACAAGCATTTATATTTCGTGTAATTATCGTTGTCTGTCAGCAATTTGTGTATTAAGTTGAATTTGAAAAATTGCTATGGAAAAATGATGGAATTTTCGATGAAAAGAGTGCCGATGCCATTCGGTAAGAGAAGCATAATTAGCACAGAGGAAACCTGTAACAGCAGTCGTAGAAAATGATTCGTGTTTACGAAAGTTGATATGTCGAGTGCAAAAACACACACAAATACATGCTTAGCATCGAGAAGAATAAGTCGTACAATGTGAGACAGACTAAAACAAAAACACAAGAATATAGAAAATTCCACATTTTCAACTCTTCATATTCATGGTTTCGTGTCATTTTTGTATGTATAATTGCACTGCAAAATATGAAAAAAACAAAAAAATGTCTATAACGAGTGCAGCAAAAACAACAACAAATCAAATGAAGTGAGCGTTTCACGAGAATTGAGAGCGAGAGAGAAAATGGTGAGGCCGGTAGTTGAGTATACGCATTCGGTCTTGCTCTCTTGTGTCTACCACATCGACCTGGATCATTAAGAGCGCGCGCGAGAGTACGAAGTAGGTGCATTGCATCGGTGTTCGTGCGTATTGAGTTGCAGTCAACATGAAAATCGAAACAAGAACTTAAAAACAATTGAAACAAAAAAAAAACGAAACATTAGCCGAGCACACACAACAAAGTGAGAGAGCACAGCACATCACAGCAAACACAATCAACGCTATGTGTTGGAAAATAAGAATGAGAATGAGTGGAGTTTACTCCCAAACCGAGAAAACGTGCATATTCATCTGTGTAGTTTCGTCGTTCCTTTCTTTTCTGTGCATTCGTTGTGTTGTTTTCGATTTCTTTTTCAATGCTCGTCGGTATCTCGGTATTTGCTGCTCGCTGTGTTGCTTACACTGTCCGTTTTTTTTTCTACTTCTCTTCTTCCTTTTCTGATTTTTGTTTTTGTTACTCTTGTGTATTGAGCAAATTGTTTGTCGTTACAAACATTTCACTCGTACTAACCACACTCTTACTCGAAGTTATGCAGCCTTGGGTTTCGTATTGGTGCTCTCATTATATTGCCGTATCTCTGGCCGTATTTTGCCGATTTTGTTGTAGCTGCTTCGCGCATCTCACTCTGTCCATATTATGCTTGATTCATCAGTTCTTCCTTATTTTGTGAGTTGCGAATTTCATGAATGTTTCAACTCTCACTCAATATGGTTGTGATTGTGTGTGAGAGGCTCTTTCTCACTCTTTTTCGCAAAAATATATACTCTTCCTTTGGCTGCTTGTTGGAACGCGCACGCCGCTCATTTCGGCCTGTGTATGATTCCACGGTGAAATATTAAATTAGTTTGGTTTTATCGGTGTAATGAATTGTGTGGCGTTTTCATTTTATCCATCCTTTCGTTCTCATAAACAAAAAAACAGCACGTAATTTTGTTGGTTTCGTTAAATTCCGTTTTTATTTGTTTGTGGTGCTGCTGATGCCACTGCCCAAGATACAAGAAGTTTAATCTAAATAAAAATCAAAACAAAACAGAGGAAAAAAAAAAAAAAGTTCAATGAATTTTTGCATAATTTGCACAAAAAAAGAAGTCACAACAGATTCACAATTATAGACACATTCAAACGTACACACACTCGCGCACACACAATTCGCCCATAAGGAATAAATCAACAAGCAGTTGAACGAAAAGTGAGCGGTTTCATGTTTCGTGAATGCACTGTGTGCAAAAGAAAACATGTGAACTATTGTTATAGTGCGACATTTTGCTATCAACATTATAATTCAATATATTAGCTGTGCTGAAAACGATATTTTGTTGTTGATGAATTTAATCAATCGGGAATAAAGTGGAAAATTGAACGAAAGACATTATTAATGATCGAGAGTTTCGACCGCTGCACGCAAAATTGCATAAATCATCATTTATCATTGTTGGCTTTGGTGCAACCGAACAAAAAACAAAAGACAATCAAGACAATTGAATTCGTCGAGAAAAAAGTCAGTGCACTCACAGTGCTGAAATTCAATTGCCGCTCATTATATTTGGTTGCACATTGATCGTGAATACCGTCGAAGATCTGCACAACATGGCTTATTATCGGTGAGAAAAGTATATTCTTGTCACAGTTTTTGAAAAACATTCAGTCGCCCGATATATGTATAGCCCGGCTTTGTTCTTAAAGCCATGCGTGCGTATCTATCACCATCATTGCCCGTTGTCTGCCGTGAACAGTATTGAAGAATGAGAGCGAGACTTCATTAATAATCAGTGTTGTTGATGTGAATTTATTCGGCGGCAATACATTTCAATCGACATTGCTTTCAGTCAATTGATGTGACGCATGTTTTTAAGTGTGCTGCTACTTCTGATCTGTTTGACAGTTCCACACAAGCCACAGAAAATATCTCGTACGTTAAAATTAAATACTTTGCACATCTAATGGCACATCAGACATACACGGCCAACACTGCGAAAAGTGCATCGTTTTTGTTTGTGTATAGAAATGTGTGTTTATCGCATACGGCTCACACATTCATTAAACTCTCGCGGCTGCCTTAAGTCGCAATGTGATTCTCACATGTTCAATGTTCGTTGCGCAAATCGAATTGCGGAATGTGATGTCATTCGAGGAAATCTTCTTTTTATTCTGCAACTAAATCTATTTTTGGTGTTTTAAGACTTATTTGGTCAATGTGAGTGATGAGAAAGACTCAGACGATTCAATCGAGCGATTCAGACATTCTTCAGCTTACAGTTGGGAGTTTTCGGTATAGTCATTCCATACACCGGCATTTGATATGCACATTACTTCTTCTTTTACTTCATTCGATGGACGCTGCCGTATATTGGGAAAATAACGTAGTTTTGTGGGTGAATTACTCTTTCAGAAAGAATCTTTCTCATTCAATGAACAACTCGTTTATGGAAAGAGAATGTGCTATTCACTAATTCAAGTGAAAAAAATCAATGTGAAGTATAATATTGCCTTATTGTGAATATTTCCAATGGATTGAATAGAATTGATTTAAATCATTTGAGTAGCAAATAGCCAGGGTATGAGTTATTCGAACCTTATTATCAATAAGATTGGACAATAAAACTAATTTCTTCTTGGCACTTATTTATTAGTCATATTAATAAGCAAAGTTACACATTTTATTAGCCATATTTCGAAGTGAATTGAGATGCTTTGAATGTACTGGACGCTCTTATGTGGAGACTCAACGAATTTTGGAGGGCGTCTCCGTCCGCTGAAACGATTGAAAACCTGATTAATAAAATGCTTAATAAGATAAATTCTCTCTCGCCGAGTTGTGATTTTTTGATCAAAAGATCAATTACTTTGTTTGTCATCGTTGTACTCATGGCCCAATGAGAATGAACCTTTCCCTCATGCATGCGCGCATTTTTTTGCTTTTTGAGCGGTCGTGAAAACTCTGACCTATAGTCCAAATTGTCACTCACATGTAATAAAGCACATCTTAATCAAAATTGTTCAGTTTGTTTCAACACATTCTTCATGTGTAAATGGTCTGTGATCGCCTGTACTAAAAATTCATTTATCGCCGATTCTTCCATTCTCACTGCTTCATATTTGTTCACATTTTTGCTGCTGGAGAGTATGAAAAACAGATTTCTTCGGCAGTCTCGTGCGTGTATGGTCGTGTAGTTTTTCGCCTTTTCGTTGATTTCTTTTCTTCTTTTATTCACTTCCAAAGCTATTTTCATTTTTGTTCATATTCCTTCATGTGTATTCATAATGTGATACATATTGTGTAATAAAAATGCATGCAGCCACATATTGTACGTACGGTTATCAGTTTAATTTGACTTCCGGCGCCCTTTCTCTCTCTCTCTCACTTACAAAATAGCAGTGGAAAAATGATTTCATTCATGAATAATTTACAGAGAGTGAACGATTATATGCGATGTTCAGCATGATCGTATCTATGGCAAAGCGCGTCAACACACTCACCAATATAGCGGACGGGCTCACGCTCACGCTCACTCACAATAATGTAACGAAGTTGAAGAATTGTGACGACAATAAATAGATGGGCATTTACCTCGTACTCCATAATATACAACAACATCAAATGCTGGCTCTTGTTTTTTCCTCAATCATAGTAGACTGGCGATATTCTCGTTTCAATGAGGAAAAGTGGTGCGGTGTGATGTGCTTTGAAATGTTAGTAATCCGATGTTGAGTATGCGACCATTGCTGTGTTTTATTTTTCTGTCATTCTCTCTGTCGTCTTTTTCCATTCAGACTGCCAGAGCTTGAAAAACTGTTTATTGTTGTTCTACAAATATGTCATTGCATCCGTGCACGCATATATGTGTGCTCCATCACGGCCACACTGCATGCACAAATAAATTTGTTTTGAAATTCGATGAGAAATACGTTCCGCAGAAATGTGCCACCACACGATGTGCTGTCGCATATACATTTTATTGATTTGTGTCGATGCCGCATGGCGCTTAGAATTTCACCGTAAGAAATTTCAAGTGAACTCACTCTTTCCGGCGAGAGATAGAGAATAGCAACACATCATCGTTTGAATCCATTGCTTTGGTACAATGATCTTTCTGTTTGATATTTGACTTACGAAAACAAATTCAGAAGAATGAAAGAAAATTGCGAAAGCGAACTAACGACCGAGTGCACGATTTGTATTTTTCTTCTCAACTTCTACTCCTCGACATGCACACAAGAATACACACTCACAAAAACGTTCAGCGCGTCGAATAAGCAAAAAAGTTACAGCACGCAGAACTTGGAATGTGAATGTAAAGAGTGCAATCGGCGAATAAACAAGCAAACGGATGAATATGGAAAAGATAGTGTACAAACAAGCAAACGCCATTCCAGCTCCTAAGCAAATATCTAAGATGGTGTAACATTTCCTTCAACCACGGATACATTTCCAGAAATAAATGTGCCTCTAAATATACAGACACGAGTGCGCATGATAAAGTGAAAGAGGAAGAGATCGGAGCAAAACGAAATGTTACTAACAAAAGTGTTCGGTCGTCTCATGAAACTTCCATTTTATGGATGAAATTTCCAACATGTTTACCCATTTAAATGTATTTTGTTCATTCGATTCCGTGCAAACAGAATTGCACAAATTAAATATAAATTTACTGATATTTTCGCGCAATCAGACCTTTCATCGCATTGACGCGATTGAATACGACTCACGCGCGGCCAGCGAGAAGAGAGCGGAAGACAGAGAGAAGCGGAGAGTGGCGCGATGACAAACATCAAATAGATTCACAAATTGCATGTCGATGGCAGGCCAAGTGTATACGATCTGCATCAAAAATCCTCTCGTCGAAAGTACCCGAAAATCAAATTCATGTGTCGATGAACATTATAGAATAAGAACGAATAAAAAGAAAGAATGTCGGAATGAAGAGCAAAATAATGAATAAAAATCACACACATACAACAAAATCAACAACAACAACAGCAGTCTGTCTCTTTCTATCTGTGGTGTGCCCGGCACAATCTCATTTTATAGCCGAAAGACACTGATAATTCTTACACATAAATTCCATTCACAATGTGTCGTTTTAACGCGCGAAGACGCGAAACGAGCGAAATGAACGCGATCAAATACGCAAAGTCGAAATGAAAAGTTAATAACATTGAATTAGGAGGCATTCGGCTTCGTGGTTCAAAAACACATTCAAGCCAAATGAATGCTGTGTAGAATGAGAGTAGGATTTACGCGTGTGCATTGTCGCCTGCATGCAGTATGCAGCATTCAAGCGAAACAGCCAGCCATCCAGCCAGCCAGCCAAACTAGCGAACGAAAACATATCATGACGTTGAACTTTTACTCAAACTCAAACCGGTACTATAGCTACTATATGCGCTCGTATCGTAAGAATATTGTGAGTTGTGTGTTTTTTTATTATTATTATTTCGCGAATGCGCGATCATCACACGATGACCGTAAGCGGTTTTTCCTCGCTCAGTTTGGTTCTGTTTCGTTCCACTGGTATGTTTGTTGCTGTTGCTACTGCTGCTGCTGCCTCTGCTGCTGTTGTTGTTGCCCAATTCCTTGGAATTCCTTCGATGCACTATCGATGGAATGTGCTGTGTAGTTTGTTTTTCTTAACTGTCCCACTAAAGTGCACAGTAAAAGCATCGTGTATACAAGCACGCACACATCGACAACTAAAAACAAATGAAATAAAAGTTGAGATATGAGCTCCTCACAAATACGAAGAATTAAATTGAATCGCTGTTTTGAAAATTCATCGTAGGTTTTTTGGGTTGTTCGCTTTTTTCTTGGCATTCTGGCGTGGCAAAAGCAGCGCGTATAGTTCGTGCAAAAGAATGCGATCGAAATGCAATTCACTAACCAATAAACCATTTCGGGAACTACTGTTGTGAATGTGGGAGAGTTGGTTGATGCTTAAGAATTTATCACGAATGTGCAAGTAATTCGCTCGATAATAAATTCGACTCCAAGTACAATGTTCGATACAAGCAACCACACCATCATCAGCGTGGTCTTTTACTCGATGTGTCTCA
Organism: Obolodiplosis robiniae; assembly: GCA_028476595.1. Lineage (NCBI taxonomy): Eukaryota > Metazoa > Arthropoda > Insecta > Diptera > Cecidomyiidae > Obolodiplosis > Obolodiplosis robiniae. The sequence goes on along the minus strand of CM052015.1, from coordinate 4,378,037 downwards.
CATCGCTCTTTCTCTCTCTTTCTCAAACTCTTATTTTGTTCGCGTTTTACGAAACCACAAATTTTTCCAAGAAATGAGGTCTATATGCATACACACAGACACGATATGATATAATTTGCTTAGTCGTCGCCGCTTGGTTAGTGTGTCGTGTATATTTCAATGTTATTTTTGACATCACCATCATCTTCATCATAACTAATATTATTTACAAAAGTTCAACTCAACGGCGGCGATCGCACAGCATTGAAGCATAAACAGAATACCATTTTCGGTCTTTAAATCATGTTTTGCTTTTCGATAGCATTCTTTTCATGATTTTGAATACCAAAACCTCATTGGCCGTATTCGTTGCGTTTGCCTCGAGCACTGCGATACCTGCATTCGGTGTGATTTTGTAGATCGTTTTCAACTCGATTCGTTTTTCGTGCCGCGCATGTTATCATCATGATGGCTCTTCACTCAACCGGCACATTTACATTGCCTGCCGCACTGCATCTATTTGGAGACTTAGAAATGTCTTTGAGTCTGATGAACTGCACTTCGCCAGACGGCAATTCATCACACACATGTGCTAAAAGAATCTACCATTCAAGGGAAAAAATACGGCTTGCGTTTTTTCTGTTCTCATAACGGTACTTTCAAGCCATATTTAGAATGCTTTCAAAAGTTTTCTTGTCCAACTGGTGAATTCCATGTGTTGCAATAATTGGATGTACTTTTTTTTCATGCATATTTGAATGGCTTCTGTGTTTGGATCCTAATCAAAAAATTTTGGCTTGTAGTTTAAACCAATCAGCTAACCAATACACTTTTTGTTGCTCATCATACGCTTATGATTTATTATCTCATTACACTTGCATATTGCGCTTTTTTTATATCTGTTTTTATGTTAGCAATATCTATCCATTCCTGTTCTGTTATTTTTTTTTTTGGGAGGGGGGGGGGATGTGTTCAACTCATTATTTCGGCATTTCATTTCATTATTTTTGGTTTCTTTCATTCACATCTTTTTTTCTTTTCTATTCGTATGATCGTTTTCTTTTTATTTTCATTTTGTTCAGTAGTTCTTCAAGAATTGTTATTAGCGGCATTCCACTTCATGCTCGCTTTGACGATATCGAACCATTATTGAATCCTTTCGGTACGGTTTTACATTGCGACGCAGTGTCTAGTAAGGATCCAAACACTCAAACTGTTCACATTACATATGAAACCGTCGAACAAGCTCAAAGGTACTTTTTGGCCGGCGGTCAAAATTAATTACAAAATTATATACAAAAACAGATCATAAAAATGTGCAAAAATCTTATTCAAGGGATCTTTTTGGCATAAATTATCTTTTATCTATTTTCCCAATTTGTCGAATGAATGCATCGAATTGAAATTGCTCCAAACTAATTTTAAACAAATAATATCATTGATATTTTAGAGCTGCTGCTGGTTTAAATGGCGTCGAGTTTGAGGGTGGAAAATTGCATGCAGAATCGTTGGAGAAGCAAAGGCGTGGTCCACGCAATCGTGGTCAATATCCAGCGATGCCTGGTGGCGGAGGGCCGGGCCGTCAAACCGATTTTCCACTACGCTTGCTCGTGCAAAGCGATATGGTTGGAGCAATTATTGGACGCCAGGGAAGCACCATTCGCCAAATTACTCAGCAAAGTCGTGCTCGTGTCGATGTGCACAGAAAAGATAATGTTGGCTCATTGGAGAAGGCAATTACCATCTATGGCAATCCTGAAAACTGCACAAACGCTTGCAAACGCATTCTCGAAGTGATGCAACAAGAAGCTGTCAATACTAACAAGGGGTATGTATCTCATCACACCATAATGAAATGTCAGCCCGTTTCGCGTTTTCCGCATTTTACTAAATTTCGCATGTTTTCAATTCATTTTTGGCAGGAGTGAAATTGTATTGAAAATTCTTGCCCACAACAATTTGATTGGTCGCATCATTGGAAAGGGCGGCAACACAATTAAACGCATTATGCAAGATACGGATACCAAAATCACCGTTAGTTCCATCAATGATATTAATAGTTTCAATTTGGAGCGCATTATCACGGTGAAGGGCTCCATTGATAGCATGTCCAAAGCCGAAAACCAAATCAGCTCGAAACTGCGTCAAAGCTATGAAAATGATTTACAAGCGATGGCACCACAAAGCATAATGTTTCCCGGCCTACATCCAATGGCAATGATGTCAACGGCCGGCAATGGCATCGGTTTTGGGCCGAATCGTGCAGCTGGTGGTGTTTATCCAGGATCTGGATATCCCATTTATCAGCCACCAGCTGGTTTGCCGCCCGGTGCAAATGATATTCAGGAAACAACTTATTTGTATATTCCAAATAATGCTGTTGGCGCTATAATCGGAACGAAGGGATCTCACATCCGCAATATCATCCGTTTTTCGTCATCATCAGTTAAGATTGCTCCACTCGAGGCTGACAAACCGATCGAACAGCAACCAGAACGAAAGGTTACGATTATCGGTAGTCCGGAAGCTCAATGGAAGGCGCAGTACCTGATTTTTGAGAAGATGCGCGAAGAAGGTTTTGTTAGCGGCACAGATGATGTGCGATTAACAGTTGAAATCCTAGTACCTAGCTCACAGGTAAACATACCGTTGACAATTCTACTTTACGTTCGGCTTGGACTGAATGTCTCAATATTTCAAACATCATGTACTAAATTATAAATGTTTTTCGATATGAATTTCAGGTCGGCCGCATCATCGGTAAAGGCGGTCAAAATGTGCGTGAATTGCAACGCGTCACTGGCAGCATTATTAAATTACCAGAACATGGAACAGCACCAGCTGAAGAAGAGACTACCGTTCACATTATCGGACCATTCTTCAGTGTGCAGGTAATTATCATAAGCAATATATCAGCTAATAAGCTGTCTCCATCCATCCGAGTTTCATTTGTCGCATGCAAATTTTGATTCAAGATAGACATTTAATTAATATTTGTTGCTTACTTTTTTCAGTCGGCACAGCGTCGCATCCGTGCTATGATTCTGTCGACTAATCCGCCGCCGGCACCAAGAAAGAGTCAGAGACCACCTAAGGACCAATCGCCGAGCGGAGGTTCATCATCACAACATGTGTCGCCGCAACAGCCACAACAGCAACAACAACAGCAGCAACAACAACCGCAACAAACACCACCAAGCTCCCAATAATTTGCGTAAAATCCATATTCTATTTTTCATATAACATCAATGAAATACCAGCAAACCGAAATCCGCACATATTTTCCGTTTAATTAGTCAAAACAAAAGAGAATTCATAAAAAAACACTAAGAAACCACTACAGCATCAACAATAGCAATTTCCTTCCGATAGAAAAATCAATTTCATCGTCTCTCCCAAACACACAAATACAAAATAGATTGTATTCGTTCGCAAATTGGTACTTATCGTTTATTTCGCTTGAAGCCGGAATCTTGAAGAAATTAAAAACGAAAGAAATGGTTGAATAGTTTTAAATAATACACTAGAAACATAGCGAAAAAAAAGTCCAAGTCAGATGGAATTTAATTAGAAAATCTTCTGAAAATGGATTCCCACGAGTTTGTCAACCAAAATTTGTGTATTAAGAGCATTTGTTTATGTATTACCGAAAATGGAGAAAAAAGAAAGAAAATACCTAAGTTATTTGAGCCGTGTATATTCATTTCGGCTGTTAAAAAAGCAAAAAAAAAAAAAATTTACAAAAAATTTTACGACAAAAAAAAAGAAGTTTAATGTAGCATTATTGGTTGATTTGTGCGCTTGTAACTTTCACGTGGATCTTTTTTATTTATATATATATTCCACTCGTTTGATGCATGCAAAAATCACAATTCCAAATAAAGAGCCGAACATTGAAGCAAAATCAATTACACATCGTTCGCGTGCTCATTGAACTCCAATCGTTTCAAAATAAATGCAAACATTTAAAAGGAAAAATTCCCAAATTAATTGGACGAATACGATCCAAATTGCCATGCCTCTTCTCGAACGCATTGTTAATGTAAAGCATATAGAAACAATGCAATTGAACTGTATGACCAAATAACAGGCGCCCGCACTGTTATTGTGTTGATTCAGATTGATTGCAATTTGCAGCCAGTGTTGAACTTTTCAACATTTCGAAATGCGCCGATTATTGAGAGCCGAAGTAAAATTTGATGATTTTTTTATATATAAAATTTCACGAAATATGGCCAATTCTAATAAAAATCCTATCTATCAAATGTCCCAGCCACCGACAGCACACAGCAAATAGATACACATTCATCGCTTGAATATTTTCTTTTTTTTCAGAGATGATTTATCAACCAATCAACCAATTCATTCATATTTATTGCCTTATTTTAACTGTTTTAACTGAAACGGTGCTCACATGAGATAATATAAAGAAATATTAGCCTAGAAATACTTTTTATAATGATTTTTATGGAAGCATAAACATCATGCTAACTTATAGACAGGATCAAATGAATGAGATAGCGAAAAATAAAAAATTAAGAGATAGACAGAAGAAGAGATGTAAATGTCGTATGTTGAAATATTTATTGCAGTTGCTCCCAAGATTTTTTTTTTTTTCAAGTACAGATTGTAACGTTATGTTATAATCGTCTTGAAAGTAACTTTTACTGCTAGCACGTTCATAATTTTATGTCTTCGTAATTTTTACCCGTTTTGTTTTTCATATGCAGAAATCTCATTTCTTATTCTCAGCTTTAAGTGTAAATACGTAATGCTTCAGTTTAATGATTATGTTTTATTAAAATACAACGGATAAACGATTTTTTCTGATTTGATGTAGAGATGTGTGGAGCAGTGGCCTTTTCATCTGCATGCTTAATTGTTGACATGTTTCAATGAATTGTCCAATTTAGTAATTGGAACGAATTGATTGAAGCCCAATGGCCCTGTATGTGTTCGTCTTACATGTACCATATCGGATCTAATTGATTTATTTATGTCTCGATTTTGATTTCATATTTAATTTACGTAATAAAGAACCACACTGACATTTCGAATAATGTAAGAAGGGAATTCACAACAACAACTTTGGCTTAATATTTCGGTCTTATATAAAAATATCCAACAAAATCAAACATTTTGCGGCTGAAACTCCAAAATGGCCCCAAAAATTATATTTTTGCTGCCCCGGATAGAACTCAACATAATCATGAGAAACATTGTTAAGGCGTTAGGAATGTAATAAAAATGCTTGTTTTGTGGTGGTTCATTTCAATGTTAACATCGAAATTTCCAATCGAAACCCACTCGAGCAAAGAGAAATGTGTTTCAATCGGAACAAAAATAAATAAAATACAAATTTTTCATCGATGAAGAGAAGAAGAGAGTTAAAAAAAACACACTAATTAATACAATTTTTAAAAGTGAAAACTATTAATAATAAAAAAAAAACAAATGAAACAAACTATAACGATAATACCTCATTGCAAGTGCATTATTTTACAAACCAGTAAATATACTAGGAAATGCAAATGTTTTATCGCTAAAGCATATGTGGTAAAGCACCAAGACCATCTTCATTTCTGTTTGAAATATGTCAATTTCATCATAAGACATTTCGATTTTGAACATGTTTCAGCATTTGCCCTCACGTTCGCCATTATTCGAGCGCATTCAGGTATTTGCGCGATAGCACGCAACAACGTGAACATACTCGATTTGATTTGTTTTTGATGAATTTTTGTGTGAAAATCACAAAGATTTTCTTTGAATAAATGAAACCTGCAGAAATATTAGAACGAAGCAAATTGTCTTATTAGATTCGCTGGTTAGGAAAGGCTCAAATTAAATGAACGCCTAAATCTGAATTCCGTTCCGCGCACGCTCATACAAATTCACCGAGTTTTCAATTAAAATTACGGATGTAGTGAGATGAATGTAGACCATATGCATTTTTATGTCACAAACAATCGTACGAAGAGGTTACAGTTCAAACGATCGACACCAATCAATGGGAGAATTGCCGAGGATCTATGGCAAATCGCTTGATAGATTGCCCATTTACGTGACTAATTACGGCAGTTTTTCCGCGTTTGAATCAAAATACACATGAAATTTAGAATGAATCCATGCCCAAACTTAACAAAAATCACACGTTGAATATCACATCTGCATCTTCGGACGAATACACACGGTCCAATAACAGCAAAAAGTAAAGAAAAGCAAAAGAAAGATGCGCTCGTGAGCGAAGCACAATGGATAATATCAATGACGATGAAATTTTACTTAAGTGAAAAAAAAAACTTTTTAAAAGAAAAAAAGCAAGTAAAAGAGTCAAGAATTTGCTCCAAAACGAAACGACGACCATGATTCCAATCAAGAAACGTTTTCATTTGAAAACAATATCTTAATGTAGTAATGGTAAGGATAAGTTAAAAAATATTATTTTATTCGAATTATTTTTGATATGAAACAAAGAAAAAAACGTAACGAAATTGTCAAGAAAACTTAAGTAAAAAATGCTGAAAAAGCAAGAGAATGATGGGCGGAATTGAACAGAATTGGGAGAAACGTGAACTAACGGAAAGAAATAAAAAAAAAAATAGAACAGAGAAAGGCATAAAAAACCATTTGATAAATTAGCTGTTCGTCTTCGAATTTATGAGTAAAAATTATAAGAGGCTATTTATCGTTAAAGAATTTTTTAAAGAATTAAAAATGGTAAAAATGAATGAAAAAAATGGAAAAAAATTAAATTTAATTATTTAATGAGGACGTTGTTTAATTGTGCCAAGATGGAATTACCGTGAGCTAGTGTGATATGGCATTTAATGTTCGTAGAGGTGAAAACAAAAAACGTTGATAATGAGAAAAAAATTGATGAGAAAACCTATACGTATTTTTGATAAATTAAGTGAAAAAAAAAGTTTTTTATACATTCTAGGCGCATTTTATCACAATTCAAATGTGATCATGTTGAATAGTTAGTCGGGTAGATATTTTTTGTCTTTTTGAGTTTATTTAAAGAATGAGAGAAAAAAAAGGAAAAAGTTTTGGATTTTTTGAGAGTGTTACTGTACAAAATGGAAATTATATAAGAAAGACAAAAGTGTAAGAGATTTACGAAGTGATACCAAAGTTTAGGCTTACTTTAGATTTTTTCTTTGAAAAATTTATAATTCCATTAATTTCGGTTTCGTTTCTAAAAAGAAGATGAAAAAAAAAAACACATCAATAGACACTTAGATGCGTGAAAGCTGATTGTCAGTTGCCGTCGCGTCCAAGCCGGATTAGGAAAAATCTTGAGCACTTTTCTTTTGGAATGGTTTTATGCAATTTCCGCATCCGAAAGATGAATTCGGACCAACACTTTGCACTGCTCGCACTGAAATTGCATACAATTTTCTAAAAGTGTACATCATATAATTTCCAGATATATACATGACACCAACGAAATTACTACAATTTTTATTTCGTTTTGCTTATCGACATATATATTTTTCTTCAGTTTTTTCTTTCAAATTCATTTATTATTTCCCTTTTGATTGAAAAAATATATTCCGGACATATTCTTGCGTCTAATAGAAAGGAAAAGAGAGAGAAAACAACAAAAATTCAGATAGACTCACTACAGCCACTGCCAACAACACCAGAAACATTCAAAAATCGTATAATCATAAATGACACGGATTTCCGAATGATAATTCCGAAGATCAGCTCAGCTCATATTGGCCACCTCAGCCAATATGCGAAATTCCATTTCCAAAATGTTGTAACAAATCAAGGACACAATTAGAAAAACGTTTTTAAAAGATAAAAAAAGAGAAAACAACCAATCGATTCGTTGAATTCCATACAAAAACTGAAAGAAGAAAAGAAAATTGCCCGACCCATGAGAAGAAATCCATGAAACGATATAACTGACATTCAATTAACACAAGAAGAGACCGTTTACACGCTAATTTCAATCCCATACATTCAACGTGAATTTACACGCTGCAAAATTACGTTGATCAAACAAACTATAAATATTTGCGTCAAATTATTCTCAACCAGAAATCGAAGTTTGAGTCTCAAGTCACACTGTTTATTTCAAACCAAAACCGATTCCATTACTTCGATCGAATTCCTACTTATATAATTCTTCAATCAATTGTTTACCGTTTTGCGGTTATTTGTTTAATATCTCGAGAGAAACAGTCGGTACAAAGGTTCGAAAGTACAAATTTTTCGCTAAAGAATCGACACATATTGCGCGGAAAACAATCTTCCCCATATTCAATGAACAATATATTTGCAAAATTTGTTCATAACGTAAATTTTTTTTCCTTCAAAAAAAAAAAAATGGATTTTCAATTTACAATCGATTGATTCGTATCTCCGCAGCCCAATTGTTCGTAACGGTAATCAAATTGACAGCCAAACAAGAAATAAGTTAGAAGAAAAACGAAATTCTCTCGACATTTTCAATAACTCGATCTGGATAACTCACACGAAGAAAAGATAAAGTAATAGAAAACACAATAAAGAAGAGAAGGGATACACTTCTTAATTTTCAAATCATTTTGACAATTGAACCACAGAGAATACGGAGGAAATAAGAATGTAGAATCTTTGAGTTGAAAATGAAAATGATGCAAAAATCAAATATGAATAGAAAAACACACAGAAAATTACTATTGCTCGTTCAAATGAAAAGAAATGACAAAAAGAAACATGCATTTGGAACTAACATACTACTTTACTAATGAGAAAACGGCAACGAATCCAGCCGATTCGATAAAAGCAAAAGAAAAATACACGCTCGCAACCAGTATTCATGCAGAAATAGTTGAACCGTCAATTCACGAAAACATTACTATTGAAAATAAACCAATGGATGAAGAAAATGTTTGTCGAAATACAAGAGAAACGCCACACATTTGTGAAAGAATTTTCAAAAGACAACCAATTTTTAACGAATCACTAAATATGATTACGATCAGAAAGCATTTCATAAAATGGCACAGTGTTTTTCACACGTTAATTTTTATGATTTTATTATCGGGACTCTATGTGAAGCAGTTCAATTGAAAATATTTGGGAAAAATGAAAAAAAAAAAAAACTGATTTGGAAAACACGATAAACAGATCGCGTTCACTGATTCGATTTGATCGAAACGAATCTGCCAAAAATAGAATTCCAGATATTTTTCGTTTTTTTACGGTTTTTTGTCTTAAACGCAAATAACTGCAAACATTAACGGGAAATGTGTTTTTTTTTTTTTAATTTGAAACATAAGAACAATAAAATTAAAACTAAAAACAAAAAAAATATTTAAGATTCATCTAGTAATAGAATCAACGTAACGTAAAATTAATATGTACTAAATTCATAAGACAGAAGAAGGCTCCGATTGGTTTACGAACGATTTCGTATTGTTGAAGAATGAGAAAGGAAAAATGGTGACGGAACTTTTGATCGTTTCTTTACGGAAACGCTCGTTTTCGGTTTCATGTAAAATGAAAAAAACAACGAATAACTCTACATTTCCCAACACTTGTTCTCGATATCCTGAAATCGCAATGGTGTCAATGGCTGATGATTGGGGGCCGCACCGGAGACTGAACTACACTATAAATGGCCCACAATTCATCTGCCAATCGACATCAGCGCAGAAAAATTTAATAGATTACATTTCCCTTGTTTATCATTTAAATCATTAAATCAACATACCATTCAATATAAATAAGAGCGTAATCGTTTTAACCAATCCAAAGTCTTTTTTGCAGAATCACTGTTTTTTTTTGCAGAAAGAAAAAGAAAACAAAAAGTTGAAGAAAAGAGAAATTGAAACAAAATATTTGCAACGAATGTCACACGTTTTGTTTTCTGTGAGGACTTTTGATCCTTCTTTAAATTTAATTTTTTTATGATCACTTCAATATTATTCATTCATTTGGATAGAAATGAATTAGGCATACAAGAGCCCCCGGTACACATAATGGGCTTCGTGTCTAATCAAAATCCTTTTCTCTTTGTTTTTTTCTTTCGTTAAGTGTTTGTTTTCATGCGAAATATATATTAGTTGTATTTGTCAATTTATAACGAAATAGATAGAGTGGAAGAAAAATAAGGAAGAACAAAGACACAAAAATTGAAATGTTTTCGAATTCCATAAAAAAATGAATCATATAAATAACAAATGAAATAATGAAAAATGCATGTTTTATAGGGAAAATTCTATTTATTGTTGGAATCAATATAAAAAGTAATGAATTTGTATTCGCAAAAACAGTACATTATTATTATAATCAAACAGAATGAATTTAAAGAAAAACCCACGCAAACTCACACAATCTATTAAGAGAGACAATTACTAACTAATTGCATTGCATCTTTTCTTTCAACTCATATATATATATATAAATAAATCTACGATGAAAATATGGAAACACACAATGAAAAAACAAAAACAAAAAAAGGCAAAAAAAGGATTACTTTTGAACGTGTTTGTTTATTTTTCTCCTCTATAATCGAGCAGAAATGCAATTATTATAATTGTTTCAAGTTGGGAACCACGAAATAGTTTCAGAATCGATAGCTGCCTAGCGATAAATGCTTGTTGCAGCTTAAAATAGTGTTAAAATGCAATTAAATGGCCTGCCTGTGTGATAATAGTTTATTTTCTGGTCATTTATTGTATCCCCCACCCATCAGTGCCCCTCAACAAACATAGAAAACGAAAAATAATCGCAAATATTATTTTTCTTATGAAATAATAATAGAAAAAAAGGAAACTAAAAAACAAATGCTTTATATTTGTTGCGAATCAAAGAAGCTTCCGATCAAATAATAAACCGGTTTTGTTCCTGTTATGTCCAACCCATCGGAAAAAAATATATGCAGCGATTTGAGAGATAGAATATATATAGAGACACATGAGAGCAAGTGCGCTCGCACTCGATTCAATCGCTGCTTGAATTTCGATCCAATTTTTCGTCAGCCCAATAATTCCCAACTCCAATTTTTAATTGTTTTTCTTCTGTTTAATTTTTTCTTCTTTTAAATTATGTTATAGTCTGTACCTATATTTATACTTCATCTTTTATATACTACTATTATTGATATAAAGAATACCCTCCTAAAGAGAATGAGAAAGAAAAATTCAAAACATTAAATTGAAAAAAAAGAAAACAACATAAAAAATGCATGTATCCATTTGATCTTCTTCTTCTTATACGTTTAATTTAATACATTTTTTTTTTTTGTTAAATGAAAAACTACCTCAGAATATGTCAAAACGATAAATGAAAATGAAAATGAAAAAAGAGAAAAAATTAAAAGTTTTACCTACTAAGTTAATAATTTTACAATAAATATATCTAGAGTATCAATAGAAAACAAAAAGAGAAATTGAAAACATATTCTAGCACATTAACGTTTGTTCCCCATCATTCGATTGAAAGGGCGCCTAAAATGGAACACATTATGCGTACGAATCACATCGAAACGTGCGGTCACAGCCGTTGGCACGTGCTGCGACTGCAATTTGTGCTGACCAATCGCATTCGAATCGATTCAATTACGACGTCAATCGTCGTTCCATGCTGAGGCATCAGTTAGAGCAACTTCCCTTCAAACCGATTCACATAAAAACTAAATATGAATATTGTAATAAGCATTTAAAAAAATTTGAATTCAATGTCAGTACATAGCGTTTAAATAAAACAAAAAACACATAAATAATAACATAAACAAAATCGATAAAACATGAACGTTTTAAAGTGAAATTTAATTGAGAAATATTATTATTATGATTGCTTCAAAGACTAGCTTTAGTTAGTCACTGCGATCTACAACACATCAAGTATGCAACACATCAAGTATAATAACATACTGGTGAATAATGTAATTGGGTATTTCCTGTTTTATTCACCAATTAAGAATCCAGTAAAATACAAATAAACACCGCGAATTGTACCAAGGAAATCAATAAATAATAATAAATACTAATATATCAGAGAATATTAACTGTAGTAAATTACATGTAAACACACCCACACACACAATATACACAAAAGCCCAATAAATACACATAGAAAGAGCCAAGCGATTTTCAATCCGTACATTGATTTACCGCTAGAGCAGGAAAAATAGCAATCATAAACAGCAATTTACTGCCCAACATTTCTTTGTTAAAGAAAATATGTGAAAAGTAAAAATAACTTAAAAAACATGATTATTAAAGAAAAAAGCAACTTTTCAATGGTGTCATTGTGTAACGAAACGAAAGTGAACATAAAATCGATTTTCTTTTTGGGATTAATTCTATTGCTATTTGCTAATAAATGTATCAGTCTAAGAAACACATAGTAATCAGCTGAATAAAATATTGAAATGGTTTTGAACAACAACAACAATAGTTTTTGCCGACTTTTCCCTCTGAAATGCCATTATTCATCCAATGAATTATCTAGGCAAGCACACACACACACAAACACACACACACACACACTTCCACGAAAATGCAATAACCAATAAATAGATTTTCACATTTCTAGATTTCAAATTCTATTTAAATATATACACGTACTACATATTATTAGTAATTGTATGCAAAGAAATTGTCCAAATTTTACTTTAATTTTATGAATAAATATATTAATTATTTTTTTTAAGAGAAACACAAATTTTTTTATTTTTGCAAATCGCAATCGATCTGATTTTAGAACTACTCCTCTTCCATGGTACTCGTTATGTTGGTGATGATCCAACGGATGTAGCCGACTTTCTTAAATCCAAGCTTTTCATTCAATAATTGCGATGCGAAATTCTTCATATATATAAACATCATAATCCATTTCAGCAAATTTTTTTGAGATCGCTTTCTTCACTAACGTTCCGTAGCCGCGACGAAAATATTTTGCATCGGTTTGCAGTGGTGAGAACATTCCATTTTGTTTTCTGAAAATAAGAAAAATTCCATTGGAATTCTTCTGGACAATCAATTGAAGTGATATGAATTGATTACTGAACGATCCAGGCTGCCATTTTCGTAGGCACCAACAGTTAGATTATATTTGGCCAATCGTTCGAAATTCGGAAGAGAAATTGATGTTCGATGTTCCCACAAAGAGTTCATTTCATAAGATACTCTCATTTTCTAATTCATGTGTACAATATTGAAAGAATTCTGTTTTAAGGCGGCAATTAATAACTTACTGCACATCGAATTTCAGACCAGTTTCTTTGGTCAAGTGATACAGAAACATGGTGTCATCTTTAATTACTTCAATATTCGACTTTTGTAAGAAATCTCTAATGGTCGAGCCGATTTCTGAATAGCCTTTGGAAAAATCCATTAATTTCAGCAGACGTGTAAGTTTTCCATGAGACTCATCTAATGTGTCTACGTGCGTGGTTCGACGTTCCTGCAATTATTAGTTACATTAGAGACGATGCACGTTTCAAATGAATTTGAATTCAATATCAATATTTACAGTCACAATGAATGCCCCATCCGAAATGTCGCCATTCAAACTGAAGAATTTAACATTCATTTCAACTGTTCGAACCATCGCATATAATTGTCGATGGTTGCACAGGTAACATAATGCTTAAATCCTTTTTGTTTGAAGAGATTTTTTAAAAATGGTCAATCTTTTCTGGCGATTTCAGTTAAACAGTTTCTCATTGCAAACACTTAGTCGTTTCACGCCGAATATAAAAATGCAAGGAATCAAACAGCTGCAATTGAAAGAACAACCGAATGAAAGTAACTGCAAAAACAAAGAAGATTTTTGGCCCGCAGAAGGTATACTGATCATTGTTTCGCACAACTCTTAGGTATTCTTCTCAAAGTGAATTATTTACAATAACATGACATCATAAAACGAATTTACAATTGCTCAACAATTAAAAGTTTCAATTCAACCAAAAATTCAATCAGCCATGTAAATAATAACCTTTTGTATGTTATCAGCCATTTCGACTTTGTTTATTCGCATTCAAAACACTTGCATGAATGAGAGCGTTTTTTTTTCGTTTACCTTGATAATGCATTAAATAAACAGATATCGGAGTATATGCCAATTGAGAAAATTTGGATCTAGTTTCAAAAAAAAGTCCTGTCACATGACAAGATCAATTTAATAAGAATGTAAGAAATGAAGCAACTTGGAACATTTCCTCAGTAAGAGACATCGAATGGGATATTTTGAGGTTGAAAATACTGACTTTTTATAAATAAATATCAGTATTCGCATCTTGGATCGCGGAAGTAGCGAAAGATTTTTTTTCAAATTATCACTCATAATATTGTTCAACATGTCAATTCATTTTAAATCAAAGTGCTTGCTGTTTATCTAAAATAATTTTCATCAACATTTTGTCCATTTCAATTTGATTTAAGCAAGTACCCTATTTGCCGAACGCAATGTTTCAATGCGTTTTAAAAAAGCGGCGGCAGCTTGAATCATAGCTCATGTTGTAAATGTCAAAGCTACAGTCAAGCCGATGACAGAAGATGTCATGTGGGGACGATGCTAGCACGCATGACATTTAAGCATAAAATGAATTGTCAGTGATTCTTGAAGTTTTGCGTTTATTCCACAATTTGTTTTGACTTGAAATGCATCCTCAATCTATTTTTTTCTTTTGCGGAAAAGCCAATCTTGACATTTAATATTTTGCATTCGAAATGAATCAATTTCAATGCAAAAATCTCATTTATATTATAGATATGCCGAGGAGGGGAGGCATCGATGTCGTCAATGTCAGCGCTTTCATTGAGTGAGTTTTTTTTATCACTTGTGCGTTGTCAGCATTGGTCCCGTTTACATATGCTATATCTGTTTGTTCATTTTTTCCACTCGCGTAAGAGTATAAATTGGTGCTTTACTGCCAGAAGAGTACGGTGTGCTCAATAGTGCGGTTGTGCTGAAAATAATCTGAAGCGTATCGCCTGTCGAGTTATCATTTAAATTTAGAATCGTGAGAGAGCGCAAAGAATTTTTTTCACGAAAATGGCGTTGTTTCGAATGACCACAAGCAAATTGGCTGAGTCGCAGGTCAGTTGAATGAGTAGAGAAAAGAAAATCATTTCATAATGGAAAAAAATGTCATTCCAAATCGGATCGAGGGAAAATTAGTAACCGAAAAGGGGGAATTCCATTGAATTGCTTAGAATTTTGGCTTGCTTTGGAACAAATCGATAGACGAAGTGTTTGTTTTAAAGTCCTGACAAACAAGTGTGTTTTTCCTCCATTCATAAATTGAATTAATTAGTGATTATGGACGAAAAAAAATTTATTCATTAAAATTTTCGGTGTCGAATATTTTGTTGGAATATACAGCCGTGTGTGTTGCCTACGTAAACGATGTATCCCATAAAAAGCATTACATAACAAGTTCTTCTTGATTTCAACCAACCAAAAACCGATTTTTCAATTCGAATTTGAAGAAGAAAGAAGTGTTCAGTATTTTCTACTAAAAATGTATGCTTGTGCGTTTGCCGCAATGGATCCCTAAATCAAATTATAGGCATATTTTTTAATTCATGCGACCGGGTTAACTTCACATGATACTTTGAGTACGAGAGGTACGAGATACGGGATCCGTAAATGGGATTATATAACAGCCTGTATGATTTGACGTGAAATAAAATATTCGGTTCCCAATGATTTTTTCTTGAGTTCCCTCGTTTGCATCTGGCATTTTGGAAAAATAATTCAATGCACTATGCGCATTTTTGCAAAATATTTTCCCTATTTTATCGCAATTGTTCCATTTTGGTTCGTATCACAAGAACTTTGTTCCATTGCTATTGGCCCATACCCATTTATAATTCAATTAAACTGATATCGATATTCGTTGTGTCGTCAAAGTCCAAACCATGTCAATGATATTGACCATAAAAGTACAACGCGTCAATTCAATCAGTGCAATAAATACACATCGGATTATTTGAATCGCAGCCAAATGTTGGTTTTATGCGTACGTGATCACACAAAATCGAATGTCGTATGTCACACAGAGGGCACATAGATATCACCGCTAAACATCTTTATTTTTGTACTGGTGAAATTACCATTTCGAATTCCAGGTTCGTTAAAAAAGCGGCCCGACATTATTTGTTTCGGCGAATGAATTTTGCCTTCATTGATTTGATAAGATGAAATTCCAATATTTTGTTGTCAAGAGCACACACAAAACAAATCCAATGTCGACAGAGACAAGATTAAAATCATTTGTTTATCAATTCTTTTCACACTTGAGCGCTCATTACGAAATGCGTACTGTGATTGTGTGTGTGTGGGTGAGAATATTGTATAATGGCTATTCTATGTCGTTGGAAATGACATACAAACAAACTAGTTGTGAATATGTCAAACAAATGCATATTTCTTTTGATTTTGTGTGTGTGTGTGCACGCTCGCGCTTACTGCAAATGCACGCAACTATCTGCCATGGATATAATCATAATCATTTGAAATGATTTTTCTAGAAATATTGTAATGAATAGCTTGGAATCGGACAATCACATGTTTTCAACATGATGGCAAACAGTTTGCCGCAAACTAGACTTGTTTCCGGGGTTATTCGGCAGACGTCTCTCACAATTGGCAATTTATTATATAAATACATGATATGATATGATATGAAATGAAGTGCTCACCTGATCTATTTTGCACGTAAGATGCGAAATGTGAAAAGGTATTGAATTGTCTCAATGTTCTGCAAACGTAACACTTTCATGCCAAATATCTTTAAATGAATTGGATTAATCGTGCATACAAGGTCCTTGGCACGCCCTCGAATTGAATCAGCACTTACGTTGCCCTTTTATCGGACGAATACGGCATACACACATTCGGCTCAACTCTATCTCTCTCTCTCTCTTGCTTCAGTTAATTAGTTTCATTTCAAGTGTTTCAGAATTGCGGCGGAAAGCAAAAACAAAAAAAAAATCCGCATCCAATTAATTGAAATGAGCTTGAAACCTCCACTGATTTATCAATTCTTAAATCGGTATTTTTGAAAATAGGTGAATTTTTGGACATTTTTATAGTAAATATTGAGTTTTGGAACTTTGATAAATGTAATAAAATGAGCGAGAGATATCAGTTCATATTCAGCTCACAATCCATCTGTAAATTGTTGCAAAACTCGAACATGACAACGGCCTACTAACATATCACATCTCTCTGAAATGGAAATGGAAATTTTACGTTTACTTGTGACGTGATCGTATAAATTAAAGTTTGTATTATGTGAAACAATGTATGTTTTGTCGTTGGTGTTCAATGAACATGCATGAACACATGTGATTGTGACAAGTCAGTGTTTTTCAATTAAATTTTTATAGTTCCTGTCTATTTTTAAGCGAAATTGTTGGCAATTTGTTTATTTTGATAACAAGTTTTTGAATATTGCCCTGATTCTACTTAGGCCATCAAAAGAATGATCTTACGTAAAACGATACGCAGCTTGTTCAATCAATTTATTCCAACAAATGAGAAGCAATCATAATAAATTTTTATATCATTGCTTGTTATTGGCACTCTCTTTTTTGGCCACGTACATAATTCCTTAATAATATAAAAGTGTTAATCGATTTACTATACTTATTTTACGCACACCTGAAATAATTTTTTGTCAATGTTATACAATCGACACTAATAGCATCATTTAATTTCATCTTTATTTTTAGAAAGCATTGCCGGCCTTTACATCGTTCGTGCGTAACATTTCTGCTGACAAAACTTTGAAAGAAGTGCTCGCTGAAAAAATCCCAATCGAACAAGAGGTAGTCAAAGCATTCCGTAAGGGACATGGATCAACCAAAGTTGGAGAGGTCACCGTTGACATGGTAAGTTGACATGAGCCATGAAAAAAAAAAATTCGCTATGCAATAACAATGTTTATCAAGTTACTCTACAAACAAATTGAATTTGTTGATTGAAGCGCCATGTGTCAAGTGGCCGCGCTTCATATGCACATCTGTGATTCAATCAATTTTGTTTAGCTCCGCATATCCATTTTCATGACACTTGGAATCAATTTCATTGACATTGATTAATTCACTTATTTTCGCATAGTCGCGCTCGGACTCAAATATCACAAGCATATTCATATATGTTGGCAATTCTCTTTTGATCCCGCATTCACTGTGCTCACCCATGCGACATTCTCATAGAATTTCGCTTTGAGCAATTTTCAATTGAAGTTTTTGCATGATCTCTGAATAATTGAGGAAAAAGTGTATTGTGTTGAACATTGCAAAAAAAAGCGTTTGTCAAAAGGTTTCAATCAATCAATTTGTTTTCCTTCGATTAATCGAAAGCCACGTGTGTGTTTCAAATTGATATGATTGCTGAAATTTGTGGCTTTTCTTGATGGATTTTAATTGATGTGATTTTTATTCTAGATGTACGGCGGTATGCGTGGCATCAAAGCCATGGTTTGGGAAACATCGGTTCTCGATCCAGATGAAGGTATTCGCTTCCGTGAATTGTCGATTCCCGAATGCCAGAAAGTATTGCCAAAGGCTGACGGCGGTGAGGAGCCGTTGCCAGAAGGTCTTTTCTGGTTGCTCGTCACTGGTGAAGTTCCAACCAAAAATCAAGTCAAGCAATTATCCCACGAATGGGCCGAACGTGCCGCTTTGCCACAACATGTTGTCACATTGTTGAACAATTTACCAAATACGTTGCATCCAATGTCACAATTTTCTGCCGCGATCACCGCTCTCAATCACGATAGCAAATTCGCCAAGGCTTATTCTTCAGTGAGTATAATCGAAATATTTTCCCGTTATTTTGCGAAAATATATGAAAATATTCGAAATAAAAATTGTCTCGTTGCTTCAGGGTGTACACAAGGCCAAATACTGGGACGCCACATACGAAGACAGTATCGATTTGATTGCAAAGTTGCCAGTCATTGCCGCAACCATCTACCGCAACACATACAAAGATGGCAACGTTGCTCCAATCGATTCAAACCTGGATTGGTCAGCCAACTACACCAGAATGTTGGGCTTCGACGATGCAAAATTCACAGAATTGATGCGTTTGTACCTTACAATTCACAGGTAAATTATTGATAATCTCTTACAGTTTGGTTGGACACAGAAAACCACGTGATTAATTGAATTGTTCGTTCGTGTTCCGTAATACAGTGACCACGAAGGTGGAAATGTGTCGGCCCACACCACTCACTTGGTTGGTTCAGCTTTGTCCGATCCATATCTTTCGTTTGCAGCCGGTATGAACGGTCTTGCCGGTCCATTGCACGGTTTGGCCAACCAAGAAGTCTTGATCTGGTTGAAGAAATTGCAAAAAGAAGTTGGCGACAACGTCACCGAAGACCAAATGAAAGACTTTATCTGGAAGACATTGAAATCGGGACAGGTTGTCCCCGGCTACGGTCATGCTGTCCTTCGTAAAACCGATCCACGCTACACATGCCAACGCGAATTTGCATTGAAACATTTGCCAAACGATCCACTATTCCACCTTGTGTCAACCATCTACAAAGTTGTCCCTCCAATCCTTACTGAATTGGGCAAAGTCAAGAACCCATGGCCAAATGTTGATGCTCACTCTGGTGTCTTGTTGCAACACTACAACTTGAAAGAAATGAACTACTACACTGTCATGTTTGGTGTGTCACGTGCCCTCGGTGTGTTGGCTCAATTGATCTGGGATCGTGCTCTTGGTTTGCCAATAGAACGCCCCAAATCGTTCTCAACACCGGCTTTGAAAAAATTCCTTGGAGTCAAGTAAATCATTAAAAACAACAACAACACGCTTTTTTGCACTGTAAAAGTTAAATCACAAAAAAAAAGAAACGAAGTAATAAAAATGGGACAATTTATTTAAATTATATAAATAAATCCAACGAAACGAAAAAGAAAAACATCAAATAAACATTTAAGTTTCACGTACGAAGCACACGACAAACAACCATAGAAATTCAATTTCCAATTATAATCATCACTCATCAAGCATACACCTGGCTTTCGATTAGGTTTTTGACATTAATAATTTACGGTCAGATATTTTCTCTTCACATTGGCGTAAGTTAAATTTTTTAGATGAAGTAAGATTATTTTTGAAGATTAATATAAAATTCAAGTTCTTTTGAAAGACAATGAACTAAACTTCGAGTGAAATTTGGTGTGAAACTTCCCACTATTTTCGGAGCGTGTAGTTTTTCAAGAAATTTGATAAAGACTTTCCGTCAAGTTTTTGATTGTGCGTTGAATGAGATTGTTTTCTCCACAGACTCTTCGTTATAACTTCTTACTCCAAATTCATAAAATAATAATATATCAACAAACTTGCTCAATGATCCGGTATAATATAATTGCCATCCAATGAAATGGAATGCAAACTGTTGTCATCGAGCGAATCCCTTAAACTACGCAATACTATAACGGTTCTTAATTTGTTCTAGAGCGAGTTGAACATTGAAAAAATCAAAAGTTAAAGACCTCAGCGAAAATGTTTTTTATCAAACTTTGAGATTGTTTGAAGAAATGTAGACAATAACAAAACCAAATAAAATACCATTTAGAAGAAAATCATCTATGTTTTCTTACTATTGCAAACAATTTTTCATTCAAATTTGGCGCAAATAATATGTTGGCAAAAGTGTGAGAAGATTGAACAAAAAAAAAACCGTTCAATGTTTTTTATGCACTGAAATTATGCCATCTAGATGTCGATATGGGCATTAGGATGAGTCGTGACACTTCACGAGTGTTAAATTGACAGTATTTTGTTGTTAAGTTGAAGCCGATTGCTGTAGCTCACTGTCACACAACTAAAAATCAAGCATTTTTCATCAAGGAATATTTCATAACATCTCTGATAAACACCATTGCCTCGAATTATACATCTGTGGCGTGTATGTGAACGAAAAAAATGTCGGTGAACTTTCATGACGAGTCTGAGGTGGAGGAATATTTGAAAAATATCGGTATTGAATATCGATTTGGTTGCTATTCCGAGAAAAAACCCGATGGTAATTGCATTTGATTTGATCGTGTCAAATTACATATTGAAACATCAACTGTTTAATTGTAGTGTGTCACTTGCTTGGCGATTATCTGGAATCTATTCAAAGAGATTATGAAAAGGCGCGAAAAGTGTATCAGTCAACATGTGATGATTATGGCTATGCAAAATCCTGTTTGAAATACGGCGACTATACATTCATTGGACGTGGCAAAAGCGGTTCAAAGCCAAATCCCAGCGAAGCATTAGAATATTATGAAAAAGGCTGTAAATTGAACGATAGTGACAATTGTTTGAATGCTGGCCTTCTTCTTGTTTCTCCGAAGAGCAATGAGAGACGTGATTTTCTTAAGGTAACCTCTTATATGTCTGAAGTCAAGAAGGCAACAGTCAGTAATTCCAATGAAACCGATCGTCAATCAATCAAATATTAATAAATATTTGTTCCAGGGCATCGATTATTTAACGAAAAGCTGCGATATGAACAACGGCAATGCATGTTTCTATTTGTCTGGTTTTCATATTTCGGGCGCTGAAGGGCCGATCGCTTCAAAAGAAACCGCGTCAATTGTTTCGTCTACAGAAACCACTGTAAAAAAGCCAACACCGAAAAATCGGGAATTCATTGTACAAAAGGATTTGGAGAAGGCGTTTACATTCACTTACAAAGCGTGCGAATTGAATAATATGTATGCTTGTGCTAATCTCAGTCAAATGTATGCACGCGGCGAAGGTACGGGGAAAAATTCAGAAAAAGCCGAAAAATACAAACAAAAAGCGATTCAATTGCAAGGAGAGAGTAAAAATAGTAAGCATCTTCAGTTCGCACAAACTTCATAAGAATGATCAGCAAAATATAGAGAGTATATGACATTCATTTCCAGTAGTTATCGCAATTCATATCGTTTTAGAATTGCACAATAAATTCTCGAAAACATAAATGCTTGTTCTGCCATTTTAATTTGGAAAATATATGGAAAACAAAGAATAAAAAGATCGATGTTTTAATTCTAGTTTCATTAGAAAATCATGGTATTTGAGTGAGAAGAGATTGGTGGCGGTGCAACGAATAATGTTATTCTGAAAATGTTCCCATTTAGTCACGGAGTCAACTGACAGCAGTTGACGTTTCCCTTAAGACCGGGCGTATGTACTTCATGCAGGTTATGTAATGTAGAATCTGTCAAATAATTGAAGATTTCGCTGTTCGCCCAAGTGAAAATTACACTTATTCGCTCAAATATGAAGCTACCGAACGAAGAAACAGTACAGAAATATCGAGAAGGATGTTATTCTCAAAAGAAACCAGAAGGTGCGTAATTTTTTCTCCTACGAGCATAAATTACATTCATTTTCTCTACTTATTTAATTTGTGTTTGTGTTTCTTCTGCTCTTCTGTTTTGTTCTCGTTCGCTCAAAATTCCAATACTTTCAGATTGTCACTTGCTGGCTGATTTTTTGAAGTATAACGAAAATGAGCTACACAAAGCAGTTAAAATATTTCGAGTCAATTGCGATGAATATGGATATGCGAAATCGTGTTTAGAATATGGCAATTTCGCATTTACCGGAATAAAAGAGAAGAATGTAAAGTCGGACCCACTTGAAGCGCTAAAATATTTTGAAAAAGGCTGCAGTTTGGGTAGCGGTGAAAATTGCCTGAATTCCGGAATGCTGCTTGTATCGCCAATTTTAGAGAAAACTGCCATTCAACGAGATTTACCAAAGGTTTGTACAGAACAAACAACAATTCATGCATAAAATAACGTTTACTTTTCTTTAAATTATAAACTATACAATTACAGGGTATCAGTTATTTAAACAAAAGCTGCGATATGAACAATGGAAATGCCTGTTTCTATCTATCCGGAATGTATATGTCCGGTGCGAATAGCGAATCAACGCCGGATAAAAAAGAGAAACTAACGACGAAGGCGGCGGCAGCTGAGAAGCCAACCAATGGATTTGTACTGGAAAAAGACATGAAAAAAGCATTCTCGTTGTCTGTCAAGGCCTGTGAATTGGATAACTTTTACGCTTGTGCAAATTTAAGCCGAATGTATGCACTCGGAGATGGCACTGACAAAGATTTAGACAAATCGGTACAGTACAAAAAGAAATCGGACGAGCTTCGCGATGCATTCAATCGACAAAGAATTCTAGCACAATTCAAGCATCCTTAATTAAAATCTAGTTTTGAATCATTATCATATGCTATATAACATCATTAAATCTATGCCTTTGCCTAGTTCTTGTAAATAAACAAATATATGATGAAAATGTGTTTGTGTAAATTTGTGTTTTTAACATTCAATATCAGCACAACCTGATTCGTTTCTCTATTTCAAACCAGAGAGGTTGATCAGGAGCTGCTGACCATTTTCGATATCGGTGGCCGTTGTCAAAATTATATTTTGTATATTCGTGCCATTTTCATCATGAATTTCTTGGATGATTTTGCCATTGTCGATGATCGATGCGACATTTGAACAAATTAGCACGTCATCAATAAATTCATGGTTGTACGCTTGTAGCTCTTCCGAAGACGTTAGTGCTGATGATGGTATATTCATTTTGCACATATTACATTCGAATATTGTATTCTTGGCGTCGTAGATCTCTTGTTGTTCCTGTTCCTGTTCCTGTTCCTGTTCTTGTTGTTGCTGTTGTTGCTGCTGTTGTGCGGCTTTCTCACTATGCGATTTCATGTGCACCTTCAAGCTACTGCTGCCTGCAAAACGTTTCTGACATATTTTGCATTCATGCGTCTTGGTGCCGCTGTGTGAACGCAAATGACCCGTCAAATGTCCGGAACTGGTGAATCCACGATGGCATATTGTGCACACAAAAGGTTTTTGCCCAGTGTGCGTTCGTTGATGAATAATGGCAGTTTCCTGGCGAGCAAATGATTTATCACAAATGGTACATGGAAATGGCCGTTCCCCTGTATCTATAGACAGAAGAGAATGGCAAGAAAATTAGCATTCATATCATATAAATCCACTGATCCATTTGTATTCACGTAGATACACAGATAAATCAATCTTACGTGTTCTCTTATGAATGGCAAGTGTATTCGATCCGGCAAAAGCTCTTCCACAATTTTCGATGTCACATTTGTACGGTCGCTCCCCTGTGTGCGTTCTGAAATCCATTTGCAATTACAAATTTGTCAGGAAATTTTAGTCAAACATTTAATATATTTAGCACCTTAAATGTATGGCCACATATCCGCTTTGGGAGAATCCTTTATCACATATCGGACACTTGAAAGGAAAATAAATGGTATTATATACGTAAAACTAACTTTTCCCCACATTTGCCGACAGTCTACGGGTTCACAGGCTATGTTTCTTTCTTATCGTATCATCATGTAACTATGAGAATATGTCACACCAAATTTTAAGTCAATACGATGATATTTAGGATTGTAGTAAAATAAAAGGCAACAACTTTTATTTCACAAATCTCTCAAAACTTTTTTTCAAAGAATCAAGAGAGAGAGAGAGAGAGAGAAAGAACTTGAAGATTTTGCTTGAGAATAGATCTATTTGTTTCAAAAATGAACCTTATTACAAGGAGTAATAAGATTCAAATTCATTTGACGTTTACGTTGAACCTTGAACTGCCATATGAATATTTCCCAAATCTCATCGGACAAATGTTATTCTTAAAGTTTCAATTCGATACAATGTGAACTTAAGATAGTCGCCATACACATTTATCGTTTCGACCTTGAAAAGACACCGAAAATCGAAAATCTTGCAGGGGAGGTAGTCCTTAATCTCATTGGAATGACTTGAAATTTTGTATGACTTATTTGTTTCATAATAAAATAATATACTTAAAGTTTAATTATAATACAATGCGAACTAGACATAGTCCCCATACAAATGTTTCTTAATTATTTTGAAAAACAGCCTATTTATTGATTCGACTCCACGAAAGCTATCCGAAGACATGATCCGTTTAGGCTGAAAATTAAAAGGATTCTATTCCTAATGAATCAAAGGTAGGAATCATGATTGTTTGACGTTTACACGCTTTGCGAGCTCCTTTTACGTTTGTAGCGTTTCTCTCAACTGGCAATACAGGACTAGTTCGAAACGTGTGGTAGAAATTAAAAAAAAACACAACATTGCACATTGACGCTAGTGTTCTATTCTTGATATTCTTTTAACATATATTTATATGTAAAGATAAAAGATGATGCCAGGCTGTGTAATGAATACCAATATCTGCGTTCATTTTCGTTCAATTCTAATCTCAATTTTTTGAGTAATCGTGTTAGAAGGTTTTTGCGTACAACGGACAACGGACAAAAGACAAAACATTTCTTCGGGAATGGTTGCAATCGTTTTTTTATGTTCAAAGCACATAGAAAACTCATTCCGGGCGTTTTGAATTTTTAGGACTGATTGCAAAACTTTTACTATAGTGTATACACACAGTGGTGTGCGCGGAAAAGTAAAAACGGTTTTAGGGAAAAAAGGTGAAAAAGCATCCTTTGTCTTACCTTGAAAGGTTTTTCCCCGGTATGAACCTGAATGAAAAGAAAATCGATATGACACATTCATTTAGAATTATAAACAAATCTTCAATTTGTAAATCCAAATCCCAAATCAATTTGCTACCTACCCGAATGTGTTTCTCAAGATTGCCCATTTGAGTGAAACCTTTGTGACACACTTTACATACATAAGGTTTTTCGCCGGTGTGTGATCGCATATGAATATTTAATGATCTAGCCTCAACGTAATACTTTTCGCAATATGGGCAATTCAGAACTTTGTGTCGTGTATGATGTTTCATGTGCTTTGACAGTGAACTGGCCCATTTGAAACCTTTGCCGCAAACTGAACACAAATTTGGCTTTCCAACAACATTTCGCAATTCACCAGTATGTTTTTTCATGTGCTTCGATAAATTGGAACTTTCGGCAAATGACATGTTACACTCGGTGCACTGGTGCGGCTTTATTGGACTGTGAATTTTCAAATGACGCTTCAAAATTTTGTTCTCACCGAAGACTTTGTGGCATTCCGGGCACTCGAATGAATGTTTCGTATTGTTTCTATTTAAATCATTTGTGGAAGTCGACTTCCCGGAATGTGACGATTGCGAATGAAGATCGAATTTTTCCTTTGCCTCGAAATTCAAATCACACATTGTACAATAGAAATTGGACTCAATTTCTGTGTTCAACTTTTCTGATGATAAAATTTCCTGAATGAAATCATCCGATGGCAGTTTTTTACTATCACTTTCGCTGTCATCAGCCGAAATATCGTCTAAATGTTAAAAATAATGCTTATATTATGTTCCCATCTTCCCGTTCAAAGGATCTTTTTTTGTGTTGAATCAACTTACCAAGTGTTTCATCGATGGACTGATCCGATGGTAATTCGGTGTCGTTCAATGAAACCACATGTGCGACATCCAATTTGATTGCATCAAAATAATCACCAAATTTTGATGGCAAATCTTTATCTTTACTCAATTTGGATCCATCTACATCATCATCGAGTTCATCGTTTAAGACATCATCAACCAAGTGTTGTTTCATGTCTTCCTCGGCAACGGAAGAAAATTGCGATTCACTTGGCAAGCTGGACAGTTCGATTTGTTCTTCGAATGATTTAGATGCAATGTCCGGCGGTAGTGAGGCCAATACCAATTCACTATCTAAATTATCCGTGTCATTTTCGCTGGATGTTACGAATTGATTCTCTCTTGTCTGACATTCTGACAAATTTTCTTCAATAATACATTCACTAATTGATTCCTCAATGTTTTTAGCTTCCAAATCTTTATAGGCATGGTTAATATTATTATTGTCTGGCTCATTTGATTGATCAATTTGACCGAGGAAGGACCTCATTGTTTGGTCGGAGCGTCGACATTGCTGTTTAAATGTGAATGCTCGACTCACTTGCAACACACACGGAACACACATCAATTCTGGCAATCCATCGCCCGCTTGCACCTAAAGAGAATGAAAAAAACCATCAATATTTAATAATTGCACATTGAAACATTTCGTCACTTTTTCCGGTTAGAATGATTCATACTTCAATTTCGGCCACGAATGTCAGCATATTATCGAGGCAGCTACCAAACAATGGACGCATCTCACCATTTTTACAAAGACAACAGCGGCATATTTTGTCAACATCTTCACTTAATAACGTTGTCATTCTGTTGAAAAAAAAAAAATCACAATTCGCAATGAGCGCGACTATTCCAAAATAAGAAAGATTTCTTTTAGAAGGTAAACAAACAAATGAATGGAAACTTTTTCATTCATTCGGAAATAAATTTGCTGTCAAAATCAGTGAGTGTGTGACATTCACGTCACACAGAGCGGCTTGAGCCGAAGCCGGACATTTCTAGCGAGACGAACCAAAACCGCCTCAACTTCACTTTGGAGTCGAGCCTCAAATGGTTTTTTTTTTAATGAAACGCCGTTGGATTGAATCGGATTTTTAGACATTTGAAATGTGAAAAATAAAAATTGCATGTCACAATCATCGTCTATTTCCAATTCGAATTCTACAAATGATTGGATTTTCTGCACTTACAATTAATGAAATGGAGGAAACCATTTTTACGTTCAAATTCAATTTTTTGAACGATATATGGCTGATGATATTTCGTTAATTTTGCTGATCAATTCGTTAATTTTGCTGAATGAATGAATCTTCGAATATTTTTCGGGAGCAGTTTGCTTCAAGCACGCCAACCTAGTCATATCCGTAATAGTAGTAATGCGTACTACGATTTTCAATAAAATATAAATGTTAAATAAATGGAGCTGAAAAGATGTTCACGTTGTTAATTGGTCATTGTAACTGAGACGATGAGTCAATTGTTACATGCAATTGAATGGTCGCATTTGCGTTAGCTGCCCAGCCAATTACGTTAAAAACTATGTGTCCAAGTGCGTATGCCGAGAGTGCTGATACTTTTGAGGTGTGTCCGCATTGTATTTTTGATGGTTTCACTTTCGGTTTGTGATTTACGCGCTCAATATTATCATTGGCTTCAGAAGCGCGCAATCGTCCGAGAAATCGAATGTGGAATAATTGTTGGTAGAACTAATTTTTGTTTACGCATTCAGTAGGACTGCTGATGCTGGTTTGAATTCTTTGTGATTGTTCGGTTGATCGATGCTTCGTACTTTCAATTGTGCACTGGTTAAAGAGTGTAAATAGCTTAATATTATAGCGCTTGAATCTATGTGGCGATGCTTCGTCATTGTTGCTTCACAATTGATTTATTCACGCACAGATGCAAACACTGTCGTAATCTAAATATCTTTCGCCAGTTCACAGAATATATGCATTATCGTTTTTATCAGAAAATTGCTCTGCGGAAATGTTAAACTTTGTATATGTCTTGAGAGATTGACATGTGATGCTGATTTGAAAAGGTTGCTCTCAAATACATGCACACGCCGAATCATCATCACCAAGTATTTTTGAATGCACGCTTATAATGATCGTGAGCATTGGACAGTGCTGTGCGGACATACAAAGGAGAGGCAGTGAAACAAACAAAGAAAAACACAGAAATACAACAAACATTGATCTCTATTAATGAATACCGTATGCTGTTAGTGATTTCTCGAGAACAATGCTGTCCACCGAACAATACAAACTGGATCATTAAAAGGGCACACACAACGAGATTGTCGGATCTTTTCGATACAATTCGATTTGAGGGGGAATGGAAACAATTGGGATATTCTGCCATTAATGCTCAGTGCTTTATATCTTCCTCCACACCATTGCACGTCGCATGTCGCATTTTTAAAATCGCATTCGGATCATATTCAGTTAAGTGGTTTCGTGCGTTAAACACTCGAGCCCAAATCTCCGAGAGTACAACAGAGCACAGGATCGGGCCATCAAATTATTTTTTCTTAGCCAACCTCGTGCACATTCAGATTGATGTGGATCGTTTTGCAAAATTTACTTGCATTTCAGCGCTTTTGATTGCATGTAGACGACACATTGTGTAACTAATTTTAAAGTTGTGGTTTCAAAGAGTTTAACAATTTGCATTGAGTGCGCGCACATACATACACAACAGCATCAACTCGGACCATAATTCGTTTGTATGTGCGTGTTTTTTTTTTTTGTCGCGTTCTCAATTCTCAGTGAGCATAATCCGTGATCGCGAGCGTCCGTTTGTAAATTGATTCGTCTTTTATTGGAGCAAAAACGATTCAACCGATTAAGATCAGTCCATATTCGGCAGCGACGTTATCAACATGAATCCTGGTGATATGGCTTTGCCACTTTTTCAAAATGGTTGGTTCCATGAAAAACTTTATTGTGTGTACAAAATTATTGAAGAAATCCCTTACATTTTTTTCGATGAACGAAGTGAAACATTGGAAAAAGAGTTTATTTACTGAGAAATAATTGTCTTGCTAAAAAAGTGGCTGCATTTTTTTCATGAAAAAAATGGAATAATACAATTCACTCTTCTGCATGCAGATGCCAATAAAATGTCGATGTCAATCGGATACTATGTTTTAAATAAAGTTTACGAGTAATATATATAAAGTAATCGCTGTGTAAAAGGTTAATTACTTTAATTCAATTGATTGTGATCGAGCTCTTATGCCCAACCAAAAGATTCAGATACAATTATACTGTTGCGTTCATATTTGAATTGCACGCATCTCTCATCATTCAACCCAATTTTGGTGTTTGTGAGCGCCTTCGTACGTCACATAGATCTATATATCGGCTGAATGAATCCATAAGTACCAGTGTATTTCTTTGTCTCTCGTGTGTTCATTTATTCATTCGACTAGATTGTTTTCAACAATCGAAAATGAGTTCATTTGTGTTAAAAATCATTTATTTGATTCAGCTCAATTATTTGTTGTTGTTTTTTTCGCTCCTTCTACATTTTTAAGTGGACAAAGTGATTGCTATGCTTCCATTTTATGGATTGAGTTCAATGAGAGAGAAAATGGGATTTTTTTGAGAGAAAAAAAAAAAAAAACACAAAACGATGATAATACATCCCGTGCAAATCGAGAGTATGGAAAAATTTGGATCGGCCAGCGAAAAAATATTATTGAGACTAATAGAAAATATAATCAAGTGAAATGCGGATACGTTCGTTCAACATAAATTCGTACACACACCGACGAATTAATATAATAAAATTGTGACGTGGCCCTTGACAAATAGAGCCAACAATTCAAGTAGCTACAATTTCAGGACTTCAATTTTCAGACTCGCGACATGGTGGCGAAGCAATCAAGCAAGAAGAGAAATCACCAAATATCACTCCACACAACATCATTCCATTTGAGTGAATGGCATGTCAATGCACATTTCAAATATTTCTATTTCAAATAGCGCAAATATTTTGCCAGGCGATGGAATATTTGGATAAGAAATTAACCAATTCACACTCACACAGGAAAATGCATTGTCACGCAAAGCACCTCTGTGATTTATTATTCCAGAATCAGATAGTTAAAATTAATCTTACCCATTCAAAATCTGTATATTTATCGCAATGGAGATGACGTCCCTCTCGCTCTCAAGAAAAATTAGTTTGCTCAAAGACCCACACAGCTGTAACCGCACCAACGTACATATATACGTGCGCGACAGACTAATATGACTTACGACTATAGACACACTATATCTCTCTTCAGAGTTCAGAGAATACAACGAGAATATATTGAATTAATCCGCAACACTCACAATGAAATGAAAGACGGAATTTCTTTTATGAAATAATTTAATGCAATCAACACAATTGAAACTAATCAGTTCTCGAATAACAGAGATGAATGTTCATATCACACACATGATATGTATTACCTAAGAAACTTCAAGATGAAACCATTTTAAGGCTTGTTTTCCACAATAAAAATTACCTCGGACTACGGCACATACTCAGCGGAGAACGTTCGAATGGATTGAAGAATTTGCGATTAAAACGCTGATTCTTTGCGGGAAAAGATATCATTTTCGATTGAAAAAAAAATATTTTGTTCAAATGATAGATCTATCCAATGCATTGAACATGAAAACGACAGAAATAATAGCAGAAAGTTTGTGTTTCTTCTAGCAGATTTAAAATAACACGCAAATTTTGACTATTAATAGAAATAAGCAGCTGTGTTTTCATCCGAAATCATGCTCAACTATTCTTTTATTACACAGGCACTAATTGTACTCCACCTGCAATAGATGATTTTCCAGCTGACTTGTTTTCACGGCATCAACGGCAAGCGGGTGCTGTCGCCGTTCACATTACCATTAGTCTATATTTATTTTTAGCTCTTGCCGTAGTATGTGATAAATATTTTGTACCAGCCGTGGAAAGGATAAGTCAAGGTACATCTAAATGTTTGCTTTCATCCATTTACTACATAAATCGTATTTTTACATCTTTTGTAGCGCTGAACATGTCCAGCGATATATGTGGAGCAACTTTCATGGCTGGTGCAACGAGTAGCCCCGAATTGTTCGTGAATGTCATTGGGACATTCATAACAGAGGGTGACATTGGTATTGGCACAATTGTCGGTTCGGCCGTGTTCAACATCTTGGCTGTGGCGGCTTGTTGTGGCATTGGTGCTGGAATGGTATGTAAACAAATCCATCGGCACTTTCAATATACGCATCCAATATTTACAATGATTAGGAAATTCCGTTGGACTGGTGGCCACTGACGAGAGATTGTCTGGCATATGGATTCACTGTAGCAGTTTTAATCTGCATTATTCACGATGAACGCGTTGAATGGTACGAATCTTTGATATTGGTTGTTCTGTACATTGTTTATATTGGCGTGATGTATTTCGATAAAACCATTCAAAAATGGGCCAAAGGTAAGATGCGTTTTCGAAATAAAACTTTTTATGATATTTTAATTTAAATCGTTTTTGCTTTAATCATAATTTACATTTTTAAATGGATTTGTTAAGAAATTACAAATAATTGACAGTTTTAAAGTGATTATATGCGCATTTTTAATTGGATAATTTTGTAGGTGGTGTTCGACATGCACAAGCGCAGGCACGCCGCTCACAACGCGGTAGCTTGGCATCCAAGACTAGTCGTGATGGAGGTAAATTCCATTTTCTATTTTAGCGGATGCTCTTAATTACGATAACGTGTAATTTTTTCATAAATTCTAGATCGCGTGGTGGCATTGAGTGTTGATCACTTCAATCAAAATGGTAATATCAAAAATATCAGTCACATCGATGCCGATGTGAATGCTGAAAATGTGAACGATGAAAATGTACAGAAGGCGATACAAAGTGTTGCTGGAATTGTCAATGAAAAAGGGTCGTTGGAAAAATCGGACATTGAATTGGTGGCCCGTGAATCGAAGCCAAGTGAGAAGAAGGATTCGATAGTTTTGAAAGAGAAAGTCGATGAAGAAAATGATAAGAAAGGCGAACGATTCTATTTGTTCCGTTATCCGTGTCATAAGAAATTTTGGCAGCAAGTGATTTGGATTATAATTTGGCCGATGGAGTTACTATTCGTTCTAACTATTCCGAACTGTGAACAGAAACGTTATAAAAATCTATTTCCGTTAACATTTCTCATGTGCATCATTTGGATTGGATCTTTGTCTTATTTGGTCGCCTGGATGATCACTATTGTCGGTTAGTTTTATTGCATATTTCCACTTTGATGACGTTCTAATACGTGTTTTTGTTGTTATAGGCGACACCTTGAAAATTCCAGACTCAGTTATGGGAATCACTTTCTTGGCAGCTGGAACCAGGTCGCTATTATTTATCTAATGACTAAAATTTCATAGGACTTTTGAAATTTCGTTTTGTTAAATTAAACTTATCTTTTTTAACAAAATTGCAGCGTTCCCGAAGCCGTATCCAGTGTAATTGTAGCAAAACAAGGTAACTTTGTGATATCATTTGGTGGATTTAAAAAACATTCAAATATTTTTTTTTTTTTTCGTTGAAATCGCCAATCGCCAAGGTCATGGATCAATGGGAATAAGCAATTCGATCGGTTCGAATACATTCGATATTTTACTGTGTTTGGGATTGCCATGGCTAATAAAAGCCTCATTTCTGCCGATATCGCCGGGCAAACATTGGGTCGGTATTAATTCACATGGTTTGGAATATTCAGCGATATCTTTGCTGTCGACACTGTTGATGCTATACATCGCATTCTCACTTAATAAATTTAAATTGGATCGAAAGTTGGGCTACACATGCTTGTTAATGTATGCGGTTTTCCTAGTTTTAGCTACACTCATTGAGCTTAACGTATTCTTTAGAGTTAATTTACCCGCCTGCATTCGGTGAAATATTGCATTCAAACAATCGAATTGATCAGAACAAGCGTAAAGCAAAATGAGGCGAACACATTTTTTTGAAACTTGATGCAAACAAACAAACAAACAAAATATCATAATAATCTACTTACCGTAAGTAAAAATAATGAAGTCAATCAAATGAATGCTAAAGCTCTAGCTATTTTTCTCGTACTTGTTAAGTTTCACGACGAATGACAAAAAACTAAATTGCACATCGTTTGACGGTTACCTCTTGCTATATTCGCCATTTCTTTTTTTGTAAACATATCGAGGATAAATCATGAACATTTATTAAGTGACTACTAAATAAAATAAACTGTTTTTCGAGAAATAACACCAAATATTGTGCGAATTTTGTTTTCGACGCAACACATTGACGCTTGTCACTTATCAGTTTAAATATGTAACTCCGATTCATCAGTGATAATCAATCGATGACGATCCCTTCATACAAACCTGAGAGAAAATTTTCCATGTACCTCTTGGTGCGTGCCTCTTTCACTGTTTTTTTTTATATTGCGCTGCTCACTATTACTTGTGGTTCTTTCGAACAAAAATCTTATCTCAAGGTGGAACTCAGCGTAGAAATACAAGCAAGTTCGAAAATTGTTGGCACATATTTAAAATGATAATGGAAAATACCGAATTGAATATACATAATTCAGGTCAAAAGTATTTTTTGGATTTGAAATGTCTTTATATAAATATTCGTGTCTATTTTTGATCAATAGATTCCGTGTCGTTATCGCATCCAGAATGGAAATGATATTTGACTGTTTTATCGTTATTCGGCTACACGCCGTATCATCAACTACTTCAACAAAATATTCAATTCTTGATACGATTGTCTCATTCATAGATAATTGCCATCATATTCGATACATTTATATATCTCATGTTCGTTTCCTGATAACCACGGTCAATTGTTATTATCGGTAGCCAGTTGATAGCGGGGAAACCCTATTTAAGACGGCTGTGTACATGATTTAACTCTTATTTGTGGAGAAACAACCGAAATTACCTGAACTAACGTGAACTCCAGAAAGGGAGAAGAGGAAAAAAAATTGAAGAATTTACTTTTTCTGCATCTTACTCATCTTGACTATGATATTTAGATGACATTTGCTAAATTAATTTAAACGATCTGTCTAAAATAAACGAATTGTTTGAAAGAAAGTCGTCGTTAAAGAAATAGCTCGTGAAAAGTGTACATTTTTGTAAACCAAACAAATATTTTGTGATTTCCAATTCTTGAGTGCGTTCAGCCCCGACAATTCAACTATCGAAGCCACATTAGAATGAAAAAAACTTGTTCACTGTTCGCAATAAAGCAAAGAAAGAAATTTTTTCTTACATTGTGCATTAGATCGAGTGTTCTAATAGCAATACCACTGCTTTATTTTATCGCATCAACGAACTTGAATGGAAAACACAACGACATTGGTCAAGGTAAGTCATTGACCGGTAAAATGAATTGTTGCACGATCTAAAGTTCAAGTGACTTTTATATGAAACCTCAAAGAGTTTAATTTTTTCATTCAAAAAATACGAAATCGATTTGCAGTTGATTTGAATTCTTTTTCAAAATCGTAAAAAGTTTTCCAGGATTTTATGGAATAAACCGTTAAATTTATGTAGTTTTTTTCGTCAATAATGTTTGTTTAACATTATCTAAATTAAACATTGTCTGTATTGAATGAGAAAAAAAACTATGATATCGGTTAAACTGATTGGTTCTCATCAAACTGAATAAAATAATTGGGGTTTCAATGGTCAGATTAGATATGAACTATGAATCTTATAATAGACTTTAGATAGGTTTATTGTTGCGGACGAAATGCTACACAATTTGGATGAAAACAACACTTGTTCAACATTCAAGTGTTGTTTTTTTTGCTCGCTGCGACTGAGATATTTATTTGATAGTTGATTTTCGTTAACAAAAGGTGATATCTATCGATCTCGACAAATTCTTGGAATAAATATCAGTACAAATGAGTTACCAATCGAACGAAACATATTGAATGCGACGACAGATAGTACAACCACTAATCATGCACACAAAAACTGTACGAAAGCGGCCATCCTTGAATTGCCATCTGACGGATTGACTCGTGAGGAACGACAACAAGGATGGATAACTATTCACTTGTTGTTCGCATGCTATTGCTTTTGGTTCTTAGCATCGATATGCGATGATTACTTCGTTCCATCCATTCAGTCAATATGCAGCAGATTCCAGTTGAATGAAGATGTTGTAGGAGCAACGTTTATGGCCGCCGCTGCATCTAGCCCAGAATTGTTCATCAATTCAGTTGGCACATTCATCACAAAAAGCGATCTTGGCGTTGGTACTATCGTTGGATCAGCGGTTTTCAATGTTCTGGCAGTTCCCGCTTGCTGCGGACTTTTTGCTGGCCAGGTGAATTTATTGATTATTATCTCTAGATTTTAATGTTTTCTATTCATAAATTAAATCTTTTAACAACCCCTTTGCAAATAAGTTTCGCTTTTCGGAAACGATCCGATAAATAATCTCAAATTTTATTAGAAGTTTTTTTAATGAATAAATTCATCGAAAATTCTAGGTGGTATTTTTGGATTGGTGGCCAGTGAGCAGAGATTGCTGTATGTATGCCATATCAGTGATAGCACTCATTATAACGCTGCAAGATGGCAAAGTCATGTGGTATGAAGCGGTCGCTCTTGTTCTCGCTTATTTCATTTACATCGCAGGTAAAAATAATCATTTCTATGTGAAAACACTCTTCGGTGACGAGTCCTCAATTTTCCATCAAGCAAATCCTTTTTATATTTCAAATTAAATGATAATCAATTCGCTTACAGTCATGTATTGGAACGAAATTATGTCACATAAAGCCCGGACCTTAGTAGCTAAGCTGCGAAAACAATCACGTGTTCGCCCATACAGAGAACGTACTGAAATAACACCTTTATTGAGTTTAAAAGGACACAGATCAAATGGTGAGCAAAATTATTTTTTTAAGAAAACTCTGACACACACACACACACACACAATTTTGAATGTTTTTTTTTTACAAAAATACAGTTTTTCGAAAGCAAAAGGTTTTCCTGAGATTTTCTTATAATATTATAGCATTATTAATGGAGGTACCAATCCTTAAGTTCCTTAAATTTTGAAAAACAAGCAATTATCCTTCAGTAAGTTTGTGCGACTTAGAATTGCGGACAATCACTTTTTGGTTTTTTTTAAAGCTTCCCACAAAAACAAGTAAAATCCGATCAAAAAATTTCAGATTTTTTGAGTTTTCATTTATGGTGCTTGAAATACGCAAAATTATTGTCTTTAGAATGTATTTTATCGTAGTAAAAACACTTTACTTTCCTCAGGAAGTTCCGATCTATTTCCTTTCCATGGTGTCGAAAGTATTGTATTTTTAAAAATTTAGGAATATCATGTTGCAATATGTATTTTCCATTCATTTCGACTAGTAAATGAAAAATCATCCGTGGTTCAGATTAATAACAGTCTCTACCCGATCGTTGAATTATATGAAGGTGAGTGACGGCCAATTCTCATTATGTCATCAAATCAAAGCATTCGATTCCGCGTGACACATGAACATTGTTTCTAAGCTTTCTTTCCAAAATAATAATTAATTGATTTAGATTACGCCGATACGCCGTTTCAAATTCCGCATGATTCGAATTGGTTTACATTTGTGTTGAAGTGGCCAATTACGTTTGTATTATGGCTGACTGTTCCGGATTGTAGAAAGCATCCAAAATTGACCATGGTAACGTTTTTCTGCTGCATTATATGGATTGGACTTGCATCATACCTAGTAGCCATGCTTATCACAATCGTCGGTACGTAACGCGCAATTGATAGCAAATAATAAACTTACTGATTAAAATTGTGCGATCGATTTGCGATACAAAGTACACGAGAGCATCAAGTATGCACGTTTAACGACAAAAACAATTAAGCCCGAATTTTGTTTGCATGTTACTTTTGTTTGTTTATTGCTAATCAGGTGATGCGGCGAATGTCCCCGATTCAGTAATGGGGCTAACGTTTCTAGCGGCTGGAACCAGCCTACCGGAAGCTGTTTCCAGTGTAATTGTCACGAATCAAGGGCACGGCGCAATGGGCATCAGCAGTTCAATTAGTTCAAACACATTCGATATTCTACTTTGCCTGGGCATTCCATGGTTCTTGAAAGCATATTACGTTCCGGATGTTGCTGGGGAAAATTGGGTATGAATTGAGGCAGTCTATGAGGTGTGAAATAGAAGGTAATCGTATTAATTTTTATTTAACAGGTCAGTCTTAATTCGAGCGGAATCAGCTATTCAGCGATATCGCTGCTGTCCACACTTATTGCATTGTATGTGTCTTTGGCACTGAATAGATACAAATTGGATTGGAAAATCGGGACCACATGCTTGGCAATGTATATTGCATTCTTGACGCTGGCCGGTTTGATCGAAATGAATGTCTTTTTCCCAGTCAATCTCCCCACTTGTCCGCACTAAACAAAAAACTCTTCATAGTTTCAATGCAATTTTCACACTCAATCTGAGTGGCGCTTTACAAGTATAATTTGTATGTTTTCATTATCGTAGCATTTTAAGGATGAATTTATCAAATAAAATTAATTTTATTGAATCGAAAGTAGCCTCTTAATTTCCTTGAACGCGAATGATTCCAATGCTAATAATGTGGTGTTTATCCTTTGAAAATCCTGGCACGAATTCGCAGTTAGTGATAAATGTTCTGCATTAATCAAATCTTTCGAGTTTTAATTGATCAAATGAAAAATCGTGTCATTTATGCTGTCACACCAAACGCAGGGAAAAAAACTGACGTCGAAATTTTAATCCAATTGTACGAAATGTGTTAAATAAATGTATTAGTTGTGGCGAAGCATTGTATGAACGAATTCCAATATCGTGGATAATCATTTAGAGCATCTAAATGCCCAATTAAGCCATTTTGCGGTGCTAACATAAAATTTATTACAGATTAGCTTGATATCAGTGAATAGTCGGTTTTTTCTTATTCTTTTTTCTCTCTGTTTCTATTAACTTGCTAGAAATATTCGTTATTCGGCTGTGTAAACAAATTTTTGGTTTTTATAACAGGCGCAAAGAAAGTGATAATTTCAAAATGCTTGATTTATGGAAAATCAAATAACTATGAACGGGAAGAACGTTTCTAATGCGATATCACGATAAATTCATCAAATCAACACGAATAAAAAACGATTAGCTTAGTAGCAAGCTCCTGTGCAAATACCGAACTAGTATTCCTCTTAACCATTCATGTTTGGTGTGTTTTTTGTTTTTTTCCGCCGATTGAACGTATCGTTTTGCGTGATCATTACAGAAATGGTAATATGCAATTAGCATATTTTTCTGAATTCTTTATTAAGCACGTTTTCGGGCCTCGATCCCCCACTTTGATGTTTAGTCAAATTCACCGATTTGGCAAAAATACAATATTATAAAGAGTGTGTGTCTTTGAAACCGCTAAGAGTCGTTTAATATCTTCATTGTAAGGTGTGCGCGCTCAATTCGGACTACTCGAAAAAAACGGCAATACTGAAAGCGAAATTCAACAAAAGCAAACAATTCAGGCGTAAACGAAACATTATTATTCAAAAATGGAGCATTAATATTAATAATGGAAAAAACAATATCGACACTGAATAATTGTGAGCATATCAAATAGAAACAACGAAAAGTGGTTTAAAAAATCGGTTCCAATTGATCGTTCAAACAAAACCAGAAGTGCTGAAGTGCAAATATTTTGAATTAATGAAAATTGTAAGCTTCACCAATCTGTGTATATCAATACAACATTGAGAAATTTATGACGTTTGCGAGCAACAACAATTATCGGTGTTTCTGTTGAATAGGTTGATGTTAACGACCTTTTTTCAAAAAAGGATTAAAATTGAACACCGAATGTGGAGCGAAAGACATTTTATTCAGTGATTGCAACAGTGTTTTGAGGCATTTTAGCCTGTTGTTCGTTATTGATACATTATGATGTCATGGGCCACAATATTTGTGTCAATCATATTTTATAAACATATTTACTCTTCACAAGGTTTGCAATAATTATTGTTCATTTTTGCAGACAAAGAAAGAGATCAATTGTGGTTCGAGGAAATATCGCTGATATATTATTTTTTTTTTTGTATTCCTCAGCATCGACTCCGAATTTTTTGTATACTAAAAATGAGACATATGATCTAAAGATACAATCCAACGTATGGGAAAATATTACGGAGGTGTTGCTTGCGAGCACATCTCCCCTCGATGATTTTCCCAATGATCTTTTTACAGGTTGGTTTCGACTCTAATAGTACTAAAAACGATTGAAATAGTGTGATTAATCAGTCGCATGATTGCATTATTTCAGAGAGGGAAAGGCAGAGCGGCGCTGTCATTTTCCATATTGTTGGAGCCATTTATTTCTTCACTCTGTTGGCAGTTGTGTGCAATGATTATTTTCTGCCGTCGGTCGAATGCGTTTGTGAGGACTTGAATATATCAAAGGTGTGCAAACAAATGAAATAATAGATTCGAATGGCTTATGAAAATTGCAATGACCAAATAATATTGGAATATGTAGGATGTGGCGGCAGCAACTTTTATGGCTAGTGCAACGATAACGCCAGAATTTTTCACAAATATCATGTCATCCTTCATCGCCGAATCGGATGTTGGTCTTGGCGGAGTTTTGGGCTCGCTCATGTTTAATGTGCTGGGCGTTGCAGCATTCGCGGGCATTGCAGCTTCGGATTACGTTCAATTGGATTGGTGGCCAATCACTCGTGATTGCATGCTGTACGCATTCAGTGTATCGGTTTTGCTTTGCTTTATATGGGATGGCAAAATAACATTTGGAGAATCGGCTGTGATGGTCTCGTTTGTATCGATTTATATTCTTGTTTTGCTGTTCAACAAGCAACTCATGCACTGCATGATATGGATAATGGAAATCAATTTGAATTGCTGCAGATTGGACAGTTATGGTAAATAGAGCCAATACTTTGTAAGAGCATGTGAAAAATGCAGTTTTTATAAGAAATTAATTTGGAAAATATTCTTTTTATGCTCGTATGTTTTTAAAATAAAGAGTAAAAATTAAAAAACACAATTGAAAAAAATGCATTCAAAAAATAAAAGAAGTCTAAAAAAAACATTGAAAATTCCAGATATGCCAACATCATTTGTTGAAAGTAATTTGAAAATTGCAATGAGTTTGCAGGCATCGGACTTGCGAAAAATTACAAACATTGAAGAGAAGCCCAAGTCTTTGCACGGATCTCTTTCAAAATCTTCACTAAGTGATACGCCAATATTCATGATTTACACGAATCATTCATCGAAAACGGAATTAAATAAAGATGACACCGAAAAGAAGCCAGACAAAAGTTTATGGAACTGTCCAATGACAAGTAAATTGAAAACGCTGTGGTGGATTTACACGTGGCCAATCAAATTTTTCTTAACTTTAACCATTCCAAACCCGAAAACCTATCGTCGCATGTATCCGATTACATTTTTCATGTGCATCGTTTGGATTGGATTGAACTCTTATATGATCGTTTGGATGACTACTGTTATAGGTAAGCACGATGCTCATAATCAAATTTATGGATGGAATCGATTGAATTCTTCTAAGAAATTATTGAACCCAGCTCGACATTATCAATCATCAATTAGCACTAATTTGTATTAATTTGTAATTAATTAGGCTACACGTTTGGAATTGTGGAAGCGGTAATGGGTTTGACATTCCTAGCAGCTGGAAATTGTACCCCAGAGGCTTTATCCAGCGTGTTAATGATTCGCAAAGGTGAAAAGGGCGTTGGTGTTTCAAACTCTCTCGGCAGTAGTACTTTGAACATCTTCTTATCGCTTGGTGTTACATGGTTTATACAAAATTCACTACAATGGAGCAATGGAAATTCAAATCCTTCCATACGCATCATATCTAACGGAATTGTAACATCTGTACTATTGTTATTGCTATCCGTTTTTATACTATTTGTTACCCTTTCGATATCCAGATATCGTTTGAGTACACCAGTCGGGTTGAGTCTTATGTTGAGCTATTTACTATTAGCTATTTGGAGTGTATCGCTCGAAATGAACATATTTCCATCGATAGTCGTATAAGATCACAATGTTATTGATAAGTTTTTTTTATGTATGTACCGTTTGTATGCATGAAATAAACCACCCATTGATGCCATCTGACGGTGCATTCCTCAACGAGCTTCATTTGTTAGCATTGGCATAGAAAACGCTCAAACTTTGTGTTATTTTCGGATTATTGCTCTCTGCACACGACGATTTCGACGGAGATATCATTGAAAACACACACAAACAATCTTCCTCTCTTTCTCTCTTTCTCTCTCTCTCTCTCTCTCTCTCTCTCTCTCAAAAGAGATACCGAAAACGAAATCAAAATGCATTCAATGCGACAAAAATGCTCAAAAACCAATACACGCGCAAAAATACGCGCATATGAAATCAAGTCCACTCACATCATTCTCTGCTTCGAATGCTCAAAAGAGACGATATTAATGCTAAATGCGTATGTATGCGATGAAGACCTCGAGTGAAAAATGTGCCTTCAATATTTTACAACCGAAAACCAAATAAAATGTTGAGTTTTCAAAAAGAACTTGGAGAAATCCAATTGCCTTGCAAATAAATGCAATCTAAAAGCATAGAACAGTGAAAATGAACATTATCATCAGCTTGAAATGCCAAGCATATTGAATATAGCTTCAACATTTCGTGCCGTTCTATTCCGATGGTCATGTTTGTCGACACTGAATCGAAGAGTGCGGAGCGCAATTGATTCGTTCGCATTGAATGAGTGGAAACGACGGAGATGAGTGAGAAATCGTCTCAATACAATCACACCCGAGTGTACAAGAACACCAAGACTATTGACCGGTGCACAGTGAATAGAATGAAATGAGGAGAGAGAGTAAAAAAAACACACTCGTTGAGTAGAGTCAAGACGACTGTGTCGAAAAATTGAGTTCACGTAGTGCAATAGGGAAAAAATATTGAAATTTTCAGCGAATTAAAATTGATTGGAAGAAGCAAAAAACAATTACGAGCAATAAGCATATTAATTGCATTTGGAGCGGCGAAAATGTAACAATGATTCGAAATAATCTCGATTGAAACTTCGAAATTGAGGACGATTATGATGATGGAAAACTGAATAACTTGTGCTTATTGTGTTTTTGAGTGTGTATGGTGGCAGACTACGCCTTCTGTTGCTGCTTTTGTGTGATTTTTCATCGTCGTCGTCGTACAAGAGTGCTCTGTACAGCGCCATATTAACTTTTACTTCTTCTATGTTAATGTTTTGATAAATCTTCTTCGGTTTTATTTATACTATTTTTTCTTCGTTTGCCACGGTAAGTGTTTCACATCGATTGAAAATTCATGTGTGTACAAATTTCATTCAGCAATTGGCGATTTATTATTGCGAACGGAG
The DNA here is from genome assembly GCA_028476595.1 of Obolodiplosis robiniae. Taxonomy (NCBI): domain Eukaryota; kingdom Metazoa; phylum Arthropoda; class Insecta; order Diptera; family Cecidomyiidae; genus Obolodiplosis; species Obolodiplosis robiniae. Next base: position 4,335,181 of record CM052015.1, on the reverse strand, counting down.
TAATTTTGTGTATGGATTTTTTTTTCTGCTGCTGCCTCTGTCATTCGATGGTGTACTGAACACGAAATTGATATGTTCCAAATATGTGTGCTCATTGTGATGATGAATGGTGCGTATTGAATGTATTTGATTGCATTGTATGAATTCATCTTCGGCTACGAAAATTGAGCGATTAACGCTATTAATGAAAATTCAGTGGTCTGAAACGAAGATGAGGGCAATTTTTTTGTTAATATTTGTTTGTATATTTATAATCAATAGCCCCAAGATAGTAAACATGTAATCACAATATGTGATGATAATGTGCTAGACCAAAATTAATGACCAAAAAGTGCTGAAGTATGGGACACATATTCAAACACCAGCTAAGTCACATGCTACACAAATTAACCGATCGAACAGTATGAACAAACACACACAACTACAACCAAAAATCCATTACCGTGCGTGTGGATCGATGTGGAAGACCTTAAATTGCAATTAAGAGTGCACTTTTGGAAATGCGTGCGAGAATCGAGAGGGACAAAACAAATGACAAGAAGAAAAATATACACAAGTGTTTTTTCTTCCCTTTGCCTATCAATATACGTAGTATAAATGTAGCATATACAGTCGTGAGATATGTATATTGCATGAATCTATATGGACTGAACAGTGTGTCATAAATATATAGTTATATATTATAATTTATGATATATATGCGGTAGACGCCATCTTTCTATATAAGAACAGAGAGAAAAAACTACACATCAATTTATTCCAAATGACATCGTTCTTCGAGATTTTCATTTTTTTCTTCTCTCATGCAAAGTGGAACACGCAAATTGTGAAAATTCAAACTTGGTCGCCGCTAATGGTTTCATGAGAGAACTCAATGTGTGTTTATAAAATTTGTTTAAACAATAGTGTGTACAGCAGCAGCGGCAGCGGCAGCGGTAGCATGTGTGTATTGAAGTGTAGTTTCTTTGGTCTATTGATTTCCTTGTGGGTTAAATTATTAACGAACACACATTTTTTCTCTGTTTCGAAATGTTTGATGAATGAACATTTGCTTGAAATGAAATGCAAACATCCGTAGAATACTCCGTTCCATAGTAATAAAATGATAAATATTCCGTTTTTGTTTTGTTCTTATAAGAATTATTCCATTTTATTCAAATTTCATTTTTTTTTTTCTCTCCCATTCCAATTTTATCAAATAGAATTAAAATGGTACATAGAAGTGGTTCAACGCATCAGTATGAGGAACTATTTTCAAATGATGAATCGAATTCGAAAGCGAAAGATGATTTACAAATTGCCGAATCGCTTAAAGCCAATAATAATAGCGCCACCACGAATCCAGCCGAAGAGAATGAATCAAAGCGACAGTTACGCACATCGAAGCGATTGTGTTCAATAAATCCAGATGTGATGACACCGCCGAAATCATACGAAATCAGCAGTAGTAGCAGTAGCACAAGTAGCAGTAGCAGTAGTAAAACAACATCAGCAACAATAACAGCAGCAGCGAACGATTCATTGATGCAAACCTTTGCTACGAGTTTGATGATTCCATTGGCCGTTAAGCCGAAGCCAATCCGAAATCGTCGTTACACAATAAACGATTGTGTTCGTCCCAGCGAGAAAAGTATTTCGGTGCCATTTGCAGACCAAAAAAAATTTAAAGTTTCATCGACCATTGACGAAATTTCCAGCAAGTCTAAAGCCAGCGGCAGAAGCATTGATGATTTCAATATCAAGAAAGATCATTTCAATTGTAGCGTGTCGCTGGAACGATTGACGGATTCAATTGTCGATACGATATCCACGAAATTGTCGTCGTCGTCATCGTCTGGCAGCAACAGTGAAAAAGATGATCCGAATTCAGCAAATAAAGTGTTCTGTTTGTATTGTGATCGTACATTTTCGAGTTTGAAATTGTATGCAAAGCACGTTGAGCGTGTGCATCAAAGTAAATCAGGCCGACGGATAAGTGCAAGAACCACCAGCAATACATCGGCATTGAATTATCCGGGCTGTTCGTATTGCAATGTCGGTAAAGTTACCTGTTTAGAAACTGAAGAGTTAACGCAGCTTGTGCATCATTTGATTCATCAGCATGGTGACAAGTATTTCGCTTGCGAAGAGTGTTTGGTACGGTTTCAAACACCCGAACTACTGCAAAAACATGCAATCGCTTCGCATGGTTACAGCAACGATGCCAAAATCAAGAAAGATACACAAAGAAAAACGGCGAGAAATGTGCAATCAGCAGCAGGAACAGCAATGACCAATACATCAGCAGTTACCCCACTTGTTATTCAAGTGGATTTCGATGATGCCACATCCGATCAATCGAGCCTGCGAAACCGACTTCGTCGATCGACCGATCTCAAAGCAAAGTCTGAACGTTCGACGCGCAAGCAATTGCTGTCGAGTGAAGAAACATTCTTGTCACGTCTCGGCATCGGCTTAAATCGTTCACCGCGATCGCGCAAAGGTGCAAAAAATCGACGTGGATGCTCATCCGAATTATTTGAAACGACACGTTCAACGCGTAGCAATAAAAATTCGAAGCAATCGATTCCAAATAGCCACGACTCTAGCGAAACATCGAAACAAGCTAGCAGCAAGGCCGAACCGATAGTAAGCGCCTTTGATGAAGACTTTTACGAGTCTGTCAACCAAAATGTGAGACAAAATTTAAGCTGCCATCTCGATGGCAAATTGGACAGTGGCCCAATGTCACCGAGCCCATTGAGTCCGGTTGCAAACGTACCCACCGTTCGAAGTATTCTAGTCAAAAGTCCGCTCGCTACCGAGTCGGAAATCCATGAAGCAACCACAATATCAGCGTTCACTGCCTTTCCCACACTGCTGACCGTACAACAACACGGCGGCGATACTCTTCCGCCCGGCAAAATGAAGAAGCCCATTACGAAAAATTCATGGAAATGGAAATGGGATTGCGTGAAAAAATACAAGTATGTGAATGAGGGCGGGAAAATTGTGAAGAAAATTAAACAATCGACATGCGGTATGAGGGATCTATCGACGCTCGATATGTGGACGCAGCTAACAATGAGGATGAGGCATGAAGTGGTGACGCGACAAGAGAATGAAATTGCCGGGGAAGATAATATTCTAGGCGTCGGTGAAGTGGCCAGAGAAGAGAAGCGTAAATTAATTGACCAATTGAATAAGATTTTGGATACACGATGTCTCCCAAAAATCAATGTCGAACAAAGCGATCAATCGATCATCAAGATGGAAGCAATCGACGATATTAGGAACAGTGATAGATATGCAGTCAACCATTTGGGTGGCATTTTAGTAGCCGATTCACAGCGTGATCCGGAATTTCCAGCATTGATGAATTTGATAAAACGCGAATGCCCGGAAAACTCAGAGTCAACCATAATATTGAGCGGAGAATGGGCTCGGCCACGGTGTTACATTTGCTTTGGATGCGGCTCACTATTCGCGACAGTGCGGCTACTGGAGGAACACAAAGCATCGAAACATCCATTTGTTCATTCAACGCACTATGAAATTGTCGGCAAAGAATTGATTGATGGCAATCTGTTTCGCAATTTTTACATCCCTTCATTGGCACTGCAACGGCACAACGAATACAATAAAAAGCACTTCTATGCAAATAGCATTTGTAATGCCGAAGATTCGATGGACAGCATCACGTCCAGCTCGATGAGTTTGACCAAATGTGATTCATTTGATTTGGATTCGAATTCGCGCAATTCAAAAGTTAGTGTTTCATCGATGGCATCTGTTTCGGATCGATCGTATTCAGCATCGGCTGACGATGAAAATGCAAATAGTTCATCGGAACGCACGTTGGCAGTCAACAAAATTTGCTCCAAATGTACTCGCGAATGCAAAGGTACTTTGGATTTGTATCGTCACATGTTGGATTGTTCCAGCGACTATGCTTGGATATTGGCCAAAAAGCGAAATAATATCAAATATCGGTACTTTGGAACGAAACGACGAAGGCATCAACGATCAAGTTCATCGAGCGCCCGTAAAATTCAAAAGCCGAAAAAGGAACGACGCAACAGCGACACGAGTGCATCACAAAAATCTAAAGAACCAACAACTCCCAGGCAGCGGCCAAGTGATGGTAAAGCAAATTGCATTTATTTCCCAATACTTGTTCAAAAGACTAATGTTTGCTTTGTGTGTTTTTTTTTCAGCCGAATCGATACAACGAATGTTGGCCAACTTACCAGCGAAGCGGGCCGTGCGTCAGATTTTCCCAAATTTGTCCCAAACACCGATTAACAAAAATAAAAAGCTTTTGCCAAATGCAATCAATCGCAAGAAAATGTTGCTGAAACAAAAATCAAACTCTCGTGGCTTTAAGGTTGTGTCGACAAGCAGCACAACCATCAATTCTGTTGGAACGAATCTAGCTTTAAGAAAGAGACGAAGCGTTGAAACAGCAAATGCAGTCGTGCGACGAACACGCTCATCATTGAATGCAACGGCGTCAAAAACAGAAAACATGAAATCGGGCCGCAACGGCGAAAGTGGCCGTAAATCGAGTGGCAACAATAACTGCAGTGACAGTTCATCGTTCGGCCCATCGACATCATCATCATCCGGTAAAAATGGGAATGCAGCAAATAACAAGAAAATTAATGATCTCGGTAGTGTGTTTCGTCGTCGAACAAGAGCTGTGGTCACAAAAATTACAAATACTTTTCGACGCGGACAAAAACAACGTCTCTTGCGCACAACAACACATCATTCACCAAACACATCGAAAAACACTAATAGCGCTAATTTAGATAAAAATAAATTGAAAACGAAAAGCAAAAAGACATTTTTACGAACGTTCTCTTTCCGTCGCTCCAATCGCAACATTAACAACAAAATGAATGAAAAACAAGCTGAAAATGTACCAAAAATTGAGAAAATTAGCAAACATGCGAATCAATCAGCAACAGCAGCAACTGCAGCAACAGCACTAGATTCCACAAAAGATACTGTAATTGATAGTGAAAAGAAATCGCCCAATAAGAATAGTGACAGCTCATCACCAGATGGATTTGAAAAAAATATCGAAGAAAATGCCAAATCGGAAGTGATCAAAAGTGTTGAAACAAATGATTCAGCTGTTGAAACCGAATCGGTTTCGAAGATGGTCGAAACTCCGCGTCTCAGACGAAAGCGATCAATCAAAACCATTATCAATGAAATGCGTGCCAAATGCCAAAATCAAACGAATTTACCATCACAAAGTGATTCCGTTCTTTTGACCGATGCGGCTAAAAAAGTTGCAACTAAGTTGTCCGATATTCCAGCACCAACTGACAACAAAGCAAAAAGCGAACAATCAGCGCTGTTGGCAACTGAAATAGCAGCGGTGCCGGCACCATATTCGACACCAATTACAATGCCACTATCGCTCACCATTGAACCATTAGACGAACCACTGAATTTATGCATTTCTCCACAGAAGAATCTCTCTGCAGCAGGCCAATGTTCGAAAGAATCAGAAGATCAAACAACTGCCATCACACTTCAGCCGCCCGAACCTCATTTCGACAACATTTCGCCACGTCGACGTACACGCAAACTCAACGATTGCATAGCAATGCTCACGGGAAAACTTCAGGAGAAACTTGGCGTTCCATTTATAGATCAATCTTCTACTTTGTTACCTATTCTAAGCCCAACCAATGAACAAACTCCAAAAAAACCAAACTTTGGTGGAAAAAGCCAGGAAAGCAAAGAGGAACTACCGAAGAAAACAATAGAAAAATCTTCATTTGTGGTTGCAAGTGAAGAAAGTTCTGCGAACAAGGAAAAACCGGCTGAGCATCCTCAGGCAATTGATGTTTCTGAAAAGAAAATACATGCAACAAATTTGTTGGAAGATAAAACAACGGGCGAAAAAGAGGCAATAAAAGTCACTATTGTAGAGGAAAATAAGGAAGTAATTGAAAAGAAAAATAAAGAGAAAGAAAAAATGGTGGAATCTCTGGAGGCTACGCAACTGTCAAATGAAAGCAGCGACTTAAGGAAACTTCGCTGCCGAAAAACACGAGAAATTTCGCAAATATTATCAAAGAGCGCTCATGTTGAGGAGAAGAATGAGCAAGAGACAGCTAAATCAGTAGAGAGTGAAACAGAGGCAGTTGTTGGAGAAGGAACACGCAAAGAAAAAGTAAAAGAAAATGCTAAAGAACGGGAATCTACGCAAAGTGAAGAACCCATTGCAATCAACTCGAAATTAACGATTGAAAGTGAAGTTAAAATCGCTGAAAGTGTAGAAAAGGAAGTAGATCAAAATATAACTCCAACGAAGAAAGGTCAATCGAAATTGAAATCCAGCAAAAAGAAGGCGGTTGAAACAACAAAACCGCATGTGGATGACAATAACAAAGCCAATGAAGATTTAAAAGCGGCGGCAGCTCTTCAGAGCGACACATCTTTGAATGAGAAACCGACCAAAGTCTCGATCGATTCGGATGATGTTCCACAAACGCGGCCAAAATCAAAGAAAAATCTAACAAAGCAGGCAGCTATGATCAAGCCTTCTGTGAGTGAAAGAGAAAATGTACCGAACATTGAAGTCAAATCGATGGAAACTGAAGCGATTGTTGAACCGGTTGTAGGAAATGTAAGCGAAGATTGTAGCGCATCGAATGAGCTTGAAATTACGATAAAAAATAGAAAAAGCGAAGTTGCGTCAAATATGAGCGCTTCGTCAAAGAAAATTGGAAACGAGATACCGATTCATACTGATCAATCGGAGCCAAAGGATGGATTGCAAGGAAATCGCAAAACACGAAATGGAAAACAACCAGTCGAAGAACCGAAGGATTCAAAAGCAACGCCAGTCGGAAAGAAAACACCGTTCAAAAGCACCACAACGAAAGAGGGTAGCGCCACAAAGAAGAAAATACCATCGAAAGAACAGTTGAAAGAATCGAAAAAGGGAACACCAATCGCGAATTCCTCGAATGAAAAACCAGTAATTGAGAAACTAGCACTCGCAAAATCAATTGATAATCTAACGGAAAAGTCATCTGAAATATATGCTGCTAAAAAATCAATTGAGAAAGTCGAAGTTGAAAAGCAAACAAATGAAAAGTCATTGGAAAAGTCGTCAAAACCATCATCGGATGAGATAGTGCTGAATAAAAAGTCAAAGACTAAAGTATCTACACCGAACAAAATCAACAAGACACTTGATGCACTACCTGTTGCAGCAGCAGCAGCAGTGGCAATAACATCATTGCCGCAGGCCACCGAAGAGAGTCAACATGAATCAAGTGAAACTGAACTGAAGCTAGCCGATAAAATTAACGAAATCGACAGCAAAACGGGCAAAGTCACTAGAGAGAAGCCAGAAATTGATTTATGTAAATCGGAAAAGCCGAAATCGAATAAGAAACAAAATGAAAAATCAACCGCAAAGACTGATAAATGTAGTAAGAGAAATACGAAAAAAGAAAATAATTATGGGGATCGAAGTGTGAAAAGTGTTAAACTTCCACCGGATACAATGAACTTCGACAATAGTGACGATGAACTTTTGCCATGGGATCCGGAAAAGGGTTTTATTCAAATCGAAGAAACGAGTCAACGAACGACGCCAGCTCTTATTGCTGTTGCTGCTACAACAAATGATACTTCAGTTACCAGCGAAACACCGCCCATCGAACAGGATGGCAGCGAAAAAGATTCAGTTAAATCGGCTCCTAAGCAAAAGAAGAAGCGGAAGAGTGAATTGGCACAAATTATTGCCGATCAATTGCTAGAAAGTTTCAAGGTAAATTACAAATAATGCAATTGCAAATTATTCATAAATCAGAAATGAGTAATAATTGTTTCTCTCCATTTTATTTAAAGCAATCGATTTTCAAAGAAGTGGACCAATCCCGCGTGGATGAGCTGAAAAAGATACAAGATATGTCATCATCGCAGAGTGAAGCTGAAATTATATCAACCAGTCTATCGACGACGCCCATACCAAAGCGCAAGTCCAAAAAACTCTTTGAAAACATCGAGCCAAGAAATCGCGACAAAAACTCATCAAAATGCAAGTCAGATGCGGGTATAAAGGTCAGTGAAACTGATGAAAAGGAATCATCGACCTTCGATTCAAGTTCAATTGATGAGAGCAACAACCCGAATCAAAAGGAAGAGGAACCCAAAAAGAAGTCAGAAATTGATAGCATTAGTCCCACCGAAAATGAGATTCGGCCGAAGAAACAGAAGAAATCTTCGAAAAAGAAGTCATCGAAAAAAGAAGTGAAAAAGAAAAATATTAATGAAATCGGTGCTTTGTTTGATTCGGATAAATTGGTGGAGAATATGATTAGTGAGACGGATAAAGAACATTTGGACGCGCCAATTCATGATGATATCAATAAGAAAAGTCTCATCAGTTCATCGGCACCGAATATTCACAGCAATGTGGCGGTTGTGGAAAAAGTGGCCGAGAAAAGTTGGTTCGATGAATCCACATCGGTAACGGTGCAGGCCAGCGAGAAGCAATCGCAAACGATTCCACCATCAATTGCATTGGCAATCACTACGAGTGATACGATGAGTTCGGATTGCAGTGAAATGTCCAAATCCAATTCGAATTCAATATTTGCTGAAGTGCTGTTGAGTCAAAAGAATCCAAAAACGGAACGATTAAGTGATATAATTGGTTTGGCCGATAAAGAAGCTCTATCGCGTGTTCCCTCAATCAAAAATGTGGTTTTCCCGCAATGGCAGAGTGGCATCGATAAGCCAAACTTGAACGTGGTTAACAAAGACAAATTACCCGTGAAAGATAGCAAACTAAATTTCTGGGGTCGATCGAGTCCAACGAGTGACAAAATTACCGCCGGTAAATCAAAAGTATTTGGAATGATGAAAAACAAGGCGAAAGACTTATTTTCGCACATCTCCAAAAAGAAATTGAAGAAATCCATCAAAACATCGATACGAGCATCATCATCGGCATCCTCTTCGTCATCGAACTCGTCAAATAGTTCGATAAATGCACAGAAAAAGCCTTTGCTACGGCCGAGTATTTTGTCATGCAATAATTTCCGCAAAACTGTGGCCATGAAAAGCCCGACTGAAAGTATTCCACCAGCCGCAACAACAATGAGCGACATCTTCGATTCACTGCGTAAATCAAGTGAGCCATCCGTTAAATCACCATCAAAAGTCATTTCACCACAAAAGCTCGAATTCAAACGAAGCAACAAAAAAGAAAAGATCAAAAAAGCCGTTGAATCCTGTCCAAAATCTCCAATTGAATCCGATATGAATATCGCAAAGATTGCCATCGCACTGGAAAAATCGAATCGAAAGGAATTTCATAATCAAGTATCACAGAATTTGAATAGTTCATTTGTATTTGACAAAATCACAACGGATTCGTCGTCAACCGACAAAACTCAGCTAAAGGATAATTCAATAATAGCCACGAAACCTGAGAAAAAGTCCATCGTGGCCCCTCCGACTCCATCAATTGACAGCAATTCATCGCCGTTCATGCAAATGCTGCAAAATGATGAGTCACAAGATACAATTATTTCACAGATTGTGAATAAAATTCGAGAGAAAGCCGATCGGACCGATTCAGATGAGGAGCTTTGTTTGGCTGATGTTGCCAAAGGTTTGCCAAAAAGACCTGACATCGACAGCGGTGCACCATTATCTGCATCATCAACAGTGGAAGCAGTCACGGCAGCTACGTCTGAAGCAGCCGATGAAAAGTCAGCGGTGGCAGCAGTTCAAAATGATATAAGTGCCTTAGTTTCAACTATCAACAAAAAACTGGAAGACGATAAGAAAAACGCTAGCAACGATGTGAATGACGTTTTGAACAAGCGGAACGATGTGGATGGCTTGGATGAGGACGAAAACACCAACACCGAAATGATTGACATGGATTTGGAGGACAATGAAAGTGTTTATACGGCATTTTCACAATCGACATCGATCACGAGTGGTGGTGGTCGCAAAAAACGACGCAAGAAATCGATTTTATCGTCAAGTCGCAAATCGAAAAAGAACAAAGAACGATTGTTTGCCTCGCCAAATGTATCATTCTACTGTGAAATATGTAATAAATCATTCCGCAATCAACACGGTTTGAACAATCACAAGGCAACGATAACGCACATTTCGAAATTGTCCGAACAGGAATTCTTGAGTGCCAAGGAAAAGCAGAATGAAAATCAGATTACGCATGAGCCAATCAAAGAAGAGAAAGTCAAAGTGGTAACACCGAAAAAGGAAAAAGTACCGAGTGCCGAAAAAAATACGGCGACTGAGAATACGTTGGCGTCGGTGAAAATTGTGGTGTCACCGGAAACGCACGACAATATTCAATCGTCTGTCATTCGAAGTTCGCCGATTAAAACGAATAGCACCAGTTGCTCGCCATATGTATCACCAAATCATATAAATCCGAGCGGCATTGAACCGATTTCATCACCCGAGCAAAGTTCCCGTTTTAATGGAACAGCCAAACCTAATTTGACACCATCACTGAATTCGCGATTGACGCTGAGTCAAGAGGAACGCTTATTCTATGAATGCTGCAGCATGCTTAAAGGATCGGATAGGCCAACGGTTGGTTTGAATATGCCGGAACTCATTACAAAACCAGTCACACCAAAATGCAATGAGCAACCATCGAATATAGCACATGCCGCTCAATCGCCACGCTCTCATTCCAGTCCACGTCCCAGCTTGCCCAAACTAGACACCAATCAATTCAGTGATATTTCATCGGATTCGAATCCAGCGTATTCGTGTCCACAGGTACCGAGCTCATCAAAGACTCATAAAGTCTTTTCACTCGATCGATCGACGCCGGCAAAACCGGTGGGTGGATGCGAAAAAGACATCAACATGTTCGGAGCACGTCAATCAAATGAAAATCCGAATAAAACGGCCGATGGGAAAACGGCTCAGTCAAGCACCAGCTCTAGCTATCCGCACAGTTCGGCAATTGTGCGAAATTATCCAGACTCATATTCGGATATGGGTGATAGTTTTCCATCGTCTCAAGATGCCAGCGAAAGTGAAAACTATGCGCAAACCATATTGGAACGATCGAATCATTTCAGCCCCGAATCGGCTCTCAAAATCGCACCAAGTACCCCGCAAAAAGGTGAAGGAAGCCATTACATGCAAGCATCGTTGCCACATGAAAATGTCGATTTTCGATCATTTTCAAACAGGTATGTGTTAATTCATGATATATTTAGTTGGACCAAAATAAAATGCAGCTGTTGTTTTATTCGTAGATCTCATTTGGAATCACCACTTCATTCGACGTCTTCACAAAGTTCATCGTTTTCGCGGCCACGCACTAAGGCTGCTCTAAAAGGCTACGAGAATCTCAAAGTGTCGATACCGACCACCGGCTTAGATCTTCAGCATGCGCTTGACCGCAGCCCAAATACAAATGGCTGCAAATTGGCGGCACTTGCTGATATCGCTCTTGGAAATGATATTCCATTCGATTTGATTGAACCACGGTCATCAACAGCCAACGAGCGGCACAGTCCAAGAGCAACGAAATCCTCACAAAAACCAAATCTGTCAGCTAAAAGTCCATCCAAACAATCGACTCTGTTTATGATGTCGTCGGATTCCGCTAAACTCCATTCAATTGAATTGAAAACGAAATCGTTCGAGGCAACGTTCCATGTGTCACCGAAAAGCCGCAAACGTGTGCAATCGATTGGCAAGAAAACTGGATACAAAGATCGCAAGAAAAAGTCCCGTACGCCATTGAAGTCTAAACTATCGACAAAACTTGTGGACGCATCGAAACCAAAGGATGTCTACGATTTTGAAGAGTCCCACGATTCGGTGGAAGATGAAATAATTCCGTTGGCACATACTCGGCTGAACAAAGTTGAATTACATTCGACCACCGCCACGATTGATTCAAAACCAATTGACATACCGAAAAAGCAGAGTGACGATCAGGAGGATGAATCGAGCTATTCGGATCGTGATGATTACTACAATTTCAATTCGGTAAGCGGCAGCGGTACTGAAGACCAAGAACATCCCATCGAAGAGGGTGAAAATAGCGATCGAGAAAGGACACAGTCCTCGAAAAGTACAAAGCCCACAAACAATTCACAAAATAAATGCTTGATAATGGGTCGAATTTTCAAAAATGCCAAGAAAAATATCGAAACCATTCCAGCGGAGAGCAAAGAAAAACCTGCTCCGAAGCCAATGCCAAAGGATGATCTTGACGAGATTTTTGATAATTTGAAAAATAGAAGCTCTGATTCGGAAAAGCCGACGCCAGCGGTTGAGATACGTCCGAAAACTCCACGAACTCCAAAGCTCGAAGAAGCCGTCAAAACGGAACAAAACAAAGGGGAAAGTTTAATTGATGAAGAATCAATTCAATCGACCAAACGGAGGGCGAGCAAATCACGTAAATCTCGTGAAGTGGCCAATTTGGAAGCCGAATGGGGTATGTCGATGGGAAAAATCAAGGGAATAATTGGTGTTGGTGTGCGCAAAGCGCAACGCCGTTGCACTACAAATCGACAAAACAAACTTGTTGAAACTTGGAGCTCCGATGAATATGAAGAGTTCCATTCGACCAAAGACATCATCGCATTGATACAGGAGGCTGAAATGAAGGCACAGCGAGCTAAAGCCCGTTCGGTCAAACAAAATGCCGACGCTAAACAGTCGTCGACCGAAAATGATAAACCGAATAGCAGTGAATCTGCACATAAGAATACAAAAACGACATCAGAGGCCAAGAAAGATAAATCGAAAGACGGTAATCGTAAGGCAAAAAACGATGCAAAAGGAAGTGTTGAGCCTGTTGAAAAGGATGATAACAATGAAGACGACGACAATGATGATGATGATGGCGATAATGGTGATGATAAGGACAAAGTGGAAGAAAAACCCAAATCCAAGAAAACCACATCGGATAAATTCCAATCCGAGGGCGATAGTGATTTCGATGAGCATTGGAATAAAAAGGCAAAACGAGCTAAGATCCGGAATCGACGTCGAACCATAACATCGCGGGAGGTTTTGATTGAAAAGAAAGTGAAGGGAAAATCCAAGGAAAAATCAGCCAAAAAACCACAATCATTTTCGAAAAAGCAAAGCAATGAGCCTAGTGAAAAGCAAAAGAAACCACCAAGAGAATCAGCAGAAAATTCCGTATCAAATTCACAAAAACCACGCAATAGCAGTGGCAAAACCACAAAAGATGGCAAACCAAATCCACGACGCAAGCGAATCGCATCCGAGATGCTCTACTATTGGTCATCGTCGAGCGATGAGGAGTTCGGTCGAATCGAAGCGGACAGCGAGAATGAAGACGAAGACAACAGTGAAAATCATTTGGAGCAGCATGGGTGGATAGTGGGCGATTCACATAAGAAACTCGTCACTCTGCTCGCTCACGCAAAGGGTAAAAAAATCGAAGATTGTGGCGTCAAAGAAAGTGTCCATAAACGAAAATAAGAAGCGCATTAGAAAATTCACTGAAACTGATTTATAAATGGCTGATATGTAATTTCATGCGATATTGTATCCCTTTATCTTTAATGGTTATAATATTCAATTGTATGCGAGTACACATACATTAATTTTCAATCATTATTTATGTCTCTAACGTATTTAAATATCCATTTTTGTGTAAATCGTAAGGTGTTTTATATAAAATGAATATGATATTGAATGAGTGACACATGAACACATTGCATGCGAGCGCGTTTGCTCGCGTACAGTCAAAGAAGAATGGAATAACGATACCCAAATGTGCGTCTGGAGGAAATCACTTGAAATCTTACTAACTACGCTTTAATTGATTGACAACCCTTCAAATTGTGTTCTTACCTGGAAATGACTGCAGATATTGCAAGCGAAAATTGAAATTATACAAGAAAAAGGAAGACAGATAGGAATATTGTGGCTATTGGAGCATAGAAAAAATATATGCTGGAACTCCGAGTTAGATGAAACAAAAATAACAGCCAAATAGCGGAAATTGAAAAACAAATGAACATTGTTGGGCGCAAGTCGAAAATACAACACACCTAATTTTAGTCAAATCAAATTGATTTTATTTAGTTATTTTTGCGAATGCAAAAACATCAACCAACCACAACAAGAAACAAGAAAAAATGATAGAAAAATAGAGGGAAAGCGAAAAAAAATCCTTTTAGATCAAAATTGTAGATTTATTTTTTTATTTTAATTTTTTTCTATTTTTATTTTGAAGAGAAAAACAAAGAGAGTTTGACTGTATTTTTACATTTCAACATATACAAATTTACGTTAAAAACTAATTTACATTTGAAAGATTTATTTTTGTGTGAGTTATTCCGAGCGAAAATACAACTTTAATGAATTCAGAGATGGGACTATGAATGAGAGAAAGAGATAGAGCGTGTGTGTGTGATCGAAAAAGTGGAATGGATGGATTGCTCCGAATCAAACGGAAAAAGATAGAGAGATTTTTTTTGTGATTTAAACGAACGTAAAATGAATGAGACAAATAAAGATTGAATTCCCTTTCGTGTCGTGAACATGGGCGAATACATGCAATAAGCTACACACATTTTTAGCTACAATTAAGAGATATGTTTGAGTAGAGCAAATTATTTTGAAGAAAACTTGAATCTAGGCAAATTGTCGTAGTAGACCAACCAAAACAACATAAATCATAGATGATGAGAACTGCACGAATGCAGGCAATTAAATGAAACCATGCATATGCATCATTCTCTCTGTATTAGTTCATATTTATTCACCCTTTCAATTTATGAATTATGTATTCTAAACATAATTTAGTAAATACATCTCTTCGAACGAGGCAAAGTGAAAATGGCACACACACATATATATACCAAACGATTGACAGAGAAAATCAGTAGAAAAAATGACAAGAAAGGAAAACAAAAACACACATTCTAATCGATCGATGTTGGAATACAGTTGCAGCAGAGAATGAAATAAAAAAAGAAGAGGAATAGAGAAAGATTTACATATATATGTATAGATATATATATATATATATATATATATATATATTTGAAGCAACGCTAATTGTATCAAGGAACATTATACTGTGTATTATGTGTTTTCTTTGTAATAAACAAACGGTATCAGAATTGTTTATTTACATCAGATTTTTTTTTATTTTTAACTTCTTCGTTTTTATTCTTCCTGAATTTTAGTGATGAAAAAAATAAGAAAAATGAAAGAAATAAATAATACGAAAAAATATATATACGTGTATTGTGTATATAAAATAAGAGTAAAAACATTCACCAAAAAAAAAACAATAATAATTGAACATACAATATTAGTTTGATTGGATCCGAGACATCTGCAATGTTTTCCCAAGAATAATGCAAATAATTTTATGAATAAAGCATTAAAAAAAATAAAAACAACAGAGATTTTCAATTATTCAACAATGTGATGAGAAGCGCATTTATTTTCAATTTTTTTCAACAATTTTATTTGAAGTTAAACGCATCCGCACGGCGATGCTCCGTATGATGACGATGAAAAAGATGCTGGTAAAGCTGGAGCTGGAGCTGGGACAAACGTGTTTGGTGGTGGAGCAATTGGAGCCGGATCTGGTGGTGGCGGTACTGCTGAAAGCAATGAAGCTACGTCGCTCGGCAGACTAGTTGCTGGCGAAATTGAATTTGCATTCGATGGAATTGAAGCTGATAGACTTGGGGCTGGCAAAGCTGGGGCTGGCAAAGCTGGGGCTGAGAGACTTGGAAGTGGGAGACTTGGGGCTGACAAAGCTGGAGCTAACAAGCCTGAGAGTGGAAGACCTGCGGTCGGCGCATTTGCACAAGGTGATGGAAGTGTTGGTGACGATGGAATGGCTTTACTGTCACAATCGCATGGTTCAGTTCGTGAGTATTTCTCTTCATAGTATTTCTTAATGACTGGTCGCTCGATCTTGATGATCTTTTTATCTACAATAATTGGAGCAGATGTAACAATTTCTTCGTGTGGTCGGTATTCAGATGTGCCTGGACGTTGAATGACAACAGGTGCTGGTTTGATGATGACTGGAGCTCCGGCGTTCACAACGAAACTTTGTGCTTTACGGTTGATCACAATTGGTGGTTGTTTGTTGATATAGACTTTTGGTGGTGGTGGTGGAGCCGGTGCTGATGGGACTGTTTAAGAAATTGAAATAAAAAATAATTTATTTGAATCAAACAATTTTATTTTGATTAGATGTTTGATTTGCAATAATAAATACATACCTGGAAGAGGCAAAGCAGGAAGATCAGGCAAAGATGGAGGAGCCGATCCACCGCATGGAGCTGTTCCTGGAAGATCAAGTGATGGCAATGGGGCTGGTGCTGGTGCGGGTGCAGGCAGGGAAAATGATGGCAATGGGGCTGGTGCTGGTGCAGGCAGGGAAAATGATGGCAATGGGGCCGGTGCTGGTGCGGGTGCAGGCAGAGAAAATGATGGCAATGGGGCTGGTGCTGGTGCAGGCAGGGAAAATGATGGCAATGGGGCCGGCGCTGGTGCGGGTGCAGGCAGAGAAAATGATGGCAATGGGGCTGGTGCTGGTGCTGGTGCAGGAAAAGAAAATGATGGCAATGGAGCTGGTGCTGGTGCCGAAAATGATGGCAAGCTAAGAGATGGCAATGATAGGAACGGCAATAGTGATGCTGAAATTAAAATGAATAATAATTAAAATCAAGTTCAATAAAACAAAGAAATTGTGAATACTTTGAAAAAACTTACGGAGTGCTGGTGGTGGCTGCGCCGCTGGAGAAGGACCTACGCCACCGCATCCACAATCTGCGCTTACGAAAGCCTAAATAAGAAGACATACCAAAATCATTAGGAAATTTCGATATTGCGAAAATTGTAAAATTGACACACAATCAAATGCGGACTTACGCTAGTGTAGATGATGGCAAAAATGAATATCCCAAACTTCATCGTATACATGTTTCTCCCGATTCTAAACTTGATCACGTTGAGTCAAGTTGTACTCTGAATGAACATGCTGTGAATGGTTGGGCTTTTATATCAAATTAAATCTTTAGAATTCAAAGATTTCTCTATGTTGACGGTGTGATTCACATAGTACGTGCCCCAAAATCATATCTCGTCAAATTGTTTAATCAAAAATGGTTAATGAAATTTCAGTGAGATGGTGAATGTTTTGTGGTTAATACAAAAACTTTGTGGCGATTCGTTCGATTTGCATCTCTGATGTTTTTGCATTTTTCCAACTCGACATAACAAACAAGCCAAAATATTTACGATTCAACGCCGAACATTCCGAAGCCCAATTTGAATGTTTCGTTTACGTTCGCACACAATGTTTTTCAAACAATTTCATATTGTATGAAAATGCCAACGTGAGTCGCTTTCATTTGAGAAACTTGGACACGTGCGTGCAAAACAATGCATCGACACATTTCCTATTGGAAACAACACTATACAAAATAGGAAATAAATACAAATAATTTTGTTTAATATTTCATACGCATTGACAATTTTTATTGAAAATTTAAAAATCAAAATGCAATCAAACAGAAACAATAAAAGAAGCATATTTTTCTAAATAATTTATTAAATGATAGAGTAATTGTAGTCAATTCGAATCCATTCACAAAGATGGTTTGTTGCCATAAATGTGCTCCAGCACTTGGCGAATGTCCTCGTCGGAAGTGTTACCTTTGTAGTCGTCAAAGCTCAAAATCTCGAATTCTTTGTTGTTTTTTTTGTATTTGTAAACGGTTGGTGTCGATTTATCGGCGACGGCTGGACCTTCGTTTTTGACTGCTGCCGATTTGCCTTGATCAGCTGCTGTCGGATAAACTTTAACCACTAGCTTGCCGTCTTCGCCTTCGTATTTCATTGGTACTATTTGATACATGGTGCGCGGTGCGTGCGATGATGTTGGTTTTACATCTTTTTCATGGTCTTTTTTTTCGGCAGTTGGAGTTGATGTGGTGCCTCTATTTTCATTGGTTTTATTTTCAGCATCTCTTTCGTGGCGATGAGCCAATTGTCTCACCAAATCAATGGCATCGCTTGCAATATCTACTGGTTGGGCAACCATTCGACCAGGTGTCAGATTCAATTGTTCCATCACCTCACGATTTTCACTCAAAATATTGGCTAAACCGGGAAAATCTGGTTGAGCACCGACTATTGCTTCTTGATATTGTGGTGCAATCAATCGCAAATTTCCATTGTTTTCTAAATATTTGTGGCCATAACGATCGTAGACATAGCGAGGCGAGACGGTTTTATCGTTTTCATCTTGAGCAGCTCGTGGATTGAATGACACTGGTTTCCCCTCAACATATTCAACATATTGTGGTTGATGATGATATGTGCCACAGCGCTTGCACATCGATTCACTCAATTCCCATCCACATGATTTACAATGCGTCATTTTTTGCTGACCTTCTTTCCATTCTTTATTTTCTGGTGCTTTCAGTTCGACGCTTGAATGCTTTGAATATTGGTCGTCTTTAGTGCGCGATGGATCGAATTCTCTAACACGCAATATTGGCATTTTCATTGCATCTTCGGTACGCTCTTCAGGTATGGCATTTCGCTTGCGTCGCGATGTGGTTGCGGTTGTTGGCATGAAAGTTTGACGTAAATCTGAAATAATTTTGGTTGCATGTTCACTTAATGCACTGAATCGATTTGTCGATGTTTCAGTATTGTTCTGTGATGCTCCTACAAATGGTCCGCTTGTAGCTGAGGTACCGCTGAAATTAGTGATTTGAGCGAACCGATTTGACATTTGACCGCGAATCGCATCAGTGGCTTGTCGGAAGCGATCCGAATTGATCAAGGCGCGGAGACTATCAGTAGCTGATGTGAAGGCGGCCAGATAATCGAATGGTACTGGAACAGGTGATACTGGAGCATATTGTGCTGGAATTGGAATTTGACGTGCCACACGACGCAAGTATTGCTGTTCAGATGCTGCTGGTTCATTGGGCAGTTCATAAACAACAATATCGCCACCATTATCATAACGGACAGGAAGAACGTAGCCAGAGCGATATGCATTTTGGCCAGTACAATGAACAGCACATTGCTCAGGCGAATATCCGCATGTGCACGGTTTGCCATGAGAACATGAGCATTCTGCACACATAAGAAATACCGAATCCATTAAAATCACTTATAATTTGGATTGAAAGTACAAAAATCTACAGATACTTACCCGGTTTGTCTTGAGTTTGACGATCAACTTTTGTGTTGTATTCGTTTAGGGGCTTTTCGTCTAATTTTTCTTCGGCTGGCTTCTGAAGCGTATAGTCAAATTTGTATTTGGTGTTATCAGGTTTGCTTTCAGCTGGTGGTGCTTGGATTTTGTAATTGTAAGATTTCCTGTCAAAAGTACCAAATATTAAGAATCTTGCACAAAAACCACCTCAAGATAGAACTCACACATCGATTTTCGAATCTTCGGGCTTTGGTTGTTCGACAGCAAAATCAAATTTGTACTTCGGATCATCAGCAGTTGGACCTTGAGCAGGTGCGGCATCTGCTTCAGGCCCGTAAATATATTCGGGATGGGTTGAGCCACAGCCACATGATGATCCTAAATTCAATGGAGTTGCCGGCTACACCACAAATTATCACCAAATTTAACATTAATTCAAATGCAAAGCACTATCAAAAAGAGTTCCTCTTACCACATAATATCCAAGAGTGTGTGCAAAAATCAAAGTTGAAAGAAAAACGGCAAAAATGGGCTTCATTTCTAGCCTTGTCTCTTGCGCAGCTACGATTATACTAAATGAATGAAATAGTCAAATTGAATCTCATTTGGCCGTAAAACCATTTATATAATATGAAAATTGGGCCGAACGTCAGCATTTTCAAATATTTACCAGAAAATATGCTTCGTAGAGTGCATTGGACATTGTTTTTGGTTCTTGAAAAGACGATGGTTAAGCGATTTTTTTCGGACTCACACAATTGCATTGACACAGAAAGAAGAGTGTATGTGAACGCCTTGAACCATGTCACTGTCATACAATTGGTTTCATTTTGTATTAAAATTTACGTAATGTAATACGGTTAGTGCAGAAATTGTAGAAAAGGTCAGCCGCTGAAAGCTGACATCGTTTGCATAATTCACAAGAAATAGAACGTTAGTTGTTCTTTCTGAATTGTTTGTGTATTTTATTTTTCTTTACCTAATCTACTAATAAATAACAAGCATATCACAGAAGAGATGATTGTACAAGTTGATTTATCATGTTGTTAGTTGCTGTTGGCCATATGCAGCAGAACATTGGCAGAAGTGGCCATGTTGAGCTAGTAAATGATCACGATAATACTGTTCATCAGGGATTTCGATAATACGACCGGTGTGTTCGGACTCTTCAACTGAATAGACGCATGGGCTGGGGGTCGTCGAGATCGGCACATTAACGAATTTCGGATCATTTGCTCCTGATTCCGAATATCCAATATCAGAGTACGAATAGTATTGTGGACTCGTACCAAATTGATCCCTTCCATCTTCCAATTTAACTCTTGCATCTTCTTCACTTTCGTCGAGATCGAATTCATCTTCTTCGGGATACGTGGGCTTTTTGAATTCGATGATTTGTGAATTGATGTCAAATAACTTCTCCTCTTCAATATTTCGTTGAATTTTCGCAATCGGCAATTGGTCGATGGGTTTCTCTTTGAAGCCGTATGAGATACCAGCCTCTTGAATGGTTGGCCGTAGAGCTGCTCTCAGAGCGATTGCAATGCTCACTGGATCGGCCGGTATTCTTGGCCTAAAAAATAAAATTCGACCAATTTGATTGTCTTAATTCAATACAAGCAGCTTAAAAGTTAAACGTACTTTTCTGTCATCCTCCTGTAAACATCACCGGATCCATCTGGAGCTTGAACAGGCTCGTGACAGTTGCATTTACGAGCAGGACCCCGAAAGAGTTGCTCTTCATCAAATGGCTGTAAGCAAAAAAATGTATTGTTGTTAAATTGCTGAAATTGCCAAGAGTTGCTGAAATTGCTGAGTTGAACCCATTTTCGTCCAGGTGGATTTTTTCTCTTACCATGAGCCCACCATTTGGACAGAAAAAGCATTAAACAATTAGACTTAGAAAGGCATTTAAGCAGCTCAAGATACAAGATAAGATAAAACAAATGAGACGAGACAAGGCGAGACGACTCGAGATGAGATCAGGCAAATCAAAACAAACGCAGGAATCAATTGGCTAAAAAAGGAATGTAAAAACAATTAGAGTAAAACACTTTGGGCAATTTTTCTTTTAATTGGAACAATTTATTTAACAATTCCTAAGTTTTCACAGTTTCACTCATTAACAAATTATTTACAACATAATTTGGAATATTTCATTTCCCAAAATGCTTTCCTCCAGATGTTATTTACATGCTAGATTATGGTCGAAATCAAATGAAAACATTAAGATCCATGAAATATTCGTCGATCAAATTGCGGTCAGTCAATATTCAATGCTCCAACATCCGTCCTTTCGCATACGCTCTAGCTTAAATATAGAGGATTTCATTTGGATCGCATTTTTGGCACCAACAGTTCAACTTGCACTTCCATTTCGCTAAGATGTCAGCAAAGAAAGCGGGCATTTGTTTACAAACTGTCACTTTTTGTTTAGCATCAGCTAATTTCAATGCAATCGAATTGGCATCGATCAGTGGGATTGGAATTAGGGGTGGAAGAATAGAAGCTGGTTTACAGATTGGTGAAATTACGATTGGTTTTGGAGCAGGAGCGCATGGAAGTGGTGCAGAATCATATGGAAGTGGCGCCGGTAGAGGCCGAGCTGGAATAGGTAGAGGAGCTGGCAAAGGTTCAGGCGCACAAGGAGCGACCGGCGGTGCGATTGGACCACATGGAAGTGGCGCCGGAAGAGGACGAACTGGAAGAGGTGCTGGAGCTGGAGGCAAAGGTTTTGGCCCACAAGGAACGACTGGCGGTACGATTGGTGCTGGTATGACTGCTGTTGATTTACACGAACACGGACTGCTTTGCTTTTCTAATTTCAAACCTTCCAATTCCTCTAATTTTGAACATAAAAATGCCTGTCACACAAGCAACAAATTATTCCTGCCATAAGAGCACAGTTTTTCAATGAAACTCACCTGTGATGCACATAAAGTGGCAGAAAGAACCAGCAACACCAATTTTGTATTCATGTTTGAATGACCAATGCGAATCAAACACTGAGTAAATAACTGATACGATCTTGGCTGCTGGTTAAACTATTTATACTGAATCTCGAGATGCACTTACACACTCATCGAAATGCATCATAATCGAATCGAATCATGATATATTACACGTGTTTAACCATAAATAATCATTTCCCGGTGAAATATGTGCGATAATTGTACACAAGTTCACGACACTCTTCTGTTCTTAGGCGATGTTTTGTCTTGTTAACGCATAATTTGTGCTCATTCAACGGATTGGTTGTATGCATTACTCGTCGGATTATTTAGTAAATACTGTCGAATAAGTACAAATATCAAACAATTCACGTTAGAATGAACAGCTGTGACTGGTGCAGTGTCAATGCGCGCATATGAAATTCAAATGTGAATTCGTCAGATTTCGGAAGAACTAACACAATATATATTAGCAATCTGTTGGTGAACTTTGAAATGACAAAATAAACAAATTTGAGAGTCTTTTTATTCGTCAATTCGGTTGAATTTATTTATATGTATAATGCGGATTTGTTGACATCTTTTAAAACATAGTTTGTATTACACTTCAAACCCAAACCATTGAATAGTTTCAGCACCAATGTTGCGACAAATGAATCAACTTGCATGCAGTCCATGTAGATCGCGTAGCATATAAATGGTAATTTGTGAATGTGTCGCCAGGTTGAGACTAGAATGAATATTATCATTTCATTTTATGATTAAAAAAAGTATTTGTTTTGACCGTAAATATTAGGTGATTTTCGTTTACCTCCGGCAGAAAAGCCATAAAGAATGTTGCAATCTTCCATTGGTGCAATGCAAGTGAGCTCATTTTGAATTTTTACGTTTGAAATTGTTCGAATGAAACAGCGTTTATCAAATTCTTCGCTTGTGTTGTAAGTGTAAGCCGATTGAAATGAAAAGATGTGAGCCTCTTCGGCATTTTGCATCCATGGTGATAACAATTCAGTCATCAGCGCCGATTGGTCCAAATCATTGTCCTCCGATATGCAAATGAAATCACCGGTTGTTGGGATTTTGTAAACAGATGTTTTGTAACCATCAATTTGGCACAGTGGATTCAATGTCTTTAAAATTGTCGACTGCACAAAATCGAAAATCTGACGCCCTTCAATGATAAACAATTTTTTAAATGGCTCTATTTTATTGGAATGTTTGAAATCTTCATCCATCCATTTCCATGCAAGTGCGGCTGGCTGTTGACTTCTGCATGAAATATGATCATTATCAAAAATATTCAACGCAATTGCATAACGTTAGCTTACTCTGCATCGAATTCATCATAATTTCCCCAGAATGCCCGTGTGTCAGGCTCAACCAATTCGCCAAATTCCAACATTTCTTTTATTTCACTGTGCACTCAATGATATTATCCAAATTGAAATGATTCGACAACAATATTGACTCTAACCTCAATGTGCAAGTCAATTCACAATGAAATTCCATTTATTGGCCGAATTTAGTACAAATCCGTTGAACGATTGTTGTGTGTATGTGTCAAAAGTGTCAAATCTACACTGTTTTGTTGCATCTGTCAAAACAACAATATAATCAATTTCGTCAGTGGCAAAGCAATACATTTTGCTTACAACCCACAAATAAAATGTTTTTAATCAACACAGAACAACGAGAGCATTTGAAATTACTACGGGAAAATGCTCCAGAAGGTAATGATCAAATTGTTTATGCTCACATTTGTAATTTGTGAAATGCAATTTTATTTTCAGTTGCCATCGAAATATGTAAATTAACACTGGATTATATGAACAATGGGTCCAATTCAATTCGCTTTCAGGCGACAGCTAACAAAATCAACGCGAACACTACAGCTCTTCAAGATGCAATCAATGCCTTAATCATGCTTCAGATAAACTCGATCAAGACAAACGTGAGAACCGAATTCAATCGAATTGTAGAAGAACTAATCAAGCTGTGTAAATATATATCAAAATTGATACGATTTTAGGTGTCCGAGGAGGATTTTGCGTTAATCGAACAAACTGGATTTACAAAGGAGCAAATTTCAATACTCTGGCAATTTGTAACGAGCAAACGCGACTTTATTCGCAACGTATTGGATCAATTGAGTTTAGTTGAATATCGATTCCGTGATTTGGATTGGCGTTTGGAAGGTCGAATGTCATCACGCAGTCTCTTACATCAATCCATTCCATTCATTACGATAAAATTCCATTTAGATGCGGAAAATATCAATGAAAATAAAATTCCATTGAATATGATTGAAACGTTAGCGGTGACCAAATCGGATTCTGAACCGCAGCACAATCGCAAAAAAGAGGTCATCTTTCAAACCGATCCGAATAATCTGCTCTATATCATAGATGTGTTAGAAAAAACATTGCAAGAGGCGCGCACCTATCGCGTACGCAATGTTGTTAAGAATTTGTAAATGCCATTCACTGAACGACCAAATAAACTATCATAATAAAAACCAATCAAAGTCGATATTAAAAACTACACATTTATTTTTATTCAACATCATTCACAAATTAAATAAGGCTAAATGTTTCAGCTGCGTTTCGATTTGGTCGGGATATTTAATAGATCATCAGTTAGCACGGCTTTTGGTGGTTGTTCCCGTGCCGTATTGCGAACAAGAGGTGTTTTTCGTCGCACCAACGGTGACGGTGTGTGTGATTTGTGTGAATTTGGTGTTGACCGTGGGCTTGGTGAGTCTTTTATGCCCAGACTTGATGAGGCAAGTCGTTTTGCGGCAGGTGACATTGATGCAAGTCGATCCAATGAAGATCGAATATATGGCGAGTGTATATTTCTTCGAGCGGCTTCAAGCGCTTTGGACTTTTGGTTGCGCATTCGTTCTCCGGCTTTTTCGGCCAATGCCAAACCAATCGATTCGCGTCTCGAAGTTTCGGCAATGTGAAATGATGGGCCGGCCGACGGACGAATCGGAGTGTCGGATCCATCCAACCGAAATGGTGTTCCTTCTAATTCTCCCCACGTCATCAATGGACTCTCTGCTACACCAGGCTGCGGCGATGGCGTTGCTACAAAGCTGAATCCCCGCATATTTGCCATGGCCGCTGAAGATATCGCATTTCCATCGATCCCAACTTTTCCAGCCGCGGTGTTTGGCTTATGAATGAGAAAAATTGGCGTTGTAAATGAAACATTCCAAAATTTGCTTATACCGAATTGATTCATTTTATAATGGAATTAAGCCATACCTGTGCTTTTGCTAATTCACTTATAACTTCTTTATTCTGTTGGTCATTGAATGGATTCGCTGTGAAACGCGTGTTACTATAATCAATTCCCTGCTTTTTGTCAACTCGTTCTAGTTGTTCCGCCTTGGTCAACTCAACACCGTCCGGGATGTACATGACGCTGTTTTTGTTTGTGTATTTCCATGTGTCGACCTAAAATAAATTTCAATAGATTCATTTGTGTGTTTCACAAATATTTTTCGGTAGCACTCACTTTTTTTGGTCCGCAAATTGCTTTGAATTGGTCCTCAATGTTGGGCAAACTCAAACTATGTGCAATGGCTAACGCTGTTTCCTTTTCTGCTTCGAATAAAACAGCGAATTTTTGTCGTAATTTCTTGTCAGCCGATTCGATTAACTCTTGAAAACTGCAATTGTCTTCGCTGGTGTGCGTTGCAAGGAAGGAATCAAGTGTATGTCCATCGGATGGTGCTTTCTTACTCTTTTCCGATGTTGTGGAAAGTGCGTCGGAACTTTTCTCGTGGAATGCAGTTGAACGGGGCGTATGATTCCAAGGATCTTCTCGCTGAGGTGTTTCGAATGTGGCCGGACTCTCCGCTGATGAATTTGGATAGACAAAGTAAATGAATTTTATTCTGAATTCATCGATTTATCTGTAATGAAATACTTACATCCAGCCCGTTCGGTTGGTCTGTTTCCACTGTATTTTGCATAGATTTCTCGTAATTTCATCAAATCATTCCTTTCCACTGCATCCAAGTATTCGTTCTGCGCCTTCAGCTTCGCCAAATCCGGAAAAAAATCCTTTTGTATTATTTTTCCAAGCTCCTATTTGATCAAACACAAAACGATTTTAATGAATGAATACATAGAAATGTGATTGTTAACATTTTACCTCAACGTAATGCTCTTCGGTTAATATTTTCATTTGATTTTTCTTTGCTTTCGGAAGTTTTGGCACTTTGAACGGTACAACTGCGTTGCTCATATTTTTCATGGCCTCTAAAGCCCGTTCACCAGGTCGTTCCGTCATTTTTTCCATATTTTCACATCGATTTGGTCGCGAATAATTCCAAACGTAGGTACTGATTGCTTGTTGTGTCATTATTTCACACAAATGACAGTTCATATGTCAAACAGGATTGAAATGTCAAACGTATCAGATATACTTTCGCTGATTCGGTTTGTTTGTATTTTGATGTTGACTTGTTGCTTTGTCAGCATCTTTGCATATATGCAAAATTTATACAAAACAAGTTGTACTTCGATGGAAACTTATTAAAATGCGTAGTAAAAGAGCTTTCGATAATTATTTCATGAATTACTGGATAGTTTTAAATTCATAAAAGTCGTTCACATGCTAGAATATCTTTCTGCTAAAACTAATTTATCGATAGCGAATTTTGAAGCTCTTCAAAGAATGCAGTTAAGCAAATTAAATTGATGTCAAGAATTTCCTTTTATCGAAGAAAATATTAAATGATTTTTTTAAATATTTAATGCGAATTTTTGAATATTAAATAGTGACATTTAACAATTCGACACATAGATGTCGTTAGAAGGATCCATATGCGAATATATGGACTAGAATAAAGTTATTGATAGATGAATACGCAGATCGTTATTTTAATTATCTTATCCTTATTAAAATGTAAGGTAAAAAGTCTTGAAATTGATTTAACAAATTTCTGTTAGAGATTCGATACCCTTATTGATATTGGAAGAATGATGGAAGACAAATAACGTGCTAGGCAGCCAAAAAAGTCCAAAGGAGAATTGAATGCATTACTCGATGAAGATCCATGCCAAACGCAAGAAGACCTTGCAGTATCAACTTCAAGGCCTTGCAGTATCAACTTTGATAGTATCAAGTCCTTCTCCACACTCCGTATTCACCAACATCGATCGCTCCTTCTTTTATTAACACTTTTTTCGATCAATGAAGCATGGCCTGTCCGAGATGCGCTTCCAATCATATGAAAATATCCAAAAATGAGTTGATTCATTGATATCCAAAAAATTCCAAAATTTTTTCGTCGCGGAATTCATCTCTTGCCCGAGAGATGAGAAAAAGCAGCGGCTAGCGATGGAAAATACGTTAAAGGATCGATTTGTAACCACTTTTCTAAAAAAAAGGATGCACACCAATTAAATGAAATGATTTCAAACTGAATAATTTAATAAATAGACAGAAAACCACGATGGAATATGTTTACAAGATTCATCAATATTGTGTGAATCCCATGACATTCATATTGATCTTTGCTAACATTACTAATGCTAATGGCAATGTAAGTATTCAACGTAAATGACGTTTTGTGAAAGATTCAGGTGTTTACCAGCGAGCGAATAATGTACGAAAAGAGTCAATAAATGTTCTTTCGCACTTTAATCAATGGACGGAAATCCTGAATAAATCAAACAGTATCAGCTGTTGTTCAAGTTATTGCCATTTATCAATAAAACGAAGGCGGAAATACAAATTCTTGGTATTGTGCTCTTGATCCATGCATGAAATGGTTTTATCATTCATGTGAATAGGCTGTGAAATGCATTTTCCTTCCGTTTTTCTCAGTCATTTCGAACGGAATTCGTCTGCGTGAATCTATCGTTCAACACTTGCATAATCAAATTTATGATTTTGCTGACAACTCATTTCGACACATCAAAAAAAAAAATTATTATTTTCATATTTTCCCGTTTTCACTCTCATTCGGCTTCTGGCGTGGCGACCGCGTCTCTTGCCTTCTGAAATACATAGCAGACATATGTTGCATACTTGGCGAGCCATAAATGCGATGATTGCATTTTATGCGTTACATGTAGCAATTTCTACATCGTTCAGTGCAATTGATACGTTTGTCATTAAATTCATTATATTCCTATGACATTTCCGAGCCGAGCATTTTGCACCGGATTTTTGAAAGAAACAATTAAATATACAAATCACATTGTAAGTGGAGCCTATTTTTATGGATTTCTTCAGAAATATTGCTACTTTGTTGTTTTGTAAATAATTGTTGCATGAAAGTCAAATCATTCTGGTAAGTTGTAGTAAAATGACTCTCGTCGTTATTGAAGACTACTTTGTTGAAGATTTCAATTAATCACTTCACACCTTCTATTTGCCGCATCAAAATCAAATGCATCCAAACACATGACTTTCGTGCGATGCGTCCATGCTGATTCAAAATATAGCTTTATGGCTGATCAAACTAAATTTGTTTTATGTGTGCCCCATGAAAGAGAAACTATATTTGAAATATAAAATTCACAGTGGTTGAGAAAATTCATGTGGTTCTTTGTAAAGATGCGGTTACACCCGATAAAAACCAGTATTTCTTCTGATAGATAGTTTTACTGTAACTTCACTCGTTTCCTAAATTGCCCATCGAATAACGAATAATTTTCATACATTCTCGATGAAACTCTTCAAATATTTATGATCCAGACTCTTCGCTGTTTGTTTACGCGACCAAATCAATTCTTCTTTGCTTCAAAGGCAATATAAACAAAGCGAGAGTGTGAGAGAGAGAGAGAACGAAAAAAGTACGTTCGTGTCGTTAAAATAGCAATCGAAGCGATTATAAATTACGTGTGCCAGCGTGTCTATAAAATTCAAACAAAACGATTAATTCTGTTGTTGTTGTGCTTTCAATAGTTATTTCCAGATGATCGGGAGCAAGAGCAAAAGAGAGAGAGATACTTTGTTGGTCTCGTGAACTTTTGGGCAGAAGTGACTTTTGCCATGTGTTACCAAAGGATATTACATTTCATCGTTAACAATTTATTAGGTGCGAATGATATTGCCACACATCGTAAAATAAGTGAGATAGGGCGAGTGCTCGAGCGCGATGCAAACATTCATCTAACAGTGAATTCCATATACCATTACATTTCGTTTCATTTGAAAGATGGAAAATTGATGTTTTTTAGGGAAATTTATTAGTTATACATTAGTACCGAAACAATATTTTGAAAGATCCTGCCCAAAAAGACGATCGTGACGCGCGCGACTCGAAGAAGAAAAGTAATCGATTGTACAAAATGCAATTTGCTTTCGCCGTAAGTGGAAATCATAATTTTGAAATTTAATCTTGAGAAACCAATCGGTTTGGAAAACAGACACTTCCATAAGTCAACAGAAAGGACAAGACAAACATCCGTTGCATGCACATCGCAGCATTTCATTCTCACTCCAACTGAAATGAAACAATAAATCTTCTGGCCAATACAAAAAATAAATACGTATCCATTTTTTTCGTCGACAATCATTTTTCGTCTTTATTAATTTTGGTGTGACTTTTTTTCAGTTTCATTGCCAAATCGATTTCAAAGTGCCATTCATACATCATGCAAATCTTATTATTTGAGACATTGTAAATTATTCGCAATTTTTCTCAAAGCGAATACCAGAACACCTTCGAGCTAACGAAAATTGTAATTTTGATTGTGTCACATATTGACACAGTTTGACATAAAATGCTGAGTGTGGACATTTTCTGTGGCATTTGGTTTTTGGTGGCGATAATTTGCTTGACTTGCTTTTGTTTTGAGTCAATTCATTTAATGCATAAAACCGAGTGTGTATTTTGTTTCGAACACATGTTGTCAATTCCCATATTCTTTTGGCATAACCAATTGATGCTATTCATATGTGTAACGCTGTGGCCCATAGAATGTAAAACCCAAGAAATTGCTTGACAATTTTTCGAAATTGCTTCGTTTGTTGGTTTATTTTGTGTGCATTGTCAGTTTGTTTGGAATTTCTCTTTCATTTGAAGGTCATTAGTCATTTTACTTGCGAACGCATTTTAGGCTCTTGTAATTCGAGCCCTCTTTTCTAACTATTCCGACGTATAAGAACTTTCTCTTGAGATTTACCAATTGTGAGGTCCAATAAACTCTGGAGACAAATTTCTTTTTCAAGTGGAATTTGAAATTGCATAACCAAGTGATAAAACTGGTGAAATGATGATCTCTTTTGAAAGGAAACATATGGAAAAAGACCACACGAAACTCAGATGACCAAATCAAATCGGTCATTAAACATAGAGACTGAAATACAGACAAATTGATTTGAATGCAGCCAAATCGATTTAAGCTCATCTTGTATACATTTTCAAGTTTATTTATGCAAGGAAGAGTCAGTAGTTTTACCCGGTGAAAATTCATAGATCTCAAGTTTCGAGTCGAAACTATCGACTAGGACAATTGAGTTTGTTACGATGAATATTTATCGATACGTGCAATCTGTTATTTTTCAAGATGTTCTCTGTGGCAGCGCGAGGGAAGAAGAAAAATAAACACTAACAAAAACATTCATACGAACAAAATGAAACTAAAAGTGGTCTAAATACATATTCCGATTATTATTATTGTTTTTTTTCTCTTAGTTCTTTCTTCGACAATCCTTTCCGTCTTATCCTATTCAATAGTATATAAATATAGAGCTAGCAAATGTATCAAGAAGATAATTAAAGCGAATGTTATTGCTTAAATTTATAATTTTATCTAGGAACCAGATCGATATAGCCGTTTGGGCGAACGATTTGGTGATGATGGTGCGGAGTTGTTGAGTAGAAACTTTGATATGGATCATATGGGCTGGTGTTTGGTGATCGACCATGAACGCTCTTGTATTTATCATATGGATTACCGTAGCTAGGTATGTGATGATGTTGACCGTGGTGGTGATAGAATGCGCCGAAATTGCTTGATTCTCCCAAATATGGCTGACTGATTGTGTGCAGAGCGGCCCCATTGGTGAGGGCGTGAGATGGACTTTGAACCATTCGATCGGGGGTGGTTGCTGACGGCGTTGTCATACTGCAATTCACATTAGTCACATCCGATCGTGTCTGATTGCAATTGGTTTGACCAATTTCACCATCTGCAAAGACATAAGTACATGTATCAATATTTTATTGACAGTCTATTTGATTAACCCGAATTCCCCCAGAACTATTGCTCTGTTCATATGAAATTCCATATTGTCGCCGTGTTGTAATAAAGCAATATCGAGTTGATTCAGGTTAACAATAATTTGAAAGTCCATACTTTTGCCAGCAAATGAGGTTTGTGCCGAATGCCGATTCTGTCGAACTTTCTCCTGTGCACTTTGATCATGCGCCTGCATATTGCCCAACATTTCAGTCGACCTATAACAAAACATTAAAAGTTAAACATTACTTGCTCTCAATATTAGCGCTGTGAACCGGCCGAATGTTGAAGTTTTGCGAAAACATAAAAAAAAAAACCATTTTATCGAATTTGGAAATTCTAGGAAAAAAAATATTCTATTGAATTCCAAGCGATTTCAAGCATAACATTTTCTTCAAGTGCTCTTCAAATGATAATATAAACAATTTACGACTATCTATTTTGGGCATCCGCTGTGCTGGGCGCGTAATGTGTAAACACGAATTGAATGTCTGTTAAATTTAGCTGTTTACCGAATATGATGAAGGCGATTCGGAAACGGATTCGTTTATTTTCGAAATGCTCTATCGATTTCGGGCGCAATAATATTAAACAATATCGTTTCGGCCAAATTAAAAATTAAGTTGAAAAATAAAATGGATCAATTGGAAGTTTGCAAACTTGAAGAAAACAACTGCATTCCGTGAAAAAAAAAACAATTGCTATACTCACTCTTCGTTGGTGTCATTCTCTCGGAATCCTTTCGCAAATGGATTGCTGACAATTTTCAATTGTGTCACCTGCAATGAAATGATACCATCAATTTAGAAACGAAAGAAAAATATATCAAGCGAATGTTGGTTGTCATAATAGACGTGGCTTAAAAAGGGAAAATGTTAATAGTATTCATTTGTGGCTCGAGACAGAAATAAAAAGAAATGATCTATTCGATTTTTGTTTTTAATTTTTTCGTTAATTGCCAGTCCGATTTGACGCTAGATCGTGGAATGAATTCGATAAATCAAGCGCGTGTAAGCTGCTTCAATTCTTTGATGCCATGGCCAATATTACTCAAGCATGCTGATTTTTTGGATATGTTAAACGGACATAAATCTTATAAAATGGCTTTCTTACACAAAAAGTTCAATAAGCCAAATGGGCTTTTATACGTAGCCATAAGCAGTGCATAGCACCAAATAACAGTGGCATTAATCTAAAAAATGTATTTTCCACCTCGAAGCGTCGACGGTGGAAATAAAAATTATAAATGATTACTCCAAAGGGACCATTAAAATGTTTGACGAGAGCATAGAAAATGAAAAATCGTGGAAATTTTCGTGTGGTTGGAAAATCCGCTCAGCAGGTCAAATCAGTTCGAACGCACAAACGTATTTTCACAAACCAAAACAAAAACAGTGTCACGAAGAAAAATTAAAATCAAGAGAGAAAATGACACTTTCACTTCTGCTGTTTGGCGTCGAGATAATAAATGTATCTTCTTTTAGTTTGTTTCGTATTTTCAGCTTTGTGTGCAACGTAATACAGTCGACACAGTGAGACCCCTTCTTTGTTTTGATTTGTGTCATTTTTTGTGTGCATTTTATGATGGTTCCATCTATATATTGGTGCGCTCCGGCCGTGTGCGATCGTTTTGTCTGCATGTTTTCGTTTTGCTGATGAGCTAATGTCATAACTCTTGTGTTGAAGTTCACTTATTTTTTAGAGTAATACGCATAAAGTCGAAATATGGAGGAAAACAAGTCCCACAATACGCTAATTTAGATGTGCGGTTGCTGCAACTGGATTTTCCGAATGTGAACTTCTGGTTTAACACAGCCGTTGCAATATCTGTCGTATATCCAGAACGACGAATATTCCGAATACCTCATCAATTTAATTTATTGTTTCAATAAATTTCAGAATTACATGAAAAATGCCGGTTTTAATTTTTGGTGATTTCCATTTAATTTATCTTCTTGGCATGCTTTAGAAGGAGGTTGCTCGAGAAATTTCCGAGTGATAATCATAAGCAAGAGCCAGATACTCACAGCCAAAGAGTGTTCATTAAGCCAAATTAAAAATACTTACTCTTTGATTTTGATAGGCCGTTACGGCCGTAAATGATGTCTCCGTGAATATGAAGCGACGATAATGATTGTGTAAACATTCCTGCTCGACATTATATACTGAATTATTGGGTTTTGGTGGCAAATATACGATATGGAAACGCGGCTGATATCGGTGCATTGAATTTAAAATTATCTGTATGGAGAAAGAAAGAGCAACAATAACGAGAGGAAAAAACCGCACGACTTCATTATTTTGAAAAGTTGGGAAAATAGTTATTTTTGGTAGAGACACTTTGATTAACTAAAAATAACCAATGAATCGTTATATTTAGCCGTTTTGAATAAGAATGCTCATATATATATTTACATGTCCATTTTCGTCCAGTTGATTGTTGGTTAGTTTGAGTTTGTCAAATGACACAATTTGTTTCATCCAAGTACTTCCTGGAGCTGGCGAATCGGGGTGAACATGGATTCGCGGCGGTGAAATTGGATCTGCTTTGCCAGCTACTACCCAACTGGAACTGCAGAAAAACGTTCAATTGACGAAACTTGAAGCTCAAACTTCAGCTAAAACAAACCTGTGAAACGAATAGCGATAGCGTTTATCATCGACAGGAACAAAATCCATCATCATTATGTACATGGCTTGTGGGTCCAAATCGCTGATGCGCACTTGAAACGTTGGAAACATGCGTCGACCGGTTTTTGTAACGATCATTTCGGTGCCTTGCTCATGAAATTTATCCCATAATGGCTTCGTTTCCAGCACAACATTAGCGTGCATGAGTGCTGGATGAAAAGTGACAGACTCTTTGCTTTGATCCATTTCCTTCGCATTACTCGTGCCATTGCGCTCATGGTTCACATCCGATTTCGATTCATAGGTGCTAATTGCTGTTTTTTGGAAGTCGTTCGACATATCATGATCGATGTGCTCCAATGGTTTGTAGGAGCGATCCTTTCCGGCCGTCTGAATGCATGCTGAATAAAGAAAAAATCTTTTAATGACACGTTAAATGAAATTATGTGTCGCATTTTTTTTTTTTTCCAAGTGAAGAAAGAACAACGGAAAGTGTCTTCGATATAATAAATGGTCCTGAAAAAATGGGCATTAACAGTTGCGAAAACACATGTTTTGAAGGTGCAAAAATTCGGACTGAATTCATTTCAATCATCTAATTTTTCATTCGTCAATTGAGCGCCAGATTCATACAGATAGATTGAATGAAACTTTATTCCTTTCGTTGGTTTCAATTCCGTGGAATTTCAGACATTTGATATCAAATTCAACGTATTTGATCTCAAATGAGATATTTCCGTATGCTAAAAACAAAATTCAGCATAGCGAAAAACTCAAAGAAAATCATTTTTTGTGTACACATGTGAGGAAAAAAATGGAAAAATATGCTCAACATATCACTTCGCTGATCATAAAAGCAAATAAACAAACACGTGTGGTTACAATACTCCGCCTTCTCTGTCATTAAACGCATTTTTCTAACGTGTAAATCATTTTGCTTGTGAAAGATGTCGATATTTTTTTCTTTCTTTCTCTCTCGTCCTATTGGTACTTTGGACGATGAATTTTCGGAATATTATCAATAGATTTTTTTTAATATATCGCAAGGCAGAGTTTACCTCACAATTTTGATGAACTATTACTGCACCTCAAATAGAATTTTCATTCAAACCCAGAAATATCTTACTAAACCAAGACTTTTTTTTTCGTCTTAAAATGGAATAAGACAAAAAAAATCTTGGTTTTGTCTATTTGCCTTTTAAATATAAATTTTTATATTCATGCGATACTAAATCAAGATAATTTTATGTCTTATTCGATTTGAAAACAAAAAAAGTCGTGGTTCGGTAAATTATTTCTACTCGTATGTGTGTTTATAAAAAGAAAATTTCTTTTGGGTGCAATGTAACGAAATACATAAATTTCCATCAAACATTGTCCCTTTTATAAGTCCCTTTTTCACTTATGCTTTCATTGAGTTCTTTTGCAACATCACAAGACAAACCACTAAAATTTGCTTTAGAATGTAAGCGTATTTATGACGGGAAATGCGTTTTTTGAAGGTTTATGATCAGCAATTGAACGGTTTGAACATGAAAGAAATCACATCAATATCAATGCAATGTGTTTTCCATATTCGAAACAATTAATCATTCAATTTTAAATTGTTTATTTAATTAATCATTAGAATTTATTGAGCTCACGCCAAAAAATATCGATCTATAATTTTAGGCGTTCATAAATATCAATGGCATTAAAACACATTTTCTAATTGCAATTAAAGCGCAATTGCAACATTGTGGGCGAAATTTTATTGATTTTGTAGTAAAATTGCCACATTTTCTTCAGTTCATATGAAACACAAAATAGCCCCAAATTCGATTTATTCAAATAACAATTTGCTGTCTCAAATAATGTGATTCTAATTGCTTATATGCTTAAAAATTTCACTTGAATCTTCCAATCGAATCTAAATGGCACAGAACTAATTGGTGATTAAGTTAATTTAAAAGTGATTCGAGAAATTGTGTTTGATGTGGCGTGTGCGCCGCTCAGACGCCGTATCAGCTCAAAGATTTATGTCTTATTCTATGCATCGGTTCACTTTGGAAACGCTCATTAGCGAGAGAGTTGTTTGGGAGTGGATGGCGTCAACTGGAAACTAGTGACTCGAATACGATTTGCCTAACACTTCAATTGTCACATTTAATTTGACGCGGATATTTCTTGATAAATTACAGGCGAAAAAGTTGGAAAATAGATTATGTTCAATTAATTTCAATTGGCAACGATGCATTACCGTATATCTTCAAACACCTTTCAGTTTAATATTTGATCTTGATTGTACTCAATCGACCAGATATTCGCCAAATTATTCCAACCGCCCGCTCGAATATTCATCTCTGCCTGCAACTGAATTTTGCACACATTACGCAAAATCACCCGTAATAAATCACTTTTCATATTATAATTTCCGTATGATTTGTCGTCGCGTGAAGAATTCAAAGGACTCATCTTTGCGTCGCTTGATCGTCGGCAATGACAAAACAAAATAAAACCACCAACATCATTTCGTGTAAATACAAATTGAGCTATAATTTTATCCAGACGTTTTTATTTTTCCCAAGCATTTTAATGGATTGCTTTTTCAACTTTTTTTCTACGTTGATTTACGCAAATTCGCGCAAAGACTGGAGATTGTTTTCGCGAAACAGCAAAATGGTAAAAGTGTCCAAAAGACGAATGAGATTTTGCGATTGAAGTTATGTATAGAATTTGAAATCGTGTGTTCTGAGTATATATCGGAAGCAAAGTAGCAAATTAAGCGCTTTGAGAGCACGTTCAATGAAAGTACACGGTTTTAAATAGCATGTTTGTCGATAATTTAGCTTTGCATTGACCCCACTTCAGGCGGAATGCAATCAATTCTAGTCGACAAGACATCGGCATGCATTTCGAATAAAATTCATTGCAACGCATTTCGCTCTTCTTATTTCAGACCAAACTGGTAAAATTGTATTCGTTAGAGATAAAAAGCGTCTGCAAATTAACTAGTACAGCTGTTAATTCTATTTAGTATCCAATCCGATAAAATACATGATTACAAGTGTGTCTCTTTGATTTTGCTCAAGAAACATTTACTTGGATTTGTTTTGAACCAATGAATTTGTTGCATCTTTGAACAAATATCGTGTAATGAATACATCAAAAAGATTTCGCTTTTTTGACAGCCGAAATATCGAGACTAATTTTAAATTAGTTTGCTATGAATGGCGTTTTCGTCTTTGTTTCGTTTGACACAGTTCACTCCAAATGACAGTTTTTGACGTTGAAAATAACCAGAAGAACATACCGACGCAATTAGATAACTTCAAAAGTGAATTGGTTGTAAATACAAATTGCGATATCTCTGAACATAAAATTATCTATTCAGTATTTGAACAAGCAAATGACTGTTGAACGCAGATGAGAAAACGACGGAACAAGTGATTCATTTTGAAGAAACTGCACTTTATTTCATAAGAAAAGGCATGATCTTGTCATTAAATAGAGTGTCGAGTTAATATTATTTAACAGTTTCAAGCTTTCAATAAACAATTTATTCGATTTTCCAAATCCTTTCAGGTCGCGTAGTGATCTCGTAGTAAGGAAATAGACTAAATTTTGAGGTGAGTTTTGGTACGAATAGCTTCAAATGCTGACAATAAATCGCAAAATATCTGTCAATTTTAGAATTAACATAGCAGAAAAGGTTTGTTGAATTTTAATTTGGACTGAAAGGGTCACACACATTTTGTCAAGTTCAATTTTTGGTTCAGTCTCAGTCTTTGTTGCATTTTTCGCTTCAGTTCAAGGGAGAAAACATCCTAAAGTTACTAATTCCAAGGCGCACGATCATGGAAAATTACAATCGTTGATGAATTTCTGAACAATCATCCGTTCTGGAAATAGATCAAAAACACAATCGTTGACGAGGCCGTCGAAAGATTGAAATTGTAGTAGATATTGATGTAGATATTGAGATATATAGATCTGAATTTTAATTCAAACCGTCGACGATTCTAAACAGATCGCTGACGATCATTATCGGACAGCGATGAATTCCACAATTGCAATCACTTTGGAAATAGTACCTTCACCAACATTCTGCTGTGAAAACGATTGTTTACCTTCGATTTGTTTCATTGGCGTTAGTCCATCGCTATACGGAATATTCCAATAGCTCGATGCATATGAATCGCTGGCTGAATTCAGGATGGTATTGCTGTGATCAATGGGATTTGGTGGTGCAAGAGCGCCGGTGATATTCGATCGATAGTATTCCATTTGTTGAGCAAAAGGCCTGTTCAATAATGAATTGATTTTCTGTTGTTTATATTCAGATTTCAACAGAATTCAATATGAATGTTGACAATCGTTTAAATCAAATTTATTTGATTCACTGTTATCCCGGTGATCATTCCTTCATTTAATTGGCCATTGACATAATTTCACATAAAACTTTTATCACCGTTTGCTTTTTCCGCTTGCAATTAACAAAGTCAAAACACCGAAAATGCGAACGAAAAAACAATCACAATTTAGTGCGAATTGATTTACAAATAAACAATGACAACAACCAAAAAAAAAAAAGCGCAAAGTGTTTAAACGATTTTCGGTTTGTTTTTTCTTTTCTCTTGCTTGTTGGACTTTAAAGTATTGTACAATAAACTGTGAACATTTCAAAAACACTGCAAACACATCAAATGGCACATTTGAATTTTGTGTACGAACCGAATTTAACCTAATTACAACAAGCGCGAGGTTTTGTATGCGATCAACACCTATTTGTCTAGCACTTTCACTGGCAATCCGTCTGCGCGCGCGACCGAAACATGAACAATTCTTCCTTAGGCCACCGACGAGAGCAGGCAGAACACAAAATAAATAAATACTTGAAATATGCACATCAGCATCCCAAGACGATTTGATGATAATTAAACTTTCAACTCGTCGCGCAAAGTTTTTTCCCTGACAGCGCCCGATCGACACTAGAAAGAGACGACCCAGAATCGAATGGAAAAGACTGATGAAAAATGAAGAAAATGCCCAATACGTATGCAGTGTGCTTTGGG
Source organism: Obolodiplosis robiniae (assembly GCA_028476595.1). NCBI lineage: Eukaryota > Metazoa > Arthropoda > Insecta > Diptera > Cecidomyiidae > Obolodiplosis > Obolodiplosis robiniae. Next base: position 4,296,105 of record CM052015.1, on the reverse strand, counting down.
CTGCTGTTCAAATGTGTGTGGGTGAAATTCGAGTTGCTTCGACTTGCCCAAACTAGAGAGCTGAATTTCACATCCAACTGTGTGTGCGTGCATGAGTGTACACAGTGAAAATCTGAAACACTGCTCAACAGGCAAAATTCGACACGAAAAAATGTGTTTGCCATAAAAAAATGTACAAAATGTAAAAATAAATCACTTGCTACTGTGAAAAGATTTGAGAGATATACTCTCGCCAGGATCTCGAAATGATCATAACCAATGCGAATGCAAACTGCTTTATATCATTGCTCTACGCATGATAATTAGTAGACAAAAGTGAACGATCGATACGCCAATCGCACGATTGTGTGACATTAATACATATAAAACAATTCTTGTGTAAATAAGTGTTATTTTGTAAGAAATTGCTCGACATTTTGAAATAGTTTAACATTTTAACTCGAGGCCCGGACAAAAAAATGGACTCAAACGTTTTTTTTGATTGCGTATAAATCCTTTTTTCCGTATCAATCCCCCATTTGCTAAGTGGAAACAGGAGAGACAGAGAAAGATGAAGACGAGCGAGAGAACGAGTTTTACGACATCGAAACAGTCACATGTACCATTTAGTAGTGCAGCTTTGTTCAAACCTTGGAGGTGGAGCCAAATTTATTTGTTGAAATAAACGATCGTACGCATTTAGCATCAATACTCAGTCTCCGAGAATGTTCAGCCAATCATATTCCCCGCCTAGAGATGAGCTAAAAGTTGCGTTGAAATTCACTCAGTAATTAGAAATGTCTCCTTGATTTTGGAGCCAATTTGTATTTCGCTCAATGAATTCGACAAAATCGGTCTCGAAATGTCTGGAAGATCAGCGTATTTGTGAATATTCTGAATAGGAATCAATGAATGAATGCATATGTATAAACTTATGAGTCATTGAAGCGATTGCTAAATTTCAGCGTTTATGAAGATGATGCCATTTCACTAGTTGACTTTTTATCGATGTTTTACAATTTATTTTACTTTTTTTTATTAAGTTCAGTTTATCAGTATCATTTAATGTGGATTCTTTTCGCATTAACGTGAACTGATTCAATTTGTAGGGAAAAATTGTGTCAAAACCATAATACAACGACTAACTGAAATACTATGCTCAGCGCATATATTCAAATGATTTTGAGGAATTTGATGCAGATTTTTTCATAGATTCCCAAAGAAAACAGGCCACATTTGTGGCATTTCATTATTATTATTTTCATTGCGCAACAAATCATTATTTCATAGAGAAACGTCCAATCTGCTTGAAATTTATTTATTTTAATATTTAAGGAAAATTACAGGAAACTGAATTCTGTTCGTGTAATATCGTGAAATTCAGCAGCGAATTTTTCTGAATAATTCTCAGAATTATTACTTTATTTGTCTCACATTATCAATAACATTCCAATAGCCACGTATAGTTACATGTCATGCAATAGAACGCTGTCCATTAGAAACACGATAGTTTTTTAAAAGTTAATAAAATTATAAAATAATTCAGTCATTGCTGTGATGTTTTTTGGACTTTTTTTGACAAATAGCGTTTGTTTCTGAATTGCAAATCAAACACTTGTTTTTCCGGTTTTCCCTTGAAATTGGAAAATACGATCTCATGATTGCAAGTGTTTTCTGAGCAATATCTGCATTTTACAACGACATTTTTACAATAGTTTTACACGTTTTGATTCAAACAACCGCTTTCGATGATCGCCGCTAAAATTTGGTTAGATGTAATTAGTCTTTGATTGATATGCGATTCGATTTTGTTTATAGTTCGTTGATTCAATACAGCGTGAACTTACCAGGTGTCATGCGAAACAGGCATTGTGCTCTTGTCAGAGAAGAAGCAGTGCATTTTTTCCTCTCTTGGTAAATAACACATTCCGAATCTTCGGAGGATTTGCATTCCTAGCATTGGATTGGTTCTTAATTAATATTTTCAGCTGGAAAACCGTAAATTGAAATAAAATCGGATTTTGTTTCTCTGGCCAATCGTTCAAAAGGTAAATAATTTCCAGAAATTTTTCAGAAGATTCATATATTAACATAATAATACAACAATGAAAATGTCAAATGATGTATTATTTTAATTATTCTTTGAAAATTGCTTGAACCCTTTTTCCGTTTTAGAAAAAAGTTCACTGAAGTAAAAATTACGCTTGAAGATGATTGGAAATAAGACTGCATTGCTTTGGTAAAATTATGTGGAATAAAGATAACCAATTTTCTGCCGACTGATTTAGATCTTTGTCAGCATTTTTTTCTATTTTTTTTTGTAATTTCAATTCAATTTTATGCTTTCTAGGATGAACTTGATGAGATTTGCACAAGTCTTTATGCCGACTCTTGTTTCAGATTTGGAAAATATTTTTTTTTTTTTTCGATATTCATCTGTTTTCATCATAGACTCTCGTTTAAACTTTGGAAGCTTGAAAATTCAGACGTCGTCGAAACACGATGAATCTTTGGAAATGTTATATAAAACTTCCAAATATGTATTTCCGCATTCAAAAGTTATAGCAATATTTCAACGTTTTCTAGCAGCGCCTAAAAATGGGCTAACATATTGTCCCATTTAAAAAAAAAAAAACTTAGAATGAAATATGATTTTCTTCCGAAGATTGGAGAAAACACAACGAATTCGATGATAGCTCAAAGTCGCATTGTTGTAATAGTATAACATTGGTTAGTGAAACGGTCGATTGAACATAGAATATGATTGAATCATGGACGCAAATCATGTTTGAAACCGAACTATTTCGTACATAATAACATAGTATAAACTGAACTTAAGTTTTAAGTATTGCTTTTCTATTAATAATTTTTGCAGCTTTTACTTGATCTGTGTTGCTATTATATCCCTATTAAATACAGTATTCTGACATTTAAAAGGAATAATAAGGCATTTAAGGATATGATAAAAAGAATTAATAGCAATCAATAGCAATCAATAGAAATTAATGATGACAAAAATGGACTACCTAGCTATTAATTTTATTCATCGGCTATTACTTTTGTTTTTAGCTATTATTCGATGATTTTTTGGCGCTATCTATTGAAATATATGTAAATCCATATAAATATATTGTATTAATTGACAGAAATATATGGAGAATTGAAAAATAAACGAATTTATGACGTATTACTTGCATCACCAACGGATATGATTTGTAATTATTTCATTTCATTTCAAGTAATTTTCTCCTAGCGTTTGGTAAGTCTTCTCTATGTCTCCGCGTGCAATTCCACAAACCATCTGAAATTCGATTGCCAAAATGTTGCTATTCAAAAAGAAATTCTGACGCATTAAAGTCTTGTATCATGGTTTCGCATGTCCTCATTGATTGAATTTGCATTGCCGAACAGGAGATTGGCTTGCTTCGCACAATTCAAATCATATCTTGAGTTTCGCGTTTGCAAAGCTTTTGTAAGTATCAAATAGTGATGATTGTGAAGTCTGAAAGGAAATTAATTTATTGAATCATATCACTTATTTCCTTTGCATCATCCTACACTTGAAGTAATAAAAAAGAGCGAATTCTGACAACATGATATTTCAATTCACTATCAATACAAACAAATTCATTTTATTATGAACCGGCAGCGATAAATGATTTGTTTCTGCTTTTTATGCCATAAATGAGTTCTCGTTGGTTGAGCCATTAAAGCAAAATCAATTTGATTCTGTGTGGCTTTATATACCCAACATATGCATTTATGCAGAAAAATGAAAAGATGCATTGCAAAATATCTAGCGCATTTTGAATTATTGTTTGACGTACATTGGGCAATTCTATTGGTTTTACATGTTGGGCTTTTTTTCCTCTGTTGCTGCTATAGAAAGTAGTGTTCAAGGTTTCATTCAATGAACAACATTAGCAGTGAATCAAAAATGTTGATTCTCAAATGAAATCCTGGAATAAAAATGTTGATTTGCTACACAGAACAGAGATTCAAATTACGTTCTAAGCATACGTCAATACTACACAAATACAATAAATGGCGAATTGAATCTGCTTCGAAATATGAAGAAACGAGCTTTTCGCATTATTTGATGCGAAGGATATGCTGAGAATATTCAAATTCAATCTATAAACTATTCGGAAATGATGCAATTGTGGTCTTCTTGGAAATTTTGCCAATATTATAAAATAATAAATATTCAAAGGATTTCTCAAACATCTTCGTTTAGGTTATTACAAATCAGTTATATAAACGATGAAACATGTGTTCAATTTACTGATAAGTGCAGCGGCATCTGTTGCTCAAATTGTAAACTAAATTCCTGAATTTTCACTTTTGGCATACAGTTTGACAGATGCAGTGGTGTTCCCTGGAAAATAGTAAACAAACGCCGATTGGAGAGAGATTTCTCGGGGTTTTTTATTTTAAACTTTTGAAAAAGAATATAAAATGACGCCGCAGCCAGAATTTGTTGAGGTAACATAACTCAACCCCGATGAACACTGGAAAATTAAATGTTTCAATCATTTTAATTTCAGCCTGTACAAGCGCATATGATAATCATCATTCACCCTGGATCGTTGAATCTTAGAATTGGACGTGCTTCCGACGTGCATCCACACCGAATTTTGAATGCAATTGCGAGACGCCGAAAGCCGCTTGGCAAAGTTTATCGAGATACAGTCTTACCGGGAAGTGTTATAAAGGTTTGTGTGATCGTTGTGTGTTTTTCGTTGAATTTAGTAAATGTTTTGGTTGTTTTTGTAGAGCAAAGAGCTTGTTCAAGAGTTGGAAGAATGTCGTCTGCAAATATCTCACACATTGCAATCGTGCCTGCAGTCGGATGGCCGTCGGCGATACGCAACACCACCGCAGCAGATATCAGCGTTCAATCGACGCTCATCACCAGAAATTTTAGACATCACCATCAAACCATATTACAATCCAACTGATCAAAACGTTGTCATTGGCGATGATGTAACGAAACTTAATCCAAATGGTGAATTTAATTTGCATTTTCCAATACGCCGCGGTGATTTCAATTTGCATGGCGGCGTCGGAGGTTCAATAACGGCTGTCATTGCTGATTTACAGGAGATTTGGGAATATGTGCTGAAAACGCATCTCAAAATCCCATTAAGGTTTGATGATTTTATATGGTTTCGCCAATTCAATGAAGAAATTTTATATTGTGTTGGACTTTGGTTTTCAGCGATTTGCATATGTACAAAGCCGTTTTGATAGTACCGGATATTTACAATCGCGGACACTTGAGAGAACTCATGAATTTGCTGCTGCTGAAAATGGGCTTTGGAAGTTGCTTTCTTGTACAAGTAAGGAATTGTCTAAATTTGAAGATGAACAATTACTTTAGCCTAGTCTTCTATTTAAGGATCACGTGGCTGCTACATTCGGTGCAGGCCTTGGATATGCTTGTGTTGTTGATGTTGGCGATCAAAAAACTTCAGTTTCGTGCGTTGAAGATGGAATTTCGCATCCAAGTACCAGAGTGAGTTTGAATTGAAAGCGTTCATATCTTTTAATGTAAATAGGTCCCTTGGAGATAATCTACATCAATATAACACTTTTACGTTCATTTTCACGTAGAAATAAGTAACGCTTTCATCCATTTTGGAGGTGCATTCGACCGTAGTTTTACTCATATTCTTACCGCCAAAATAGGATGAAAGTTGGGTGTGACTTACGGTCGAATGACAACCGAATCACATCTTATTTCGACGGAAGCAATTAGTGAAACAACGGTCAAATCTATTATACTTTTTTTAATTTTTCCCTGAATATATTACCGTAAGCTGCTCTATTTGATTAACAACTGTTACTTGGGTAGGTTCGTCTTGAATATGGTGGGGCCGATGTGACACAAGCATTTCAATGGCTCTTAAAGAAATGTGCATTCCCCTACAAAGAGTATGATGAACGAAATCCACAAGATGCGATGCTTTTAAAGCAATTGAAAGAGGATTTCTGTCATGTGAATCTGGTGAGACATGTTCATTTCATTGATATCCCTATTTTCATTGTAAAATCGTTCAAATTCATTGCTCAGGATATTTGTGGGTCAACCGAAAAAGAGTTTACAGTTGATCATAACAATAAAGCAAAGTCCAAACACACGCTGCAAGTGGGTGATGAATGCATGGTTGCGCCTCTGAGTCTATTCCATACTGAATTGCTGAACATCACTGGACCTGGAAAATTGGCAAGGGTACAAAAAACTGCACGATTCCAACCGGATCCGGAGGATTGCTTTGATGCCGAGTATCTGCGTGAAACCGGAGTATATATTTGTTACCAATTGAAATGCTGTCGCTTGTTCCTATTTTCAACAATCAAATCATTTTATAAAATTATTTGTAGCGCAAAGGAGCAAGAGAGCAATCAGATCAGAATACATCAGAAATGGGCGGTTTAATGAATACCGATAATGCTGATGAAGATATTGTGGTGGAAACGCTTGAAGTGGAACAAAAAGACACGAAAGACAAAGAATTTGTATTGCCAGGCGGTCAAATTATTGGTTTGGATCAGGCAGTTCTACAGAGTATCGACCGATGCCGTAAGTTACTGTACTTCAAACCATATTTCATTGTTTTCTAATACACATTTCTCATATTTACAAACAGCCAACGATGAGTTAAAAAGGAAAATGTACGGCTGTATTTTAGTTGTGGGCGGCGGCATGAAATTTGTTGGCATTGGAAAATGGCTCCAAAATCGTGTAGGACTTCAAATTCCATTTTTGTATCGTTCGGAGCAATTGGATATTGTAACAAGTCCAAAAGATATGGACCCGGCTATAACGGCGTGGAAAGGTGCCGCTGTGATGAGCTGCCTTGGTATGTATTTTGGAATCACGCAAATATTGCGGCATACTCTTTATTTCGGTTACGATCTTGTTCGTTTTCTTATCATGAGCAGAGAGCGCCCCAGAGCTATGGATCACAATAAATGAATGGTCGAAAAGTGGTGTACGGATTTTAAGGGAAAAAGCCCCATTTATGTGGTAGAATTAAGATTAATTTTAAGACTTCAAAGTTGTTGAATAAAATCGCCGTGTATGCATAGTAAGTTATATTCAGTATCATATTTTTACTATACATCTTTTGTCAGTTGGACAAAGTGTAAAGTACTTTATTCGCAGAAAGAAAGATCAACAAAGAGTAATAAACAATGAACAATTATGTGATCTAACAGGCGCGAGCACGAACGCACGAATCACTGATGTGAGCATCGCAAGAGCAAAATAAACAAATTAAGATAGATAGGTTCAATGTTATCACACAGAGCCAGTTTAAAATTAGAAATGCAGAATGAAAAATGACCTTATCACCATTGCATTTAGTTTTAAATTCAATCACAATTTATTTCTTGTTTATGATTGTACATCATTTTTACACAATGCGAAATGATTCAATTGAAAGTGCACACAATTAGTATGAAAACATTTAAAAGCACATTTCAACAAATTTAAGAGATGTGTTAGTAAGAAAGACTAACTACTAATGCGAATAGGAAAACGGTTGTTGTTGAGACCCATGTAGTAGCTGATGATGGAGCCAATGGAATGTCCTTAGTGCTTCCATCATCTTTGTTGCATCCTTCGCCGTCGCAAAGTTTACATTCTGTCTTATTTTTACACTTAATCGTATCCGATAGGCAGCCTCGTTCGATCCATTTTACTGTAAAAAAATGAAAGAAAAGATTATTATGAAAATCTGAAGCTAATTTCGATAAAAAAACGAATTCAAAAATGTCCATTCGTTTAAAGGCGAGTTTGCCTTTTATTTATACTTGCCTGTTTTGTGAATGTAACATTGATCTTCCAATTGGTACTTTTGGCAAGGCACTGGGCTCACTTGACTTTCCTTGAAGCAGTCGGATTTCAAATCACCAGAGCAAGTGTGGCATTTCATTCGATTAGCAGGGAAAATCTGTCAATATCACAACATATATCTTATCTTCATTTATTCGAACGAATTCCTCTTTTTATGCATAAATTTGAAATATTTCTCTAACTAAAGTTCAACTATTTGAAAGTGACAACCACACGATTCTTGAAGGTATCGATTTTTGAACGGTAAAAAAATGTATAGGATTCTTTTTTGTGTCAAACATTAAAATACATTGTTGGTTTCAATTAATTTAATTTTCTTTCCAATTAAATTTATTAATTATTAGTTCATTCAATTAAGAATGCATTCCAAAAAGTGGGTAACCAAATTGAATTTTATTATTTCAAAACTTTGGTTGGTTAAATTAATTTAATTTGGTTGATAAGTTGGCAGTTCATTTTGTGGCAAATTTGAGAAAATCATTGTTTCTTGAGTTTTTGCAAAAATCAAATATCAAAATGTATTTGAAAATAATCAAAACTCGAATCTCAATTAGAATCAATTCAAAATGGGTATATTTATGTTTCTCTCTATCACCCGTGAATCTGACACAGCTGATCTGACATCTTAATGAAGTCGTTCAATCGTCTTGATATTCATTCGAAAGAATCACTGTGACACTCCAAGTCTAATTTGATGGAGAAAATGTCTGAATTTTACAATTTAATATGATTTTAACTTGTTTAGTTGATGTGATTTACAGAGACAAACCAAATTTTCTGTTGATTGATGCAAAAACATGAAACAATTATCGATATGTATTGAAAATATAACCACTCAAAATATAAAAATAAGACTTATACTGGCTATTTATGACAGTCTACGATACATATTGTATATTTTATTGAGAAAATATCAACTCACATTATTATTGCAACCATTTAAACCGTTAGTGTTTTCACAAACGGTGCAATTCTTTTGTTCCTTGTCGGATGTGCAATTCTTTCTTACATCTTCGCCGAGATCTTTTAGACAGCCGCGATAAGTAACGCCATCTAATGAACAGGTCATTTTTCATTAAAATGAGTCAATGCATTCGAACTAACGCAGATATTCGGTTTAAAATACTCACCAATAACACGAGCATAGCATGAATCGTTTTGTTCATTGCATTTCGTGAGCGCTACTTCGCCTGGAGATTGAGCACATTTCGGGTCTTTACTCGAGTCACAAATAACGCATTCCGTTAGGTCAGCTATTCGAAATGAACAAACAAATTATTTCACATATCATACAAAATTGAAATTTTTGGCTATTGAGGAACAAAAATGTCACTCTTCTTTATCAAAGAACAAATGAGCTCCATGAAAAAAGTGCTCAAAAATTAGCAATCGAAATGTTTAATAAGCATTTATTGAAAAATGACACTTTTTCACATGTACACTTCAACTATCTATTGGCACACGAATTGTGCAGCAAATAAACATTCCTGCTAATTTCGATTAGCCTTGGTATGCCAACAATTTCACACAAAAAATATATTGTCGCGTGATATCATTCAAAAAGCGACGGTACAATTGAGCCTCTGAGAATAAAAGTGGTCATACATGTCTCACATCCCGCGCATGCTAATGGATAAATACAGTGAGATGCGAATGACTACTTCTATTCTCAACCACTCGGTTGATTGTTTGGTCAATCGAGGTTTCATAAAATTTCCATCGATTTTTCATTGGAATAAAATGGATTTTACTTATAAGAATTTTATAGGTGATTTGATATACAATTCAAGGCAATTGAGTGTCTCTTCTCAGTAGAAATTGTCGTCGAAAAAAGATTGAATGATGAAAAAATTGCAACGGATCATAAAAAGTGATGCCGAATCGGAGCACCGCTTATGAGTCATATGTCCATTATGAGAGCGCACTGTGACTTAAGTTAAGCTTAAATTCACTTTAATTACGCAAAATCCAACAAAATATAAAAATCTCATATCGTTTTCTAAAATTTGCGTTACTACGCATTAGTTTCAGTATGGCTGTTATCAAAGAAAATTCCGTGCACGAACGGAATATTTTTTCTATTTTGCACTTAATTAAAAAAGTTATTTCAATGTTTGATTATTGTGCACAATTCGATTGGAATGATGAAATTATTGGTATGAATTGTAATGAAATGGAGGAAAAAATTGTATGTGTTACCGGCGCTTGAGTATCCAACGCACATCACCAAAAACGCAGTGAACACAACAGCGAATTTGTTCATTTTTATATTCGTTTTGAATTTTTTTATTTTCTTTCTTGATGGAATTGCGTAGAATATGTGTTGTCTGCGACCTTAGCAATGTTTCAATTTACACTTTGAATGGATAAATTAGGATTGATTAACAGCTTGAACGAATGAAAAGAGTGTACAAAAAAACGGTCTTGTCTTGACGAAGAATTGATATAAACTGAACAGATGAATCATTCGAATGCAGCATTCGTACGTCTGATCGTTGTATTGAGCCATACATTGAAATACATTGAAACGCTGATAAAGCGGAAAGCAGACAGGCTCTTCAAATGTGTAGTAGAACACACGGCGTTGTTGCACACAAGGTGTGGGCCAGGGCTTGTTTGAGCACACCGCTTTAATACACTGTCTATGTATAAATATCAATGACTTCATTCCAGCTATAATGTGTTGATAGCTATGCAATAACTTTGACATTTGTTGTACATGTAAGTTTCATATTGACACCAAGTTGGAAAAAACTAACACATTGTCGCTCCATAATGAAGTCTTCTTTAAATTATACGAAGTTGGAATAATTTTTTCGAATCGACTTTGCAAACATGAGGAATAGAAAATACACGATTCTGGCGGCGTTGTATGAATGCTTGAAACAAGCCCTGGCATCACAAATTCTCTTTGCCGCCAAAGCAAGACGACTGAAACGATGACAAATTGACTCACACATTAAAATGTGTGCCATGTTGACTGTTTTTTTTAACACTATTGCACTGATAGGAGTGAGCGCTGCTTTTATCAGAAATTAATCTTATCCTTTGTGTCTATTTTGCGATTATATTTAATTACTCAAAAATTAAAATGTGTGTGCTGTTTGTTCCGCCTTTTTCGTATGGATTATCATAGATATTATCCCTCAAATATTGAATTTGTAATATTATTTGCAAGAAAGTAAATCACCACATAAATGTATTTTTCGTCGAATCGCACAAATTCCAATGTGGTTTCGAATGAAATTGAAGTATGACAAATATTATCAATATAATAAACTGTGCATTCAGACTCGCCTTTTAGTGACTTCATTTTAATTGCGAGGTATTTTGGTCACCATTATTTTCCAGCACGGATGATTAATCGACTTCATATTCGGTTCATTTCATAATTCATTGCAAATCTAAGAAGCGGTGAACTCTAAATCAGCAAATGGGTCTAAAAAGCAATGCTCGTCCCGCTTTTTTCTGGCGAAACTATAATAATTGTAAATCAAACGAATTTGAATGTTTTTCAATTCCCAAATATCCCTATTTTTTATCAAAAATGGCATGATCGTGAAAGTCACTCTATTATATGTGTTGCATCAACGTTGCTATGGAATAAAACAATCCATACAGTAACATTAATTCTGGATACAATTTTATTTTAAACGCAAGTCTACTTGTGTAAGGAATTATTAGCAATTTTGTTTCATTAAAATAAATTTTTAATCGTTTTGCGAAAATAAATTTAATCAGCTAATCGCATATTCCCCCGACGAATATTAAATGGAAAATAAGAGTAAAATTGTTGTAAAATAGGCTGTTCGCATGCCATTCGTGTTCAGGCAATTGTGAAATGATGAAAATTAATTTGAGTGAAATGATAAACAAAATCTTGTTTTGAAATACAAAAATACACATTTGGTAGTTACCAAATAGTAGATGTCTGCTCTATTTTCGTTGTGTTTATTCTCATGTTAGGTCTCTGAACCATGCCGCCAAATTTTCAGCCGTCTGTTCAAGTTGTACGGGAATATAAACACACGAAAAAAGCTGATAATATTGAAGTACTCATTTTTTACGCATACCAACGTATCAACTCAGCAGCACATTTTGATAAGTTTGATTAGAGCATATCCAATCAATCGTATCTTGATTAGGTTTTTACTTCCAATTTTAGGCATTCCAATCAATTGTTACGAGGATAAGTTAAAAGTAGACTTTTTGTTTCTTATATTAGGCATTTTTATAACTGACCATAAACTTTTAATAATTTATCCTCGGATCAATTGATTGGTATGCTTTAAATTGGGAGTAAAAAACTAATCAATGAATCATTTTACTTCCCAGTTCAAGTATGTTTGGTAATCGGCCACTTTGTATAAACAACAATTTGTCCAACATTTTGAATGATAAGCTGCTGTTCAATGATAATGGCAATTTTCGAAATGGTAGAAAATTAGATTAAGCACAAATCATTATTAGAGATACAACAAATTGACGTTACAGAATTTTATTGTTACATTTGATTGTTATCTAGTTACAACACAAATTTATTTGCATAAAGTTTATGCTATCCTTGTGGATTTTCATTTGGGAGTCCTTCGGGATGCGTATTTTCATGTTTCTGTAGAGCGACTTTTGTGTCAAAATGTTGTTGGCAGTTTTTGCATTTGAATTTCCCATGAATTTTTTGATGAATCTAAAAATAAAGTTGCATGAGCATTGTGCATAACGAAAATTGCGTACTTGAAATTACCGTGAGCGTGCTTCGTCGATTGAAGCATTTGTCGCAAGCGTCACATTTGTACGGCTTGATTCCAGTATGAATGGCAAAGTGACGTTTTAATTGCTCTTTACTGATGAACTTTTTCTTGCACATCTGCAAATACGGCGGAATTGCAATTAGAATATTGTACTTCAAAAGTGTATCAGAAATGTATCTCGAAAAATTACGACAAACGGCTTGACCGGATGTATAATTTCATGATATTTCTAATAGACGATTGAGTGAACGTCAACTCATGTAAAAGAATCACTAAAAGCAAAACGTTCAAAGCACGAAAGATTTTGAGCACTTGGTACGCTCCTAAAGGGCCAGAAAGTGCTTGCGTTTTCCAAAAATATGACACAAGCAACGAAATAGTAAACAAATAAAATTATTTAATGTGCTTAACATTTATTGATCAAAAATACAAACTCGCGCAAATCATATCCTCGATTTGTATCAATCGAATCCACTTACCGAACATTCGAAGTCCTTGTTGCCGACGTGGCTTCGCATGTGCATGATCAAATTGCTTGAATAACGGAACTCTTTTTGGCAAATTTCACAGCTGTGTGGTTTTTCGCCAGTATGGGTCAGCATATGCTTTTAAAAGAAAAATATATATTTTAATTCATTTATTTATAAAAATCGTAAATTTTAAATTAATAATTGTTTTCCACCTTTTTGTAGCCACTTTTTTGTGTCATTCCCTTGCCACAAATATTGCACTTGAATGGCTGAAGAAGATAACATAAATATCAATCAAATCGACAAGTCAGCAAATGTGGCGCTTACTTTTTCTCCAGTATGTGTTAGCAAGTGGCTGCGAAGTGAAGCCGCTTGACGGTAGGTTTTTCCGCAGATTTGGCATTGATTCGGATTTGATTTCATGTGCGTTACCAAATGACCATCATAAGAATTTCTAGTTTTGAATTTTTCGCCACACTCACTGCACAAAAATGGCGTGTCTTCGGAATGTAATTGCATGTGATATTTATACGAACTGGAATTGCTCAAGGTTTTCCCACATTCGGGGCAAGTGAGAGATCGACTGTCATCTTTGGTGCGTCTTCGGGTTCGATGTTTTGTCAACGACATTTTTGGAATTTCATCAATTGAATCGTCATCGATTATGTATTCGTGATTGACTTCTCGTTCACTCGTTGCTTCCACTAAACATTCAATATTTCCATCACTACTTTCTGTGGATTCTTCGTTGGCCAAAATCACCGTGACATATTCGACATCATCGTCCGGATCGTTGCTCTGAATGATATCAACCATTTCATTATCGGCTTTCAGGTCAGTGTTTTCCATCGAAATCAAAACGTTGTTCTTCGAAAATTCTTGATCTTTGTTTCTCCAAGATTCATGTTCTGCATGTAATTTTGATATTTTTCGCCGCAGAACTATATTCGATTCAAATGCCATTTCGCGGAATTTGTAAATTTTACAGGTTTGAAGCAAACACCCTGAACAAATTGTCAATGGCAAATGGTCATTATCGTCGAACTTGAAAATAAACATTATAAATTGCAGCTTAAAATAATTCTTTAATTGAATATTCATGAGCAAAATTGACGTTGAAATTACCTCAATCGATGTACATTCAGTCAATAGATGTGCTATTCTAACGGTTTTATTACAAATTTTCCCAAATTCTTGGATGGACAGCAATTCATCAGCATCGTTTAGGCAAATGCGACATATTCGTGTGAATTCATTCACCACATCAGGCAGATGAGCATCGCTCATCATTTCTATCTTTTCGTATTGTTTTTCAGCGTAAAAAATTCTGTTCAACAGCAACCGGTCACCAAAATTATTCACAATTTTATCGCAAGAATAATGCCAATTCAAAATTGTTAGCATTCAGATTCACAATATGCGTTGACATTACGAATAATACACGATAAAGTTGTCGCATCAAAAGTGACAGGTGAATATTGTTCTAAAATCAGATAGAATTCTTGGAAAAATGAATGTAATTTGTATTATTAAAAAATATGAATGATTTTGAATGTTTCCAATTTCAACTGATATTCAATGAATTACAGGAAACATATTTTTCCTTCAGTGATTTTTAAGCAAAAGAATTTTTCGTCTATTTCAGCAGAAACATTTATCACTAACTTCATGCCATTCCAACTGTCAATTTTAAGTGTGCATCAAATTTTGTTATTATTAGTTCCTACAAAGGATAAAAATGCTTCAAGCCTATCAATAAGTTAGTGAATTTTCAGTCCATCTCTTTCGCCATTTCAATAGCATAAGTTCAATTTTGGATATCATCAAATATTTGTAAAAAACGATCAAATTAGTCAACAAATAAGATCCTATCAAACTTCATCACGAAATAAACGTAGGTTCATTGAATTGACTAATTGTGCTTTGGCTTTAAGAATCTCAAAATAATTTCCAGATCAATCAGAATGGATTTGCTTGGGTCGATTTTGAATTCGATGGAAAAACCACCGGAAGTCGATGAAAAGCGGAAAGAGCAAATGAAAAGTTTGTGGCGGTTTTTGATTTATCGCTCCGTAAAAATGGCCCATTGATTTATTTTGTTGTTTGTTGTAGAACAAAAGGAGCAATTGGAAAAACAGAAAGCATACGAAAAACGTGAGATGGCCAAATTTCGAAGCTACACCGAAGAGCGAGTGAATCGATTCATGAAAGATGAAAACCGTAAATCGCTTCAATTCCAACCACTCAATCGATTTTACAGATCAATTGTGTAAGTCTAGCACAAAGATGAAAAGTGAACTATGGAATACAACAAAATTTAGAAAATGTGCTCTTAAAAATTAAGTCTTTTTCAGGCATGATGTTGCTCAAATTGCTGGCTTAACAGCCATAAGTTTTGGTATGGAAGATATTGATCGATACATAATCGTATACAAAAAGGATCACCCTCCGTCCGAAGATGAGATTTCTGCTCGACGAAATGGCGAAGAATGGAATACTGAAACCGCACAAAAATATGCTCAAAAGGTGGTTTGAATGATAATTTGTTATTTCTAATTCTCATGAGAATAATCCGGTTTTTTTATAACTTTCAGAGATTAGAAACAAAGCAATTGGAAGAAATGCAAGAGACGAAATCAACAGAAATCAAACCAAATTCTAATTACAAAGACAAATACGTACATTTGATCGGTCAAGAGGCAGCTGTTGAAGCAGCCAAAAAGACAGGAATGAATAAAAACTATGGATTCGGTGAGTTTGATTGCCATAAAATTGATGATTTCTTGATATATCCTTTTTTGAGTGCAAAATATTATGATTTTTCGATAGTTCCAAGTGAGAACAAACGAGATATGCGCACGATTGAAGTTGTGCAGGCCGATATTCAAGCCAAAAAGAAAATGAAACTGTCCCAAGCATCAACGTCCACAACTGAGAATGGAAACACTGAGTGAAATCATCAACAAAAACCTATCATAAAGATCCTATTTTATTTAAGACATACATTGTAAATACATTTCGGAAGTATTAACGACAAAATCGATGAATAAACGAATATTTGCACCAAAGAATACTGCACCCATTCTCTGTTTCAATTCATGAGTCACGATTTAGTTTCTATATTCGAACTGAATAGTTTTAATTTTTTTGAAAACGTCTCTAGGTAAAATTGTTAGTTGATTAACGGACAAATCTAAGGTAAATAAATAAGATAAATTATAGAATACATCGTATGCGATTTTCATAAGTATGTTATTCGACAGAACCAAAGTGTCCAGACTCTGACAATTAACTAAGAGAAGACTGAGTAACGACTCTATAGGACTATTTGAAACAAAAATTTTCTTTCTGAATGTTTTTTTTCGAACGCATTTATTGGTTTGTTAGTCACAAAAAAGTACAGGGCTAAGTAATGTTTTTCAGCATTTTGAATAGATGCCTAAATTAAATTTAAGGTCCCTTTTACGTTCAGTTCAGGTATACAACCCTGAAAATGCAGGGAATAGAAATATGTATAACATAATGCGAAGATTAACTAACTTCAATGGAAATATCTTAATTCTGAGCACATGTATGCTTTGAAACTTCAAAGAATTCCATTGTTTTTTAAAAATATTGAGAATTCATTTTGTTGTAGAGATAAAGTTGACTGAAATATTGAGAAGTGGAGTAAGTGTAATCCCGTTTTTTTTAAACTATTGTGTTGTATATCTGTTTTCCGAAGTTAGGTTCTGTTTGCCTGTGAAATTCTGGTGATTTAAGTTAGTCTTCATTTATCATTCAAACGAAAAGGATGCGAACTCACTAGATAGAAATATAAATCATCCGAAACAAACTTTTTTGTTAAGTCAGAGAGAGATTTGAAGTTGTTGATTTTCGAATTTTTCATCCAGCAACAGAGTTGTCAATTGAAAATGATTACAAATATCTGGTAAATCAAAAAAACACTTTTTTGCTAAATAAAAGATAAATATCGTTGATGTTTTCCTCAAAAATAAATTATTAATTTTTTTAAGAAAACTCAAACCAATTCCGAGTATTTTTCACAAAAATATTACAAATAATAATCTGGTTTTCATTAAAATCTCTTTTATTTCAGGCAGTTGTTGCTTGTAGCATCGATTTTCTGTTTCATACCATCATTGACATCGTATCGCGTTTATATTCATGATCAACATTCTACGTCCATAGACGGTAGAAATGTTTGTAAATGCCAAAATTTAACTAAAATTTATGTTTCAAATAGTCCTATAGAGTTGTTACCCAGTCTTGTCTTTGTTAATTGCCAGAGTCTGGACACTTTGGTTCTATCGAATAACAAACTTATGAACATCGCACACGATGCATTCTATAATTTATCTAATTTATTTACCCTAGATTTGTCCGTTAATAAACTAACAATTTTACGTAGAGACGTTTTCAAACCACTTATTAATTTAGGAGTGTTACAATTGAGTCGAAAACGAATTGAAATAATCAATTCAGATCTGTTTTTTCATAATGAGCATTTATTTAAATTAAACATAAGTTATAATAACCTGAAATCAATTGAACCAAAATCATTCAGCACGTTAAGATACTTGTTCTTTTTGAATGCATACAATAACCCTAATTTGAATAGCACTGATTTTTTCCATGAAATCCGATATGTTAATGGTATTATAAATGTGGCAAATTGTGGATTTTCACAACTTTTTATTCCAATGAATGTCTTCAGAATTTATGCACAGGGCAATAAAATATCTTATATTACAGCTCACGCTAATAGTACAATAAGATCTTTGTTGTAAGAACATAATAATTTTACCAATTTATCACTTCTTTCACCATTAGAAAACTTACACGACTTGCATATTGAATACAATGGCATTGATCATATTAATTTTATGGATCTTTCCAATTTAAAAAAATTAAAGGAACTTTTTATTGAATTGAATCCAAAACAAAATATTAACATCACTGAAATGAAAAAAAGTTTACCATCTCTTAGACGACTAACCATAACATCTCCTGATATAAGTATTGAAAAGCAAAAACAAATTTTAAATGATTTTAAAAAACACAAAATGGATATTCGCATTAATGATGAAGAATATTCTTCCATTCTTGATGAATTCAATCAGAGACAAAAAGAGCTGAGAAAGAAATACTTGTCAAAAATGTTTTGTTAATATATTTTGTTATTTTTTTCGTTGTAAAAAAAGTAAAAAATAGATAGTTCATATTTAAACACACGTGTTTTCAATATTTTTGCAACGAGTTTTATTTTGTTGCCTTTGGCATTGCAAGTTGTTATGTTTATTTCAATTAAATTATAAATGATAGAATGCTGATTCTTAAAATTTATTATGTGTATTATGTTAGTTGTACTTGTCGATTTATCAACATTTGGCATTGATTCTTTTATTTAAAAATGTCACTTCAATCTATGTCAGTATCAGTCTAAATGAAACCAGAGTCTAATAAAGTACGAAGAGATTTGGTTTTTAAGACCAGAAAAGTTTCAAAGTATAACAAGTTCACAAGTTGATTCCAGCATTTATTGCATTTTTTTTCGTCGAGCTAAGCAGCGCTGAAAATTTATTTGCTCCCAAGCCGGGATTGTACGAATTGTGGGAAAGTAATTTTAAACACCGTTTCCAGCATATTCATCCAGAGTCAGCGCACAAAGAACTTTACAAAGAGTTGTTATCGTGCGATAATACAATGGCTGTATTATTTAAAACAAGCTCAACTAATAGTAATAGCCTGTTAGATAGCTGCTTTTGTATTGAAAAATACCTCAATTCTGTGGAATCGATTGTGGCATTCAATGTTACTGGACATATTGCACGATGGGCGTTAAAGTACTTAGAAGACACACCACAATGCTGGATTTTTATGAAGCAGCCATTGCATTGCAGATTATTCGATATTGATCCCACAGGAAGCAAGGTGACATGTCTGCAGTATTTCGTAGACTTTCATAGCAATTATGAACAGAGATTAATATCTCCGCCATTTTTTATGTCAGCCATTGAAAAATCACATCATCTCAGATTCGTTCAAGATTTTATGAATTGAATTAATTCATTCTCTATTTTTGAATATTTTTTTTATACAATATAAAAACATGAGAGAAATAATAAATGATTTGATAGCTGTTGGACAAAACATGAAGACATCAAGTTCTTTGATTTTTCTCTCCCCCTCATTTGTTTTCATCTTACACAGCTAATTCTTGCAGTTGTAGCATCAACTCCTTCGATGCCAACTTGGTCCAGTCTTTTCACAAAATGTAACAAGCACGCAAATGACTTTCATTTTCGTTGTTTTTCCTCTCGTTCTTCTCATTCCTTTTCGCATTGAACAATACAGAGAAGCTAAAAAGAAGAATCCAAAAGCTGCGGCGAGTCTTATCCATTTGAATCGACCGTCTCTGTTCAATCTCTTTCTTCTGTGCGCAGCACAATTTTTTCACTCACTTCGAAAAGAATCTTTTTTCCGTCCAACTGAAATTGAATGTTTTCATATGACCTTTTACGCGGAAAGCGTTAAAAATGGCAAACGAATATTTTTCATCGATCCAAAGCAATTTATGAGGCGCCGAAATGGATAAGGTAATTAAATTCATGAATCCAGCTGTATTTCCAAGTCAAACTCGAATTGTTCTTGAGTTTTCCAATACCGCACAATATGTGTCGAATATGATGAAATGCGACGAAAAAGTTTCTTAATTCTGCGCATAGTGCTCACGGGAGCCTAACATTTGATTCTGTTTTAATTCCAAACTCTGAGAGAGAGAAAGGAGAGAGAAGAGAGAGAAGAGAGAGAGAGAGAGAGAGAGAGAGAGAGAGAGAGAGAGAGAGAGTAAGAAATGTCGATTCCATCGATATCATATCGTCGGTGTGGCTAAGACTAGTTTTACGGTCAAGGTAAAAAAAAACACCACTACTGTGGTGTGCGGATTTTAAGGGGAAAAGCCCCATTTACTTGGTAGAATTAAGATTAATTTGTAGACTTTAAACATGTCGAATAAAATCGCCGTATATGCATAGTAAGATAGATTCAGTATCATATTTGTACAGTTGGCACATACCTATCATAAAGATTTCATTCTATTTAAGACATACATTGTAAATACATTTCGGAACTATTAACGGCAAATTCGATGAATAAACGAATATTTGCACTTCAAAAGACTGCACCCATTCTCTGTTTCATTTCATGAGTCACGATGAAGTTTCTATATTTGAACTGAATAGTTTCAAAATTTGAACAATGAATGTGCTTCAAGTTCAGTCTGGCAACACTGGCAGCTTGACAATTCCAGCGGAATGACAGTTTCACAACTGATTAGTACAAGTGAATTTCATTCGGCACGTGTATACAAGAGCATATTTTCTCTCATAAATAACATAACAGTTTAGTGAAAAATGGGGAAAAAATCAAAAGCGAATAATTTGGGAAGGTCGTTAATTCGTGATCGATTCAATCGTGGTTCACGTCGAACTGTCGACAACAATTCAATGGTAATTATTTTCCCTGTCTAAATTGTTTGCATTATCTTGTTTATACTTGAATCGAGAAGTAACAAATTGAAATTCCTTTCAACAGTTGCACACGACAGAAATTCAGGATGGTTACGATTGGGGTCGACTGAACTTGCAGTCAGTCACAGAAGAATCATCTTTCCAGGAGTTTTTGCGAACGGCTGAATTGGCCGGAACTGAATTTCAGGCGGAAAAATTGAATATTCAATTTGTCAATCCAAAGTGTAACGTTGGTTTATTGTCAAAATCGGAGCGTGAAGCGGCCGAGAAGAAGCACGTTGATAAGAAGGATCTGTTGAAGATCCCACGACGTCCAAAATGGACGGCTGAAACGACCGCCGAAGATTTGCATACACAGGAAAATCAGAGTTTTTTGGAATGGCGCCGTGGTTTGGCTTTGCTTCAGGAAGACGAAGGTCTTTTGATGACGCCATATGAGAAGAATTTGGAATTTTGGCGTCAATTGTGGCGAGTGGTGGAACGAAGTGATGTTATTGTTCAAATTGTCGATGCTCGTAATCCATTGCTATTCCGGAGCGAAGATCTCGAAAAGTATGTGAAAGAAGTGAGTGAAGACAAAATGAACATGATTCTCGTAAACAAAGCCGATTTCCTAACAGAAGAACAACGTGTGATTTGGGCCAAATATTTTGATGCTGAAAATATAAAAGTTGCATTTTATTCCGCCACACTTGCGACTGAAGAAAACAATAAATCACTTGAAGCGATTTCGGAGGAGGAGGCTGACAGCAATCTCGAAGTGGACAGTGAAGATGATGAGGATTCGAACGATTTAAAGGATTCCAAAGATTCAAAGAAACAGAATATTTCAGTTGAAAGTTTAAAAGAAGTCACCAATGAAATAGCCAAAGCAGTGAATAGGGCTGAAGCGCAACTTGAAATTATTGAGAAAAAACTGGGCATCCACCATTTGAATGATCCAAAAATTCTGTCACGTGCTGAATTAATCGAATTATTCCGGAATATTCATAAAGGTAAAAAAGTTACAGATAACATGTCGACCATTGGATTGGTTGGATATCCAAATGTGGGAAAGAGTAGTACAATCAATTCGATGATGATTGAAAAAAAAGTGTCCGTTTCGGCGACGCCTGGCAAAACGAAACACTTTCAAACATTGTATTTGGAAAAGGATATTCTTCTGTGTGATTGTCCCGGTTTGGTGATGCCCAGTTTCGTGCTGACTAAGGCCGAGATGATTTTGAATGGAATACTACCGATTGATCAAATGCGCGATCATGTTCCAGCTGTGAATATTCTTTGTACACAAATTCCTAGGTATTATTCCTTATTTTAATAGAAATGAGTAACTCTTTCATCCATTTTGGAGGTGAATTTGACCGTAGTTTCACCCACAATTACCGTTCAAAGAGGACGAAATTCGGCCGGGCTTGGTTGGATGCTTGAATTTCATTCTATTCAAACGGTAGGAATGAGTGAAATTACGCTCAAATCGGCCCCAAATATATGCCAGGAAACGGCTGTATTTTAATTAAAAAAATTTACTTGGGTAAAGGCATACGTTGGAGGATAAATATGGTATTATGATTGCTAAACCTCAAGAAGGCGAGGATCCAAACCGATCACCATATTCAGAAGAACTTCTGCTTGCTTATGGATGTAAGTTAAGAAACCTTTAAATAGTTTTCACAAATTTCTTGTTTGATAATTGATTAAAAAGTTCTTTTCTAAAATATTTGAAATAGATAATCGAGGTTTCATGACGGCGCGAGGCCAACCAGATCAATCACGATCCGCTCGTTATGTGCTCAAAGATTATGTAACTGGGCGATTGTTATTCTGTCACGCCCCACCGGGATACAAGCAAGAGGAATTCCATACATATGCGCCGCGTGTTCGTAAAGAAATGTCAGAGGATCAATTGCCAAGTCAACAGCAACGTGCGATGCGTGTAAGTTGAGCGATGTAATTTATCGAAATTCTATTCAATTTATTGAAAAGTGTCCATTTTTTTCAATAATACCGAATTTTCTTCTAGATTGACCATTCAAAAACAACCAAGGATATAGATAACACATTTTTCGAGGAAAAGCCGCGTGTTGCCTATATAAAAGGCAAAACAAATTTGACTCACGTTAGAGGCTTGGCAAAAGAAAACGATGCATCATCAGCGTCATCGGTCAGTGGTTCCGTTCAAAGTTTAAATACCGTTCACACGATGGAAAAACCGTGGCGTCACCAGAAAAAAGAGAAACGTGAAAAACTCCGAAAGAAATTCGCTCATTTAGATCAGCATTAAACTCAATTTTAATTTAAAAAAATTATGATTTTCTAGATTTAATTTGATCGAGGAAGAAAACAAACGTTTTTTTAAAATTATTTGATTCAATTTGTTTCATTATTTGTTTGGTTATCAGTTTGTAATCTCTATGCCGTTTGCATCTGTGCACAATCAGTAGAAGAGAACACAATGCAAAAGAGATCTTTGGCTACTTGCTTCAAATTCGTGTAGCAACTCGTCGATATCGTTATCCAAATCATCGCTGGCAGTCAACTGCAAAGAAATTCAGACGTAGGATACATTTGTTTGTGTATAGTTTGGATTCCGATCTACATTCTGATTACACACTTACCATAGCAATCAAATCACAGATCAAAAATGCCCCCATGGTTGCTTCTTCATGATTATCCTGAATGTCAATGTTTATAATATGCACTGGTCGATTATCTGCCGGGGGTTTGGATTCCATGTACTCAACGACCTAAAAAAAACAATTTCTAATGAATTACGGCATGAAAAATGAAAATTCAAAAATGAATCGCCCCCTGCCTGGTCATAAACTCTCTCTTCGGCGGTGATAATTAAATCAAATTGTTCTGTGCAATGTTGGAATTTTTCCGGGCTTTTTTTTATCCTACGATTTCGATCCAGCATGTGTAGGAGACCGTTCTGTGTATAGCTGGTGAAAAAAAATTGTTTCAAATTACATTCGGAGGAACCACAAAATGGTGTGAGCAGAACTGTTTGGCATTACTATTGTTTGTCTTTGTTTGCGAGGTCATTGTAGATTTCATCGTATGTGAAGGCACCAAATTCATACACATTCGGTTTGTCCAATGCTGTTCCGGGCAATTTAACTTTTTCACCAGTGCCAAATGATCGCACTTTATATCCCTTTTTCGCTAGAAATCCATGAGCCTCCATCGAACGATTCATGTTTGATGAACAAATGACTGCAATTGATAGATCACTGACGTAACTCATCCTGAAACGGTTAATGCAGCGTGTATTATCGCTAAAATCTCTGATCCTATGATGAACGATACTTGTTTATTGGCTCAAAAACCACACAACAATAAAATGAATGGGAAATTGAATGGTGAATATCTGTGGCTCAATGATTATAAGAATTATTTATTGAATTGATGCTGTCATGAGAATGTCTTATTTGACATTACTAAAAATCAACAAATTGTACTAAATTCGGTGACAACCCCAATGAAATCATTTGCCGATACTCAAACTCATGACATTTGTGTCAATTTGACGTTTGACAGAGAAAATAGAAATATACTTCACAAAACTCAAGCATTTCTCAACAACGCCAATCGATAATTCATCTTTTAAAAACAAAGAATGCTTTGAAAAAATTTGAATATCGAAGAATTTGAAGCATTTTTTAATTTATTTTTCATTATGGCAACAAGTAAGTGACCAACTAACAATTAAATCTCAAGTTTTTAATGAAAATAAATTGATTTTTGGTTTGATAACCTGCGAATTGCATTTGATTTTTCCTTCCTCGACAATTTTCAGATAAATTATCGCATTTGGTGGGCGATTATCAATCAGATAGCGACAATGATGACACAAATCACAAACTTCACAATACAGATACTCGTACGACAGGTAAGTTTTTTTTAGCGTGTTTCAAAGGATGTGATGAATTTATTGTTATTCGTTAAACTAAGGAGCATAAATCAAAACAATAGTTAAAAACAAAAGAATTTATTAAAATCCATGAAAAAAAAAAACAATTCATTAAAATCATTTCGATTTGATGTCATCGGACCAACGGAAAAAATTATGTTGATACATTTCGAATATTTCTGGTTATCCTTCGGTAGATTGGACATTGTGTACGGATGCAAGTTCGGGCCATCCGTATTACTGGAATATTGTAACAAAAGAAGTGACATGGGAAATACCCATCGAATACAAACATTTCTTAGATCAAGCCTTGTTAAGCGAACAGACTTCAAAGAAATGGAGCATATGCTATACCGATGATAATGCACCATATTACTTCAATGAAGTGACGCGTGAGATATCGTGGGAGAAGCCGGCCGATTTTGCTGAAATGACAAACAATAATTGGAGCGGGAGTGATTCGGGGCACACGAAAACCGGTGATAAGGTAAGCGTATCGAATAGGATCAAAGTAAATGAATTGAAGGCCTGTGAGGATACAATTCGCACTGAATGCAAGCCAAAAAAAAGAACTACAAGAGACGGTAAAAATTCCGCTTTTTGTTAGTTTTTCATGATGCTTTCAAAAAGTTTTCAATCTGAGGCCTCGCGCACTACATTTTGCGCTGATTTTTTTTCGTGATGAAAATGCTTGCTAGAGTCTTTAATGTTACATCATTATTAAGATTCGCGAGCAGCTGATTTGAGTTTTTTTTGTGAATGGTATTTGCTTAGCATTTCTTAGCATTTACATTCGATGAAACAGCATTTAAAAACAATGACCGTGCGTACTTCAGAAAAAAAATTATCCATAAAAAACTTCTTTTGTTTCAGTTAAGTCGTGCAAATACCAACATAAAATTGAATCTGGTGCCAGAATATAACAGCGATGATTCGGACGATGAGGGCTCGAAGGCGTCGGAAAAGCCGTTATTTCCATCGTCAAACAATAGTAATCAAGCCACCAATCAGTCAATTAAAGCAATTGTGATTTCGAATGAATTGAGTTCGGTGAGAATTCAGCCGAACCCCCAATCGCCCAGCTCACCAAAGAAAGCGGAACCGCCGTTGCAAAAGGAGAAACCCTCATTTGCAAGCATAATCACGGGTGGTCGCAGTCCACAACATGAGACGGTAGACCATCAATTATACACGAATCAAAACGCCGACGAAGCTTCAACGCGATCTGAAGAGAATCGCAGCGAAACAGAACTTCTGTCACAGAAAACGTTTCAACGAAAGCGAAGAATCGAATTTAATGTTAGTAGTACGCAGACGAAGCGGCCGAATCTCACTGTAGAAACGAATAGTGAGCAAGTGACAGATGCTGGAAGTACAATAACCAGTCTGCGGAATAAATATAACAACTTTCAAAAAGGCGAAGCGGAATTCACTGAAAAGCCGCCATCAAGCGGATCCGACGAGAGCGAAGTCAAGCGAAATGTAACGGTTGATGAAATTAGAGATGAGCAACAACTCCTCGAAGCCAAATTGAATTTCTTATGCCAAGGACGAGCAGACGTTTCACCTGTTCAAATTATTCAAATTCAATTACAAGTAAGTACTATCCTGTTGGCTAAAGCACAAAAAAAGTTTTTTTTTACGATATTTTTTCTTTAGGAAATAAGCACGAAACTCTAGGAAAATTAAGTTAAAACGTTGTTATTGCATCAATATTGTTAGTTGCATTCGTTTAACACTTGTCATCTTCATAGAATTTCCATCCGAAATTCTAGCAATCATGTTTAACATTTCTTTTTCAATTATTATCAGGCGTTAAACGCGGCACACGTTGCTGAAGCGCTACAATCGGACTATCTGTTGGAATGGATGACGAATATCTCAAACGACTTGATAAAATTGGAAAGTGATGCTGCGCCGAGTGGCTGGAAATGCTTGTGGAATCGGTACGTAAACAATAGGAACTTTTTCATAATTTCAGGTTTATCTCACTGCAATTCAATTGCCACCTTGATTCACCGCTATCCCATTCAATCGTGTTGATTTTTACTTTCATATATCAATTCATCTGTATCATTACATTTTCTTTGTTTGTCGCATCTTATCAATTTGATCTGTTTGCTCACTCATTGAGATTATTTTTAAATTAGAGATGATTTATTATGGACGCTATAGAAAATAGTCTTTATATCATGCGATACGAAGTGTGTAAATTAAAATGATATCATCGAAGTGATTGCCATTGTTTTGTAAACGTAATCTCAGTAGACTCAAAATAAATCGATTTTTTTCGGCGATAGCTTGAATACTCGATACGATGTCTACCGTTTGTTTTTATTGATGTTGTTGTTGAATTTTGAACTTTCAAAATTGAATTGATACGGCGTCGGCTGTTGACCCTCGTTGGAGAATTGCTTCCGTTTGGTTCTGCCCCTTTTTTTTTTGTTTCATCGTAATTTTTTCAGCAAAACAATGAAATGAGCGTGAAAGAGGAAGACTGTAAACAATTCTGGATAACTAATGCTCACATCTCTAAATCAATGTAAGGATTTTTGTCAATTTTCATCCAAAAATAAATCGAAATTTCACCCTGGGTAAGGTAAATATTTTTTTTTCTGTTAATTGAACGATTTTTTCGGAATGGAACTAATGACACTTTGATTCGTTTAGAGATTGCGATTTTTCCTACGTCTTTTGGATACGATGGTGTACGTCAGCTGTTGTAGAATTCTTGATCAATTATTTCTAAGATTTTTCACAAATCAGAATCTTGTTTAACTCATTTATTGAATGCAACAACAAAAAACACAACAAATTGTGAAGGAAAGTTTCTGTACGGTTCGTTTGTGTGGTATAATTTTAGGGAAAAGGCGCAGTACTGCTATGAAAACGTGACGACGGGAGAAATCAAATGGGAATATCCTGAAGATCAACCAAATGAGCCTTCAGCACAGGATGATGAAGATATAGCAGACGATGCCATGGACATATGCACAACTCCACCGCCTAATGAACACGAGGACCTTTCATCCGCGTGCTATCAAAAAAGTGGTAAGAAATTAAAATCATCTCCTTTTTATTTCAAGCCACAAATTATTTCAAATTTATATCAAATTATAGTTGGTTATTGATATATCAAATTTTCACACACAAAAAAATGTGCATTTTCATTATATAGTTGATATCGTTACTCCGCCACCACCAGCTTGGACCAGCGATACGCTTAAAACCAATGTTGTACGTATGATCATGAACTGACATTATTATTATAAGAATAAAAATTCTTGGTCACTTTTTTTCTTGTCAATTTCACTTAAATTGCATTTCTTCATTTGCTTTCATTACAGGAACAACCATTGGCTGATGAGCTGGCGTCATTCTATTCAGATATAGCAAAACTGAATCCCGAAACAATGAATGAAGAAAATTCCTGTGATAAACCACCAACAAATCCAGATCCATCGGTTTCACCGGATAATTCGAATGCCGATGCTGACGACAAGAAAAGGAAGAAGAAGAAAAAATTGAAAAAACTGGAGCCATGGCGATCGGGCAACTTGGAAACATGGATTAATAAATGGCAGAAAGCGCAAAAAGAACTTGATGGATAAATAAAAGAATCTGACGAAATTGTCTGTTTATATTTATATTGTGACTGCAATTATTATTACCAAAATTCTTGATTGAAAATTGAAATAAATGATTTTTAAAACAAAACAATTTGGCCTTGGATTATTGAAAAATGTCATCGATTTTATCTAGAATCTGCCCAGAAAACCGAACAGTTCACAATGTAATACATACACTACGACACGTGCACATTGGATACGAAATATATCGGCTACTTTTGACAGTTGCCGTTCAGTCGACGTTAATGACATCTAAAGTTGTCAATTGAATATCATGGTTTATTTATCATTTAAAGTTTATTAAAAAGGCTTGAACACAGAAGCAATTGTATTGTGATTGAGTGTTCATTCAATGGGAATAAGCAAACGAACAATGAGAACAAGTGCACATCGTATGATTTTTTCTTATTGAAAGAGTGAATTGTGCAACTGTTAATCAATGTTTGATTCAATTGACCGTCGAAATTTAAGAGCCACACACAAATCCATATCGAACTCAAATGAATGGTTACTAATGTTTTGTCGTATAATTAATTGTAAATCGCGCACGATTTTATTCTCACAATTTGTAGATAACGAAAGTAGCAGTAGAATATAAAAAAGGTGGATCCGCTCGTTTCGACTTTGGTCGCTTTGTGTTGTATCATTTTGTCACAGTGATGTGTGTTGGGCGCTCACAATTGTTGGAATATCAACAGTCTTCACAGTGATTCTGTTTTGATTATTTATTTGATTGAATTGAAATTAAATGTTTAGTCGGTGTTGCTATTCTAGCAAATGTGCACGCCTTATTCAAAAAAGTTAATATTTTCTGTTGTTTCGTCTCGATTGAATAGTGCTGTGCATGTAAAAGTGTGTGTTCTTCTGGTAACAATTCGGTTGCTATGATTGATTCATGCAAATTCATTGCCACATTTAGGAATAAAACTAAATTATTTTTGTTGGAATGAATCATTCGATCATAAACACCCGGCACATTTAACACTTAGGGTTGTTTAATTGACTTATCATTGACTGCAATTTCCTACGAAGTAAACATAGTGAAAAAATATAAAACTATTCAGGTTAGCTTCGAAGGTTCGAATCTCAATGGAGATTTAGCAGCGTAAACCACACGGAAATCTACAAATATTGATTACGTAAGTAAAAAAAATTGATGGAAAAATTAAAATCATCCGCTGTTCCTTCCGAGCCAAAAATTATATTAAAATCAAATCAAATTAGATTCAAGTTAAGATGGAAGTTTATATTTTATGACATCTAGAGACAAGTGCTCTTAATAAATAGACAAACATCGACTTTTGAACACATTTTTTATTGAGCAAATCATTTCACAAACACGAACCGTCTGAGTTCAACAGGTTGATATTTTGAACGTTAGGTTCCGGCGATATGACAACAAGCATATGTTAAGACGATAAGAAGCGCCACCAAAATAGCGAACGAAACTACTGAGCAAACGTTGCTATGCGCCTTTGCAAATCTATTCTATTTATTGCTACTTTATATGAGTTTTTTTCTCGAAATGGCACTTTGAATATTTGATTTTATTTCTGCCACATATCTACAAGTCGATTTCTTATTTTTTCGATTCCAAACTTTTCGTTTCATTATTTTCTCGTTTTCTCATATTTTCTCATTTTCTTTTCTATTTTGGCCTGTCTCTATGAACTCTTCAATTGAAATCAAAGCCCATGGGCTTTATGCATTAATATGGCAACAATTTGATTGATTCTTTTAAATTAAACTTCATATCAAGGCATTTGAGACAACGCATACCACCAACTGTTGCTGTTTATTTATGAGTTGAGTGAATGAAAACAAAAATAAATATTAAAATTATCATATTGCAGTTCAATCATCAACAATTACTTTGAAACAATCACGCTTAATCATGAATAATCGAAATCGAATGATAACTCGTCTGATTTATTTGACTGGAATTTCTGAAATGTTGCTTTTGATTCAACTCGTTCTTTTCTATCCATGCGTTTGCAATTCACGTTCACGATTTCTCTATATAATTGTTATGGACTTGTGCTTTCGCCGAATAATCACGATTCAATGTGATTGCTTGATTAGTCGACATTTTTGCCAAGCGAATTGAATTCATTTCTGTTTCTTTGCACATAAAGAATTTTTTTCAGTCAATTCGAATCGAAACAATTAGTAGTTCAGTGAATTTGCTGGAAAAAATGTATGTTTTATGTAAATATTAAATGCATTCCAAATACTTGATCACACTTCATAATATTTTTAGCAATTTCATGTAATCCAGACGCTATAAATCAATTTATTTGGGCAAAATCTGTGAAAATACGACATTGACATCTGATGCGACCAATGTTATTCAGAAGTTTGATATGTGTTTTGAGATTTGTTAGCAGCTGGCGATAAAGGGCACTACTTTTTTGTCACGCAAGAGCAGCAGAGAAGAATTCTGAAGCTATTATCAAGTTCAGGTCAAGTTTTTTTTATGGAAATGTGAAATGATCGACGAAACAACTTTTTCAAATGGTATCAATATTATCAGCAATAGCAAAGAAGTTTACGCGATTCCATTCTTCAATTGAAGAAAAAAACAAAATGAAAAGTCCCAATCGCAAAAGTGTGAGTTATGTTACCAAAAATGCTTGAAAAATAGCATCAACACATCAACCGACATTGAACTACAATGTCTAATGCTGAAAATCAAAACATTTCTATATCAATTTCGTTGCATTGAAAGTGACGACAAAAGGTGACATGCTCGTCATCTATCCTAAAATGAAATGAATTGTTTGTAATTTATTAAAATGAACATGCCAACCATTGAGGTGGATGATAACCGATGTATTTTTGCTATGGTCTAGTGAAGATTCGGTCTGTTATCAATTTTCAATGAATTGATTTCGATGTTGCATTGATCTTATGAGCAACATTATCTACAGTCATAAGTTCAGTTCTTAAGCGCACACCGAATTGGATTCATCATCTTC
The DNA here is from genome assembly GCA_028476595.1 of Obolodiplosis robiniae. NCBI lineage: Eukaryota > Metazoa > Arthropoda > Insecta > Diptera > Cecidomyiidae > Obolodiplosis > Obolodiplosis robiniae. The sequence continues at coordinate 4,264,989 of CM052015.1, read as the reverse complement.
AGAAACGAGATGAATTGTTGTGCAATTGTGAAAGAAAACTTGACAAATTCTTTCGACTGAATATAGAGAATTGTGCTGAAGTGCGGAATAAAAGATATAAAAATAGTGATTCGTGATTTTATGGCAGATATTTTTGGATGATTCATCTGCAGCGGAAGAATTATGGAGTACTTAAAGAGTAAAGAGCTGCCAAGAAATCCAAGGGAAGAGGCGAACTGCTGCCAATACCTCTGCTTTTGGTATGTTTTCTCATTTATAATTTGAATTGACGATGATTGATATGATGCACCTCATTTTTTCAATTATTCTCAATTTCAAGTTTTCTTCCGTTTTAGTGTAATTTGTTGATTAAGTTGCTTTCTTTAATATGAGTTTTGTGCTTTTAAATTTGTATTTTTTTAATAATTTTTTTACTTTACGCTTTTTACGTTGAAAACTTTTTGATTGAATATTCTAACAAATATTTCGATTTAAATACTTCTTGCAGTTGGGTATTCCCCATTTTCCGTAATGCTCGTAAGACAGATTATGATCAGGGTGACCTATATAGACCGTTAAGTAGCCACAAGGCTGACTATCTTGGCGACAAACTGTGTATGGCCTGGGAGGATGAAGTGGCGCTGCAGAAAATTAAAAACAAGACACCGAGCCTTCTACGAGTGGTTATGCGGGTTTTTGGTTTTGAATTCCTACTCTTGGGATTATCTTTATTTTTTTTGGAATTTTTGTTTCGGTAAGTGCTCAGTTTGTTCATTTTCCTTCGAAAAAAATAAAATTCTTTTTGATGAAACTTAAAAAAGCAAACATATATACAATACTTCAAAACTTCAAAGTTATTTTTGAATGATGTTAAAAGAAAATCTCAGTTGGTTCTTTTTTACACACATTTAAACTTTTTCCAACAGCGTACTACAACCGGAATTTCTTGGGCAATTGGTGCAGTTCTTCAGTGGGCAGACCCACATACAAATTCTGAATGAAACCGTCGGTGCTGTTAGTGCGAATGCAACAGAAACAATCACCGAAACGAAGCCTTTCATTTTTGGAATGCTGTTAGATGCTATTAAGGAACGATTTCCAAATTATTTTGGCGAAAGGACCGAGGCATATTTCTATGCAACGGCTGTTGTGTTGGCTAGTGCATTCAATGTGATGCTAATGCATCCATATTTGCTCGGTCAAATGCATTTGGGTATGAAAATGCGAGTAGCCATGTGCAGTATGATCTATCGAAAGTCTTTGCGATTGAGTAAAAATGCACTAGGTGAAACGACAATTGGTCAAGTGGTGAATTTGCTTTCGAATGATGTTGGCCGTTTGGATATCGCCATTATTTTCTTGCATTTTCTCTGGGTCGGACCACTCGAAACTCTCGTAGTTACTTACTTGATGTACAGAAAGGTAGGCCATATCAATGTTTGTCTGGCCGCATTATGGTCAAATTGCTGGGAAAAAAAATGCTTATCTCTCTCATTGAATTCGATTGACAGATTGGAGTATCGGCGATTTTCGGTGTTGTTTTCATGTTATTATTCATCCCATTCCAAGCATTTATGGGCAAGAAGACCTCAACTTATCGCTTGAAAACTGCATTGAGGACGGATGAACGTGTTCGATTGATGAACGAAATCATCCAGGGCATTCAAGTTATCAAAATGTATGCATGGGAAAAGCCATTTTCAAAATTGGTTGAACATACTCGACTCAAAGAAATCAATATGATAAAAAAAGTTTCGTACATTCGTGGTATATTGTTATCGTTCATCATGTTCACGACCCGCGTGTCAATCTTTATCAGTTTAGTTGCATTTGCCCTCCTTGGTGATATAGTGACAGCCGAAAAAGCATTCGTTATCACCGCTTATTATAATTTACTGCGAACAACAATGACCGTATTCTTCCCGCAAGGAGTTGGCCAGCTTGCAGAAGCACTTGTGTCCATTAAACGTATTCAAAATTTTATGCTGTTCGAAGAGATGCCCGATAAGCCGGAAGGAACATTTGCTGAGAGCTCATCATCGTTGGAAAGTAGTAGCGATGACGATCATGATCTAACACAAGAAGAGCTGGACAAATTGGCCAGCACACATCTCTCTCAAGCCGGCGTTATCATGAAAAATGTGAAAGCACGCTGGAACGAAAATTCCACTGATTACACATTGGACAATGTTAATTTGAGAGCACAACCGGGAACATTAGTTGGTATGCAAACGAATGATTTTATTACCTACTTCATCTGTTCTTTCTTTCTTTTTTCATTGAATCGGGAGTGAAAATAAAATTCGATTAGATTATAGCGAGTATTGAACTTTTCTAATATTTGTTTGTTTCATTCAAATGCAGCTGTAGTCGGAACAGTTGGTGCTGGAAAGTCCAGTTTATTCCAAGCGATCCTTGGTGAACTGCCACCAGAATCTGGATCAATTACGGTCAACGGAGTAGTTTCATATGCTGCACAAGAGCCTTGGCTTTTCACAGGTATACGAGATAATTCAATTACTAAATGCTTGAAAACACATGATTTAAATAATTATTATCGAAAAAATTTAAATGAAAATTTTCTAAAAATTCATATTAATCGGTAAGAATAAATCTGACCTCCAAACTTCATACAAAACAATACTGAAACATCAAAATATTTGAATATAACTGTACAACAAGCCATAAAGTGTACATAAATCTGCAACATATAGATTGTCAAAATAAAAGTGCAACATAAAATTTGATTAATGTTTGGAATTCAGTATGGAAAAATTGCATCAAGATAAATATGAAAATAAAAGTGAAACAAAATTTATGTTTCACGTTTATTTTCAATCTATCCATGTTTCATTATTATTTTGAACGCGTTTTATGTTTCACTATTATTTTGATCCAACTTTATGTTTCAGTTTTATTTTGTATGAAGTTGGGAGGTCAGATTTATTCTTAGCGATTCTTATTTACTTTCTGTCCAATGAAATAGGTACCGTTCGATCGAATATTTTGTTTGGTCAACCGTACGATCGGGAGCGTTATCGCCAAGTTGTCCGAAAATGTGCCTTAGAGCGAGATTTTGCATTGCTACCTCATGGCGATCGCACAGTGATCGGAGAGCGTGGTGCGAGTTTGAGTGGCGGACAAAGAGCTCGTGTTGGTTTGGCTCGTGCATGCTATCGTAAAGCAGCTATCTACTTGCTTGATGATCCATTGAGTGCCGTTGATACGCATGTCAGTAAACATCTATTCGAACAATGTCTTCGTGACTTCCTGAAGGAGAAGACTGTTATTTTGGTAACACATCAACTTCAATTCCTGCAATATGTCGATCAAATTGTTATTTTATCGAATGGTCGCGTCGAAGCGGTTGGATCTTATGACAATTTAAAAGATCGTGGTTTAGATTTTGTGGAGATTCTAGCTGAAACTGGCAAAGACGAGACAGGAAGTGAAAGTCAATTGAGTCGATCAAGGTCGGGCAGTCGTAAAGGATTGAGCATTAGCAGACGCAGCAGTTTTGGCAGCATGTATTCTTTGGAAGAAGAAGCCTTGCTCGAGGAAAGTCCCATGGAAGTTGAAGAAAAACGTGCCGAAGGCTCCATTGGCTTCGGAATTTACGCCAAATATTTCAAAGCAGGTGGAGGCTATGTAATGTTTTTGATCATGGTTCTACTCTGTATATTGGCTCAACTGCTCGCATCAGGCGGCGACTATTATATACAATACTGGTGAGTTCTATGTCAGAATCAGTAGGCCACCTTTCTCTCTCTCTCTCTCTCTCTCTCTCTCTCTATCTTTCGATAGTTTATATTTGTTGAAAATAATATAAAATATACAGAGAAATATCGTTTCTGCACTTTTCACAGCTGTATTTGACCATTCACAAACAATTTATATGGACCTGTGTGAATTTACAGAAAATATTGGACAGTACAGAACATTCCATACAAATTTTTTTTTTGAATGGTCAAATGCCAACTTTCAGCAATGAAAAGTGCGGAAAGAATATAAAACTTGAGAGCGATGTAATGAGGTTATTCAATCATTTTCACAGGGTGGAACAAGAAGAAAAGCTCATTCAAAAAAAGCAAAATGAAACCGATAACTTTATTCTGGATGAAGAATTGCGTGTAACTGAGAGTAAATTCAATGATTTGATAGGTGGTGTTGTGAGCAGGGATAACGCAAAGTATATTTTCACTCTTACCGCCCTGATCATAGCAACCATCGTATTCACACTGATTCGAAGTTTCACCTTCTTTTCCGTATGTATAATTAAAATCAGAAAAAAAAAATATTATCTTTGAATTTTCTGCAAAAATGCTTGATAAGCTTCTTATCCAAGGATCCTTTTCAAAAATACTTTTCATTTAATCCAGCTTGCAATGAGAGCCTCTCGAAATCTACACAACACAATGTTCCAAGGTGTGACAAGAGCGCGAATGTACTTTTTTCACACGAATCCATCTGGTCGTATCCTTAATCGATTTTCCAAAGATATGGGTCAAGTGGATGAAGTATTACCAGCTGTTATGATTGACGTCATTCAAATTTTCTTACAATTGGGCGGCATTATTGTTGTTGTTGTAATCGTTAACTATTATTTCATCATTCCGACGGTTATTATTGGAATAATTTTTTACTTTTTGCGTGGCTACTATCTTTCTGCATCGCGGAACATTAAGAGAATCGAAGCAACAAGTAATCAATTAATTTTATTTGAATGAAAGTGTTGGACCAAAACCTGATTATACATTTAAATGTTTGCATACAGCTCGTTCACCGATTTATTCACACTTGAGCGCATCATTACTTGGATTAACAACAATTCGATCATTTGGCGCTCAACAGATTCTCATCAAAGAATTCGATAAAATTCAAGATAATCACAGTTCCGCCTTCTATTTGTTCATTTCAACATCGCGTGCGTTTGGCTTTTGGTTGGATATATTTTGTGTGTTGTACATTCTGATTGTTACGGTAAGTTTCTTCATATTTGGCGGCGAAGGAGGTAATGTTGGATTGGCTATAACGCAGGCGTTGGCGATGACGGGTAAATAGCAAAATTTAACCATATTCCGTATAATTACCAAATAATGACCAAAATAATATTCAAAAATAATTTTCAACAAATTTGCAACAGGAATGGTTCAATGGGGAATGAGGCAGGTATGCAAAGAAAAACACCATTCGATACATTTATATTTGATTTCATCGGAAATATCTTATTTCACCATTTCCACAAATTGATTTCAACGTGCCGGTAAAACATTTATCACTCGCGTTCTTAAAACAAGTGGCAATTATACTAAATATTCTGATTGAAAGTTTTTTTTTTAATAAATTCGGTGGAAAAAGGCAATTACAGAACATTAGCATGATATTGTTGTTTTTAAATACAACATGCATTATAAAAATACAAGCGATAGTTCATTTGTGGAAATGTGAAACAAATTCTGAGTAATGTGAATATTATATATATTTATCCATGTGAATTTGTGGGTTGAAACAGAGTGCTGAACTGGAGAATACAATGACCGCTGTCGAGCGTGTCGTTGAATACGAAACGGTCGATCCAGAAGATGAATTGGAGGCAAGTGGCGACCAAAAGCCACCGCCAGAGTGGCCAGAACAAGGTGCTATCATTTTCGATAAACTTTCAATGCGATACTTCCCCGATCCAGCCTCTGATTTAGTGCTGAAAGACTTGGATTTCGATATTCTACCAATGGAAAAAGTGGGTTTTATAAGACTGTCAATACGACCAATCAATTTCAAAATACGAATTAAATTTGCTTCAATATTTGATAATAAATAATTAATTTGATTGAAATATTCAATAGATTGGAATTGTTGGACGAACCGGTGCTGGTAAATCATCGATAATAAATGCATTATTCAGACTGTCTTATAACGATGGTTCAATTATAATCGACCAGAGAGACACAAATCTAATGGGACTTCACGATTTACGAACGAAAATATCAATTATCCCACAAGAGCCGGTGCTATTCTCGGGTTCGATGCGATATAATTTGGATCCGTTCCATGAATACACTGATGACAAACTGTGGTCAGCCCTCGAAGAAGTCAAATTGAAGGATGCCGTTCGAGATATGCCCGGCGGATTGCAAGGCAGAATCACCGAAGGTGGATCGAACTTCAGTGTAGGACAACGTCAACTCATTTGCTTGGCTCGGGCTATCCTTCGTGAAAATAAAATACTTGTGCTCGATGAAGCGACGGCAAATGTTGATCCGCAAACAGATGCCTTGATTCAAACAACAATACGAACAAGATTCGTAGAATGCACCATTCTAACGATTGCACATCGTTTGCATACGATTATGGATTGTGACAAGGTCATGGTAATGGATGCCGGCCAACTGGTTGAATTTGCCAGTCCGTACGAACTTCTCAACGATCCAACGGGAAACAAAGTGTTCTACGGAATGGCCAAACAAACGGGCCGCGCCACATTCGAATCACTTTGCAAAATGGCGGCCGATGCTCATCAAGCCCGAAAAGATAAATAAATGCTCGGAGACCTTACCAAAATACAAACCCATTAAAAAGCTGCCTTCGTCAAACTTAAACTAGTAATTGTAGGAATTATTGTTATTTCTAAGCACAATTATATATGTTCAACCAAGTGTTTTTTGTTAGTATACATTAAATTTAATCAGATTTAAAGAAAAATATCGTTTTGATATGTGTATCGATTGGTGGCCACCATTGAACTGGTGCTTCGAATGAAATCAAGTGCTAAATAATACCTCACTCAATTTTGACACGTGTTTATTGCCGTTGAGCTAATTTTATGGATTTGTCTGGCCAATCTATGTTCAAATAACAATAAGCATCTCTAGCGTGCCTTAGAATTGTTTACAAAATAAAAATATGAAAAACACGAAGCGAAATATGTTGTTTGTTCTTTGATTTGTATTTTCCCAGTCCTCACACAACGACTGCAAACATGCGAACAAATATTTTTCCGATAGGAAAAAGATGAGAATTATCCTGTAAAAAGAGAAGTCTTAGCAGGCAATTCAATGTTAGACTCAATTAAATTTTAGAAAAAACAATCGACCATTTGAAATGAGAAGTAAATTATTTTATTTATTTTCAGGTTATACGTCAGATTACAGTCATACATGTTCATACGAAAAAATTTCATAGAGAAAGACTTATTTGATAGAGAAACATAGAAAATTCTTTGAATATTCTTGCAAATGTCTTTTTTCCAATTATCGTTTTTGTTTTCCGCTTTTTTAGGTCATTAATCTAAGGGATTATTTATTATTTTTATCTACTTTCTAACATCTAACATCATCTGAATCATTTTGTTTTAAATAAATTAAGACATTATAATACATAATTTTAATTGTCTGACTATCATTGTTTCTAAAAATAACGCAGCTCCGTTCGATCGGTATTTCCGTTGAATACCGTTTTTACAAAATTTAGCTTTAAATCATCAAGAAAATTCACGTTATTGCATGCGCGCCAGCAATAAAATAATAAAAGTTACATTCGTGACCTAACCAAGAAAGAGTGCATTCAAAAAAAGAAATTCGACATTCAGTCCCGTCCGGTTTCGGTTCGGTTCGGTTCGGTTCGGCTCAAACAATATTTAAACTGCACAGATTTTACCAACCACCGACGAAATGCAAACCAAAAAAAAGAGAATAGAACGTGCAGTGATCATGATTAAATAAATTAATTGAATGGGTGAGAATGAAAACCGACCTCCAACTATTGTGAAAATTAAAATGAGACGGTGCACCGATTTGACTACGTGTACTGACTACGCTATGCAAACTACATAGCGTAGTCTACTACGTGTACCATTGATTTTGTATGGCGTTTCACTGAGGAAATATTTAAAACAAAAATGAGACCCGGAAAATTTTTAAAACAAAAATCTGACCTGGAATTTTTGAAGAATAAAAATGAGATCGTGAGCATTTTGAGGATCAAAATGAGATCGAGAAAATTTTGAAATATAAATGTAGAAATGAGACCAAAAATGAGCACGGAAAATTTGAAGATAAAAATGGGACAACCGTTAAAAAAGTTCTGGGTCTCAGTTTAATTCTCACAATAGTAAGCGGTCGGTTTTCATTTTCACCCATTCAACTGAAGTGAATTTTCGTCATGGTAGCCTGATCGATTTAACTTAAATTACTTCTTTAATTCGAATTGATTCGCTAGAGTTTAGCGAATGACACAGTTTCTTATCACGTTTATGATTAATTGTGATATACGGTGTGACAAATTTGATGGCCAACATTAAAACAATGACTAAGATGACAGCGCCCATTGCAAGCAACAAAGCTGGTATCAATGAATCGTCTCGGGCAAGAATTGGAGTTCCAAATAGCCAAACAGACATTTCCAGGCGATGTTCAGCATTTCCATTCTCAACTTGGCAAAGATATCGTCCATAATTGTTTTTCTCAACCAAAGGAATTATTAAAAGTGCACCCACTATTTGATCGCCCTCTCTGTTGAAAAAAATTCAATTCAATTTATTGAAATATCGCAATGAGTTTCACATTGAATGAGATTCAAGTGTGAAGTAAATTAAGGGAAAATTCTGGAAAATTCAATAGGAAAGGGTAAAACGTAACTCACCTTCTGACCAATTCCTGTGTTTTAACACTTTCTAGAATGCCGTCGAACGCTCGATACCAAGAGATGAAATTCTTCGAGTCGGGCAATCGAATCGATCCGACGAATGCTTCACAATAAAAGCGCGCCTCGCTGCCGAGCTCCGCATATTGATCGTGCGGTTTGTATGTGGGCAATGGGGAATCCGGTAAACTCTCTGCAAATTAAATTTATAAGAGATCAAATTAAAATATGGACGCAATGAAAAATACAAGACTCATAAAATTGATCGATCCGAGCTGATAAAACCCGTTTGTTCACAATAATTGTGCTTCCTCTCATCGAAACGGTCATTCATTTTATTTAATTACCTTGGACAGTGAATTCGATAACATGTTCGGTTTTATGAGTATCATTGCGAATGACACATGTGTAATTGCCATTGTCGCTGATTGCTGCGTGTCTCGTATAAATCGTTTGGTTTTCTGCTTGCGGATAGAGAATTAAAGATGAAGACCACGGATATGGCTGTCCATTTTTAAACCTGCATAACGAAAGAAGAAAAAAAAAGCGATATAAATTAGTGTCACTTTATTTTGCGTTTTTTTTTTTCATGTTCATTTCTATAAATCCAACCAATTTGTTGTGATCATTCATTGGAACATTCTTCTGAAATGTGTAAAAATATCAATTTCGAATGAAATTAAATTCCGAGAACTGTAATGCTTTCGCAGTTTACGGCTGCCAATCGCGAACACAGCTGAAAAGCAAAATCGAAATAATTGTATGTGCTTCTGCCTCAGCTCACTTCAGTTGTGTTTCGTGCGAAAACACGAAATGTAATTTGCTCATTATTCGCTACGCCAACTATGGGAGGCATCTTGAACTTTATTTACATCATAATTTTGTGCAATTGACTCATATTCGAACATGTATGCGCGAAATCATGATGGATTTGGATGATCTGATGAAATCTACAATCATTTGATAATGGATTCAGCGAAGAGGATTCTTTTTTCGTGCGAGCTAATGCGTCCGTATTAGAATACTCTTGAAATGTTAATGCAATAAAGATGCACAACACTGAATGCATTTATTTTGCTGGTTTTTGTGGTCAGGTAATTGAAAATTATCATAGCTTCATCAACAATGTTGGTTGGAAAAAATTTCAAACACGTTTTACGGGCTGCCCCTTACAAAGTGATTTCTCAAGAAGAATACACGTAATAACAACGGCATCGGCCGCACACACACATACAATTCACATTGCGAAACCCCACAAAATTAGCAGTCTGTGAGTTATAAATCATTTTCTTGTGCATACAATTCGCTATAATCACATAATTGTGCTTTGCGAGTTAGCTGAATGTTTGGCCTCTGCATTTCTGAGTGCGCACAAACGAAAATTACGCAAATCTACTCTTCTCGGAAACAAATTATACATTAAATCCATTGATCGAAACGAAAAACAAAACGACAGACCCAAACGAGCAACAAGATATAGGCCGGACACACCAGCAGTTTTGTGCACATATTGCACCATGCGAATTATCTCTTTCTCTTTCTCTGTATTCTTTCCCAACTCGACCATAACCATGAAATTATGGCAAATCACATGAATTTGAGCCAGGTTGGGAAAATGTATGACTGTCGTAAATCATCATACACAGAATGTGCATACAATTTATTTGCAAGATAGATAAATGGCGCGCAAAGAGTTGGAAAACTAGACGGAACAATATAATATTAAGTGAACAATTTTTTTCTGCGTTATTAATTCGCTTTCTGTGTATGATCATATCAAACGGTGTGTTCTCGGAATATCCACTTCCACCAGCGATGCAAGTGCACTGAGTTGCTAGCACATTTTCCATTGCGCGTTTGTCGTGTTAATAGAATTTTCGAAATTGTTCATATTTATTGGGAATCATTATTAGTGTTTCGTTTAACTTGTCGATATGATGTGAGTGTGTGTGTGTGTGTGCACTTTGGTTTTGTGTATCGATTGTGAAATAAATTATTAAAGTTAATTCAAACTCATATTATCGGCAAAACGCGCACTAAAATACCACACGCAAAAACTGAACACCGTGCGGCTAAAAATAGCTGAGCAAATCATAATAACAATCATCATCATTCTCGACACAATATCTAATTTGTGTCACCGCCAATGAAAATAATTGAGCAGAGATAATTGCAAATATGCAATTGCACAATTGGAACGCTTTGTTATTTGCTTGTTGCTGATTGTCTGTGTGGCAAACATGTGTCCAACCAGAACGCTCTCCACCGCTCCACATGCCAATGAATAGCAAATTTTCCAAAGAATTTCAATTTCACCTATTCAATTTTTTATTATTTAATAATGGGGCAATTAGTTCAGCAAGAAAAGACATGTTACTCTCGATAAAAATTCGATTTTCCCCAGCACTACAACGATTGCCTCGGCTCTTTGAGTCCAATTAGAAAATTTTCAACTATTGCGTGTGAACAATTAAATACTAAACGTATATTTAGCACTAAGTGGCATGGAACTTTGTGCCCGAGGAAATTGCAGAACATGACGACAATCGACATGCATACGGAGCCTCTGTATAATTGCCTATCCATATAAAGGGTGATTTTTTAAGTGGTTTCTTTTTGAAAATCGAAAAAAACGCAAAAAATTTCGAAAAGTGAATCAAATCTTTATTGAAATCGATAAATTGGTTCTTGCCATTTACTTTTTGAAAATAATTTCATGCCCCACAAAAAAAAAACCAGGGGCGTTAAATCGCACGATCTGGCCGGCCAATGAACGGGGCCGAAACGAGAGATGAACTGTTCGCCGAACTTACGGCGCAGTTCGTCCATGGATGGACCCGCTGTGTGGCTGGAGGCGCAAGTGTTGCTCGTTTGTAAGTCTTTTTACCTTGAAATTGCAAAGCATACTGAGCATTTTTGACTGTGACAGACGTCAGTTGGAATTTGACATCTGTCAAAAAATTAAACGTCAAAAAGAAACCAGCAAAAAAATCACCCTTTATACATTCAGATGTGTATTTCGAAAACGTGCGATGATTAAATGGGGCTCTTACTCGTTTACTGGCTATCCTCTTCATTTTATCAATGTGTCTATGTTTCTGTGTATAATTTTTGTAATCACCCTATTATGGATCTTTGGTAAATTAAGCGTAGAAACGCGTTTTGCAGATAATAATTAATGCTTCAATTGATTCTTGCAATTTTGAAATATTGAAAATTTACTCTTTTCAATAACGAACAGTTGCATTTCGAATTTTCATGTATGAGAGATTTTGAAATTGCACATTGCTAGCAATGGTTGCATTGTGATGAGAATTGTTTGACAAGCTTCGCTTAGTAACGTCACAAATTGGATGGATGTGCAGCGATGCATAAAATGGAATCATACCATCAAATACCTTGCAAATTGAATATCCAATAACGGAATTTATCATTTGACAGAATTTATGCGCCTAGTCAACGCCATATATTCGTTAGATTCAATTAAAAGTTTGTGGTATGCCACGAATGTCGTTAGCATTATTCTCGTTAATCGTATCCGTAGAATGCTTGAACTTTATTGTGCATAATTTTAGTTGGAATTTCGATTGCATTCTCACATCAATATAATGATACGTTTGCGTTAACTTGACTTATTTATGACTTCATATTTCTTTTCCTCTCGATAGCTGTCGAAGAGAATGCTTCGGAAAGCGAAGCCACCAGCAATAATAATATGTTAATGATGGTACGGGGCATTCACGAAAGAGGAGCATTCTTTTGCATCAAATTGCCATGTTCTCCAATTTCCGACCGAACTCGGCTCTTAAATAAATGTATCGTTTGAGCCGATTTTTTATAGATTTTACAACACTTTCACGATTTCTCAATCTTCCATTTGGCCCGTATGTGTATGTGTTTTTTCGGTTGGTTGGGTTTTCTTCGAAAAGCCCAAACGAATTTTAAGTGGAAAAAATGTAGACAGACCGTCGCATCGAGTCATCGCCACATGATAGATATCATAAAATGCGATCTTCATGCTTACGATGAGCAAATAAGAAAGACGACTTTTATGTGTCCCAAAAAAAACCAACCGCTAATCATATGAATCATTCACACATGAAGCAAGTTGTGTTTATTTATCAGATTGGGTTTATTTATAGCTTCATCGACAAAAACTGCGATACACATTTATGGATTGGTTTGGCGAGAAATGGAGAGCTGAATTATGGAATGCCGTCAATCGCATTTTCTCTTTCACCAAATTCACAATATTCAAAGTAATTCGGCAGAAAACTTTTCAGACACATCTCCAAAGGAAGCGCCATATGTTTCCAAGTGAGCAACAAGTATGGTCATCGAAATTCGTCAGCAAAAAACGACCTGACTCCCCGGGTGAAGAAGTTTGAAACAAAAGCCAAATGACCGTCGTTCAATATGAAGACTTGATTCTTTAATCCGATGGAAGAAAGTTCTTTAAGTAAAAAATTTCCAAATATCGCTTCATTAGTTAGCTCATTGAACACATTGTAATGCACTAATCAGCATTTAACTCTAATGGCAAAATCTAATATGTGCAAATAGTTGCTCTAATCTCATTGAAATGTGTTGAATAGTCCACAAATGGCTGCCAAGGCGGAGTAAACGACTTCTCCCGTGGTTTCGATTGCTGTTTTCGAATGCCAAGAACTGTAAAAAAGTTTTTCAGTTTTAACGATTTCCAAAGGCTATTAACCGAACAAAAGGCTCAGGGAATTATTGCGAATTTGTGTCGGTGCGTTTGGTATTTTGTTTCATTATTCGTATTCAGTGTTATTTTTGTATTTGGTGTTGAACCTTGGGACGGCACATCGAAAACTATTCTATTTTCCTCTCTTCTTTATGGTAAATTGCATGTGTGATTTATGTATTTCTGTCAAAAGAGGACCAGAGAGACAGTGAGAGAGAGAGAGAACAAACGATAAAAATCAGTGTGCTTCTCTTCAATCGATTGACTGGAATTCGCCTGGCCATTTTTTTCCTCTTCTACTTTAGTGTTCGAATTTCGGCATAAAATTAAACAAAAGAAGAAAAAAATAATACACACGAGAATGAAACAAGAGTCTCAAAGAAGATGAAGAGAATAAAATGATGATATTGGGTGCATTGTGTGTGTGAATGCGATTTACATGCGTCGCTTCAGCTCAATGATGTTTTTTATCTTTTTCCTGGTAATCTAATGTCAGGCCAGAAATATATAAAGTCCGTGTGCTTTCAAAACCGCACTCTTGCATGTTAGTTCATGCATCGTTTTTGTCGTTTCGTTGGAATAGAATAAAAAACGAATGGACAGGAATTCGATCGGAAATGTTGAAATTTGTATTCAGAAAGCCAAGCTCATTCAATCGCGATTAAATATATAAAAATGAATATCCATTGAAAGAGAGACAGCCAATTTCCTTTCTGAATTTACCTCCGCTTTTTTTTTATTTGCTAATTGAATTCAAATAAAAGAATAATGGGCAATGGTAATTTCATTGTAATATTTATTTCAAGATGAACTTGCGTAGAGAATGCGCAATTTGTTTGCAAATAAAACATTCCAGTTATTGGAATGAACAAAGCAAAGTGCTTCTCAAAATAGACCATTAAATTCCCGAAAAATTGAGAGTAATAAAATTTCCAAATTGGTTGGGGAATTTGAAATTCGGCGTCGGTATTCATATCTATTATTATAAAGACACTCACAATCTTTCGCAATGCAGCAACTCCCCGCGATCAAATGGAAATATGAATTTGGGTTTATCTCAATAGCATGCGGTCACAAATATTTATACAATCAATGTGTTTTAATTGAAACGTTCATTTAAACGAAACGGCTTGCTTATTGTTCACATGCAAGCAAACAGTCAATGTGTGAGCTGTGATTGTGAAAAAAGTAATCTAAAGTGTGTTTTGTGAGTCATGATCTTTTCCCAATATTGCTTTACACCTCATTTATAAATGGCTCTTGAACAAATCGATGTATTTCGGGCAAAATGAATATGAAGTCTAAGTTGGCACCAAATAAACCGGTGCTAATTAAATAATTTTATTTATTGTTTCTCTTGACGGCAAGTAGATTTATCAATTGAATTTCGGGTCGAAAAAAGTGATTGAATCGGCGAAATGGTGATACCAAGACCACACCGCATCTCGTTGACCACATAAAAACCGAAACCATTCGAAAATGCCGAACGAGAAAAAAATATGCACTCTCTCAAATATTTTTGTGTCAATTGTTTAGTTGCTTATCTTTATTTATTTTCGAGCATTTTTTGTGTGTTTGTCTGTTTATTTTTTCCATGGAAATCGAATCTTTTTGTTTCTATCTTATTTCACAATGCATTGTGAACGTGAATGATCACATTTACGGCATTCATTCGCCGCCGTCATCGTCGAACAAGGAATGTGCGTCCGAAAATGAGCTATATGCTTGGATCTGATTTCGAGCCGCGTTCGATGCATCGACATTTTCATTGTATGGCCACAAAATTGTTCATTTCTTAAAAATATCAGTAACACAGGATCACACAAAAAGAAAATCTAAGAACTTCGGTGTTGTGGAAAAAAGGCAACCGATACGAGAATGAAACGTGCAAAGAGGAGGAGAGAAGATTGAACCGAGATTTATGTGAAACTGTGAAAAACGAATGTTGACTAAACTGTCGATCACCGCACTCTCTCGTCTACCTGTGCCCGCACTCGATGATTTGAATGAATTGGTGAGTGCATGCTTGTGCCCGGCATGCAAACTGAATGTGTGCGCACATCTCAAATGGTGCAACAATGAGAAATCGCCGTTTCTCTTTTATTCTGATCTTCTTCTGCCGTTACACCATTCTTAAAACGGCTCAACATTCACCGGTCATGTTTGTACATGTGAATACAAGAAGAATAAAAAAAAACACCGAGAGAGAGAATGCAGAGAATAAAACCAACAAATGTTCATATTTGTAGTTCACCTAATAAAACCGATTTCGGATTAGCCAAGACAACAATATGCTTGTAACGCCACAACAATCCGTAAAAAATAGGTTGACCAATTCAAACAACAATTTTTCAATCAATTTTTCCTCTTTTTCGTCCATTCTTTTCGGGTGAAGCAATTTCCTGAAAGCCGCTTAAGCAATCTCATAGATTCTATGAAAAATGATTGTTTCGATGATTTGTGTTTGATCGTTTGATTTGTTTGACCTGAAAATAACGAAGCCGTCACATCGAACGAACAGGAATGCCTTCATTGACATGTGCTATTTGTTTAATAGATTTATCCTATTCAAGCAGTTTTATTTAGCTTTGAATGAATATACAAAACACCTTCACGATTTATTTAGTAGCGATTGACTCATTTATGTAAATCAAGTTCTTGGAATGATCCATTAATTGATACATTTGTGGATGTTTTTTTTTTGAATGGGAAAGTGAGCGACTGAAAAAAAAAACTGTTCGGCAGTAAGTTGCAATAAGCATAGCGCAATTCGTAGACGGTTGAGTCATTGGGTCGAATGAAATCGATGACCATATGTCATGTATCGAATGATTTCGACATTCTAGACATTGCCACGCTTAATTTGCCGAAATTTAGATGTGAAAATAAGCGATGATTGATTTCTATCGAAAGGTACTTGCGTTGAAAATCGTTTTTACACCTGCGAATCGGAATTCAACGAATCTGAATCAACGTGATGTGCTTTGAACTGTATATTCTTCATTTGCCGAGTGAACAAATTTAAATATTAATTGATGGTGAGGCAAATTGAACCTTTCTAGAACGTTTTGTTCAGAATACTAATTTGATTCCTTCTGCTTGAGCTGTTTTTGCAAGGTTTTCCCAGAAAAAATGATAAAAAATTGAAATGGGCTTCGAGTGAAAAGCCGAACAAAAAAAAAACATATTCAAAGTAATGCGCGGTAATAAAAGAGACTGCCAATGTGAATACCAACACCCATTTGCTCGAATGCAAATGAATCGGCGCTCGTAATAAAAGTGGCAAATACATTCGTAAAATCGAATATCATGTGCGTGCATTTTCGAGAAGGATAATTAGCGAATGTGTGTGCTTTATATTGGAATATTTTTAGTGAACAGTAAAATTTAAATGAAATGTTCGCTTCAGAGCTCGATTCGATCAAAAGCAATTTTGAGCAAACAAACGAAATTCCACGAATCGAAAGTTGATAATATTGCAAATAATTGTATTTCAGATTCGTTAGCTTGTTTCATGAGATTACGTTCTAGCGAAAAAGCGATTTATTTTCGAGACAAACATGCTTACTTTGCAAAATGTTGAAGTATGTTACTGACAAATTATTGCTGATTTTCATTGTTTTGTGATCTCGCCTCTTCCGAAAATCTGAAAGCAATGGCTAATTGAATTGGAATTCGTGGAAGCCTACCAAGCTCTTTTCGGTGCTGCATTGTTTGCATGGGATCGAGATGGCGAAAGTATATATTGATGTTGCGTCTATGAAAGCGTAAACCATCACGATATTTTCGATGGAAAGTGCTGTTCCATGAAATTAATGTTCGTTCATCGCTTGCTTCATTTTTTTCGGTGTGTTATTTAGTTGGAAGAACTGAACTCACCCTGATTTTCCTGAGCGCTAACGTTGCTTTTTGTATGTATTTATAAAACAATTCTGCGAAATGTTCCGTTACCATGCCATCCTCTTTTCCAAGAAATTATCGAACGGGATACGAATGCGGGTAAAATGGTTGGTTTGCTCAACGCTACCAGCCGAAATCGCTTTCATTTTATCTTTCCGAAGCAGTGCGAAAGAAGGATTTGTTGGCGAAACAATTATTTTTTGTCATATGTAGATGCATGCACAGCTGCTCAATCAATAAGTACAATTCAAAGAGTGAATTTTCGCTACTATACACCGCTCCTTTAGACTAGCAGCCTCTGCATATGCGAATGAGTGTGAATGCTCAGGCCCCTACGCTTTAGCAGCGATGAATAGTAGCGAAAATTCACACTCTGGTAGAATTTCACAGGCTATGTATGTGTGCTTGGGTCAAATAGATGATAAATTAATCGAGCTAGCGCTGGAAAGTTCGAATAACTCTTGTTCATCAAAGTATAACCCGTTACGAATTGAATGAATCATTTTCCGAGAGAATGCATGTGAATGCAGAACATTCGCATTTGCCGCTCTACAAGGTTTTCCGCGAAAATTTAATGAGCAAGTAACTTCTTCCAATAGACTCCCGGTCTTTCTCAATAAATGACAGATTTTCTATGGTAGAATCATGCGAATGCGTTCGGAAAAAGAATATTTACTCGAGGTTATGCTTAATCTCCATGCAATATGCCATTTACGAGAAAAAATTCGTAGAAAATGACAGATGCGGAGAAAATTGCTCGAGACATGCCAGACTTATAAAATAAATGGAAAAGAACCAAGGCCATAGTGGCTCGTCAATGCACGCGCATATCAGACGACAAAGTTGTTATTTGCTTGAAAGCAATTTCGGACACTGTAAAGATATTTAAACAATAAACAGAGATTGCAGAAGTCCATCACATCCAAGGTGAAAAGTTTCAAAATCAATGTGTTTATGTTCGTATTGCTTTCGCTCGGTGCTGGCAAAGGTTTAGAGGTAGCCCATTATTATCATTCGTATCCATATGCAATTCGATGGAAGAGATGGTAAAAGAAATATGTTCAAACGTCTGAGCAGAACAGCTGCTATATACACTTCCAGTTCAGAACGCTTCATGACAACAGTTCAATAGAGGTGTAAAATAAGACAACATTATATCGTGTGTATTACCGTGTGTACACCCGGTCCAACGATACCCACATAAAAGAACAAAAGCAACAACATATAGCCACACAACGTTCAAAACGGCACAAAAGAGAGTGAGAAAGATACGACACAGTGCAGAGCGAGAGAGGAAGGAACGAAATAATATTAAAAAAAAAAAACAGCAACACACTTAAATGCCGAATACAACGATTCTTGTGAATAAGATGAACAAGGCACCTAACGACGAACGAGCTGAAGGCGGCAGAATGAGACAGCGACAGAAAGAAATTATTTCAATTCTCGGTAGTAAAGATCGAAGTGTTTCTGGGAAAATATTAATAATACAGCTCTGGAGTCCAACGAAAATTACTCATTTTTTCCGTGTTGTTCTTATTTTACTCTTCGTTGACGCTTGTGTGTGCTTTTTTCTTCTCTCTACTCACTCAATTACTGCTTCTATTCTGCTTTACGTGTTCATTTTTCTGCCTTTTTCCGTTTCTTCATCGGCACTTTAAACATTTTTGCTGCATCGATCCCGTGAGCGAAGTCACTGTGAGCTGTAAGTTGATGTATGCGCTTCTCATTTTTGTTTTCTTTACTGCTGCTGTTGCTATCTTTTTTTCACTATGTTCTCTTATTTTCTCGGTTTGTTGCTGGACTCTGCATTTGTTCCATTGTTGTTTTGTCTAAATGATAGCCCCATCGTAAACGTATACGTTTTCTATCTTTGTTTAATGAGTGTGCAAACAGTGAGCATTTGATTTGCACCAAAATGCATAATGAAATGATCAACATAAAGGAATTGCTTTTCAAAACGGGCAGAGAGACGAAGAGAAACGGAAAAAATGCTGAATAAAAAATAAAAATGCATGACAATTTTTGTACTGTTCCAAAATGGGATTAGTAGAAGCGTTTAGCGAAGAGGCAAACGACTTAAAATCACTTCTCAATCAACACCCGACGTTGAGAAGATTCAATGAAAAGGGTTCGAATAACAGCATATGCTCCGACGTTCCATGCATTTTCTTTAATATTCAATTCTAACGCCAAAATTGAGCTTCGTTATTTTGGTGTTCATGTTGCCTATTCATGCATGCTGATTTGCGATTTATTCCAAGAATTGTTGATGAGCAAATTTAATTTGAGCGCGACTGGCAAAATTTAATGACGCACACAGAAAAATAAGCATGAGGTCAGCAGTCAATATATAGAACAGTGCTAAATGAAGTTAATTTGATTTCTGATTTTGACGAAACATTTTTCCCGCATCTTTATTTAGCTCTGAATCCAACGAGTACCGTCATATTCGCAAGCAACATGAAGGATCAATCAAAAAAGTCGGCATTGAATTTGCGATTGGAATTTTTTTCATGCAATTCAAAATTGATTGAATAACGAGGTATTTTCGGTCGGAATTCCTTTCCGTTGAATTTTGCATTGATTGGACCACCCTGCGAAATGAAATGCGCCAGCGATGGACATATTTGAGCAATGTTTTTACGCACGCATTGCATGCGATTGTAAGCACGAGCATTGATGTAGGTCAAAGACTCCATTGATACTGCTGACTCAATATTGAACCGTGTGCGATATTTGAACTGTACTTTTCCATGTGCCATTTCAATGGATTTATAAAAATTAATCGATAATTCATTGAAATTCTGTGCGTAGCAATTTTTGTTCATCGACATTTTTTTGAAAATGATTTATGAATTTATTATCAATATGGATTAATTTACGTGACAATGAATGATGATCAGTAGGAAAAATAAAGCAGCTCATTTCAATCATGTTGCTCTCATTATAGATAAGACCGAACCACAGTGGTCCGGGTTTTAAGATGAAGTATAACATAGCCAATATTCATTTTAATTCAATTTCATTCAATGCCATTTCTTTCATGGGGCAGCAATGCCAATCAGTATGCAACAATTGTCACTCGTCGCTCAAACGGTTTCAGTTCTAGCTTTTTACATGAAATTCCAGGTATTCTATTATCGTGAATATCTGCATCCGTAACGGCGAACAAAGGGACAGCCTGCAGAATATGCAGCCCACCTTTTGTTCGACAGAAGGCAGCAACAATTGAATTTTATTGTGGCATCAATTCCACTGAATGTGTGTTGAATTTCGGTTTTGTTCCCGAGCTTGATACAATGGAGGGCTTACGGAGAAAAATGCATGAGCAAGATGGAAAAAGATTTTGGTCAACGAGCGATTGTGTGTTGCTCTGTGCGAATGAAGTGGAAAAAAACGCCAACAATAGGAAAACGAGAAAAATTGATCTTTTGAAGCGAAATGAACAAAAGGCACCTTGAATCCACTTGAGATTTGACGGCAGAAACAATACCGACAATGAGAGACCAAGTTGAACAAATGAACATGCATATTTTTTTTTATTTCTTCCTCTACTCGATCTTTTGCTTTGCTATAGTTAGTTTTTTGTGTGAAGCCGTTTCTCTCGCCTTCATTTTCGTATATATTCGTTTGCATACTTGAATGCGCCACAACATGCATAATCATGTCGACTTTTCACAACTAAACTGAGAATCGGTCGAAGACAAGAAACACTTAAGGCAGCGGCGGTTAATGCACACGTACACAGGATTAGAGCGCTCAATGAGGTGCCGCTCAATTCGCTGCTGGTGTGCATTGTATACACAAAAGGTTTTTGTTAAATGAGTGATTGAGAAGCAATTACACAAACGAATCCGCTTATAACAAATGCTGATGTTCGGGGAAGTTTCACAAAAAAAACAGAAACAACAACAACGACAACAATAAGAGCACACGCAGAGAGAGTAGAAAGAAAGCGAAACAAACAATAGAAAACAATTATGTAGATGTTTCATTATTAACGAATTAAAGTTGACGCTTTATGTTGATAAAATTTGCATGATGTTTCGCAACTCCGTCGAATGTCAATTCACGATATATAGCAGCATTTTTCCAATTATGTGCACTCACGTTTAACATTTACATTAGCCCATGAACAGCTATGCAAAGCAACAGCACTGCAAGTGAAACTGTTCGGTGTGTGTCTGCAAATTGCAATCACATTAAAAATGCAGTTTGCCACCATTGAATAAAATAATAACGAGAAAAAACGTTTTTGAATAATTTAGCGGTGGTATCGTGACATGTCGTCAACAATGACAAGAACACTCCTCAAACATGCAAAAGGAACATCATCTCGCAAACAAAACCAACTATTTGACAATCGCTCATATAAGCAAATGTAATTACATTGTTACATTTGCCGAGCAATAGCAACCAAACAGCGGATATAGCGCGCTCGCGCCTTTAACCACAATGCAACTGATATACGCGAGACATAAAGGAAGGCGCAACAAAAGAACAAAGACACAATTCTCGTTGCGTTAAATTTTTCGTATTTGAATATTTCATCGTTCGACCGACTCTATAATAGTCAATGTGTGCATGTGTTTGTAATGCAATTTGTTCAAACTTTTCGGAAATGAAACTAGATTCGTTTCTCACGAAAATTAAACTTCAACTAGAAATCATTTACAGTAAGCATAATTTTTTGAGTATGCATGTCGTTCTCTTTCCTTTTGTCGCCTGATCTGTCTTCCCTTTCTCTCTCTTCTTCTGCACCCATGTATTTGTTTCTCATTGCATTTGTGTTCATTAGAGACGATGAGTAGCTATGCGCTCATAAAGCGTTCAAATTTCAAAAGAAAAACCAAAATTTGATATTGTCTTGATGACTCGCTATTATTCTCATTTGATGGTTGGCACAGAAAATACATGAAACCAGAAGTTAAGCAGAAGATCTTTGTTTTGTTTAAACGGTTGCACGTACCGGAAGATATTCAACGTTTTTAATAAAAGAATTAATTATCTATCTATAGAAAATAACATGATTTTTCATTGTTTTTTTTTTTTTTTTATTATATGGAACTGTTTCTGCTGAATTGAAGCGGAATGAGCGCGTGCAAATACAGAATGATTTCTGGTGATTTTCCGTTATATCATTGAAAACCATAAAATCATGGATTGGTTTACTTATTTCGGCGCAAAAAAATCCGATGAAAACTTTTGAGCAAAAGCGAGAGAGAACGCGGAACTAATTAGATTTACCAATAATATCTTAAGTTGATTGATAAAAAAAATATATTGATTCAATATTTACCATTCAATGCTTCGATAGCCTTTGGCGCAGCAATGAAGACTTTTGAACTGTCCGCTCAGAGCGTAGTCTCGGCTAACGGCCTCCTTCGTAAATTGCATTTGCGTTGAATTTATCGATTTTAAAAATTGATGTGTCTGACAATCATCGATGGCGCTCACAAATCTATCACATACAACCAATAATACAACTAAAATTATATCTACAGAGATCACACTTTTTCCAGCCATTTTTATCTGTGTTGTTGAACTGTCTTTTGGAGCCAGCGAAAAGCGTTTGAGTTTATTAAATTTGATGACAACAATGTGTTGCTTTTTATTGATCTGCTCGGTGTATTTGCATGAAATGGTTTACATTCATGTGTCCTGGATCCTTCTATTTCTTTCTCGTTTTATTTCGCGGAATTTGTGTGAATTTGAGATAGCCGAGTCTTTGATGCAATTTTATTGCTTTTGTGCTTGCTCGGTATTATTGTTTACATATATATCACATACGCACGACAAGTAATTTAATCGTAAACGACAACCAACCAATTCATTTAAAACTGAGTCGATTCTTTGTAATTTTGTTGAATTTGAAACGGATTTCAATTTGTTTTTTGTTTTGATTTTTTCAAAAAAGTTCGCGAAAAAGCACTCATTCAATTTCACATGCGACAATATTATTAAGCAAAACAAAAGATTTGAGTATATTTTCGTTTGCGCTTCTTCGAATCTTCAATCCATTTATCGGGTGAGCTCGTGTTTTGCTTCGAAATAAAAAACACACATACGCTTTGTGTTGGACTTAAGTCTTAATATCACTCCAATGACAAGATAATACAGTTACAGGCGATTTAATTACGGGCAAAAAAAAAACAGCACACATTCGAGCTCTCGTTGGTATGGAAAAAAATTACTCTGACTCGAATTAAAGTGAAAATGACAGATTTCCTGGAATCTCGCATACGCAATACGTATTAAATCTTTTGAAATAAATGAGAGAGCTGCTGATTTAGCGTGTCACTTGCGCATCAGACAGAGTATGTTGTCGTTCGCGTGCACTACCGTTCAGTGTTGTGTATGTTGATCTCGAACGGTGAGTTTCGTTTGTTTATATGCCGTTTTTTTTTTCTCGACTCGATTCAATTGTAATACCGTTGTATATTTGTTTCGGTGCAACAAAACTGTTTTCCGAGAATTGCGGGGTGTCGGGAGCTAAAATTAAATATGATTTCCATTCACTATAATTAAATATTGTGACTCGGTTTATGCTATTTACGCGTTCAGCAACTCTATTTTTATTTGATAATTTAATTGATTATGCTTGGCAATACGATTCAATATTCAATTTGCTTCTCTCTGACTTATTGCCATTCGAAATATCCATTTTTGCCACGGTGTATTTCCAGTTAATTCGTATATAATATTATTATTTCTTTTTCACATCACTCGACTCATGTAGCTCACGTTTACTATCAGATTTCCGCGAAATCCGAATGAATACACTAATGAATGCTCAATCAAATGCTTTGATGATGATGGACCTAACACGGCTAGATCGTAACGACTGAATTGAATTGTTGAGATTGATTTATCGCCAACTGTACGTCGCTATATGTGAGTGTGCACGCTCTGATAGCTGGAAGTCAACTAACCGCTGATGTTGTGCTTACTCATGTTTCAAGTCAAGCAGAACTCTCTCTAGCACCACTTCGAAGTCGAACGAATAGCAGCACATAAGCAAACAATCATACGAAAGCAACAACAATAATATAAACAACCGATTTATACACACCGAATGTGAGCGAACAAGCGTGACAGACAGATAAAACGAGCACATGCACAGCCGTTACGCACACATTCAAGCGATCTGTTCACACAGTTGTAGAGTTTGTTGTTTATTTGTACGCAGCAGCAATAGCGCATACGGACAGCCGTCAAGTGGTGTGTATGAGCACAGTGATTGTGTGTCGATATCTTGTTTGCTTTGGATACATTGTGCGAAAGCAAGAGGGAGAGCAAGAGCAAGAGCAAGTGATATAAAGTGATATAGAGAAACAGAAAAGACAGCGCGAGTTTGCACATGCAAAAACCTGACTTATTGAATCAATTGAAATTTGTGAAACAAACAACAGTATAAGCAGGAACAGCACCAGCCAGGTAGGCGTGCATGGTGGTGCGCGCCGTTCATGTGTGCTTAAGAATGAATCAACGAAGATGATTCAGTTTGATTCCCTTTTGCCATTCGCACGCATATATCATACGAAGTCTGCTCAAGACTTAATGCCATTTGATCTGTGTTGTCTACGGTTTGTTGCATCTTTGTCATCTTATTTCGAATATACTCAAAGAGTTAATGAAGCGATTAATTCAATTTTGTTTTAATAAGACTTTTCCCTGCGGGACTATGTCATGCCATACACACAGCTCAATAAAATATACATACTTCTATCATATATATTCATAGGCATGTTCTGCTCTCCCTCTCTTTCGCCAATCTGTTTAGTTTAAATTTGAATTGTTCGAGCATTTCATCGCTGATATTCTCATAATATTGTGGTTTTGCAAGATGGATAAGTCTTTTGATACTTTGCGGCGTCCCACAACAACTATTTCCAATAGCTTTGAACTGTGCACTTCCTTGAACGCATATTTAAGATCTGTTTATAGCTTATGATAGAAGCGAACTTGAAACGGATCAACTGTTAAAGCATAGGATTATCAATCCTCGTTGAAATTTAATAGAGAACAAATTACTTTTTATCAAATTCTGATTTCATAGTATAATGAAACATCATAACAAATTATGATTATTACTCTCCAATTCACACGAAAACAATCACACAATCGGTTATTATCAGATCAACACCCGTTTGTTTCGAAAAAGGAAGTTAAAGTTTATATTAATCGAAAAACAACAAATTATCCCGAATTTTCTGTGATTTGAGTGAAAAAAAAATATTCGGCTAGAATATATATTTTTTCTGGTAAGACTTCAATTTTGTACGAAATCCGCAACAGCTTTTACCAATAGCTCAAATTAACCATTGTTTGGTCAAAGCCAATTATCTGAATATACGACAGCAGAAATCCGATAAATTTGCCGTATGAGGACTATTATCAAGATTAATTGTTTTGGTTGTTTGATTCGGATTATCGAAACTTGCACATTCATACTAATATGTGCATAGTTTCATGAAAAGAGTGCTTATATTGGCGAGAGGCTAAATTTTAAATACTTCTAAACATCCGCTACCATGAGTACGGGACTGACTGCTTAACGAGCTCTCCGGAGCACGCCGCAGTTTCGAAAACAAAGAAACTCGCAATATTTTAATTAAAAATATTATGCATTAACAAGCAATCGTAGCCATAAACAATCACAATCACCAGTGCAGTACGCTTACCACTAGTCCATTGCATAGAATTTGTGTCTAATAGCAGCGCCACTCGTGCTTTGCTGTGTTTTACACAGACACTTTAGTATCAAAGTTCTGCTGAACGATGTCACTACGGCGCCATTTGCGACAGAAATCGGGACACTCACTAATCGATAAAAGATGAGATAAGATACGATATTATCTTTATCTTATCTAGATAGATTCTTAGAATTCAAGAAAATATCTACTCTTCATCTAATATATTTTCAGTTGCTCATGTATTGCGAAACATTGAAATAATTTTAGAACATTCGGTTAAAATGAAAGTTTCTTATTATCTAAAGATAATGCATTATTAATAGATAAGATCTACGAAATGTCTAAATAAAATCTTAGAATGTTGATATTATCTATAAAATTTTATTTATCTAAAGAAATCACTGAAATAATCTGTACAAAATGTGTAATTTGAAGTACAGTTTTGAAAAAATTGCACTGACTAATTTTCGCTACTTTTCGAAGGATCCGGAAAAGTCATGCTCAAAATTGAAGGTCAGTGGTTCATATTTCGAACGTAAAAGAATTTTTAGATCTCTTGATTAAAAAAAAAACTCCAACAGAAGTATGCTATTCAGAATGGTTTTTGCTTCTTAAATATTCCATCAGATAACAAGCAAATTGCAGGTTTTTCCAAGGAATTTCTTCAAAGAAGCTTTTATTTTACGGGTTAACTACATTAATCAAAAGTTGTCTTATTCATTTTTAATGCATGCCGAGAAAAATTACTTATCAAAAGAGCTCTTAGGTGAAACGTTCATTGTGAATTCCATTTGGTGAGCATGGAAAGCTTTGCAGAGATATTGCAAAGGTTGCGAAGTGGATTTATCTCATTAAGCATTTATGTGAAATATGTCGGAGTTTCCACTCCATTCGAGCTATAGTTCGCTGATTAACTTTCCTGAATAGGAGAATAAGTGTTTCGAGTCCTATAATTACTATTTATAGCGTATCATAGCGTCGTTTGCAAAAAAGATTCTCTTCACACCACAAACTTATTTAGTTTATGTTCAAATTCCAGTTATTGCCCTAATTGTCAGGTTGGAAAAGAGTATTAATTACAAATCCACTTATAGAACTTGTGCCGTTTGTTATCGTGAGGTTAGTTAAGGGGCAAGCATCTCCGCGCAAATATCTGCAAAACTGAGCGAATCGAAGTCTGAGTAATTGTAATCGACAAAGTAAACCACAACCGATTGTCCTGTCCATCCATGTGTTCGATTCGATTTTGATGTGTATTTAATCGAATCAATTGCCGTAGGTCTTTGTCTTCAAATCGACTTTTCGTTTCAATGTGCTGCGCCAATTTTTGCAAATCAATTTGCGTTTGTTTTTCATTACTCAAAAACAGAATGATTCTCCTGGTTCTTGCTTTTGACAGATACCGAATAGTTTTGTGTGGTTAAGACCAAAGGCTGCGATTGATCAGAGAGACAGAGAGTTAATGAGATTTAGAAAAAAAAAAAACAGAGAATTAACCGAGCAAAACTCGCTGCATGCACACTTCCTTCTAACGTTTATCGTAACTATACTGAATCCATGTACCGAGCTTGTCCGAGCCCATGTAGTACTTCGCATTTGTGTCAGTTTCAACCTGAGTTTCGCCTGTGTACTGTCCTTTTTCATCTTGATGCCTGCTTCCCCATCCATCAAGCTTTCCAATGCTTCGTTCTCAGGTATGCTAGCCTATACTTATATATATTGCGAACGCTATACACATATTTTCACCGCTTTCCACACTCAGTTTCCTTCAATTGTTATGTGTGTCGCGTGCTTTTACACAAAAGGCTGGCGCGTGCAGTGTTGGGAACGTAAGTCGTTTCATATACCGTTTATCACTGACGTCATCGAATTGTCTGTAGTGTGTGCGAGTGAGCCCTTACCAGCGGCATTCTGCCACTTCTCATGCGCCACAGCTCGAATTTTCCCCACACAGGACGATACCACCACATGCACAAATTGTGCCAGAACAGCAGCACGAATCAGTGTGCAAACAATAAAGCAGTTAATTTCTGTATGCGACTGAATAAATTATATATCTTGTATTTCAGTTGAGAAAGTTTTTCAATCGTGAGTGGTGCTCGAACGGTTGCGATACGAAATTTTCTAACAAATAAAGAAATAACACACAGGATTTTCATTGAATTTTTTTTTTTTTTGGATCCATCATCTAATGGGCTAACAAATATAAACAAAAAAACGACAAACCACGAAAAAAGTTTGACATTCAAATAACAATTTTTCATTTGTGTTTTTTTTTTTCCTGCAATCAAAACAATTGCCGTTGTTTTTTCCGCCCGAACAACTTACCAAATATTATCAAATTTAACAACAGACAAATTCAGAACATCATTTGAATATAAAGAGAAAATTGAATAAAACGAAGAGATAAGGTCCTGTTCATCGAGCTGTTTTCTTTTTTATTTTTCAAATCAAGAATAGAAACAAAAAAGTGAAGTTCTAGAGCTAAACCACTGGCAAATTACTTTCACTTGATGTTTGAAAATGAGTAAAATTTGTTCCATCAACAAGAAATTAAAACAAACGGAAAATTTACTCATTCGATCGTAAAATAAATAAAGAGGAGCCCATCTACACTGAAGAGCAAAGCGAAAAAGAGAGAAAATAGATAGGAAAGCATTTTAAAACGGGCAATCTGGAACGTTGAGTGGTCTCTGTGATTTTGAAAAGCTGGGCGCAAACAAAAGTTCAGCATTTTCGTCCAATTGGTAAGTACACAAAACTAGTCCCTCAGACTACCAACAATACTATAGATTTTCTCTTGGCCGCAATTTTCGTGTAGATCGGAAACCAGCAAATGACACAGACCATACATACATTAAAGCCCAATAGCGTTCGTTCATTTCGAATGTGTGTTTGTTGAAATATGAAAATGTGATTGCCATTGAACATGAGTTTGGTGTGCAAATGAATAAAGTGTGTGATTTTTAATCACTTGCTCTGCGAAGCGCAGAAAATTTTCAGTATCATCAATGCGTGTGCAGAGAATACGGCATCAAGCACAAGCAAAGCATCCAGAACACGAAAGCAAACTCAAATTCACTCGAGAGAAGCACGAAAAAAAAAACAGCCATTGAATCGATGAGACATTTGTATAATGCAAATGCATATTTTTGGAGCACAAAACCGACTGACAGCTAAATTTTAAGTGAATCGAGTTGTGTGTATTTTTTTTCATACAAAATGGCGGATATATATGTATTTGAAATGAAATGCTCCGTATCTACATATATATATATATAATTTGTTTCTCGCTTCGTTTTGGAGGATGAGACTGTGCCAAAGCGTATCTGAGTAGCGTAAGGGTATCAGCATATGCCATATGGCATATACGAATGTACACGCGATATAACCGAATCACATTAAATGTGTTTCATACAGAATATTTTCGTTCTAACTTTTTTCTTTCGCAATGCTTATTCTTTTGGTCTCTGTTGGCTGTGTGGCTTTCTTTCTCTGCTCGGTTCATCACATAACATCATATAAATGAATGTTTATGTGAAAACCTCAGGAAAAAGTAAAGCAGCAGCAGCAACAGCAACGGAGAAAGAAAAGTAAAGCTGAGAAAGAAATCTTTTTCTATCTTTCGAATGTACGGTACATACGAGGAGCTTCGCATACAGACAGAAATGTATGCCATTGGATAAGCGTAGTCAAACTGCCGCAATGTGAAGGGGATGATATGGAAAAAGAGGGAGATAGAGAGAGAAAGAGAAAGAGACTCTACCACATAGATACATGGCAGCACGCAAACACCAATTCTCACACACTGGAATTTTGCAAACATTCCATAAATCGCTTCGTTTGTGCGCCTTTTTGTTCTCATGCTTCTTCGTCTTTATTTTACCGTTTTTGGTTCGCCTTTTGTTTTTATTCATTTACCCTCAATTGTGTGCTTTTACTTCGATGTGTACGACAGAATTACGCTAACCGTAAATTTCGATTGTCTCATTCTTTGTTTGATTTTCCTGTCAATTGCATTTTCCGCTTGCCCTTTCGTGCTCTTTGTATGCTTGGAGCACTTTTTCGATGCTCGACCGGAGAGGGAGCGTGAAAAGAAGGGGGTGAATTTTCTCTGCACAACTTTTGTTATTGTTGTTCATTGCTCGTTGCCATTTTCAAGAGTATAAACAAGCACCGATTCAATTTTCCGCACACTCGCACTCGCAAATGATGCGCTTATTCAAATGACGTGCGTTTTCATCGCTCTTTTCTATGTAATCTGACCGACCGAACGGCCAATAAATGTATTCATAACGTTTAAGTCACACCAAAATAAATTCACATTTAATTTTATTTTTAAACTATTCAAATCTGAAGCAGAGCACAGCGGGCAAAATGAGCACAAAAATGTGGCAAAACGAACAGAGAGTGAAGAAAAAAAAAACATAGAATTTACCAACAATTTTCATAAATAATAAAGAGAAATTATGTATCGCTGGAAGTTCTGTATGCGATATTCCGCTATTTGACATAATATGATGCAATGCAGAGCTTTCAAGCATATATGTACATGGCAAGCGAACAACCGAAAAAACATTCAAAAGTAAAAAGAAGAACAACACATAGCTGAGTTAAGTAAAACGTAATCCTGCCGCCGTTGTTGTTGCTGCTGCTGCTGCTACTCCTGCTGCTGTGAAGTTTCGGTTGTGAGCGCAAACAGTTTATTCGTTTGCCATATCTCTACCACTCTCTTGTTGCTTACTTAATTTTCGCATACACAAGCACACGCGAGTCGCTGTGTCTGTTTGCAAGGATAATAGCAGCCAGGATTTGAAAAAGAAGAGAGTAAGAGAGGGAGAGCGCGAGCGAGAAACATCGAATGTTACAGTTCGAATGCTCCCTGTTAAAATTCACGTAAATGCCGCAAACATTGCTTCACTTTATATCGATGGTGATGTCGAAACATTAATTCCACTTTTTATTGTGAGTAATAAAAAAGCGTGCTGCAAAACGTTTATAAAAATGGCACATGGGCACCCCATACGATCATGCTCAGCAAAAAATACGCGGTCTTTTTCTTCATGTGCGCACATTTTTCCTCGGCATTTGTATTGGACCATCGCTACTCGTGATGATGCTACAAAAAATGTAAATTCAAATCAAAATTAAATATATATAAAATTCAGTGTGTCATTTTTCCCTGCGATTTGAATCGTTCGACATCTGAATTGTGTCATTCTTGTTCGGCAGCTTGAAGTGTATGGTGTTGGGGCTGGGGCCAGCTCTTCACGACACCACGATAGCCAAAGCGCGACAATAATGACAATGACGAGAATGGAATCGATGATGAGATGGTTGTGAAAATTTAATTGAAACGTTCGAAGTGAATTATAGTCAATTCATTGGATAATAGTTTGGAGTACAAAAATTGGACATGCCGGAGCGTTGACAACCGGTAAAAGGCCAAACACTTAAAATTAGATACATTAAAATTGAATAAACCCTTCATTTTATGACTTTGAAATGTTGCTGCTTTCCTTCGATATCTTATCGTTCCATTCAATCGCCGCGAATCCATTGTGTGTGGTTTCTTTGTTGTTTTGTTTTGTATTTGCTAAAAACAGAGTCATTCTCCACCATCAAGGCCCTAACACCAGTTTTCTTTTACGACTGACATAATTTCCCCTCACCAAAATCAATATTATTTCAGCAAATGTTTGGCCTCTTCTATTCGCTCGCATCGAAGAATATATAAGCACAAGAATATGCTTTCCATTTCATCAAATCCCACTGCTAAAATTTCGAATCAGTTGTTTCGAATTTCTTCGTTTGTTTGAAATGGACTGAAATGCACGAAAATATGTAGAACAATAGACAATGCAATAGCTCATTCAATATGTATAAGCAATATTTTTTGAGCGTTTCAATTATACTTGAAGAGAGTGAGAGGAAACGTGTAAAATAATTTGAAATCCATTAAATTACGCTGAAGTTTCCAAATGATATCCACAATGAATAATTAAAATCAAAAACGTATTCAAATCGGTACAGTTTCGATTGATTAAACAAATAAAAAAAAAAAAATAAATGTTTCCTTCATAAAAAACAACTCCATTCGATAATACCTCACATAATTAGCGTTTAATTCTGCATTTAAACTACTTTAAATGAATTGAAAAAAATCAAATTTATTCTCAGCAATCAACCTAGTTTTTGTACACAGATTGTGTTTTAACCAGAGCTTTATTGGTTTTCCGATGTAATTCATGTATTGATAGCGTATTGATCTAGAATAAAGCGTAAATAAATGATGAGTATTGTTATTACTTATTTCATGTCGGATGAAAAACAAACAAATGAATATATATTGTATATTGCCCTATTTCTTCCAGTTCTTTCAGTATATTCACCAATCATTTAAAAATGAATCGAGAAAATATCAAATTACAATTGGACACTTTCGACACGTAAGGACAAAGCGTTCCAACCGAAAATGATGTAGAAAAAAACGTTTGAACTTCTTACAAGCATATTCTGATCAATATTTTCACGTCAAAACACATTAACCACTGGCACCACCATTCAATTTAAGTTTAATAGAGTCATATTGCTCCTTCACCTCTTTCTCTCTCTTTTAACGTGTGCGTGTCCTAATCTTTGAGACTGTCGCTGTTTGATATAACATTTAACGCGCGCGTTGTTTGATGATTTTAGCTTCGCACGGGCCCAATACGGTCCCTGTTCATTGTTATTAAAGTTAGTTTCGCATCATTTGTTCCAAAGTGACATGACATTTGCTTTATGGCACGCATTATAAACTGTCAATTGCGTACATGTAAATAGCAGCAAAATGAAGGTACGATCATATCTTTCGGCGTTGTTGTCCGTTTTTAATGTATACCTTGCAAACGATGAGCGTGCGCTCGCTCTTTCGTCCGATTCCCAGTCGCCCCTCAAATTGTTTATTCATGCAGCGCGTTTCGTTGGTGATAAAAAGTTCGGAAGTGTAAATACGGAATAACTGACAGCTTAGTCGCATTTCGAGGGTATTTCTATTGAATATATTGCCGATTACAGTGTCTAATCTAAATGTGGCGATCAACACTTACAACGGCAAAGAATCAGACGGTCAAATGAAGCTCTCTCGAAATCAATAAATTCGACACACAAACACATTTTTTCTCTTAACATTGCAATTGCGTTCTTGTTATCTATTAACGGCGGGCGCTTTTTTTTTCGATGTGTTTTCCTTTTGGATACAAGTGAAAAAGTTAAGCAACACATCGTCGTGATGGAAAACTGAATTAATATATAGATTTATTTCACCTGCTGGTTTTTGTTATCCTCATCGTCTGCCACAAATCAAGCGGCATGCTGGAAAAAAGTTCGCCCAAGAACTTCTCAATGTTATATTTTATGCGAAATAAACGCCCGAACAAAACAGTGAGACGGAGAGAAAGAGAGTGAGAGAAAAGTGAAAACGGAAAAGATTTCAATACACGCAAAGCCATTGTTGTCTATTGAAAATGCTTATCTTATATAAATAAGCAAAGCACCAACTGTGAAAAGCATGGATGAAGTGCAAATAAAGCGAGTGGAAAAGAAACGATAACGAAAACGAAAAGAAAGCTCGGACTGAATGAACAAACGATATTTGTATTTCTAATACAAAAACGGAAAAAATACGCAATGAT
Organism: Obolodiplosis robiniae; assembly: GCA_028476595.1. NCBI lineage: Eukaryota > Metazoa > Arthropoda > Insecta > Diptera > Cecidomyiidae > Obolodiplosis > Obolodiplosis robiniae. The sequence continues at coordinate 4,231,390 of CM052015.1, read as the reverse complement.
AATGACTACTAAGAGTCCTGTAAATATACATTTCTTATACATACAACTGCTATATCGCCATAAGCAATACATGTCATGACGACACAGAGCCCAAGAAAGGAGAGAGAGAGGCGAATGCTTTATGACCACTATACAGACAGATATATAGAATATTGCGAAATATGTGTACAGAGGACATAAAATTGCATGTCCAGTGTGCTTGCTAAAGGTTACATAACGAATATATCTTCTATTCAACAAATAACGAACGTTTCCTTTTCCACTTCGTTGTGCCAACACACACACACACACACACACACACAAACAGTACAGCACAGTTTATCGCTGTGAATCGAAAGCAATTTGATTTTCTTGTTCTCAAGAAGAATAGGCTGTCAAGAGTGTGTTACATTCACGAGCGATACATTTGAGACATTACCAAGCGAGTTTTCTTTCGAAATGAGGCACATTTTCTGAACAATCGAATGAATGTGAAGATGAATTTCCGAAATAAACAACAGTTTAACTAATCAGAAAAAGTGGCAACGTTTCGATTTCACATGGAAAACTATTAGTCAACATTATTGACTATAGGCAGGCAGCATCAATTGTGTACGCATTACAATACACACGGAAATTGAAAAAAGAAAAAAAAAACAAGAACTCTACCGTTGAGATGGAGAGGCGAGTAAGTCTTTGTTATTTTAAATGTACATACTCGCCTCTCCATCTCATACATAGGACTATTGCTGAAAAATAGTTCATTCTCTTGCTACGTGGTGTTAGTTAAAATAAATTTTATTTGTTCACCTTGTTTTCGCTTTTTGAAATAATGAAAAATAGGCGAACCACAAACAAATTGTCCGATCGATATTCATGCAATGAAATCGGTTAGCGCGATTTTGACAGTACACGATCCGTGTGGTTTAACCCAGAAACAATTAATGACATGGATGCCACACTATCGATGCGGAACTATGTATTAACAACAATTATTCATTGCTAAAACAGTTGAAAAGCACTTAAGTGCTACATGAAGTGCACGAACTTGGGCTGGAGTGTGAGTGCCGAGAGAAAAAGAGGCAGATAGAAGAGAGAGAGCGAGAGTTGTGGAAAGGCCGACTGAATTGCGATTTTAAGCGTGACAAAGCCGACAGAAGAAAAACATATCATTGGAAAACAATAGAAAAAGGACACGAAATAATTGAATATCAACAATTTCAAAAAGCTCTCAATGGGTTTGAGCTTGAGTACAGTAAGAGAGAGAGACAGAGAGGGAGAGAGTGAGAGAGTGAGAAAGAAAGAGAGAGAAAGAGAGAGAGCTAGATTATTGAAATTTAAATATCAATGAAAAGAGAAAACTAAATGAGAATTTATGTTTTGCATACCTCAAGAATAATAAATATTTAACATAGATTATGTCGCAACAATAAAAGCATTTCCAGCGATGTGTAGTGTTATTGTAATCGTGCAAATAGTTTTGTTTTGCAACATTCCAGCTAAATGAAAAAAGAGAAAACGAAGAAAAGATACGAAACAGATCGTGAACTCCTTCCAAGTGTTGGATTCAAGTGGGATATCGGACAAAAACGAGGAAAATATATTATTGCTGAAACACACTTTCGAGCCGATTCACAGAAAGAGAGTGAGAGAGAGAGAGAGAGAGTGAGAGAGAGAGAGGGAGGGAGGGGGAAGGAACATAATTTCTAAAAACATAACCGAAGAGCCGGAATAATAATAACAATTATTATGGCTCTGGTAGTTGTGCGCCTCCGAAAAAACCGCCACCTCCTGCAATGTGCTATCTCCTGAGCATTAAATTAAATCCTTTATTATTATCCTTGGGAATGTGTTGCGAAATAAATTTTACATAATCATATCAGGCGCACCGATCTCTCATGGATTCCGCAACATAAATTTCTATATACTCTCTTTCGCTCTATTTGATTTGATTCGTTTTTCTTCTCTATTTCACTTTAGTCATACACACAGACACACTTTGGCCGTGTGTTAGTAAAATGCTCCGTCGGCACGAGAATCCAAAGTGGAGCAAGCGGGACATAAAAATATTCATTCGGAAATGCTGGTTGGATGGTTGCGGAATTCAATTCATGAAAGCTCTCTCTGAAGTATCCACTTGCCACACAAAATTTGGTGCGATGGTCTCTTGATCTCATTCTCTCTCTCTGTTTATTTGTGCAGTGTCATTAATTTCACGCATAAAAGTCATATGCCTCGCACGTTGGCTTACTCAGCTCACTTCACTAACACACCAGCGCACACACAACACTCCAACCGAATATTTGGTGTCCGTTTTTTGAGATAATTATAATGACTGGTCAACCATAACATGAACACATCAATGAACATTATACCGAAATACGGTAGCTACGTAACCACGGTCACACATCCCTTCCTAATTTATGCTGTATTGCATGTTACATCAAATGATCGTGTTTATATGTTCAGTAAACGGTAGTCGCTGCTGGAACAAACAATTAACATTTTCACACACAGCATATTCTCCCTTGATAATAATCTGTTTTAATAGGAGCAATGTGGAAACTCAATCTCAACAATAAATCAGACAATCAACAACAGCAACAACGACGATAATTTGAACGATACAATGCCCAAAAAATGGCCACCTCATTCCAAAACTCGCCACCGCCGCCCCACACCACGCTGATATTTGTGCGAACAATTGCGTAAAATTTTGCGCTCTTAAACGTTGAAATGGGAATAACATTGAGGAAGGACAAACAACCATTTATTATTATTCGGAAAATTATGAGCTATTGAATGACCCTCGCAGCTTTTATTTGAGCCGAACACACACACACACACCGAATACCCGAGATTGAGCAGCTTTCTTCCTTACTCGTCCTACTCGTCAACATACAATCACATTTACACAAAAGTCACAATTGCCTGTCGACAATTGAATTTCAACTTACTGCTGTAAATAAAAAGGCCGGTGGTCATTCAATTAATACGACAATTACGAACTTCATACGTGACACGCAAACAAAAGAATGAGATTTTATCGAAGTATTAATTTTATGTTGAATAAAGGATATGGAAATTGATCCAAGCGCAACTTTCCCAAGCTCTCTCTCTCCTTCTCTCCCTTTGTTTCAAACACACACACACACACAATTCCCGCTGTCTATCACTTCAATCGAAAATAAATGCAAGTTTCGAGGATCAATTTAACTTTTTCGATGTCTAAAGTGCGAACAAATGATTGGTCTGCGTTTGTGTGTTGTTTTAAATGGTGTTGCGTTCCGATTGTCAAGCGAATGTGTGATGCGGTGCGATGTGTGCATGTCAATAACGTTAAATGCGATGCGATAAAATTTGATAATACATATATCAAAAGACGTTTTACGATCGATGTGAAGAAGTTTATGAGGGAATTGAACATCCGAATATCGAATTGTTTCTCAAAAGCGATAAACTCGATTTCGTTTTATTCGATTCACATCAGTCGGCATTAAAATTAAATTGACAGTGCGATGATATTCTCTTGGAAAATCCAGCACAGTATCCATGTAGATATTTTCAAGATATAAAATATCGATAAATTGACAAAGGATCAAGTTGTTGTTTGCTTTGTAAATTTGAAATCGATATATATATGTGCTCAGATCGAATATACCGCTCATGTGGGCGCGCGCGCGCACAGGGTCGAGGCGTTACAGCAAGGAAAAAACCATCAATTCGAATAAATGGTGCTCATATTTATAGTTTGTATGTTTGAAACATGTTGACTACGTGCGAAACAAACCCTTGGAATTGGAAATAAAACGATACAACGCCAGCCCCGTGGAGCCGCTTAATTCGAATTTCGAGAATAGAAATAAATAAATAACTATTGAAATTGTTGCCATCGTGCTTTTTAATCTTCAAAACAATGGCAAATCATGAATCAGCAATATGTGTGAGCCGTGAGCTTTCAACCAAACAAAAAATCTCGGCCGGTTAAATGAATTAGAATTTTCCTGTTGCAAACAAAACGGACTGAAATTGAATCGTTTCGAAGCAAATGTTTATTATGACAATCGATTGCACATTCACCGCGCCACAGATTCACTTGTTCACTAGCATTTCTTCGTAATACACACGAAATAATATGTGTTTGACTAGAAATATAACCGATTTTTCGTAATTGAAAAGCGTGCTCAATTCGCATGCTGTAGAGTATTGGGTGTATGCTTACGCTATGAAAAGAAACAAAAGAAAAACCCACAGAAATACCATTTGACCTCGAGTCATGAAACAACGAAAATTTCCGAGCATAATTTTATTGTTTATTGTTCATATCCATATCCTTTTTAATTCGGGTTAATAACTGTTTTCAGTGCACTTCTCTTTCGATTTATTCGATTTTTTTTTCAAAACTTGTGCACACACTCCATATGCCGCGCACCGCATCCGATCGCCACTGAACGAAAGAAAGTTCGGAATGAATCTACGGATGAAGTGAATAGCAATCAACGTTTTTCATGAAATTAAAATCAAACGAATGAGCGAACAAACGGAAAAAATCGCCAATTTTTTATTTAATTTTCGATCGTAAATTTTAGTGTTTGAAGAAATTGCGCTAGCTAGCGCGTGTATAATACGACATGCATTTATGCAGTGCACTGCTACAGATGTTAATTCCATTTGAAAAATTTAGGCAATGTTTGGCGCGTTGCTATTCAATTTAGTTTTAGCAGTGAGTCACCGCTGTTCGACATGCAATTCGAAAATGTGAACATAATTTTTTTTCACTTTTCATTCTCTTTGCCACTCGCTCACTCACTCACTCGCTCAATTTTTCGATCTCAATGCGCTATAATCAAATGGCTGGCAGAACATTAAATATGCTGTTATTCAACGATGGGTGCAAATTATTTCTCATCGAGTAACAGTAATAATAATAGGTCGTGGGCATTTCATAGAGAGACGAGAAAGAGCAATTTCATTTCATTTCATTTCATTTAACTTTCTTGATGAATACCATTTCCATTTGCCATTTCTTTAATTCGTTTTCATTGAACATTCTTCATGTTGTTTTTTTTTCAGACGCTGTTTCTTTGTGGGTGGTGTTTTTGTGAGAGCGAGTTTTGCGTCGTCGTCATTGTCACCGTCTTTTTTTTCTTTTCTTACAATTTGCCCCGTGCAAATAATTACAAAGTGATAATTAAAAGCAGTCAAGCGAATTGTATTCAACATTTGAAAATCGTATCTCCAACATGATGGAGATACTTTGCGGATCCTTTGGCATTGTGAGGTCAGCGAATGTAAGAAACGTACTATTTTTTCTTGTTGGTATCTGTGGCGTGTTTCAATTAGTGCATGGTCGACATCGAGACGTTGAAAATATACCATACGAAAGTGTATTGAAATATGATTCACAGTTAACATCAGCGGAAAAGTCTGCCGACGATGGTGAGTTGAGTGCAATTGCATGAACCCAAATTTTTTTAAACATTATACAAAATATATATATATATATCTTTCAACTCTTTATATAAATATATTTATTCTTCTATTATGAAGTGTGCATTCTTTGTACTATATATTTCCTCTCTTTCTCTCTATAAATGATAGAATAGCATGGAATACGATGTGTCTGCGATGGCAAATGCGGAATGCCGCAAGCGTTTTATGACCGTTGCCGCTGTCAGACATCGCAGACACATTGCATTCTCATTTGTATAATATTACAACTTAAATTTTTCTGCAACTTCTTTTTCTGATCTTGACGTTGTTTTATTTATTTATTTATTTTTCGCTTTTGGTTATGTTCCGTGTGTTTTTGGGATATGTTGAAAATCATGAAAAACCCCTAAAAAACCAAACAAACAAAATGTACGTATTAAAAAAAAAATAAAGATGCGTTTTTCACTCCATATTTGGGCCATGGTGAAGCAGTTAGAGTAGTTGATGCCGAGCTAGGCACTTTAGAACGTCAACACTTGAAAGATATGCCATCAGCTACGTCATCGAAACGAAAGAATATTAGTCGACGAGAATCGTCATTCGGTTAGTATGGTCAGTTCCGTGCCACGGAATTATTTATACAATATGTAGCTAAATTATGTAGATGAAATCAACCACTCAAACCCATTTCATATTCATTTTGTTCGTTTGTTTTTCGCTCTTTATGGAAAACTTGCCGTTTAGAACCAGATGATTCTGATCCGTTGGTGATTACAATAGAAAAAGGAAAAATTCGGGGTACCACAATGACAGCGGCAACTGGTAAAAGGGTTGACGCATTTCTCGGTATTCCATATGCACAACCGCCAATTGGGACATTGCGGTATCGACATCCACGTCCAATCGACAAATGGTCTGGTGTATTGAATACAACCGAACGGCCTAATTCATGTGTTCAAATCATCGATACTGTGTTCGGTGATTTTGCTGGGGCCGATATGTGGAACCCAAATACACAATTATCGGAAGATTGTCTGTACGTAAACGTTTTTGTGCCACATCCACGGCCCAAAAACTCAACAGTCATGCTCTGGATTTATGGCGGTGGATTTTTTCAAGGCACCAGCACATTAGATGTGTACGACTACAAAGCTCTGGCGACCGAAGAAAATATCATTGTTGTCTCAATTCAGTATCGTGTTGCGAGTTTGGGATTTTTATATCTTGGTACACCCGATGCACCGGGCAATGCTGGCCTTTTTGATCAGAATATGGCATTACGATGGGTTCGGGATAATATTCGACATTTTGGAGGAGGTACACAAGATTTCTTTTTAAAATTCGATTAAATCAAAATTCAGTTTATCCAAATATTTTTTGTCTATTTTCATTTTCTAGATCCAAATCGCATCACATTGTTTGGTGAAAGCGCTGGTGCTGTTTCTGTATCATTGCACTTGTTATCGGCATTATCGCGAGATCTTTTCAAACGCGCAATCATGCAAAGTGGAGCGGCGACTGCTCCCTGGGCAATCATTAAACGTGAAGAAGCTATTTTAAGGTGAGCAACTTCGCTTTCTCATTAGCAAATTTTTCGATTTTCCATTAACTCAAACAAAGAAAAAAGAAAATAAAAATAAATATCCGCTGACATTTTGAAAATGTTCGCCAATTTTGATGATAAATTGCTTAACAAGCATTTGTATATATTCAGCATTTGTGTTACTAATCGAATATGATTTTGCTGCTTCTTATTGAAATAAGAAGTTCCTAATTAGTAATAATTTCTCAATTTTTTTTGCTGTTGTTGTTGTTGTTTTTTAACGTTGAGTTGACGTGAGGGGGGTTAAAATGAATCCCCTAAATTGTATTGGGAGAACAAATTGAAAACCGCGCATTTTTTTCAAAATTTCGATCTTTATTATGGAAAAATGGTTACAAATTGATTATTCAAAGTATTGTCCATCGCTAGCCACAACTTTTTCCCATCTTTCTGGCAAATTACGGATTCCGCGTCGAAAGAAATCTGTGCTTTTTTCGGCTATCCATGAATCGACCCATTTTTTGCATTCCTCGTAAGAATGGAAATGCTGTTCAGCCAGGCCATGTGTCATTGATCGGAAGAGGTGGTAATCGGAAGGGGCAATGTCTGGGCTATACGGCGGGTGGGGTAGGACTTCCCATCGAAGCGTTTCCAAGTAGGTTTTAACGACCTGAGCAACAAGTGGCCGAGCGTTGTCATGTTGCAAAATAACTTTATCGTGTCTTGCGACCGTTTCCGACCGTTTTTCCTTCAGTGCTCGGCTCAACGAATTGAGTTCGGTACAATGCTCCTGTGATGGTTTCGTTTGGTTTCAACAACTCATAATAGATCACGCCGAAGTGATCCCACCAAATACACAGCATTAGCTTCGAGCCATGAATGTTCGGCTTTGGCGTCGATGTTGATGCGTGGCCGGGGTAACCATACGATTTTTTTCGCTTCGGATTATCGTAATGAATCCACTTTTCATCACCAGTCACAATACGATGCAAAAAACCCTTCCGTTTTTGCCTTTGAAGCAGCTGTTCACAAGTGAAAAAACGACGTTCGATGTCTCTCGGCTTCAATTCGTATGGCACCCAATTTCCTTGCTTTTGAACCATTCCCATGGCTTTTAAACGATAGGAGATGGATTGTTGTGTCACTCCCAATGATTTTGCAAGTTTTTCTTGCGTTTGACACGAGTCTTCATCGAGTAATGCTTCCAACTCCTCGTCTTCAAACTTTTTCACTTGGCCTGGACGCTCTTTGTCTTCCACATCAAAATCACCACTTTTGAACCGCGCAAACCACTCCTGGCACGTTCTAATCGACGGAGCATATTCTGGATATGCTTCGCATAACAAACGATGACTCTCGGAAGCATTTTTCTTCAGATTAAACCAATAAAGTAAAACTTCCCGCAAATGCTGTTTTGTAGGCACGTAGCTCGACATTTTCAACGCAATAATAAACTTGTGTATTCAACTGAATGATAAGTTTGACAAATCGTTTTCAATGTATTTTTTTATCCTCTTTAAGATACAATAGCTGTCAAAGTCAAAATAATGACATCTATGATAGATATGAAGTTAGTAACGAATGCGCGGTTTTCAATTTGTTCTCCCAATAATTTCAATGTCAGCGAATAATCAAGAAGACAAGATAATTATATGAAAAATCTAATTTTTGGCCATGAAAAAGTTGTTTCGAGAACATTTCTATATCAAAAAAATGTTATTCTCATTATCTAGAGCTCTTCGTCTTGCTGAAGCTGTTAATTGTCCGCATGATGAGAAAGATTTAGCTGATGTAGCAAAATGTCTGCGAGAAAAAGATCCAAAAACATTGGTGTACAGTGAATGGGGATCATTAGGTAAGTATCTTGATTCCAATTGGCTTATATTTGAACGTATTTGTTCATCTTCTAACATCGACCCTTTTAATGCGTTGCATTTCAGGTATTTGCGAATTTCCATTTGCTCCGATTGTTGACGGAGCATTTTTAGATGAGACACCGCAAAAAAGTCTTGCCCATGGTCGCTTCAAGAAAACCGAGATATTAACCGGAAGTAATACGGATGAAGGAAACTACTTTATCATCTATTATTTGACGGAACTGTTTAAAAAAGAGGAAGGCATTACGGTTTCACGTCAAGAATATTTGCAGGCTGTGAAAGAATTGAATCCATATGTAAATAATCCCGGTCGTCAAGCGATTATATTCGAATACACAAATTGGACGGATCCGAATGATGTTAACAGCAATCGAGATGCATTAGATAAAATGGTCGGTGACAAGCATTTTACATGCAACGTCAACGAATTCGCTCACAGGTATGCTGTCTTTGATGCGCTTTGCATCTTTCTTTGTCAATTTAAATAAATTATTATTTGATTTTTATCAATTCCATTCCGTTTCGTACGGTTTCAGATATGCCAAGGAGAATTTAAGCGTTTATATGTATCTGTACAATCATCGAAGTAAAAGTAATCCATGGCCTAAATGGACAGGTGTGATGCATGCCGATGAAATTAATTATGTTTTTGGTGAAGCACTGAATCCATCGCTTGATTATATGCCCGAAGAGAGGCAATTTAGCAAACGAATTATGCGATACTGGACAAATTTCGCTAAACATGGGTAAATATTTGGTTCAATCACGTCTCGCTATTGTTTTGACATGTTACTCATCAATCATAAATGTTGAAATTGGCGATTGGTTTCAATTTCCATTCAGCAATCCAAACGGTCAATCGAATCAAAATGAATGGCCTAAGCACACTGCGAACGGCAGAGAATACATGGAGCTTGGCATTAATATTTCACACATTGGCCGAGGTCCACGACTGCGACAATGCGCCTTCTGGAAAGACTATTTACCACAACTTTTAACATCAACAAGTGAGTTGCAAAAAAAGGCGTTTTTTGTGTCGATCCATTTTATCCGAAAATTCGAACAAAAACAAAACAGATTTTTTCTTTAATATATTAAGACTCCGTTTGTCTTTAGATAAGAACAAATAATTTTCGTGGAGATCGTTTTTCGGAAAAATTGGATTTTTGCTCGAATTATCGAATTTTGGTAAAATATCACATCAAAATTCTGATTAATATTCATTTGATATTTGCAGCCCATCCAACGCCAGCAAATAGTAGTGAATGTACTAGTGGTGGCCACACCATTCCAAGTAATTTCTATGCAACTACAAGTTTAGCCACAATTTTCCTGATTTTACATAGTTCCAAATATATTCGAGCCACTTTATGTTGGATTACGGCGCGTGTAAGTCTTTAAAACGTCTTCCCTCACCGTGCCCGATGAGAAAATTGTTCACATGAAATGGAAGAAAGTCGAAACTCTCCACAAACACACATTTGCAAGACAAATAGCAAACTATTTATCTCCTCTACTAGTGACACACAAATGAAACAAATTCAATCAGTACGACTCTTTAACTAAATGTCAACTAAATAATTTGCGCCTATTTTAACCACGATATTTCAAACCATTAGATGATTAAATCCATTATAATTGCCTCATATTGAACAAAACAACAACAACAAGCAGACAAGAAAGATACTTCAAAAAAATCGCGAAAATGAAGAGCATATAAATGTGAACACTCACCCTCACGCCTCCTCACAAATTTATCATCTACAACAAATTGATATCACACAATGCTACTCATCCTTTCATTCTCACTCAGCCGATTTCGTTCGAATGCGTTTAAATTGGTCCAAAATCACGCATAAAATCTAAGTATTAATTAGAAATCAACTTTTAGATAAGGAAAAATCTAAATGGAAAAGATGATATATAATGTAGACCAATGCTGTAGATCACCTAAGTGCAAATTTCCCATTCATAAAAACACAAAATCACACTAAAGACTTTTAGAAGGTCATTTTGCTTGAATACAAACAATAACAACCAAATATTAGTGCAAAAAATGCCATAATCGATCCGACAGTATCTAATGTAAACATGACAGCAAATACTTACAGCGAATATGAAAAGCGATTTTCCTCTCTCTTTCTCTGTTTCTCTCCCTCTCTCTCTCTAACACACTATCCCAGTTTCACTAACCAATAGCACAATCACGAACTATATAATGATAGCATACATTCCATATTCAATGCATAACGACCGAAACAATCACAATCTGGAATCGTTCGATGGATCGATCAAATTTCGTTAGCTGTCATTGTATTTATTGGCTGATATACACAAATAATCCCCAGTCCTCACGACCGCCCAAGCACACCAAATGCCGATTTGTTATCTTTTTTATTATCATTGAAGAGATGTTGGTTCTTTTCTTCAATATCAACTTGCTATTGTATCAATACATTTTACTGCACGAAACATAATAATTGATGAAACACACAGAAAAAAACAAATTGAAAACGAGAAAATTCGATGTTTCGGAATTGCATTTTCTTTCGCTTGTCGCAATGAGCTTCATTGCATTTCGCTCACTGCTATCGGCGAAATAAGCAGCCTGAAAGACATCCATTTGATTTCCGAAACGAATTTTTTTCAATGAGATTATATTATCATGTTCTATTTAAAGATTTAAGAGATTATTGTGTTTTGGGTCACATTGTGTGACCCAGAAATAAAATGTTTTTAATGGACAAATTAACAAATTAATTGCCCAATTATTAAAAAATTTGGTCGAATTTGCGAATGAAACGTAAAATTAAGAAGGAAACAAAACAAAAAAGTAAGTTTTTACTCCTAGTTATAATTGAAAAGTGTGTACACAAATAAATTTATCATATATGTTATTATTTAATTTGTGAAGATAAGAGATGTTAAATGATTTTCAATGCACTTTTGAATGACACAATGTGTTTTTTCGCCCGCCCACCATTGTCCCGCATGAAAATGGACAAAAGAATAGGGTCTATATTGAAATCTCACATTTTTGCTGTTTAAAAAATAGTTTGATTATATTTTATCCTTCTGTTTGTAACTATCGATATTTCAAATGGATATTAAAAATAACAAATTTAACTGTATTTTTCACGAATTATTGCTTAAAATAGTTGAAAGTTGACGTTATCAAAAAACCAAACAGCAAATTGTTTATTTTTTTCTCTTTTTCATTCTTGTTTGTTTCGGTTCTCTCACACGAACTCATAAACATGATTTTGTGTTTTCAATGTCAAATATAAGTTTACTGCAACGTGCAATTTCCGAAATGTGGCTTCCATGTTATATTATTATTGATTATCATTGCATTTTTCCACCGTTTTTAAAATGAGATATATTCGCAACGCTTTTTCTTCTGGCGGCTCATGGATATTTTCCAAACGAGAGAGCGCTTGCATCGAGCGAGACAACGGAAAATAGGGCAACGAATACAATCCTATTCAGCGCGCGCGCGTGCGCGGTCGTTTCATGATTCCTCTGTGCAAATGCATTCGTTCATCGAAGAAAAGTAATATCGGCCGACACAGCACAAAAAACGTAGAAATATCGGTTATGGTTCCAGAAAATCTTTATACTAAATTATTTTAAATGGGAAATAACAAGAATAAACAAAAAAAAACTATATAAATATATATCTGAGAGGATAGACACACTTAAAACGAATAGTAATTTTGCACATAAGCTATATACACTCACAAACTATTTATTGAATAGGAAAAAACACAACACACGACATTGTAGACTAGAAAATGCCGAGAGGTAAAAGCAGCTTTCGAGAAGCATGCACCGGCTTACGAACAATGGGCCGCAATATGGCCCGATCAAAAACCCAGACCGTTTCGCTTCAAGGAAGTCTCTCTGCTGACAATTTGCTTGAAATTTTTTTCGGTACAACATTCGGAAAAGAGTTTGGAATTCGAAATGTTTATCATATGTAAAGATGGCGTTTCTGTACCGATCTCTAATGTACCAAAGAAAAAGTTAACAGTTTAGGCTGTCAAACATTTGGAATCCCAAGCTTTTTTCCGAATCTTGTACCAAAATGTTGTCCAAACAAATTTTCAGTTGGGCTCGCTTCTGATTTTCAACACCCCAAATATTGTCTTTAATAAAATGGATAAAAATACGTTTACTACTATTATTATACATCAAGTGTAAGAAAAATTTATTTAAATAAATTAAAAAGTATATATATATACATATATATATATATATATAGAAAATAAAACAACAACAAAAATATTTTTATCGACTGAAGAATGCGACTCAAAATGTTCATAAATTAAACATATCATTTAAGCTTAGTAGATACAATATTGTATGACCACTCTACGACGAACAAGGGGAAAAATATTCACCAGAAGAGAAAAACAACAACAAAAACCACAAAAAATCTTTTGAAACGATTATAAAACAAGGAGAAACCGACTCAATGTGAAACATTCAAAGAAAATAAATATGAATTCCGAAATCTTTTTTAAGAAATAAAAAAAAAAAATTAATTAAAAAATAGCAACACAAAAATGAACTAAAATGCGTGACTAAAACGTATAGAATTGAATCCATTAGCCGCCTAAGTGCATAGACACACACACATACACACCCTAATTGCTAGTTTTCTATTGTGAAACGTTCCCCAAATCCCAATATTAATTTGTAATGTAGACGCATTAAGACTTTTTCGTTTCCATTCATTATGTTTCTTTTGTTACTCTCCATTCAAATAAAAGAAAAATGTCCCTAATAAAATCAAGACAAATTATTATCGAAAACGTGTCATTTTATTTGATCTACCCGTAATAAAACTTCATCACTTTATTGTAACGATTCGGATTTATAGATTGGAATATGCAACCTAATTGATTTTTTCTCGACTAGAAATTAAACTAGAATATCATTTAGCGTAAGAATTAACCGGTTTAATTAAACAAGTTGCTTGACAATTCGGAAACTTTTCTTATTATTGATGCCTGCATCCAAGCCAGAGCTGTCAAAGGATGTCCGTTCGACCGTTCGAAAAAAATGAAATATTCAATTCTGTCCGACCGTTCGTGCGAAAAATAATGAATGTGCGAAGTGTGTGTCCGAAATGATCGAAAATGTTCGAATGTCCGGAATTAAAAATTACGATGTATGCTTGACAGATTTCATGGTTCAGCATTGTGTGACGAAAGTCAGTTCATGAGCTCAGTATATTTGGTCTTCAGCGTTCGATTGGATATTTGTATCACATATAAATTCTCAACGTTTTGTGTTTATTATAATTTTTAATGTCGGACCTTCGAACATTTTCGGTCATTTCGGACGTACACACCTCACCGCATGAACAGTTCGAAAAAGTGTTGTCCGTTGACAGCTCTGATAGCACCTTTGCATTTTCATCCATCTGACCACAAAAAATCATCAATCACTAATAATTAGAGTAGTGCGAGAGTTGAAACAGCATTTTCCTCAGAAAAAAAGGCTCTCGACCCAACACTAGTTGGTTTTTTCTGTTTCATTTAAGCGAAAGCTCTCTCTCTCTATCTCATTTCGAGCGCATTTTAGTGATTTCAAAGTATCCATCACAAATTGCCGATGGTTGCCGATGGTTGCCGATGGTTGCCGATGGTTGCCGATGGTTGCCGATGGTTGCCGATGGTTGCCGATGGTTGCCGATGGTTGCCGATGGTTGCCGATGGTTGCCGATGGTTGCCTATGGTTGCCGATGGTTTTCGGGCATCTATGAATTCGTTCAAGCATAATAACTAATAAGAAAAGTGGATGAAATGAGATCAACGCCTATGTCAACTAAGTTATAGATTTTCCGGTGCTACTAGTGTAATTCAGGGCACATTAAGAACAAGTTTTTGTATGGAATAAAATAAATAAACGAACAAAAAAACAATATACTTTTAAAAAAATAGGTGAATTTAAGAATCGATGCGGTTGTGTCTGCTGTTCAATGTAATGAACACAATGAATTTTCGGAGCGGTGCGAAGCGAAGAGTCAATTTTGGTCGAGCCCACATTTTGTCTGTTTTGTATTTTATGCCATTTTTGCCACAAACATGTTGCTAAGAAATGTGTCACTAGATTTAAGACATCCGCAGCCGAAGATCAATATTAAAGTCAGTGTAATAGGGACAAACTACTCAGTCGTAATTAATAAAAAATTGAATGAATTATAAAATGTGTTACACAAACAACAAAATAGCAAAACCATTTTAACAAAATGTCATACAGCGAAACATAAAATACATAAACTACTACAATACGTGCATAAAATGATAGGTCAACTGTCATATGGACGAGAGCCAGTTCTATTGCTAGGAATAGGAAGGGTTACAGCAATTGTTGAATATATTCGAATGAAAGTGCGTGAAAATTCGAGAAGAGATGATTATTATGAGGAGACATTTTATGTTCAATATGTTTGAATTTCGCCCAGCAGTCGATTTTTGGCCATAAATATAGAATTAGATAAGAAAATCAACATTAAGATCATGCACTTCGATATAGTCAGCTGTCGGCAACACAAATTAAGTTTATGCCATTTCAATTTTCATTATTCTCAATGCCGATTTTTTTTTCTGGGATCGTATCGAGAAAATGCGCTTGCGTGCCTCCTTTTCTTCCACACTATCTGTTTGTATCTTTCTCTCTCTCTCAATCTCTCTCTCTCTCTCTCTCTCAATCTCTCTTCAAATAATTACCTATGCATTTTTAAATTCCTTTTTAAAACGCATTGGAAGTTTATCGAGTTCTTTCCCTCTATACATTTCTCTTGTTGAACCGTCCCATTTGAAAACGAACAAAGAAAAACAACAACATGAGCACTTTACGAATGAAACTTTCTATCATAATTGTAATCAACGAAGAATTAAGTTGGGATATTTGTAATAACGAAAAATTGATTTTAAATAAACGTAGAGATCCACTATGTGGAAATGTTTCCCCCTTTCATTTTGAATGGTCCCTATGTTTTTAGTGTGAAAATCTAGTTTCGTGTAGTAAATATTTAAGAGAAATTCACCTAATATTTGATTGCATATGAATGTTTTTCCCATTTTGAATTATCGTTGACAATTCTGCAACCGCGAAAATCACATGCAGCTCGTGACAGTTTTCGTGGCATGCCCCCCTTCGAGCGCACCAACGATGATCTTACAATTAACACAATATTTTTTAAATGAAAGGATTATCGAATCGCTTTAGAACTCTACTATCGCGTCAACGAATGCGATGTAAAGCACAACAACAATTCACTCACCTACGTTTAATTTACTTCTCACGATTCATTGTCTTCCTCATTTTTATGTGGAAACAGCAAATAAATTATATGACACTAAACAAATATAATGATATTAAATTGAACATATGAATGGAGTATATTATAAATAACTTCGACAAAATAAAAACAAATATACAATTTATGCCGAAAAGAAATTTATTTATTAAATGTTAGAAAAGGTACTTAGATAAGCCTGAATAAATGAGTGTTTCATGTCGCTATACGTGATCCCAGTCTTCGCTGCCTTAATTGTAATATACCCAAAACATGAAAAAAACAACCAAAAAATAAATTTAAAAAACATTAAAAAGCAACAGCCAAAAAAAAAATATGTGACACAAAAGTAAACTCTAAATTATGTACATAAGTCGTAAAACAATTGTGTTAATTTAGTTTTTTGTTGAATTCTAATTTAATTCGTATAATTTGCCGATCACCGGAACGTTTTTATTTGAATTGTTGCGTAAACTCGATCACACACACACATACAGTGTACAGTTTCTTGAACATTGAGCAAATTATACACTGCAAGATATACGGATATTCATAAAGAGGCGGCGGCGGCGGCGTGTAATACTTCTCAACCACAACCCAGTTGAACGGTTTTTTTCGGCGGACTGCAATGAAGAAAGAAATTTCTCTCATGCTTGAAACATTCAGACCATGTTTCGAAAACAATTGCGGTTAGCCAAACCACAGAACAGTTGCAGTGGTGTTCCAATGCTTCCGATATCGTGGCATATTTATGACAAATGTATCCACTACACTGTTTTATATTCATTGTTGCATTTACATTCGATAATGTTCGCATGCAACAACATACGGCAACACCACATTGAAAACGGTTCAATTGGACTTTGATTTCATCTCGTATTTATTATAACAATTATTGTGAAGATGATGAACACAATGCACGCAAAGTCTCTATATGAATTTTGCTGAATGCCTTGCATTTATAAGAAGTTAAAATGTTTCTATCAATTTTTTACGTATTCCTTGACATTTCGACACACAAAATCAACAGTTTATTGCGAAAATGTGCAAGGATTCGGTTTTGATGACAACAAAAACGACGAGACATTACATTTGCCACTAATTAAACGAGTAACATACAATTCAAGAAAATGTCATAGTTTATAGCTCAATATCCTACAATAAAAATATAGCAAAAACTACCAATTTAATTGATTTAAATGATTTAACGCGTTGATATTTATTTATTCATTGATTTTTTAGCAATTTCAGTTACCACTTCAGCTACTTCAACTAAATAAGAGATCGGTAAAAGGTCAAAATAAAACGATTGGTTGAATTTAATTGGTTTTTATTTATCTAAATGATTCAAATGATGTCGAATGGTTGCTTCCATTCGTCCATTTCAGAAGCGATCGACGAGCTGAATTATGTGTTGTTGCTCCTGCTCGCGCCAGTCTTCATCTTCTGTACCCAAATTGCCAGCATATTCTGAAACAATATTAAAAGCTGTTAAAATAATCGCAATACAATCAAATAATTTTTATTTACTCATCATAACAAAAATTGATTAGTTTCCTGAATTAAAAAGAATAACATAAAAATGAAAGAGAATCGGCGATTTACCTCGCATTATGTGGCGAATACGTTTCATGGAAGTTTTTCTGAGATTTAGGATTTTCACAACATGTTGTTTGATTGTGTCCGATGTTGCTGAAATCTCCAGAATGATGTAATCAATCAATTGTAGCGTAAATAAACCACCCGCAAGTCGTTTCAAATAAATGGCGTCTTCTTCCTCTTCATCTTCATTGATTTGAGCATCGACGGCGTCAACTTTTTCCAAATACTTCATGTGCAGTTCGAGTAAGCGTTCAACTTTTTCGAATTCATTTTCGGTAAATTTGGATAGCAGTCGCTGTCTTTGTGATCCTTTGCAATTGCGAAGCATGCTGGCAATTATGGAGACAACATGCTCTTCGTGAGCTTCAACACTGATCACACGTTTCTTGCTCTTTTTCGGCGTTGTCATGAACAATGGGAAAATTGTGCGCAATCCCAAAATATCAACGAATTTATTGCAATTATCTTTACCATTCGGTCCAGACATCGCATGATCCAGTACTTTCAGCGATCCATTCCGAGACAATTTCTTTTCGCGCAGCATCAAATTCATCAGTTGCAGACCTTCGCCTTTCAAAAATCGATCGCGATTCTCTGTGGCCATTAAAGTTGAACACAAACAATTGAATAGATTTTCCATATATTCCTGTTCTTCCGTTGACGTTGGATCATGCCGTTTGTACACAGCCAATTGCTGCAATAATACATCGATTCCATCCAATGCACCAAATTGTAAACGAATTTCGTCATCGTCTTGAACGAAAATCGACAAAATCTCACTGCAGTACAATTTATTTGGATTGAATGGTCCCTTTTGTTTGAGCCGTTTGATAATCCACTGTAAAAGTCCTTGATTAGTTCCTTCTTTGCAAATTTCTGGATGAATTTCCGTTAAATTTTCGAAAATTGCCAGTGTATTGTGAACACCGTCCGATTCTTCCCGAACCGTTTCATCCAAACGATCGAGATTTTGCACAAGCAATGCACAAATTTGCTGCTTTCGCAGGCTGCTGATAAGCACTTCAGCCCCTTCTAAACTCTCATGCAAAATGTCCACATCGGTTAGCTCTTGCAGCAAATCGATGATGGCCACACTGATGTCTGTATTTTGATGAGCAAGCAATTCAAGGAGGCTCGGGATAGCATTCAACTCGACTAAGAGCGGATAAAGATCGGGGACCGTCGCCACAACTTTTAGTTCGTTAATTACGGCGTGCAAATCGATTTCACTCTCCATGAATTTTTCTGGTTGATCGGGAAATTTGATGCGCATTTCTTGATTTCGAAGATTTCGCTTTTCAAATAGTAACACCATTTTTCGTAGTCCATTTTCATCGAGTGTTTCGCCGGATGCCTCTTCTTCTTCCACATATCGAAGGATATTCAATCGCTCTTCTTCCGTTAACTCTGGCTCATTCTGAGGCTGAACATGACCCTTCACTAAATCAGACGTTCGTCCTTCAAATCTTCTTTGTCTTTTTCGCAAGCGCCCATTGGAATTTCTATCTGGCACATTATCATTTTCATCGTCCGAATGATTCTCCTCGTTTGAACGTTTCGGCGTTTGTTCCGGCTGAAATATGGACACAGTGCTCAGTTTTATCAATCAAATGAATAATTTATCTGAATTTTATTACCTTGTACGACAATAGCTCACCAATATCCATTTTGAGGAATCACCAAATATTTTTTCGATAACCAAATTCACCGATTTAACGTGCTTAAATCGAAAAAATTGCAAAAAACATTAAAAGAAATCAAATGAAATCGTGTGAATTGAGTTTGGCTTCGCAGAGTTTTGGGTGACGACGTTTATTTTGACATTTATACAAATGTCAGCGAGAGACAGAGGGGAAATTTGACACATCGATAAAACAGACCGAGGGAGTGCGCGTTTATCCTTTCGACACGAATTGACGTTAAAAATAAAATAACAACAAGAGAAAGGAGGTAAAAATCTGAAGATTTGCGAAACAATTCGAAGATAATTTTGAATTTTTTGAATGTATTTATTTTGGAAATAAAATAGATTGACAGAAAGGTTCATACATCAAAATAATACCAAAATAATACCTATGGTCAACAGTTATTTTCATCAAAAGCTTTTGCTCAATATAAGTAAAACGAACAATGAAAGAAACATGTAAATAATTGGTTGATGGTTAACAAAAGACGTTCAACAAAATCAAGGCGATTCCAGGTATTTCGTTTGTGATCCTTTTGCGATGATTTGACCATTGCTTTTGTTGCGCAACTCACATTCGAGATAGGCTAAAGTTTTCCCGGTTTTCACTGCTCTGGCATCAACAACGATTGTGTCACCCTCACGAGCGGCTTTCAAGTAACTTAAATTAATAAACAATAACCAATGAAAGATCAAATCAAACCATGTTCACTCTTTTTCTAACCTTACATGTAGATCGACAGTCACGCCTGGATTGCAATTCTTTGTAACTAGAGCATAGGTTGTAAAATTATCTACAACCGTTGCTGTGAAACCGCCATGCAAACCACCTTGGCCATTCAGATGCTCTGGACGAACCGCGAACTCAGCTACACACTGGCCGACATCGCCGCCAGTGATTTCAATCTAAAATACAAACATTGTCCTCCTTGAACTTCGATCGATGTTATAAAAATGTACGGAAAATTAGCTCACGTTTTTTAAAACACTATTGAAACCGGGAGTATTGTGAGAGAATTTCACAATTTCTTTCAACAAGTCGATAATCTTCTTTGATGACATTTTGTTCAACTTAATTCATAAAAAGTGAAAGCTTATGTTGGTCAATAAATGTTTATTGTGATTGGCAGCTTAAATTTTCATACGATTTTTCACGTTTGACAGATATTTCGTTCGTTCCATTTTTCGATGGTTACGGCTGGTGCACATTGAAAATTGCGCATAAATTACAATTGTGAATGACGCTTCATATTCAGCGGTCTTTAGTCGTAATATCAATCTCACAATATTTATTTTGTTCGTTTCAACAAAGTCACTTCAGATATTTATCGAAAAAATTATATTTTATTTCAGTCTGAAATATTTAAAAATAAGAAACTAAAAAAACAGTATCATTGGATTAATAAGCCATTTATTGAACCGAGGCCAAAGCATTTGCATACTGAAATTCTGGACTATTTTCGTATTCGCACATATCCAATGCAACGACGCAGCTCTCTTTCACCACTTGTTTTTCATCATTCAAATACTTATTCAAAATGCTGATGCATTCATCAGTAGCAATCGCACCCAGGGCTTCGGCGCATTCATGACGAACCATTTCATTTTCATGTTCATCTTGCAAATTTTCTGTAAGAACTTTAATGCTACATTCGTTCTGTATTTGACCCAGCACAAAGGCAATTTCATGTCGGAACAATGCACTTTTGCACTTCAACCCCTTGCCCAATGCATTTATGCTCTCGACCGTTTGTATATTCCGTAGGCTGAACATTGCGCGATAGCGTTCGAAGAGTTTCTCATCTTCATTCAAAAGGATTTCAGTGAGTTTTTCAATGTTTTTGGAGTCGGAAGGCGGCGTTGGATCGACTGATGCATACGGATTGTCATCTTTGACTTTGTCTTGTTTGTTTGATAGCATCCAATTGACACGATCCAAAGCAATTTCACATGTTTCGGCCACTTCAACCACTGGGTCACTTCGGTATTTTTCCAAAATTGCCACAACATCTGGATGGCCGATGGCACCGAGAGCCTCACCTATGATGGATTTGAAATTGATTTTTAAAATGGCAATCGAACAAAATCAACTTGACAATAATTCGCCTTTTTACCAGCTTCATGTCGCACCATCGGCTCTTGGGCGGTATCTTCGAGGACCTTAACTAAGTGTGGAATAGCAGCTGCATCTTGCATTTGTCCCAAGCAATAGGCCAGCTCATGTTTCAATAAAGCTGATTCATCTGCAAAGCACTTGCCAATCGCTTGTATTGCAACTGGCCCACCCAAATTCTTCAGCGTAAACAATGCACGAAATCGCTCTTTTAGCGGCCGACTTGTATCGTTCAACAGATTTCCGATTTGTTCGGTTTTTTCGGCATTTATTTCGACCATTGTGAATTTTTTCGAAGGTTCACAAAATTTAGATATTTTATTGAATTAATAATAGGTCATCAAATTTATGAGGTCAAAATGAATAGAAATGGATTACAAACACGTGTATCTCTGAATCAAAATGAGCTTGTGTGCGGCAGAATAGAGTGACAGTGACAGTGACAGTTGACAGCTGCGCTAACAATTCAATACAGCGCATATTTTGTTCGTCGTCATTTGGATGCTGTATTCATTGATATTCATCCAATGATAGAATTGTTGTGCATGTGAGTGAGTGAGTGAATACACCATAGATTGTTGAGAGAATGTTAACCAATGTTAACCAGATACATGAAAAAGCGTAGCAAGTGTAAAACAGCATAGTGGCAATGTTGAAAGTCCAGTGATGATGTGAGAAAAATAGTTAGACGAAAAGAGAACATTCCTGACATATTGTCAGCAAACCTAAATCAGATTGTTGCATTTGACTTTCAATTTACTCATACAATCGACTTAATTCCATCACACAGTGACATTTGTTGACCGTGCTTAGGTCTTTCGATTACGAAAAAACAATTAAGACAGATATAGAAAAAAGTGTGAAAAAAGGCATAAAGTTTAGTCATTGTAATGAACGTGGCTAGTGTAGCGAATATCTGGTGAATTGACATTTAGCTAGGAGAAAAATAGATATTTAAATTTCTCACAACTCAATCAAGCCACGTTTTGTTTGAATATTCTGTAATAATATGTGAATGTTGTTCCCTCACCATTCCACTTTGTCAATTTTGTGCAGCGAATAGTTTTTCGTTGAGGAATAGAAAGAAAAAACCAATTCGCGAATTTATTGGCGGAACTGTGGGCGAAATAGTTTGTTTTCGATTAATTTTTGGATTGGTGGAGTGTGCTGTGGAGTTCGGTTGAATATAAATGGAGATATGGCTGAAACAGTAGTAAAAGCAACGCCAGCCATTAACAATGCAAAACCAGACAGCCGAAATGATGTGGAGATGAAAGGTTTTCTATTGAAATGGACAAACTACATCAAAGGCTATCAACGGCGATGGTTTGTTCTGTCTGGTGGCATTCTTTGCTATTACAGGTTTGCATATAATATCATATTAAATTTCGAACTCATGTCGACACGAACAGATCCAGAGAACGATAAAAAAGCAAGCATTTTCCACTTTCGGTGTGGCTGCGTCTCAATATCATCTATTTGAATTTCATGTGTAAAAAAAATACAAGCAACTAAAATTAAATGGCAGCTACAACGGCTACCTATGAATGTGTGTAGTGAAATGTTGTTTCATATGAATCCATCGTTGGTACGGTATGATATCATACACAATATAATTGTTATAAATACACACAGATCTATAGAACCTACATTAACATTATCGTCGATGCGTCGTCTTCGTCGTCGTCGTCGATGTATACTTTGAAATAGATTCATCATATATGTTGTGGAGCCAATGAAATATTAACGTGAAATCAGCAGGCAAAAGTATCCATGCCAAAGTTTAACATCGTCTCACACAGAACAGCCGCAAGATATTAAGAATGTAAAATTCACGCATTTGAATGTGATTCGGGAAATGATCTGTACGATTTTGTCCGTACGATAATATAGCTACAATAGTTTGCGGTCGATGAAACGCACACGATGATATCCAATCTGCCACTATATTGATTCGGAGTCACATTGAATGATTTATGTATCGCATTCGTACATTATCGAATAGGCAAAGTAATGGTCAAACGAGAATCTAATTGAATGAACTTCTATTCATTGCTACTCTTTGGATGACCTTCACAATATAAATTTGTTGATCGTATGAATGCACACACGAAACAAACAACCAAACAAACTCAAAAGATTCATGAAAAATGCATCAATTAAATTTTGAAAACATGCACTTATATACTGCATGTGTTGAACTCTTTTAATTCGAATTGCTGTTCTATATTATTTTATTTCATTTTTCTACCGCTTTCGTATTTATAGAAATCAAGCTGAAATGAGTCAAACATGTCGCGGTACGATTTCATTGCACAGCGCACTCATACACACAGTTGATTCGTGCACATTTGTCATTACGAACGGCGGAACGCAAACATTTCACATCAAGGCAGGCAACGAAGTCGAACGTCAAAACTGGGTGACTGCATTGGAATTGGCCAAAGCAAAATCAATGTAAGTCAATTTCTCATATTATCGGCCATGTTTGTTTTTTAGGTTCACAAGCAATTATCGCTCAAAGTATTTCGATGAAGAGGACGAGAAGAGGAATAAAAATTGAGCTATTTTTTGCTCAAGCCAAAAGTGTTATTTTCGTAAACAGTTTGCTATGTGGTCGCGATCACATGCATGTGAATGATCGAAAATATATTTGCTAAATGCGCGATTTTATTCACAGTCGTGCTATTGAAATTGACGAAGAGGAGGATGATAAGAACGTGCTGTCAGTGCCGAGCCAAGAATTGAATGCTGCCATTTCAGAGCTGTCGTCAAAATTGGAAAATTTAAGAACTTGCAACGACCTTATATCGAAAAACGGGCGAGCCTTACAAAACGCACTTACTGAATTGGAGGGTGGCGACGATCTGGCGGGCAAAACCAAGCTTGTCTCCGAGCGTGCTACATTGTTTCGCATTTCTTCGAATGCTATGATCAATGTAAGTTGCCGTTGCTATTGTGTTCGATGTCGACGCATTCCTCGATATTTTCCTTATATTTCAAGATTTTTTTTTCGAGTAAATTCAATTTAATTTGAGCTTATCTGTTTGTTTGTAAAGGCATGCTGTGATTACCTTCATACAGCGGAGAGTCAAGGCCACAAGTGGTCAAAAATGCTACAACACGAACGCGATCAACGGCAACATCTGCAAGTAATGGTGGAACAACTGGCACGACAACATTCACATTTGGAAGAAGCTGCACACCGTCATCGACCAAGTAAGCATTTCAAATCATCAGATATGATTGCAATTTTTCAACTTTAGGGAATAATAAAATGTGCAATTCTGGCCGGCATTAGTAGCTCTCTGAGTCGAACGTTGAGCAGTATCACATATTTTTTCTATGAATTTATGAAAGTTATCAACTAGAGTAATATTCTAGAAATTAAAATATAGAGCGAAACGGTTAAATTTCCAAGTGTCTCGCTCGCACTAAGAGTGAAAGGAATTGGAATAAACCAATGTTATTTTTGGCGTGAGAGTGACAGCAACACGATGCCACACAATTTGCGTCGGAACAGCTATCGTTCTTTTATCAAAAAAAAAAGTAGATAAGCTTTATGTTCAAAATGTTATCTAGTGACACAAAATGGAAAAAGTTGAACCAAATGAGTCTTATTATTATTATATGAGTGACTGGACTTATACAAATGTCTTGTTTTATTCTCGACATTATTTTATCTGAAGATCCGGTTAGTTCTACCACTTCCGACGATGATGAAAATGAATTTTATGATGCACAAGAGCTATCCACCGAAGCAACGGATGGAACATTCTGTTTGAAAATACCGCCCACTCGTAGCATAAATGATATAAACGGAGAAAGTTCGTCGGAAAGCGAAGAACTGAATAGCTGTGAAACCGAGCCGCAATCAAATCAAGCACTTCAAGTAAACACTATTTGAATGAATCATATTTCTTTATGACTAATATTTTTTTTTGTTATCGTATTCAGACGGATGTAAGTAATTCGAATTTCAAGCCGGGAGCCGAAGCAACGAATCAAACAACGACAAACAATGTCGTGGCTGTAGTAAATAAGGCTGGCCGTAAAAGACGTACACGTATAAAAGAAAAGCCGAATCATTCGGTGAATTTGTGGTCAATTATGAAAAACTGTATCGGAAAGGATTTGTCAAAAATTCCGATGCCGGTGAATTTTAATGAGCCTATTTCGATGCTGCAGCGTTTAACCGAAGACTACGAATATTCCGAATTACTTGATAGAGCCGCCCTTTGTACAGATCCATGCGAACAACTATGCTACGTAGCCGCATTCACGATTTCAAGCTATTCAACCACGATCAATCGAACGGGCAAACCGTTCAATCCATTGTTAGGTGAAACATATGAATGCGATAGAACCGATGATTTGGGATGGCGATGCATTGCGGAACAGGTCAGCCATCATCCTCCAATGGCCGCAATCCATTGCGAAGGCAAGGAATGGTCGTGCTGGCAAGAATTCACAATGACCACGAAATTCCGAGGCAAATACATACAAGTGATCCCATTGGGCAATGCTTATGTAGAATTTCACAAGACGGGCAATCGATATGGATGGAGAAAGGTCACAACAACTGTGCACAACATCATTGTTGGCAGATTATGGGTCGATCATCATGGCGATATGGATATCGTTGGACGAAACTCGGCTAAGGGCTACAAGTGTCATTTGAAGTTCATTCCATATTCGTATTTCTCGAAGGATTCGCAGCGCAAAGTCAAAGGCGTTGTAACGGATTGCAATGGCCAGGCAAAATATGTTGTAAATGGCAATTGGGATAACAAAATGGAGTATGCTCCGGTAATCAGCTCTAGTGGATCAGCAGATAATCCAGTGTACACAACTGGCAATTACACGACAATTTGGAATCGACGCCTTCCACCGCCAGATAATGATAAGTGAGTTTTGACTGAATTCGAAGATTCATTTGATCAAACGATTTTTATGGTTTTTCTCTTTCAATATAGATATTATAGCTTCACTGAACTTGCCTGTCAGGTAAATGACAATTAAAAACAAGCAATTGAATGACATTAAAATTTATAAAGAAATATTTCGATTGAAGCTCAACGAGATGGAAGAAGGCGTAGCACCGACCGACTCCAGGCTTCGTCCAGATCAGCGCCTCATGGAAGAGGGTCACTGGGAAGAAAGTAACGCAGAGAAAATTCGGTAAGTCTTTAGCTAATTCTTTTTAATTTTTTTATTTAAATATTTTATACGTTCGATCAAAATTTCATTTTTTCAATATCAAATGAATTAATTCACTTTCAAATCAAATTCAATCATAGTAGTGGACTTTAATTACGAAATTGTCGATTTTCACAGAATTGAAGAGAAGCAGCGGGCTACGCGACGAAAGCGTGAGTCTGAAGCTGAATCAGCCGCAGCTGACAAAGGCACACCATACACACCGTACGAGCCGCTGTGGTTCAAGAAAGTCAAAGATGAAGACTGTGAAGGTTTCGATCATTTGATGCACGTTTACAAGGGAAACTATTGGGAAGCGAAGAAAAAAGGCGATTGGAAACAATGTCCAAATATTTTCTAGTATTAATTTTATCACCGCTATTTAGATTAGATTTCGCAACGTAAAACCAATTGCAGCTGCTTCTTTAACTTCAAATTTTGTTGATTTTCAAATTAAGTTCGATCAAAATGAAGAAATGATTGGGAATAAACGCGAAGATACAGAAGCTTTCAAGCAAGAGCGTCAAATGAGCGTTGTTACAGCAAAAAAGTATCAAGAAAATGTGATTTTGCCACAGCAAAGCTCATGCTAATTTCCTGCCCGATTGATTCTGTGTCTTCATTTATATTTTCAGGCCCTCAAATGAACAATCGTAAAATAGAATTTTCATAAATTTGTTTCATTTGAAAAAAGTTTTACAATCAAATTGAAAATGTTAAATGAGTTATTATAATAATTATTATTATATATTGATATATTTCGTATAACATTGGTACCGATCTAATTTCAATTATGTAATTCGACCCATACTGCGAAATAATATGAATTTGATTAGAGTAAATAAATGCCAGTTGAATAAATGTGTCGTTTTAATAATTGTGAAATGAAAATTATTGTGAAAAAATGGAATTGAATGCCCTATACCGGACTGTGTTAAGCAAATTTGTTCTTTTGACTCTTGCTGATTTAATTGATTGCAAAATAGATTAACATTTTCGTCGGAAATTTCCCGTTGCCGCACTGTATTCCAAGGTATAGCTGTGCGGAAATATACACCATTTTCGGTACTAATTTACTAGTTGACGTCATTATTCGTAAGCTCGAAGCTAACTTTAAGCGTGTCTGCTTACTTTAGTGAAATTGTCAGCTGATTTTTGACCCTCTAAATGAAATAGTTAAGAATATATTTGGTCAATTGATTTACTCGTCGCTTAAGAGTGTGACCAATGTGAAAGACCAAAATCAGTAATTACTGACGTGATTGGTTTCATCATTCAAAGTAAACTGTGCTAGTAAAAGCATAAGAATTGCAACGAAAACAAAAAAATAAGGAAAGAAATAAGGGTAACGCTCGCAAATGAATCGGTAAGAATATTCATGAACCGCAAAAAATGTTTTTATTCATTCCCCCGAGAAAAAGTTGAAATATGAAAGCCCCATGAAGAAAAATGATTTTTTCGGGAAAGTGGTAAGAGATACAGTTTCAGGATTGTCTACAAAGTTGTAGCCCTTTATTAGCTTAATAGCTTTGTCGAACATGCTGTAGCTGTTTCTCTTACTATTTCCTCGGAAAATGTGTTTTTGTTCATGGGGTTTTTTTATTTTCACTTTTTTCATGGGGCAGAATTAAAAACTTTGCCAAAGCAAATTGATACTCAAAAGCATCATGAATATTCTTATCGATTCGAATGTGGATTTGCAACTTTTGTTTAATTCAGACCCAAGGCCCTATTCATATGTTCATTAAGGCTCATTTTTGCAGTTCGATCGTAATTAGAGACTAGGCCCAAATTTGGCCACTTTACCCTTAATCGAACCATTCGAAATTATTCAAATCACCTCAGACAACACACACGAATAAATTATTAGCGGCCATTTTTTTCAACTTGGATAAATAACAATATTAATTATTAGTAATGAAAATCGTATGTCAACCATTTTTGCATAAGTTCAACCTATTTCTGCGTCTGCTTCCTTTATTCATGATATTCATGAAGCAATTTCTATTGCAGTGGATTTTCATATAAATACAGCCGTTGATTTCTTGAACAATGACTAGTCCGAGTCGAGCTTATATCGTGTTGAGGATTATTTGTGTTCAGTGGTGATTTGTGATCTACCAAACAAATAAAATTGGATTTTTGCTTGGATTTGTGCGCGCTAATCCATTGAAAAATCTGTGAAATTGTGAAATTGATGAAATTGGAAATTCGAGAAACTAAATTCTAAATACAAACCGTGGAAAATGAGCTCATTTGATATGACAAAGAGTGGATATTTATCTGATACTGAAAGGTTGCGCATCTTTCCTGCTTCTCCCGATGAGGAGATTGTTATCAGTGGCTTATCTGGACGTTATCCAAATTGTGATAATGTCGAAGAGTTTGCTCATAATTTATACAACAAGGTTTGTTGAAGGAATTTTGCATTTTATTCTTCGATTCAGTGACTCAGTAATTTGTACCAGAATTTTTATATGATTTTTTTTGAATCATATTATTTACTAAGACATACGAGCAATTGGATTTGGAAAGAATCGTGTTAAATAAAATGCAATGTATTTCGCTTTTAGGTCGATATGACAAGTGAAAGAGAAGCACGATGGAATAACAGTTTCAGCCACGAATTACCAAAGCGTAAAGGCATTTTAAATCACATATCAAAATTCGATGCATCATTTTTTGGAATAAATAAGTAATAATCCAATATTTTTATAGTATTGATGCTGATTTATTACATAAATTACAAATTATTTAATAGTAAACAAGCGGATTACACGGATCCGCAAGGCCGTTTACTTCTTGAGTGTGCATATGAAGCAATTGTTGATGCCGGAATAAATCCATTGTCGTTGAATGGCACCAGAACTGGAGTTTTTGTTGCTGTTTGCTTTTCAGAAGCCGACAAGATCACCAATATTGACAACAATATGAGTGGTCTTCTGATGGCCGGGTGAGTAGATTTTCCGCTGTTGAATAAAACCAAATCATGGATGCACTTGAAATAAGTCGCACTTCTGAACTACGGCGCATCACAAAATGTGGTTTTATTGCCAGTACTACTGGGTCAGTAGCTCAGCTTAAGCTTTGGAAATTGAAAAAAAAATTATCGTTTCTCTTAAAATTTTCTATACGCAGTTGCAGCAGAGCAATGTTAGCCAATCGGTAGGTTTCATTTTGAAATTGGCAAATAAATGTCAAATAATGTTAATTGTATCTGCTCTAGGATTTCTTATTCTTTGGGCTTAAATGGGCCATCATATACTGTTGACACAGCTTGTAGTAGCTCATACTACGCATTGGATAATGCTTTCACGGCACTGAGATCAAATAATTGTGAACGAGCTTTAGTTTGTGGCACCAACCTGCTTTTAATACCTTTCACGACCATCTGTTTCCTTCGTTTGGGTGTTATTTCGAAAGATGGTGTCTGTCGCCCATTTGACAAAGATGGTTCCGGTTATGCTCGTTCCGAAGCAGTTTCCGCAATTCTTCTAGAAAAATCTCGCGATGCCAAGCGTATTTATGCAAAACTGGTCTACTCAAATACGAACTGTGACGGGTTTGTGCCATTTTTCTTATACTTCTATTATTCAAAAAATCTTTTTTATATTTTCGAACTATTTCGTGCAGATACAAGAACGAAGGGATTCTTTATCCATCTGGTCGAATGCAACAGAAACTGTTGAATGATTTCTACAAGAGTCTTAAGCTTGATCCTCGAATGGTATCTTATGTAGAAGCCCATGGAACTGGTATGTTTGCAACATTCATTTTTATAATTTAGCGCCCGTTCCAAAAGTTCTTGCATCAAATGGAAGTAGCTATAATTAAGATATCTAAATGCGGACACTTTCATAGTGTAGTTTTAGTCAAAATCTATCAGTGATGATGTTGAGCATACGATATTATGAAGTCATAATGGTTATAATTTTTCATTTTGTCTTCGTAAAAAGGCACTAAGGTCGGCGATCCCGAAGAGTGTAGTGCTTTGGATAAAGTATTTTGTACAAACCGAAAAGAGCCATTGTTAATCGGTTCAGTGAAGTCAAATATTGGACACACTGAGGCCTCTTCTGGAATGTGTTCTTTGACTAAAATCATTCTCACCTTTGAAACCGGAATGATTGCTCCAAACATACATTTTAATGAGGCTAGATCTGATATATCATCTCTCATCGAAGGACGTTTGAAAGTGTGTACGGAGACAACACCACTCCGGGGCAACTTTATAGCTTCAAATTCATTTGGTTTCGGCGGTGCAAATGGTATGCATTTATCGCATCAATTTCAATTGCTACTCCTTTATCATTAGTTTAAAACAATTAGTTTAAATGGTTTGTTACAATCTTACATAGCACACGTACTATTCTCTCGATATGAAAAAGAGAAAATCAATCAAGGAATTCCAAGTGATGACGTTCCAAGGCTGCTATTTTGGGCAGGCCGTACTAAAGAGGCAGTTGAGAAAGTCTTTGATACGCTCGAATCAAAACCACTTGACGCCGAGGCAATTGCATTAATGCAAGGCGTTCAAAGTACTGTGCATCCGGGCAATTTATATCGAGGGTACACCATTTTGGAAAAGAACGACACAAACAATAACTGCACGGCGAAATGTAGAAGTCGCATAATTGATCGTTATGATGTGGCCAGTAAGAGGCCAATGGTTTGGTTATTCACTGGCATGGGCTCACAATGGACCGGAATGGCAACATCACTGCTTCAAATCGACTTGTTCCGTGAAACAATTTATAAATGTCATGAGGTGCTCAAACCATACGGACTTGATTTGATATCAATTGTTACATCAACCGATGAAACAACATTTGATAATATTTTAAATTCATTCGTTGGCATTGCTGCCATTCAAATTGGGCTCTGTGATTTGTTGAATGCACTGGAAGTTCCAGCTGATTATTTCATTGGTCATTCAGTCGGTGAGTTGGGTTGTGCCTATGCTGATGGCTCTTTAACAGCAGAGCAAATGCTTTTAGCAGCATATGCTCGGGGCTTAGTCAGCGTTGAAACGAAGTGTACGCACGGTGCAATGGCTGCGGTTGGTCTAAGCTATGAACAAATCAAAGGCATGCTACCGGATGGAATTCAAGTGGCTTGCCATAATAGCTGTAACTCTGCAACAATATCGGGACCAAAAGAAGATGTCACTAATTTTGTCAATCAATTGAAAAACAAAGGGATTTTCGCGAAAGAAGTCGCTTGTTCAAATATTCCATACCATTCAAAGTATATCGCTGCAATGGGTCCAAAACTATTTGCTCGGATGAATCAAATAATACCTGAACCAAAACGTCGTTCAGAAAAATGGATTAGTACAAGTGTTCCGCAAGAGGAATGGGACCAAGAAAAAAATCAACTGAGCTCGGCCGAATATCATATTGGCAATTTGCTGAATCCAGTTTTATTCGAAGAGGCGGCCAAAAATTTGCCAGAAAATGCCATCACCATTGAAATTGCACCACACGGTCTACTTCAAGCAATCATCAAGAAATGTCTGCCAAATGGGGTTCATATACAGCTGACACATCGTGCAAATAAAGAAAATACGATTTTCCTCTTTGCAGCACTTGGACGGTAAGTTCAAGCATGATTTCGAATCGGCTCATATCGTTATAATAGCTGTGTTGCTGACCGATATATTTTTAGTAGCAGTGAAATTAATATCATGTGAATAATTTTCTCAGGCTATTCCTTAACGGAATCCCAATGTCGCTGGAGCGATTGTATCCACCTATTAACTATCCCGTGTCCCGAGGAACACAAATGCTGGCACCATTAGTTCTATGGGATCATAGCCAAGACTGGTTTAGCAGTGAATACGATGAAAAAGCAACCTCAGCATCAGCCGAACGAAAAATTTTGTTAAATTTGGAAAATGAAGATTATCAATATATGGCGGGACACATAATAGATGGTAGGTGGTTCTTTCTTAGACAATTTTCGTAATAAATAATTTAAATGAACTTTTAAAGGGCGATGCTTGGTACCCGCAACTGCATATTTGCACTTTGCTAGAGAAAGTATAGTATGTATGACAGCAAGTAAAGCTATTGATTCATTGTATGTCGAATTTGAAAATGTGAAATTTATGCGAGCTACAACAATGGTGCCAAATACACAAGTACGTTTGTCGATTGTTCTTCATGTTGGCTCCGGAAATTTCGAGGTAAGCGAAGGCACAACTGGCGTTATGAGCGGTACTGTTCGAGTTGGTACAAAAGGTCAACCGATTGTGGATCTATCACAGTTTTTGAAATCAGACCACACAACAGTGTTGAATAGTAAAGATTTCTACAAAGAACTCCGTTTACGCGGCTATCACTATTCTGGCATTTTCAAATCGGTTGTTGAAGTCAGCAGCGATGGATCGATGGGAAAAATTAAATGGAATAACAATTGGCCATCATTCATGGACTGTATGTTACAAGTCAACATACTTGCACTCGATTCTCGGTCGCTTTATTTGCCAACAAGCATTCGAAGTATTCGTATCGATAGTGAAAAGCATTTGGCAGCTGTCGCACAATTGGATCCAGAAAATCCAGTAATGGACGTGTACATGTGTAAGGAGCTTAACACTGTTACTTGTGGTGGAATTGAAATCGAAGGTCTCCACTGTAGTTCCGTGAGCCGACGAAAGCCACCAGGCACCGAAGTTCTCGAATCATATGAATTTATACCGTACATTTGCGATTCGATTGAACGATCAGCTGTCGAGGCCGCTTCCATTATCGTTCAAACGGGTCTGGAAAATTTGATGACTCATAAAATTAAAATCGTCGAAATTGATGAAAATCAACCAGAGCCTGCGACTATTATTCAAGCTTTTGACGAAGCAATCAATAACATTCCATTGGTCACCGCTGAATTGACACTTTTACGCAAGGAAAAAATTGAAATTGATCATGTGAATGTGGAAGATAGTGATTTGAAGAGCCAAACCAAATGCCAATTTATCATTGCATCGAGATCACTGAAAAATAATGAAATGGTTTCTCAAGCTGAATCTGCTTTGGTCGAAAAAGGATTCTTGATTTTGCGCGAAAACGCCAACATTTGCTGGAATGAAATCGAGCAGCCTAAAGGTTTTAGCTTAATCTCTTTAATCAGGATCCCAGACGAAACATTGATTCTACTCCAAAGAGCTCAGCCAGATTCGAAAAAAACGGTCATCGATATTGATTCACGAGATTTGGCTTTCGAATGGGTGAATCCTTTGAAAGAAGCAGTCAAAAGCGGTATCACTGTTGCATTGGAACAAAAAGACTATGATTCGGGTATTCTCGGCCTAACGAACTGTATACGACGTGAGCCAGGCGGAAATATGATTCGATGTGTCCAAATTGATGACAAAACTGCACCAAAATTTGATCTCAATAATCCAATGTTTAGCGAACAAATGAAATTGGATTTGGCCGTTAATATTTACCGAAATGGTCAATGGGGCGCCTATCGGCATCTTCCTATTAAATATAATATGGATGAGAAACCTAGAAAGGAGCATTACTATACCGATTTAGCACGTTACGGTGATTTGTCATCATTTGAGTGGATGACTGGCTGGATTTCAACTGATTCAAAAGAAGTGGTGAACATTCAATATGCAGCGATAAATTTCAGAGATGTTATGTTGGCCACGGGACGTTTGCCTATGGAGGTGCATAGCCCAGACCGGTTACTTCAGCAGCGTGTCCTTGGTTTTGAATATGCCGGAATTACTAATTCAGGTGAACGGGTCATGGGCATGTTCCCTGGTGCATGTATGGCAACACACACTGGTAATAACATGATTATTCTAAAACATTTAAATCTTGAATTTGTGACCAATTTTAGACAATCCCGCGTTTTTATTTTATAATCATTTTTGGTTCAGAGCTTTTCTCACATTTAACATGGAAGGTTCCAGATTCGATGTCGCTGCGTGACGCAGCTACAATTCCCGTCGTTTATTTAACGATTTATTATGCGTTCTTCCTCAATCGTCCAATATCGAAAGGAAAATCGATTCTCATTCATGCTGGAAGTGGTGGCGTTGGATTGGCAGCAATACGAATTGCTCTCGCCTATGGCATGGAGGTGTTCACAACTGTTTCAACCGAAGTAAAGAAAAAGTATATTATGGATTTATATCCACAATTGAAAGGTACAAAAAATATAATTTCCATGAATAATACAACTTGATTCAAATGAATTTGTAAAAAATTGATACTTACAGAAAAGAATATTGGAAATTCGCGTGATTGTTCATTTGAGCGGATGATCAAGTTGCAAACTAATGGCAAAGGAGTTGATTACGTATTGAATTCATTGGCCGAAGATAAATTGGCTGCGTCGGTGCGTTGTTTAGGCTATGGTGGTACATTTTTGGAAATCGGCAAATTCGATATAATGAACAACAGCAAATTGGATATGAATACGTTTGCTAAGGAAATTAGTTTTAATGCGATCTTCGCTGATCGTATATATGTTTTGGAGAAAGAACGTGAAACAATATGGAAGATGGTTGACAGAGATCTTAAAATTGGACTAATACAGCCATTAAACTCGACTGTGTTTAAAGTGAATGAAGTGGAAAAAGCATTCCGTTTCCTTAGTACGGGTAAACACATCGGAAAAGTCCTCATTCAAGTTCGTGAAGATGACCAATTATCAGTTTCAATGCCAATGAAAGTGTATTCTAGAACATATTGCAATCCTGATTTGGTATACATCATTTGCGGTGGTTTAGGCGGATTTGGTTTGGAACTGGCCGATTGGTTGATTTTGAGAGGCTGTAGAAAACTTGTGCTCAGCTCACGCAATGGAGTCAAAACTGGATATCAAGCATATCGAATCAAGTATGTTACTCTCTTTCCTCAATTGGTGATTCGTTTGGGTTTGAAATTCCATATCTGCACAAACAGACAATCGAATGCAGCTCTTTGTTCAAAATCGCATTGAACATTGACGTATCCATGATCAGTATCCGCCTCTGGAATTATTAAGTTTTCATAGATTTTTTTGCCTTCCAAACAATCGTTGTGCTATGAATACCAATAAATGATTTCAAGGCTTGAAAATCAAGCTCTACATCACATCAATTGTAAAATATTATTATTATTTTTCAGAATATGGGAATCATATGGGTGTAGAGTAGCAATCAATACGGCTGACATAACAACGCATCAAGGATGTAAAAATCTTATTGTAGGATCACGCTCACTTGGGGCCATTGGTGGAATTTTCAATTTGGCTGTGCTGCTGCGCGACAGCATTTTTGAAAATCAAAGTTCTGAAAAATTCTTTGAATCGTTTGGACCAAAAGTATTTGCTACCCGCTATCTTGACGAGCTATCACGGGTTCTGTGCCAAAGACTGCAACATTTTGTTGTATTCTCAAGTGCATCCTGCGGCCGAGGAAATGCTGGCCAAACCAACTATGGTATGGCGAACTCAATCATGGAACGAATTGTCGAGAAGCGAGTCAGAGATGGCCTACCTGGAAAAGCAATTCAATGGGTTAGTTGAGAAACACTTTATTCCATATAAAAAGACAGAAATTCCCGATTTATTGAATCTTATCAAAATGACACGTTTAGGGAGCAGTTGGTGAAGTTGGTCTCGTTGCACAAATGGCGGAAGATAAAATTGATATTGAAATTGCTGGAACAGTACAACAGCGTATTTCTGCCTGTCTCAATGTACTGGATAATCTTTTGTCATCAGAACAAGCCGTTGTTTCGAGCATGGTAGTTGCACAAAAGCATGCATTCAGCAAAATGAATCCCATTCAAAGTGTGCTGCACATTATGGGTATCCGTGATTTGAAATCCATTTCGCAAAATTCTTCTTTGGCTGAACTTGGTACGTCACTATTTCGATCGTGTTTCGTAATAAATTTTTAGATAGTGAATTTTTGAATATATATATATATCAATTTGCAGGTATGGACAGTTTGATGGCCGTTGAAATCAAACAAGCGCTCGAGCGAGAATTTGAAATTAATTTGACTGCTCAGGAATTGCGAACATTAACTTTTGCTAAACTTCAGGAGCTTACCGATTCTGGATCCAAAGTCCTGGCTTCTTCAACGCAAGAAGAACCGGACATTCAAAGAAATATGTTGATTAAAACTCTTGGCCACGAGCAAATTTCTGACAAAATAATAATTCCATTGAATGATATTGGAAAAACCAAGCAAAGCGATGCATGTGCTCTATTTATTCCAGGCGTTGAGGGTGTTATCAGTACAGTTTTATTCGAAAAGTGTAAAAGTATAGAAGTTCCAATCTATGCACTCCAACTGCATACATTTTGCAGGGAAGAAAAATTCCAAAACCTAATCAAATTAGCCTCGAAGGTGTGTCCAATGTTTTAGCCATGAATAATAACATAACATTGATTTAAAATGACATTTTTCATTTGCAATCTGCAGCATGTGCTAAGTTTGTTTAATGGAAAGAAACGCTTCTATTTGATTGGCCACTCATTTGGGGCAATGGTTGCGCTTGAACTTGCGAAGCTCCTCGAACAATGCGGATTAACTGGTGAAGTTGTTTCCATTGATGGATCCTGGCCACTTTATAAGCGATACCTCAAAAAAATGATGAAGAACATGGAGGCAACCGATGAAAACGTTGAAAAATATTTGCATGCACAGATGGCATTTGAATTCGTTCCAGAAATTTCACCCGATTTTGTTCATGATGTAATGATTCAAGAGAAAACATTTGATGCACGAATGGAAAAATACATCAGTAAAATGGATAAGCCGGATGTCTCTGTCGATTATCTCAAAAATATTGGCTATAGTATCGTCAACTGTATCAAAATGATGTTGAACGAACCAGAAGAATATTGTGGTGAGAAGATTGAAGGAAATATCACATTGGTTCGACCGACCACGCAACTCGTAGTTGATATGGAAAATGATTATCAACTGAATAAGTTTACGAAAGGGCAAGTTTTCGTGAAACAAATCGACGGAAACCATTTAATTGTATTAGATAATATAGAACTGTATGAAATCATCAACAACATTTGTACGAACAAACAGCAAAATTAGTCATAAAACATCAAGTTTATTCGAAGACAAGATTTCAGCTCGAATTTGGGTACTTTTAAGCATTCATACAATATTATTTAATATGGACATATAGAACGGTAGATAAAGATCAATGGACATCTAGGCACCACTGAAAATCATAAATATTCATTTTTAAATGCAAATTCATAAATAAAAAGTAGTGAATAAACCGACTGGTCTTTAAATTTTTTCAAGGGAGATGAAAAGACAAATTGGATCAACTTCATGTGGCGCCATCTAACGAAAAGCGACACCGAATCAGAAAACTTACTTCATTTTTCGAACGTCAATACTGGCTGTGTCAAATTGCAATAATAAAGAAAATGATATATACAATATATTCTGTTAGAGCATTTTTGTGTGTCAAATTTTCCATTGTGCGTAGAGAGCGCACAACTGTTATTGCTCGATTTTATTCTCTTTTGTTTAACCAACGAAAAAGAACATACAAATCATTGCATTCTGTCAATCATAAAGTTCTTAATTAAGCAAAAGCTGATTTGGGCACGCAAATTTCGGTTGTTAAAAGATCGAAGAAATAGTGTAATTTTTTGTAAAGAGGAAATCGATTGCATATGATCGCAATACGTGCGCTGAAAACAAGTGAATAGTGCTGTGTAATCAGTCAAATCGGTTCAAGCTGGATGCATTAAGCGATTACGATAGTGATGAGTTTCACATAAGAGTCGAAAGCGACTTAGACGATTTTCAAAAACAATGTGATTTGAAATCAAATTGGTAAGCATAAAGTGAAATTGCAGTAGTTAATTCAAGGAAAAATGACATCAATTTAAATGAATGATGCGCAAAGTTACATACAGTGAGGACTCATGTGTTATTCAAGATAAAAATGGTGCTTAATTAGCAGATCGACAATTTGAAAGAATAATCAGACTTGCATTTTCTAAATCTAACTGCAATCGCGTAAAATTTATTATAGTTTTTGATTATGTCGTGTTGTGCCCAAATGATGTGAATTAAGAAAGTTTACGCACAATCTTTACATGAACTTGACCCACTTTAATGCAGTCTCTTGATATTTTTGACAAAAATTGTGTTGTCTCCAACGTTGAACAATTCGTTCATTAATAGTCTGTACAACAAAGCTTCGTGTTGTGTATACTAATTTGCGATTCGGTAATCGGTGTTACATTTCGCCACATTCGATGACGCTCATATTATATTCTTTTTGTAAACTCACTAAATGAAACTTGTTGCATAAAAATATAGAATCGTTTGTGTCATTGAAATTCACACTTTTCTACTCTCTTTTCGTTTGCAGTGCTTTATTGTTTCCGCCGCTAAACAGTTATAGACGTTTTTTGATTCATAAATTATGTGAAAAGTTCCCTTCGCTGGGTTCTTTCTCTATAAGTCAAGGCTACGACCGACGAGTATTGATTTATTCTCGCACAAACACAAATTGCACCATAAACGCAACAAATTCTTTCTCCGCTTGCAGCAAAGGGTGAATATCCATACAAAATATACGTGTATTATTGTCATATCCGTGGAATATTCTTTTGAATAATTCTCAATAAAGTTTTCCCTTCACTTTGGTTGTTGTGTAACGAAAAATGCTGTTTACTCTTACAGGTCGAACGGAAGCACACGAAAGAATTTTAATTCAAACAACGGCAAATACTCGCATTCAAATCAATTCAGTAATAAAGCAACGACATCAACGATGGGCATCAAGGATATCGATGCTTTGGCCAAAACAATTAAACGTAAGTCATGAAGCGAGTTCAGATTGATTAATGTTTATTTATAAGCCATGCAATAACTTTCTCGTGGATAGTTTTTATGCAGCTCGATAAAAAATCTAAAACTAAGAAGAAAAAATCTTTGAGAAAGATATAAATTGCCAAAACGAAAAATAAAAAATCGAAGAAGCAGGACAAGAGGAGAGAAAATCAAAACAGAAATGCAAAAACTCACTTTCAGATAGAAATATTCGAAAGTTATTCAACTTGAAAATTAGTGTAGAATTTAAATATGACGCACACATTAATACGATTTGATATAACCAAATTATAATCAATCTAACATCAATGTGACATACAATCGCATAAATATCATAAAAAGTTTATGTAATGTCTCTACCGACCGGTTTTAACCTGCAAAAAACATAATTTGTTACGTGTGCCTTCGTAATATTATTCAACAGCAGCAAAGCCATAAGCAATCTGGCTCACCGAACAAATGCTGAAAACCAGTTGGACCACCACATAGAGGAGCGAACACACCAACAATTCACTTCATTTCAGACAAGATTGTGTGCTGTGAACTAACGGGTTTGTCGGATATGTATTAAGTATCTACGAATAATTCGAATTAGGCCAATACAAGAAGCACCTTTGACTGTGTTCGTTTGCGCATCAATGTGTAAAGTGGGCGCTAGTTTTGTGTCGGGTTGTTTTATTGTTTCAACGATAATTGTCTTTGTGTGAGCATCGATGTGGACATTCAACTATAGTTATAAAAAAAGGAACTGGAAGACTTTTTGAATGGATGCACCAAAGTGCTTCGAGTTCGACTGCTTGTCTCGTTTAACAACAGTTTGTGGGAAGCATTCGTAGCGATCGTATCGTTTGCCTATCAATACAAATTTGTGCGTCTTTTCGATTGTGAACCCAATTAACGGTAAATAAAAAGACTGATTCATTGGCTATTTTCAACCTATTCACTCGATCAAAATAAAATAATTCGATTAATAAAAAACAATCGACATTTTGAGGGGAAAAGGGAAAGAACGTTAAGAATATCAACACCTTGCGAAAGGAGTAAGTTTTGCTCATGATATTTTGCGATAAAAAGAAAGGAGATCCATTAAAACATTAATCAAAAATAATCGAAAAGAATTTGATATTGTAGCGTGATCTTTGATTCAATTCTCTTTTGAATGCAAACATTCATGTCTAGAGAAAGAAAGAGGGAGAGAGACAGAGAGCTAGAGAAAGAAAACCAAAGCCGTTCAATATTCTTCAAAATACTTTCAATAAGTCATTTCATCATAAGTGTTTTGTAAATGAATGTTTAT
Source organism: Obolodiplosis robiniae (assembly GCA_028476595.1). NCBI lineage: Eukaryota > Metazoa > Arthropoda > Insecta > Diptera > Cecidomyiidae > Obolodiplosis > Obolodiplosis robiniae. The sequence goes on along the minus strand of CM052015.1, from coordinate 4,190,519 downwards.
GTAATATTCTGTGATATTTGAAGGCCGTCTCGTTTCAGTTTGGATTATTTCCAGTTGTTTTGATTGCTATAAGTGGCAAATACGTGAAATGAATTTAAATGTTCATGAAAAGAAAGAGAAGTTGTTGAATCGTGATGAGTTCATTCTCCGGCTTCGATTGAATTGCTTTAGTTTGTATCGCTTTTTCTGGATTTTTTCTAATGTCAGCAAATATTTATTGAAATAATTGAAGCGGAGACAGAGTAAACAAACTATTTTTGACTTTGCAAAAGATGCGCTCTACTTTAACCAACAATTTCTGCAGTTTTTGGAGCATTTAACTGATTGCAGGTTAAAGATAAACGTCTATTAAGCAAATAAATATTTCACAAACTTAAGGTCAAAAATCAGTGCGTCTTTTTATTGAATTTGGCTACAGCTAACGTTTTTTGTATTTTAACAGCCTTCCGTCAAAAGATTTGTCAAAACTCCGCATTAAGTATTTGGACCAGTGACGGAGTATCCAGCTCATCGGCTACGATTGAAACATCACCCACAGAAAATCAGTCGAATAATCAAAGGTATTTTCGAAGTTTAAAATGTTAAAAATAATTTTAAAAAAATATGAGTGAATTGAATACATTGTGCTGCATTCCAATTTGCTGTTCATTAAAAATCATTATTTCTTTTGAATTTAGTAATTATTAAGACTCCAAATAGTTCAATGACATTAAGCTATGATGTGATGAGCAGCATTAATTGAGGTCATCTCTTTTCAGGCAGCGTCAAAGGAGGCCCGATCGCGCAGTGTACGTTCCACGTGGCCGCCGTAGTCAAACTGTACCGACGTCAAATTCTGAAAGCGTTCCAAAAACTCAGGTTACAGAGAAAGAAATCGTGAGTGTGATTCCAACTTTAAATCCAGCTAATCAAACACCTGCAAAACCAGCTCAGGATACAGTGATAGACACAAAAGAAGCAAACGTCTCTAAAGACACTGCAATAGAGCAGCATTTAAACCAAATGCCAGTGAATCGAGAAGAAAAAGCATCACTGCAGCAGCAGGCCATCAGCCCAATCGCAAACATGCCCGATACAAATGTCAAAAATGAATGCGGCGATATCGAAAGTATGCTTAACTCTAATGATAAAGACTACAACGAAGAAAGTGAATTACAACGAGCGTCGAAGGTACGCAATAATATCAAAAAAATTAATAAAAAGATATCGATTGAAATTTGCATTATTCCAATGTTTTTTTATGAATTTCAGGAAATAAACCGTCGCAATCGGCGCATCATAAAGCAGACATTCGACAGCAATGTTCTGGAAATAAATGAAACACCATCAGCAACTCCGAAGCAATCACCATCCGAGACTGAGCCATATGTCCCGAAAAAGCCCAGTCTACCTCATTCTGATACACAATCAAATGTAACGGAGAGGCCAGAAACGTCAAGTCAAAAACCGGCTGTGAATGCAGATACAGATGACTGGGAATCAATATTTGATGATAATGGCGAATGTTTGGATCCGAAATTGATGGACGAAATAACGGCGAATGTGGGCAAAGTCACGATAACCAAGCCGAAAAATGATTACAAAAGCTATCAAGAGCCAGTGAATTTGGATGAAGAAGAGTTTCCTCATGTGTTGGAGGTGTCTAATTTTCCAGTCGAATTCAAAACACAAGATCTCATGATGATCTTTGCCGAATACAAGGACACCGGCTATGACATCAAATGGGTTGATGATACTCACGCATTGGTCGTGTTCAGCAGCTCAAAAATTGGTAAATTCATAAAATTAAATCAAATCGGATTTCATCTCGAATCTAATGTTTTTAATTTGCCATCACAGCTGCTCGAGTGTTGAGCTCAGGTCATTCGTTTGTTAAATTGAAACCATTGACGCAAGCAACGGCAGAGTCAAGGGCACGAGCCAAAAAAAGTGCATTGTTTTTACAACCATATCGTCAACGTCCCGAAACATGTGCCGCTTTAGCAAGACGACTTGTTACCGGCGCATTGGGCGTACGCTTATCGACTGCCCGTGAAGAGCGTGAAATTGAACGACGTGTGCTGAAAGAAGCCAAAGGTATAGTCATCAAAAAAAAAATATTGCATATTTCTGAATATTGATGATTTTCGAATGTTTCACAGAACGAAAACTCTTAGCAGCCAAATTGAGAGATGAAGCTTGGGAAAACTGAACATGTGCTGCAGTATTGGCGATATAAATTGGCTGTATTGCAGAATTTGCAGAAATCTAATCGGAGTTTTTGATTTACGATACATTCGTAGCAACGCTCATACTGCGGAAAAAAGACACCAAAGATCATTTCATTCTAACCTGCGGTGTTAAACAGCTCCTGGATTTCATTTAGATGTATTGTATTGTATAATATTTTTGATGGAAAAGTATGTCCCATTTTTTCAATGAGAATAAATGTGAAGAGAATATATTTTGTAGAAAAATTGTCAACAATTATATAGTTTTTCAGTAGCAATAAGCAAAATTACGATTTGTGAGAGAAAAACAAAAATTGAAGTGGAAAATTGTATTTTTTTAACTGATTCAATAAAAATATTTTTTTTACTTCTGACGAATCGGATTTTTCAAGATATTTGGTAAATTTGAAATGCCATAAATATACAGTGCACGAACACTTGGACATTGGGCAAAAAAGACATTTGCGTGTGAGACATTGATCACTTGAAATAAACCTATAATTAAGTCGACATCACGCCAAGCATAACAGCAAAGAGGTGTCAGGATAAATATTTTATAGGAAGCTACAATTTTGATCTTTACATATGATCCGTTATTTGTATTAATTACACACATTTTCAATTTAAAACCCCTTAATTTACCAAATTAAATATATCTTTATTCGAACCTCAAAACACAACTGTTGAAACTGAACTTGAATTGACTGTAAAACGACAAGCTGTTATATTTGTTAGAAAATGTGTAATTAATCAAAAAATACCCAAGATTCAAGTATAAAAGAAGATTTCATCCATTAAATAAAGTCAATTCGAATAGTAGGTCTTTGGTGTGAATGGAGATTCTAGTGTCAATTCAAGAAAATGTGTTGAAAAATTGTTGAAAAACTAAAAAAAATGAAATCATGAGCATAGAAAGTGAAAGAGTATTGATATTAAAGAAAATCAGTGATCGAATGAGCATTGTATTCCGTTTGGTTGGAATGTGGCCGAGTAAAAAGCCAATAATCTTCTACTGGATCTATGGAATTTTGCTTCTTTCGATATTCTCGATTCTGTTTACAGTAACAATGATGATTCAGCTAATTTCTTTTGCCAAAAAGGAGGAACTTACCGAAACATCATACATGGCACTCACAGAGCTTGCATTGACCGTAAAAATTATTAATTTTTACGTACGCTGTCGATCTATGCAGTCACATTTAGATACGGTCACGAATTTCGAGCTCTGTTCTGATGCTGAAAGAGAGCTTTATTCAAAACGTATTAAATTAATGCTTTTTCTGCTGATGTCTGACTTTTGTTTAACAAATGCAGCGCATTTGTCAGTTCAGCTGAAAGTTTTGCTGGCTCCAGAGAGAATTCTTGCTTTTCCAGCTTGGCATCCATTCGATTGGCAGCAAAATTCCAGCAATTTTTGGTTGATATTTGTATATCAAGTGATTGGTATGGGCCTAACCAGCAATATTCAAGTGGTCATACAACAATTTCCCAGTTTGATGTTCTGCATGGTCAGCACACAGATGCAAATCCTTTCAATGCGATTGCGAAATATCGGATATAAAAATGTTCAATCCAATGGAGAAAAAACACACATGACCAGCCATTCAGAAGAAGAAAAAGATGCAATTTCACAAAATTTGGAAGACTGTATCAAATTGCACCACAGAATTCTAAAGTAAATTCTTATAAAAACTTTCAGAGATTTTTTTTAATTTTTGTACATTTTGTCAATAGATTCGCGAAAGATCTTGAATGCGATTTTACAATTCCGTTTTTCGTGCAAATCTGTATCAGCGGTATTGTGATTTGCAGCTTAGCAAATGAAGCAGCTCGAGTAATTTCATTTTTTCTTTATTTTTCACTTTACTTTATTATGAACATTTTTTCGAGCTGTTTCCAAACAATTTTTCTAACTTATTATATTCCTTAAATGTTTGTTTTATATCTTTTAAATTGAATTTTCCCAGAATCATGATCCAGTCAAGCAAATTAGCTTTGTTACCATCCTATTCACAATGTCATTTCAAATGTATTTTCCATGCTATTTTGGAAATGAAATTATTGCTGAAAGCAACTCGCTGTCGACCGAAATGTACAAATCCAATTGGATATATTTTACCAAAAAGCAGAAGCAAATGGTGTCTATGTTCATTGAGTGTACAAAGAAAAACACACATATTTTAGTTGGACATTTGTTTGCACTGAGTCTGCAAACTTTTGGATCGGTATTTTATTCTAGGCTTGAATGAAACTAAGGAATATATTCATTGCATTTTTTTTTCCTTCCAGATCATGAATGTTGCATATCGACTGCTGGCTGTTATCAAAAATGTCTAACAAATTCCAAAAAGAAGGAGAAAGGACCAAAGTCTTCAAGTGCAAATTAAATTTGTATCAAATTGTCAACTTAAAACAAGTGATTTATTTTATCAATGAAAATGTGCTTTCATATTTTAGAGTTAAGAATTTTCGAAATTCCCTTGTAATCGACTTTTGTTGACCGCAGATGTGGCATTATTCAATATTTCTTCAACAAATATTTCAGCATCCGCTTTGGAAATGACATTTGCTTTATTTTCAATCATTTCTTCTATTTTCGCAATATTTTCCTTGAATTCCGTTTCAATTCCACCACCATTGTGGGTTGTGATTGCGCTAACCACCATAACTGGTTTCGTTTTAGGCAGGAAGTTCGGGCTCTTTTTAAACGTCTTTTCCTCTTCAAAAACAATGACGTTCGAGTATCGACCCAAAATGAACAGCGTGAAAGAGGTGATAGCCGCAGGAAGGGCGCATAGCATGCTGAACCATGCAATGGCTTTGTTCAAGATTTGCCCCCTTTTGAATAGAATAAAATTGAGATAATATAATAAAAAGAATTGAACATATACTGAAATTCAAACGAACATAATCAACGTATATTTGAGTAAGTTGACCAAATAATCTGGTACGTCAGCTCCTTCCTCGAACCAAAGCCAGGGAAAAAGCATTTTCGGTAGCGTTTCCATAATCTCTATTTCCTTAACAGGTTCCATTTCAAAGTTGACTTGCACCCGGCCAGCTCCGCGCAAAGGCACTCCAGAATTCTTAAATTAATAATTGAGCTCATAAAAAATATTTCACAGAGAATTTACTTCTAAATAAATGTATAATTCATACCACTTCCTCACTTATGAAGAATTCGTGTTCATGTTGGTTTGGATTTAAGCCAGAGGCAACGTTGGCCAATAGAGAGGGATCTGCGCGGTAAAAGTGTGGCAGCGAAATAGTGATTGGAACTTGAACACACGGCATCAAATCCATGGTTCCTCTTACTGGGCACTTATCTGGCTTCCGGCAGAAACAGCTGAAGTTTGAAGCGACAACATCCTCAAATTCCTTTATAAACTTGTGAGTGTTGATGCCTCGAAAGCTAGTTGGGTGTGTGTAGTGTAGATAGAATGATGCACACACTTGTTTCACGAAGATCGAAATTGGCTTATCTTTCGATTGAAGAGGTTTGAAGAGCAGACCATCCGTGCCGACGATTTCATTACATTTTTCGCCTGCCCATACATTCATCTCAGTCTCACCATCGACTTCCAATACTTTGCCCGCATCATGAATATTTTTAACTCCTCGTCGCACTTTCCAACGACCATTCGGTGTGTTGTTGTACTGCAAGAAGTATTTCAGTGGCGAAAAACTTGATTTGATTGTTTTTAATTGCGAATATTGATCAAAATCCGAGTTTGGAATTTCTAAAGTTGGATATTTTAGCCATAAAATGAATCTTACCCCTCCCAACAGTGAAAATGTGTACATTTTATTCTCATGTGGCTGAATTGAAGGATTTTTGCTTTTCTTGAGCTCATTGCATGCGAGCTTCGCGAGTGGATTTGTGGTAGTACAATCAATTTCAATGCCATTGAATAATAAATTCATCACTTTTCCTGTCCAAAATACATCGGTTGGCTCGTGGAACAGCTCTTTAATCGCCGCTCTAGCCACATGCATAAATTGTCGATATTGAAAATGCACAGTCAATCCAATGCCACTGATCACTTAAAAAATGCAATTCAAATTAATTCATTATGTAGTAATTGTTTTTGGTTGAAAGTGTATTCAGAACAATTTTTTGATAGCGCATTTCATTTCGACGCATCAAATTGGTTGAGGCTTCATGCAGAATTAAATGAATGCGCAGTAATTTTGCATGAATGAGTGTAATTGATTTCCCATCACCTGGGTGAATTGTGGTAACAACTTCATCTCCTGTGAGGCCATTGCTTAAATCAGGTCGAAAAACATATTTTTTCCACAATAAAAATTCCATCGTATCTTCCAAGTCATCATCACTTATGTTGGTTTTCCAAATCCATTCACTGCAAATGCCAACATAGAATCAAAAAATTCAATTTATACTAAATCCATGGTTTTACTCAAAAACGTATGGACCAATTTCCCTGAAGTGCGGCTTCGAGCCATTCTGAACTTCGTATTTATTCAAAACGTCAAATATGTAGACTCTAAATTGTAATGGAAATGGTGGACGCTCGTAAAGTCTTCTTTCAATGCAATTTTGACGCAAATTCATATTCTGTGCAGATAAAAATGTTAAGATTTTTTCAAAATGTTATAATAACGTATTGCCTACCTTTGTAATCCCCCTCAGGAGTAGTTTATCGAACATGAGGAATGAAAAAGTCGCACCGGCCACAAATATGCAAATAAATTGGAACGCTAGACGTCCATAATTTCGGCGTTTGAACTGAATTGAGAACATTTTGTTGCTAATTTTTAGCAATAAGAGAAATCAGCTGTGTGAACTATCTTGCATCTGCTTTGTTTGAAATGTATGTGAATACTGATTGCATCAATTGACTTATGCAGTCCGTGTCAGGTTAAAGTGAATAATCTCTGTATTTGTGCTTTACAAAACCATTTATCCACCGAATCAGATATGAAACATGCGATAGCGAGTGTAAGGGCTTTGTTCGTTCTATTAATAGGATTCGAATTAAATAACGACTCGCCATTTATTCGAACAACCCCTTAATTGTGTTACGAGTGTTTGGGTGTAATCATCATTTACCATGTGAATTTCTCTCCAATTTTAATTTTTAGCTCATTTCATTTGAAATTTCATCGTATTTATTACGTTCAATAATTCAAGAAATCAAATTGGAATAAGGTCAAAATAGGAGTTGTTCTTCAAAGTCTTAAATGAATACGCTGAAGTCAGTGAAGTTCAAACTAAGTCTATTTTTTTTATTTTCCAATGATACTTGAGTGCAATTTTTTTAGTCAACTATTTTGGGACGTTTTTGACTAGCTAACTATGATAACTCCGAACAAAATTGGTGGCTTTAGTCAACTGTAATTATAACCAAAAGCGTCTCAAATTAATCAACTGACTTGATTGATTTTTTATACAAATTTGAAATTATAGTTGAATTAAGTCAATTTGAAGTTGCAGTCAGTCAGTCACATTTTTTGGACAAGGAAATATAGAATTATTAAAATGATTGGCTTCAAATATATTTACATAAATCAAAAACACAGTTTATTTTTTATTAAAGTGATAAATGATAATTTTATTTATTCCATTGAAACTTGTATCGGTTCAGAAAGAACTTCTAATGTTCGAAAGAGACACACTTAATCTAAATGAAAAGAAATAATAATAGTTATCAAAGAATACACAGTTTTTTTTTATTATTGTTAGTTGAACAGGCATCAAAATAGATAATCCAAGATATTTAGATTGTAAATTCGGAAAAGTATGAAAAAACTTCGTCTAATATCTAATTTCTATATAAAAAAAGAGAAATTCCTATCATTGTTGATCGATTTCAATTTCAGTGAGTTTTTTTTTTCATTTTATCATCTCATTTCGCTGCTAATTCGAAATAAATATGTTAAATCAAAGCTACACAAGCATTTCGTGATTTGGAAAATGAAACGTAGAAGGATTATTTATGAGCGCCTACGTGTATTCTGATTGTGTATGTTTGCTACATTTTACTCAATGTTATGTTTTATTATATCAGATAGCACGAATCAAAATAATATTATATGTTTATCATTATAAATGTTTCTATTCCATAAAGATACTTTTTTCCAAATTTCTTGAAATTGGTATTATTACGAAAAAGAATAGTGATAGCGACAAAGAGTATAGTGGAAATTAAAATGTATTATGTATTCAAATGGAAAACGGCATTTGTAATCTGTAACGCGTATGTGCGTTAGGCAAATTTAAAAATGTGATTTAATCCAGCCACTGCATGGTGTTGTGTTGAGTGCTGAGTGCAAATACTTCGGCTGTCGATGGTCGTCAGATGTTTGTATGTCTGTGTGTGCGGTGTCATTTACCACAAACCGGATGAGTAACCACCTGGTGGTACACGATTTTTGTTGATCACTTGTTTGGCACCGTTCAGAGCTGGTACAGTTGTATTTATCTCACGCTTGTATCCCTCGCCAGTTATCGGATTTCCATCTAAATTGCGACAAAAATATATTGAAATTAGTATGATTCAGATCGAAATGATATGCTATCGATAGAAAATCAAAGGTAATGCAAATTTCAATGATTTTTTTACGAAATATTCTAATAAAATTCCAAAAAAATAATCACTTGAACAAAAAATGTGATTGGTACCCTAATAATGTTCGGTAATTTTACGAAATTCAAAATAATTCGTAGCAAAATATAATGAACATTTGATAAAATACGACAGATTCTCAGGATATACGAAAATTAATAGGACGTTGGTAAATTTACTAGAATTTATGTAGAGTCACGATTCTAATTTTGTAAAATATACGAAATTTTCGTGGTCTTTCACCACGAATTTGTCGCGTATCCTACTTATTTTCACAATGTAATCAATTTTTTTCCGGTGTATTGAGGTTGAAATGATTACTAATGAATCGGGCTAAGAAACTAAACCACAAAAACCATGTGAACCAACCGAATTGAGGGAATTTGAGATAAAAATTGCAACAATCAACTGGAAACAATAAGACTACAATAAATTCGAAGGAAACGAAACATTGGATAGAAAAAATCAAACATTGGATTTGAGGGTTCAATGCACAACAATCAAAAAGGAAATAAAACCAAATCCATGTGATGGTCGGGTGGAGCTTGGACATCGAATGTGGGTGTAATAAGAGTACCTCGTTCAATTCGTCGACGTCCACGATATAAATCAGCAGCCTGACAGCCAATGCCCAGGACTGGATTGCGTGGTGAAGATGGCTGAAATCGTGGCGATCGAGTTAAAGCGGCTGTTGCCGACGAATCAGTCTTCTCAGACGGAATCGACACTGACGAATTGTTTGTGAACATCGATGATGTTGATGATGCGGACAAATTTGTTAATGGTGCTTCAGCATGTCCGTTGCCAATTAAACCATTCCGTTTAATAGGGGTAGCTAAATTGAAACCATTTCGCTGCAATTCCCGGGGCTGTGGGATTTTTCGCGGTTTTGGAGAGTCCAACGATAAATCTGAGCCTGATTCATTTTTATCGATTTGGTGTTAACACAATTTTCAAATTGAATGTTGTCCAGATTTACATAATGATGGGAAATTAGCGAAGGCAAACAGAAACAGACGAATACATTTTGAAATATAATTACTCATTTGCATCATGATAGTAATATAGACGTTGCAATGAAATTCAGGTCAAAATGAACGCATTTATTTTGCAAACTTCAAACTTTATTTAGCCTAATTAACCTTGATCGGCTTTACCAATTAGAATGTATTTGTTTATGCAAGGAGTTCAGTTAGACCTTCATATCACCGCACAGTCCTCGAATACCATATTGCACGTGTGCGTGTTTTATCATAGAATCTATGGCTATGCATTTGGAGAAGAGGAGAAAAATAATGTGTATTTACCTCGAGATCCATTGGCCGTATTGCCATTGGTGCCGTTAACTTTAGCATTTCCGTTTTCATGGGCCACGCCATTTCCGTTGGTGGCTGCGACGCCGTTTCCATTCATCGTTCCGTTGCCGTTAGTCAATTTTGGTGCATCGATGCCATCTTGTCCAATCGGAATATTGCTCTTTTGGTAGCCCTTTGGGGTTGGTGGAACACGCTCTACGTCACCGAACAAGCGATTATGCGAATTGTCAGTCGCACGTTTTGGTGCTGATTCTTTTTTGTGACGCAAACAAAAAGATTGAAATAAAAAAGAAAAAATATGAATAAATTTACAACCAAACACAAAAATAAAGCTAGTTTCAGTTGCTGTGTGATTAATCAAACATTATGGTTTGGTAATATAAAATGAGTGCAACTTTGTCACATGCAAATTGGCGCAATTCAAATGCCCAAGTTAATCAATTAATCCGCGGAAGAGAGAATATAATATGGAAGTCAATTTGACTTGAAAAGAAAACATTCTTAGATTGATTCACGATTGTTATTATTGGATTATACGATTAGCCTAAAGAATTTTCGAAAATCCAAATTGAATACAAAATCCAATAACAACAAATTAATTTAAATCTACTTATCGAACCAAAATACAATTCTAATTGAATAATCGGCATTATCCATAGTTCGTCTTATTCTTCTTTTCTTTATCGCTCACAATTGGTTCATTGGCAGAACCGCGGCAAATTTCCCTTCAATGTGGATAATTTACATTGATTTTTTTTGTTCACTTTTCGACGCACACGTTTAATCAAAGCCGATGAAGTATAGAAAAATGCCGGAAGAATTGCTCGCTTTTTGACTCTAAACGCACTTTAAGGGTAAGCTTTGGAATTATGTACTAGAATTTTTAACGTGTCTAATTAAGATCAAATGCCTTATTTATATGCAAAGGTTTATTCGCAGTTGGATCATAATGATACAATAGATCATAAAATGGCCACTGTACCCTTAATTGGATTCCTGAATCAAACTCGAAAATAATTGTGTGCTGTTGCTAGTAATTTAGCTCGGAAAATAGAATATTTTGGAAATTGTGTACGTGTGCTGTTAGTGTAAATAATTACATTATATTTGGATTTTTATTCAAAGCGCGGCCCAGTATTTCTGTAGTGCTCATCTCCTTTCCGTGAGCAACTTGCTTTCTGCTTCTTTTATTTACATACATTGGATTTACCTCGCCAGTCATTTGGATATAATACGGTGGCACGAATAATCGATAGGTCATTGTACAGTGTACACGTATACACAAAATGTACACCGAAGAGGCACTGCATGTGTGTGTGTGATTCTTTTATTTCATAAATTCACTGACCCCGAATTTTCTACAACTCGCAATACATAGGATTTTCGTCGACTTGGCTTCAAGTGTTTCGCAAAGTGCAATATTTTTTTATTTCAATTTTATCATGACATAATTTACAATTGTATAACATGAAATCACCGCTTGCGGCTTTCTTTTACTACCGACCGATTGAATCAAGAATGAAAAATGATGTTGACGTCACTTGCCAGCGCGCAAAGCCTTGACAAAGTACTTTGAAAACGGCAAAAATACATAAAAACACATACGAATTGAGTAAAAACAATACTGGCTACAAACAAAAACGACTATTCAAAACCGAAATGAAAATATGGAAAAACGATAAAACACTTGGACAAACTGGAAAAGAGCTTAAAGGAACGCGTACGATCAAACGTGCCCGGATTCTAAACACACTGATGACATTTCAACGATTGCTTGCAAGCGGTTTTCTTATTTTTTTTTCTACAATATGTCAACAATTTTCATTCGACTAATATATCAATAACACTTAACAAAATATATGTTTTAAATGAAAAACCAAATATTCGATCCAAATGAAAACGTATTCACGGTCGACATCGACCGAAAAATAACAAAAAAACTTGCAATTCTACCGTCACAAGCTGACGAATCTCATACGAAAACAATTAAAACTGTGAAATTGTCAATCAAAATCGACAAATTTGCAAGAAGAACAAAAGAATCAATGCGATGAACAGAAAATGTTAGACAGATTTATTTCTACGGTTTTTGCTTGTTGAGTGTACAAATGCTCGTGTTTGGTGGAGATTATGTGTCATTATCTGGTAGTTGTATTTTTTTTTTTTGTGGTTGAGCGAAAAACAAGCGAATAATACCAATGAAAAAATATCTGTAAGATCCTTGACGATCTGCTGATGTTGCCAGAATTTTTGCGAATTTTTCCGGAATTGAATTTGTCGGAGCAAAAAGAACAAAATAAAACAAATTTCATTAGAAGAAAAATCGATATTCAACATTCGGAAACATTTTAATATGCAAACGAAATTACTCTTTGTTAAAGCACAAAAGTCGGCAAGAGGAAAACAAGTTCAGCGATTGTTTTTGTTTTTGCAAATGCTAAATCCAATTCAAATGAGAACGAATAATATTTACCGTTTCCATTTTTAGCGTCATGAGCAGGTCCGAAAATATTCGATGCCATATTGTTGCGCGCCGAGCGTGGTGTCGATGGCAAGCTTCCGCCGAAAATGTCACTGCTTCCACCACCTGGTGGCTTAAGAACTCTGCAAGTAAAAAAGAAAATGAATTTAGAAAATGGTTCACGACGAGAAGACACTTGAAAATTGACACAGTAAATGTGGCAACACTTGAGGTAGATCGATTGTTTGAAGCGGTCCTGACTATAAGCGACGAAACAATTGGTGCTAATTGAAGCTTAATTAACGTAACCAATGGTAATGACTTTATAACAGTCATCAGCGAATAATTATTATGTTTTGAATCGTTCCAGACACAGTCAACTATTTTTTTGGCCTCGTCTCCGCTCGTCGCGCATCAATTCACTAAATCTAAATAGCTCAATCAATGAAGGCTTTTATGACAGAAATACTTTTCTTGAATCAGCGTTCTACATGCATCATTATAATTGATATTTTCTGGTTAATTACGATTATGGAAATACAACAAAAATCAGTTGATAAACTAGATAGAAAAAATATTGTACCTAAAAATAAAGCTAATTTCATTGGAACTTCGAATCGTCATGGTTTGACAAAAAAATAGCGACACAATTACATTTTATTGCTATTATTTCGATCCTAAGCTTGAAAAAACGGTTGCATTTTTGCGCTTAAATTTACTTTTTTTGGTGTCTCTGTGTTTTTTTTTAACCATGCGAAATGATGATACATTAAATGCTTGCACCAACCGGTACTCAATGCTTTCGCGTGTTGCTATGCAGAAGAAAAGGACACAAATATAACAAACGTGACTTCACCAAATTGGGAACAAACAGAATTCGATTTTTACCAAAATAATGAGCCAAACAGACAATCAAAATGTTGCTTGTTGTATTTTGTTAAATGTTTGTAGAATAAATGGATACAAATATTGACTTTTTCGAGAACTAGTTAGAGAATACTTCGGTCAAATGCACTCTCTTGGAAATCGGAATGACGAGCTTTTTCCAAACAATTTCTTGATTCAACGAACCGAAATTATGAAAACGTTTTTTTTTTTGTCAATTCGAATAACCTTGAACAGTTTGTCATTAAATTATTGCCTAAAACCTCAATTAAATGAAGCAGAAAATATTTATTCGGTTGTTTTTCGGAAACTTTGATTTGATTTCCCACAGATTTGCTGAGTGCCACGCTTTTTTCTTGTGAACTTCTTTTTTCAGTTTCATTCAACTTTCAATGTGGTTACGAAAACAAATATTTCTTTTTGCAATGTTTCTATCTACGAATAAAATTAAAGCATTGGAAGGTATATGGACGCTTTCATTTGTTAAAGGTAGCAGAATGGCTTTTCTGACGATAGTAAAATGTCATCATAACTTTAGATTTTTATTGGAATTTCTATTTTTTGTGCGAACTGAAATCATCCGAACTATCCAAAATCATCGATACAATCCAATAAATGCATATGTTATCGCACCTTGCGAAAGCTCGCATGCGATGGCACAGTGTAAAGATAAAAGAAATTTCTTTGCGTGCAAACCAATTAACCATAAATGAAAGAAAAAACATACAAATTTATTGAGACCAGTTGCTAGTTGCTTACTGATTTTCCTATCTGTTGCGAATCAATTTGATCGTCAGATAAAAATTACGCTACAACTCAATAAAATCATCGCTATTTTTCTTTCTTTTTTTTTCTCGAAATATAATATGGATTTTAATGCCTTGGCGGCCCCTTTTTCTGTGCAAATCGATTAATTGAATGATGCATCGATTGCTGACGATGGCAGAGGAAAAAGACAGACTTTGTCGAAGGAGAAAATACATGTTTTTTTCATGAATAGATCTAATGAAACCAATTAGATAAAATGAATGCAAACGATGTGTGGAATGCATTTTGTGTCCGTTCAGAAACGGGAAAAAGTCGGAAATCAGTGTTCTTTTCCGGCATCATTGCAACTTTTCGATATTGATATGATAATTATTGTTCTTAGGCATCAATTACGAGTGACCATTTCGACAGAGATGCGTCAGGAATTTGTTTCGTATGTTCTTATTTCTCCTGCGTTCAATCAGTTGTAATTACAGAAGCTGTACAACGCTTGCTTTATGCAAATATGTATCGTTAAAAACGGCAACCAGCGGTATGGAAGCATCATTAAAACTGCGATTTTGCAGTGGCATTCATTACGAATGTTATCGATGAATTGATAACAATCTTTGCATCTTTGATATTTCAATTGAAAATTTACACTTGTTCGGAGTGACAAATGCGGAGAGATCGAACAAATAGCATGAGAAAATTGTTACAAATGACCAATGGGGACAAATCAAAAACCAACCGCACAAGCCAAACTTCAATCAGCCATGATCAGGTTTCAAGTTGACGTTTCAATTGAAAATAATATCGATTGAATGATGCGAATGACGCAGCATTTAAAGAAATTCAATTCGTTTCAAATTGATTATGTGTGTTTTCCGATCTTGAATTTATTGACATTTCAGTTGAGCCGTACGCACATTTTCCTATGGCCAGAACCTGTTTTGCATATTTCTCTTGTTATGGCGCAAAGTAATAATCATGGTTATTTCAAACATGTTGTGAAAATTAATCGATCGACTAATTTTTGACGACCATTTATTTGTTAAACCAGATCATTCGTTTGTTTGTATGCGCGGCTTAGACTCGCCCAAATGCCAAACGCCAGAAAGATATCTGATTGGAAACTGTGTTTTTTAAGCGAAAAACTAACTGCATATTGAAATATCGTTTTATGGGTTTTTGATTGACTTTTTATGGGTTTTTGATAGACATAAATGATTTATCTTTAATTTTATCGTTTCGCAAAATGACTTTTTATGGACGACGCTGGCAGAACGTCGATCCCGTCAAGGAAGCGGAACAATTTTCACTGAGACAAGAGAAAGATTCTGTCGGTATGAGAAGTGACATGAAGCAAAGTTTTCATATTGATTCAATTCATTTGAACGAGCAAATAATTTGCACAACCGATTTTAAATCAGATTTCAATGTTACAAATACTGTGAATAAAAATAGTTTTTCATGGGAAAAGGGTTGATGTAATGGTGTAAATCATAGGAATTTACACTTTCAACTCGTGCGTTGCATAACAATATTTGCTGAAAATGAACTTCATACTGCTGCTGCGTCACGTTAAAAGTCATTGTAAATATCGATCAAATGTTCATAATTGCATAAAAAAAGCTATTAAAAGGATTTTGCCGAATGTCAAAAATGTCATAAAATTATGATTTGCATTTGGAACGCGATTCGCTAATATTCCATCGACAATCAACATAATTCGTCATTATTTATTAATTTCATGCATGTAAAAGTCGAATTCCGTCTTTTGCAATCTTCGATAAAAATAAATCCGTACCATCGTTCAATTGAAGCGACATTTAGGTTTCAGCGATGAAGAAAGTTGACAGTTGGAATTAAACTGTTATGTTCAGATACGATAAGCGGCGACAACTCGAGCAACGTACGTTACAGAGAAAAAAGAATCATTGAATCGTATCTTTGGGAATCATCGACCAAACCAGTTGATTATTCGTTAAACCGAGTATGCAGATGAAATACAATACTTTAGAATTCAATACATTTCATTTAATTAAGCCATTGAACGGCATCAAATGATTTCCGTACTTTCAGTTAATGGAATATCCAATTAAGTAATGGAATCGACAGTATTACGTTCAACAGCTTCAATGTGCCAATTGATTTTGAAATGCGAACCGTTGCTCGTCGCTGCCTTTTAGTAAGGAAATCGTATTTCGAATAATTAATTGAAAAACAAAAGTAGAGTACGCTCCCTATTATTCATTCAGACAAAATTCATTTCCTGGACTGTGTTTTCCATTTAAACGTTCGGCCAATTCTCTGGAGTGGCTGCCCATTCTTGGTAGATGAATAACATATGGAATTCGAATCGATTCAAAATTATTACAGATTCTCAATACAATAGTCATTGATATGAGTTAATTATCGTCTCGATCGATTTGTAAGTACATGCATAACAATGAGTGAGTGCTACTTTTCAATCAAAATTGATAATTCATTAAAATAGAAATATTTTCACGTATCAAGAGTGGTTGAACCTAAATAAAAGTTCTGAAATCAAACGCAGACAGAATTTAACACATTCGAAGTGGACAATGCGTAACAAATTTAATACATGCCATTACTGAAATATTCGTTGGAAACACACACACACAAAACATATTTTGGGCGGCACGTGCTATCTTATATAAAATAGATGGCTGTCATAATAAACACCGCAGCCGCCGCAATGACATAGTATACAAATTATAAACGTACGATAGCTGGGTAGTGTTCTTTTGTGTTTGTGCACTTTACAACATGGTGTCGAAATACACGGTGAATGTTTATGGTTGCTTGTTTGCCGGTGATGCATTCGGTAAACGGTTGTTTGGTGTTTACAATGTATTTACACAGCGGCCGTAATGCGATATTTAATTTCGGCTTCGGCACCGGTCTCTCCGAATGTGTGTGCATGAATTCAAATGAACTTCCTTATTATACAAATAGTTTATTATATATACCGAGCCCATGTTCTTTCATTGCATGTATCGATGTTTGACATCGAATGCGAGAGGTTTCATTGTGCGTTCGAAATGCATTACTTCGGCCAGTCGGTTGCAATGACGAATCGACTAATCCAATGAAACGGGAAATACACATGAAAAATAACCTTTGAATTGGCTACCATTTCATTGTGTACAACTAAAATTTCTATTCTCATTTGAAAACAAAAAAAGAAACGATGTGCGCTTGTCGAATTTCCAATTTCCGCTTTGTTTGTTAATAACGCAATTTCGCTCAATTTTATCGTTTCAACTTTCGGGACAGGAATCAATCACACGAAGTGAATGTCTACTATGAAATTGTGTGTCATAAAAAAACATTTTATATGAGTTCTTTGGAAAAAAATTGACATTATCGTAAGGTTTCGCACATTAACTAATAGGGTCACAGGTTCGAACAATCATCCAAAATTTGTTGGAAAAAAAACAATATGTGAAGAAGAGTAATGACGATAAAAGTGAGAGCGTTAATTGAGTTGCGACAACTGCAAAGATGCATTCACATGTTTTCGTTTCTGAGCGAAGATTGAAAACGTTTGTTTGCAACACTAGCGCATTTTATTACTTGGTAATTACGTTTTTTCAGGTCATATGTTGAATGCAAGCTATTGCCATAAAATTCATGAATGCCTTGCTTAATTGAATAAATTTTTCAATTAATTTCCAAGCACTTTGAATGCTTTTCTCAAAAATTCAATTGTTCGAATCGGTGCGCTTTTCAAGAAAATAATATTCTCGTGAAAGGAATTAATTCTGAGCTCTGGGTCAATGAAAGTTACAACAAAAAGAGTGATCAAATTCAATGAGTTCTTTTTTCCATATATATATATTTTTTTTGTTGCTTTTTCGTTTTTTATTCGCTCGAGTATTTTCACTTGCTGTTAAAAAATGGTTAAATGGTCCAGTAATTTCCACCGGTCACATACTTCAAAAATGTGCTTATAGATTTATATAAAATCCAGTTATTTTAGATAGAATAAAATTACAATTTAGGAGGCGTGCTTAAGTTGAGCACGTGTGATTTTGCGGCTTTTAATGTGAAATTTACATATTTGACCGATGGCCACCTCCCCGGCCATTCAAACCATTTAATTGCAGGCCTTCGAATGGTAAATGGAATAGTTTGATTACTGTTTTTGTTTCTGTACGTTTTCACAATTGTATGCCTTTGGAGAAACGCTTAGTTTTCCGCTGGTGATGCACGATCTCCCCGAATTGAGCCTGAGCTGCATTCACTTTGAAAAAAAATGCTAAAAAGAATTAGAGCTGCGCGGAATTGTTTTCGGTATTTGTTCTTTGTTAAAAAAGTATAGATAATATTATGCGGATAGTGAAAAAGGAGGCGTATTATCACCTGACATCTACGAAATCGTTCTATTTAATTGGAATTTTTCACCTTTCGTTTGTAGTTTTCATTTGTGTTTATTTTTCAACAATGAAAATAAAACAGAAGCGAATGTTTGCGCTTGAGCCGCTAGCAAGCGTTGCGCTTGTTTGTTAACAAATATGAAAATTTCGACGAAAATGCCGATTGAACAGATTATTGAACAACCGCCTGAGCAAATGGCCAAGGCATTGCGAATTTTCGCTGCCAAATGAAACGCCAAGCTCAATAATGTAATCAATTGCATTTGAATTCAAGATAAGCATTAATTTATGATTCAATTTCTTATTTTGGCGGATCTAAATGCTTGTCCGCGGACCAGAATAAATAATAAAACAATATGTGGCGTTTCAATTGTCAATTGACGACATGCATGGCATAAAAAAAGTTCAAGAAATGAATAAAAATCGTCACGCAAGCATTTCGAGGCAAAAAAAACGTCCCCTCTGCACTTGTATCCAGAGTGATGGTTTGAAATGTGCATATTGTGTCGACAGCAAAGTGAACGCGAAACGAGAGAGACAGAGAGAAACAACGAAAAATGATATTTCATGGAATTAAATCGCGTTAGCGATGTGAATCACAAGTTGTAATTTACTATATGCATTCGATGCTATTTATTCACACTTGATAATTACCGTAATGTCTTTTGGCGTGCAACTGATAAAAATGTGCATCGAAGTCAAGCAGACCAAGTGCTGAGCGGTATAAAAACAGAAACGCCATTGAATTCAGTGCGCGAAAGACGCGTCGGAATTTATTTTAATATGAAAACGAATAAAATTATAAATATAAATGAAGAAGCAATTTGCAGTAAACGTGGCAAGAAAAATTGAGAGATACAAAGTGAAAGAATGAATTGTGCCCAGAAAGAAGAACTAGTCAAACGAAATGTTAAAAAAAATGCAAAACGAAAAAGCAGCGAATGAGCGAATGGACTGAACTGATGAGAGATTGGATTGGGTTCGTTTTGCTGCGTTTTCGCTTAGTTTGAACCATTTTTCATTTTCATATTGTTCGTTAGTAGCGTTGATTTTGGTCGCTCTATGCTTAGCCAGTTCGCATCGAACACACTTCCACACTCCGTACGTCCATTTGAATGGATGAAAAGTAATAATTATTGTTTTCCGCTGTTCGGCTACCGTCACACGCAAACACGCAAGAGAACAGAGCACAAATTGCCTTGAATTTGTCTTAAGCTTCTTCGAAGATTGGTCTTATGCAACATCGTAATCACTATTCTTTCCGCGCAAAATGGAGAGAGGAACAGAGAAAAAAAACTATCAAATTAGAAGCGTCATTCGAACAAAACGAATTAATCGCCACAGAGTGAGAGAGAAGCTATGTTCTTCATATTTGAGTTCTTCGCGTTTTATTCTTTTGATTCATGCCTATTCTATCATCGATTGTTGCGTTTTGCTATTCAAACATACACACCGAAAATATTGACAAGCAATGTCGAATTTAAAACAGAAGCTGTTATTGTTCGAGATTTCAATTTTTTCATATTTTTTTCATCGGTTCGACCAGAGACAAGCATCATTTTTGTTATTGTTGATCAATAGTGCGTGAAATTACATTTCAATTTAAGCCACAACCATCAAATGATTTTGCATTGTTTATCTTTTCGCAGATGTTTTTCTGCGTTTCAGAAATTGTCGCTCTGACTCAGATCATCCGAAAAATCTCGATAAAATAGAAAAATGAGATCAACATCCAGATTTCTTGATTTAAAGCCTAATGAATTTTTATAAGATTGCGATATCTTGTTCGAGTGGCCATAAATTCTGAGCCACGACACAAGTCATCAGTTACATCATTCAAGTAGTGATTTATATGTGACGAAAGATTAAATTGTAATTCAGTTAAATAAAGTCACCGGAACATCACACTCATTTCCTACCTAATCGACATCGCGTTTTCGAGACGATTTCGATGTTCCAAATTGCTGGGCAATATTCTATTCGAGTCTGGATAAACATAGACATATTCACACTTTGCACACATAGCCAGTGAATTGAAATTTACGTGCACCGATCATACGCATGCGTTTCGAATGGTAGCGAACCAATTTTACGAGACTTCTTTTTTAGTTTTCGCTCAAAATAGATACGATTTTAGTGATACCGACATTTCGAAAGACACTGAAAAACACACACTGGATGTTGATGTAGAAATGGTCACCGCCACAACCTAAGTGCTTCTTATACTGAAAAATGCGTGCCGAAAATAGATTTAGACTTGCTCTATAAAACAAAGAAAAACCCAAATATGTCTCTTAAAAGTGTAGCGAGCCGATTTTAGTTCTCTCAGAACATTTATGGACCATCAAAACATGCAATAATACAAGTGAACATGTATCCGAAACTACTCCGATGCACGATTGAGTTAGAATATGTCCATCGATATACGGAGTTTCATTTCATTTCGACGAAACAATATTTTCTCCATTAAACCTTTATTTCTATGATTAGAATTCTCCATTCTTCGGCCAAATTTTGATACCTCAGTCAGATCAATTTTCGAGCGCTTCTTTATTTCTTCAGAAGAAGCAACAATTGAAATGAATTTATAAAGATATCAACAGAAGCGATCTCCAGAAACACTTGTATCGAAAAGCGTGAAGTGATCGCTGCTCTCAACAACAGTTGATTATCGAGATTATTCTTATTAACGCAAGGCATTGCAAGATATCACCAACTGATCTATTTCCAACGATGATTCTTGCAATTGTTTTAACCTTCGAATAATGCGAGCGATTGTTTTTTTTGTCGAACAGCAAATGTTTAGTCATTTTCACCATAAATTTAAAATTAAAACTCGTGTAGAGATTTCAGAGTTCAAGTTATCTGCAAAAGAGCATCGAATGGGATCGCAATGCATAAGCGCATTTTTCACATGAAAATATCGAATTCGGGGGGAAAAGCATGGCAAAGAAATAGAACGAGCGCATGATGGAATGCTTTTCGTTGTGATTGTTCTAAGTGTCAGTTTGTTTCAATCGTTTTTCTTCATTTTGGTCATTGGCAAAGAGAATTCAGGCTGAAGATCTCACACACACAGTACAAAAAAATGTACTGGATCTCTAGATAACCGTTTGTCAGTGCCGATTTGCTTGCTCGATTTTTTTTCGTGCGGTGGCGCACCATAACGCTACTTTCATTCGGAACACAATTAAAAAAAAAGTCGATCGGCAAAGTGGAATTAAATCGGGAAGTTGTGATTCCGATTCTTCAGGCTTCACTATGGCTTGCTTCGAACTGGGAACCAGTGAGTTTTTATTGGTGCATGTGAAATAAATATCAGTAGCTGTCATCTAAACTGCGTGCTGCGCTTCGCTTGTATACGATTTTATTTCTTCATAAAACATTAAACACATTCCGAATTTATTGTGTGTTCTTCATTTTGGAAAGAGAAAAAGATCGAAGAATATAAAGTTGGAGAAAGAGAGATCGATGGAATTAAAGTCGTTATTTTTTGTGTTCGTCTTGAGCATGAACAACAGAATTGAAATCTATGGGCTTTTATGCGCTCAATGATGAGATGATAATCCCGTTGAGTGTGGAACGGTGGAAAGAGAGGTATCAAACCAACACCGAAATCGGACGATATCTATGAACTGAACATTCAATGCACTTTACTTCGGTAACGGTCAATCAACACACAGGCGATTTTGTTGCTCTCGATGGAATGGGGCCCGCTAGAGTAATTACGCTGCCAGTACCATCTCGTTTTTCGATTGAATTGTACACCAAGAAAATCGGATCGACTTCTTTTGAAATGCAATTTTACATGGGATCATTGAGCGTGCGCGGGCGTTCGCGCACTACCTGTGAGTGCAGCAGCCACATCATGCGCCGACGCGACGTGCCATAAAACGTTTACTTCTTGTTGGTTTTTTCCCTTTTTCATTAGATTTGAAATTAAACTTCTCGAAATAATTTTTCTGGTGAGTATTTTCAAGCTAAATCAAAGTAATAAAGGTTTTGTCTTTGTTTGAGGTATGATTTCGTGTTCTTTGAACTTGCACGAAAAGCCATAATTTAGACAAACTTTCATCTGTTAAGAGAAGAAGCCAAGAAATGAAACAAATCTGTTTACAGCGTTGTTTCACTACTTTGTTTGCTTGTTCGAATGCTCTAAATCTGTTTCTGCGCGCTCGCATTGCTTTTTCTTTCGGTTCCTTCTTTTGTTTTATTGTTGAATTTTTCCTCAGCTCAGCGATGCCATGCTAGTCTGCATGTCGCTGCGTCTGAAGCTGCACCGCTCGCGCGATTTATTCACGATAAATATTTATTCAACGAATTATCACTGCTCCATTCCTCATTATTTACAAAGAAAATAATTTGTTATTTTACATTTTCTGTGTTAAATTTTTTTTTCGCTTCGTATTTTGAATCAAATTTACGGCCAAATCGTGCATTTTGTGAAAGGCCCAGAAAATGCATGGAAAATGCTCTAATATATCTCGAAATTGATCGTTTCAAAAAAAAAAGAGCAACAGCACACAGCTGCCATATTGTTGATGAATCGAATTGAATGTGGAGGTTTAATTTTTCCATGCAGCACGATCACATGCGTTTGCAATCTAAATTGACGTTTTAGTCATTAAAATTTCCAAGTGTTAATTTATTTAAGCCACCTACATCGTCCGGATTCATCTTCTCGGTTGTTGATGTGTGAGCGAATGTTTAATCCGAATCCATTCAGCCCATCAATGTGTGTTTTTTTTTTGGTCAGCGAGCAGAAAATGCGGAAAGTGTGAAAAATGCATTCTAATGCGGTTTGTTTTTTATGTGCATCTCCATTCTAGATTCCAGCCGCATCTTAGAATTGTACGATTAAAAGCGAAGCACGTCGCAATGGAAACGGTTGTTAACTCGAAAGAGAGTTCAGAGGCTTTTACTTGTTTTATCAGCTCGTCGTTTTTTTGCTCGTTAATTTGCGTGCAATGGATGTGATTCAATTTATGAATGAAATGGCCAAATGCATTTATAGGTCATCTGCACACATGCCATTTCATGCATGGAACTTCATGTAGACATTAAAAAGCAGAGCAAGCCAGTGAACGAGAGAGAGAGACAAGAAACAAAGTCGATACTTTCCGTTCGCCGGAATTTCGCATTTCATTCGATAAATCATCCAAATGGCACTTTGCACGAACGACTCCCCCCATTCATATAGCAGCAATCGCGATTGCTTTTTTTTCGTTTTAAGTTCAGTAGCCGGCTCATATGTACGATATATTTCAGTTTTTTTTTTTTTTGCATTTGTGACTGATTTATTCGGTCGATAAAGCACCGGCAGACGCTCTCGTCAATGTTTCGCTTTTTCTCCAAAAACTAGCAAAACTGTACAATTCATATCGGTTAAATAGACTGGAGTAAAGAATGGAAAAAGAAAGGTGCCGAACGAATTGTCGATCAGTTGAAACCGTTTGAATTCATTTTATGTTTTTGATGAAACAGAGAGACAGGAATACACAAACACGAACACGCATGCACACCAAAGCAATATTCATAATTCATATTCTTTCATGTAGTTCTGTTTCTGTGGCAAGCGATGGTATTCGGCTCAAAAGAAATGAACGCATACTTAAAATTCTTGTTGTGCAATTGCATTTAACACGTATTCTTGTGACGAACAATACAGTTCTTCTGAATTGCACCTCTGTTCCATCGAGTATACACACATACACACGCACACACTGTGTATGCCATTGTTCGGCTTAAACAACACGTACATTGCACTTGAGCATCACTTATTTTCTTTCCTTTCCGTATAGCTTTCATGTTCGCACAGTGAACGGCAGAGTAGAATACAGCAAATCACACAAGAGATAGAAAAATAGGGAAAAATTGGTTTCCATATTTAGTGCTCATACGTAATCATTATGGAATAGCATTAACATCATCATCATCACCAATATTTTCCATAAATTTTGCAGTGCTTGCAACCGCACGTCATTGATGTACATATTCCATGCACCTTCGATGTGCCAGTGCAAATGCATGTGTGTCTATTTAATGCCGAGCGGAATTTCTGCCATTTTTCTCAATCATTTTAATTTCATATTCGATTCCCTCTTACAATAACGAGCCGCATCGTTTGCTGAATGTTTTTGCTCCGTTTTACTGTTGATTTTTGCTGGAATAGCCGCATTTATGGCATTTCTATTTCTTGCTTTTGCCATGTTATCAATTATATGAAGTAGAAAAAAAAACCACCACGCACGTTAATAAAATTGTTATGATTTACAAATATTTTTATGAAGGAAGTGATACGGATTTCTGTGGCGAGTATAAAAAAGCGGCATCAGCATCTTAACACGATTGCAGCTCAAAGAATATAGGTGAGAAATGCACTTAATTAGATGGGAACCAGACCGGCTCCAAAATGCCTTAATATAGCTATATGGATCACGCGTACGGCAAATGGTTCGATATATTTCAATCGAATGAATGAGTCCGCATCGAATTCAAGCGAAATTGTCATTAATGCCCATTTGTTCTTGTGCGATCCCGAGTGCTTCACATACGACTGCTTTCCAAGTAAAACGCATTAAGATTACCAACGTGTATTCTGTTTGTCGTCATCGACTTTCCGTGCTTGACCAGATAATCCTATTGTTTTACGGAATAGAGTAAATTTCTTACCTTTTCTTGGCTTTGCCAACGTTATATAATTCAACGTGCTTGAATGCCGCATATGTAGCCATTATTCACTGTGTTTATTTGTCCGGCAAAATTTTATGTGTCACTGAATTGTTCGTGAGATTAATAAACTAGTCGTTCGTTGCCTGAATGACGCGAAAAATAAATTCTATTATTTCCTCCTAAACGCATTCAACTCTCTTTCATTATTTGTCGTTTTTTCTCGTATGCGTTGGCTTCATGTTCATTCCAATGGCAGAATTGTCGGTGGATTAGCCACAATTGAGTGAAAATGGAAAATCAATTTTGCCCGCCAGTGAGCGAACGATGACACCGATGATTATTGATTAGTTCTGTTACGCAAAATTGGCAAACGACGCATTAAAATCGAGCGAAGAAAATATATATGAAATCGCATAACTGACCCGCAAATTTGGGATGACAGCAGCAGCGGGATAAAGGCCACACACATATACACACAATCACCATTCAATTTAAGGTGAAGGATAATGCAGCTGCTGCTGTCATTGAATATGTTGTGGACATTTTGTTCGGTGTTGTGCATAGCATGCAGAATAATGGGGTTGTCAGTTTCAAAAATTGGCAGCTCTTTTTCAAATGGTCCGATGTGTATTTGATTCCATGAGAAATCAATATTCATCACATATTTTATGTGGATGCTAAAACATCGAAATGACGCTCACAAAGCACTCTCATACTTTGGCTACATTTCCGTCGACAATTTTCGATGCAATTGAATATGTAGAACGAAAGCCATACACACACAAAAAAAGCACAAACTCAACAAAGTTTTTGTGAGAAAAAATCTTACAATTTCGCACTGGTTCTATCAATCCGTGTTGCATGCAATGTTCTCAAATATAGAAAGAAAAACACGAAACGATTTTTTTGTGCAAATGCAAAAAAATGAAACTGTTTTAAATAAATTTGAATGAATTAAAATGATTTGAATATAACATCTACTGTTATGTTTCAACGAGAGATCAAGTAACTACTAAAATTTACACATGAACCGAACAGAATAATGACAAACTCAAGACTGACTATTGTATGTGAAGAATGGAGAGCATTTATACGGGCTCGCTTAGTCGATAATTTTTCGCTCAAAAAGCTTTTACCATGCGACGAAGAGAGACGAGCCATGGATTGAGCGTGGCTTGCTCCCAGACACACGCTATCATATGTTCAAATGAGGGGAAATGGCGAGAGAAAGAAACATGAACGCAATATGAACACACACAAAAAACAGAATTTCTCATGCGATGTGCTGTGTGCGTTTTCACCAGAAACATGCATCATTTCGAACAGCTGATTCGGTAAGCGAAGTAGCCAAGTGGGGAATCGCTCTCTCTCTCCCTCTCTCTCTCTCTGTGTGTGTGTATCCAAAGCTTTTCAGCTTCTCGCTCTCTCTCTTTCTCTCTCTCTTCACGTGGCACTCTTCCGCTCTCCGTTCGTTGACAAGTGAATTGACTCCCTTTTGATCGTAGCTTTTCACAACATGCTCGAGTTCAATGAATTCAGATACGAGCGAAGCGTCTTCACAACGCTACATTTGAAAACTATCAAAATGCACCAAAACGGTTCCGTTGAATCGTAGGCCTGTGGGCTACTCTGTTTTGCTGAAATTCTCGAAATAGACGTTAGCATTTTGTAGCACATTCCGTCAACGCAATGAAATAGAGACATTTTCTGCACGCGTTAATTGACTCTTGAATGCAACGATTGAATGTCTAATGGTTGCATTCATTTGTTTTCATCTTGCATTTTGATCTTTGACATAAATGATAGTAATTGAATGCATGTGAATTTGAGCATGATAGGGAAATAATCGCATCATTAAAGAACAATGACTAAGTTATGAATGTGCATTCCAGGGTGAATTATACAGCTCCGTCACAAGTGTTTCGCTAAGTGGTGTGTTTTATTAAAATTTGCATGCAGGCGCTACGCAGTACGCTTGTGCGCGCATCAAGATCCAACGCACAAGTTGCATGCTCATGGCAACACAGCTGTTTCTTACCCGCCAAACATAAAACGCCAAAGTACTTGGAATTCTAATTATAATACGCATTCGAGTGAAAGAACAAAGCCATTTGCAAGTGCGACATCAGACACGCACTAAAGTTCTTTGAGATTTTACAACAAATACATTCGTTAGGCGCAAAGTGTATTCTCTATCGCGAACGTGCGCTCATTCACCATGGCAAAACATGTCTATTTTCGTTAGTAAATTGCACATTATCTGATTCATATAATGCATATTTTCACCAGCGGCGATAGTTTATAAATAAAAATTCCGACTGATGCGAATTCAATTTCAAGCAATATTTACTCGAATTGCGGTTGTTGTCTTACTTTTCCTCCTATCTTTGACTATCGGTGCACTTGGCGGCCGACTTGCAAAACGAACTTGCCGCATGATGCCTAATTAAATGACTTTCAGCAGGTTTGTACACATTTTCAAAACGAATTTGCATGATTTTTTTTATTAAATGCCGTAAAGTTCGAATTACTTTACGATGGAAAATGGATATTTTTCACCAAATAAATTGCATTCTCTAATAAATGTCTTCCGATGCTTGTGCACATTCCCATTCTCGTTCATAGATTAATTTTCATTTGGATTTGCATCAAGCAACAACAATTTCGATTAATGTATTACATGGAAATTGTTCAAATAAATGCCGGTTAAAGCGGGCATTAAAATCACATTCAGAGAAAAGCAGCTTAAAGCGATGCGATTTTCTACAACCAATTCGCTCAACAACAAAAATTCATTTCGAATATTCTTGGATTTTTCGATTAACATCACCATTTTCAATTATCATCGAATTCAATGGCTCTTTCCTCTTTTTTTATATTTTCTGTTTTAAAGGTATGAAAAGAAAACACACAGCCATTTTCGGAATTTTTCGCATCGCAGATTTCGAAAATTTCATATTGAATTTCGATTCGCAGAAATCAATCAAGTGTTTTCTGGCGCGAGAGCCATAGCATGAGAATAATGATGTGCGACATTGACTTTGAGGTGATTGAATGATCTTCCTGACACCATGCTCATCTGAGCGAAACCATTTTCGGATCGCTACTCTTCGTGGCGTATCATCATTGTGTCGTGGCTTTGTCTCTGACCAAGAATAACAACTAAACCTGAAACTGAAGCTCTGGTCTCGCAAAAGAAAAGAACATAAATGGAAAAGTATCGTTAGAATGATGTTAATTTCGTCACGTTGTTTTGATTCGTTTCGCGTTTGTCATTTGATTTCACAACATCAGCAGCAGAATTCATCATCGAAAATGTCACGCTCATTTACACAGGAAAATGTCGCAGTCGAAACATGCACGAAAGACAAAAACAAAATCGTATTCGCTGCATTAAGTAAAATAATTTACGATAAAGTTTTCACGCATATTTAATAAAAATATGTTGAACGTTTTCTATTGTTCTTTGGGCGGTGCTCGGGTGAAATTGAGTCTGTCTTTCTCTCAGCAGATCCAAGCCGATTTCAAAGTAACTGCCGTCACAATTTTCCATTTCGAAATTTTCTCCGTCTCTATTTCTCTCTCTCTCTCTCTCTCGATCGTGTCAACAGGTGAAAAACTTTGGCTGTCTTCAGAGCAAACAGAGAAGGAAAAAAAACCAGCAACAACGAGAATAATGGTGACACAGTTAATTTCCCTTCATTTTGGAATTGAGCCGATTCTGTGTGATGTGTGGTGCAATGTTTGCTGATTGCATGTTGTTGTCAAAAAACCATGCCATTCAGTCGCATGAAAGGGAAAGAAGTGAAAGATTTCAATTGCTTTGTTTGGTTTGCTTGCTTTTTTCCGTGTCTGCGACGTTAAGAGAGACTGTTCGGCATTTCGTATTGTTTCGATTTCTTTAGAAAATTGATTCTTTTGCTACGGCGTTTCTCTTCTTGTACTCGAGCCGCTGCAAGAAAAGCAATTCACTTGCTTTTAGCGAAACACCATCTTATCGGACGGCGGCGTTTGCATGCTGTATGTTTGACGCGGGGCTACAAATCGTTTTAATTGAATATAATGCTATTCAATTAGTTGATGGGCGAAAGAGAAAAATGCGAACAAACAATACAAGAAATTGCAGTCCTATTCTTTTTTCTGATGGATGCACTTGGGAAAGGTGATAAATATTCCATGTAATTCCATGTTGCGCTTTTTGGCTGGGCGCATGTGCAATTGTACTCGAAATCACACAGAACACCGGTTTGATGTATGGGCCCCAAATCGAGTAAATGTCTTTTTTTTTCTTTTAAAATGTTCCACTGATATTTAGGCTAATGGGTGATTGGTAATAAATTTTCGAATGTGTGCAATGGCTTCCTGAAAAGAGGGCGAATGAATTTTAATGCCGTATTTTTATGGATAACTTAGTAAAAAGATTATTAAAACCTGATTGTTTTTGCATCGAATTTGCCGTTTGATTGATTTATTTTCATTCTAACAATATACGATAATTGAATGCGGCGCAATAGCGATGCGTGCGGTCGTCATAACTCAAAAATACCCATTAAAAATGTTTATCGCATAATATTTGCATAAGTTTAACAATGAAATAGATTCAATGAGTGAATTTGCAATCCTTGAACCTTCAATTCGCGGAACTAATGACATAAAATAATTTCATATTTTGTTGTTTTTAGACCAAATCGTATTCAATTATAGTTTTTGCTGGATATTTTAGGAAACAAAACGATCACAACAAATGCGTAACCATTGAATAGATTACGCACGATGTCGTATCGAGACATTATGGCTTTTTTTCCCATGAGTTTGTTTCGGTTTCACTTGATTGGATCGTCAAATGGCATTGAGGTGGCTGATTTTAGAGCTGTGACTCACTGAACAATCCACTTTTATTATATTTCTTCATCCAGAATAAGACAGATTATTAGAAATGATTATAAAACCAATGGGAAAGAGAAAGAGAGAAAAAAAGTGGGAAAATTGTTTTTTTTTTTTCTATGGGATATTACATCTTTAGCTCATTTGCCACAAAATTTAATAGATGAACAATACTAAGCAACTCATGTAGAGGCTTGACGAACAGCAATACCGTGAAAATTCACCCAATAAACAATTTCGAAGGAAAATGGAAATGCTTTCACTTTTTGCATAAAAACATATCGAATTGGTTGGTTTTATCGACAATGCAGTTCAACTGAATCTATTCGACAGCCATACAATCTGCGAGTGCATGCCAAACCGCAAACACGGTTAATAGAAACAATAAAAAAAGGAATTGAAAGACGGGAAGAAATAAAATTGGACGTCAGAAGAACTTCACATTTCAAGTAAGCCGAAGCCATTTCTTTGTGATTTGAAAGAAATGAAGCGCACTGACTTTTTGGACGGCGCACGAGCGTGTGTGAGAGAGTGAACACGTTGGAGAATTGACATTTTGAACAGCCACAGCTTAACATTTAAACTTAAATGAGATCCATTAAAATCGGCTCAGTTTGTGGAAAATTTAATAAAAATGGCTATTACCTCCGCCAACCGATTACGATACGGATTGAGCGAGAGATCAGCATCATATTTATTATAAGTTTTGTGAAATTGCGTTGTAGTTTTCTGATTTATTTACTTTACTGACAGCTTCGTATAACGATCACGACACCGATCAATGCAGGAAATCATGCTCGCATTGGCTACTATTGGCGGAGAACAAGAAAAAGGAGCGGCTTTTCGATGATTTTCTATGATTATTGTAATTATTTTTAATTTGGTTTGTGTTTTTATAGCTAGGAGATTCATTTCTCAGAGCGCGTTCACAATGACATCCCAATGCGGAGTAAATCAGGCCGGTTAATGACAAATTAAAAATCCTATTTATACGATGATTCGAATCATCTCAACTACCTATGAATGCCCGGAGCTATTGTTATTGAACAAAAGCAATTCCTCGTGTTTGGTTCTACTTGCAGCGAGTAACTTGCTTTATTAACAAGTAATTCATTAATTTTTCATGCAGTATTTTATCTCTCAATAAAGAACCTTTTCGCATTTATCGGAATATCATGAGTACTTCCATTCGAATCTCTTTGAATGCTCATTGATAATTGCTCAAATTTAAGCTAGATGCGTTCTTTACAAACGACGATGGGACGCTCTCGGAATCAGACTTAACAATTTTCATAAGCACAATCGAATTCAAAATATCGAGAAATGAATGGGTAAATCGTAGAATACATTTTTAATGACCGAAAAATGCTTAAGCTTTCTTTGCCAGAACATTTTTCTCCTTTTTCTCTTGTTAATTCTACTCCAATCATAATTTTCGCTACATTTTTTCATCCGATTTACCGACAAAACAGGGAAAAAAACCTCAGCCTTAAATTGTTTGCAGTTGACTTGATGTCACAATAAATATATTTAATTCAACCGGCGAAGAGAAGACGATGTAAAAAGAAAGACCAAAAAAAATAATTTGCACCTACTACGTTATGTAACGCGGTGTCGCGGTAGCGCGGTGTAAAAACCGAATAATAAATTTAATAACACACTTTTCCGTTGGCTAAGCGGAAAAAAAATTTGCTTAAAGCATATTTGTCATGCAAACAGAAGCCATTGACCGCTTTGAAGCAATTAAAATTCGACAATATGTTTCATTCAAGCGCACGCGCAAGCGACTGCTTTGATTCTCTCTTCTTTGCTTCCTCTGTCGACTGGAAAAAATTCAATTTGGTCACTTTTTTCCGAAAATTATCGGTTTGAACAGATGAAAAATTGAATTGAAATATTCAGCAGCGCGACAATTCTGTGTGGCTTCATGCTTCACGAGCTCTTCAAGAGAATATTTTTGGTGACGATAGCAGAAGTTGACACGTGGACCATTATTCGGTCGAGGTCTTCCACGAAAAAAGTCACCGAATTGTAGCCGAATCAATTGCATCGTGAACAAAAGAGTCATTCAATGTTTTTTTTTATGAATTTAGGCTAATTTCATGATTCATATCACAGAATCGAAACGGGAACAGTCCATTAATAGAACGTCAATTTGTACACATCGAACATTTTTTGGCCACGGTACTTCCGGTAGTTCAAATGCAAAACGGAACATACAGCCGCCCAATTTATATAAAGTATTTTCACTTTTTTACTCTCTTGTTTGCGAGCTTCGAATGCACATTTAACGCTAAAACACAAGACATTTACATGATCGCCGGCAGCGTTTTCAGCTACCGCCATGAAAGTTAATAAATGAGCGTAATTTTCCGTACATTTTGCCATAATTATAAATGGTTTCGAACAAAAATATACGTGTAATTGGATGAACTTTACTCTTATTCGCATGGCATGAGCACCAGCTCGCAGTGAGAGAGAGAGAGAGAAAGAGCGCTAGTTGGGGTGTTAGGTGCTGGCTATCAATTATGTAGGCGTGCTAGTTATTTAAATCATATTTGTACTTTCTTGTTGCAATATAAAATACACCAGCATCGTTCGCGCTAATCGATTGTGGGAAAAGAGAATGGCAGAATAATATGCGCAAATACAGCTAATGAAATCAAAAGTGATAAATATTTATATTCGAGAAGTTCATTTTTCATCCGTTTCAAACTGAATGCGAAGACTGAATAGCGCATGCAACTCGGTGCACCCAGAGATGTCAGTTAAGCATTCAAAATTGTGATTAGTCATAAATCGTTTCGGAATTATCGAGGAACAGCGATTAAACATTAAGGTTAAATTGTATGAAAGCAAATTGAAGGAAAAAACGTCATTAGATTTCGAATTAGGAATATGATATTTCATGCACGGCCTATATCTTGGATAATTGTAAATCGATTTTCAAAATGACTTACATTTTAGAATCTCCGGTCAAATTCAAAGCAGATCGGCTCAAAATTAGTCCATTGAACTTTCATTACCGTTTTTTTTTGTTTTAATTTTTTTTTTTTTTAATTCGTCATATCTTTCATCTTGGATTCATTTTGTTGCTTGAAAAAATTTGCCACATAAAAAAGGTGAAATAGGAAAGCGAATCAAATAATAAAGAGTGATCTAGTTTATTGGCTACGAAGAGAGGATATTCGCATGGAATGTAAATAATAAGATAATGATGATCATCACTGCGAAAAATTTCCGCAGATAATGGCAATAAATTTGGTCGATTAAATTACATTGTGCCTCTTCTTTATTTGTTTTGTACTCGCCTGTCGTTAATATCGCTCACAAACACAAATGGAATTCGCATTGGAATGGATTTGCGATTGAAGTGAAAGAGCTGAGCGAATTACTGTTAAGCGTAGAATCAATCTCGAGTTTATGTTATCCATAACAAATAAAAATGATCGCTTCTCACGTTTAATTGCATTCAAGAAAAAACCGTTCGCCGGCTCTTTTTCAACATCAAGCTTGCTCGGCCATAAGAAATGCTGCAAAATGAAGTTCTTTCAGCCAATGTAAACAGCCGTTTTGCACGAAAGCAAAGCAATTTCAAGCAGCTTCTCGCTTAATCGGTTTACGTATACTTTCTAATCGGAAGAAAATGCATATTGGATTTGTATTGAATTTTGCGAGTCCATCAAAGTAGATTACAAGGGCTCAACGCAAATTCTAATCAGATTTTGACTATTTAATTGAATTTTGAAAAAGGAAATGGTTATTTCAAATTGCGCACATTATGAAAGAACGTATTGTACGCGAGAGAGAGAGATTGGAAAAACCAAATCCAAAACGTTAATGTGTCGAAATCAAATAATTCTGAAAGTTATTTTTTTCTCGGTGAGCTCATAATGCGATCAAGAAACAAAGCAGATTCGCCGCCACGGAATATGGATTTGATTGTTAAAAACGTTCATTTTATGACGCTTGCGTTTTCAACCGACAGAGAGACTTCACTTATATTCATTGAATAGTTGAAGACAAGAATGAATTACGAAAAAATTGCACAATATTCCTTGTAAATACTCTATTCATCATTAGACAAGTTTCGAGAAAAGAAGAAGAAGACGAGACGAAAACTAAATGTATGATCAAATCACAATGAGTCCGTTGAGTTGTATGCTCTTTCCGGCTTGATTGCGGATCGCTTCGAGAAAATGAAGAGATACACACCGAACAATAACCGGCCATTGAATCTATCGAATGTGGAAAAGAAAGAGCTCGACAATGGATCCATTTAATTCAGTTTATTTATCTATCGACTAAACCAGAACGATGAAAATTATTCCACTTCGCATTTATGTTCGACTTAAAATGCCAAAATCACTGATACGAGAGTGCCGACTAAATTCATCACAACTATCGGACAGAATCAGTATCTGTTCAATTCATTCGACAATACAAAGAAAAAATAAACATTTGAAATAGGTATAATAAAATGAAATTTGTTGAATAAATAGAAAGAGCAACTTCATGGCTGCGTCACCGTATGCATGTTTGCTTTACTAACGAGCAATAACCACACATAAATAGACAATAAATATAAAAAAAATTCTCGCGCTCTCTGCTTCGATCATCTTAACCACATTTGGCATTTATCATTTTTTCATCGATCGTTCGCTCACAAACAACGCCGATATTCTAGGTGCCACAAATGATATTTCCATTTTTCAACAACTCCATTTTCATTTGGCATTTTTATTTCTTTCCATTGACTGCCTTTTGATATTTCATTAATATTTCGTTTTGTACCATTCTTCGACAGGCGATCGCGCCTGAAACAATGAAGTTGTTAATCAGGGCTTCTTAGTGATGGATGTGATCATTACTTCAACTATTTGGATACGTATTTGTTGCGAGTCTCTCGAAATGCAAAAGATTGCGTGTGGTGATACGGTGTGTAAGAGTTGAACAAGATGTGTCAGCGATCAATTTCACCATGAACACGAATAATTACGAATCGAAATGAAAAGTGTTAGATCTTTTGTAGATCTATTTCAAAGACAAATTCCGTTGGGTATTATCGAGAGCGCAATCAAGACGTAGTGAACGAAACATTTGAATACGAGCGTGAAACCACCTCATTTAATCGCCGAGGCTAGCTCGTTGGAAAATCTAATCATTTGAAAATATGTATTAATTTAGACATTTCTATAGAAATGCGGTGTAGCGAAGCGGATTTGAAGTTTTCACAATGTTTTGACAGCCGAATGATACAGATCAGCATCAATCTCATGGGAACGGTTCATCTAAATGCCTGCGGCCGATCCGCCGATTTCATTTCTATCTAATAGAAATGTTGTGGAAGGAAAACAATTTTTGAATGCTGCAATTGTGTCACACTGGCGCTTGTCACATTCATCTACCGGCACACAACACTTACAAATCAAACAATCGAATCACATTCAACATTTCAATGTGCATTTTATAATCACTTAATGTGTGTGTTATTGTACAATTTCAGTTACAGTTTCGAATGAATTTAGCGCTTCGAACCGGTGCAATCAATATGCAAAATGATTGCAATGCTTCCAAATCTGTATACATAATGCATAAATTGTAACAAAATGAAGAAAGTGAAAGAAATAGATAATGCCAAAACCGACTGACACAATGCTATTGAGAATAACAAGTGCAGCAAAAAACAAACAGAGTTTACGGTAGTAAATTGATTTTGATGTGATGTGAAGTGATGTATTTTCCATTTTGTTATTGCGGCTTTGATATGTGAAATGTGTCTTACGATTTAATTTTTGCATTGGAAATTGCACGGGTTTTTTCACTCTCTTTCTCATTCTTGTCAATTGCCATCGAATCAAATGAACCAAAAAGGCATCTTTCTCCCCTCTTGTCTCATTTTGAATGAATTTTTTAAGTGGCGTAATAATAATATAATGATATGCACAATTGATTTCATTTTCTGCATTGTGCATGTACCGTTCGTTTGTTGTGTGTTCGGCGATCGTGTTTTGCATACATCAGCCAACAATCATTCATCCAAAGAAAGTGAGACAATGAAATGCTACCGTTGTCGTCGTTGCGATCGCCTCTAACAAATACATCGGCTTTTCGGTTTTCTGGTTAAAACGGTTAAAAATTAAAAAAAAAGAAATATTCAAGGCACGGATAGACATTTAAAAACACCTCAGTTTTTGTGTACGCGTGCGAGCGCTCTCTGGCCACCAACATACGCTACCTATTGATTGTGGGATCACACAAATCACAATGGTGCGATTGTCTTGCTTGCACATTTTTTGTTCGAAATTTGTTTACATTTCCCAAAAGACACTTTTCGGTGGGCCAAGCATCCGGCCGCCAATTCATGAATGCAAATGCATTTTCTCACATGAATACGAAAACCGCTCTGCATTTTCGTAAGGTGCGATCGAGAAATTTGGGGCCTCTATTTGTAAATTTCCCCGGATCAATGCGGCCACATTTCTATATTTAGAGTTACATGAAAATCCAATGTATGCATTAGATTTTCTTGTAGATAAATTTTGCTTCAAACACACGATTTATAGTTCGAAATCGATGGGGTTCTGTTTTTTGTTACGCAAACATGTCTTTGCAATGGCAGCATGATTTTCTCAACTCATCTTCCTATGGTTGAGAAAAAAAATAACGAGTAAATGTTGGTTTTTCGTTCGACTGATCGAATCATCTGATTTGATGTGGGCCATTTGTCTGGAACATCGCAGTGATCGCTATCGCCCCATCCAATAAATTGACCACACTTCTTTGGCACTGTCGTGCCTCGACTGTTGCTCATCGTCATTGTTCAATCGGAACGAAAGTAAAACACATTTTGAATGTCAATCATTTTGGCTCTAATTTTGCGATTTACGCAATTGAAAGTGGAAATCATATTGAACGAATGAAGCGGACGCCCCTTTTTCACAATATCAGGAAAATACTGAGTGAACAAGCGATGCGATTCTATGCGCGAGATGCGGGAAACCATTAATGGCCAATCTCCTATTGTGCGCCATGAACGGCGTGAAAATCAATTTGTCTGTCGTCACTTTGGTGCTACTTTGTTTCTGTTTTGCATTCCATTTTAGACATGAACATTGAATTGAGACTTGGACATTGGATTTTCAGTTTGCCAAGCGGCACTTGGATAAAATGTGCACAGCTCAAAATGTCGATCAAACGAAGCAACGATTTCAATAAGCCAGATACACAGAGAATGTGTATATGCCGTTATCTATAATAACATACAATTCTTTGTGTTTATCAAAATTATTTAACATCAATTGAGTGGAATAGGAAACGCATTAACTTTCTCAAGTGAGTCTTCAACAGTTAAATGTTCCGATTTAAATGTTGTTGTTCGTGTGAGTATCAGACGGCGTAGCACAAATTTGCAACCGCATTTTGCAGACTCAGCTATTTTCATTTAAATATTCGACGTTTTTTTTTCGCTGTTCCAACTCGAATCACTCGGAGCACACGACTCGAAGTGCCAACGAAATCTTTACGCGCATCCACATGCAATATTAATGATAATAATCATTTGTGAGTTCTTTAGAAACGGAACGCATCGAAAAAGAAAAAAAAAAAAAAAAATACACGACGAAAGACAACAATGTATAATTGCATCGCACTCTATAGCCATTACATTTTTCAGAAGATTCTTTCTCGTGGCCATTTGTTAACATTTAATTGTAAATTTCAGCGTAATGCTCGTGTTCTGTTTTTGTTTTGTTGTAGTTTTTTTCATTCATCCATTCTACACCGGTGTTGAGCGGTTCGGCGAAGAAAACTGGCTACATGAAGAAGTAATTTTCTTGCTGGTATGATTGCAATGCTCTCTTCGATGTGCTTCTTTCTCAGTGCCACACGCATGGTGTTTCGTTTCGTTCGACCATGGGCTTCTTTTCGGGCGACTGACACACAAAATCACGAGAAAGGGCAGCGTGATGAGTGCGTTTAGCCACACATAATATTGTGTGCTTTACGTATTTGAACTGAAATCGCTTCAATTAGTGAAGATCCATGATTCTGAAACCAATGCGCGCATTCTTGTCTTCGTAATCTGATGCATTTCCATCTCTCTCTCTTTGTCTCTCTCATTTTATTTCGTGATCGAGATAAATTTCAGATGCATGTGAACATTTGTAAATCACATTGTAATGGTCAAAGTGCTGACAAACTGACGGCATGAGATTACACGAGCATAAATTATACTTTTTCCCGCATTAATTCCTTCTTTGTTTTTCGTAAATGAATGCATGATGAGTATCCCATATCTGAATGTGAGTAGTGTAGTGAGTACAAATTGGTGATTGAAGGGAGATTCGATCGGTGTATTTCATCATAAAGCGCATTCAATTAGAAAGTTTTAATTTTGTCTGGAAAATTTATTTTCTTATCAGTTTATCAGCAAGGTTTTGCCCTGATCTCATGTGCAATGATCAAAACAACGCCGCGGATTTAAATGAGCTTGGCAATTGAAATTCGATTAAATACCAAACGGCCCGCATCCATGATAGTCCAAGCGATGAAGTATGCATAGTCATAAATCATATTTTCGATGGTAAAGAATGCAGAGTTTATTAAAAATCCATGGAAAAAAAACTATCAAATGCCTTGAAATAATGCAAACATGCGAGTTGTGCGCGCGCACCCATCGATCGTGTACGGGATAGAAAATGATTATTTTCGTACAAACAATTTCTCTTTATTGATGGATCTTCATGACGAGAATATTATTTCGTCTTCGCTGGAAAGGTTATAAAGAAAGCGTATGAGTTTATCTTGCGTTTGACCGCATCACCGCAGATACGATACATGCTTAATTACAAACACTTTTTTCAGCATGCACAATAACAACGGGCGAAAATACAGAAAAAAAAACAACTACTGTTGAAACGTGGCATGAAAGAAAATTAATGAGAATGTGGTTTGCTATTCACGGCTCATGCTGATTTTTCCACCCATAAATAATGATTGCTTTTGAATATGAATGATGACTCGTGAATGCCCGAAGAATTTCCCCACCGAAATCGTAGCTATTATTCTATTCATGGTCATAATCTGAAATTCATAATAATCGAACGTGTGTTCCGACACGTGTTTTGCGCCCAGAAAACTCTTTCGTGCTTTTTGGGCTACTCATTTTTATTTGTTTGGTAATCAATTACTTACACGCTTCTGTGACACTCTTACTTTCTACATCTCAAGTGTTTTGCCCTAGACAATCAAACATTTGCTTCACTTACCTAAAATGACAAAGAAAATTAATATTATTAGTGAACAAATTACAAAGCAATTTTATTTAAAATTATATTCATTTATCAATTAATTGGAATTTACAATCTAAAATGAGACTTTTACAATTAATCGTAAATTTGTAGTACTGCGCAATTGCGCGATTATATCGCGAGTCAATGCATTTGCGCCCGAACGCATGCGATTCGTTTTGTTGGACAAGTCGCTTCACACAGAGAGCAACGAGTGTAAAAGTACAAGATCATAAGTGCACATGGCACACATAATCAGGCATCTTGTACACTTTTAATCTATTTATAAACGATTTAGTTTATATATACAATTTTTGTCTTTCTCATTTCTTCTGTAATTTACTGTCAAGAGAAAACTGCGGCCGGTCGAACGAATAAGCGAAATAAACACCGGAACACTTTATGAGGAATTGAACATTTATGTGTTGCATTTCATGTACGGAGAGCGAATACACATCGGTTACATCATGTTGTCACTGTTTTGCACCATTGGTCGCCACGTCTTCGTTGTGGCAATGCAGCATTTGTGGATCTAAGCGATCGCGCGATCACACATAAAGCGACAATTGCTTTCTACCATTTTCATTCATTTTTTTTTTGCTCGCGCATAAATTGGCTGAAAGAAATGCCGTTGTTTTCCACAAATGACGACCGCCAATAATCTTGTTCGCAATTGCGAACACACACTCTCGAAAAAAATATAAATGTTTTTGTTCAAAGAAAAATAACAAGACGCTCTCATTTTTTTTTTTTTTTTTAAATCACAGTTTTTGGCCACGTATGTATTTTCATTTATTTTAATGCCGCATTCACAATTGTGAAATTGCTTTTATGAGCGAAAGATCGCGAGTGATAAGTCTAAGTGAAGCCACCGCGTGCATTTCTGCACAATTAGCTATGCATATGGTTTGCTTTGAAATGTCTTCGTCTATTTTGGATCCACCGACTGGAAAAATACTAATTAAAATTAATAGACGACGCATTCTGCTTTTAATTTAAAGAAAAAAAAAACAAATTGTTTTAATTAGAAGAGGAGGCTTAATAACCAAAAACGGATCGACGACCAAATAACTGATGAAATACAATGCAATAAATCAAGTGGATTCGAAACGGGATCGCTCAATTTTTCATTATCTCCACAGCACAAAGTCATCGATGATTGCCCATCAAATGGCCGGAAAATATGTGGGCCAATGGCATCATTCAATGTTTGGATGCACCACAATCAAACTTCAATTCATCATTCTAATGATGCGTTTATATCTTTCTTTTTTTTCCATTCTCTTTTGCGTCAGCTAAGCGATCAACAACAATAAAAACGGATTTACCGTTAAACCGCTGAATCTTTCGCCGCGCAGCAGTTTCGATATTTTGAGCCAGATTTACATTATGATGCACATTCGAAAACGTGCTCAGAATCAATTTGTTGGCCAATGGATTTGCTTTTTGTCTCCATTGTTCGTTCGATCAACAGATGATCGAAGGTCAATATTAATGGATACAACTAATTGACTTAAATGACAAGTCCATTGGAATTATTGAGTTGTTTCATTAATTGGTAATCTATTGAGAATGGATTGAGAGGGCCGCTACACATTTTTATCAAACCACACACAAGTAGCGAACGTGAGCAAAATAACGAGCAAAATTAATTAAATAGTAATTTTTCGTTTAATCAATGACCGAATAAAAACTTACTTCAGTTGTACTGAATATGGGCCTAGAACCAGCTGCCTAACGGCATTCATGCCTTCGCAGTATCAGACACTCATTTAATTAAACAGCCAATCGAAACAAGTAAAGCGCAGTGTGACAATAACAGCGAACAAAAAAAAATATGGAAGAACAAATGAAAACACACAAATAACAGTGTTGACTTTTTACTACATTCCATAAATCATTGGTTCGCTGCGCGTCATAAGCAGACACTTTTGGGTCAAACACTGTACATTCCATGTACTGCATTTGCAAACACACACATTCACTGCATATTACGAATAAGTTCTCTCGCATTTTATCTGATGCTTTGGCCAACAAGCAAGTTCTTTGTATCTCACGATTGTGAAATGAACTTTGTCGTGAATTCCAATTTTGAAATCTTTCAATCTTTTTTCGGGTTGATCTGAAGTGAAGATTCTTCACTCGAATTTATCTTGCGGACATGAGGACTTGGGAAATTTCAAACGATTCTGAATCAGAAACCCCCGGTATTCAGAATCTGAATCATTGGACGCAAACTCATTCTGCATTCACTTTCTCGGTCAGAAAATGCAGCTAATCAGCTATTTGAAATGGCATTTCGGTCGAAAACTCTGTTTTTGCGGCTAAAAAAAGAATCAACCAGTTTTTTTTCAATCGTCGAAGTCATAAAAGTGCAAAATTGCATTTCGTGAAATGGAATACGATTTTTCGCAGAGCATGATAGCTCTTGGTCGATGTTATGTTGAAATGGTGTTTCGTTAAAAGTCATTACCTCATCTGCGTTTGAAATGTCTGAAAATAAGGCTGAACGATTAGCGGTACGACCGAAAGCAATAATAAAACCTTTTGGTATGGAACCGTACATTATGAAGTGTTAATAATGAAATTACACCAAAATAAAGATAATGTAAAAATTACAGCGAATGCGTGATTGCACGACAACCGAAGAGCACAAACACGGACAGCAATGGCTGTAATGCAAACCCGCTTGAATCTAAGTTAATTGGAGTGCGTGCATGCGCGCGCGACGGAGTGCCGGCAACCCGACGAAATTTTACATGAGGAAAACACGATTTTCGGAAAATCTGATCTGTCAATCGGATTTGTAAAACAACATTTTGTCTTCTTTTCATTTCAGATAAACTCCTAACAATGCGCTGCTCTACGTCTTATTTCAAACCGAATATGACAGAAGTAATTAACTGCAGCTCACGTTCGATGCACACGAATGAGCCAACCAATTTGATTGTCACTGCGCGCCGTAATTGCAAATTTCACACTCGAACAGAAGAAGCGATCATGTTCATAATCTCTCTAATTCTAATGATGAAAATGAGACACGAACCAGAAAACGAATGATTTTTCTTATACTTTTGTTTTATCTTTTCACAACGTGGTGCTGACGAAATGAAGAAATCATCTGAAACACACACAAAACGATTAAAGTGAAATTGCATTGGGAAGTGACTTGTGACGGATTTAAATCAATGCGATAATCAGACATTTGAACAACAGACATCATTTATGCGGATGCATAAAAGAAGATCAAAAGTACACACATAGTTATAGATCTATAAGGATGAATAGCTGGAGAATGGATTGTTCAGAGGGCATTGAAAAAAGCTCCTCATAGCACCGCGGTCATATATATTGTCAAGATTAGCCGCAAACACAAAAGCGGTCACATCATGATCATTCCTTTTATTCACTTGAGACGCTGCAATGTGCATGCACATTTTGCCATTTCTCACATTTGCAAATAATTAATAATTTGCTCATTTATCAAGTTGCATTGCAATCAAAGGGACCATTCAAATCCATTTGTCGATGCATTTTCCAGATGTTTATTCAGGAAAATCGCCAGAATGAAGAATGTATTCATCGCACTCTGGTCGTGTCTGCCCATTTCAATGCACGCTTTGAATTAGTAAGTGGCCGGCATGGATGCGATGCATAGAAATTGCACAATTTCTTGGCCATTTTGTAAAAAAATACTAATCCGTGGTGCAAAAGTTTTTGATTTGTCATGCGAAGCTTCAAACATCAAATAAATATAATCATATACATTCTATCCATTTGAAGTGCAACGTCAATGCAACAATCGTGTACAAATGAACAATGAATTCGCATCGGGAATTTCGATTAGGTTGCATTGCACATCATCATAAAAGTGCTGAGTGAGTGAGAGCGCGCTCGTTCGTTCTCTAAACCAACGGTATTCTCTTCAATGGCAAAATAATGGCTTGATTTTGATGGCACTGCGCTATTTGAGAGAACACAAATTTGATTCATGATCCCATCCACAGAACACCAATTCCTGGAAGAGTCTATTTAGCTATACCAAACCAAATATGGCAAACAACCATTCAAAGATAACAAATGAAGTATACGGTTGAATTGCTCAACCAATCGACCTGTTTTTTTGCATTCAATCCAACGAAAAAAAGAAATTTTCATTGATTCTATCAATCGATTTCAATGTTAAAGTCGTTGTATTCTTATTTTCAATAGACAATTTTCATGCATCCAATTGAGAGTCGAGTTTTGCCAAACCGAAACTGCCTAGCAAATTGAAAATTCAATAAAATACCATTCCATTCGAATGAATAAAATACAACGTGACATGATAATTATCGCCGCAATAAAACTAACAACAGGTGACAATGTGAGAAGTAAAAGCATCACTTTCAAATGGCAACTGCACACAGTGCACAGCTTGAACAACATAATAATTGATCGAATTATATTTCATCAAGCTCAAATGCTTTCGCCACAAAACGCGTCGAACACAAAATCGACAATGGTGAAAAATTAGAAACGTTGTCGCCTTTTCACAGAATGAAACAGACCACTTTGTCATTTGCTTGAATATACAATATGAAAATTATCCAATGGCAGCAATTGATCATGCGAAAATTGATGTATACTCGAAATCTTTCCATATTTATTCAAGCCTTTTTTTCTCCGAGACTTTTTCTATACATTCATTTTCAATGCATTAATTGGCTAAGGTATACGACATTGTACGCGCACAATCACGTTCACATAAGCTGCTACTCGAATAGCGACAACCGACTTCTATAACGTTTTTTGTAAAAGTTGCTCTGAAGGCAGCTG
This sequence comes from Obolodiplosis robiniae, assembly GCA_028476595.1. Classification (NCBI taxonomy): domain Eukaryota; kingdom Metazoa; phylum Arthropoda; class Insecta; order Diptera; family Cecidomyiidae; genus Obolodiplosis; species Obolodiplosis robiniae. Next base: position 4,146,240 of record CM052015.1, on the reverse strand, counting down.
AATGCTCAAAAAAGGATGAATCTCTGGACGATTTTGCAGCTTTATGAAAGAAGAATTAGACGTTCTTTAAAACGTCTTTTTTTCTGTTCCCAAAGACAAAGACTCCCAAAGAGGTTTTCTGTCCACTCAATCTAATTGTCTCGATTATATAAATGTGGTTGCATTGATTAGATCCAATTTGGACGTCAATCGTTCAGTGAAATCGCCTTACTTGGCATTGGATAACTTCAATTAAACTTGGCGAATTATGCAAATCAATTTGGATTTCTTTTTGTTGCATCATTAATTGAATTCCGTCTGACGATCTATTTGTTAAGAATTGCGCCGTCAAATTTTTGTTGCATTCAAACGGCCGATTTCAATCAGTGTCGAAAAATAGCAACGTAAAAAAGAGAATATTTCGTTTTTGTGTTTAACTGATTGTCTCCCATTACAAAATGTGTCAGTTCAATACAAATATTGAATTAATTGCGCTAACCTTTCAGTGTGCGTTTGTGCAATGTGAAGCATTTTCCAATAACCGTTTATCATGTGCAAACGCGAAGTTTTGTGGAATGCTTGCTAAATGTTACGCCACTTGTTTGTTGCAGATAATTTTGCAAAACGAATCTAGATTTTGTTTGCATTGTACAGACGAAGACACCTTTAAAGTTAATTGAATGCATTTTCACTCTTCATTTGATTTGGCTCTGAAACGGAAAATTTGCATTTGCTGGCATTCAGAAACAATGCATCGATTCAAGCATCGTCCCGGAATCGCGCGTTGCAAACTGTTTGAACACAAACCATATTATTTTATTTCTTTGCGTCGCCGATCTCGACATGAATCGGAACCAAAATACATGAGAATAAATGAAAATGTTGCGAACCGAAACCGGATTATGAACGGTCTAAAAATGATGTTGATTATTCATTTTTGATTGTCACGAAACGGTGCAGTTATGGAATAAATTATGAGCTAACCCACCGAAAACGCTTTGATAACTGCATAGTCCAAAAGATCTATACTTTCGCAACGCGTCGGAATTGCATGAGCCAGAGAAAAACGGTTCTTCAACTCTGAAACGCAAACGGAGACACTAAGCAACGATGTGTGTGCGCACGGTGATAAGAAAACACCGCACAACCACAACTGAATCAAATTGCATCGCTTTGTGTGTATCATTCAAATAAATTAATAGGAAATTTGTTTTCAATTACATCTTTATGTAAAACTGTCGTGTTTTTCAGTGATTTGCCATTTTCGAGTGCGGCCTATCGCCAGCTTATTATCTTGTTTCCATTTCGCCTGTACAATTCAAATATTACTCAGTCGCATTCATTTTGACAATGGTGATCGTGTTAAATGTGAATGAGACCAGCTTTCTAATTACATTTTGGATGTTGCTCGCTTAAAACGATTTAGTTTTATTCCGTAATCGTGGTGTAAAACTAGTAACCGTTTCACACTCGTTCAAGCGAAAAACCGATGACATTTTGGATAAAAACAACAAAAAACTAATTGAAAAATTGCTTTTGGCTGTCAGCATTTTAGTTGCACTTGAAATAAAATCCAATTGCATTGAAAATGGCGGAATTAATTTGTCTTAGTACACAAGATTGGTTGCTGTACAACATTTTCAGCAGCAGAAGGCATATTTTCCGAATCAGCAATTATTATTTCTCATAGAACAGTGAGCTTGTCTTCTTGAATGCATCTTCAAAATTCATTGAACATACAGCGTCAAAATGTATTCAGTTTCATTACATTTTGCAAAATAGCATCTGCCATTAATATCCAACCGCATACAATTCAAGTGCTGAAATCAAGTTGTTTGTAAATATTTCGATGGATTGAACAAAAAACTGTGTAAAAATAGACGATTTGTTTTGATTCCACCCATCATCATGCTTGTTGTTGTTTACATTTGTCAGAGTTTAGTCTGCGGCTAGGATGGGTTTTGTCGATGAGAATGTTTACATTTTCCATCGTTACTTTAACAAATGAGTATTTTTGAGTACTATTACGATCTGATATCATTTAGCCGACATCGCTTTTCATTGCCTCACCCAAAATACGATTCATTTGAGAAACTTTTGTTTATGTTTAGAAATTCAATGCCAATGATTCCGGGTAAAACTGTTGGAATATCAACGGAAATCGATGCATTTTAAAGCCGTTCTCTTAAATCAGCAATCAAAACATTTTAATTCTTTAAAATGTTAAGTGAATTTATAGATTTGGATCCTTCCGTTAAATCATCTCCACATAAATATTTACACTTGTGATCATCGGCTTTCAACCGCTGAGCTTTGAGTTGAATAAAAATCGACCGTTTCCACCGAAACGAACTTTTGAGCGCGAAGAGACAACACACATGCTCGAACTGGCGCGGCGAAGTTTACTGTTCACGCACCACTTTTCTCCTTCGAAAAAGTGCTAGAAAACGGAGAATGCTATTTCTCCAAGCACGTACACTGTATCGAAATTATTAATGTGGTGTTTGTAATGATTCATTTTTACGTACGTTGAAAAACGTAGCTTGTATGAGCATATAAACAAAGAAATGCCGGCAAATTCGCGTTACAGCCGTCTCGTACAATGTCGAATAGCAATCGTATGTTGGGTTTGTTCATACAATGGAATGGATGCTGATCATTTTCTTTGAATAAAAAGAGCCTCGACGGTTCGTAAAGTGAATTGCTCACTTTCAAAAGCAAACACGAAAAAAAAGCAATGCGGTTATGGAAGTAGAAAATACTAGAATGAATATGTTGGGGTATTGGTTTACATTTGTTTAACCGTATGAGGCTAAAGACAAAGAAATGTTTTTGCTTTGTGCATTTCAGATGCTGCCAATCGTGGGAAGTATGACCAAACAGCAATATTTATGATTGCCGCCGAATGAAAATTTCAATAAAATCAAATAAAATTTTATTATAAAAACATCAATGATTGATGACAAAGGGTGGAGTCGACAAAAAAGAGATTTCTATGTTAGGCACACCAAAATATTGAAGCGGAAATCGCATTTTGTACAAGAGTGGCGCATTTTTGCGCTATACAATTATAAAGAAAGAGAAACACATGTGCGCAGCATGGTAACCGGTTGGATTTTGAACAAGAATCACGTACAACGGCTCATACAGACGACAATGCCATTTGTATACACTTGGAAACTGATGATTCATTTGTTGAGGCTTGATGCCGTATTTTAATTTTTATTGCAATATTATGGAAAATCGAATGCGGTGTGTGTGTGTGTGTATGTGCTATTCGGAGACGTCGGCTGTGGGATCGAGGTGGCGACACAATATTCACACTCGAACGAACTAAACATAGACGACACTCGATTTAGTGATTGCAATTTCGTACCCCATGCAGACGTGATGCACGCAGATTCAAACTGCCAGCAAATAAATAATTTGGCTGTCAAGATTTGTATGTCTCATTTTTGCAGCGCTTGCAAAATGCATTCAGCTTTTTCGAGAGTTCTAATGAAAATTAATGAGATAAATGTGTGCGTTGTCTCCAAAGAATTGAATGAGCCCAATTGGATTTGTTCGATCGCCTGCACTGAATTATCAATGGATTCGTTGGGATGTCATCTGTTAATCACGTCATATGTTTCTGCCCGTCTCCGTTTCCTAGTGATTCTTTTGGTTATTTATTGAATCAGCTTGAATTACTCGGTGACCCAGCATACACAAAAACTAATAGAAACATAAAGCAATTGAGTGCAAATCTCAGCATTACTTTTTATGGCATTGTATGCTGTTTTGCACAGAAAGAGCTGTATTTATCATTGCAAATCAAGTTTATTATCATCGATCGGCAGTTTATGCGACGAAGCAGAACTGATGCAATCGCTCAAATGACCGACCATCAGCAAACATACAAGATCTGTCCATTTATGGCACAAAACAAAATTCCAACCGCATGCTCGTTAATTGCTTTGAATTGTTTCTTTGTAATATTTCGATAAGCCGTAAATAAATCGATACATACCAACAAGTAATTACAATGCTCTTCTTGAATTTTCCCAAATATTTTAGATTTACGTGACATTCTTTTATTTTGATTTGTTTTCTCGGCCTGCGAACGGCAACCAATTGAAATGCTTGGTCTTTCAGAATTAGATCGATCGCGAGAGCAAAATCAAATGTGAACTTTTCGAAAAAATTGGAAAATAATAAAATAAAATATATATTGAAATATCGCTGGCATAAATCAAATTAGATAAGTAGATGACAGCCAGCGAATGCATATTTAAATTCGTATGAGAAAGAACCATTTGAAACAGCATTCCATATCTTGTTTGCATTTCATTCTCATTCCCATTTTGGAATTAATAGACAATTAAAACAAAATGAAACTTAATTCTTGATTGAACAACTTAAGTGGAGCCGATTGTTTGAATTTGTTTCGGTTCATTGATTCTCTATCTCGCTCATGGGACTCAATTATTCATTGCAACAGCTGTGCTCGCTGTGATCATATGGGCGACTGTGAAGAGAGAGATCAAGCGATTATTGAGTCAATAAGTAAAGAGCAATTGTTAGCGATCGTATCGTTTAATACAAAGAGTACAACGCACCCATGGCGAGACAATGAGTAATTCACGGAAATTTGCATATGAAAGAAACGCACTCGTAGAAATGGCCAGACACGATTATCTGAAATCTGTCTAACGCCATTTCTCGAGACGAACGATGGAAGAAAAAGCGAGAGAAAAAAAAACAACATTTAGTTTTCATGCGCAAAAAAGCCTTCAGTCATTTCTCCTTGGATCTTACATTGAAATCAATGCCCATCAATTATTCTAAAGACGACTGTATGCTCATTTACTGTGTTTTTTTTTTGCTCACACAACGCTGTAATTCGATTTCAAAGTTATTTTTCAGCTGAATTTTTTTTGCATGTTAAATAAAATCGTCGATTTTTTTGGCTTCAAGAACCAATGACGCGTACCCAATAACTTTGTCGGTGTAGTTTGCTAAACTCAAGCCAAGCAAAAACAAAACAAGAATGTATATGTGCAAATTATCGTTCATGAAAAAGTGTACACACAAAGAATTGGCAAAGAAATCGAAACCCATCAATAATGCATTGCACCTTAGAATCGGCCGAAACGTCTTACACCATAAATATTTGTACACATGCACTATGTCTGATTTTCGATGGCTCACTGCATGCTGATTTTTCAAGTAGCCACGCTGCACTTTAAGGTAGTCTTTAATCAATATCTATTAGTTGAGTTTAAGTCGATGCGGTGAAGCAAAGTACACGACCAATCCAATCCATTCCGTTTGCTATCAAATTCCACGGAATGTGTTGCGTTTGCTGTTTTCGATCAATTTTTCATAAATTCCAACCGACTTCGGAAGCGAATTAAACGATAATGCTCATGATTTAATGCACGTGGCTGTTTCAACTGCTGTTTTTTAATGGGCTCACTGTACTCGCAACATTATTTGCATCAAGAAATCCGGCCAATTTGCATATGTCGTTAACTATATTGATTGATATCGAAGTGCCTTAAGTGCATCACACTACCTCGTTTTACGCTTATTTATCATCTCGTCTTTTGCTCTTCTTCGATTCAATGCGTTCATTTTCAATCACAGCATTGTGATTACATTTAATGGATGGATGAAGGAAGCTAGTTCGGATGCTGCAACAAAGCGGAGCATGGAGGAAGTTGTTACGAGACACAATAAATTTGAACGGAAAAGAACGCGTATCACTTTTGCAAATGGAAAATTGCGTAATCGTTATGTATCATGAGTGGAGATGATTTGTGCAAAAATCGGGGTGAATCCGTACAAGAAATAGGGATACAGTTGCGCAGACAAGCGAATTTCCGGAGGCCGAATCGAAAAACCAGATTAAAAATGCATAGACAAGATTATGCTAGATTTTATGCACATCTGTTGTTTTGTTGCATAACATCATTTTGTGCGTACAAAATAAATGATTCTCTCACTCCGAGATATTTGATTAAAAGTTAGAGATAATAATTACTTTTGAATACTCGAATCGACACTAGCCTCTGGTTGTGACCGATCGATTCGGTCATTTCGTGATTAAGTGCCGTTTCAGTTGGTTTTCGAGTCGAAAACCAATTACAATGTCTGCATAAGAAAGAGAGAGAGACAGCGTCAACCCCAAAACATTGGCTTCGCCTTTGAAATTTAAAACAAAGAGGGTTGCATCCAGACAATTGAATTAAAGTGTGTTTTTTTGTTCGTTGCGTTCAAAATAAACGGCTACAAAAAGGTGCTGCATTTGCACGATATTCGACGCCATATGAATTTTGAGCATTGACGTGACTTTGCGAAAAACAAACAAGAGTTCAGAGTGTCGTGATCGCATAGAAAGAGCGAGAGAAGAAAAAAACCATCGACAAAGCTGCCAATGCGTGTAATAGAACCTGGTATTAAATTTAATAACTATAACAATAACCATTCGTCATCGATGTTCACATGTAACTCGACCATCTAACGCGCTGTTCTTTAGATACTCAATGGATTTATTACACTTTGCGCTGAACGGTTAATCTTTGTGTAAATGCATGGGGTGAACGGAAGATTCGAATGCGCGAATGCTTGTCTCGTGCAGAATGTCCCGAAATAATGATTTTTCTATCGTATGTGTGCACCATTTACAGAAAAATGTTTACAATTTCTACACTTTCACACACGTTTTTCATTGGGAAATGTGACAATTTACGTGTTCGATGCATTGTTCATGGCACGGACATACGCTTCAATTGGCTTAACTACGATGTTGCAATTGCACCGAGCACACAATTGGAGTTCGGCTCGCGCGACCAATGCGCTCACCCAAAATGAGCATTGTGTGCTGGCTATATGACAACGACCCAAAGCACATGACCACAAACAACCGATCGTTACTACTTTTTCATGAACAAATGTGATACAAAGTTATTGTTCGGATATTGTTTAGTTCTTTTTCGATGCATGGCATGCAGTTTGTCGTTCCGCGCCTCATTACCTATCCCTCTTTTTTCCCATACAAAAATCCATTTCATCATCATTATTAGAAGCATAATTTTCTGAATGTTGTCGATATTTATTCTGTGTCTAGTTAATACTCTCTTTCGCTCTGGTGTATTGAACGTGGGTCAGTGTGTGATTTACAAAAACTGCATCCAATATAGAGACTAGGAATATAAACGAATGCCAGATTTTTCTTTATCGAAAATTATATTGCAAATGGGTTGCTGCAGTCGGTGTTGCACACGATGTTGTTTGCATCGCAATATTATTATACGATAAATATCTGATTACAATCGATTCTCATTCGTATGCGGCACACGTAAAATATATGTGGCGAGACGGCGAATCAGATACGAACACATATTTGAATTTCCCTTCCTTGTTCTCTATTTTCATTATTTTGTCATGAGATTTTACATTGAATAGCATTGAATTTACCAACTTTGTTTGTGAACGAAATTATAGCACACGATTGCTACAATCACACTGATAAAAACACTGCTTTGAACTATATAATGGGGTCAAAATGGTGATTTTTTGAGAACGTATAATTATCTAAATTTCTATTCGAAGCGCCGCTCATATTCCGAAAAGCAAACGTCTTTCCTTCACATGGTCTGGGGCTTCGACATGTTCTAATGCTTCAAAATATGATCAAGATCAATGGCATGTTTGATAAATCAGTCCCTACTGAGAAATAGCATTTGAGCGATAAATGGCAATCGAAATAGAATAAAAAACATATGACAAACAAAATAAATAAATGATATTGAAAATGAGTTCATTATCTAATCTTCAGTTTTTTTGAGGCGACCCAAATGATATTTTGTTTCTATGTGCTTTCTTTCAACTTCAGTTGGTTTGACGCATAATGTGGGTTCACGGTGAAATCGATAGTGGGCTAGAGAAGAATGACGACAAAATTAAGTACGACTCCGCTTCTCACATGAAATATATTAGGAATTATGCATTGCTGGAGAGTGCTATTTAAATATGTGGTTTGAATAACTATGAATTTGAGGGCAGCCTTAAGAATTGTGAAATGGAATTTGATCCAAAACACTTTTTGTTGCACCGGTGCAATGGAATCAATGTTCACGTGTCCAGAAAGAAAACATTCAACCTTTATAGACCAAATTAACCCTTTCGAGTGTGACAGTGTTTAAATCAAGCAACATTTTTTGGTCGGCTATTGGCGAGAGGCTTGCAGGACTGTACTGCATCACACACATACACACAGCGGTCTTTTCGTAGCACGGAACCAACGGCTGTACGTGTCAAGGCGATAAATATTATCATATTTATTCATTCATTTGGCTATTCTCGGTGAAATTAAATTCTTGCGAATAATTAAAATATGTTGACCCAATTTTCTACAACAAATTCTTCGAACTTTTTAAAGAATAAAATTAAGAGTATTTGTACAGACACGTCATTTCGACTGAATCACTGACAGTCAATAATAAGCACGTGATTGGGAGAAACGTAGTGATAAAACTTGATTGTGAACTATGAATATGGTGTAAATGGGGTCAGTATGGGTTTAATCTCCATTTTTACTGCAATCACATGATGAAAAATGACTCGAAATAGAGTGAATTGATAGAAAGCGTAGCAACTGGAGTTGACATAAACATGAGGAAGCGCATTGATAAATCGATGTGTTAACAAAAAAAGGAGAAAACGAAATTTCTTCTATCTTCTTTATTTCAGATATTAAATTGTTTGTAAACAAAAGAATATTTCGAGAGCAAGCTTCTTATCTTATCATAAACTCTCATTTCCGAAGTGATTGGAATGTGTTCATTTTTCCGTTGATTCGATTTTGCTGCGTGAAAGTAAGAATTCTCACAAATGGAATTACAAAAAAAGATAAGAAAAGATTTAAAATATTTTGAGCTGTTTACTTTACTTCCCTGTTCGAGTGATTGATTGTATATAAGACGCTTGCATGAATGATTCCATTCAGTTAGTAGTGAAGTGAGTTGAGAGTAAAGTGAGTAACAAACTGGATCTACAGCATCTTGATGGCTTTGTTGACTGCGAGTTGGAAGGCAGACGGTTTAATGCTTTGGATTGGAATACTGACGATCATTTACATTTTTTTAAAACGGACATATTCATATTGGGATCGCCGAGGTTTCAAAACATTTCCGAATGTCAACTTTCTGTTAGGACATTTCAAAGGGACCTTCGTTCAGAAAGAATCGATTGGGCAATTTTTTTTGAGAGTCTACCAAAGTACGAATGAGCCATTTCTTGGAGTGTACGGTGTTTTGCGGCCGATATTATTTATCCGCGATCCAAAGCTCATCCGAACAGTTTTGATCAAAGATTTTTCACATTTCTCCGATCGTGGCGTTCATTCTAACGAAGATTATGACCCTCTGTCATCACATCTATTCACCATGACTGGCCAACGATGGAAAAGTCTACGCGCAAAGCTCTCGCCAACATTCACATCCGGGAAATTGAAAGCAATGTTTTCAACATTCGTTGATTGTGGATCGACTCTTCAAAATTACTTGGACAATTTAATAGACAACGATGAAATGCTGGATGTTCGTGAAATTTCCGCCAGGCATTCGACAAATATCATCGCATCGGTGGCTTTCGGCATTGACGTTGATACTATTTCGAATCCGAATCACGAATTTCGTGAAAATGGACGCAAAATTTTTGAATCGAATCTCTTGAATGCCATTCGATTCTTCTTAAAATTTATTGCACCGAAATTAATGGCAGTTTTTCGCATTCGAGCTGTTCCACCAGATGTTGAAGTGTTCATAAAGTCAATAGTCAAACAAAATCTAGATTATCGTGAAAAAAATAATATCACACGCAAAGATTTCTTTCAGCTCCTTATTCAGTTGCGTAACACTGGAACTGTCCAAATGGACGATGAATGGAATACCGTTATTAAAGACGACGAGAGCCAAAAAACGATGACTTTAGATGAAATTGCGGCTCAAGCTTTCCTTTTCTTTTCCGCCGGATTTGAAACATCATCCACCACACTCTCATATTGTTTATATGAATTGGCCAAAAATCCAGAGATTCAACATCGGGTTCAATGTGAAATTGATCGCGTTTTGAAAGAGCATAATGGGCAATTAACTTACGAAACTGTGTCAGACATGAAATATTTGGAGAAATGCATTGATGGTAATTATATCTTGACTTCATCTTTTTGGAAGAATTAACTTATTAAATGATAGAACTTAAAATGAAGTGATTCGAATCGATTTCGATTTCATATTAACACTTTTATTATTTTCCTCCTCAATTTTGCCCATTAAATGATCATTTGCATTTTAGAAACGGTGCGAAAATACCCCGTTTTACCAATGATAAATCGAACATGCATCAAAGAGTATCGAATACCAGGAACAGATAAGGTCATAGAGAAAGGCACGGAAGTGTATATTTCTGTTTTGGGTCTGCATAGAGACGAAAAATTCTACGAAGACCCGGATAAATTTAATCCCGTGCGAATATGTGAAGAGGTGACTGCTAGCAAGAATCTCATCACAAGACCCTATATTCCCTTCGGCGATGGCCCTCGTAGTTGTATCGGCATGCGATTAGGAAAATTACAAGTCAAAGTTGGACTCGTTTCAATGCTACAGAAATTTAAATATGAATTGAACGATAGACTGAGAAAGACGGAAATGGAATTCGATCCGAGGCACTTTCTACTGCAGCCAAGAAACGATATTTATCTCCATGTTTCCAAGCGATAAAACGCATCACAATGATCTTTTTTAAATACAAAAATTTACTCAAAAAGCAATAAATTGATTGAATGCATTTGATTATTTTTTTATGACGTATTGATTGGATCTCGCAATAAAATTATATAAAGTTATAAATTCTCAGTGGGATTAAATCTGCTTTTTTTATACATCGCACAGAAATTAGAAGAATTTGCAAGTGGAAAAACCGCACTAAATCCCGATGAAAATTCAGAACGATTAATTAATTAAAATATGTAAATCTCTGTACAATTATATCAATTATTTTCCACCAAAAAATATATCTGTACTTTAATCTTGACGTGAAATGCTGTTATTCACATTGAATGCTAATTTAAATTCAATATTATGCATGTAACACAAAATTTCTATCATATTTCCAGTCCAACGTATTGTTTTGTGCAGCTTCATTCAAAATCATAAATATTCGACCGCAAATGATTATTATTGAAATGAGAAATTTGAACAATAAAAGAAATATTACTTTTGGTGGTCTCTGACACCGTTCCTTTAGTCGATAGCGATCGCATGTTGGAGTATAGTTCACATTAAAAATGCACCTCATGAAATAATCCAAACGCATTCACTAGATAGAAACATGGCCTTTTAATGGCGGTCTGAAACCTATAAGTCATCGCATCATATTATATATTTCTTCTCCTCTCCGTCGTGTTCTTTTTTTCGTCGTTTTCTGACATTTCCTCATTATTGCGTCACATTCATTCATTTGAAATCTGATTATTATAAGCATTAAAAATGGAAATTGAACGACACAAGAAGTTATTTAAATGTTTTGACGCTCTTTGTTCGGTTGCTGTTGAGCCGGTATTAGGAAAAGGCTAAATCGGAATATTTGGACAAATTATGTGCGACGATACATTTCCCTTCGAAGCGGTGCAATTCAACTAGATTTCGGCTTATGCGTTGAAGCTGACATTGGTCGAGCCCATACGCATAATAAGTGAGGCAGACAGTGTTTCGAATGAAATTAGCGTGAAATGAACGTCAACGCGACATCACACCAAAAGAGGGTGCGTCATCCGAACATGGTTTTCAACTTATAACGATGTTTGTTCTTGGTAACAATCTCAAATACAACACAACAAAAAATCGAATATATGAAGTGTGAATGTATGCACATCATATGTTCGGTTTGATTCTTTTAATGCATCCGTTCGTATTTGTGTGCTGTGTCGATTTACGAGCGGTAGTTTTCAATTACTCACTGTCTCATTTCGTAATTCATGCTGTTTTTGGTCTAAAGAAGGGATTGCAAAGCAATTAATATCGTATGTGCAAGGTTGGAGATTGACAATCCAAATCAACAATTCATTTTAAAATCTCGTCCCGCGACCGGAGGATTCGCGAAACGGAGACGATTTGTTGATCTAGTTCATCAATTGAAGAAACTCAAAGTTGATAATAATTGTTTTATAAACAGAATGACTGAATGCCTGTTCAGAACATTTTACAGACTTTTTTTTTCCCCATGAATTGGCAAAAATCGTGAGTTTGTCCAAGCGTGAAAAAGCCTCAAGTCATTTCATATTTCCAAGATGAAAAAAATAATAGCATCACAGAATCTATTGACAAAAAATAACGAGTCTCTTTCAATGCCTGCTACTTAAGCTGAATTTTAACGGAATGAAGCAATTAAAATTCTACAAAAATATACATTCAACGTTGCTTTTAAGCAAGATGTTGTTTTGCTTGTGAAATGCCGAGTCCTCATGCAAAATGCTGCTGCTGCTTCAGCTACTGAAATATCAATTTGCAATTGATTTATCTTTATTGATGCATTAAATCGAATATAACCGTATATGACTGAAACATTGGATCGAATGTCTATTGATCCGATTAGAGAGCACATTCTGCCATATTTTATTAAATGGGTTTTCAATTTATCTCAGACACAAAGAGGAACAAAAAAACTATGCAAAATTCAGAAATTATTCGAAAAAAAATTGCATTGTTTCGATCGTTAACATATATTAAAATTGAATTGTTATCTTTATCCGTTCGTCATGCGGATTCAAGAAAAGAAAAAGCAACAATATTTCTTTCTCTTTTTGTATCGTTGCCGTTCTTGTGGAGCTGACGTGCCTTGTTCGATGGCACTTCTCTGGACATGTTCATCGAACAGCGATAGAAAAAAAGTCAATGAATCGGCACGCGATCGCTACAATTTCATATAAACGCTAATAAATTGCACTCATATTTCGTGATAAATACTGAACAACATGAACAACATTTCATTTTCTACTTCCATCTCGTATATTGGATACACGTTAAAAAAAAGTGTATGGAAAGATAAATTCGCTCCAAACGAAATTATATGAAAGGCATTTTCTCATGCAAAGTGTGGAGGTAACAAGCGATCGTACACAAACTCCACTCCATAACGATCGTCGAGATTATTTCATTACGATCAAACGATTCAATAATAAAAAAAACGAGATAGACAGTGATTTTCTAAATGGTTCTTTTAGTATTTCGGTTTTAAATAAAGACACTGATCATGTTTTTAGTTTGTTTCGTACACACCGCCATCGAGTGAATGTTGATCACTGATTTATGCTATTGGAAAAGGGCTTTTAATATATGAAAATCTACTTGAATGAAATTTCAAATCGCATATCAAAACGAATCTCTCGATGCAAATGAGAAAAAGTTGCTCCAGCGCAAAAATCTCGGCTGCGACACACCGTTCAAACAACGTTCCACCACACAATAGGTGTTTTTATTGAAAATTCGCCGTTTGTGCGTATATTTAATAACCGCATTTTTTACAGGCGTAAATTGAACATTGTTAGTCGTTTCTGATCGAAGGTACACTATTTTCTTTATTCATTGATGTTTGTCTATAAATAAATCTTGTTGTGTTTTATTTAGAAGTTTAAGACTTTCACAATTATAGGTATATATTTTATATATGCTTTGCCGATTAAGCATATGCAATATTGAAACTTTGAATACGGTTTGTCGGATAAGTTATTTCAGATCAATACAATGAATATTGTATTTAAGTCTCACAAGGTCCAAATACACCAAACAACTCTATGAATTGAACGCTAATGTTATTTAGAACAAAGTGAATGGTTTCATTCACTTGTTGCTCATTTTTCCACTTTGAGTCTTGCTATTAAATTATAGAAATGTTTATACACAGCCATTCATTATGAACATTTGTGAGACTAACATGATGTTTACACGAGAGACGATCTGCTTGATGCCATATAAAGTGTGTACGCACCTTGATCTACCTTAATCAAGTCTCGTGCACGAGATCGACAATAAGTTTCATTCCGCCAAATGCCATAACAAATGTTGTGTGAATGCATTTTGTTGCTAAAAGTGCATTTGCATTTATAATCGAGGCGGAAGTGTTCATTTTGCACGCAGCAATACATTCACAAATTTCACTTATTTGCATAAGAATCGCATTTTCAAATAGGTAATTTCATAATTCAAGACCTTCGGGCTGTTAATAAAGGTAGAGAGAAGGCACTTTTGGCATTTCAATCGGCGCATCGATTCGAATGAAATAGAAAAACAAATCGCAGCAAATGTCTGGAGCTTAATGAATATACCAAATTAGGAAAATGTTAAATGGATGTCTCATAATTTCTGGTCTAGAAATGTGGATTGTCGTAACGGTTTGGCATATGGCGAGTTCATTATCGTTTAAATGGCGCACATTATGTAGTGTCATGCCACATAAATTGAACATTCTTCATTTGCAGTACGAAAAACATTTTAACAAACCGCGAATCCATTTGAATGCAGTGAACGCGTGCGCGCGCGCGTTGTAAATACTTGTTGCCTGGTGTGTTCGGATGGTATGTGCACCATTCATTTCTAGAGCCAAAAGCTGGGCATGAGTAGGCGGCAATGATTAAATAGAACCGATGCTATTCTTCTTAAAAAACCAAACAAATTATTTGTATGCACGGTCCGTATTTGACGTATGAACAAGTCGAACGGAAGATAGCACAAAACACAGCCATTACCCTTCGGAATGAAATTATGGATACGTTTGTTATTTGGAATGTTATCGAATCTCAAAAAGACAATTTGGTTCATGTGTGTTTAAATTGCGGGTTTTCCTCTTGATGTGTCATGCATACAAATGGATCTCGAAATCACTGCATAGTTCGATAAAGTTGAGCTCACTTTAATAGAGGCCTTTCGGCGAAAGTCATTAATTCCAAAACCGAGATTCCGAACAATTTTAATTCTTAAAAAACGGGATAAAAAAAATTGCTAGATAAATCCCCAATAAATATGATACGCCATTTAACAATCCATCCGAAAGTCAATGTTTTTTTTTTCATTTCGTTTGATTTGAATGCATTTAAATCTTGGGCATGTTTAAGGTGGCCTAAGCGCTGTCAAATTAGAATTTGGAATAATGAATGCCATAAATCACTAACCCTTTATCGGTTTTTGTCGATCCTTGCCGAAACATTTAAATTGAATAACTCTTTTTTAGTGTTCGATTAGCGGTAACATTGTAAACAAAATAGGCAATAAACTGGATCGAAGAGAGAGAATAATAGTGATCAACAGTTTACTACTTTTGGATAATAAAAGCAGCACTAAATCAAAAGTAAATGACAACATTGAAAATGCACACCTACAGTTGATTTCTGCAGCAAAAAAATCGCCGCTCGATTTCTCTCTCCAATGTTGCGAATAGCGCAAAAGAAACGGTTTACGACTTTCTTGGAATTTTTATCGAAAACAATTGATTTACGGTTCCGTGTGGCTACTGGAAATCGAATAAAAATCATTTCTAGCGGTTTATTAGCGTGTATCTACAACTAATTCGCGATAAATTGAAATCGTAAAAATCCGATATCTTAGGAAAAAAAACTAGCCTTTAAGCGATAATTAATGATGCTAACAAAAATATCATCCAACCAAATGAGAGTCATTGACATCACTGATTCTCACATTCCAACAAAAAAATCATAGACATTCGGCAACGCCGTTGACTTATTACTCAAATTAAAAGTTCAACGTTTTTAAGATTAATTTAGACTCCATATGATCGATATTTTGCCATATCTTCTTTCGCAGCACAGTTTTTCGGCATTTCATACACAGCATGCACATGAATTTGATAGACACAAAGCCACAATTTAAGTTCAAAACGTTTTGAAGTAAGTAAGAGCTTCGAAATACTATCTTGCCTTTGCTCAACTTATTTTCGAATCAAATGTCGCGCAATTAATTACAATCATATCGGAATGGATGTGTTCGTTTGTCGCTCATGTGGTGTCGTCCGCTCCATTTAGTAGCCATTTGCCCACACGAAATGCTCATCATTTTTATTACGATTGCGATTCCAATTGGATCGACGGCACAGCAACTAACACACGACTTATGGAAAACGCATTCATAATTGTAATGGGACCGTGACCATTTTATGCCGTGTGCAAAGAAATTACACTCGAAATTGCTTGCTGTTCAGCCAAAATGACATGGTTATATATGTGCATTAATTGCATTTTATGTAAGAAATGGCGAAGGAGTGTGATGTTACCGAGGGAAAAGTAGCAACAAAACGCACCACGCATGCCATTGTTGATATCCCTGATTGTGCACTCGTTTCATTCGAATTGCACAATGAAATTTGAATAAATACTTATTTACTCATACGTCCCACTTGATAGTCATTGTTTAGGCAAATGTTTTGCAATTAATTTACCAGGCGTCTTTAAAAAAATCATATTGAAATCAAAGTGATCGAAAAATTCCATTGAAACGGAACCAATGGAACGAATGTGGTTCAAGTTGAGTAAATTCACGGAATAGGAAATTAAGTTATCAAAAATCGTTGAATTATTTCAATATCCACCATGACTCAATCGACTCGGCTAACGAGAGTGAATCACATACAATTAAACCAATCATGAGGCACTAATTAATTCAACTTTGCGATACGCACTTCGTCTGTATTTGCACAAAAATGGATGCACTTGAAGAATGATGATTCAGAAAGAAGGTACTTAGAATCGAGAAGGGTATAATTAATTGACGTGATTCATTAGCTTCATCGAGAGTGAGTGTGCAACAACGAGAACATATTGCAATTTAAACAATTGATCATAAATGGTTTTGCACATTTATTTACTCGTTCTCTTCGCACTTTTTCTCGGTAGAATAGATAAGCGCTAATGAATGCCGCTGTTGGAATCAGCATTGTGATCACGTAAAATATGAGCTTGATTCCCAAGAAACGCTGCTCTCGTGCAGATTGATTTCTGTTCACTCAAATACGAAGGAACAGTCGATCACATAAAACAAAGTGAGTTCGATAATAATAGAAACGGAAAACCATTAACATACATTGTTATGGGGAAAAAATGGTTTTCATTGTTCACACTTTGGCGTCAAACAGTATTCAAACTTAACGCCGGCTACATTTACGTATGGTCTACTGGTTACAATGAATGCGTTTATTTCAACAATCAAATCGAAATATTACAATTTTCGTTTCGATTCTGTTCGCCTACTCGCCATCCGATGCCATGCTTCAAGTGCCTTAGATTTTTTATTTGTTTTTACAGTTTACTTATCTTTATTGTGCAGCGCAAATGAACGGCTTCCACGATGTTTGCGCCTCGCTCAAACATGCGGTTGAATATTTGAGTTCTAGCGAAACGATAACTTGTTGCAGCTTGTTTTTCATTGGCCTTTATTTACATTGATTTTATAACTTAAGCACATATTTGAGTGCTTCAAGTGAACAGTCTGTGGTCAGTGCGGGAATGAGCGGAAACTCTAAAAGCTGATAAGCCATTTCTTCCATCAAATCCCGTATCTCATATTCGTATTGCGCGTGCTCTTTCGGATTTCAACGCGGTCCGATTCAAAGTTCAACATTGAAATATTCAGATTATATTGATGTAAGAAACTCTGCGTCGAGAATTGTTCCCGGGTTGTTTCAGCTCCAATTATGGATTTATTTCACGCCTTTCAACACGATTTCAAATAATCGGAAAGAATAATGAGCATTGGTTTTATGTCAAATACGATAACAAATCTGGCAATCGGTGCTGCAGGGGGAAAAATTATTGTGGCTTTCCGATGGCGATTTATAATTTCTTTAATTGTTATTGCTATTGAAATCATACAGGCCCGCAATTAAACTACAATATTAGCGCGAGAAGAAAAAACAAATCCATCGGAAAAAACCACTCGACACAGCAGAAAAGGAGAGAGAAGAAAAAACAGGAAGAGGAACAGAGAGCGAGAGTGAGAGAGAAAGAGAGAACGAGAGAGAGTGAGAGAAAGAAGCAACAATCGCACAATATTTGATGATGCTGATTCTATAAAAAAACTGAGCTGGAACTAAACATCATTTCTGCAGCTGTGATTTATCATGGAGACTTTGTTTGAGTTCATATCGCCGAGAACAAAAGAGAAGCGTAAAGAAATCTTGACGAATGTGGGAAAAGAGATGCAATATTCGATTGCGATTGCCAGCGGCAATCATGATCATTGCTTCTGATGGCACACGATCGATTTTACACAGTGTCCAGAGCATTGAGTCCGATTGCCATATCTTCAATGCTCTCCACCATATCGATTCAGTGCATCTCACATGGTCGTTGATATCGGTTGCGTCTGCATTCCGCGACAATACATTTACATGGCAATTGGTGTCGATTTGAAATTCATCGACGAAGGATGGCTTGGGCACGCACATCCATCACAACTGAAAGTGATTTATTCCCGTAGCGAACATTAGACGAACGACGTCGAATGCCTTTTCATTGGTGTGTGACCTTAATCGTGTCGAGAACAACAACCGACGGAATTTTCATAATCGATGTCGACGAAAAATTAATTGGAAGATGTGTGACCGGGCGACCGATCGACCGGCGAAAAAAATAACAAGCTCATTGCATTTTGAATTTCTCCTCATCGAATTTCATGTACTCGTTTCGCTGGTTTGGCCTACTCAATCCGAAAAATGGTACGAAGACGTACACGACGATAATATCGAGAATAAATCTCAATAATAACGGTAAATAATTATTATTAATTCGTTAATATATTGAGCGACCTTAATACATCTCGTGTGGTGCACGATCCCATGCAATAACAATTGGCCCAGCCCGTTTTCACTGATTTGTTGAGAATCAAACACGATTTGTTTTATGATACCTTGGCCTTTCCCGCCGAACATTCGGAAAGAACTCGAAAGAGTTTTCTCTATCTCGTCGGCAAATGGGAATTTGTATATCATGTGTGAATCCAAAATTTATGGTAATGGTTCAGTTGAATGAAGACCGATGCGAATTACATTCGAATGCGTAACCGAAACGTGAATCGGTTCTTTTGACAATATGAACAATTCCAACATCTTTATCGGTTCAAGCTAATTGACAACTTGATCGGAACCTTTCAAGCGGTTCTCCTTTTTTAATGATTCTTGCTGTGAGGCTCAACAATTCTTGTTTTAAATCTTTAAAGTCGACAATATTCATTTGGATATGCATGGAATTTCCGGCTGAAATTAACACATCACTTTTCGGTCAATTTCGCCGGAGAATGGTAGTGCCGTTGATAGCTAGGCACTGAAACAACAGATTGTATGACTTTAAAGTGATCGAGTTTTTTGACGTTGAGTCATCGTCATTGTAATTGAAAATGATCACTATTTCAAATACATAACCTTGACTTGTTGTTCCAATAACAACAATTAATCATCATTTTTATCACTTTTTCAACACTTTTCCACCATCAATCTATGAAAAAAAGTATCCAAAGCGAATTGTATTGTTCTATGCTCTTTGGCTCGAACGCGTGAGCTCGGCGACCGAAATAATGGAATGATATTGCGCAGTTTATATGTGTTCTTTGTTAGCAATCGATCGGCCATTAACAAAAGTAGAACAAAATTATTAAAGTTAATGGAAATTCTAACCGAAAGTGAATTGTGAGCTCGTCGATTAATTTTCTTTTTTCTTCTTGGAGTCGCGCGCTTCTGGGAACGATGAAGTACAAAAACAGCTGCTTTTATTTCGCGTTCCACATTTTATTCTTGGCACAAAATTCATGTTAATTCCGATTGGCAATGAAAATATGAATCATGAAACACGCGTGCTTAATACTCATCACAAATCGTGTTTTGCAGAGTGGAAACAGCTCTCTCGTGAAGCGATTAGCACATATTCTTATTTTGCGAATAAATTCGGCATAAAAGGCAGCATGTACATGGATGTGCGCGCGCTGAGAGAAAATTTCGCCTTTAAATATTTCCATTTCAGATGAAATGTCGGCGTTTGTTCTCGGTTGAGAAGTCACGATCCGACCGCGGTCTGACAGGGAGCTTTAATTTTTCACATTTGCTTCATTCGATTCCATTCAATTTCAAATCTTGTTGATTCATATATGGGATTTTTGGCAGAAGGCTAAGAAAAAGAATGCCATACTCACGAAAACCATTTCAGTTTTCCATACATTAAGTGGTGATGCCATTGAACCGTTTGACTGGTGCTAACAAGTTTATGATGGACCGAACTTTTTTTTAACAAATGCGCATAAATTACTCATTTTTTCATGCGGTTTTTTGCGATTGCTTTTTCAATTTGAATTTTGAAACGAACAACTATTGAATTGAATGCGAGCCAAACGGTGGCTCGACATCGGCCATTATTTCGGGCTAGACTTGGGTAATGGCAGCCATGGCGTCACTTGATGCATTTAATAATGCGTAAGAAACAATTAAGTCGATTATGGAAATGAGTGCATTTTGATCATTATAATTCATTAATTGGGCTAATTCTTTTGGGCGGGTTCAACATACAGAAATCGTCAGAAAACAGAAAACCTCAATTTATGAACAACGTCCAAGCAATGTTTGGTCACGCAATTCATAATGTTATGACCCGAACTGTAATTTATTTGAGGGTGGCTGTCGCTTGCGTTGATAAGTTTTCGTTTCGTTTTTCGGCTTCATTATTTGACAGCTGACGCATTAAAACACTGTGATTAACCCGAAACCGAACCAAGCAAATCCGATTCTATTTCCTATTTTCATTAAAGATAGTAAATGCCGTTCTGATATATGAAAATCACGGACAGCTAAAGCAAGCGGTTCAGCAACGCCAATCAAACGGGCATAAACTTTGCGTTCGAACAAAATATACGAGTGAATGAGCGGCATGGGTAAAAAATCAAAAGCGTCATTGTACCCTTTTTGTTTCAAAGAAACCATATGATTTTTCAGTCTATATTAATTAATGAGCTACGCTAAGAGCGTGTCTGTGACTTACACTCTACTAGAATCAAGTTACTATAGACAGAATTGTAAATTAATACAGTGATTTAAACGCACGAGACTTGAAGGCAACGGTACGATGCTCAGTCGAGTAACGTGAAATCATTGGCGTTGCTATTTGTACTACAAATCTTGTAGTAAATGCTTGTCAAACAGGAACATTGGTGTCATAAATACATATTCATGAGTGATTGATAATAGGACATTGCCCGTAGGCAAATTCCGGCATCAATAAAGCGACTTAGTTCAGCCAAACTAAAACACACAGACAAAAATCTGTATTAAATATTAATACTTATCAATGGCGGTGACTAAACTGAATGAGAAATTAATAGTTGAATTTCCGCTGTTGCTTCTCATTTACTTCAATCTACGGGGAATAATTTATTGCAAGAAAAACAATATGCCGAAGCTGAAATTGGAGTCGGTAGTTCATTATAAGTCACATAATCATTGCAAACATCATAAAAAGATAATGATATGATGCTTATGATGGTAGACACACGCACCAAGTGTGTGCAGACGATATGCATTGCTCGATCACCATGATGCCCATTTGCATGACATTAAATCGAAATACTTTATTATTATTGCTTTATCGATGCATAAAAATCGCTAGTTTATGATACGATACGATTAAAATAAAGCGTGAAATACCTCTGGCTCTCAAACGAACACCACCGACCTGTCGATTTGCGTTGCACTTCGATCACATGCAAAAACACACACACACATTCAAAACAATTGCATACAATTCATTTGAAACCTAAACTGCAATTTCTTGTAGGCTTATTTCAAAAGGTGGCTCTAATAAATATGCAATTTATCGCGACTTTTATTGATGTTATTACACGATGTTAGTGAAAGGATTTATTTTTATAAAATGTATGCGGTTTGCTTCGAAGTGGCCGAAGTCAATTATGTTAGTGGTTCGGTTTCTGTAAATTTAGATCGTTTATCAGTTGCATTTGTCTAAAATTCCAGCGAAGAAATTATGTTCATTGCCAACCCGATTTAAAATTTTACAATTTCTACGAAATGTTAAAATAATATGCTTTCTCTCCATGTTCGATTATGTGGATTTTGGAAAATAGGAAATGGAAATATATAGGAAAATAAATGGAGTAAAGGGTGATTTTTTAGCTGGTTTCTTTTTGACGTTTAATTTTTTGACAGATGTCAAATTCCAACTGACGTCTGTCACAGTCAAAAATGCTCAGTATGCTTTGCAATTTCAAGATGGAAAGACTTACAAACGAGCAACGCTTGCAAATCGGGTCCATCCATGGACGAACTGCGCCGGAAGTTCGGCGAACAGTTCATCTCTCGTTTCGGCCCCGTTCATTGGCCGGCCAGATCGTGCGATTTAACGCCCCTGGATTATTTTTTGTGGGGCTACGTTAAGTCTCTCGTCTATGCGGACAAGCCAGCAACGATTGCCGACTTGGAGGACAACATCGAACGCGTTATTGGCGATATGTTGGATTCCGGCCGATATGTTGGAGAGAGTGTGCCAAAATTGGACTTCCCGTATGGACCATTTGCGCCGTAGCCGCGGCCAACATTTGCATGAAATTATTTTCAAAAAGTAAATGGCAAGAACCAATTTATCGATTTCAATAAAGATTTGATTCACTTTTCGAAATTTTTTGCGTTTTTTTCGATTTTCAAAAAGAAACCACTTAAAAAATCACCCTTTATGCCATAACAATTATGAGCATAATTTAAATATTTTCCCATTGACAATGGAAAAATGTGCAGCAATATCGTCTATTGCCCGGCCAGACAGTAAACAATTGCTCAAATTGACATTGCTTCTTAAAAAGATAAGAAACATATTCATGAATTCCATAAAATAAGAATTCTTCGAATTAAATCTTTATCATTTGCTTTAAAACAAATCGAACTTGTTTGGAGTTTATTCAAACGCCGGGTAAAAAAGTGCCATTGTTTGTATTTATTCTGATGAACGTGTGTTTTGCAGAGATTGCAGTGCACCGGTACCAATAATTCCGATTACATACGTTCGAAAACAAATATAAATAATAAATTGCATTGCATTTAATTGTGCAGAATCGCCGTTTTCAATTTAACTACCATTCGACATGAACCAAAGCGATTCAAAGTGGATTTTGCATGAAAATATTTATATAAAACGCACCAAACAATAGAATTTGGTTTTCGTCCGGTGTAATCAATCAAACAAAATCATTAGATAAGAACAAATAGAAAGTTTATGAGGTTTTTGAACTCGAAATTGTTATGTGAATCACGAAAATGAAAGTGTAACGAATCTCTATGATTGTTGCACATTTATTAAGCGATAAAACCAAATCTGATAACAGATTCATTTAGATGATAAACCATTCTATTGCTTCTTACTCAGCCGGTAGTCATGTTGGTTCTTAGTAAATTTAAACCCTAAAAAAATCTATGAGTCATGCTGGTTTCTGACCACGATCCAACTAGACATTCATACTAAATAATTAAGTATAATTATGCCGAGTTTTTTCTTTTTCTTTTTCGTTTTTGTTTCAATTTAAATGGTGTTTTCATCGAAAAATGACAGTGCATTTGTTTGGCTATTGTTATGCTTGAATGATAACCGAAATCGATAAAAAATGCTTCCCTCTTCGTCCGGATGGCCCAAAACGAGTATGAAATAAGCGAGTGGTATATCATTGAACATATGCCGATTTCATGACGAATGAGTGTGACGCGCCGGCCATGTTTTGTTTATTCAAATCATGTCCATGTCCATACAACACTCACGCAGGTGGAGGTGTGCGCAATATTAAAGGGAACAAAAAAATACATATTCTTGTTTAAAGCGTGGTCATTTACCCCGTTCGAAATAAGTGCGTTCGATAATATCCATCATTTTTGCTAGTAACTATCTTCCCCGGTGACATTTTCCACATGGAATATTCGACCCAAGCGGCAAATCCATTGGAAATGTTCTCGTTCGCAATGCCAGGCCAATAAATACAACGTCATTCAATCGTGCCTCACTTAGAATGATTTCATTTGAATGAAGCGAGAAATTGAAATGTGGTGAGCTGCTCCACAGATAGGCACAAAGCATCGGCACCAGCACAACTTGAGAATATTCGAGATATGGTAAGTTGATTGACTTCGTAAGAAGCTAACGAGTTCCCTTTGCTTATTCTTGTTTACAAAATGAATGAAGAGTGGAAAAAATAACGCAGAAGAAAAGTTAAGTGGCACGATGGCGAGAAAAAAGCACAAAGTCATGGAGTGTGTAAACCAAGCCAGAAAAGAAAATGCTACCGTTTTTTTCATTGAAAATATATATGCGCATTTTGTTGCGGTTGACACAAATGAATCGAAATGTATTGCTGATACTTTTCGCCATGTTCAATTGTACATGGTATTCCAATGAATGGTTGTTTATCGACGATGATGCAAATTAGGTCTCTCTTTCTCGCTGCCCAGCATGAGACACACACATATGTACATTTCAGCCACATTGTAGACTTACAAAGCCGCACTCTCGACGTTGGTGAGCGATTCGAATTATAAATAAATATCACTGTTTGTTTGCTATATTTGAGAACAAATCGCTTGATTCCCATGGAATTGTATGTGCAGTTGTGCACCAACAACGCTCTGGCTGTATCAAATTCGATAAGATCGTAGAACAGCCCAACGGCACACTTAAAATGGAATATGAATCAAAACAAACATATTTTGCTGTGACTGTCGCCATAAATCGTTCAAAAAACCATGCATACGATCAACGAATTTTCTTATGCAAATCTTTGAGCAACTTGAAGTGAATCTTTTTGCGATGACGCACAAAATTTAACGAGCCTGTGCTCTCCACCGATGGTAACGGTATCAACCGGATTAGATCATTGCGCTAATTTTTATTTATTTAGAATATCAGAACCTGGCCTTTTTTATGGATAAATGCCGTTCTAGACATTCCACCGGTTATTTATTCCACCGCATTTCAAACCATTAATCGGTCCCACATGATTTAATCAATCGCCATTCCCGTTTAGTTGTAGGATAGAGTGTCGCCAATCCACACTAATATTGTTATCAATTCAAAAATTATTGACGTTGCTTATTTTAGGTCAATGTTTTTTTGTAGACCGACACGTTTCATGTGACTCTATGGCATGTGTCACTTTTTGTATATTCCAAAAATAACCAAATAAACTGTATAAGAAGTAAAAATCAACCTGAAGACATTGCAAAAGAAATGAATGCTTATTTTGTATATTTAGGACTTTAAACAATCTGAGTTCGGCATTTGTTTCGCCTGATCAAGTACTCGTTCTTTGCTATATTTATTTGTTCGTTTTCCTTCTTTTTATCTCTCTTTTGGTCTGTTTCCATTTCTTTCTTATCGATGGTTTTGTCCTAAAAAATGCAATGGTTTTGGAAAAAGCAACACAATTGTGTTGCAATAATCAAGGTATTTTTAGCATGGTTGACGTGCAGAACGACCGAACGGATGAACGAAGTAAGAGAGGAAGAACAATAAAATTCCAAATATTCTCGGTACGGACCTTCTTGTGTTCGCTAGAGAACAATTTCAATGACCGTTGATTTTTTCTTTTATTTAAATTTTTGCACATTTAAATATCAACAATTTCATGACGAGTGAAAATATTAAAATTCTGTAAGGCACTTACTTGCTTGAGTTGCGGTCGTTTGTCAATCCAACGTTGAAACCAGTTGAAGTCATATTGATGTCTTTTTATTGGTTAGATTTCCTGATCAGTAGCAGCAAATTGACACAAATTTTCAATGAAAGAATTTCTCCCAAAAATTAAAATTCAATGATAGATGAGCCGAAAAATAATGAGAAATAATTCCGAACAATAAATGGAAACGCGTTGAAAATCAAAAAAAATATATGTCGATTTTAAATACAAATATCAAACAAAGCACGCACGTTAGCAACAGAAAAAAGGACACAACACACCGAACGAACAAATGTGTATGAAAGAAAAGAATTGAATGTTCAAATACAGATCCCCGTGCAACGAAACTGGATTTTGAATTCAACCGTCCAAATGTATTCGGTACAAGCGGTCGCACACACAAACACGATCGGCACAACGGCTGACATACGGCGAAATGCGAATGGTGGGGATGCACACACTTCAATAAAATGCGGCGAAATACGTTTTATAGCACAATTCAAATGAACATAAAAATTGACATTGAATTGATGCTTTTTTGTGTACTTGCTTCTTTTGATTCTCACATTTTGAAGTTATTTCAAATTTGATGTATTTTTAAAATCAATTCGATTGCATTTTCATGTCAATTTAGCGTACAATTAACAATTGTTTGTGTGTCAAATGGTTTGCATCGGACAACATCTAATTTCACCGTTGATAGGAGCAATGACAATACATATAAGCTGTCGAACTGTCATGTAAGCGAACATAAAGTGAAGCCATCTCTACATCAAGCGACCGACCATTCTATTTGTTTTTTCACCCGAAACAATTTCAAAAATGCTAGCAGGTCTGTCATTTTCGAGTTTTTCAACGTAAAAAAACAAATTGAACTCGAAAATTATTCACATATCGATTCGTTGAATCGAAAAAACCGCTTGAAATCACAATAACGATTTATTACATCGCTGAATGTGAACGATGCGCAACACCCATTTTTTTTCTAGTTTTTATTGTCAATCAGGTTTTTTTTCTTGTTCACGATAGCATTGCCAACGCCATATCACAGCTTTTACAACTATTTAGTGTGTGTAAAAATTGAGTTACTTTGCTCAGTGTGTTTGCGTTAATTATTGAAACGATTCAAAGTGAAATTGTCCTATGGAATGTGGATTTCTTTAAAATTCGTATGCTGAACGAAAATCAAGCAAAAAATAATTGAATAATTAGAAAAGTGAAAGTGCTTCGCAGAAATATTTACTGTTTAGTTTCGTGCGTTGGTAACGAAGGAAAAATAAACAAAGATGCTCAATCAAACGGCTTCGTCAAGTGGCGAGCCAAAAATGTATTCAGCAACTTACGTGGAGAACTATTTGGACTCCGTGGAAAATCTACCAAACGATGTACAACGATATTTATCACGAATTCGTGAAATCGATTTGCAGTGCCGAAGTGAGTGACACTGATTTGTGTAATGGCGCGCTAAAATTTTACTGAACAAATTGCTCTTTTTCTCCCCATTTCCCAATGTAGTTCATTTGCGTGACGTGGACTTCTACTATGATCAGTGGTCGAATTGCTCAACAACGGAATTGGAATCGGCGAATGCGCCGTCTAAGCGAGCCCGTGCAATGGCGCGAATACAGCAAAATCTGATTGCTGCCCAAGAATTGGGCGATGAAAAACTGCAAGTCGTAACGCAGCTCCAAGAAATGATTGATCAGAAGACACGCCAATTGGACGCCGATTTCAAGAATCTCGAATATGCGGACAAGGACGATCCGGCACTGATGGATCCATCACCAAAGGAAGCGCATCCATCAAGTCCGTCATCATATGTGGCGCCATCAGCGAATGTGCAGAAGAGCGACGAAGGCTCCATTGCCGGATCATCTGGTGCATCATCATTGACAAACAATGACCGAGGCAACGGAAATATCTCGAATTCGGGTGGGAATGCAAATACATCCGGCTCAAATAACAATGCCGATCGCAATTCGAAGAGGTCACGACGTTCGCGTGAAATCCCATCTCGCACCGCCAATAATGCAAATAACTTTCCCAACCTGGCAAAAACATCACAAATTGACTTGGCCAGCGATTCAAACAACTCCAATTCGAATCAATCAAACAAAAATGCCGGCACATCTGGCCAACAATCGAATGCGGTTAGCTCATCGAATTCACACCGCAAGCAAGGAGCAAATAATGGAGGCGGCGGCGGCAATAACAACAACAAAAAACGCAAACGTAAATCCGCCCGTTCGCAAAATGGTGGTGGCAACGGTAAGATTACACAATCTGGCTTGCACACATTTCAGTTACTTATGGATTTCTGTTTAAATTAATAGGTGGAAATAATTCGAGTAACATGAACAGCAACAATCAATCGAATGCTCGATTACATGATGAGACGCCGCCGCTCGAAGAAACAATCGATCCCGATGAACCGACCTACTGTTTGTGTGATCAAATTTCATTCGGTGAAATGATTTTGTGCGATAATGATTTGTGTCCAATTGAATGGTTCCACTTCTCATGCGTATCACTGACAACAAAACCGAAGGGCAAATGGTTTTGTCCGAATTGCCGCGGTGATCGGCCGAATATTATGAAGCCCAAACATCAATTCCTCAAAGAATTGGAACGATACAACCGCGAAAAAGAAGAAAAAACATAAAGCAACAAGATTGGATTGAGTTGTCCATCACATCTGCATTGGCTCACTCCAATTACATTTTTCTTTTCATTTCTCATAATCACATAATCTATTGTATTTTGATACGAAATCATGTTCATTATTTTAATATGTTTTGAGGTGAAATCAGTTCGGATTCTATTGTGCAACGAATTGAAAATTAACTGAATCTCTCGTCATATAGGTTTGGTTCTTCTGAAATATCTGTTGGTGTTTTTTTTTTAGAGGTATTTCAGAAACACTTTATTTTTTTGTTGTAACTTCACACCCTTTTTTCTCTTTTCATCCAGATATTAGCAAATGAAATTCATTATTTGCATTTAGATCAATGACTTTAGTCGCCATATGTTCATTTCTATGTTCAACTTATATCCAAAAAAGAAACTTATTTTGAAAAATGAATAAATAAGTGAAACAGAATTTGTGTCCATTTTTATTCGCATTTAGGATTAAGAGACGTCACTTTTATCATGTACATTTTCTCAAAATTCAAATAAATGATTCGTTTTTATATGTAATTGTGGATTGGGATGTTTCATTTCATGAGTATTGTAGGCATTGATGTCTCGACGTCTTGTTGATATGACATATTTGTGACGGAAGAAGACCGATCATCGGGCGGAAACATCAAACCAATACCGAGCGCCCTCAATTCAATGGACAAATCATTGCAATTTAACTATTCATTTCTGAAAAGCCGCCGTCTGAGACCGTCAACCCCTAAAGTCGGCCTAGAACTGCAATTGAATCAAAACACATTTTCGATAATTTTCTAATCATATTTTTATTGTTTGAAATCGGAAAATTGTGTGTTGAAAATTTGAAAATTGCTAATATAATTTTTCAGTTAATCAAGTAAATTAAAGGCTATCTCATTTCTTAAATATTTTAAATCAATCCATAAAATATGTTCTACAATAAAATAAGTCTGTTTTACTCAAAAAAATATACAAATCGCTTCAGTGCAAATATGGAATGTTTTTTTCTGACGGCACAATTTCGAAAACTAGTTCTCTGAAAACACGCGCAAAAGAATTAAAATAAATTCGTGGCATTCATTTGCCAAAGGATATGTGGTTTTGTGTTTAAATTATTAATGAATATGAACGCAACCAAAAAAGTATTCTGTTCATTTTATTAAAAAAAAAGTCAGTGAGAAAAAAGAAATTTAAAATCGAGGATCGTTCGAAAAATATGAAATTAATCTAAAAAAAATGGCCGTGATTTTTGCTGCAGTTCATTTCCTCGACTAGAATTCGATATTCCCCTTTTGCTCACTCTCAACGTCAACCGGGGAATGCAATGCTCACGTTGCAAGGTTTCATTTGCTACAAAGAGAGATGAACATATACAATATGTATTCATCCCTCTCTATTTGCATAAAGTTTCAACAAATAAAACCTTGCAATGTGAGCATTGCATTCCTCGGTTGCTCAACGTGCTCCATTTAAAAATAATAATACTTTCACTCTGTGCTTAATAAATCGAATTAAAAATGTGCCTCGCAAACTTTTAAAGAACACATTAAACCAACTATCTCCAGTTATTGCAGAAAAGAGTGAAAAAAAGAGATACAAAATTCGAGCAAATTTCTTAAATCAAAATGTTTAAAACGAAAATTTTCAAATTGTTTCACTTAATAATTTCAACTTACTACAGAACTATTTTAAACTAATAAAATATATTGCATGTTTTTATTTTCGATAGTCCAAACATTTTGTACTAGCATTTTCAAAATGAATATCGTAGACAGAGCTGGAATACTGTGTGCTTAGCCTTTTTAACAGTCAAACTTTGTATTTTCACATTTCCATCGAATTTTGACATCAGATTCAAAATTTAAAACCAACCGTCGCTAATCTCAATATTCCAGCTCTGATCGTAGATGATGAAGTGGTTCCTGCCATTTAACTCCGTTTCTTTTGTAGTTTATGCGATTATATTATTTTTAATGTGTTTGACTGATTGCCATTCTGATGTGCAACTCATGCATTCATTCATAAATAGGAATAAGTGTATGATTGGTGTTCTTAACGATTGGTTGAGAGACAACAAATGCTTTGTTCGCAATTTGTTCATTAAATTCTAAAAATCTCATTGAATCAGGAATGACTGTAGTTTATTAAATTGCATATTTTAGATGCATAAATTATCTAAACCTTCAATATCTTTCGTTTGTTATAAATTTCTTCATTCTAAATACGATGTTTGTTCACAGAAATTGTTTTTTTCCTTTACAATTGCTTTGAACATTCCAAGTTCAAGATTTGTAATTCAAATGTTTGAATGGAAAAATAAATGCTTTGGATAATCCCATTTAATTGGTTCTTTGCAAAATGATGTGATTTGTTCGTGTTTCTTGTGTGTGTGATATGTGTCTCGTGTGACTTGAAATGTTCGGGATTTCAAGAGATATGTTGATGTATAATATTTTTGTAAGATTTTTTTTAAAGTATTAATGAATAAGAGTTCAAAAATCTGGTGCTAGGCCGATGAAAAATTGTCTGAAAGTGAAATGCGCTCTTTGATAAGTACGTTAAATTAGACCCAGACGCCATGTGGGTTTTTGCTTGTTGGCACGGCCGTTTCTAACTGCCGAGGAGATCCCATGATACGCCGTGTGCTTCCTGGACGATTCGACCCTACTTGAAATAGAAATATCACATTTAGATGTGTTCAATAAATTATCATAAATGTCCATATGAATATTTGTATTTTTTTTCAATTTGAATTTTATTTTGGATAAAGATACTCAGAATTGCCGACAAATAGATGATTTTCATCTTTTACAGTTTAATTGGAAAAAATCTCAAATTGGTTGCCCCAGCTTACCTTCAAGCAAATTCCGTATCTCTTCGGTGGATGCAGCAGTTAAGCTCTGTAAATTGACTTCCTTCATTTCATTGATTAGTTTTTCCAATTGTCTCTTTTTTTCGGCGATTGCTGTTTCGATGACGGACACTTCGTTCTTCAGGCTATCACTTATTTTACCGGTAGACTCCGTACTTCGAGATGCTAGATCGATCTCGCTCTGAATTCGTTCCACTTCATGCAAGAGATTGATTTCAAATTGCTGCCGTTGGCCTTCGTACTTTAATGAAGACTGTTCAACCTGAATGTCATCCATCAGTAATCGGATTTTATTTTTACATTGAAGTAATTCCGTTTCACAGTTGGCCAATTTTGACCGAAGCAATGTTATTTCCGATTTCAATGTTTTCTCTTGCTGCCGCACCAACTTATTTTCCTCTTCGACATATTGAAGCGTTTGCAGCTGCTCACTGCTTTGCCGGAACAGTTGATCGGCTTTTGTGATTTCACGTGTAATGGCATCCAATTGCTGCAATTGATCGCGCTCTTTGTTCTCTAAATAGATAATCTCTGCATCATACTGAAGAAGAAAATGCATTGCATTAAATTGCATTGAGCACAGGATTTCGTTTGGAAAAATCCAATTATTTTGGGAAGAACAGACAAGAATATATAAGCTCACCTTTGAAATATCGGATTGTTGGTTACTGATTTTCTCTCGTTGATAGTGAATTAACTGCAATAGTTCCCTGTACTGTGCATTTTGGAATTGATTGTCGTTCAATAGGTCTTTATCACTTGTGGCGCTATTCACAATGGCCTGAAGATTGTTCAGCGCATTAATATGAATATTTGGTGATGCTTGACGATTTGACGGAAAGTTTTGGGCCATCTGTGTGGCCGGCGGTGATGGTGAGGATTCTTTCAGAAAGTTTGTGGATTTGTTGGCGGCAAAATCCAGAAGTTTGCTACTGTTATTGGTTGTATTGCTACTTAGGCTGTCGTTTTTCTGGTGATGAATCAACAGATTGTTGTACTGATGCAGCAACGGTGAGCTGGTTTTCGGCGATGGGGGATTTCGGTATGGCGGCGGAGCAAGTGCTCCATTTGATGATATTGGTGGACCATTCTTATAAGATTCGGTGGTACTGTCCAAATTGCTGTTCTCGCTCATGCTACTATTGGTACTGTTATTGTTTCGATGTGACACTTGAATACGATCTTCATTCAAATTTACCACTTCGCGGAACACACTTGTTTTGCGATCCAGTGAATTTCGAACATCAGCCGAATTGAACTGCATTGTGGGCGACTCTGCAATATTTTGCAGTGGTTTCGATGCCGTGTATTCAATGTCAGCAAAATCACTTGTTGTCGTTATCGATGTGCCAGTGATTGAGGAGCATGGCGAAAGTGGCGGCGAAATTTTGGTCAAATTTTGCATCGTAGTGTGTGGAACGCCTATGAAAATTATTCAACGATATCGATTATGAATGTATAAGCGTACATTAAAGCTAATGCAATTCAAATCATTTCTATAAATATATTCCGCCTCATAGTATCGGATCCATACCTTTGACAATTCCAATCAAATCTGTTCTGCGTAGCTCATTTGTTGCTTTTATACTTTCTGGAATGAGATTTTTTACTGAATCCGGATCTTCCAAGGTGGAAGATGGAAGATTTTCATTGGCTATTGATTGATCGAATGCTGATTTGGCTTTTTTCGGTGATTCGTTTGCTTGAGGTGGGGATGAAGCTGGATTCTTTGCTGCCTGATCTTGGTTCAGATTTCTGGGCTGGTCCGAACGTTGCAGAATGAATTGCACATCGTTCGAATATTCACCCCATTTCATCAATATCTAAAATTACATCAGAAATTTATATTGAGAATTTCATTTGGATTCAAATATATTTCAAATAGCTTGAATTTACCTTAAGTGGATTTTCTTGCGGTGCCAAAAGGCGTTCATTGTTTCTCCATCGCTCGATCAACGTAAATCTGCCAATTTTGCCGGTTGCATGGGCCAACGCAAAAACAACATCCTAAAAATGACACCAAAATCACTAATTAACCAACTAGCAGAGCTCATATCAATGTTTTGTTAATATTATTCATAATATTGCTATTGATTTGCATTCAAATGTCCACATTTTGCTTCTTTTTTTCCCCGTCGAAACGGATGATTGGTGAAAAATGTGAAAGGATTATTGAATCGCAACTTACACTCATCGCGTACTTTGTGGGGAATTTGCATATAAATCACCGGAAGGCACAAAGATTACAGAAACATTTTGATCTTTCAAGTTTTGATAAACAGATTTCGGCACAAAAGAAACATTCACTTTTTCCCACAAATTTATAAATTAATGAATCATATAGAAAATACGCTTTTTAATAGCTTATTTATGCTTTTTTGAAGTCCCGTATTATTTCAAAATGAATAATAATAGTTCCAGATCAAGGATTCAAAACCAACACTTACTTGACATGTTGTGGTTTCAGTAACGCCGCACACGATTCGCTGTATTCCTTCGACCCAGACTTTCAATTCCATCACAATTGTTGTCGTTCGTTTCTGCCCCGTTTGAATGCGAAACTATTGAAGTGGCTGCTTCACGCTGAGCGTTGCAGCCTCGTGTACGGTGATTATTTCGAATTGTACCCTATGAAAATTTCGCTGTGTTTTGTTTTTAGTGCCAACCATGAAAAAATTTGATATTTTCGACTGGTGATGTTTGACTGTTTGACGTCGATTTCTGCTCAACGTGAATGTGTGCTTATTTGATTTCTCTCCAATGGCAACCACATCTTTTTTATTTATTTATTGTCGTTAGCTGCAAATACCATAAATTATGTGCTCAGCCTGATATGTCGAGTGCAAACACGCAATGGAGAAGAAAAAAGAAAATTACAATTAAAAAAAGTAATGGAAAAATGGAAATAAAAAAAAAAACAAACGACACCGACACATTAGTCATAATAATCGTGACCAATGCGAAAAATACCGGCACAAAAACAAATCACGTCTGCAACTCAAGTGAAAATAAAAATACACATCGATTCTCTCTTCAAGTGTAAACAAGAAACACTTCGCTCGTCTCTCGTTAAATCGTCATTATTATTTAAAGAACTTTCATCGGCCTGCACGATTACAACGAATCGTGTTCAACGATATGGCTGTAACTTTTCCTTCAACACAATCGATTTGGTTGAACGACACTGTTAAACTAATCGCCGAGAGGAAATCGAAATTAGTCGTTATCAAACTAAAAAAGTTCTCTGAAAACAATCGCGCAGACACGCATTCTTTAAAAGAAAATAACAGGCTGGAAATTAATGCGACAAAGGCGACAGAAAAAAATCTATCATTTTCTAACCACTTGGAATGACAATTGTTTTCATTTTGTGTGATCGGAGAAAAGCGATTGAAAAAAACCGAATCAAACCTCAAATGCGGTAAACACACGGTTGCCTTTTACAGCTACTGAATAAATCACAATTTATTTGTTTTGTTTTAATGACTTTAATCGTTTATATCGTTGTGCTGATTACAACGCTTTGTATTTTTCTCTCTATTTTCCCTCTCTATGCCTCATTATACTTCGATTAAAGCCCGTAACGGGCTTGGCTGCGGCGCAATGTCACTGTATAACCATATCATTTGAGAAGCCAATTCATTAAAAAAAAATACGCACACACAAAAACAAAAAGCACGCACAATAAAAATAAAGGAACGCCAATAATGCTGTGACTAAACAATACGATAGTGCGCGGCTTTAACACAGACTAATAAACAGCGAAGAATAAATAGTCAAATTGAGAACTAGCTGATTGATGGAAAAAAAAAACATCAAACAGCCGAGAGCAACAATCGCCCATTCAAAGCCGTACGGTAGACCGAACGGATCTCAATGAAGCTGAATCGATTTTATCGCTTTGTTATGAATTTATGCATAAACAGCTCGTTGGTGTTCCGATCTGATGAAACTAAAATCCAGTCGAATGTGTGTCAGGCAAAACTGGCTAAAGATCAATGGAGTAAACGAAATGCGCGACATTCCAGCGTCTGTCACAATCATACACACAGCATGGTGCAATATACAACTCAAACCGCACATAGAATAGAGCAAACAACAAAATTAAATCAATCAAATCTACCGAACGACGACGATGACGCACACAATGAAATTCAGATATTTTTATCATTTGAACCAGTTGTTGCGACACCCGATATTTCTCAAAACACACACACAGACAATAAGCAATAACCGAAAAAACACCCTAAAAATAGTTGTTTCAGTGAGTCCATGAATAGCTGAAACAATTTCAAATGGCCCCGAAAAATATGCTGCACTTGCTTTTCTTACATGCGCCGAAGATGGCCGCAGACACCCGTATTTCGATTGTCTGGGGCTCAATCCAAAACTGCTCAATTAATTGAAAAGTAAAATGCTCGAAGCCATAGCTTGCTTAATCCAACATTGCTTGAACATCATCACACGATTGATTTACACCACAAACACACATCAAACTCGAAAGTTCATTTCCCTGACTTACAACCTGTTTATTTATTCATGCACACCAATGTTTTTTTTTTTAATTTCTTCCATATTGCATTTTTATGGTAAATATGTTTTTTTCAGTTGTTTTGTTTATGATTACGCTCTCACGATAGTTCGATACCTGGTTAACGCTCACACACTCTCACACTCTCACTTTATGGTCTGTTTGGAATTATTTTTCCCATTACACACAGCCGTAAACAGATGAAATCAACACAAAATTTTGAAAATAGCTTTGCACTTGAAATTTTTCGATAAAACCTGCCACCGAATACACCTAATTCCAACAAATCCTAGTAGAAATAGTTGAACTGCATCGAATTGAACTAAACAAAGTCGCGATTCTTGGAAAATTCAATGATTAAAGAATTTTTCTGTAATTACTTACAGCATTTCGTTGTGTTTCGTTTGCTGAGGCGAGAGCAACACAATCGCCATTCTGTTGTGGCACTTGACGTTTGTTATTCAATAGCTTGCATTGGAATTTCTATTTACTTAGGTATCGATCAAGGTTGGAGAGTTGGTTGCACTGAATCGACCGTCTCCACTGTGAAATATGTGTGTGCTGTGTGCTTCGACAAAGTTTTCTATCAATGCTTCGAAGAATGAGTTTGGCCATTTCCAGCGTCAGTGGAGGTGCCATTTTGGAAAGTTGTTCAAAATCCAACGAAATGTTGACGGAATCAACGACAGTTTCAACGACATGAAATAAAACTCAGCTTTTTGTAGATACATATTCGATATTTTATTTGATTTATCATTTCCTATGCGAAATTCCTCTAAACAATTCAAAATATATTTGATTGATATTTTTATGGATACTTTTGATGATGGAAAGTGTGTCATCGAAAGCAAATAGACTTAGATTTCGATAGGATTTACACAATTTATGCACAATCTCAAGACGCCGCATCAATTGGGCATAATTTTGTTGTTGTTTTTGCTGTTGTCTACAAAAAATTCGATTTGATTATTTTCCACAAAATGTAATAGCTACTTGTTTTGGGACGTTTGTATTGAATTTCACGGGCGTTATCAATATGTTCATGAACTCAAAAAACTAAAATGAATGTGCAAATGCATGGATTTGCGTTTCACTTAACCAGCTACAGAGATTTTCAATCGATTTACTTACCTAAAATTATGTTTTTACGTATATATATAGTTTTTTCAATATTTATATAGTTTTGGTTCGTTACGAACGTTTGATTATTTTGGCATTTTCTTAGACTTTAGATAAGCTTTGTAATGTGAATCGCTTAGCTCCTATTTATATACACATTGGTATTATCATTCTTGAATTCGTTGAATATTGAAAATTATCTAACATTTGCATTTCATTTTTAAAATTCCCAACAACAAAATGTTCATTTGTAACAAAAATAATTCACTTATATATTGATTAAAAAAATGCATTTTGTATAACGTAGTTAACAAATAGCTCCGATTTGAATATATTTCATTGTTTAAATCGATGTTGATTCGACTGTTTAAACGATAAACGGAGCCGAGCCATCTGCGGAGAGGTGTGACACATTTGATATAAGCAACTTCAATTATCGTGCGCGACAAACAGAGAAACTGGGGAGGCGTGACATAATTGATGATTGACACAGAGTAATTTCGGAACATTGATTCGGTTTACCGTTTAGAGAATTGGCGCCGATCGATCGTTAGTTTTCGTACTTCTTAATTTAACGGTGGCAAATTGAGCCGCACTACACTTGCACGCCAACAATCCGCATCCATTCCAGTGCCACAGAAAGCAGTAAGGAGAAAAAGAGAAAATGAAATTTGTTTCCAAGTTAGTTCTATCTATTTCACCACTACCAAGGACTATACATAAAAAAGCGGTTAATCAGAATTGAAACTGTTTTAGTTTTTGTTTCATTTCTGGCGATTTTAATGATTTTTAGAAATTCACAATAAATACTTTTCAAGAAAACATTATTGATCATTTGGGATTAGGTTGAGAAAATTAAAATAATGTTAATAAAATGGATTTGCATTCAAAATGAAATAAAAAAGGTGCACAGTCGATTTAATAATTTTATTATAGCTTTCAAGTCAAAGAAAATAAACTAACATTGAAATAAAAATTGGCAAACGAATAAATTTCTAAGATAAATCATGAAAAACAATTGTATTTAAGAAAAATAAAAATAAAGAACCTTTAATACCTAAAGTGATAATCTATTTTCGAGCTATTGCAATTGAGCGAGACGTTATTTGCTTTTATTGTAAGCTTCGATTTTCATTCATTTGTTCAATTTGGCACTTATAATTATGTTTTTTGTATGCAATGTACAGAATAAGTTGAATTTTTTTCCATTTCCTCCACTATTTTCTTACATCGTGTAAAAATAAGTCGAGTGACTAAAATTAAATTACTACAAGCGGTTGACTTCAAAGCAACTCCAACGTGTATTTGTTTGGCTTCATTTCATTATTGCAACAAATACACGCTAGTTGAATAAAATTATATATATTATTTTTCGGCATTTGAAGAATTGCTGTTAACAGTTTACAATTATTGCATGAGCATTTGTGCTAGGCGTTTTTCCTCATATTTTATAAAAATTCATTGAATGCTATGTATTCGAATGCTGATGAATTTAGACAATCGGAACATCCAAAATCAATTCTAGGATATCGCCTTATAAATTTAGCTGCATTTGTTGGTTTTCCATGAAGAGCTACGGTTTCTTTATTGCGGCCGACGATGTGACTCTTTTCGTACTATTTACAATTGTTGCGATGACGATGCAAAAGCACTAAACTTTTTCGTCGGTTCAGCTCCCAGTTTTCAATCCAAGTTATTTGTATCCTAATTTTTTTTTTTTTTATAACATAAAACAGAGTCCCTTACCCCTCGTTTTCCTTAAAATATATGATAAAAAGAACGAATTCGTTTCCAACTTTGTTTGGAAAATGACCTAATTTTAGACATACACATATTTTGAACGATTAAAAAGAGCGTCAAAATCATCGAAAACACATAAAATATTAATGGTTTAAAGTACTTTAGATGGAAATGGAGCGCATTGATACAAAAGACTGCTAAAATCATCGTTTATTTGCACACAAATTACTATGTAATCTGAATAAATCATCCGGTGTGATTGTAAAATGCAAAATCATTGCGAATTTGTATTCGGAAATGATGGGCATTAAACCCACTATTCGGTGGATAATGACGATGAGTGAAGTGCTTGAAATCCATTTTGACTCGCATCAAACCCATGCACAGCACATGTGTGATGTACATACAGGTTTAACAAATTCAAATATCTGCTTTAAATGTAAAACATTCAATTTTTTGTAAAGTTCTTGAAACTCGCATCGCAACTCGCGAGTGTAGGTGGAATACCAATCAAAGTACCTGATTTCACGTGTACATCTTTCGAACAAAATCGAACGTCCGAAATTTTGTTCGTATTATAAAGCAGTGATATTATAAATATGAATTTTATTACCGCTCTAAAAAAACGCCCCTTTGAAAGATGCTTTAAACATTAAACGTTTACAGTGTAAACTCTGCACACGCGTTTCAAAACATGTGCATGTGAATGCGATTAACGATGTGAACGTTAGATGTTGCGTTTCGCCTGGAATTACAGACAGACACTTTTCGCTAAAGTGTAGTTTTATGTTGTAATAACATTTTCAAAATATTATTTTACTATTTCTGCATCTCGAGTATAAAAACCATGACTATATATTTGAAATAAAAAATGGATAAGAAACTAAACGGCTTAGCCCAATTGTTCATATAAAAGTTAACAATCGGAATTTATGCCAAACGAATAGAACCATCTTGGTCGGCCCACAGATCATACCATGGTCCATATGATTTGTCTCCGTTTTCATTTTGATATTCGTTGTGTTTGTCATTTTTTGCATTTCCATTGATTGCTGGCTGTCGGCCAGTTCGTCGCTCGCGTCGGTCAATGCTTCTGGATTTCATGATGGCATCGGTGTCGCTAAAACATCCATTTGAGCGATGGACTGGTGTGTTTTTCGTGAGTTTGGTGCGTGGCAACAGCGTTCCTGGCCGCGATGTGTTTACCTCATCGAGTTCAATCGTTTGGTCGGCTTCACCGCGGAATGTTTTGAATTCCATTTTTGCATTATTTCCGCATTTGTTTTTGTTCTTTTGATTTTCGCGACGCACCAAATGATCATCGACTACGATGCAATCGTATGGATCGGAGCTAGAAGCTGAATTGCGTTCGGTATCGGTGCCACTCGAATAGTATTGTTTTAAAATTTCCTGCCTTTTGACTGTTTTCATGATGACATCAGTGACACTGTCATCGTCGAAGAATTGATTTTCAGCCGTGCTACGGCGCAATGAATTCGTATTTATGATCAATGGCGCTTCTTCGAAATCTCGATTGAAATCATGCTTTCGTGATTGCTTCGTCAATGTGTCCATGTCGCTGGTGTCATAATATTCGATAGTCTTGACCACTTGATTCGATTTGCCGTTTTCAGTTTTATTGCTCGATTTCGGACGACGTTGATTCTGTGATGGCTTGTCTTTTTTTGATTGTTTTTTGTATTTGTCATTTTTCTCCTTTTCCCGTTCCATTTCGTATTGATGGACAAGTTTGGCGCGTGAAACCATATTTGGTGGTGGTGAACGCGCTTGAATCCGCTCGTTTCGCCCATACATATTCTCTTCATCACGTTGCATTGACATTCGATCATCACGTTGCATTAACTTTCGATCGTCGCGTTGCATTGGCATCCTATCGTCACGATGCTTCACAACTCGTTCATCAATCTTCGTCCGTGGATAGGCAATTGGAGCTTCATCGTAGCTCGAAAAGTCATTTTGAATGCCATTCTGACCGTTCACCAAAGTTTCCGAGCTATTTGTGCTAATTGTTGTATTCTCCAAACTTCTGTGGCGCAATCTCTTCAGCGTAGCCGCATCGCGTTCTTTTTCCATTGTTTTTTCGTGATCAGTTTGAACTAAATCTTTATGTTGCCACAAAGCCATTCCTTCGAGTATTTCATCGTCCGACTTGCCGAATTTCCAAAACGATTTAGTACGCTTCACCAAGTGTCCATTGCGTTGATCAATTGTGCGATAGAGTAGATCCATGCTCTGTTCGTCGGTCAAATTACCAAAACTCGTCGATTGTCGAATGTTGTGGCGCGAATTCGGCGTTGAGCTTTTACTTTTCATCGATTTCATTGTATTTGTTTGAGTTTCGGTGCCGGCTCGAAGTGGAATTCGAGACTTTTTCAATGTACTACTCTCATGATTGGATCTGGTTTATTTAAATGTGATATTAATGGGGATTAATGATGAACAACCGAAAAAGAAACACATGAAAAAGAAAAGAACACACAAAAATCAAGCATAAAATAAGGAAAACAAAACATAAATCAAGTTTGGAACAAGACAAACAGAATATATTAGGAATGAAATGGGATGGGTTTAGTGACGGGTCATTACACAGGTCAGACTATGATTGCATCTCATTTTTATTGGCCGTTCGGTTACGTGCAGATAAAACGATTCTAAGTTGATTGAATTACCGTATTGGAACTCGATTGAGGTTCTCTTCATCCGAATAATCGATTTCCGGTTGAGGTGGCGGATCATTTGCAAAGCCGCTATCGTTGCTGCTGTGCAACGATGCACTTGTCACTCCGCTGCGAGGCTTCGGTTTCATGCCAGTAGCCTAATTCCAATGAAAATTGCATTACAAGATTTTAGACGGGAGCGTCTGGATGTGCTCGAATTAAGAGAAAATCGTCTTACCTGCTTGTTGAAGTTGATAGTGGCTGGCATTGATTTGCGATTTTCGATGATTGGTGGCCCACCATTCGACGAAAAGCTATGCGATTGCGAAATTTGATTCTTCGACGATGAGCCATATGTAGGCACTGCTTGCGGAATCGGAGCGGGACCGGTTGGTGG
The DNA here is from genome assembly GCA_028476595.1 of Obolodiplosis robiniae. Classification (NCBI taxonomy): domain Eukaryota; kingdom Metazoa; phylum Arthropoda; class Insecta; order Diptera; family Cecidomyiidae; genus Obolodiplosis; species Obolodiplosis robiniae. The sequence continues at coordinate 4,104,512 of CM052015.1, read as the reverse complement.
CGGACCCGGTTTCGGCATACCATTTATTGCGCCGTTTGTATTCGATCCAGATACGCGACGATACTGTTTCGATTGGCGATACATAATTGTGTCACCGAACATGCGAGTGGGCGAATTTTCATCTTGATATGCAGCTAATTTCGATGAAATTGCCGATTCATCTTCGTCCTCTTCGATCAAAGTGCTGTCAAGTGATGAATCTGGCGTATGGTCACGTGGATGATGTGCATTTTGATGGCCGCCCATTTGCTGTTGCATTTGCCCATTCGAATGATGATGGCCATTGTGAGCCGAACTCCAGTGATTTTGATCATCCATTTCGTTTTCGGTGTACGCGACCGGGAACCAACCGAACAATTGCGTACGCAAATTCTCACCGAATTGCCACCCTTTAGCACGCTCACCAACCAATGCAATGCGATCATTTTCATGGAACGTCAATTGATTCTCGCCCGATGCCAAATACGAATATAAAGCACGCACCACTGGACGCAAATCGTTTTTCGGAGTTGCTGTTTTTTCGATAACAAATATTTTTTTTAATGCATTTGTATTATTTTGATGGTTTTCTTGTTTTTTGAATGAATTTATTTCCATGATGAACTAGTTTTTGCTTTAAATTCCACTTTCATTACGGATGAATTGCGTTAATTAAATTTGAAATGAGTTTTTGGTTTTGTGATGAGTGACTTACGTTCAATAGTTGCGGTTGTTGTCAAATTGAATTCCGATTTGGCACGTGGCATATTCATGGTTGAACTGTTAACGACATCGCCTAATGAGCGCATATCCAAACATGATGCATCAATACTTTTCGTTTTGCGAATGGCTGATATGATTGAACCGCGATCAGATTCATCGTCAATATATTGATCCTATTATAAAACATTAAATGGGAGTCATTTATTTTGATTATCCAACGGACTTGACTCAAGCCGCTTAAGTATTTTCCAGCAATATAGACTTGCCTTAATATTCTTAGCGAACATATTTTCGACGTTTGGCGGCAAGAATTCTCTCGATGACGACACTTCATCCCAACTATCCAAATGGCTTGAAATACAATTTTTTCCAGATGTATGATAAGCAATCCAGTGTTTAGCCAACGAACATTGACGTTCCAAAACAAATCCATAGCGACGACGTTCTTGTGTCATAGCCTAAACATAATGTTGTTGAAAAAAAAGATATTGATGACACTCATTTATATTATTACGGTATCATTTTAAGACGGTCTTAAAAGTACTGGCGCGGACCCAACGCCTTATGTTTCTGGCACTAAAAACTTGTTTGACGAAGATAACTTTAGTTACTTAATTTATGTAAATATAATGATTTGGGGAAATTCAAATAGACGGCCATACGAACTCTTTTGATATGCTACTGTTATCTCGTCAAGAGCATTTAAATGATGGGTCAGTGACACTAGGCATATTAACAGTTGTAAACGCATAAATCCGGCATAAATATGCTACATAGCTTGTAGTAAATATTACAAACACCGTGAATATTTAAGGCCACCACATTTCTTTCGACTTATTCGAGAATTTAGTCATTCATTTTTCGGAATCTTGTCGCATTTCGAAGTGTGGACAGAAAAATCGATTGCCAGCAGATTTCAATTTATAATCATTAAGTCGCTTATTCAGAAGGGTACTTGAATCGGCTGACTCGAATTTAATGAATTTCATGTTGTTTCGAAGAAAGCTGACTTTCAAGCCTTTTCTTAAGTTTGTCTATTTTTTTCGAAGGAGCCTAATAAAAATGCTAATTTATCTCAATTTCAACGCAATTCTCGGTTTATTATTTTGAAGCTCGAGCTCAAATTGAAACAAATTAAAGGATATGCGAAGAAAGAACATCCCTTTTGCCATTTAATTGAATAATATCAAATTAACTCAACGCAGAAATCGCGTTTTTGCCAAACAAAGAGCTGCTTCGGAAAATTAAGACGTTTGTTATTCAAAATTAATGAAATAAAAAAAGGGTTTATGATGTACGACATATTCTCTCTCCAGTTTCCCGAGCGAGCCGGCGAAATATTGTCGGCGTCTTGAATGAAGCATCTCTTGTTGGATCTTGCAAATTTTTCGAATCTCATTCCTTTTTTTGCAAGTGTAGAGGTAAACATCTTCTCATGCAAACCGTTTAATATTTATTGGGCAATTAAGCGGTTGAGGTCGAAGGTCCAGCTGTCGCTTGAAATGCTAAGATGTTTAGATGATGCAATGAAACGGCTACTTTGTGGTTTTGTCCTTTTTCACCTATAAATTTTATTTGCGTCATCTAAAAACGAATAAGCGGATGGTCGCTGCGAGGGTCGTTTAAAATGGAGCGAGAAAATCCGGAAAAATCATATCGAGAACTGGCGAATGTGAAAATAAATTATAAAAATAGGAATATTTATTTATATTTGAAGCTCATTCAAATGTCTATCTCAATCCATATCGCATTCATGCCGAGTCTGGCAAATGAAATTCTCGCACGTTACAAGTGCTTCCCTTAAGAGCGTGTGTGTGTGTCTATACGGTTTTATCTTTTCTCGTATTCATTCATTCGCATACGAACCGAACATCCGGGGGAGTTTCGTCGATGGGACCGTGGAAAAAATGGTGAAATAAATTAAATTTGACTGGAAAAATTGGCAATATTTTATTCAACGTTGTAATAAAACGATATGTGTAACTTGGTTATGATGCGTAGAAGCTACATATTATATAAATTGAATCTTCTTCGCTGTCTTCCCAATGCTTTTTTTCGTGTTGAAAAAAATAAGTCGATATAGCCACACATATCTTCCTGTTCGGCGTCGTCGGCGATTCCCCGACTATATTTTCTGATGTGCTTGTAATATTTTTTTACTTAAAAATGTGTTCTTATCATCGTATTTTGATAGACTATGCCGAGGTTTACATTGAACATGGAACTGACGAATAAATGGGCTTCTATGGTGAAAAATGTAAGAAGCTCTCGAAATACATTGCATGCGATTCATCGTGGCAAATCGAGTCGAGACGAAATCATTAAATAATATTTTTTATGGCGCGCACAGGTAAAAGATTTTACAGAGGTAAAAGACACGCTAAGAATGAAATATTTGAGACAAGCAGATAAAATAGACAAAAGAATATATTGCTAAATAAGTTTATTGAAAAATTTCCATTTGAGTGCACACACAAACTGTGAGGCAAGGTGCGATAATACTCGGACGACATTATTTGAGCGAAAGCGAGTGGCGAAATTGCTGGATATCAAAACTATATTCGAGCTACTTTTTATCGGTGTATCGCCAGAACTGGTGCTAAACTATAATACGCTTCTGTAGAATATAGACTTTTTGATGCAATATCATAGTCTCCAATACATCAACGTGTCGTGTTTTCCTATTTTTCGTACGTATTGTAAATCTTATTCTCAGTGAATATTGTGAACATAGAACTTGCTGCAACTTTTTCGTTAGAATATTTTATGTACATCGTACAATGTTGCCCATACAACGAAACAGAGCAAACATCCACAAAGAGCGTGCGCGCAAGTACTCGAAAGACAACTTTTCACTTAATCATTTTAAAATTTTAATATGAAAATGGCTCGGTTTGCGTGAATAAATGTCGGCACTTGTGCTCAAGAACAAATTGAATGAGATGTGCGGTGAAAACACACACGCAGACATCTTCATCACGAGTGCATACCGCAAATAAAATTCAGAAACGTTGCAATGAAAAAAGCTTGCATGGGACAAATGATGATGGAAAGATACACCGACGAAGTTCACAAAGCTAGCTACTTGGCAACGAAAAACCGACATAAAATAGTACAATAAAAATCGGAATGGAATACTTACGTTTTTAAGACTATGCTCACAAAATACATCCAATTTATTCTTCTCTTCATCCAGTGCTTGAATCGACTAGTGGTCCAGACGACAAACCAAACGATGGCACACAATGCAGCAGTTGCGTTGAAATCGAGATGCAAATAGTTTGAGTTATTGTTTAAATAATTTAGTTACATTTCTAACTTATAGAAACAAAATAGAGATAGAGAATTTGCTGACAACAAGTCATGGTGTGCACAGTTCACCGAAATCACAAGCAGCTCAATGTACAAAGATAAAGCGAGAGTGCTCGAAAGCGCAACGACTGAAACTGAGTTTAATTTACTCTCGAGTAGATGCATAAACTCACTCGACGCTGAACTGTTTGTGAAAAAAGTTGAAATGGTGCACGAGTGACACAGTTGCGACTCGATGTCAGCCAATTGCACGTTTTTCGCCATTTCAAAACGATTTAAAAATGTATTTACTTTGATCTCCTTATCTGTATTTTGGGCGTTATTTTTCTTCTTTCGTTGCTTTTTCATGGTGGCCGCTGCCTTGCTGTAACTGTCAGCTCGTATTTTATGCTGTTGCAAAAATTTCCTTTGCTCGAACTATACATTGTTGTTTTGTTGACGGCAGAATCGACGGAATGGATTACCCAAAAAAAAAAACACACACATACATCGAGTAGATTGTGTTGTTGCAAAGGGACAACGAAACCGTTGCAATTTATAGCCCAGTAGCAGCAGCAGCAACACAAGTGTTTGATGTTGCAATGGTTGGACGGTTTTGATTAAGCGATGTGGGGTCACATGAATAAGCACATGCAAGAAAAGATATGGAAAACAGAGTTTTCCGAGAGAGAAAGAGAGGGAGAGAGAGAGAGAAAGAATAATTCAATTAGTTTTGGTACAACACAGCAGCAAGTGGGGAAACCGGACGAGATTAAATGCAATTGTTTAAAATTAATTTGGAATAATTTGTTTGTCCGGATGTGATGATAAAATGAGCCAGAGTTTGTATTTTACCTGAACAACCTTCGTGTCTCGTTCAAGATTCGTTTCTAACGGCACGAGCAAATCCACGTAGAAAGCTTTCAACTGCAAAATATCGTGCAACGAATGAATATCATTCGGACAAGCATATCATTTTTAAATACTTACAATATTCATGTGCTGATCTTGGATTTCTTTATACACACCGACAATGCTCATGAGCGCCGAACCTGTGTCCAACAAAAAAAAAAAAAAAACATTCAAATCCATAAACTTCACTACACTTTGAAAATATTAATTCAGATTGAAATAATTCCTTTCCATTCTTTTTTATCAATTGAATTATTATAGCGGCATTATTTTGAGTTTTGTTAATAGTGCTCGGTGCAAGTCGATTTATTGGAGCAAATGGCAAAAAAAAATGTATTTACTCTGATGCAGATTAAAATGTTTGGGCACACTTTTCAATTATCCGTTGAATCATTTAATTTGACGTTAAATTTTAATGTAACGTAAATAGACAGGCAAATCGTCCGAATTTGGGCAACGCGGATCTTTTGACAAGCACCACAACAAAAACAACCACCGACAATTGCCATTGCATAATTTAAATGCAATTACATCGACAATCAATCGAATTTGAATAAATTTTGCAATGGAAAAATTGCCGTGGATTGCTGGGCGTATTTTGGTGCGCATTCGCTTTTAACCGCATTGCATATGTTTTCTCTTTTATTTTCTGTGAGCCGTTTGTTGATTCAACCGTAGGTGAATTTATGCACAAATCGATCGGAATCGGTGCTTCGACAGAGTGACAAACTTTAGTCGAATGCTGAATAGAAGGCGCAGGCAGAAGTGAAGCGCGGCGAAGTGCACACGGTTGAAAATAGGAACAAACAGCAGCATACAGATCAGCGTAATTTATCGGATGGATTTATAATGTGGATATGGCCAAAATGCCGTCTCAAACTGCAATGAGTCAATAATGAATCACAAAATGGTCCCCGAATATGCAGATTGGTTTTAAATTTTGTACATTTGACCCGCCACTCTTTAATCTCATAAATCCATGTTCGATTCGCAAACATACATTTTGCAGCATTTATACTCCTGCCAACTACGCCCGTCTTTCACTACCCGCTTACCGACGATGTGTTCCAAATAAATGTCCAATTTTGTTTATTCAATAAATACCGAACGGAAATATTAGCACAAATTTTCAATAAATATATGGATCTTATTTGAGGACATTGGAATTCATCGGTAGCTTGGTAATTTCGATAGTTCAATGGCAGCAGTCGTAAATTGAATGCCAGCGCCTGAGGAGCTAATTTAAAGTAATCATTAACCTCTAAACTTCTCTGTGCGATGAATGTATTCAATCAAAATGGCTAGAGGGATTGTGATCAAATAAACACATTTTTTCCGTGCATCTTTCTAAAATTGTCCATTAAAATGTGAAACTGGAGCGCAATGACGAGGCTTGTATCAAAAGTGCTATTTTATGGAGCTGGAAATTGGTTTTCGATGGCCACTGAATGGTATTGATTAAACACAATCCAATATGCACAAAAAAAAAAAAAACACTTATAAACTACAACTTACCGATATCAGTTGTTCCACCTTGTTGAGCATTCATGGCGATTTTGGCCAGAGCTTCGTTGAACACACGTGATGCCGCAGCAGCGCCTGCAAAAAGTGGCCAATTCAATTTTTATTTTTATTGCTGTGAAATTGAATGATATTGCGTAAGCAGGCAATGCTTTTAAATCACTTGTCTGAAATTGCTTGAATATTGCATTTTTATATGTGTTTTATATTGAATTTCATGTTTTTATATCAATAAAAATTAATATCAAATACTTTTCATTTCAAAGAACTGCATTCGAAACTTTACCGAGCAAAGTTTTTCACTTGCTGCTGAAAGTCACTCAAATGTGAAACGGAAAATATCGAACACAGTCAAAACTTGCAATTTCTTTTTGAGACAACCAGAAAAAGTAATTTTAAAAGAGACGATTTTGAGAGATGGAATTTTTATGCACAGCAGCCGCTCTTCGCAAGTACATTCGAAGTGGGATTTCCAATGTATAAACTTACCATGTAGCGCTTTGAGATATGCTTTGCCGGCACTAATTAGCTGTCGAGCACCAGGATTAAACTTTTCCAAAATGTTCTGCAATGGAAATCAATACAGGAAAAAAGAATTTATTATAAAACATCAACAATATGAAACGCGGAAAAAATAAATTGATACAATTATAGAGAATCTCGCGCATTGAAAAGCAGGATTCTGCAATTGGACACCAAAACAATGAAATTAGAAATAGCTTGAGAATGTTTGGCGCCGCGAGCGCAAATCGTGTGGATAACGCTTGCTCATCCGCTGTTACAATGGTAGACATTGAAATAAACAATTAAATGCGCGTTTAATTGAATTTTGCCTCGCTATATCAAACATATACGGAACTAATGAAGAGCTTGGTACAACTTCACGTTGTCTATTTTGATATCAACGATGGAATTAAAGAAGACGTAAGGAACTGGCAATCACTCGACAGACATTTGATAATAAACACCACACAACTAAGTGAAAATGCTTGGCCGTTGGTGAACAGCGAGTTCGAGCCATGAAAATTCAACACGAATGATACAATTGAATGGATACCGAACTAAATGAGAAATGTTTCCCTTTGTCTCTCACTCGCTGGCTCCGTTTTTTTCTCAATTCCTTCGAAATGAGTCGAAGTGTGTAAATGTGTAATGGCTCAACCAAACTTAAAACTGCGCTAAAGCTGTCTGACAGTATTGCCATGAGAATTGCGAGTAGATTGAGTCAAAATGCGTTCGTAAATATTTCCTTTTGTTTCATAGGTTTGCCGCTTCGTTTCCGCTCTTCTGCATCGCACTCTGCCATTCGACAAAACAAATATTTGTTCTTTTCCTGCAATTGCGAAATTCCGATCGTAACTTAATTTTCGCCATGACACACACGCGGAAAGAGATTGAAAAAGAGAGAGAGAGAGAGAGAGAGAGAGAGAGAGAGAGAGAGAACGAGTGACTGAATGGCTGCCCGACTCATGCTGTATTGTGCCGATCCTTTTTGTACCCTCTCTCACTGAAATATACACAATGCATTGCCATTGTTCTCTCAACACGATACACACAATGCAGTTCAAATCAAGGAAATTGCTGATTTAAAGGCAATAGAATCGTTTTTGGTGGTGCGATGCCATTTTTTTTTTTTGGTATTGTTTTGATAAAATGTTCCCAACCAACGGCACTTTATTCACTCAATTTTCCGAATCAATTGTTTCCAAAGCGCATTGTCTCTATGCCGATTTAATCGCGTCTGATTTAACCGATAGCTTTTGCAACTCACTTTAATTCAATGAAGAAGAGCGTTCAGCGATGCAAAATTCAAAATTAAAATGTTCAGGTGTGCCAAGCATGGCGTTTGTGCTCTATTGATATTCATCGACACGACATCATTGACTGCGTAGTCGTTTTATGGCGAAATGCAATTTTCGAATGATTATGTAATTAAATTATGGAGTTTTTTCTTGAAATAATAAACGCAAAGTGTTTCAAATAGTTTCAAACACCCAATTTATTAAATTAACGAAATTTAACTGCATAAATGATTATTATTGTATTTCCCCTGATTCTCCAGAGTAAGACCGGTTTTGCCATGGTTTTCCGGACCCAATACTGGTATTGAAGCTTCCCTTTAATACACTTCCCCCCCTGATTGTATTCTCTTTATTTAAGTCGCACCATGGGCGGAATTTATGTCGCATTGGGTCTTTGACCAGCATGTTTACTAGCTCGTCAGTGAACTCGTATTGGCATAAATGTAGGCTACGTAATAAATAAATAAATAAATAAATAAATTTGAAAGTATTAAATCAATACCACATAATTATCACGACGAAAAATGTGTTAGATTGAATTGTTCGACGATAATATTCACATAATCGAGTGATAAATGGTCAATGATAGTGATCTTGCTTTTATAAATACGCACAAACCGAGTTGTTTTATTCAATGAACAAAAAAAGTGTGTAAACCAAGCAAATTAGTCTCAATCATCAAGATTCAGCTTTCAAGAGACGTTCAGCTCTCCGACACCTTTTGAAAAATTAAGATTGTCAAATTCCGAAGGACTTCAACCGAGTTAAAACAATGTTTTGCAGAATGACAGGTATTTTTCAAAGAGCGAAGCTCCGATTTTCATTTTCCCATTCCAACAGTGAGAGTATGGTATCTTTTGTGGCCACAGCCTTGGCACAGAATGATGAAAAATTCGGCGACACAAAAAATGACGTTGCAAAAATTGCGATTAATAATCATATTTTCAGTTGGCCATGTTACTCTCGGCATATTACTCGTTGTCACATTTTCTGCTTTTTTACGATTTTGCTTTCGATTCATGTCTCGCTGTTCAAATGTAACGGTACTTCTTTTTTTTATCATCTATTTCATTTACTCATTAAATAGCTTCTCATTTCTCTTACTTCATGTTTCTTTGCAATTTTATCTTTTCTTTTGACGTTCGGCAAGCAAATGAAAGAATGTGCAGCGAATGGGAAAAAGCAGATTTCTGCGAAGACAAATATCATAATAAAAATATGATGTTTACGATTTTGTGTGTGCGGCACCGAACCATCGCATAATGCAGGAAATTTGCTGGTTTATTTGTTTGTCGCTGTAACACAGAAATAAGGAAATGACAAATTAAATGTCTTGTGTGTGCGCCTTTGCCAAAGAATTAAATTTTCGACTGCCGGAATGCTGACGATGATGTGATTATGCAATTTGGCTCCTCTCTTGCTGCGCCTTTCGGTTCGTATGTATGTTGTCGGTTGAATTCGTTTGATTGTAAATTGGATATTTGATTGGTTCCCAATCAAAAACTAAATGACAAAAAAGCCTCCGGCAAATAGTCGAACGATTGGCATTCCATTCTTGATGGAACGCGAGTTTGCCAATAAGCTATGATTGGCTACTATTTCCATGGCTTTTCTCTTCGTCACTCGGCAACACACATTCGGAAATTGGCAAATGAATGACGACATTTTACAATCCGATATGTTGCGATAACAATCAGATAAACAAATCTTATGTAAAAAAGACCCGAGACAGTTGCACTTCAAAAATTGTAAAACCCTGAAAAAGTGGCAAATTGACAAATGGAACGGCATTAAGATGCATTTGTTCACTAAATGAACATGCAAAATACCCACTGGATGTATTCTCATAATTTTCGATTGTGTTTTACATCCAGAAACGAAAGACACTAGACTAAAGCGACTGAATAGAAGAATGGAAAAGTACACTGGATATTCTGTCATAAGTAGAGAGAAAAAAAGTGACATGTAAAAAGAACATGGAAATACTTTTGGGGCTTCGCTATTTCCTTCGTTCCTTTTTTTTCTTTCTCTCTCTCTCTCCTCGTTCCGCTTCGTTCCGCTCACGGTGACATGTTTCTGTGCTGTTTTGCATTTTATGCCATTTTCACATATATTTTTGCTGCCTGCGTCAAACTGAGCAAAGCCACAAACAGAGCTGAGCATTAAACATCAAAATGATGTCAATATATCACATACTCGCCGAGTTTAGGCGACCGTCCAGTCGAGAGCTCGACCCAAAGCCATTTGTATATGTTAATGCCAAACACGCATTCCACACTGATTGTGAATAGCAACAGCAACCGTAAACTTTACGCAAGTTTTATTATTCATATAAAGAGATTACCAATGAGAGACAGAGAGAGACTACTTTAGTAAAACATTGACCTGAAGCTCTAGCAAAACGACCAACTGTCATAAGAATATGTTTTCGAGCTCTTCCTCTCATGCACACAAAAAAGCTTAACACGAACTGTCAATAATTGTATGCGCTTTCTTTTACTTCAGTTAGTCGCATTGATTCGATTCGAATGCCATTTCTCAGGCTGACTTCGGAAACATTATAAATTATTCAATGTGATCAGCTACTTTTGTGATTTTCTTGCTTTCGTTTACGCTTCATCTCATCAACTTACAGCACTCCAAAGAAGAATTTAATACTAGCCATTAATTTACATGGAAATGATGCCTTTGCATTTGCAATCGGAAAATTTTTATTTATGCAAAGCAATCCAATTTCTGGCAAAGCTTATGCCATTCATGCAAATGGATTATCATTTCTTCACAAACAGAAAAGAAATGAGATTTTTAGCGAGAAAGAGAAACAAAGAATGTTTACGGTTTCATTGATGAATGATCAAATTAGATGTGGTTTACTATCCGATTAACTTTTATTCCAATTAACCCAGTCAAGTGTGAATATTAAATGTTGCGAAACAATGAGCGGAAGTGGCAATGCGTGAATGATGCTTTTACAATGTGTTTAGTTATGGTAAATCCATATTTACCTTTGGCTGGAGTCAGATGTTAAACGGTCCGGTGTGTTTCAGTGATAAGAACCGATTTGAAATCAATACAATAATAATCGCCTAACATTCAATTTCAGTTTCATTTAGAAAAAACCATGAACTTTTCCACTCGAATGGTAAAAATAGATTTTATAAAAACCAAACAATAAATTTACCGAAGATATTCAAAAACGAAAAGCGATTCAAATGATTTCTTCACATTTTTCGAAACGACCATCAATTTGAACCGAAAAAAACTATTCAAATTGACATTTCTACATAGTGAAAGTCTTTCTTGCAAAAGAACATCTTGATAAAATTAATTCTTGTGTGTAACGGAATTTTTTATGCTCAAATTCCAATGATACGATATATTCATCACAGGTAGAAATACCTCAAATGTAATGTGAATGTGTCGGTAAAAGATAGATAAGTTGCTATCATATCATGTAATTGATGAATGCAAATTCGTTCATCTGGAGTGGCCAGCATGGCAACAGCTATTAATGTAATTAGAATTAAAGCTTTTAAATACATCCTCTTAGCTGTTGATTCGGTGTGCAAGCGGTAGAGTGCCATCCAGCGTCCATTCACTCGTTGTAAAAATTGTTTATATTCGCATTTGTAATTTCAAGCGAAACCATTTATACTATAAATTCAATACAAAGTAATGGATTGCGTATTTTATCTCGCATTTGGAATGAAACACACAAAAACATGTTCATCGTTGCAAAAAGCCTATTGATATAATGAACTGTCGGCTTGGGCGAAGGCGAGCACCAAACACGAAATGAGCATCGGCGCTAAGTGAGCGGGCGCTGGACGGAGAGAGCATTAAAATTGATGTGCATTTGCATTTGGGGCAATTAAAATGGGCATTGAATCGGCTCGATGAATAAGCGAAAGTCAATGGTTGGCTGGAAATTGTGCGGTGGTTTAGCATTAGATGCTATGTGGTGATCCAGTGCCAGTGTCGATATTAGATGGGAAAAATAGCACATGCAATATTACAACTACTGCACACATGTGTAGGAAACATATGTAAACGCCGACACAATTTACGTTTTTATCGATAGAACTGGAATCATTTTGGGGAGACATGGTCCCTAACTAAAATTCTCTCACATCTTCTCGACATGATGTTGCTATTCACTCGGTATAAATATTAACACGAAACTTAGCTATGATTGAACATTAACTACAAATCGATGGACCGGTTCAGTGGTCTAATAGATGTGCTCAATGAAATACACTCACGCAAAATGCTCGACTCGATATTGGACTGAATCGGGGGCGTCCATTTGAAATTCAGACATTCGCATACGCTGCTCTCTCTATCTGCCTTTGCATAATGCACGAAATATAGGCGATATACACTGTTCACAAGGCGACCAATTGTTCGGCAGTGTCAAATATGCGTATCGTCTAATTGTAATAAACAGCATCTAAAAGAGACACTTGAACTCAGTGCATATGCAGCAATTCGGGTATGAATCGAGTCGACTGCAGACCAGAGCTTGGTGCACTAAAATTTAATTAATTAACGTCTATCGAGTTTGTCAAACGGTGAGCGTTCCACCTTATTCAAGCGGCACCGTTTTTGATTGCATCAATTCCTTTTGTGTCGAACTCATCAATGTACACGGCTACAAATTATATCCAAAGAGTTGCTGGATGTATGAACACCTTCAACATGGCTTTCATTTCAATAAAGCTGTCAAAATGGGTGTTTCGAGTGTGGCATTGCTGTTCAGAATTTGTTAGATTTGAGTGGAGAATCATCATCATTGTACAGTAAAATGCAATCGAGTCGATTGAATTATCAAATTTAATGCAAATCTAGATGCATCGTACTTGTCATTTCGCACATTTTCCTCCAATTAAAACTCTTTACGTTACGTTTGATTACAAAATGACTATGGGATTGGTTTCTGGAGGTTCGATTACGAACCGGCTTTGTATGCAAATTAAGATTTTACCATTTGATTGATTATATATTTGTCGTTAAATTCGAACTAAGTAGAAATTTCAATGAAATCAATTAATTATACGTCTGTCTAATTGCCGATTGTTAACTCGGAATCTGAGGGAGAGAGAGAGAGAAGAAGGGAGAAGCGAAATCGAAAGCACTCTACAATTAAACAATAAGATTGTTGTATTATCCGCACACAAACCGCAAGTTCTAATAGTGTCTGTTGTTTGCGGGTTCATTCATGATAAATTATATACTTTTACGATTACGTTCGCTCGGCACACCGCCAAGACACACATCAACTCACTGTTCTATGACATGAAAAATCGTTTCGATTTTCATAGATCTCAATAAACCACAATTTACAACTGCTCAATCAATCATGAATATCGCTGCCACCTTTACAGAGCGTATTTTGATCTTTATTTTTTTTCAGCGCTTCAGAGTTGCTTGAATCTCATTAGACAGAACCGCATCAAGAAGTAAGTAAACATGTGTACTCTAGATATTACTTAGAACTGACGCAAGTTTTTGAAGGAATCAACTTTCATTTTGTGCATCGAACTCGTTTGACGTCTATTTTGATGGGTTATATCAGTGCTTGGCCACATTTTGGCATCAAATTACACGTTTCAATGTGATTTCCAAACATCTGAGCTGAAATATTCCACAAATGTTGTTAATCTTTTCGCCAACGGTAATGTAGATCAAACCAGCAGATAGATCGAAACCATTTGCAAAGAAACAAGCGCAGATAAAGCATGACATTAGGAATGAGTGGCAATTCATTGCTGTTGCTTTTATCAAACATTCAATTCTAGAGTAAACACCTTTCGACTTCGGATATTGTTAAAGCAACACACAAAAGTGCCCGAGAGCGCTTGAATAGAATTTCATTTGCATTTTAATGTGCGGCTGTTAAGCGATGTATACAAATCATAATGAAATACACCAAGAAAGAAAAGCCGACGAAAGGATGGAAACCAGCCGCTCGAATTCGACTCGTGCCAAATGAATATATGCGATGACAACTATTTATTTGCTCAAACAACACACAAAATTGAGTGAATTCTGTGATGTTGCTTTTGTTTGCAGGGCGTCTTATTGTTTGACATGCGACAAAAGCAAATAGATTCCAAATGGAATACGATTTGAATGTGCTCATTCTCAGTATTCTTCGTGTGCAGTAATTTATTCGAGCACAAATCCAACGTGCGAATATCTACCGATCTTTGGCTTACGGCACCAAACAATTAGAATTAAATATTTGAAGTGTTTAGTTGCGATTGATGTCTTATCTGGCGTTGAATTGATTGTTTCAATCACAAAACAGTACTAAAAGATAGCGATTGAATTTGTTGCTGTGAGCGCTGAGCGGATACAGGTTCAAATAAGTCGACCACTTTGCTTTGTGTCTCTTATATTGAATAATTAATATGTATGCGGTAAGATTTGCGTTTTGGATCATTTCAAGTCCGGCTACTCTAGAGAGAGTGAGAGAGAGAGAGAGTATACGTCATAATTGACTCGCCCAAATTGACACCATTCACACATCACCAGTGAGCGAAAGAACCCAGAATTCAATTTCTCGGTTAATATTTGGTAAATGTCGGTTTAAATCCTATTTTCGGAACCCATATTCACAATGTGATTAGCAATTTTGAGTGATATTTGCATATTTAATTAAATCGTCAATATATGCAAGATATTTTTCAATTTTTTTATAGTTCAAACTTGTTTCCATTCGTCATATTTGCATGCTCATGTGAGTCTTTTACCCTTTTATTTTGAATGGCTGCTGATTAAAATACCTCAGCATTTGGCAGCATCAAAGAATCTAAGCCACTTGAAAATAGCGGTAAATATTTCCGACATTGAATTCCAATCAAGTAGTCGAGCTGAAATTAAATTGTGTTCGCTTCAGATATTTTGAATTCATTTTGCACTTGAGCAAATTATTTAGCTTGTTGAAATCGCAGCGGATTTAATTGCAACATGTAAAACAATTTAGCGTTGCGCTTACACGTAGAATGCATAATCTTTTGACGCCAACAGCAAACGGTACAATTAATTAGAATCGTAAATAAGTTGCCAAGGTTTGTTTTGATCTCTATTCATTCTTTGACAGAGCAAAATATGTGAAAATCGCCCGATTGATGTAAATTTTTGCTAAACTATCTCATTTCAAACGAACGCTAAAATCCGGCCATACGCCGAATGATGAAAATTTAACATCATCGTAGAAAAAGACGTTTGAATTAAGTTTCTCGATGCAGAATTCAAAAGCCGAGCGAGAGAGGGAGAGAGAGAGATTTATGTAAACGGTATTTCATCTTGGAAATGGTTGGTATTCAACACGTGCCAATTTGATCGTGAATTATACGTTATATCTAGTCTGAAACACTTACAAAATCAATTTGTTAGCACTTTCGAATCAGAATTCCGTAAATCCAGAGCCTCATGTAACATGCTCAAATACTATATATCGCTCAATGGATGGATTGTAACAGGTAAAATGCTTAAACCATTCACTCACAAAGTAGTCGTGCGCAAACGGGCAAATTCTTCGAATATTTTCGCGATATGTTTTCATATTTTGAATATTTCTTGTTGCATAAGCGACGGCGGGTGTACATATGGGCAGAAGCGGTGAATGTTCGACGCGAAATTGTACTACAAAACGCCACCAAGATTCCAATCTACACGAGCTGGCATTTACCATTTTACGTTGATCGCGCTCGCTATGCCCCATAAAAACGACGCCTATCTCGTGTAAAATTTATGTGATTGCAGAATGGCATTAAACAAAATAGAACGATGCCCTTGATAGCTATATATATGAAAAATGGAAAGTCACGATGAATGTAGCGATAAAATGGTGTGCGCTCGCTATGCTTCCGAGCCTCGTATTCGACAACGAATCACGAGAGCATTTCATCAACACCGATGCACACAATCGGATAGCATGATAGCGTCTACAAAGCAATAGCTTCCGTGGTCTTTCGAAATCACACACTCGCACGACACACGGATATTTATTTGACGGATAGTTTTCGTTTATTTACTGGATTTGCGGACGCAAAAAGTTGTGTGTCATTTCGTGCATTGCCGCCGCGAATGTGAATCAAACTCCGAAAATTTTTAGCGGAGAACGAATTATTCGAATTTTTTCGCTGCGAGCAACACATAAATACTAGTAAATGCAACGGCATCAACGTCATCATGACTCTTTCGACCATTTTTCATCTTTTCCACTCGCATGCAGGCACAAATCGCTCTTTTTCCCTTTACTTTCATTGGTTTCAGGGCAAAATATCTACCGTCAAATAGTTTTCAAAATAATTTTATCACGCGTCTTGGCAATTTATTACATTTCGGTTCCTTTTTACGAAGTTTTCCCCCAGCGAAAAAAACTCATCATAGTCTCTCCTCGCGCGCACCATGCTCAATTTTACCGACATTATAAAGCAACTTTTCAACATAAAAGTAAATCAAATAACAGCCGCATAGCCATTTCTTCGTCATTTATATAAACTCGGCTGTCGGAAAATTTCGTCAATATTCAAGTTTGTCGAACGCACAAGAAAAATAAAACTTGGCATTTGACTCATCGAGAGCCGCACGAAACCGAACAAAAATAATATTGTCAACGAAAAATCGTTTCAATGACACACAATTAATTTGCAATCTTTTTGTTATGAAGTTTGTAAACTTTGCCAATATCATTTCCTAAAAATCCTTCATTTTCGATATCTTATTACTTTTCGGTTGGAATTTTAATGGTTTTTCAGTAAAGCCAGTATACAAGCGCCCCACGTCAATACACCTGTCTTCTAATAGCGATGACAGGTGTGGCATGGAAACTGCTGTTAATTATTTCGTCATCATAAGTTGAGGTTGCATTTCCAATATTTTTGTCAGATAATTGCGTAATTTTTACCGCGAATCAGCCATTTATTCTCGACATCACATTTGATTTCCAAGGATTGGCTCGCCAAAAGCAAACTTGGAAAGAATTTCTTAACAAATCAAATTCTATAGAGATAACAAAGTTGATGAGAACACAACAAGAAAAAAATATGCTTTAGTTAAATGACAAAACTTGAACAACTTTTTCGTTATTTATTAGCTGTGAACAGCCGAAAAAAAGCCGATAGAATCAAAACTTTGCACCGAAGAGCGAAAAGAGTGGAAAAACCCATCACAGATGATTTGCTCTTCGATGGAATGATCTGTTGTGATAGAGCACACCGTACGTTTTTTTCCTCTCTCCTTATTTCATCGTTAGAGGTATTTCGGTGTGCGGGGGAAGTGCAAATAAGCCGGCACACTAGAGATATGTCACACAATCCCATTAATTTCCGTCAACTTTTCACAAAACAAACAAATGACAGACGACTTGATGGAAATCCATGCACATCACACATACACACACGAGAGAAAAACGAAGTTTTATAACTGCCAAAGTTCATCGAAATGCGAGAGCTCAACCACATCGAAAATGTCGGTGTGATCTTTTTTTCATCCGTTTAATTCTTTGGCGTGTTTTTGAGGGTAAAAGTATTCGATTTGGTAGGCAAAAACTGAAATCGATCTCTGGCTTTTTAGCTGAGTCAACACGTGGTGCGGCCCGAACATCCATAATTTTCCACCGGTTGGTGAAATATGCCAACGACACACACACGCACACACAATAAATGAAGTTTACTTCGAATTAGGTTCGTTTTTGTTTACTCAGTCGTTATGCCTTCAATGAGTATGCAATCTTTGATAGGTTTTTTTTTCAGTCGGCAACTTAATGGCATTGGATCAAACAGAGTAGTTACATGAGATAACATGGTGAGTCCAATTTGAAAAAGTTTAATAGGCTTAAAAAGGTTGTCAGTAGCAAACCAAGAAAAAAATCAACTTTGTATTCAATACATTACATTTTCTCGTTGACAACATAAAAACTCTTTTAGGTGAATATTTTAATAGAAAAAGTGCCATTTTTTTTTTGTCGACGGAGGGAGCTATACATAAAAGAAGGAGTGAAAGAAGCGGGCTTCACTTTCTCGGTATCATTATCAGGTTTTTTCCGTATACGCTGGAGTTGCAGTAAAACCACTTTTCATTTTCAACGAGACATCGAGTTAAAGTTCTTTATTATTTATCACAAAATATCGCGTTCAGGCGCTTCATTCACAGCTAATCTAATGAAAGTTGAAAGGAATTAACGACGAAAATTGGATGCATTGTTATAATCACGGCGACAAAAATTGAAATTGGACACACAGGAGCAAACACGCGTTGTCACCCAAACAACACGGGCAATTCTATTATCCATTGTTGCGTTGCGGTGTTGACCAGCACTTCAAGCGAGTACGACAAAAAAAAAACGGCAATTCCATAATTCTCCGGATGTTTTTTGCTTCCACATTCAGATTACGTATTGTTTACTGCATTTCGAACGACTCACTGGTGTGCAGTTTTCCGTAGCGGATTAAATGGCTGTTGCAGTATAATGCGATTGTGCCACCCAGAGCCTGCAAGCTCAGGTGAATAAAGCCGCTTGAAAATCTCCACTGCCCTTGGATTTTCAATTTCAACGTTTTTTAACACACACATACACAATGGATAAAATGCTGATCTGTAAAATTAGATTTTGATTTCATGGAACTGATCGGAATGGGGAAAATTGGTATCGTATTAGTTTGCAGTTTAATAAGTTTTTGGATAATCGAAATTTTTTGCTGTCGGTATAGTGGTGCGAGATCAAAAACAATCACATCATAAAACGGTCCAAATAAAAATGGGCAAAAAACAGAATGTCATTGCAACTTTTGACCACAATTCTGGCAACTTTGTAACATATAAAACACCTTGAGAAGCGGTGCACGCTACATATTCTCTGGATGTTTTGCTTCGAAAATATTTTGTTCGCTTCGAAATATTGTCGCGTATACAACATAGTGGGACTTTTGAAACTCTCCGCTACAAGTCTCAAATTTGGCCGCATGCTTTACGTTATCACAATCACGACTCTCCTGAATAATAAATATACTCTGTTCACATTTTGTGGTTTATCTAAAATTGCCTCTCTCTCTATCTCTCTTTTTCCTTGTGACAAAAGATTTACAACTACCTGACACTTCTTCGGTGTGTGTTGGCATCACAGAAACATCGATAAAATATTACCAAATTAGCAAACATATTCACCTCGAATGTCGAAAATATCCAAATGCCTGAAATATGAATAGAAAATAAGTTGCTCTCGAGCTGCATAAAATGTTGACGTGGTGTTCAATGCCAACATTGTTACATCGCATCACCCCATGTTTTCGAGTGTTCGAGCTGCACATAAATTACATTAGATCCATGTGGTCGCAAAAAGCAACCATCGATTTGCATTTCCACTCTTTTCCCTATGCGAGAACGCACGTCGTCTCTCTCCATTGTTGTCCCTCTCTCCGGATCTCTCTGTGTGTTTATGCAGTTTGTTCCATTGTTTGAGCTAACGCCATTTCATTAGCCTGTTATTACAACGAGGATAGTTCATTATTATCAACTCGTTCGCTCATTCCGCTCTCTCTCTCTGTTTCTCTCTATCTCGTTGCCGGCTAAAAAATATGGGGTCGCTTCATCCGGTGCAAGTGTGTATATTCATTTTAATTGGATTTATATTGTGAGTTTGTTTGCTGTTGTTTTTAACTCATTTAGACGATCCAGACACCCATTTAGATACACATGAAACTTGGAATGTAAGCTGAACACCGACATTAAAAATAATAGTATCGACACTTCAACAACGGCAACCCTATTCGTGTGTATATACATTTATAATTGTGTTTGATTTGAGTATTCAACTTATACAAATCAAAAGATCTGCATGTATATTTGATTGTTGATTCGGTTTTTGCTGGCTTCATCATTCATTCATCATCAACATTTGTTGACATTCCGAATGAATTCATTGAAAAAATGCAAATTTCAAACCAAAAAGTATCTTCATTTTCCAAATTTGTCGCAGGCGTATTTAAAAACGGCACTGGATGGAATGTAAGCAGAGCTGTCATTCTTTTTAAATTTGAAATGATTGTTTTGAAGGATTCGGAAGCTGTCAAAAAAGATAGAGTAGAGAAAATGTATTGATGTTTTCAGCGTGCAGTGAGTGCAAGAAACATAGATTTCAATGGGAAAGTGTGTGGCACTGATTTTAAATGTTGACTTTCAGATATTGATCAAACACTGAAATAAATAGTTCAGGTAGATTGGCCACTTGTCGTATTTCGATCAAATGTGTACGGTTACACGAATCAGACTTTTTCTTTTAGCAAAACGCTTATTCATTGAAAGTTGTTCGTCCTGGGATTTTACATTGTGGAATTTCGTTACCTAACGCTTTCGAAGAATTTTTTTACTTTTCAAAAATATTGTTCAACATATTTTAATATTTAAAAATTCATACGAACGCCAGCCTTAGAAGCTGTGCAAAAAAATTAAGAATGAAGAAATAAAATATGTTCAATTAACTTCATCTTTGTATGGAAATTAACATAAGATATGTCGGATCGATATGTTCATACATTTTTTGGGTATTCTTGACACAAGTATATTTCTGTACGAGCTCTAACCAAAGCATTGAATCAGTACGCGTAGTCGTGTCAATCATACGTAACAAACACGTACACAAGATGTCGATAAATTTTTGCCGAAGGAACCAGGATAAGCGATACACATATTGGATTATTATCTCAGAACGCTTAGTGGACGACAGAACCATGAAACTACCGAGTTCATTGCTTTGGCTTTAACAAAAACTTTCGTCAATTTCGTTCTCTTCCAACTTAATTTACATCGATAAAACGTACGTACAGAGTGGCGTGCAAGTATTTTTCTGGAAATTTTCGAACATATAACTCATTTGTTTTGAGAACAACCAGTTTTTGGTACACGATCTCGCTATTTCAATAAAAGACCAAATAGAGAACCTAACTAGTAAAAATAGCATTTTATTTGCAATTGTGTACTAAAATCTTAAAAAAACATTGCTTCTCAATATAATGCGTAGTGAATTCATAATTTGTTGACATGTTTCATTTAAATGTATTCAAATTCTTTTCTATTATTCAAAGCATCTGGTTTTAGCCTGATGATGACTCGATAAACAAATATTTCTGAAGTGCAAAACAAGCTGATGAAAACAACAGCCACGTCTTTCAAACCTCATATATTCCAACAGTATAAAACCGGAAAGAATTGAGTACATTTTATCATTGTTACGAAGTGAACGAAGTGGTTTTCTTTTCCAATTTTAATTCTGATTTACAGAAAAATGAAAGTTTTTTGCGGAATTTTAGTCTTTATATTGCAAGCTGAGTACTTGGTAAGCAATATCCATAAAACACATTATTTCCTTTTTTTTCTCCAAAAATTAAATCTCATTGAAAAAAATATTGTCTACTATTAAAAACTAGTTCGCGATTTTAAACGGGCAGATTGCAAAGGATCCGGTCAAATACCATGCTTCTCTATTTAGAGAAGATAGGTACAAATGCGCTGGAGCCATTGTTAAATCAAACATCGTATTAACTGCTTCGATAAGTCTTTTCAAATCAAAAAAGCTTAAAGACGATCCCAAAGAATGGAAGATTATTACTGGTACAAATGAATTATTTGGACCTGGAGAGAATATTAAAAAATTGAAAAAAGGGAAACTGTTCGAAGTTTCGAAAGTCATGAGAGATAACTTTTAACAGAGTTCGCTTCTATTGGACAAGACCGCTGGAATTGGCATGCTTTATCTGAAAAAACATATTATTTTTGACGCAACGATCGGACCAATTGATTTGATTGATGCAAACTTCAAATCCGCATACTCAACACAGAGTCCAGATCCGCTTACACTCACTGGTTTTGGCCGAAATAAAAAAGGTGGGAATGTGCCATGCAAGAATCTGCAATCCCTTGAAATGAAAGCAGTTGTTTGTAATGGTGGTCGGAACATCTTTTGTACTGAGATTGTACCAGCTAGACAAGGGTCGGATGAAACAGATAAATACAAATTGAAAATGGCGGATGAGGGAGACATAGGAGGTTGATTCAAATTATTTTTTGTAGATTGCACATTTCGATGAATTAAGAGATATTTCTCATTGCTACAGGTCCAATCGTTTGGCGTAATGAGGAAAACAAACCTATTCTGGTTGGAATTCATGAAGGAATCAAAATGAGCGATAGCACTTTTCACCCGCGCCCTATTAACATGAGACATATAAAAGTTATCGAACATCTTGATTGGATCAAGGCACATATTGTATGTATTATGCATAAAACTTTTAAATAAATTTCAAACCGATATCTTAATGTGAAAAAATGGGGACCCTTCAAAGGAACCCGTCAAACATCATGCTTCTCTATTTAGGGATAAAACGCACAAATGCAATGGAGGCATAATTAAATCAAACGTCGTATTAACTGCTTCAAGCTGTTTCGTCAAATCAAACCTAGCTAGAAACCATGCAAATGGAGAGTTCGAGTTTGCAGAAAATCCTAAGCAATGGAAAATTTTAGCTGGAACAAATGAATTGTATAGAACTCTTGAGTTGCAAACAAGAGGAAAACAGTTCGACGTTGCTAAAATCATCGGAGCGGAGAAGGATAATCAATATAGAAATGTTGGCATTATTATTCTAAAAGAACATATAATTTTTGACCATACAATCCAAGCAGCAGAGCTGAACGAGTTATACCCATTAACAGATCTACTTCTAATGACCCTCACTGGATTCGGCCAAATTGATAGTGACGAACGTGTCCCCTTGCACTTACGATCCCTTCAAATGAGGGAAGTTGGTGGTGAGAAAGGTTTAACCCTCGTTTGTACAAAGATAGTAATAGTCAATAAGTCGAAATTTAAATTAGTGGGAAATGGAGACATAGGAGGTGAGTTTACAACAACAAAACATATATTTCGATGAATTAAGGGGCATATATTTTTACTACAGGTCCAATTGTATATCGTTCGGCGGAAGGCAGAGTTTTGTTGATCGGAATTCATGACTCAATAATAAGTGAAAGCGAAGACTTGATTTTTATGCAACATATAAACCTCATACGATATGCTGGGTGGATCAATAATGAAATTGTAAGTACAATTAAACGATTGGGAATAAATTTAAAACTTGCATGAAGCGCATTCATAAGATAATCATTAGCAAAACGTGCGAAAAGAGATCTCTGAAAAGATAACTACGCAAATGGAAGGTATATTGTTGTTGTAATAGCGGTCTCAATGGGCCTAAATATCTCTGTGCAATAATTCAATATTCCCTTTTTGCGTTCCAATATTTTCGGAGCTCTTTATTTGCGCGATTTTGTATGTGTCTCTTTAAGAAATATTCATACAAGTTTTTGATTGAGTAATCATAATTTTATGATAATATAAATATTTAACAGCAATATAAATGAGCATTGAATCTGAAAAAGGAAATGCAACAAAATACGTTGTCTTCTCCATTGCGTCGATTTCCATAAAATCATGCGTATTATATCAAAAATATCATTCCGCTCAATCAATCGATGATCACAAACGATTGAATCAATATGAGAGAAACATTGATAAATTAAAAATTTAAATGTTTCTCCCGAAGAAAAAGTCGGTGAGGAGATCTTCACTCCGCCAAACTCAAGTAGATTTTATGCTCAATATTTACAATGGAGAGAGAAAAACAGAGATGAGAATTTGCATGTTTATGTGGCGAATCGTGAGACGAGGAATTTGATATGCGCTTATCAAGCATTCACCGCCTTGCTCCTCTGACAAATATTCTATCGATGAACCAAGGCACAATACGATGCCGGAATCTGTTGCGTATCGACTAGGAGGTTGAGTGAGTCCTCGCGAGGCTGTGAAATTTTACTAGTGTCAATCATTTTTCATAATGCGGCTCCAATGTCAATACAATTGATTCAAGCTGAGTTCAAGATGCAGCGGCGAAAAACTAGTGCGAAGTTTGCGAAAATTATTTTTTATATTTCGACCGTTTTCGTAAAAAGTTTGGATAACCAAAATGCCTTTGACAGTTCATATATGTATACCATATGACTTTTGACTCACATGGTAACACATAAACTCATTGGTAAAAAAATGTAGTAATAGATGGCACACCCTGTAGTATTATTTGATCCTAAATCTCATCATGACTTGAAAAGCTAATGTCTGGAATACTAAATGTATGTTTTTCTTATGAGATCTTTGATTGCTGATGGAGATAACCATCTGCAGAACGTTTTATATTTATTTATTTATTACGAATTCTAAATTTATACCAATATGTACAAGAGCTATGCAGTAACTCATGTATGCTGCCCATCCGTTTATTGCAATGATACTAATAATATTCTTTAAATTGTATTTATTGCAGAAAAAACATGCCACTTAATAGAAACTGAGAGAAGGAGACAAATTATCACATTAAAAAAGGATGAAAGAGATGTATTTTCAGAATAAATATTTCATATTAATAGAAAGTTAACATGCTATCTTCTTGATCTTTGAAATAATGATATGTAAACCTGAAAATGATCAAATGTGAAATAAATTTCTCTGAGTCTGAATAAAACCACTTTGGTAAATTTATTCTCCCCTTGATGTTTCAGAAAATCAGACAATTAACGGAATTTGAATGAGTGTTCGATCTTTTACAGCAAATGTGGGGTCTTCGAAAGAGTTTCATTCCCATTGTTTAAGCAAAATGAAAAGCCAAAGAATTGGCTTTTCTTAAGACCGAACAATAAATTTCATCCAATTATTACTTTAACTCCCTGAAAGAGTAGCATTTTGGTGAGCAAACTCCTGAGGGTTATACCCAGACCATTCGAAATAATTATATTAAATTCATTATGTGAAGAGTTTTGCGAATAACCTTCAATTTGTTTTCGTTCTAAGCATTCAATGAAATGTAAAAAAATAAATGGTCTTACGTACGTAAAACTAACTTTTCCGCACATTTCCCGAAATTGTTTGGATTTACGCGTTTTTCATTGGTTGCTACGCATTTGTATTGGATTTATGTTGATTTCTTATCGAATCATCATGCAACTTTGAGAATAAATCACAGAAAATTCCAAGTTATTACAATGAGATCGAATTTCAAGTCATTACACATCATGTGATTAAAATTTAAATTTTAATAAAAGAACGAATAAACATCTCAGTTCCTAATTTTTTCTTCATCGTTCTCTATTTTTGAATTGGTAATAACAATTATGATTAGTTCACTCTGATGTGAACTTTCAATTCATGCCAACGAATAATATGATTCCACATTTATGTTATGTATAAATTTCGTTAAAAAGTTGATGAGCCAAGGATACCGTGCTATTTAAGACATTTTAATGATATCTATTCTCCAGCGCCATCTATTGGGCAATAGTATTGATGTGATATTTCAATCGATTCAATGACTCATTTGTCGGACCAATTGATTTGATTGATGCAAACTTCAAATCCGCATACTCAGCACAGAGTCCAGATCCGCTTACACTCACTGGTTTTGGCCGAAATAAAAAACATGGTAATGTGCCGTGCAAGAATCTGCAATCCCTTGAAATGAAAGCAATTGAGTGTGATGAAGGTCGTGACATCTTTTGTACTGAGATTGTACCAGCTAAACAAGGGGCGGATGAAACAGATAAATACAAATTGAAAATGGCGGATAAGGGAGACATAGGAGGTTGATTCAAATTATTTTTGTTGAATGCACATTGCGATGAATTTAGAGAAATTACTTTTTACTACAGGTCCAATTGTCTGGCATAATGGGAAAAACAAACCTATTTTGGTTGGAATTCATGAAGGAATCAAAATGAGCGATAGCACTTTTCACCCGCGCCCTATTACCATGAGACATATAAAAGTCATCGAACATCTTGATTGGATCAAGGCACACATTGTAAGTATTTGACATAAAACTTACAACAAACTTGGAAACCGATAACTTAATGTGAAAAATGGGGACCCTTTAAAGGAACCCGTCCAACATCATGCTTCTCTATTTAGGGATGGCACGCACAAATGCAATGCAGTCATAATCAAATCGAACGTCGCAATAACCGCTTCAAGTTGCTTCTTCAAATCAATCCAACTGGAAAATCCAAATTCATAGAAGATCCTGATCGATACAAAATGAACGCTGGAGCAAATGAATTGTATAGACCTCTCGGTGATACTCAATTATTCACAAACGGAAAACAGTTCAACGTTGCGAAAGTCACCAGATGGAATGATAAAGATGCAAGAGGTATTGGCATGCTTGCTCTGAAAGATCATATAGTTTTTGACCATACGATCCAACCAGCAAAAATACGTTACGGGGATCTTTTCCCAATGACAAAAGATCGTGTAATCACACTCACTGGATTTGGCCAAAATAGTAGATTCGAACATGTTCCTTTGCATCTACATTCCATCAAAATGAAAGTCGAAGATTGCAACGAAAATCCGAAAGCTGAAGAAGTCTTTTGTACCAAGATAGTTCTACAAAACAAGACGCATTTCAAATTGGTGGTAGATGAAGACATAGGAGGTTAATTGAGATATATCAATATAAAATATATATCGATTAATTAAGAGACATTTATCATTACTTTAGGTCCGATTTTTGAAATTTTGTCATCAGGAATCTATCTGCACGGGATTATTGAAAGCATCAAAAGTCAAAGCGACAACTTAATTTTCATAAGACATCTCAACATTCAGCATTTCAGTTACGATATCCGTGCTGCAATTGTGAGTACATTGAAGATACATGAAATAACTATTGACTATAGCGACAATGCAATTAAGAACTGAGGGAAAAGGAAGTGCGACAACATACTTTGTTTCCCCTCTTGTGTCTGTATAAATCATCTTTTTTCTAATTAATTCTGCAATCGGCTCAGTGCTGCCATGCAGAGAGGAAGCACTTCTGTAAATCATGCGTTGTTCTACAATATTTCTGTTGGCGAACTTTTGTGTGACCTTGTGTAGTTGCTTTCTGATAGCTGTTCGCCTTTAACATATTGAATTCTAAATCGATGTTTTTCTTATGCAATCACACTAATAATAAAAACATTCTTTAATTTGTATTTATTTTAGGAGGGTATTGACTAATAAACTGAGATAGAAGAAGTTTTTTGTATATTTATACAGTTTTTCGAAATATCCAATAAAATTCAAACAATTTCAAATGGCAGTTACATCGAGGACAATCCAATTGTCACATTAAAAACGCAAGAAAGAGAAGAATTTGCAAAATATTTTTATTCACTCGAGTGTTGACATAAAATAGAATACTTTAACTAGCATCTTTCATAAAATGACATGTGAACCTGAAAATAATTAAATGTGAAATAATTTATTTCAAATAAATTTCTCTGAATAAATGTTTCAAAAAATTATTTTTCGAAAAATCAGTCATTTAACGGAATTCGAACGAGATTTTATCCTTGAACAACAAATGTTGGATCTTCGGAAGAGTTCCATTGCCAGGAAACAGCCGAAGAATCGACTACCCTTGAGGCCGAATAATAAATTTCATGGAATTATAGCTTTAGTTCCCGGAAAGAGTAGCATTTTGGTGAGCAAACTCTCGAGGGTAAGACACAGATTCTGGTATACTACTGCAGTAAGTACTTTTTTCTAAAAAAAGAATGCATATCATGAATCAAACCAATTCTAAATAATTCTTTTGGATGTATTGAATTCATTATGTAATGAGTTTTGCGTATTTCCTTCAATTGGTTTTCGTTCTAGGCATTCAAATGAAATGTAAAAAACAATGTTTCAGCATCATAGTCTGCATCATAGTCTGCTTTTCTGAAGATCAGAATTCTCACTAGATGACGCCACTTAAATGTTACCAATCTGAAGAATATATTATCTTTGGCTAGTTAAAATTGAATTTAGCCATCATTCAACTTATTTTGTTCTATCTTTTATCTTTTGGCCTGCTTTTCTGACATTTAGTTAGATATAAATATAAAAGATTATCTTTGAAAAACTCTGAAAGAAATACATTGTTTACAACAACAACGCAGGCGTAACAACAAAGCCAATAGTAAAGGGTTTCCCAATAAGAAGTTTAATTTTGATATTAAGAATAAGAGTATTTTTTAAGAGAAATCAATGGATGTTTATTTCATTGTAAAGAGGAAGGTCTGCCATAGACAATGGAAAACGATATCATCCAAATGGCCGCCACGGCTTCGCTTGCAGCACCATATCCTTCTCATGAAATTTTCCATGGCCAATTCGCACATTTTCGGCTCCATCTTTAAGTTCTTGAATTGATTGTGGAGCATAGGCATAGACCTTATCTTTCACGTGGCCCCAAAGAAAAAAGTCTAAAAGTGTTACGTCACAAGATCTCGGTGGCCAATTGTCCTTCCTCTTCGAGAAATAACACGGTCAAGAACCTTTTCTTGCAATATTTCGATGGTTTCGTTGCTTGTGTGGAACGTCGTCCACATCAATATCTTCCAATTCCGGCCATAAAAAAATCATTAATCATGGCTCGGTAGCGCAATCCATTCACCGTAACAGTTGCACCAGCCTCATTTTCGGATAAGTAAGATCCAATCACCCAGCCAGCCCAAAAACCGCACCAAACAGTAACACATTGAGGATGGAGAGACTTTTCGACAATCATTTATGGATTTTCCGAGCCCCAAATTCGACAATTCTGCTTATTAACGTAGCCTCCGAGGTGAAAATTGGCCTCATCACTGAAGGTCATTTTTCGATGAAAATCGATGAAGGGAATTCTAACTATTTCAATTCGTTGTTGACGCCTGTATAGTTCCATTTTTAGTATTGGCGTAGTTTTTACTTGTCAAATGTCAAAAGATGACAGCTTCAAAAGTGACAGCCTCTTATTGGAAAACCCTGTATCTTATGGAATTAATATTGTATGTATTTCTATTGAGCATTCATTTTGAACTGATTCCAATTTTCGGTATTGTTCACTATTTCACTTTTCTTAATTCTAATTTTGAACATTTGTGTCCAACCCCCAGACATTTCTCATGCATTTTTAAAGAATTTGGCGACATTGATATTTTCAATGGAGACAAAGGAAATAGTGAATAGAATATTTTTCAAAGAATGAATTCACTGAAATTTAATCAAAATCATTCAGTATTACACCCGACATCTTTTGGACTCAAAGCAACATCGAGTGCTGATGAATTTGTTCGGCACGAAAAAAAATATTTGATTCGAACCGCCCCCATAAGACCATGAACGCAAGAGCCATAGATTTCAATGGGAAAGTGTGTGCCACTGATTTATAATGTTGGCTTTGAGAAATAGAGCGAACACTGAAATGAATAATTAAGGTGAAATGGCCGCTGGGCGTCTTTCGATCCACTGTGTGCGGCTGCACGAATCACGCTTTATCATTTGGCAAAATACTTATAAATTATTTACGAGAAGCGTTGCCAGTATTTTGCTTTGGTGAGTACATTTAGCGAAGGACATATATCCAATGTTCTGGTGGTTTTCAATTTAACGCTTAACAGAAGAATATCAAAAGAGTAAAAAGAAATGAAACTTACCTTATAAATGTTGTCTACCAACTTTATTACTTCGTCCGTTTCCATGGTTAAAATCTTTTCGGGTCGTTCTATATTGTTGCGTCTAGAATAACACACTCACAACTCGCAGCTTTTCCACACACAACTCGAGCAAATTTTCTGATTTGCAAAATTTTTGTTGGAAAATCTCGACTGAATTTGATAATGAACGAATAGCGCGTGATTTTTTCGTAACAATGACACGGCTATATTTTACAGGCGTCAGATTATATAAACGCTTTTTTTTTGGATTGAGTGTTGAATCTAATTGGTGCAAGAGATTTAACCGGGCGACTGAGTGTGTACGAAAATGAGTTCAATTTCACACATATACTTATCAATTTCCGCCCTTTCTCTAGCTTCCTTTGCCGACTATGAATTCAGTTGATGAAACTTATTTTCTTAATTTTAGCATTCACATTCACAAATAATTCTTCTCACTTTCTTACTTTTCCTTTATGACTGAACTATTTCATGCCCACCACTATGAAACTGATGTCTTTTCGGAAGGGAACGTCGTTTCTAGTTTTGTGCCGTTTCAACAGATTAAGCTTTGCAATCGAAAACCTTTTTGCACATTCGATCAACTTCGACATATGCTTTCAGTGCAGTCACTTTTTTGTCTCGAAAAAACGGTCGTTTTCCACGAAATATCAACAGATGAAAGACGAGATGGTGTTTCAAAAAAGGAAGAGAATATCAACGTAATGTTATTTGTTTAAATACTGCTTTTCGCTCCGGCAATCATCTGATGTGGAAAAATACAGGACCAACAGCAACGATACTTCGTTTACGACGTCCGTAAGTGTACTTATCGCTTTACATTCATTTCTCCGTTTGTATCCGGACAATCAATGGCTCTGGAATGACATAAAATGAGACAATTTAAAAGTGAAATCAATGCAATTCCAAATTAATCAATAGCTTAATAAAATAAATTCCATAAAATATGGAATGAGCCGTCAGATAAAATTCATTTTTTGTTTGTTTTTTTTTCTTGATAATTCGTGCTCCTTGTCTTTCGAAGCCCGAGTAGATAAGCGAATATTTATGCTTTAGAGAATCTCGACATTTAAAACAATAAAGATTTTTTATTAAATTCTTTACCATAACAATAAATGTTCTTTTAATAACGAAAAATCTCTGTTCAACATTTTCTCGAAAAAGAAAATATTTAATTTTATCCAACGTTTGATTTGACACTTCCAACCCAAACTCCAACGTTTATTGTTGCTGACTTTGAATTTTGATGATTGCATGCAATATTTGCGAATAGCAAAATGAAGCAACTGCGAAACCCCAATTCGAATTCGTGTCTTTTCCCACACATACAAAACGCAATATGCAGCAATATATAAAGCAATTGGCGCTGTTATCTAATGAAACCATCTAAAATAAAATCGATATCGAAAAACTCAAATGACAAAACTTCCTATCTCGCATTCATTGGCATAATTCGTAAAAGTTTTTGTCGGGAAAAATCTCTATTAAAATTTTATGCATTTTCGCAGGCTGATTTGGGCGATAGCTGGTAAAGACTGCATTGAAGCGGAACCGACCGACAACCATTGCAGCGCATCACAGCTAGAACAAACAAAATCATTAGGAAAAACTTTCTCAATTAGACCAGTTTCGTGTATTTTTTTTTCACCCTGTTCCGAACCAAAACAAGAAATAAAATAAACATACAAAAAAGCCACACAATCGATAGCGTCTATCGTGTTCAAGCCAACATTTCATTGATCTCTATCTTTCGATTGCTCGTAATTGTGGCAAATTTATGCGAAAAACATTGGCAATGGCACGGAAAAACAAATAGAAAAATTGAACGCATGCTTCATCCAACGGCTGTTTGAATGAACCATTCAGCAAATGCAGCATTCAATATTTCAATGAATGGCACAGCAAAAACAATCATACCATAAATTGTGCTTGTGCTTGTGTCATTTTTGTTGATATTGCTGTTGATGTTCGAAACCAATTTCAATATTACTATTAAACTTCTAACCGCACACTTGTGCACGCCAACGAATTCACGTTTGGAATGTGCAAAGTAAAATCAAAAACAGGAAAGAATTAGACTCTATCTTTGGCTTGATTTGGTTTTTTCTTTCGTATCTGTGAAATTGGCATTTGACATAACTGCAATTCAATTGCAGAATTTTCATTATAAAATCAAGCAAAGTGAAATTTCTCATTCGGTGGCTGGCTTTGATGTTGACTACATTAACCCATTTTTTTATGCGATTTGGTTGAGCGCGCAGTTTCTATTTTACTTAATAACCAATGTGATGGCTAAAGTTCATTTGTTGATGTACACTTTCTGTGCAGCTGAGCGGTGTCATAAAGCTTGTTGCAGCATCTGCAATCAAGCAAGAAAATCGGTTCACTTGACTCTATTGTATTCGATTATTCAGAGTAAGACTGTGCGATGCATTTGCGCAAGTAAAGTCACCAAGTGCAAATTCTTGACGCTAGTAATTTTTGTGTATCCAAGGATTTTCGATGGCTTTTTATAATAACATAACTCATTCATAAGAATTTGAAACGTATGCGATTCAACATGGAATGAAAAGATTTTCATAGGATTATATATGTGACTGAAAAATTATGGAATTTGCTTTGAATTTGTTTGTGAACTGTATTAAAGAAGTCTGCACAATAATCCAAACTGCTGGTTTCGCTGAGCTGGTAGTAGCTGCAGAGAGCAGCCATCTCATGAGCTATGGCTGGTGATGCATTTCTTATGAACAAGTAAATCCACATGAAGATGCCATAAGAAACACATTGCCAGCGGCTGGTCAGCCATAGCTGAACAGCTACTGTTCTCAGCTGGCGTTACCAGTTCCGCAAAAGCAGATGACTGCTTTAAACGAAGAAGCAAAAGGAAAACAAATAAATGAAAAAAGGAAAATGAAAAACAATAAAAGTGAAAAGGAAAAAAAATGAATAGAACGGAACATTGCAATCAAAGAAAAAATGATTTGTCATCACTGGAGTCATTATTCATTCGATAAAGTGTCATTGCATCGACCTTTCTGATCGACCCAAAATGGATTCGTTATCTTTGTCTCCCAGAAAATGATTTTACAAATCGAAATTGAGCTTTCTATCATCACGACAATATATGAATTTAACCTTTTCAATCGCTCTATTCGAGAGTGCATTGTTCTTAAAAAGGTTAATCCAATCAAATCCTCTTACAAATCTAAGCAACAATATTATCTTGTTGTTAAAACAAAATCCAAGTTTCGATTTGAATACATGCAAAAGCGTATATATTGGTTGCTGCGCAGATTGCTTGAATTTAATATAATATGGTCGCCATTCATTCGTTGATAGAATTGGTAAATTGGCACCGCAGCACATCTTGTTTGTGTTTTTCATAACAAACGCACACAGCCACCCATGTCTTTAGCAGAATGACTCTTTGGTTAAAGATAGGTTTGCCTTATCTACCATGCGCATCATATCATTCCACTGCATATATCAAGAAATGGTTTTACGGTAAATTAAACTGCATGCATGTGCTGATATCTCTATTTCACAAATTTTTCCTTATCATTGCATCGTGATGACGCAATGTTTGTGCATGTCTTGATGGGCGATTAGATTGAATCAAGTTCCCGGCAACCATACCAAATAATGAACAAATAACCGAATCTCAATTTGTGATGATGGCTTTTGCTCATCACACAAACTGTTATTCCAAAAATAAATGCCATTGTAATTTCCATGAGTTTTAGTTGAATGTTGCAGAGTTCATGAATATTTTGCCCTTTGGCACCAAATATTGACCGATATTTGTACATCAAAAGCTTTCAAACTACGAAGTGATTCGGAAAAAAGGACAGAGAAAACGCTTGGTTTTTCGTGAAAAAAACATTTATTGACATTCAATGAAATATGGCAAACTTTAAAATATATTCAAACTGAATTGATTTGAATATTTATCTAATATACAGATCCCATTATCTGATGGTATTTCGCATTTTCGAGAACGAGTTGAGATTTTGGATGATGTCGGAAAAATTGAGATATTGAGATGACTGAATTGTTCATGGATGTGTGCGGTCTGCGTGCAGATGGCGCCGAACAGTAATCAATTTGAATTTAGAAGCAAATTACAATAGCACTCACACACATACAAACAAAATCGCTTCGTATAAATCCAATTTAACGATATTTCTATTCTCCGAAAAAATAGCTTACATTTTATTGTGCTGGGAATTTGAGTTACGTTTATGCGATGCTTTGATATCGCCATTGTTAATAATGCAAACGATTTGATGGTTGAACAGCGGAAAAAGATGGAGAAACAACAAATCGAACGATACAACTTCGAATTCGAAGGAAAATACAGATTTCTAGTGGAAGAACCATAAATGTGTTTAGGAAAAGCGGTGAATAAAGAAAAATGAGGCATTGATATGTGTTCGATGTGGGACTTCAAAATTGGACTACTTGCACGCACAACATAAATATTATTTTTGGCGCTCGAGGCAATAAAATAAAAGTTTTTCACATTTTGTGTGCACACACACTCGAAAAAAAAGCCTCTAATGGCGCGAGGGTTGCCGTACAAAATAAGTATTTATAAGGAATTCATACAATTTTTGAATAATTTGTAAGGATTCCATTCATTTGATAAATAATTTGCATGGTTTGGTGTTCTATATGAAATCCCACAAATTATGTATCAATTGCACGCAATTCTTACGAATTATTTTGGAATTGTATGATTTCCTTATAACTACATTTATTGTACGGAATTCTTAATGCAATTGATGAGTTTTTACGAGTGTGCAGCCTTTTCTTTCGATCGGCCTCTTTGTTTGTGGAAAAAAATCGGTACAGAAATAAAGTCGGCTAACATTCGAGAAAAGTGCAATATGTCTGGAAAGATACTGGTGCTTATTATACAAGCCGTTGTTTTGCAAACATATTTACATCGAATTCTTTGCATTTCTTTGCATGTGAAAACAAGGGTAAAGTGTGTGTTGGCCTTCAGTGGCGAACCTTTACTGTTTTTTTCATCCTTTCTGTCGAAAAAATTGTTGTTGTTAAATTTGAATATATATCGGTTTCAATTTTTTTGCCTGTTTATTTTCTCAACCTTAACGTGCTCCCTTCTCTGATAGTACATCGAGATAAACCGACACCGGTCCTCTAAAAAAAATTGTATTTGAGAATCTACTTTTCAACCTCTTTCACGAAATCCACCCTATTTCGCTACACGCTGCGCTACTTCAAATTTTCCGTGTTTAACTAGGGACAACCAAAGGCTAGCATCAATAATATGACTATTAGTTGAATAATACGTTGATGTTTTTCGAGATTTCATGCCGAAATTTATCGCCGAAAGGGTAACAAAAATTACTCAAAAGTGTTTTTACAAGATGTTTTCAAAACCGATCCGATGATTATTATCAGAATAAATCAATCCGAAGAAGTGTGTCGAGAACACTTCACAGACCAGCCATTCTTGTACATCCATGCTTATAAAGCGTGAATTTTTTGAATGCCTTCGTGTTTCCCTAATGCTGCATATCTCACGAGCACATTCAATTCGGTATCACCGGAATATGAAGTGACGTGATCGAAATTGAGCACCGTTCAATCAACACTGTTGATAAGCACGAGATGAATCATTCGATGTAATTTTTTAACATGCATTTCGGATAACAATTTGTTCACATGTCAAACACATTCCCGTGTCCTCCTGTGATAATCACAACACAATAATCACCGATTACATTAATTAACATTCGACACATGCATAAATGCATTATTTCTGATTAAATCCATGTGTAATTCGTTTTATGAAATGTATTTTTCATGAGCTGATCGGCGATGAAGAGGCAATTTGATTATTTTGAGCATTTTGTCCCTATTGATTAATTATCACCCGGACTGCCAATGATGTGCGACGATTTTAAATAGCATGTGAGCCAAATTGCATAAAAATTATTCCAATATTTTTGATGATTCGATGAAAATCGAAAGCAAATTGAACGCAATCCGTGCTTATTTATTATGCAAATTCAGGTCGTCGTAATTTGAATCGAGCTGCGAGACATGCAATCAAATATGTTTCAAATAAAATGTCACACAAAAGCCCATCCAAACAAAACGATATATCGAATTGAATTATTGCATATTTGCAAAATATTCAATTGCATTCCATGCATACAAATGGAATTCGTTTTACCACAAATATTATAAAAACATTCGATAAATTTGCAACAAACCGTATAAATTTCAGTGATATGAATTATGCGGTTGTTTTTGCTCAAGGACATTAACGAAGCCGGCAACGGAAAAATTCACATTATTTGCAAAACCACTGTGGGACTTTCGATGAGGCTGATATCAGGCGAATGGGCAATTTGTTTAAAAGCTGTCGGTTAAACATGGTTATGAGGAGCATCTGCGCAAATTGCGTCCACTCACAAAATTGTATTGGGAGAACAAATTGAAAACCGCGCATTTTTTTCAAACTTTCGATCTTTATTATGGAAAAATGGTTACAAATTGATTATTCAAAGTATTGTCCATCGCTAGCCACAACTTTTTCTCATCTTTCTGGCAAATTACGGATTCCGCATCGAAAGAAATCTGTGCTTTTTTCGGCTATCCATGAATCGACCCATTTTTTGCATTCCTCGTAAGAATGGAAATGCTGTTCAGCCAGGCCATGTGTCATTGATCGGAAGAGGTGGTAATCGGAAGGGGCAATGTATGGGCTATACGGCGGGTGGGGTAGGACTTCCCATCGAAGCGTTTTCAAGTAGGTTTTAACGACCTGAGCAACATGTGGGAGAGCGTTGTCATGTTGCAAAATAACTTTATCGTGTCTTGCGACCGTTTCCGACCGTTTTTCCTTCAGTGCTCGGCTCAAACGCATCAATTGAGTTCGGTACAATGCTCCTGTGATGGTTTCGTTTGGTTTCAACAACTCATAATAGATCACGCCGAGCTGATCCCACCAAATACACAGCATTAGCTTCGAGCCATGAATGTTCGGCTTTGGCGTCGATGTTGATGCGTGGCCGGGGTAACCATACGATTTTTTTCGCTTCGGATTATCGTAATGAATCCACTTTTCATCACCAGTCACAATACGATGCAAAAAACCCTTCCGTTTTTGCCTTTGAAGCAGCTGTTCACAAGTGAAAAAACGGCGTTCGATGTCTCTCGGCTTCAATTCGTATGGCACCCAATTTCCTTGCTTTTGAACCATTCCCATGGCTTTTAAACGATAGGAGATGGATTGTTGTGTCACTCCCAATGATTTTGCAAGTTTTTCTTGCGTTTGACACGAGTCTTCATCGAGTAATGCTTCCAACTCCTCGTCTTCAAACTTTTTCACTTGGCCTGGACGCTCTTTGTCTTCCACATCAAAATCACCACTTTTGAACCGCGCAAACCACTCCTGGCACGTTCTAATCGACGGAGCATATTCTGGATATGCTTCGCATAACAAACGATTACTCTCGGAAGCATTTTTCTTCAGATTAAACCAATAAAGTAAAACTTCCCGCAAATACTGTTTTGTAGGCACGTAGCTCGACATTTTCAACGCAATAATAAACTTGTGTATTCAACTGAATGATAAGTTTGACAGATCGTTTTCAATGTATTTTTTTATCCTCTTTAAGATACAATAGCTGTCAAAGTCAAAATAATGACATCTATGATAGATATGAAGTTAGTAACGAATGCGCGGTTTTCAATTTGTTCTCCCAATACATGAAATGCTTGCATAGAACAGTGAATCCAATGTTCTATTTATATGAAATTTACTTTGATGAAGTTATAGGCGAACATTTCTCGTATGATATCGAAAATTAGGGTTCCAAATCGATCATAATCTCCTTGGAATTATAGTACTGACAACATTCAGCATTTAAGTTTATCTGCCGATAATGTGAGAACTGCCATTGCTCTAATCATTCAACAATTTATTTGTAATGAAATGCACGAATCAGCATTAAATGTTGAGTAGCTAAATATCAACATAAATGAATCACACATTAGCATTTGGCGATATGAATATGTGTATGTACGTAAGAGAACATCGTTATTTTATGAAATATTTTCCCAAAATTGTATAAGAGCCCGAAATCATTTCATTCGGTTTAATGATGCACACGCGACATCGGCATCCAAATGAACTGTACGTATAAAACATCAGAAATTTGCGCACTTTCATATGCGCGTACAAGACCATTTTCATTGACCAACTGTGCTACACGCAATGCACACTCCAATAAATCCCATAAAAACAAACAATAATTTCATTTTATGCACTTTATGCAATTTAATTGAAAGTTTTCAATATTCTCGAACGAATTGTCTGCCTCATTCGAGTATTTAATTTTCGGACGGCCGATAGCATTTTAAAGTCATTAAAATGTACCCCTGTTTTTCGTGTATGGTGAAAGGGGAATGGGGAATGCGTTCCTATTATTCAGCTGACCCACGTCGACGTCAAATCGAATATGCATTTACACTCACCAAAACTCCGATATTTATTGACATCCTATTCACTGGTTACTCACAGAATTAAGTTCCAGTCCATTAATTCGGTTATAAACAACATTTTGTACCAGCATTAAAAATGAAATGTCTATTTTTTAGGAAAAAAAAAATATAACAAATTCTGCAATATTTTGTAAACACTCAATTTTTCTAGTAATTTAAAAAATGTCGGTGAATATTTGGAAGAAGAATTACATATTTTATCAATAATATATGATGCTTAAAAGTTTCTTTTGTTGATTTTCTTCAGTTTTTGCTGGTTTATCGGAAAAATCAATTTAAAAAATGCGTGAGAGAGAGAATAGTATGAATAATTCTTTTTGTTCACCAGCTTCGTTGAAATGCACAATTTACAAGGTAATTAGAATTATTATTTTGAATCTAATCAAAATAAACAATGACAATGCAACGAAAAAAGACCAGAGCAAGAATCATGCGATTTTTTTTTACCTCTTGTTGAATCTCTTATGTACAATGCGTTACTATTTCAACCGGCGAAAATAATTGCATTAAAGTTATTTTAAAATTATTTTATATTAATTAAAAAGGGTTATTTTCCTTGAAAGTCGTCGTTGATGCAGAACTTATCGCAAATATCGTAATAAGCAATCGATTTTAGATTATCTATTTCTATGAAATGCTACAAAAAAGTAATATATTCGACCTATTCTTGGCTCTTTGTAGTCGCAAATGTAATGTTTATTTCGTATCGTATAATCATGTGACTTTTTCACAGAATCTTAACTGCCTCGATAAGAAACACTTCTGTAAATTATGCGTTGTTTTTCTTTTGTAAGGCGAACTTTTGTGTGACTTTGTGTAGTTGCTTTCGGATAGCTGTTTGCCTTTAACATATTGAATTCTAAATCGATGTTTTTCTTATGCAATCACACTAATAATGAAAATATTTTTTAATTTGTATTTATTTTAGATCAGAGATATTGACTAATAAACTGAGAAAGGAGAAGTTTTTTGTATGTTTCAACAGTTTTTCGAAATATCCAATAAAATCCAAACAATTTCAAGTGGCAGTTACATCGAGGACAATCCAATTGTCACATTAAAAACGCAAGAAAGAGAAGAATTTGCAAAGTATTTTTATTCACTCGAGTGTTGACATAAAATACAGTTATTCAACTTGCATCTTTCATAAAATGACATGTGAACCTGACAATGATTAAATGTGAAATAAATTTCTCTGATTAAATGTTTCAGAAAATCAGACATTTAACGGAATTCGAATGAGTGTTCGTTCTTTTACAGAAAATGTTGGGTCTTCGAAAGTGTTCCATTCCCATTATTTACTTTCAATGAAAAGCCAAAGAATTGGATTATCTTACAATAAGATCGAACAATAAATTTCATTGTTACTTTAATCCCCGGAAAGAGTAGCATTTTGGTGAGCAAACTTCTGGGGGTAAGACACAGATTCTAGCATGCTATATCTAGTAGCTCCTATTTTTCCAATTTTCTGCAATATATTTCTTCGTCCAGAAGCCGCTTCGTCAATAAGCAAATGTTCGCCCCCATTCAAATAACAATATTGTATGTATTTCAAATGAGCATTAATTGTCAACTAATGCCTGCTATTCTCTATCTTTTTCACTAACTTAACTATTTTTATACAAATCTCAAACACAAGTGTCTCACCTCTCGGCGCACCCATTTAACTATACGGTCACTTTTATTTCCAAGTTCGAATGAGACTTTGCTGCTTATGAAATATGTGTGCGAATTTGATAGAGCTTGACAAAAGCGGCGAGAATAGCTCATGCATATGGATTATCTCGGGAATAAAATCGAAATGTGAACAACTTTTGCACAAAATACCTTTATATTGGAGTTCTGTGCATAGTCTAAATGGTTTTTACTCATGCTCCATCACCAATGAGGTTGCTACATCGGGAAATGGAACTGAACATTTTTGGTACAAAAATTGTGTTTTGTGTTTGAAAATTAGAAACGATGGAAATATCTATGTTTTTTTCTCGTTTCTATTTCGTTTGAAAGAGATCTTGTTGTTGAAATGTTATTGGCAAAAATCATTGAATACTTCGAATTTTAATGGAATGAAAAGTGGAAATCGCTAATATTTGCGGACTCTTTGATAAATAATCCCATTGGATAACTTGCATTATGTTGGGATTTTGTGTAATTTACGAGCGTTTTTTGCGTTTAGGCAACACAATACCATTGATACACTCTCTTGTAGAATCGAACGAAAATGAAATGAAAACATTGGTTCGCCTGACAAAGAAAATGATATAATGACCACTTTTCCACACATTCATTTCTCATCTTATTAAAACTGATGCACACACAATCGCCTGTGTCTATTAAAATGTAATAAAGCTCATCTCTCCTCTTGGCGGGGCTCCTTTGTTGGTCGCCCGAAACCGGCAATAATAAAAGTTTTGTGTAACTCGTATGGAAATAGGAGATTTTCTAGTCTTTCGAAAGCATCGTCCATTGTTCTCAATGACACAAACCAAGGGGACCGCTTATTATTGTTCGGTTTGGTCTGAGGTACACAGTATAGAATAAACGCGAAAATATAGATGAAAATGTTCTTGATATAGGTTCACATGCGTTTATTTGCCTAGAAATATTCTATTTCATCTCCTGGTATAAGCTCTCATACTTTTTAAAGGGGAAAATTCGCTCTTCTATTGATTGGTACATGATACGAATAGCAAACACCCAGGCGAATTTACGCATAAGAGCATTTTATTTTCGAACGTGTAGAATCAGTGTGTATTTTATAGATTAGAATGGTTGAGAATATGGGCAATGTGCACGGCCAGGATGTGTTTGTGTGTGCATTTACAGGGGTGTCATGATACCATCCATTATCAAACGCATGCAATGTTAAACCATCCAAAATTCAGTGAGCAAAGAATATATGACATGAAACCAATACACAAAATCTGGTGAAAAACAGCTGATAAAAGGAGGTGACTTGTATCATAAAATTTAATGACAACTTTGGCTCTTTCATTCTGTAGTCATCGAAACGTGTAATGATAATTTCGATTAAGGAATCGATATAGTCTCGAGCTCTTCGATCTTTGATTAGCGCAATTGAAAAAAGCTTTGAAAGGAATTGAAGATTGCAGACGTTTGAAAGCGATACGGGCCGGGCCTGAACTTTTTACTTTAGAAGCATTCAACTTGCCGTGATCAAGAAACATCAATCTCACAAAAGCAACAATCCACAGAATTCTCTATAAAATAGGAAGAGTCTCGGTTTTAATTTTAAGCGTCGGCTCAAGTATCAATTTGCTAATTTCAAACCGCTTCAAAGATGGTATTTTCATCAAGCAGCTCGAAATTTATGGACAATAGAATGCCGGCGAAAAGTTCGTCCTTCATAATATCTTTTCCAATTTAAAGATTGATTTAAGTGAAAGAGAAACCGTCGATGTGAAGAGAAATGCGCGTAAAAAAATCGGCGAACGTCTTTGGAAGCTAAACATTGGGAGAAAACGATCACAAGCCGAACAAAAGACTAATTTCGCAAATTACCCGATGCTTAACCAAGATGAATTTTAATGATGATGGACTATTGAATGGTCGGTCCATCGCATCAATTCGTTGTATCAAATTGAAAAGACCAAACTTGAACCCAATCAAAATAACATCGACTTCATTGAGATTGCTTCGGCATGCATCACACAGAACGCTTTGTAAAAGTTTCTATTGAAATGTTAACACAAAGCGACGATAATTCACAATAAATTTCGGCCAAATTGAATTAAAACTGCAATTTCTCCAGTTTTTTTGTTGCTTAGTTCGTTCCTCTTCTGTGCCGGTGCCACATTTTACATCAGTACCCATTTCATTTTTCTTGGCATTGTGATATTTCAAGGAAATCACATCACTTTACATGATTATTATTTATGTATAAAGAAATTTTGTTTAAAAAGAGAAACTGCAATGAAAGCTATTACAAGATATAGCAGCAAATTGGATGGCAAAATTTGTTCAAAATTGAAAAACGAAATGAGTTTGAAAAAAAGTGAAGAATTTTTGCTTTACGACTATAAATAAATTCAAGCAAAATTATGCCACAGACACTAGAAATTTTCCTAGCTTAAAGCCTTAGAAACTGCAAGTCTCTCTTTCCCTCGTTCCTATCTCTCACCCGCTGTTTTTGTCTGGCTGGCTTTCATTTTTTCCCGCTACCCCACATTTTGTAGATGCTTATTGCTTTTCATGATCTAATATGTTATTTTCTTCCTATTCGGAACAGCAAAGATTCTTTTCATGTTCCATATTTTTCTTGGCACAAACAACTAAATATGGATATCATTCGAAGAGTCAAAAATCGATTTATTGTGAAATCAAAGAATCTTTTTG
Organism: Obolodiplosis robiniae; assembly: GCA_028476595.1. Lineage (NCBI taxonomy): Eukaryota > Metazoa > Arthropoda > Insecta > Diptera > Cecidomyiidae > Obolodiplosis > Obolodiplosis robiniae. The sequence goes on along the minus strand of CM052015.1, from coordinate 4,061,808 downwards.
AATACAAGGGTCGACGAACTCGATTTCAAGTGCAAAGAAAATAAACGGACACTTTTTTCTAACTTTTTTCCATTGCATTTCGATTAACCACATCAATTTCAAAGCGTATCTGTTCCGGACATTCATGAATACGAATTAAAGTTCAATATCAATGCCAATGTATCTATTTAATACTCTAAAATATTTATTCGGTTTGTGCACAATCGATAATGCTAATGTTATTTTTGTTCAATTCTGATATTTGGTCCATGACAAGAGCCCAACGGACAACTCAACGAACACTTCTCACGCTACAACTTTAAGCGAATGAATTGTGTGAGTGCTTTTTTCTTCTGCGTTTAGCAGCAATTGCGAGTGTTCGAGAATAGGATAAAATTGCGTATCATAGATAATAATGCTCTTTTTTCTGTTCGCCATTCTGACACATTACGGGCCGAGTCGAGAGTTGGATCGTTTACGACCGAAAATGTATATTTAACTGGCGAAGAGCACATAAATATTCATTTCGCGCCGTTATTTATGGCCTGTTCAGCTTTTTTCATATTTGTTGATGCCGGAAAAGATAATTTGGTGTGCGTGAATTCCTCGATTCTTTTGTAAATGCAAGAATGAGATGGAATGCGTGCGAGCGAGCGACTTTCTATTGCGGGCAGAACGCATTAAATGCCTTTTCATTTACATCGCACAAATGGCTGAGGCGGAGGTGAGAGATATTGCTTAGCCAGTACAGAATTTTATTGCATGCCACCCAGAAAAAGTCTCGCAGAATATCGATTGATACGGAAACAGTGAATGCAAAGTGTTTGTTTGCTTCGTAGCCGCATGAGTGCTAGGATTTTGGGTCATATTCAAGCATTTGTCATTTCGGGGCTCTGCAATTTCACTAGGCAAGCATTCTAATTAGAATGTACCGAATCGACGATGCACCCAACTGATAACATTCACTCCATCCTAATAAGCCTAGAAGTTTCACCATTATTTTCCCATTTCACAAACCGGCACGCATCATCGATATAAATTTTCGACACGGAAAATTCCATGAAAATTGTAAATTTTTGTAATTTACGCATTAACGCATTGAAACTTGACTGTGTTCAAACGACTATCATTATCCCGATGGGGCGATTTTCCCATTTAAAATGAATTCGACCGAGGTAAACCGACACATTTGTTACCGTATTTTTGGCCCACAATCGATTTGAGTGTAACCATTGAAAAATGATTACATTGTTCCCACTGATTTTACATTCTCAAAACAACGTGAATTTTCGAATCGGTCCTTTGTACCTGCTGGTACTCGGTCGACAAATGATGTGGGGCCGATTGAGTCAAAACACCGGCAATTCAGAATGTGGAAACAATTCAAACAATACGAGCGATTGAGAGGACATACAGATGGTGGAGGCCACTGTCAAGATCGACCCATTCAAATGATAATTACAAGTGTATATCATTCTGATATCCAATTGCGAAGGTTCTACGCGCAAAATGATGCTGAAAATTCAAATAAATTGTTCCGAATGCAATAATTTAACATTGACAATTTCAATAATTTTCATCCACTTTTATGTGTGAATTCGACGACTTCAAGCTTTCGGACAGCACACATCGACCGCCTTACACTGATTTATGCTCTTGAAATTCTTCACTTCCATTGAAACATGCTGGATCGCTGAAATGACAAAACAAAATAACTTTGCTTTCGATGTGTTCATTTGGCATTTCGCATATAAAGTGCATGAAAGGAGTGTCAAATTAAAATTTAAACCATAAATTCCGAATTGATTTGGTGTCTGGCTACGAAAAGGCTGGGTTCAATGTTAATTTTCAAAAGTCATTCGATTTAGCGTTGTTTCAATGAAGCGTCACAGCATAACTGTCACTGAAAGAATGTAAATGATTGTGCAACTGTTATGATTCGTTAATCGAATTATCATGGAATGTTGGTAACATTTATGCAATGGTGCTGCTTTGTCAATATTTCGATAGCAAAAAACGTGTGAATATTGGCTCAAGCGACACCACTCATTCTTACTACACTACAAAATTGGCTTGTCATTCGATTCATTGAGATAAACCAAATTGATTTGAAACTGACATGTTGTTTATTATTGCAAAATACAATCAAATCATTGTTTGATTGGTTGAGTCATGATATTTTATTTATTAAATTAGTTTGTTATTGTGCATTTCGTTTGAATCGTATGTATGGGGATAATTCAGCATCGGACTGATGTGTAAATCGAAAAGAATTTCTATTGGTATCCATTCGGCAACAAACCGGTTTTGATTTCAGCTATTTTTAGTGCACTGTGTATTTTGCGCGCTAAACGAAATGGGCTGTTGATCCAGCAGCTTGTGGGTAATGGAGTGAATGGTATATTGAATGGAATTTTGCACGGTTATACCGAAATACAATACTTTCATTTATCTCTCGAATGCTTTACAATTTGCTTGAAATTCGTTGTTTTATTTGAAGTTTTCAAACGAATTGCATAAACTTCAGCTGTAGTAAAATATTTACTTGAAGTGGATCGATTGAACGTGCTTTGAAATATATTCACTCAAACACAGAAAATATTGCCCATGCAAAATATGTTTTTATTATATAATATTGCAGAAGAAGAGCCCATTTTTATCACGAAAGTACGGGCCGATAATCGAAAATACTTTTGTTTGACCGCGTCAACGTTTGGAATGTATAAAACTGAAAAGCGAAATAAAAACAACTCATTTCATGCCGCTGAAACTGAGATTAACGAAGAAGTGTGCCGCATATAAGTCACTCATTTTATGTATCAACATTCACAATGCACAAGAAACTCCGACAAATCGAAAATTGTTCACTTTAATTATAATTTTTTTAATGATTTAACTTGTGTGCTGTAGGTTTTGTTTTTCGCTCTGTCTTTGTGCTTACAGCTGACACAGCGTTTGTGATCCAAGAATCATAGCGTTGATTTCGAAACCGTTCATATTTTGTATAATTTTACCTTCGTGCCTGTTCATTTGGTCTTGTCAAGAGCCGCGCTCGATTACGTTTGTTTTGTATTTTTTGTTTGAATTGGCAAAATAAATTTAAATTTTGCCTTGAGTGCTGAAAAATCAAGTGATTTTTGATAAGTGTTTCGGTAATATTTCGAGCAAACGATAGTAAAAAAGAAGGAGCGACTAAAGACGCAATATCTTATGTACAATTTTCGAATCGTCTGGCCGTTTTATTCAATCTTACCATTTTCAATTGTTTACAAGAATTTCGTGCAAATATTTTGGTTTAATTGAGTACATCACTGAAGATGGCACAAGCATGTTCTTTTCGTTGTCCATCCAGTTTAATTGCTGCGCAACCGAACGTAATTAATTTCAAAAAGTCCGCACCGTTTATTTGCAATTTAACAAGTTATCCAGTTTCAAATAAATGAGCAAGATGTTAACGACAGGTGATTATTATAATTCACATTTCATTTCGGCTGATTGCCGGCCAACTCGCAACAAAATCGCTACAAATTGATGGATATTGCGGGGCTACGCTTAAGCGAATGCCAAGAATCAATGGATTAATATCGTGTTAATTCTTTGAATGTTAAGTAAATTAAAATACCAAACGGCGAATATTTGCACGTCACGATAAGATATACTCGAGAAAATGTAAATTGCTCGCAAAATTGCGTGTGTTATTTCATTTCTGTAGTTGTGCAAATCAATGAATGTTATTATTGGCTTCACTTCAGGAAATGCTTCGAAGAATGCGATGTGTGTGTGTGTGTGTGCGCGGGCGATCGCAATCAGGAAATATTATTTTCTGTAAACATTTACTGGCTATTAGCTGGAAATGAACATGGACCTGCTCAAGGTTAACATATTTCTTGAAAGAATCTTTTGTAATCAAGAAGCATGACATGTGTTCGTCATTCGTGGAACAGTGCGTTAATCACAGCGCCGAAAGCAAAATACAACAGTTAAGAACAGACGAAAGAACGAACGTCTTCTTTGGAGAAATGCGAAAAACATGTGCAACATTTCCGCTCGAAATGCCACGAAGAAAATTGAGTGGCTGCTGAAAATTAAATATTCTAATTAATACAATATGAAGTGTACGGCTCAAGACCATTACTTGCCGCGGCAGACAGAATCAACTTTCCGTAAGAATAACCGCTCCAGACCAGCTCAAAATTGCTCAAATGGAACAGAAATGATTGCAGTAAAAAGTAAATTTCTCCAACGTACCCGCTGCATTGAAATCAAATCGGCCATAGCAAGTATAAAATTCGAGTTAAAAATTTCCATAAAATTCATTTTATGCGATCCATTTCGATGCATATATTAAATTCTACGGCAGCAATTCAATCAGCATGTCTAATTTGGTGAGTGCCGCTAACATTTTGGATCATTGAAACAATAAATGTTCTCTAAAATGATATGAATAAGACTGGTATGTCAACTGGCTACGAAGTAAGACATATTGAGAGTTAACTCAAATCGAAAGAGAAAACTATCCAGAAAACGTGTGTTCAACGAACAATTTGAATATTTGTGAGCTGAAGCGTGATGAATGTGTGCGCTAAAGAAAGATATCATAAAGCATATTGCAGTTGAACAATGTTCACATAAAACTTTATATGCTTTAATAGTATCTTCTGAAGCAGAATGCGAAAAATCGACGAAAAATGAAAATTCACCGAAAATATGAACAAAAGATTTCGACCGCAAATAAATTTCAGAAAAAAAAACGAACCGAAAATAAAATAATCGCGCGGAAAACTTGCACACCCAGATGTTTGAGATGTTGAAATCTTCGATGAAAAAATTATATGGATAAATAAACGGGAAATTTACACTCCGGGTGAATAGCAATATTTTAGCTGCATTGGTATCGAGAATGGATGCGGCGCAGAAGGAAATAACGGCTACAGTCCAGCATTTATTATTGCATAATAATGTTTGGCAAATGCATCGCCGTAAAATTATGCAAATGAAAAACCATATCACGAGAGGGAAAGTTTTTCATTGTACAAATTTGTAAGAAGCCACAGTCAAATCTGAATCCACCGTTTGAAAGTTAACTGCGCTTCTAAATACAATTTTTTCCCCCAACGCGCGTTTACTTTTCGGTTGATTTATGGCCAAGTTTTTGTTGCTATTCCACGGAACTTTTCTTAAAAAAACAAAGAAAATACGAGTGAAAAAATTGCGAAGGTAAACACGATGAATTTTGGTGTTTTTTTTGTACAGTTCTTTTGCTGTTGCATCACAAAAGCGTGAAATAGTGAAAAATGGAGCAAATTTTCACTTGTTTTCAACGCGATCATATTAAGCATGTTTGTTGTGCCAAATTATTTACATGGTCGTTTGTTTGCTCTCAGCCCGAATCCTCCATGTTTGTTGTTGTCGAATTTTTTTCTGGTGTTTCGTCTCAAAACAGTTGGATAATAAGCTTTTAAGCCAGTTTGTGTGCTACAAAGAATTAATAGTTAAAATCATACCAGCCAAGTTGTGTACTTGTGCACACACGCTATCGGAAAATTAAATGAATTTTCGTTTACTTGTTTACTCTAGAGTATATGCTATTATATTTTGGCGCTGCTTGACGATTTTAGAGATCATATAATTACACGACGGGAAGGCGAATGCTGTAATGAGCGGTAGACTTCAAGCCGAGTAAATGTGTTAGTTAAAACATACACACTCATTTTCATACAACTTAAGCACAGTACGAAACCAAACCAATGATTTATGGTTTGGATCGAGCAAAGAACAAGCAAAGCAAAAGAAAAACCTGTCGCATTTTGAACACTGCAAGAGAGAATCTGAAAATAGACTTTTGACAGCTAAAACCACTTGTTATAATCTTTATATTGAAAACTCCAGCAAAATGCCAGTTAATTGAGTGCTAAATTTTGTGCATGTAGCTACTTTAAGATTCTTGGAGAAACAATCGGCGCTCCATCATCAGATGGCAGTTTCTATGAGACCCTTTGAATTTTCCGGAAGGGTTCATTTTTCATGGTCTCTTTTGATCTCATTGTTCACCTCATTCAAGATTGCCGTGTCAAAATTTGAGATGTTGACTCGAAGAGAACATTTTCGAATTTCCTGCACTTTTTATGCGTGTGTTCTTCTCCAAATACCTTACAATTCCTTTTAATTTCCGCCGCTCAAGTGGATGGGCACTTTGTGAAAATGGCATCGTGGACACGCAACGCACATTTCATTTCCATCCAAGTAGAATTAATGAAGTATCTCATTTGATGCCATTGCAAACGAATACGAATACACACCATGCAAACCGGGTGAGTAATAAAATAAAAAGCTTATGAATCATTATAACAGGCTGCAGGCGCTCCTTGGGACGAGGAGAATCAAATCATTTGTGTGTGTGTGTGTGTGTGTGTGTGTGTGTGTGTGTGTGTGTGTGTGTGTGTGAATTTTTTTGCATTGTAATTACGGCTCTTCAGCTTATTAAAAACTTTTAAAACAGAAATGGGTATGAGAGAGAGAGAGAGAGAAAGAGAGCGATGAAGACAGCGCAAAAGACACGTTTTATTCATAGAATGGAGCATAGAGTATTAAATCCGTTTGAGGCTTGCAGCTTTCAAGTAGTCAACCGGCTAAATGGGCGTAAAGCAACATTTCACTTCAACTTCAAAAAAAGAGTGAACAACGCAGTACTGTTTTTTTTCCTCCCCTGTTTAAACGTGTAATTAATTGCGAGTGCACAAATTTATTGTAGTTCTTTTACTTTAATCCAGAATTTGCTCCCCACCGTTTTTTTCTGCCGTGCACTTATCTGTTCTTGGCAACGGACAAATTAGCGTCTGGCGCTTCATTTTAATGAAAACTTCCGAAACATTGCTAGCAGCAAATAATGTTTTTCATCGTGCCATTTTGAGCGAATATGTCTAATAACACCGGAAAATGAAATGTGCTCGATGCGGAAAAAGGTGCGTGCGGAAAAAATGGAATAGCGAAAGTGTGGATAATTATCGTGTCGATCAACTAATGTCGACCTTAACCTTATAATGTGCATTCCAATTCATTATTCATTACCAAAATATTGGCTTGTTATTCGCCACAAATAAATCATTCACATTGGAACATCAGTCAGTTAAATCTATTGGGCTGCGCCGAGTGTTGGCTCAATGAAAGCATATGAATTTTGCGGGTTCGCTCTATTAAAAGGGAATTTATGGTAAATTGCACATCGTACGAATCATGTGAAATCATCAAAATATAATCGATTGTGTATGGTAGCGCTATTTGTGATAACGAGGAAAATTAGTGTGTTTCTATTCATTCGCCGCGCTTTTCGCATTCAATATGCTATTCGGTCTCGGTATTAAATTTCGGATTTCTTTGTCTCTGCAATGCGCAGAGGAACATTGGTTTATTTATGAAAATCAATGTGTGTAATTGGTTCGTGATTCACACGAGAAAGCAAAGTGTGGAATTAGCCGAATGTGAAACAGCTCAATAGAATAGAAGTATGTCATCGGTACGAGAGTTCATTATGTAGATCAAACTGACGAATTAACACAAACAAAAAGATTATTGGCATGCTCGATTGCTTGAGGTTGTTGTTTTTTCTTTATTCTTTTTCTCTTGAGTAATTGATTCACAATGCGGTTCTTCAGAATTCAAGTTTCTCTGCTGCAAATTTCAAAGAAAACCGTTCGTGCGACCTTTATTCAACAACATCGAACCATAATTGAAATGCTAATTTAATATTTGTTGATTTTTTTCTCTATCTTTCTTGTTCATTCCACGATCACGACTCGCTCGCAATTTCAAACATACAAGTGCACTTGCTACAATGACAAACTCACCATCATTTGTAATTGCATTGGACAGATTTCACTTGACTCAAAAAATGAAAGTTGATTGAAATGTATACGCGCTCACTAATAAATGGTTAATCGTCATAAAACTGCAATGCTCGTGCCCGTCGTGCCAATATTCATTAAACTAAAATTGTCATTTGATTCAATATAGAGAAAAAATCAAAATTTTTCCTATAATTTTCCTCGTTGGAATTGGGACAAAATCATAGCATTAAGACTGCTTAATGGTACCGCGTTAAAACTAGATTGAGCCAGACATATCTAGCGTATTAATAGGTAATTTTGCGATCAAAGCTCATTAGTCGACGGAACAAATTGATGTTCAACGACGATATGTGTTTTATTTTGTACAGCTGATCTTACTCTTTGCCTTACGATTTTAGCTAGTTTTTCCTATTCATCTCTCAGCTCTTTCAGATCAACTCACAATACAATCTGCAATTATTTAACGATAGATGCCTTCATTGAACCATCGTTTCTTTTGCTTTGCTTCTCATGTAATTCATTATTTTTTTCCTTTTTGAGCCGACAAAACATTGGATTTATTTTGAAGTTGTCAAAAGGCCTGTGACTTTCTTTATCGCGAAGGAAAATATTCCAACAAAACTTTCTCCATGCGCATGGGATCACTTAATAACTCGTTTCGAGAAAAAATGTTGACGATAATGGTTTATAGCAATCGTGAGGCGATGATCGAATGATAAAGTCATTCTGATTATTATCGATGGGCAGAAATAAAATAATGACAAATAATCTCGATTTATTGCCTACATTCCTTAGCGATGATTTTGCAAATATTTAGCTTAATGAAATTCCAAGGCAATCTCGATTGGGGATAGAAATGTTCGATTATTGTTGGAAATGTGAATAAAAGAAAGTGCTCAATTCACGACAGATGAAAAGCGTTCAATAGTAAGTGGATATATTCATTTCACCACTTATTTCAACAAAGACTCCCTTCTTTACTTCTTGATTCCTGTACAATGATTTACAATGCCACGAAGCTAGCTGCTCCAATCTCTATCGCATATACACCAAACACATTTTACTTGAATTACCTGCTGTTAAGCACAGTTTCAGCGAATTGATTTTAGCGTCTGAATATTTTGCATTGATTTTATTGTACAAACCACATTTCGGCTATAGAATGCACGAAGCCAACATGAATTAAACTCTTCGTCTATATTTTTGCTCTCCCCTTTCCCTCTCTCCCCCTTTTCTCTCAATTTTGTTCAAATACAATTGAAATTCAGTAGCTGTTATTTGTACAAATAAATCTCTAACGGGGAAAAAAACTTATAGTGTGTCAGAAAGAAATAGAAAATAATACAATATATTCCAAACGTCGGTAAAAGCAAAGAACCGAAAGTAATAGCAGCATATTGTATCTGTCTCATGCTCACACTCATTTCATCTCGTTATTCCCTGTGTTGCGCACGGCTCCGGAGTGAACTGTCTTTGTCAAAGGGAATTCTACGAACTCAGTTCTCTCTCTCTCTCCCTCATAAGTACAGTGCCCCGTGAAATCTCTTTATGTTTCTGATTGTTTTCATTTCGAAAACGTTACGTTGAATAATTATGTTCCAGTCTGGAATTGAGCATTGGCCAACAAAACTCGTGGATGTGTTTGTGCGGTGCGAACAAATATGGTAAAATTTGAAATGTCTGGCATTCATTGGAGCTCGAAAAAATATATGTTTTGGCCAAAATCAAATTGATGGAAATAGCCGCAGCAGATGGGTGCTTGTGCAATGTGTATGTCTCTCAAAGTGCATGTGCATATTCATATGTAAATGAAGTTCAATTTCAATTTGTGTGTATATTACGCGAAAAGCGTAAAGATTCATAGACATTGGTCAGCCAGAGCCAGAAAAACATTCCGACACAAACAATCTGACTTTTCGACATTCAACTGTAAAAATGTTCATTGAATGCAATTGCTATATTTTATTTATTCTGTTTGAATGCATGAAATATTTATTCGGAACGTTTTACATATAGAGTGTAATGTTATTCTGCATTTGATATTTTCGTGATTAATTCAATGTACTCGAAATTGTATAATGGAATTGGCCAAATTCGATTGAGCAATTTAAAATGCTCGCTTTTTTGTTTCGCGTGCCGTAAATTGCAGTCGAAAGGACTTTTGTAGTTTTAATTAAATAATTGATCCCGTTTGATTGTGCCTCATAAAAAGCATTATTTGCAATGAGCGCGGAAACGAATTACGTTCAATTACGATTGATTATAAATCAAACAACGGAAAATTGCCTTTCAATCTCAGCCAGCTATCTGCCGGTTTTTGTTTCGGATGTGCAAGTGCCGTCGATGAAAAAGTGTCAACCTTAACGATTTATCGCAATAATTCAAGCTCTTAATACTCTTGTGATTATGTCCATTGTTTTTCATCTCTCTATTTGCCCATTTTAGTTGGCTGCTGACTGCCATACAGACTTTAATCTATGCTTTATATTCCGGACGCATACGCACCTATGACATAGAAGCGGCAAAGAACATAAAACATAAATGAAATGCTAGCCTTAAATGTCCCAGAGCTTTGATATATTTTGCTGCCAGCCGCGCTCATTGCTTCGATCAACATTTTTCGAGCAAAAGAAGAGAGAAACATCGAAAGAAAGAAAGATCTCAATCGCTTTCTGATTGAGTGAAAGTCGAAGCGATTCTTAATGGCCAATAAAACTATATTATTTCAAAGCTATGAGGAATCATCATTGAGTTAGATTCAGTGCCTACAGCGATAGCGAAGAAGGTTCAACATCATTTCCATTTATTTACGTTCATATGGAAAGAAGCGTATTTGTTGCTGCTGTTTCTGATAACTTGATAAATGTTCAGCCAATCCATAAACTTGCTGAAGTTATTTGCATTCGAAATTTACAGAAAGTTGTCTTTCAATGGCACTTTAGTACCAGATGTAGAAATGCATCGTCGATAGCTATCGTTCCAATAAAATAATATCGGCCCGAATCTTTTCTGGCAAAAAATAAGAAAAATACAACAATCAAAAATGGGCAATGAACATTCAACAGAATGGTCGCAAAAGTGTTGGTTAGACGTTCTAAATTTGTATAGTTATTGAAAAAAATGGCTGAGTCTATTTTTACAAAAACATCTTCATTTATTCAAAATCTTCGAATTGCACTGTGCGAAAATTAGCGGTTAAACGTAAATAATAAATGAAACCACTTCACGAAACTGGGAAAGGTGTTGATTACGTGTCAAACAAATTGTTCGCAATTTATTTACATCAAAAAAGCAAATGAACGAGACAAGCAACTGTTCAAGGTAAATTTCGAGGAATTGCTCAGGAACATGTGATATTTATTAATAGATAGACATTCGTTTTCAGTATCAAAATGATGACACAATTGTTTGGCTTCAGGTACTTCAGGTTGCTGTTCACAACTGAACAAATTTTACGTGATATTTCAATTTTTCGGCAAAAATGTGAGAAATTTGAAACAGATTAATGAAAAAATTCAAGCAGCAACGTTCAAAAAATATGATGTTTGAACATCGAAACGGCGCTATATCAGCGCTACTCACTATTTCTTCGGCATCTCACTTTATAATTTATGATAAATAATTCGGGGCAAAAGAAAGATTTTTCATCGAATGCGGATAGCTAATAGTTTGAAACGTGATTCGACTGTGAAAATTAGCAACTTCTCCAAACTGTCACTTGTAAATTAATCTTTTCTCATAACGGGCACATACGGGAATGTTGACTATAAATGGTAGATTGGCCATTTGCAGCCATAGCATGGATCCAACCGAGCGAAAATGATTTGATTGAGTTGGCTGTCAGTTTGCTCCATTTTAATCCAATTTATCGTTTCAACTAGCCGAAGTTGAATTGTCATAAATACCAAAAAAACGATAAATAGCGTTCTCGACGGGATGAGAAATGTTCGGCTCGTTTTTGGATTATTTCACTTAATTAAATTTTCAAAGTCGTCGACAGAGAAAGCGACACTTGAGTTCTAGCTTGGTGGAGACGAATTTTCGCCACTTTCATTCTGTGTCCAATCGAGTGTACATACAAAACGCCGTATCATCTAAAGCCGGAAATGTTTATGAACGCGTCTCAAGTGTGAGATGAAACATGTTATTTTTACCCTAATCCCATCAAATGGATACGTCAAATTGACTTCGGGCCAAACGCTATCCAAACATACTCCATACGCACCGAAACGGATTCGACTGTACAGCACTCATTCACGAAATAAGAGCAATGAGCAAATCGCACTCCGACACAAAAACACACTCGACCGAAATAAGTCAAGTGAATACGACAAAACAAAAAAAAAGCAACTGAGGCAAAAGTAGCATTAAAGAAAAAAATTAACAATGAAAAATAAACCTCCCGTTCGATTTGTCAATGGTGTCCGCTTGGGGAAATTGTGTATGTTCAGTTCAAGATGCAAGCGGCAGCCCTATCGTATTCCGTACGAACGACAAATCTACCATTTGTTTTCGCAGCTCATCATTTTCATCACATACCGTTTTATGTAGTGATGTTTCACTTCGACCTAATTGTGAAGAAAACATTTTACTTGATGTTTGCTATTTAGGCCGAGCTTTTTTCGGGGGAATGAACGTTATTTCTTCTCTCGGGCCAACGTCATTTTTCTTGTTTAGAAATTGGTGTTGCGTAGTTTCGAGTGATAAAATGTGGCCCATCAAATACAAATGGCCTTTTCCATGTGTCATTTCTTTTGTATTTCATGTGCTTCGAATGAGCCAAAATTCGTGTTTGTTTTTCACGTGGAGATAATTAAATACATGAATCAAATTCGTGAAAATCATACTTTTGTATTAAATGTATTCACCCGCCCTTTCAATAGAAGTACAGAAATTGAAAGCACATCGAAAAACGCTACAGCAAACATGCCAAGACGGAGGGATTCAGACGGCGAGCAATGTAATATCAGCTTAAAAAGTCATAATCATCGAAAAGCGTTCCATGCCTGCCGGCTATTTGGTGTGACTGTATTGTTTACAGCACAGTTAAAAACTGAAAGTGCGTTATGGTGTAGTCTCATCGGTATTAACTGCGTCGCAATGGTAACACAAACACATCCGATGTTGTTTGTTTGCTATTGTGTTTCGTTTTGTAATAATGATGTTTTGTTTTCTTTATTGGCACAGAGCAAGTGTAATAAACGGCTCTCATCGTCTCATATCCGAGGGCAAGGTAAATTGAGCATCTTCTGAAGTCAAGCAACAGTCGATTCGAGCTACTGAATTTGATGTCGATGTAATAGGATACCAAATGAATGCGGAACACTTTGGGCTATAAAATGACCCATTTTCCATGCTTTTGTTCAATGATCCGTCGAAAATACTGTCATCGATTTGTGTTCAGCGCTGGGATATTTGACCAATTTCCATCGTTTCATATATGATGATTCAGACAATTTTTTATGTCTCGGATTTGTGTGTGCTTCTGATACGATATCACCTATCGTCAATCCCCAGGGTACGCTTTTGTATTTTGATGTTTGCTATTGTCAGAAAATACAAACAAAGATTGCTTTTGACATGATACACAATAATCATGGTTCAAAAGAAAAGCAAATCCACCAGTCAAAATCAAATACAACGTTACCCTTACACGTGTTCAAAATGGTTTTCGAATAAAGCTCAAATGTTTGTCATATCACTGATTTCTATCCGCCGCTTTCCCATGATTTATAATTTATCTCTTGCCCAGCGTAGCAGTGAGACTTTATGCAACGACTCATTTTCACTGTAAATTTGCAAAGTTAAAATTGTCGGTACGAAAAGAGCAGAAAATTACTTTGATTCAAATGAAACTGCAGACAGAACGGTTGATGAGGTCAGTTCATGTTTCAACAGAACCATTTTTGATGAATGACAAGAAAAGTATGATTATTCGGAATTCGCAAAACTTTTTGCCATTTGCATTTAACTTTGTACAATTAAATGCTGAAAAGCGGTCAACGGTTAAAATGTTTCTCTTGTCTAGGAAAATGAATGAGTGAACTTCACGAAAAAATACATCCCATCAAACTGAAACGAATTTTTTACCAACAATGCAAACCAAGACAAAGCAATTCATTTTTCATATGTATAATTGCAGATCCAATTCATCTCACTCGCTTTTTCTGACATCCGAGTTGATGGCTTTTGCTCGAATGCATCCGATTTGGCGTCGAATGCGCACACGGTGAGATAACAAGATTTCAAATTTATTTTCGCAAACATGGAGTTTTTGTGTCATAAAAACGCTGAAATTGTTGGCTTGCTTTCATAACATACACTTTACTCTTCGCATATTTTCATTTATGTTTGTAAGCATAACCGAAACCGCTGGCCGATATCAATTTACATGAACCATGGTCCATTCGAAACGCTCTGCTATTCACTGCAGCAAAACGGGACAAACAAAAAGACACAACGAAAAAAAAAAACTATGCTCCGTGCAGACAAACTATTGTGTGAAAACCTAAGCACAGCGCATGAAAGAAAAAAATCGAGAGAAGTTTCTCCGAACTTTTTGCTTGTGTTCCGTATATTGCTTCGAATGCAATTGCATGTCATTGTTTTTCGCAGTGTTGCCGACATGCTCACATGCGGCGCCGAACTAAACACGCTGTAAACACGAATGTCCGAAATGAATTGCATCTTTTAAGAGTCATTTGAATATTAATTTTATTCCATTTTTTCGACAAAAACTAAACAACTTAATTAAAAGCACATTTTTACTTTTTCTGGTTCAATCTACCCAATTTGCATTCAAATTGAATTTAAATCGTTTTCCAGACGCAATATATCTAGAGCACGCTGAAGCTTTGTTGAGACATTCTTTGAATTCTAATAACAAACATTTGTACAGATTTAGAAACCTGTTTTATTAACATTTCCCGCAGCAGATGAATATCTTGAGGTATTCTTGTTTTTGGTGCGTCTTTGAACCATGCACAATACCAGTCGGGATGACAAAAGAACTTATTAAATTATAGTCACGATTCTGACAATTCCAATTTCCTTCATCGTAATCTGTTGCTTCTTATTGTTGACCCAGTCGTGCTGAAACAATACCACAAAAAATGAGCCGTTCCGCTAAAAATGTTGACAAAGTGAGTTCAGTGCGCCGCACAAAACACGTTCACAGCGCATTTCATATCGTGGTTTTGAAAGTGTTGAATTAATCTGTCGAGCATTCTGGCCGTTGCTACACACCAAATGCCAATGGTATAATTGGATTTTTCTGGCCTAACCAATCTGAACTAAATATGTTTCACTTTTGCTTGAAACAATCAAGATGCATTAACCTTTACAATTCCACACTGAACGACAATCAACGTAAAATCCACAAATTGAATCAAAATCTATCAGTAAATAAAAGCAATAAATCATCACGGTTCAGTTGGCCATCAAAACTATGCGGATTAAATTAAGCCGCATGTGTTCGAGGCAAAACTCCGCGTTCAAGTCGCTGTCAAATGAATTTCTTTAGAATTTCTTTGTTTTCGATATTATTCGCTCTTACTTGTGTCTCCGCGCAATGTCACTCGGCTAAAATGGAACTCAAAGTGGCATTTGAATTTAAAAATAAGCATTCAATCATTGAAATATGTTTGGAGATTGAATTCCATTTGAAATGCCTTGGGTGTGTATTAACATTTGAATCAATCGAAGACTGAATGAAAAATGAGCAATCAAATCCAATTACACATTATATTTTTTGCTCGTTTTGTTTATGCTTGTAATGACTGCGCGATGTGAGAGTCTATTTACGAAGTTCAAACAGCAGATAGACAATTGACTTTAAAATTATACCTCCTCAAATTATATTCCCCAATATGATTTTAAACATGATTGCTTAAAAAGCAATATGTAATGCCATTCAATCGGTAGCAGCGCCCCAATAAACATATTAGAAGAGACCGTTTCGTTCCGCTTACACTCAACGATACTTATATTGTATATTGAACTCGCTGGCATGAAATTTAACTTACCTGAAACGAGAAAATACAAAGAACATACATTAATCAACAAACTTTCTTATTATTTTTTTTTTTTTCAAAACTCGATCAAATCAATATATTTTGTGAGCGAATTTTTTAACTTCTTTTTTTAAAGGAAGCAGTGAAATATGGCCCGTTTAAGCCCTGGCACATTTTACAACCATGAAAATAATATGACTGATATGCTTTAAGATGCTATTAAATCCCAGCGTCAAAAAGACATGTATCGAGAATGGTGAAACAAATACAGCTCATACTAAATACAAAAAATGGAGGGAAACGCCCGAAAAAAACCTTCATTTGAATAAATAATAAATGATTGATTAATAACCAAGTGAAGCTCCTAAAATGAGCCTGCTCATGTTTTCAGATGATTAACGATGTCATAACATTGGGGTTACTCTAATTTTCTCCATTTACAATAACAAACTCATGCCGTGGGGGCTTGAATGTTATTCTCCTAGATAAACATCTGAGAGAAATCATAAATAAGTTGAGTGTGTTTTATAGACACAAGCTCATTTGAAGCGCCACCTTAAGATTAACGGCTTAAGGAGTGTACTCGAAAAAATTGATTTCAAAGCGCTGTTCATGTTGTGATTTTTATTGATTTCACCAAATTAGCTTTGAAAATAACACCAAAAACAAACAAAAAAATTTTATCTTGGAAAATTCTATCGAATGTAATTCGACAAAAGAACTTTAAGTTTCGTTGGATGATCAATTTTATGTATTTTTAATTTATCGTCAGTATTCAAATGAAATGCCCAAAAAGGCATATCGAGTGTAATTCGAAACAGCAACAACAATAATTTATTCATGGAATGTGTTGATTTGAATTGTAATGTACACGCCCGATATTGGTTCACACATGAATTAACGTAGCTCAAAAAACTTCTACTGCGACGTCTTAAAAGCCCGATGATGCGGAACTATATGTAAATGGCGACATTTTTGTCCAAAATCCCGTAAAAGACACTCGAAAGTGCATTAAAGAATCAGTAATATTTCACAAAACCCGAAGCATGCCGTCACGGCAAACACAAGAATTCTTCGAAACAAATTGTGCATAATTTATAAAAGATGCAAGTGAATGTTAAGTGCTCTTCGGAAGCTAATGCGGTATAAATCGGCGATAAAGGAGACAGAGCTCGTGAAATCATAAGCGTGTGCCGCACATAAAAATATAAGAGTTGGCGAAAAAGTGCATGCGTGCATCAAGGAGAAATCGAGAAATATGTTTTTTTTGCTGGTTCAAGCAGTTTATGGCTCGTAAATCGTAAGTTTAGTGATTGTTGATCACTTTTTCTCGTCTATCGAATCCACTCGACATTGCAACAAAAGAATCTCGAAGATGAAACAGATGACTGAACTTGAATGGCTCTTCAACAATTTCGGCAACTTTATAGCTACATAATTTATTGGCAATAAAAGCCCGCTCTTTGAATGAATACTAAAAATGTGATGTATTTTTATGTTTATGCGATGTGAGTGTGAGTTTAAGTTGGCGTTTGTGATTGTGCTACACATTTCCGCGTGTTTTGACTGCGACCTCCCCAATTATATATCATTAAATGGCCGGCTTTTCTTCCGATAGTCATTAAATTGATTATAGAAAGCTGGGCGGGTGAGCGCGAGCACGAGCAAGCACTTAAATTGAGTCACCATTGATTTTGCACGCCTTGTTGCCACTATAATTTTCACTGGGAATCATATAAATGTTCCGAAACAATCTGAATAAGTATAAAATACGGGTTTTAAAAATTAAAATATCATAAACTCTTGCCATTACAACGGTGAACCATGTCGCACTTTTGCTTTGAACGTGAAAGATGTACAACTGCTGAACAAAAATGCGTGACACACAATCGTGTCATCCTTGTATATATAGCTAGTCAGGCCCTTCGCTATCATTGCAGCAATGTGTAATATAAAATTGTGTTGAAAATTAAACTGTTTGCAACACCATTTATAAACCATTATCAAAAGGCCGTTAATTATCTTTGTTCCATCAAGTACATACAGGGCGCACGCGAGAGAGAGAGTTGATTATTTTCCATTAAACTATTGCAATGTTTGTTGGACTGATGCCATTGTCGATGAAATGAGCGGGAAATAGTCGCTTACAAGTTGTTACAACCAGCACACACTGGTCCATTACTCAATTACGCTCTTAGTCCGTGCATAGTTAATGTTCGCTATCATTCGGAGTTTTTTAATTTTGCCAACTAAACTTCACGCTAAGGAATTGATATTGAGCACGCTGGTTGCATTGTTTTGTGAAAAATAGGTTTGAATCGCGACGAGTATACCAATCGGCTATTTTTGGAATTGGTTTCGGTTTGCTTTCACTTTGTGGCATCCAGCCTCAACATTCGGACATTTTTCACAATTAATCGATAGTTAACCACACATTATCTAAATATTTTGTTTTTAACTTTAAACAATAAATATCTCGTAATCTCGGAGCATCATGCTCGCACATAAACACATGGCACTTACAAAATCATTATGGTGACTGGCGATAGCAAAAGTAAAAGGGAATAAAGTGTTTGCAAACAAAATGCAACTATAATTACTAGATAAATATGCACGATGTGTGTCATTCACAGCATCACCATGGCTCGCGGCCAGACTCACTTATGATTTTCGATACGAACATCTCGTCGCTGGGAAATATTCAATCTTTTCGCAAAATATCACCGATTCAACATGAAGCATCTTAATTCAAATGGTGTGAGTGTTTTTTCCATTTCTTGACGTCGATCGTTAAATTTGCTCAATTTCAATGATTTATTTGTTTTGCCCAAAAAAGGATCGAAAGAAAAGTGAAAAACTTACAAGATAAAGTCAAGATAAAGTTCAGCCAAATTTGAAAGTAAAATGATATTTTTTGTCTATATCTTCTTACAGTTCACATCTTTCATTCTTTCTCTTGCTGCCATTCGCAAGAAAATTCCCGATTTACGCTCGAACGTGAAATCTGCGAACGAATGTCTGCTATCATCGCAATCGCCTGGCAAATAAATTCTGCGCTCTATTTGTACTTTCCACATGATTTAACTTTCGAACAATTGGAAATTCATGCATCTTTCGCGGATTTCAAAATACGCCATTGTTGGGAATTATGTACCCACTTGTGCAGCTGCATCGTTTGCCACGGATAAGATTATCAATCAAATCGCATAGTATGTGTTCGATTCGGTTTCGAATGTGACTGCGCTGCGAACCGTTGATGCGTTCAAGTTTAAATCAATTCACTTGCCATTTAGTTTGACTGCAGTATGCCACTGCATGACCTCACACCAGTCGT
Source organism: Obolodiplosis robiniae (assembly GCA_028476595.1). Taxonomy (NCBI): domain Eukaryota; kingdom Metazoa; phylum Arthropoda; class Insecta; order Diptera; family Cecidomyiidae; genus Obolodiplosis; species Obolodiplosis robiniae. The sequence continues at coordinate 4,042,639 of CM052015.1, read as the reverse complement.
GCACATCTCTTCATTTTTTTTTTTTTTTTGCGGCCGATGATCCAAACGATAGTCAAATTCGAATCAGGGAAATTTGTTACAATATTCACAAATGAAAAGTGTATTTCTTTTGAGTGCGCTCACTTTTTTTTACTGCTCAAGTGCTAATGTTTTTGCATCGATGGATTTATTCGTCGGCAAATCATTTCGTTCAATTTCATATTCGATGAATGATTTATGGCTTCAAAAAAGTGACTTTTTGCGACGTACAACTTGCGCTAATAGACTCAACATTTCCCGGAATCCATTGAATTTTGTGTTTTAACTATAATGTTTGAAAGTTATATTCACTGTAAAATTGTCACCAGCAGCATGGTCACCAAACTCAAATCTGTGATTTGATTTCATAAATTTTCATTAGGGGCTATCGGTTTTGTTTGATTTAATCTTCCAAATGCTGCTGCTAGAGTGATGAATGTGATAGTGAACACGTTTTGAATCTTTTCATTGTTGTTAATTAGCATGTCGTTTGACAAAAGTTGAAAATGGTGCAAAATGTTCGGTAGCCGAAACAAATGTTTTCCATGTTTTCCAACTTGCTAGACTAAATTTAGCTAGTTTCCGCCAGCGTCGGCAATATTTTTCGAAATCGAATTAAATTTACATGATGTTGAACGCGCTAACATTGCTCCTTTTCAACTGTTTTCATGTAGAACATGCCAGAAACATGCTTTATTTATCCAGACTTTCTCTTTGCGATGACAACCGCTGGTGAAAAAAGTCGACGAATTTGGATGTGTGAGTCTTTATGTTTATGTATTTAATTAGACTTTAGTCATTTTTAAATCAAATATTTTAATTCAGAAATTCCCTGAGAGTGAGCAAGAGAGCGGTGAAAGAGAAATAAGTGTGTGTGTGAGATTTTCCAATGTTATCAAGTGTTGAAGAGAACCTCAAAACTATAGCACGTCGTCATCGTTTTTCAAAGACAAAGTTTTACTGCTTCTTGATTGCGAACGATACCATTATGCTTTTCATTGCGCGTGCGAGCATACAACCAGGCCAATACGTTGCGTCTACGGAAATGCCGACAGATATAAATGACAAGCAAGAGAACAAATGCTATCGGAAAGATGTGTGCGATAGATGAGAGAATTGAAGAAGTGCATGTGTATGTACAATTGTATATGCTCTGGACCAATATTCATTAATATTTTAATCTGCGGAAAATTTCTTCGTTATTTCTTTATCTAATTTTTGAAATCAGATGTAATTCATACGTGTTACGCGCACATTATTGTCTCTCAACTTCCAGTAAAGTCTCGTTTGTATGCGTTTGTTGCTCCAAAACGGCTGTATGGCGATTAAATAGATGCCAGGAATGATTGCGGAAAAAACGTTGTCATTGTATGAGTAAAATAATGAGAAGATATGGGAGTAGATTCGCATAGCTAATGATTATTGCTTACGTGAACGTGTTATGTGAGCCGCCTTGTCTGTTGCTCGACAATGTTGTGGCAGAATAAAAGCCAGAGCGGTAACTTGTGACATACTTGCCGTTTTTAAAGAGCTGCTTCAATGAAAATAGTTGGGTGTAAAGGGCGACGACTATTTTAATCGAATTCTTTGGTCGTATGTTTAATAAACAACATGCAATTGTGTTTACCGTCAATCACTTTAAATTAATTGTGTATTGAATATAGAGTTGTCGCTTGACTCAAGCAATTAACATATTATTTGCTGTGCCGTATCCTGTTCGGCACGGTTCTGTTCTATTCCATTAGGATTGCATCAATCGGAAGGGAAATCCATTGCTTTTTGCAATTAGAATAGAATGCAGCCATACGGTAAATCAAATAGCAAATAAATTCACGCGATCTACGTTGCATTGGCGTCACGTTATTCCGATTTCTAGTCATTTGTAGCATGAGATTTATATTTTCATTTCATTAAACCACGCAAACGATGATGATGACGACGACAGCAGCCTCAAATGGCGACATTGTTTCTGCTAATACTATGGATTATTGCGTAAGCTTCCAAAGCAGTAGCAAAATTTTTTTGTTAATATAAGAAGAAGTTAAATAAGCCATCAAATAGCTTTTTTTTCCTTTTGGAGTTTTCTTGAAAATAACTTTCGCGAAATAGCAAAAAGTGTTGTTTATTTCAAATTATGTAATTATATGTGATGTTATTCTCATCCTTGGCATAACATTTCCTAGTTTTCTATCTTTCTCTATAGCCTAATTTCATGTCGTGTTCGTCGCTGCTTTGCATAAGCCCCACAAAGATCTGCATGCATGATGCGATATAGGCTATTAGTTTTGAGCGATAACAAAAGACCTCCAGCCAATGCGAATGACAATGAGCGTGTGAGCGTATGTACGCGCGTGTGTGTGATAAAAAACAAATGCTAACGAAATAAATTCTTATTCTCACGTACTTTCCGTTTCGAATGATACACATGGTGCTGTCGTTGAAAATAATACCCCAAAGTGATGTGTCTTTCGTTCCAAATGGAGTAGAATGCTACGCAAACATACACGAAATGATGTGCACTTATGTGAGTACGACTCAATGCAAAAGATATCGATCCAGGCGTGTTTTTTCGGGCTTCATACATTTGATTTTAGTTATTCAGGCGTCGCACACACTCTTTGGCTGAGCCCAAGAAAATTGAGCGCGTTTTTAAGCGCGGTTCACACATACTACAGAAAGAGAAAGAGAAAAAGTGAAAGAGGAAAGGAGAGAGAAGCAAAGAATGATATCGTAACAATTGGGGTTGTGATGTTGCCTCATCGCATAATGTTATCATGGAACATTTGCTATTCCTTTGTTTTTCTATTTGATTCAGTTTTAGCGCTGGAAAAACTAACGTTGCGACACAGAATGAATGAATTCACCACCGTTGGAACAACAATAGAGAGAAAATCCCCAAATCGAGACAAATGAACATCGAAACGGCGTTTTTTAGTTAAAAAAAAAAAAAAAAATCCGTGACGATATTTCAAAAAGCCATCTCTATCGCCTCGGAATAACGTCTGTCTGGAAAGGTTTACCGCCTTCGAAATGCTCTATTAAAAGTCTTTCTTTTGCAAGTATGATAGCCGTGACATGTGCACAATGCGATTTAACAGACCATTGCACACTGACGCTCAACAAAACGAAGTGTCATGAAACACAAATAAATAAACTGGATGATTTTACCCATGACAATTGCATAATTCGTTCATGAGATCGTGGATGCGATGCGATGCAGAGCATGAGATGTGCTATTTTCATGGCATAAAACATCGCTCACTATCGCACCGTCTGCTAAAAATAAAAATATATGGGAATATTGTATCATACAATAAAGTGCGCATCGTTAATCGTGAGCTATTTATCTCTTTGAAAACCGAAAACAGCAAGGATTTTGATCTCATGATTTGTATGGACAACCAAGAAAATGCGTGCATTCAAAGGATTGTTACTCAGTAGCATCTACTGACCATCCGTCACATACAGAAATGAAAGCCATTGCGTCAAAAAAAAAGTACACGAAATATGTTTCGCTGAATTGCTCCGATTTGATCCGGCCAACCGCTCGTTGACCACATAAATTCACAATTTTATTCTGAACTTAGGTTCTTTTTTCGTCGACCGCTTTGAACTAGTTTTGTACGTGAAATATAATAAAATTTTGATTTGCGGTCGATTGTTTTGGAAGCTCGGAATCTCTATAGAGTGGAGATTCTGTACCTTTCAGCGAATCGTTTGAGCAATGCCACGGTCCTCGGAACAAAACGGTTCTCTGATTCTGTATCACTACATTTCTGACCACAATCAAAAATGAGAAAATATGTTCGGAATGGAACGAGAGTTTTGATGCCACTTGAAATATATCATTTGAACATATTTTATCCATTTGCAGCTTTCAAGTACCAAGAAGCTACAGCCAAGGAAGATCTGTTGAAAGTTGTGAACAGTCGTAATTCGAAAATCTTACACATTCACTCACATCCAATCGGGTTTCGGCTAATGGTTTCAGTCCAATTAAAAACATTTGAACGAGGAAACGACTTAGTTTTGTTTCCGCTTCCGAAAATTTCTTTCTCTATATTTAATTAAATTTACAAGTGCGTCGGCAAATTTGAGAGTGGAGAATGCTTTTGAGTGAATTCCACCCGGAGTAAATAAAGTTGACCATTGCGAAAGTATTCGAGAAATAAAAACAATTTTAGAAATTGCTTATACTCAGCCACATTTTTCGGAAAAAAGGCGAAAGAATCCATTTTCATTTGCTACACAATATAAATGTGGTGCTCGCAATGAGTTTTCCCAAATAGAATGTGTGTGTTTTTGTGAGATTCAAGCTTTTTTAAATGCTCATTTGTTTGATGCAATACTCTTGTATAAGCAAGATAATAAAAAATTATTACGCTGTTGTACGAAAAGCTGTGTAAGCGAAAAGCCTCCACTAGACTGACTCTCTTACACACAGACAGAGAAAAAGAGAGAGATAAAGTAATAGAGTCAAAGCGACAAGAAACGACGGCAAATGGTTATGCTAAGTAAATGTAAAGCGATACAAATTATGTGAAATCGACCCCAAAAAATATTTTGTTTAGCAAACGCATAGAAAAAGGTTCGGGCTCAACTAAGCGCGCGAACAGAACCATGTTGGTTGCAACATGGGGACGATGTAGGTGAAAGGAAAAAAACAGAGAATCTATATGATGATAATGATACAGTAACAACGCAAACAATATGAGCCGAAATTAAAGCAATCGCATTTCGCTTCGAAAAAGTTTCGAAGAAACTGTTGGTGTGATGGAGTGTGTCAAAGGAAATATTTCGAAACCGATTTGTGTTTTGTGGAAGGCATACAATTTGCTCTGTGTCTCTGTTTGAAATCAACTGACGAATGTAGGTTTTATGCCAAAAAACAGAGCAAATTTCGCGTGAATTTTTCCGTCGCTGTCGTGATGGGATGCAAGCGTTCAAAAACTTTCCGAAAATTCTCAACATTTTATAGAAACATTGTTGCTACAGCAAATAGAAGGTAGCTTCATTTCATCGCATGTCGAGTGCGTTTCAACAGTAACAGAAAAGTACGGGAAGACTCGGAAATTGTTTTGTCATTTTAAAGAAGCAAAAAAAACCGAGTAAATATAAAAACGACAATGAAAAATTCAGCACGCAAATTTAAATATTTTTTCGAGAATATGTATTTCGCCACATTTTGGCTTTGTAATGCTGAAAATATGTGACGCTGTCGGCAACCAGCCTCGCTATTTCATTGAATTTGTACAATGATCATTATATTTGTGTGTGGCAAATGCATGAACGTACACATTTCGTCACGTTCATGGAAAAAACCGAAATAGAATCGAATAGAAGCATTTTGGGAAATAGTATTAACATGCGTAATGTTTGGAATGAACATGCCAGCTTTGGCATTTCCATGAAAATTTATCGCTTTTATTATTCCCTATTTTTAGAATTATTTCGTATGTGTTTCAGAGGATTAGAGGATATCAATGAGTGGCATGGGATTAGACTTAAATATAGGTGGCGGAGCTTGTGTCTGTCGAAAGGGAAAACAATTTGCATCGGTAAAACATGTGTTTTCCTCTCGAGCGAGTTCCAAATAGTTGACTTTTATAGGTAAAGATGAGTCTTTTGTTTGAACGAGTCCTTTACTTGAATGAGCCTTTTCATACGACGCAATCGTTGGCTTGAATTAAAACAAAAGGTTTTTTGTATGAAAATGCAAGGGAAGCACAGTCGATTAATCGAGCCTTTTTCGTTTATCATATTGACAATTCAAATTAACATAAGATCTTCCAACTTATTTTTCGGGTACGTTCCCATTTAAGCCTAGAATGATCTTTTATTTCTGTCGTCCTTTGTTTGTCGCTTGCGTTGCGAGCATGATTTGCTTCGTTGTTATTTTCTTCCAGATGTCCTTATAAAAAAGTTAATCCTTACGGTTGATTTGAACGAACGAAATCGACTTTCTTCAACAGCCTATTTTCAAAGACCCTTATATTCACCATGAAATTACTGCCAAGATAATATCTTAGTACGTTGCGTTAATTTTTCGAAATGCTTTTATCTCGCAGCATGACTGTTCTAGTTTTGCACAACTCGCATTTTTTTATAAACCACCGGAAATAAAATTGGCACAAAAGTAATGCAGGCAACTGCCGGGTGTACGAAGATGATGGTGCCGGGGGAACGAGGGAGGTGGGGGCATGACAAAAACGAAATGAAGCGATGCCAAAACGGCGAGGCTGTGTGTGTTAAAAGTTGATAAAAATGGTATTCCATAGCGTTTGTGATGCTGCATTAAAAGCACTAGTGTCCCGGTTTCGTGCATCTGCAAAGGCGATTTTTTATGTTCTGAATGATACAGTTCTCCATTGATTCCGTTTTCTTGTCGCATTTTAGCGACTCATGACTATATTGCTTATCCTAAATTGGCTTATTAACAACAATTGCAATAGGCACGTATTCTCTTACATCGACCTGACACGATTTTAATGGAACGCACACCAACATTCGACTAAAATCTATGGAATGCTGGTTTTTATGCTGCGCAAACAAAAGAATCGGCGCTAAGATACCAGAATTGTCATACCTATTACCGTCGAAATGAAGTTTTTTGTGTGGCATTGTTGAATTATTGGCTGATAATGGTAAAACACATATAAAATGAACAAAGTTGGAAGCGAAAAACGGAGTAACACGATTTTTATTGGATGTTCCGTTGGTTGTATTTTATTGTGGTCGGAATCATGCACGGAATGCCACCTTTAGGAATGGCGTCATCAAAAATGATGTATAAGATTTTATGAGACGATAGGTGACACATTTTACTCGAAGCATCGATTACTTTTGCCCTGGCACATCTTGATGTTTATTCAAATGGTGGAAAAAGCATTCCGACATACAATCAATAAAATCGGGGTGTGCGAATGGGAGACTGGCAAACACATTGTCAAATATTTGTAACATAAAATGTGTCAGAAACATATTTTCATGGGCATCATTTTATAATGTTGTTCCTTCTTTCTTTACCTCTAGCTTTTCTTTTCGTTGTTGCTCAACCATTTCCACATATAGACAAGCATTTATTTGTTGTTTTCATCTCACGGTTTTTGGTTTTTTCCCACCAACTAAAGCCAGTTGCTACTGACAGCCGGGTTGTTTTTAATATCAAGACAACATCGATTTTCTGTATTGGATTCGTGTAGACAAAGGGTGGGCAAAGCAACATAAAAAGACATCGGTCGATGCATGCAAAAATTATAATAATAGAGAGATATCACCATTCTGGCATTTATTCAATAGTCTAAAGGTGCTTTTCGGTGTCAATTCTCAGCAGAATAGAGCCAAACAATGAAGAGAGCCGAAATTGTGTTCGAGGGAAGCGATTAGTCACACTTGAATGACTCTGATTCTCTTGCGCATACGTTTTAGGCTCCGTCTGACTCTGACCATTTTCGAATGTAATGTAAATACGTCAATTTATGCCATTTCGCCCCAAATGATAATAATAATGCGATAACGCACATGCTATTTTGATAAAATCTCATATAAAATAAATCGCATCGCACATGAAACATCAACTCATACGGAGCCAAATGACTGTATGTATGTGTGTGTATGTGCGACTTGCTCTGTCGTATGCCGACTGGCGGCAGCAATTAATTTTGTGTGTGTTCGGAGTTTACACTGCCACCGATTTAGATTACTGTCATTTTTCATGTTTGCATTCCATCCCCATGCATTAATGCTGCTGTATTGTGTGAATTGCTGTGTTTTGCCCGTAAGCATATTTCATGTAATGGTGCCACTGCAAAAGTCGTCAAAACGCTCGTCGTCGAACCAGATCCGTATAAATGGCACTTTTGATGTTTTAATTATTTTAAGAGGATATTTTCATTCCATTGTGTGTTCATTTTCATCAAATTAGCAGCAAACCTAAGCAAAGACTGCCTAATTGCGTGCAACTTCCGCTTAAGAACTAAGCAAAAAAACGAATATGAATCGCTTTGTGAGAGTGTGAATAATGGGAGTAATTAAGTTGTGATGTATTTATGAGGTTAGGACGGTTGACGTTCAGTTCTACATTGACGCCACTTCAAAATGGCACTAATTGTAATTTGATTTTTAGAATGAACATGAAAAAAAAAAAAAAAAAAAATCAATCGATAAAATACATCTTGACCGATTCAAATCGGTTTGAATTCAATTTAACTCAATTGATTTTCGTTTGGATAATTGATTTCAAATCGAATGGTTTCAAAGGATCATATACGTTTGTTACAAGGGATATAAATCACTGTAATTTTTCAAGTGATTTCATTACACCGTCAAATATTGAAGATTCTGTCCGGTTCAAGATTGTTCTGTGCACTTTAATTAATGTCAGGAGCGTCCCATGTGCGAGAGCGTAGCCGAAAAAAGGAATCAAGCCAATTTAAATCAGTAAGAAAATGGGAATCGAGTAAAGAAATCGAAAGCTCGATAAAAATATCAATTTGAGGAGAGATTTTCCCAAGGAACTCCTTGTTTTTTATGTTAAACACCATAAATTTTCACCGAAAACGACTCACAGCCATAACAGCGAGAAGAATAAGAAGAGAGAGGGAGAGCGTAAGAGAGCGGTGCGGCAAAAGGACGGAACAAAACCAGTCCAAATTCTAATTTAAAAGTACAGTTAAGAAGCCAAAGATCAAAAACTCTAAATCGAAAATGAATGTAACGAATTTCCGAATTTACCGCACAAGGATTTCTGTCATACCATTTGCCTTGCACACAACTACTACGTTTTCAACTGTCTGTGTGGTTTTTTCGCATTTACTACACTCTCGGCTCTCATTTCTCTTAGCACATTCGACTTTATCTTTCTTTACAGCACAATTCTCGCATGCAGACTTTTCATTTTCCATTTTCATTTCACAAGTAATCTCGGCAAACAGAGATGATGGGAAAAGGAAAAGAGAGGAAAAGAGAAAAAAACCAAAGCGAGTGAAAAAGAATGAGTGCAAGAAAGTGTGAACTTCTCAATTTCCACAAAGTAAAACGTTTCGTGCAACAGCAGATTTTCGCACGACGATGAATTTTCTAATTTGTGCTATCGTATAGCAGAACCGGCTTAAGCTATTGATCGCATCGCACCATCCTGAGACTATTAAATAAATAGAAAAATGTCAACTTGTGTGCACTGCATATATCCTCGGTGTCGTTCACCGAATCAACGTACTCTAATCCATAGCCACAAATGAAAAAAATTGTAATTGCCACAAAAAGCAACAGCATTTACTGCGTAACGGGATTCATTCGTTAAAATCAACACAACGTTTGCCATGGCATGCGAGTTTTTTTCGCTTCCAAGTCTGATGTTTGTCTTTTTCGGGGGGAAAAATGGTTGTTTTTGTTTAAATTTTGTCATTTATTTATTTACGTTGGTTTGGTTCCCATCCGAATTCCAATTTGCCAAAAGTTGTTGCGTAACAGGAATTTTGTGTATTTTTTGTCAAGAAAAAATTCTAAAAGATGCAAACAGCGAATAAAAAGTGAAAAGCATACATAAATTTCGGTGAAAACTGCAGCTAAACGGATATGAGATGTTTTTTATACGGAAAAATTGCGAGCGACGGAAGAAAGGATGCAAGCATATGACAAGTTGAAATGGAGATGTCGATATGAAACATGAAAAACAAAACTTTTCAAAGTTTCAGTCAGCAAATATTCCACGTTGAATTCAATACGTACTGAAATATATTATATTGAATTGTTCCATCCATGCAAAATGTATCGTACTTGGCGAGAAAAGTTTCAAAATGTATTGTTGCCCGTTGAATAGCAGTTTTGTTGCGTTTTGTGAACATATTTACTTTTGCATTGAAAAACCTATTCTATCGACGAATATTTTGCTAGGATTAATAATAGTTTGGAGATGCCGGCGCCAACTCAACAAGACAATTGCACTTTTTTCAAAGTTTTATTTGTATCAAAATTCTTATAAGTTTGTGATTGATGTTTTGTCCTCCACATAAATTATCCTTTGGACATGATTTTCCGGGCATGGAAATAAGCTGCATGACTTGAGTTTTGTATTGAATGCCACATATTGTCATATTTCGTATTGAATTATAAATTCCATTGGGGAATCGATGACAAAAATAACCAGGTTTCATTCAGAAACATCCAAATCTTTTTTGTATGGATATCATTACACTTTCGACATTTTCCGTAACAATAACTGACATCTCAAAGCGAATGAATTGCGAGCGAGCAGGGCAAGAAAAGGGTTACATATGAAAAAAAACCATGCGATACATGTGCGGATTGTTGATCCTGCGTTGTCGTTCCACATCTCGAATACGCAAATGTGATTTGAAATTGCTTTGAAATAGCTTTGGTATAAATAGGAGGCAGGAAAAGGAAATCGATGCACATAAAAAAGCAATACAATTTTGTGCTCGTGTTAAGTTTGGTTTGTTCGGCTGCTTTTTTTTTTATTGAAATTCAAATGCAAGTCATGTGCGTATATGCAGAAAATGTCTTTCTGAATTGTCACATGACCCCCGTTTGATTTTTCGCATTGACAATCGGTAGATGCCTACACAATTCGGGACCGATTGGGTAATTTCGATAGAAGAAATACTCTTTTGGCCGCCTCCAAACAAAAATTTATCTGTTATTTCTAAACGAAGTAATTTCGATTCCGTCTGAACATTAATAACGTATGATAGCATTCATTTTGCTTCAGGTTGAAAAATTTCCGAGCGCTGATGTAATCGAAATACTTCAAAATGTCAAATATGAAAATGCATGTTGCGAAGCCGATGGTCCGCACCATAAAGTAAATCGAATTCGATTATACCGTCATCGAGTGAAGATTTGGCAGTTATGCCTTGTGGCTCCACCAGGGAGCCAGCTCCTTTAAGGCCGATAGTTCAGCTGTTTAGTGTTCATTGAGCTGGCTCCTGGCTTCGTAAATACAAACATAAATAAACACACAACGTTCTACTCTGACGTTTGACTGAATTACGTATGATTCAGAATGGGTTATGTATTTTCATGTTCACTGAGCCAGCTCAATAACAGTTGAGCTCTCAGCCTTCGAGGAGCCTGCTCCCAGGCGGAGCCACAATTCATGACTGAGATTTGGACTTTCCCGTAAAAAATGGCATCAAATCGAGAAAGTTCACAGCCTAAACAGAATGTTGGCATTCAGATAAACCGTATGTCAAAAATCGCATCACGGTTAATGCTCTCGTTCTCCATACGAGCACACACACTGCACACTTTTCTGTCAAAAGTAGTGGGCTTCTCTTACAAAAAATACATTTGTAAGGAATCCATACAATTTTGAATAATATGTGAGGTTTTCATCTAAAATGTATGCATAAATAATTTGAATATCTGACAAAAAATAATACACTTTTTTTGAGTTTTACTCAGATACGTTTTTCAGAAGCAATGCTGAGAGTTTGATTCCACAACTGATCTAAGAAAAAGCGAATCGAAAACCAATTCAATGCTCAATGAATGATTTTAAACATTTTAGCGAAATTATCCAAATGAAATTTACATAAAAACAAGTTATTGAATTGTTTATGTAAATAGAATGACTCAGATACATAAAATAGATATAGACTTTCATAAAAATTATCTACTCTTAATTTGTTTAAATCTAAGCTTAGCTACAGTCGAATCATCAATTTTTCCCTTGGTATTAGACAATCTTCATGCTTGAGCGATGTCGCAGTCGCGCGAAATTTATACGTATAACGAGAAAACCTTACAAATTATTTAATCGAACGATTTTACAGGAGAACCTTTTGAACTATTTAATAATTGTATGGATGGGAATCAACATATGAATTTTCTGTAAAAAAACTATATTCTTTTGGACAGATAAGTTTTCAGTGTGCTTGAAAATAATGGTTATTTCAAAGATTGAATATAAATTAGCTAAAACCATTGCACTCATAGTCAATTCATGGAAAAATGATTACCATACTCCCAAACATTCACTAGTTGCTTGTCAATAGCACAAATTTCGGTTGGATTGCTGCTGCAAGGCAAAAAAGGCAGCAGTACAGTTTCAGGCAAGCCACATGTCGGATATGAATTTTATTGCACATTTGAATATTTAATGATTGACATTGATAACGCTCATAACGGCTGTCGTTGGATCCAAGGCTTTTGGTCTCCGGTTTTGCACCTTTTTTACGTGACTTTGTCGACTCTTGTACCGAGACTGAGTTGAAAGACTTCAATGGAATGTGATGGAATGCCTTTCACTGCGAAATCAGCGAAAATTCTTTGATTCGATAAAAACCGATTCATAAAATATCGAACAAACTTCACAAAAAGCTTTGAATTCCACTTGAACTTTGATTTCAGAAAGTAGTTTTCATGTGGTTTTCAATTGATCAAAAGTTCATAGATTGGCATATGATTGCCATCCAGAAATGATTATTATGTGATGATGGAAGCGAAAATAAAAAAAATGGCCATACATATTTTCGAAAAGTACTTCATGACTTTTTGTTGGATGAGCGAAAATTTCCCCGGGAATTCGCTAGCCAACACCAAAAAAACTTATACTTTTTTCTAATTTCCCTTTCGATACTTCCGCTTGACTCAACTATAAACTCCAACTACTCAATTGTTGGAAGTTTGTGGAAGCGTTTTTAGTGCATTTTTCAAAACCCATTCAATCACATGATGTAGAAAATTTATTGCATTAAAAGAAGGGCGGCTGCAGCTCTCGGCCACAAATAATGATGCAGACAATTGATTTTTCCTGCCCTCGTCGTACTCTTTATTCTCGCTCTCTGTCGATGGGCGAACGTATAGTTTCCGTGCGTAATTTTCCGGACCACAAATGAGTATTACTACAAATGAATAAATTCCGCTGACCCACAGTAAAACTACCATAAATGCTGGTTACAGCGAAACGTGCTAGGAGCTATTCATATCGAATGTTTGGTCAGAGAAAAAAATTGATGTGTACGCAAAAGAATAGCAATCATTCCATCTGAAATAGTTATTGCTGTTAACATTCGAATGCACAACAAGCACCCATCATCAATTTCTGTCAGTGGCCCATACAAGCTTCTTGAAATTCAATTTTTTCACATAATGTCCGTTTTATTTATTTCGTTACAGCATCAACTGACGACATTGGGCATTCCAGCTTTTTATTCAACGGAGAACGTTGACTACAAATTCTTACCAGAGAATTGAATTGTGCTTGTCAATCGATGATTTGGAACTACACTTAGTAACAAATGAATATTTTTCCTCAAACTTAAATCGTGCTCTGATATTTGGATAGGATTCTTTTGGCATTGATCAATAGTGATCAAATCAAGATAAGATATCCCGGGGCTCGGATCTCACCAATATAGAGCATTTTAATGTGAATGACTCAGAGAGAATCGATGTTTTATCATCTAAACTGAATCTGAAGAATCAACAAATTGTTAATAAAGCGCCTTAGAAGATATATGAACGGGCGAAAATGAAAACCAACCTCTAACTATTGTGAAAATCAAAATGAGGATTAATATGAAACAAGAAAAAAAGTGAGCATTAAAAATGGGACTCAGATTTTTTTTTCGGTTGTCTCATTTTTCGCGTCTCATTTTAATTCTCACAATAGTTGGATGTCTGTTTTCATCCTCACCCATTCAAATCTATTCAATCATAAATTTCTAGAACCCTACGGTTACTGCTAGGGAATGCCAACTTTGTGAGCATTATTTTTTCGAAATGGCACAAATCCAGGTTAGCAGTGGATCTGTGCCATGTTTTGCGAGTTTTTTGGGATTCGCATGCACACAGAAGTTCTTAGGAAATCAATGTGACATTTTCAACTGAACAAAAAATATCTTAATTTTTTTGAATCATCTGCAAAATATACGCATGTTTTCAAAATATCCGTACAATATGTGCATATCCCATCATACATTTTTATGTTGGCTACATTAACATAATAATCTATTAAATTTATTTGTGCTTTTTATATGCCCGCGTACAACATAAATTCACCGCAATTTAACTTTGGCATATACATGGCCGAAAGTCAAATTGAAATATTTCAATGGGATTTCTAGAACTATCCGTTCAAAATGTTGTATCCACGTGGGATGCACAGTGCGGATTTAAGCGTTAATTTTTCAGCAGAGCCACCCGAGATTTTATATAATTTAGGCTTAGCTTAACACACAGAGGCCTGATGACAGGCCAATACAGATGCACAGCACAAACGCTGTGCTCTCATTGGTCGTTCAAAGTGGCTTGCCTATGTATATGTGGTCAGCCATGATTTTCAACATTGAACTAAACATGCATAAACCTGATAATTATTGAAATGTTGGAAATGTTCAAGAGTTTCATATACAAAGCCGGAGATGGCACGCTTAGTTGGCTTTCACAATGCTCCAGCATAGAAAGTATACAAAAGAAATTTTCCATGTGGTTGTATTTGATTCAGGGGGTGGATTACTTTTTTTGGAACTAAATTAATTGTAGGCAAATCAATAATAATAATGCACAATATCAAATATTTCTAGTAATTTGAAATAAATCCTTCATCTTTTGTCTCTCTTGAGCATTTCTCTAAACATTTCGCACACATATCTCGTCTTCTACACATTTCGCATACTACGCTTTCTATATATCTCTCAATGTGTCTCTCTCTTTTGTTCACATCATTTTAATATGCAACGCTCAGTTTGTCAAAGAGAGAGTATGTTGAGACACGTTGCGTGACAGATAGAGAGCGTGGCATTTGAAATGTTGAGAGAAATGTGTGAAATGTGTGAATTCAAGAAACTGTGGTATGAATTATTTCTAATTATATTTCATACTTGCAATTATTTGTAGTTATACATTATCATCAACAATTTGCCTAGAAGTAATTTATTTTCGAAATTGGTAATCCACCCTTCGATCTGATTGGACAGAAATATCAATTTCAAAAATCAAAAATCAATACCTACATTTTGAATATAAAAACTTACATACAGCATATAATGCTGAATATTCGACTAAAAATTTTCCATTCAATCATATTAGTCAAAAATGTATGAGCTGTTCGTACGTAAAGAAAATAAATTTCAAGGTTTTGAATTTGTTTACCATTCTCGGTACTTCTGCGCAATCCGTAAATTATGCATATATAATTTGCGACTAAAAATACATCAAATGAGTTATCAAATTAAAAACAAAAATATGACTTAGACTCACAGCTAGAATTATTCACACATTTTAATTTATGTGCAAAACAACATGTTGTTATCGAGTGCTCATGCACAAACATTGTGACTATTTTGGTTCTGCTTAGGCTTACTCTAAGTGTTCCCTTTCAAAATTAGGCAAATCATTTTTATAACCAAAAAAAATAGCTTCTTTATAGTACATGAGCACACAGCAAAATATATTCATTCTTTAGGCGGCCCGTTGTCTTATACACGGAATGACACCAATGTGTGTCTTAACCGTAAGATAAAGCGATATTCTTCCATTTATTTAGCTCTTTGTTCATCTGAGATGCGGACACTCATGGCATTTAAAATGTGCGCAACATTCGATTTTGATTCCTTTGGTTCATCTCATTCGTGCGCATTTGTTTTAGTGATCTTTTGGCATGACATTGCATTTAATTCTCTGCAGAGAATATTCACGCATAGCGATTCAACGAATAATTGAACGAATAAGCTTGATACGTAGTGGTTATGAATATACATACATTTGAACATTTCCAACAATTCAATAATTATTAATTGTATGCATGTTTTTTTATTGAAAATCTTTTGATCGGAATTGTGAAATGATTTTTAAAATTGAAAAATGAAATGCATAAACGAACGTTTACAAACGTATTGAAAATGTTATGTTTTAGTTATATGCAAATATTTGCTGTTAACATGTTTTAACGTGGTTCGTACGCGATATTGAACCAGATATATTAAAGATTCAAGCCCCTCGAAGTTATCCTAGGGGCAAATAACTTAACAAAATGATCGCAAATGGGTAAAAATGCGTAAAACTGCCAGCAAATGCCGACAGACGCCACATGCATATTTGCCACTGTCATTGACGAATGAGACGGAACACGAGAACAACAACAGTAACACTGCGAAACGCTTGCAAATACTTGCAAATGGAATCAAATACGCAAATAGTTATTTTAACTCGTTGGCGATTTTCAGAAAATGTTGAATTCAAAAAGAGCATTTATATAGCAAAAAATCTGCGATTCAAACAATATTATACACATATGTATAAGTATCTAATAAAGATTATTTGTTCAATATAGAAGGTGAGTACTTGGAGTGGGCTTAACAGAGCTTAAATAGACACAATGTGTGTATGAACATTTCACAAAAACATGTTGTTTTGCACATAAATTAAAATGTGTGAATAATTCCAGCTGTGGGTCTAACGTCATATTTTTTTTTTAAAAAAATGTTATAACTCATTTGATGTATTTTTAGTCGAATATAATATATGCATAATTTATGAACTACGTAGAAGTATTGGGTATGGTAAAAAATATACAAAACCAGGGAATACATTTTCAATGCGTAGATATCAGTGTTGTGAAATAAGCCGGACAATTATCCAAAAATGCATAGGCAAGCGTATGCCACAACAATTGTCCGCACCAATACTTATACACACATAGTTGAGGTTCTATGCTTTGTGCGGTCATTTGTCGTTCTTTTCGAATGTATGAGTGACAGCTACACAAGCGGCCTATGATCGGCTTACGCTTTTTTTCAGCGTAAGCAGGCCTATGAACTACAAATGCCTATGATTACCAAGACTGGTACATATTTTAAACTATTTTAAAGCTTTCACAGCCTATCAGACTCATGTGACGTACGCGCTACCAATATTTATGATATTAATTGTTGGCCTACGCATTTAGGCTGGCAAATGGACTATGATGAACAACTAAACGTAGGAAATTTAAGTGCGTCATTTTTGTACTTTTTTATCAAAAAGTACCAATATTCTATCAGTTAGAACGAAATTTTTTAATGATTTATTGTAGTACTTAAATTTAGAACGAGCAGTGCCAATAGGTTCTATTTTAAATATTCACGATAGAATATTGGAGCTTCTTGATGAAGAAGTACTGAAATGTCTAATTTAAGGTATGTGACGTTGTGAGCAATTGTCTAAGACTGCAAGTAAGTGCATGTTACGTTAATCCGTTATTTGTTAAATACGGTAGATGCGTCAGCGGCTGAACTTATATCTGGACAAGATAATGAGATTTGCCCAGATGCTTTGTAAATTTAGTGCAAAAGTTCGTTTTACATATATAAGACGATCAATTTGAGATACGAATTCAAGAACATTTGTTTTTTATGGAATAATATATGAACATTAGAATTAAGAATGCGAGCATGCTCAATGCAAATTTTGTGAATGACATCAGAAGAAAAATAACCAATTCAAGGAATGTAGAAAAAACATTTTTGTTCTATAATTCTTCCAATATAAGTAAGGGCAGATTCTGCACCATTCATAGCGTTATTCAATTTATCATCTGAGCAATATCTTGGTTTTTGATTTGAATTCGGCCTGAAATTCTTATCAAATTTGCTGTTATCAATACGCCAAGTAAGTGGAAGTTTTTTTCCCTCTTTATCCATTGTTGTTCATTTTTGTTCATTGACTTAAATTTTAATCAATTCCCTAGTGGAAACAATTTTGCTACGCTAATTTAGTTATTAATATATACGCTAATTAAGTTATAATATCCCGTGCGAAAATTAAGTGACTGACTGACTGACTGACTATGTTGATTTTGTATGAAAACCAATCAAAGTTAGCCGACTGTCCCAAATTAGGCAACTAAAGACGATTGCAGTTAACTGCTTACATGTTAAATGAAGTCAACTTTAATCGATTAACAAGTACTTTTTGCACTGAAAAAAGTCAATCATAGTCAGCCAACTATGTCCCAAATTAGCCAGTCACTTTATTTTCACATGGGATATATATATATATTAGGAGAACAAATTGAAAACCGCGCATTTTTTTCAAAATTTCGATCTTTATTATGGGAAAATGGTTACAAATTGATTATTCAAAGTATTGTCCATCGCTAGCCACAACTTTTTCCCATCTTTCTGGCAAATTACGGATTCCGCGTCGAAAGGAATCTGTGCTTTTTTCGGCTATCCATGAATCGACCCATTTTTTGCATTCCTCGTAAGAATGGAAATGCTGTTCAGCCAGGCCATGTGTCATTGATCGGAAGAGGTGGTAATCGGAAGGGGCAATGTCTGGGCTATACGGCGGGTGGGGTAGGACTTCCCATCGAAGCGTTTCCAAGTAGGTTTTAACGACCTGAGCAACAAGTGGCCGAGCGTTGTCATGTTGCAAAATAACTTTATCGTGTCTTGCGACCGTTTCCGACCGTTTTTCCTTCAGTGCTCGGCTCAACGAATTGAGTTCGGTACAATGCTCCTGTGATGGTTTCGTTTGGTTTCAACAACTCATAATAGATCACGCCGAGCTGATCCCACCAAATACACAGCATTAGCTTCGAGCCATGAATGTTCGGCTTTGGCGTCGATGTTGATGCGTGGCCGGGGTAACCTGGGGTAACCATACGATTTTTTTCGCTTCGGATTATCGTAATGAATCCACTTTTCATCACCAGTCACAATACGATGCAAAAAACCCTTCCGTTTTTGCCTTTGAAGCAGCTGTTCACAAGTGAAAAAACGGCGTTCGATGTCTCTCGGCTTCAATTCGTATGGCACCCAATTTCCTTGCTTTTGAACCATTCCCATGGCTTTTAAACGATAGGAGATGGATTGTTGTGTCACTCCCAATGATTTTGCAAGTTTTTCTTGCGTTTGACACGAGTCTTCATCGAGTAATGCTTCCAACTCCTCGTCTTCAAACTTTTTCACTTGGCCTGGACGCTCTTTGTCTTCCACATCAAAATCACCACTTTTGAACCGCGCAAACCACTCCTGGCACGTTCTAATCGACGGAGCATATTCTGGATATGCTTCGCATAACAAACGATGACTCTCGGAAGCATTTTTCTTCAGATTAAACCAATAAAGTAAAACTTCCCGCAAATGCTGTTTTGTAGGCACGTAGCTCGACATTTTCAACGCAATAATAAACTTGTGTATTCAACTGAATGATAAGTTTGACAGATCGTTTTCAATGTATTTTTTTATCCTCTTTAAGATACAATAGCTGTCAAAGTCAAAATAATGACATCTATGATAGATATGAAGTTAGTAACGAATGCGCGGTTTTCAATTTGTTCTCCCAATATATATATGGGATATATATAAATCCGTCAGTTTTGCTTCAATTTTCGGCTAAAGTTTCAGTTAAATACTAACTTGGCTGACATTTTGAATTTTTTTGTTTTAAAATTGTGCTTATATTAGAAAGATCTGATCATTCGTGAATTGCTTGACGCTAATAAAAGCTAATCGTGAAACAATAATTTTTTTTCACCGTGACTGGCCGGCGCTTAGTTTGGTCATTCATACTCTTTTAACTTGGACAAGTTCTAGAAATTCATCCGCCGATGAGCTTATTGCCTCTTATTACCTCTCATAATTTGCATTGAAGCAATTTTTGTTCTTTCGCGGAAAAAACTAGAAAGAGGCAACATTTTTAATAATATCATTATTATATAATCAATATTGTTTGCTTTATAAGCATATGAACATGTGACGATCTAGAATCCTAGAGGACAGTCACATCACCACAGATGCATACGTGCCACTCTCTGGCAATATGTTTTCTTTTTCTCTCTTTTTCCATACCGTAATGAAGTATTGAGCAAAACATGTATCAGATGGCAGCGCATATAAGATTCCTTTACATTGTCTTCCATGGGTAGGGACTGTCCCTTTCTAGTGTCTACATATAAAACTAGAGTTCTTGGTTATAAGCAGTCATGTAAAACGAAATAAATCGCAACTTGCGAAGCTACCGGGACCCAACTGTCCGTTTAGGACTAATCCTTATATTCGACAGAATTAAATTAAACGTGAAGATTAATCTGATATTCACAGTATTATTGAACTTAATACTTTGTGAAATGTTCACTACCCAAGAAGAAAAATAGAAAAGCAATCATATATCACATTATTTGTGAAAATACGGCTATTTGTGAAAATACGGCTTTTTGTGAAAAACTTAAGGTTAGAGTCGTATTTTGACACTTAATATGATCGACACTTGCCGTTTTTAGTTTTAATCTGTTTAGTTTAGAGATATTCCAAAAATATTGTATGAACGGCCATCTGTACATAAAATTTCGTGAATTTATCCCAATGAACGATGAGAGTTTTGTCACGAGCTTTGCACTAACTTGTTGTTGTTACGGTCATGCTAACTAATGTACAATACTAGCTTATAAATGTCCTTGTTGCAATCAGTCCAAGTAAGACATTCTTTGACAATTCGGACGATCTCCCAATTCTTTATGTTCAGAAATGACATCGAAAGAAAAACAAAGATTAATTTTATTTTGTCATCCATTCTTTTCTTAACAGTACACGCGAATTCAATCAAACAAGAAAATAAAATGATGGGAGCATCAAATATCAAATGGATTGCTTTGGCATTTATAATTGGGTCTTTAAGTACATGCGCCGGTTTGAAGATAGCGGTTATTGGAGCTGGGGCAAGTGGTCTCATTAGCATAAAAAATATACTCGAACAAAAACATACAGTAGTGCTCTACGAACAGTCCGAAGATGTTGGTGGATCGTGGCAGTTCATCGACCCCAAAAAGAAAGCTATTGCATCTATTAGTCCGATGTATGAAGGATTGAGGTACTTACAAGAAATTATTGACATGATCTGACATGGAATTTCACACTATGTACGTGTGTATATACAAATATTTACATATGCAACGCACTACCAGTTGTTTTTCTGTGTGAACGTGCATTTGTAGAGAATTTTGACATTAACCGGGAGGTCAAAATTCGATGCAAAAGTGCGTGCTCATTGAAAATACAAAAGTTGGTGCGGTGCATATTCGAGCGTATGTGTGTGGCTGTCAAAGTATGCACACACACACGAACATTGTGTGAATATTCCAGGTTTTCACATGATCTAAATAGGGGAGAAATATTAATGTGCATTAATTTCAAACAGGACGAATGCTCCCTATGAAGCCATAGAATTTCCAGATTTTAAATATCCTCGGGATACACCAACGTTTCCAACACAAAAGGACGTGTTGAAATACCTTCAATCTTATGCAAAAAAATACAAATTAAAGAAATACATCAAATTCAATCATAGAGTTGATTCAGTTCATTTAGTTGATGGAACGAAGTGGGAAATAATTTCTTGGGATTTGAAGAAAGAGAAAACTAAATCTCAAATATATGATGCTGTTTTCATTTGTACTGGAATCTTTGGTAGGCGAGAGAAACCTGATATTGAAAATGCAGATTTTGTGAGTGAGAATCATATTCACAGTTTCCATTTCCGAAATGCTGAACCATATACAGGTATGTGTTATAAACCTTTTCTTTAGTTTATTTGGTGTTAGAATTCTAGTTGTCAACTAAATACTTCATATCGCCTACTTTTTTTCCTTTTTAATCAACTGGTATTCTAAATCTATGTGTGGTCCATTTTAGTTCATTTTAGAATATACTGTCACTATGCGTGGAAGTCAATATTATAAATGCATTTACTGAACAAATTTGACGCAAATTAAAGTGCATCAGAGTGAAAAATAATTTAACATTGTAATTTATTGATGCACCTAAAAACAGAAAGTGTGAAATTTATTCGGTAAATTCACATTGCAAATTCATTTACAATATTGACATCATCGCATATAGTTTTCTGAGTTTCTTTTGAAAGATTTTTCTCAACAAACCCAAAATAAAACATCGTCTTTTTCCTAACAATACCAAGCACTGGTTCGGATCCAGTTCTATGCTAGCATAGATGAACATAGATGTGCGATACTCATGCATACGGAAGACACGATCTTGCAGTCGTCCCAGCAGCTATTGTATGTGAATATGCGTGCGTCTTCCGTATGCATGAGCATTGTGCACTGCATCATTGTTAATCTATGGAAATGGGCGCGATCCAGTGCTTGAACAAAACTAAATTATTATTCATATTAATATATAGGTTAAATCAACGATGATTATAATGCTGAAAATTTATAGTAAATTCGACATTTTATTCATTTCTTTAGGAAAAACTGTTTTAGTTATTGGAGCTGGATCAAGTGCGAGAGATATAGTACAATTAGTCGCAAAAACTGCAAAAAGGGTAATTTTCAGCCGAAAAAGTGTTCTCTATTCAACGCAAGCAGAACTTGAAGATCTTCAAAAAATATTCGGGAACAATGTCATATTTAAACCCACTGTAAAAAAATTCAAATCTGGGTTATCGGCCGAATTTGGAGATGACACAATTGAAACATTCGATAAGGTGATCTATGCAACAGGTGATTAATGATTTTGCTTTCTATTCAATTTTTCACAATGTAGTCCCTAAATCCAAATAACTCATTTTTTCAGGATATTCACGTTTGTATCCATTTTTGTTCGATGACTCTGGTATTCGTGTTGAAAAAAATTACGTACAACCACTGTACAAGCAAGTTTTGAATATTGAACATCCTACGATGGCTTTTATTGGCGTACCACATCCGTCAATCAATTATATGTATGATTTGCAGGTATACGTTAAATTATTTAAAACTTCCTAAAATTTGTTTTAAAACACAATTTTTCGAAAAACAGGTACGTTTTGCACTAACATTTATAACTGGAGCCAAGACTTTGCCTTCGAAAAGAGAGATGATGATGGATATGCAAGCATATGCTAAATCCCTTCAAGAGAAAAACATCCCACAACACAAATATCATATCGTATGGGATCCCAAAAAGTATATAACCGATCTTGCAAGAACTGCAGGTCTTAAAAATGTTTCAAATGAATTTATGAACCTTGTTCTAAATGTGGTTGATGTTATGAAAAAGTATCCATTCACATTCCGTGAACATTATAAATCCACCAGTTCAAGTTAATATATAATCCAAACCAAGAAAATCGTTGGATAAATTTCAAAACGAAGCACGTGTAATTAAGAATAATGTTGTGATTGCCACTTGTTTTTAACATATAATATTATGTCGTTTTATACGTTACATACAAAAATATTTCAAAAATTAGATTTATCTGGGATAACCACTCCGAATTAATCCGAGTTCTTTCCTGAAATCATATCTTCGAAAATTATTATTAGAAATGCATTTTCAGAAAACAAAAACTATCGAAATTGAAGTTTTACGAAAATAATTTTTTGGAATAGATATTTTTTCAAGATCGAAATACAAAAGAATATCCAAAATTATTTTAATCGAAAAGAATATAAAAATATTTATTATATAAATGTATTTTCTCAAAAAATAAATTCAAATAAAAATCTAGTACGTTAAAATACACTTATGTGCAAAACAACATGTTGTTATCGAGTGCTCATGCACAGAAATTGTGACTATTTTGGTTCTGCTTAGGCCCACTCTAAGTGTTCCCTTTCAAAATTAGGCAAATCATTTTTATAACCAAAAAAAATAGCTTCTTTATAGTACATGAGCACACAGCAAAATATGTTCATTCTTTAGGCGGCCCGTTGTCTTATACACGGAATGACACCAATGTGTGTCTTAACCGTAAGATAAAGCGATATTCTTCCATTTATTTAGCTCTTTGTTCATCTGAGATGCGGACACTCATGGCATTTAAAATGTGCGCAACATTCGATTTTGATTCCTTTGGTTCATCTCATTCGTGCGCATTTGTTTTAGTGATCTTTTGGCATGACATTGCATTTAATTCTCTGCAGAGAATATTCACGCATAGCGATTCAACGAATAATTGAACGAATAAGCTTGATACGTAGTGGTTATGAATATACATACATTTGAACATTTCCAACAATTCAATAATTATTAATTGTATGCATGTTTTTTTATTGAAAATCTTTTGATCGGAATTGTGAAATGATTTTTAAAATTGAAAAATGAAATGCATAAACGAACGTTTACAAACGTATTGAAAATGTTATGTTTTAGTTATATGCAAATATTTGCTGTTAACATGTTTTAACGTGGTTCGTACGCGATATTGAACCAGATATATTAAAGATTCAAGCCCCTCGAAGTTATCCTAGGGGCAAATAACTTAACAAAATGATCGCAAATGGGTAAAAATGCGTAAAACTGCCAGCAAATGCCGACAGACGCCACATGCATATTTGCCACTGTCATTGACGAATGAGACGGAACACGAGAACAACAACAGTAACACTGCGAAACGCTTGCAAATACTTGCAAATGGAATCAAATACGCAAATAGTTATTTTAACTCGTTGGCGATTTTCAGAAAATGTTGAATTCAAAAAGAGCATTTATATAGCAAAAAATCTGCGATTCAAACAATATTATACACATATGTATAAGTATCTAATAAAGATTATTTGTTCAATATAGAAGGTGAGTACTTGGAGTGGGCTTAACAGAGCTTAAATAGACACAATGTGTGTATGAACATTTCACAAAAACATGTTGTTTTGCACATAAATTAAAATGTGTGAATAATTCCAGCTGTGGGTCTAACGTCATATTTTTTTTTTAAAAAAATGTTATAACTCATTTGATGTATTTTTAGTCGAATATAATATATGCATAATTTATGAACTACGTAGAAGTATTGGGTATGGTAAAAAATATACAAAACCAGGGAATACATTTTCAATGCGTAGATATCAGTGTTGTGAAATAAGCCGGACAATTATCCAAAAATGCATAGGCAAGCGTATGCCACAACAATTGTCCGCACCAATACTTATACACACATAGTTGAGGTTCTATGCTTTGTGCGGTCATTTGTCGTTCTTTTCGAATGTATGAGTGACAGCTACACAAGCGGCCTATGATCGGCTTACGCTTTTTTTCAGCGTAAGCAGGCCTATGGACTACAAATGCCTATGATGACCAAGACTGGTAGATATTTTAAACTATTTTAAAGCTTTCACAGCCTAAAAGACTCATGTGACGTGCGCGCTACCAATATTTATGATATTAATTGTTGGCCTACGCATTTAGGCTGGCAAATGGACTATGATGAACAACTAAACGTAGGAACTTTAAGTGCGTCATTTTTGTACTTTTTTATCAAAAAGTACCAATATTCTATCAGTTAGAACGAAATTTTTTAATGATTTATTGTAGTACTTAAATTTAGAACGAGCAGTGCCAATAGGTTCTATTTTAAATATTCACGATAGAATATTGGAGCTTCTTGATGAAGAAGTACTGAAATGTCTAATTTAAGGTATCTGACGTTGTGAGCAATTGTCTAAGACTGCAAGTAAGTGCATGTTACGTTAATCCGTTATTTGTTAAATACGGTAGATGCGTCAGCGGCTGAACTTATATCTGGACAAGATAATGAGATTTGCCCAGATGCTTTGTAAATTTAGTGCAAAAGTTCGTTTTACATATATAAGACGATCAATTTGAGATACGAATTCAAGAACATTTGTTTTTTATGGAATAATATATGAACATTAGAATTAGGAATGCGAGCATTCTCAATGCAAATTTTGTGAATGACATCAGAAGAAAAATAACCAATTCAAGGAATGTAGAAAAAACATTTTTGTTCTATAATTCTTCCAATATAAGTAAGGGCAGATTCTGCACCATTCATAGCGTTATTCAATTTATCATCTGAGCAATATCTTGGTTTTTGAATTGAATTCGGCCTGAAATTCTTATCAAATTTGCTGTTATCAATACGCCAAGTAAGTGGAAGTTTTTTTCCCTCTTTATCCATTGTTGTTCATTTTTGTTCATTGACTTAAATTTTAATCAATTCCCTAGTGGAAACAATTTTGCTACGCTAATTTAGTTATTAATATATACGCTAATTAAGTTATAATATCCCGTGCGAAAATTAAGTGACTGACTGACTAACTGACTATGTTGATTTTGTATGAAAACCAATCAAAGTTAGCCGACTGTCCCAAATTAGGCAACTAAAGACGATTGCAGTTAACTGCTTACATGTTAAATGAAGTCAACTTTAATCGATTAACAAGTACTTTTTGCACTGAAAAAAGTCAATCATAGTCAGCCAACTATGTCCCAAATTAGCCAGTCACTTTATTTTTACATGGGATATATATATATAAATTCGTCAGTTTTGCTTCAATTTTCGGCTAAAGTTTCAGTTAAATACTAACTTGGCTGACATTTTGAATTTTTTTGTTTTAAAATTGTGCTTATATTAGAAAGATCTGATCATTCGTGAATTGCTTGACGCTAATAAAAGCTAATCGTGAAACAATAATTTTTTTTCACCGTGACTGGCCGGCGCTTAGTTTGGTCATTCATACTCTTTTAACTTGGACAAGATCTAGAAATTCATCCGCCGATGAGCTTATTGCCTCTTATTACCTCTCATAATTTGCATTGAAGCAATTTTTGTTCTTTCGCGGAAAAAACTAGAAAGAGGCAACATTTTTAATAATATCATTATTATATAATCAATATTGTTTGCTTTATAAGCATATGAACATGTGACGATCTAGAATCCTAGAGGACAGTCACATCACCACAGATGCATACGTGCCGCTCTCTGGCAATATGTTTTCTTTTTCTCTCTTTTTCCATACCGTAATGAAGTATTGAGCAAAACATGTATCAGATGGCAGCGCATATAAGATTCCTTTACATTGTCTTCCATGGGTAGGGACTGTCCCTTTCTAGTGTCTACATATAAAACTAGAGTTCTTGGTTATAAGCAGTCATGTAAAACGAAATAAATCGCAACTTGCGAAGCTACCGGGACCCAACTGTCCGTTTAGGACTAATCCTTATATTCGACAGAATTAAATTAAACGTGAAGCTTAATCTGATATTCACAGTATTATTGAACTTAATACTTTGTGAAATGTTCACTACCCAAGAAGAAAAATAGAAAAGCAATCATATATCACATTATTTGTGAAAATACGGCTTTTTGTGAAAAACTTAAGGTTAGAGTCGTATTTTGACACTTAATATGATCGACACTTGCCGTTTTTAGTTTTAATCTGTTTAGTTTAGAGATATTCCAAAAATATTGTATGAACGGCCATCTGTACATAAAATTTCGTGAATTTATCCCAATGAACGATGAGAGTTTTGTCACGAGCTTTGCACTAACTTGTTGTTGTTACGGTCATGCTAACTAATGTACAATACTAGCTTATAAATGTCCTTGTTGCAATCAGTCCAAGTAAGACATTCTTTGACAATTCGGACGATCTCCCAATTCTTTATGTTCAGAAATGACATCGAAAGAAAAACAAAGATTAATTTTATTTTGTCATCCATTCTTTTCTTAACAGTACACGCGAAATCAATCAAACAAGAAAATAAAATGATGGGAGCATCAAATATCAAATGGATTGCTTTGGCATTTATAATTGGGTCTTTAAGTACATGCGCCGGTTTGAAGATAGCGGTTATTGGAGCTGGGGCAAGTGGTCTCATTAGCATAAAAAATATACTCGAACAAGAACATACAGTAGTGCTCTACGAACAGTCCGAAGATGTTGGTGGATCGTGGCAGTTCATCGACCCCAAAACGGAAACAGCTTTTGCATCTATTAGTCCGATGTATGAAGGATTGAGGTACTTACAAGAAATTATTGACATGATCTGACATGGAATTTCACACTATGTACGTGTGTATATACAAATATTTACATATGCAACGCACTACCAGTTGTTTTTCTGTGTGAACGTGCATTTGTAGAGAATTTTGACATTAACCGGGAGGTCAAAATTCGATGCAAAAGTGCGTGCTCATTGAAAATACAAAAGTTGGTGCGGTGCATATTCGAGCGTATGTGTGTGGCTGTCAAAGTATGCACACACACACGAACATTGTGTGAATATTCCAGGTTTTCACATGATCTAAATAGGGGAGAAATATTAATGTGCATTAATTTCAAACAGGACGAATGCTCCCTATGAAGCCATAGAATTTCCAGATTTTAAATATCCTCGGGATACACCAACGTTTCCAACACAAAAGGACGTGTTGCAATACCTTCAATCTTATGCAAAAAAATACAAATTAAAGAAATACATCAAATTCAATCATAGAGTTGATTCAGTTCATTTAGTTGATGGAACGAAGTGGGAAATAATTTCTTGGGATTTGAAGAAAGAGAAAACTAAATCTCAAATATATGATGCTGTTTTCATTTGTACTGGAATCTTTGGTAGGCGAGAGAAACCTGATATTGAAAATGCAGATTTTGTGAGTGAGAATCATATTCACAGTTTCCATTTCCGAAATGCTGAACCATATACAGGTATGTGTTATAAACCTTTTCTTTAGTTTATTTGGTGTTAGAATTCTAGTTGTCAACTAAATACTTCATATCGCCTACTTTTTTTCCTTTTTAATCAACTGGTATTCTAAATCTATGTGTGGTCCATTTTAGTTCATTTTAGAATATACTGTCACTATGCGTGGAAGTCAATATTATAAATGCATTTACTGAACAAATTTGACGCAAATTAAAGTGCATCAGAGTGAAAAATAATTTAACATTGTAATTTATTGATGCACCTAAAAACAGAAAGTGTGAAATTTATTCGGTAAATTCACATTGCAAATTCATTTACAATATTGACATCATCGCATATAGTTTTCTGAGTTTCTTTTGAAAGATTTTTCTCAACAAACCCAAAATAAAACATCGTCTTTTTCCTAACAATACCAAGCACTGGTTCGGATCCAGTTCTATGCTAGCATAGATGAACATAGATGTGCGATACTCATGCATACGGAAGACACGATCTTGCAGTCGTCCCAGCAGCTATTGTATGTGAATATGCGTGCGTCTTCCGTATGCATGAGCATTGTGCACTGCATCATTGTTAATCTATGGAAATGGGCGCGATCCAGTGCTTGAACAAAACTAAATTATTATTCATATTAATATATAGGTTAAATCAACGATGATTATAATGCTGAAAATTTATAGTAAATTCGACATTTTATTCATTTCTTTAGGAAAAACTGTTTTAGTTATTGGAGCTGGATCAAGTGCGAGAGATATAGTACAATTAGTCGCAAAAACTGCAAAAAGGGTAATTTTCAGCCGAAAAAGTGTTCTCTATTCAACGCAAGCAGAACTTGAAGATCTTCAAAAAATATTCGGGAACAATGTCATATTTAAACCCGCTGTAAAAAAATTCAAATCTGGGTTATCGGCCGAATTTGGAGATGACACAATTGAAACATTCGATAAGGTGATCTATGCAACAGGTGATTAATGATTTTGCTTTCTATTCAATTTTTCACAATGTAGTCCCTAAATCCAAATAACTCATTTTTTCAGGATATTCACGTTTGTATCCATTTTTGTTCGATGACTCTGGTATTCGTGTTGAAAAAAATTACGTACAACCACTGTACAAGCAAGTTTTGAATATTGAACATCCTACGATGGCTTTTATTGGCGTACCACATCCGTCAATCAATTATATGTATGATTTGCAGGTATACGTTAAATTATTTAAAACTTCCTAAAATTTGTTTTAAAACACAATTTTTCGAAAAACAGGTACGTTTTGCACTAACATTTATAACTAGAGCCAAGACTTTGCCCACGAAAAGACAGATGATGAAGGATATGAATGCATATGCTAAATCCCTTCAAGAGAAAAACATCCCACAACACAAATATCATATCGTATGGGATCCCAAAAAGTATATAACCGATCTTGCGACAACTGCAGGTCTTGAAAATGTTTCAGATGAATTTATGAACCTTGTTCTAAATGTGGTTGATGTTATGAAAAAGTATCCATTCACATTCCGTGAACATTATGAATCCACCAGTTCAAGTTAATATATTCAATCCAAACCAAGAAAATCGTTGGATAAATTTCAAAACGAAGCACGTGTAATTAAGAAAAATGTTGTGATTTCCACTTGTTTTTAACATATAATATTATGTCGTTTTATACGTTACATACAAAAATATTTCAAAAATTAGATTTATCTGGGATAACCACTCCGAATTAATCCGAGTTCTTTCCTGAAATCATATCTTCGAAAATTATTATTAGAAATGCATTTTCAGAAAACAAAAACTATCGAAATTGAAGTTTTACGAAAATAATTTTTTGGAATAGATATTTTTTCAAGATCGAAATACAAAAGAATATCCAAAATTATTTTAATCGAAAAGAATATAAAAATATTTATTATATGAATTTATTTTCTCAAAAAATAAATTCCAATAAAAATCTGGAACATTAAAATACACTTCGTTTTTTTTCTTAGTTATTGAAAATAAGACATTTTTAATGCGTGATACATCTATCACTGCGATATTAACACATTGAAAATAATGAAGACATACTCAGGTAAAGCCGGTAAATACAGACAAAATTGAATGTGGAAGCATTCTGTGTAGCAAAATCTAACGGATGTTGGATGGTACATTCTCTACGAACTGTGTAACTTTTTATTAGTTTAAGCTAGTAAATATACACAATCCATTGCGAACAATTTTCTAAATTCACGATTATCATTAGCTGCGACACAATTCAAAACACAGATTTTAGCTGAAACGCCAATTATTTTATATTATTATCTGCCCTTTAGCATTTATATTGTTATTTCCATTGAAAAATTGGATTCTGCAATCAATTCGTGAATACAATATCTCCCGAATCAAACTTTAAAAAAAAAAACTACCTCGGATTCATCTGCAGTTGGACAATCTATTGGTTATATAGGGTGGGCCATATAAAATTTGCATTTTGACATTTAAATTTTGACATTTGAGACATTTTGACATTTGAACTGTCATTCTCTAAATAAAAAAATTAGTCAAAATGCAAACGTTAGATGGCCCACCCTGTATTTTGTATTCTATTTTTGCACTTTGCTCGGCTCCGAAAACATCTGCTTGGTTCTTTCTTATTGTATTTCAAATGTAAATTTTCTGTTTCTTCATGATCAATTTCCGCCGTTACTTTGAATTTTAATAATTTCAATGAGTTTAATAATTTCAATGTGAGCGTGTTGCATTTTCAGTGTTATTTTCACTACTTAAGTTTCGACATTGTATAAAAAATAGTTTCGAAACATTTTTCTTCTGAAATGTTCGGAAAGCCCGAAGAAGCCCGAAAATGCCCAGAGTGGCCAATTCCGCATCATCAACATTTGAACTCTTTTTTCTGATAGTAACACAATTTTATTCAAAGAAATTTTGTTCATCAGTGTAACATTATATGAGCCATCCAATCAATATTCCAGTTGCTAAATATATGATAATTTTTATCTTTTTTGTTTGCTCTTTGCGTTTGGGAAAATAGCTTGAATGTCCGAATCCTATTCAAAAATGACAAAATCGAGAAGCACTCGATAGGACGAAGCCACAGCGAAACCCGCTTTGTCGCCGAATAACAAAAGATTGCACGAACATATAGATGACGCAAGACAAACGGGACAAGAATCGCCAACAAATGACCGATGGATATTACTATCCATAAGTTGACAGCCATTATTATTATTTGTAATTTGATTCGAGAGGCAAAAGAGAATAAGTTCAGCAAAAATGTCGACGAACCGAAAAAAAATAATGATCTGAATGCTCAATAGACCATATCGCGTGGATGATTTTCCACTGGCCCGCTTGAAATTGGACACATAATATTCAGATCATATTATTCAAATTGAACTGTTAGATTAATTCGCGTCCGTGAAAGCAATATGCAAATAACGTGCTTCTCGTACAAATGACCGAGTGCGCGCACAATTGTCATTAAGTTGGCGCCAGCTTGTGGACCGATTCCGCATTTCACAAGGAAAAATATCGTTCTCTTTGTCAATTACTCTCAAGTTCACTTTGTCAATCAACTCAAAAAAAAAAAAAAAAAAAAAATCTATTAATCAAATATCAATTCGGCATTGAAAGCAACAAAGAAGCCTCATATTTTATTCTGTTCACAAAAGGTAATTCGGCAATTTATTTTTCGCTACAGTCAGTGGCTATCTCTTGGCCCCTTTATTTACTTCACTACGATTTCATTTACAAATATAATGTCAGTGTTAAACATCTTCATTTAAAGAAACATTTTCGAAAGAGCATCGAAGTGGATGGGAAATTAGCGAGCGTACGCGACTTCAATTACATATGAAAGTTAAATAAACAAACAACATTATGTTCACATTGTAAAGTGAATAATAAACGATTCATTTAGGAATTCTGTTTACACAGATATTTATGTACGGTCCCCTCGTTTCTCCATCTTATCATCAATAGCGAATCAATCAATCATATTATCTTCAACAAAATTACGTTTTTCTTATATTCACTCATTTGCTAGAAGTTTACGTACCGTTTGTCGACAGTTCACGAGATGGTTTCTACAAGTCCTGCAACAAATGAGAAATGAAACATGAATTTCAAAATCTTTATAAGTTAATTGAATCAGTGCGATGTCAATGCGGTGTGAATGGCATTTTGTCGGAATCAGAAATTGGTGCTTCACAATCTCATTATCGCTTCGTAAATATTGCCAATCGGAATGACAGTGACAAAGTGGCACAAAGTTGTAATGCTGCTACGCAATATTGAAATCGATGTTCAGTTAAGCATGAAATGAGTAAAGCAAACTTTGAGGTGACAACAGTAATTGCAGAAAGAGAAAAAACGATCTTATTCAATTTCGAAAAAGTTTTATTTGCTTTGTGCGTTCAAAGTTCCGATGAAATCTTTCGATTGAAAGAGGAAAAAATCTCACAGTTGATATAAAGATTATGCAGATGTTTTAACAGCAATTTTCTCAAACAATCCCACACGTTGTCTCTTCAACCGGTGATGAAGAAATGGTGCACGTGATGGTCATATGGCGATGTACTTGACTTGAGCCCGTTGAAATATATCTTTACCGAAAATTACTTGTTACTTTCACTATTTCTCAGCGTGTGGAACGAATCAGAAGCTGGTATTTTCTTTTTTTTTTCAAATGTAAATAGGCAAAATAGCCTCGAATCCATAATTTAACTCGACTCCATCAACAGACACTTGTCCACGATTTTCTAAAATGATTTGAATTCCTCTGAGCCATGCACATGCATGCAACTATGGCCACAATCTGATTTCAATTGCTCCGACACCAATTAAGGTAAATATGAATTAACCGATTACAAGTGGCGAGTGTGATAAATGTTCACCTTTCCGTGTAAACAACACTCATTACAATCTACGGAAAAATTAATTTACGCTATTAGAAGCAAGTATATGGTGTTCATGACTTTGCATTTCATTCTCTCGCTCTCTTTCTTTCCCTCTCACATACACGACCGCGTCGCTATAATTAAATGCCTCTCTTATTTTATTCACACACAATTTGTTCGCTTTGCGATTCGTGCAATGAACATCACGCGGGTAAAATGCGATCTACATAAGAGTGTTTGATAATAGTCTGTCAAAGAAAATTTGATTGACTTTTATGTAAAACTGGTTACATCGTATGAAATGGCACAGCCAGTCACTTTTTAATCGATGTATACTAAAAATGGGTGTAATGACTCGATGTATTTGCAACATCAAAATATTGCTTTTCCCTAATTAGAAGTTTGAACATGATAATAATGCTGGACACGAACATACATTGGCATTTGTTTGCTGGATGCAACACAATTGGTTTAAAAAAAGCCAACAGTTTGATCTGCAGAAACCGCCTTCTTGGGCGTAAGAAACAAGTTTTGTAGCAAACATGAACGCATCGGAGACAGAAACCAAAACAAAACTTTCAGCAACCCGAACTCAAGTAAAAAGTTTATGTACATTTCACAAAACTTTATGCCAAGTAACATGTTATTTGGGTTTTGTTTCTTTCTTGGCTTTATTCACCGATACTCACTCCGTTTTTTTTTCTACTTCTGAATAAATTGGAGAATGAAATGCCATTTTTGGGATCAATAGCCATTGAATAAGTAAACAAAAGTAATGCCGAGCTCACTCGAAAAAGATTGTTGAACACATTGAAACGGGAATAAAGCGAAAGTAAGGGAGTATTCTATGGGGAAAAAAGAATAAATAAAAGGTATATTCAAAGGAAAAGTCGGTCGTATAAAGCAAAACATTCAGCGATGGAAAAAAAACGTCAGCAAATGAATGAACGAGCATACTCACTCAATCAAATGTATTATTATTTGTACCGAATGCTTGAACGACTTCCTTATGGATACAGGTGAGCGATATATTCGCTCATGTCTATGCTAGAGTTTGGAGAACCAAAGGTTAGAGTAACCCTCAGCGCAACGCCGATAAATGCCGCGCATTTCGTTTTCAAAACAGGTACAACCAGAAATCCGGATAATTATACACTTGAATCGATTTCTAACTATTGATACACATTTCCGTAATGGGTTAACATTCACTGAATTATGGGAAAGTGGAGTCATGTGAAGAGCAATCAAATGATCCCATCCATTCATCATTCAACGATTGCACATATTATTTAAAAACAAGTCCTTCAGACCCACTTACACATACGAAAGGGCAACTGATAGTGGATTGATGTATGTAGATATATTACACTACAAGTACTAACCGCTCAATGGTGACCGCTAACAATAAATGGGTTTTCTGTGGAAGAAAATCCAAAGTGGGATTTTCATGGAAAATACAAAGCACCATCATTCTAAAATGGTCACAAAGAAACTACATTCAAAAAGAACTAACTGAATGCTGAATGAAAATTAAAAGATAACATTTGACTGATGGTAAATTCGGATATATGTCTGAGATTCAAAGAAAAAAGGGCAACAAATTTCATATATAAATTGAACATTTTCTGCCTGAACTTCCTGGCTCACAGCTTCAAGCGTCTACCTGCCTCGTACGGTCGCTTGCACAGCGACAGATAATTGAATAAATTGGGGCTCAACGAGCTGAATTAAATGCGCATTTTTTTACTCGTGTACTTTCAGAAGTGGCTTTATAAACTGTTCTCTCTTCATTTGCCGTTTGGAGAAAATAAAAAAAAAGTGTGTTTAAAAAAGCTGGAAAATATCTAATGGATCTCGTTTGATGCAACACTTAAATATTGTACTACTGAAAGTTGGGCTGCAATCAGAGTGAATCGACTTTATTGAAAGAATGAATGAGCCAGTTTGGCTTTCCAATTTGCCATAAATCGATGCTGCATTTCAAAGAGAACATTCCATTTCATTCATTGCATTTTGTTCACAGGAAACTTTAATGTATTGGCAGAGCCAAACTTAAAGTAAAGTCTATCAAGTAAAAGTTTCGAGTGCGGAATGGGGGAGACAGATATGGGGACAAAAAAGGAGCATTCGAATTCATTGAATTCACTTTGACTTTATCTGGCGTTGCCAGAACTGTCATGATAAGAACCAAACGGATGTTTCGCTTTAAATGAATTATTCGCTAATAAATGCTATCAAAATTGCATTAAAAACAATGAATCACATTTTATTAGACGCATTAATCATTATTTCATTGCAACAATTCGCTTGTTATTAATCTGGTTGAGCGGCGGCGGTGGAGAAGAAGTGAACTGGTTGATAATATCCAAATCCCGAATTAAAGCCATCGTATCGAATTGCTAGCGAACAGCAGATACTTGCAGACGATAGACGTGCAGTTTTCCCATCTAATTCGAGAGCACAGCATAAGTCATGTGTCATGGGAGAGCATTCGTACACATGAACAAATTACGTTCTGCTCATCGGTTTTACTCAACCGAATGTAAAAAATCACCGAGATCGTAAATTTTGGATGGCTGACTGTTGCTGGTGCTGATGCTGGTGTGTTGCCTGCATTGGGAGAATCGCAACGAGCGTCGTTTTCATACTACGCAACCATGCAAATTGTAGCGAAAACCAATTATCAAACTCCATTCAACACATAGCAATGACACTTTAGAATTTACAGTCTGCCGAATGGCATTTGGCGCGGCAGTCCCGGCATTCGGGAGGGAGAGAGAGAGAGAGAGACTGGTGAAGGTACCGTTTTCTAATTTTGCCGAACACGAATTTCGCAAACATTTGCAATTCATGTTGATGTGAGAGCACACATTTTCGAGCGCATTTTCTATCTGACGATACTTGGAAAGTTTTCGGTTGGCGCAAGAAATCGTGCGACTTCAACGATGCACGATAAATATTTCGGAAGATGTAAAATATTGAATTGCATGCATTCAATCGAGTTGAGTTGCAAATTCATAAGTCATCCAAAACCACCAATTTCATCTTCAAGAAATTCAGCAGCAGCAGCAGTTCAAAGACTTAAACTGCATGACACCAAAATCAACTTGCACCATGTTTTCATGGCAACTCCTACATTCATTTTGATATGAGTTGGTGCTTATTTTCCATTTTCTATTATTTGACTTTCGGTCAGACGTGGAGTGCACTGCCATTTGCTCGCCTATTCATTTGCAACCGGCCCTTTCATAATCACCTTTGCCCAATGCAAAACGAATCAATTTTGTATTTTAACATTTATCACACTCGTTATCTGACTAAGAAGGAAATCAAACATTATTCTATTGCTGAGATTGCACTCCATCTCGGGTTGGCGGAGAACATGAAGTACAAACAACAATCGCTGAAACCATTTACTCTCGTTTTTGTTGTTGCTTCTCCATTCTAGCCTTGCCAGTCTCCAACTGCCTTGGAAATTGATTACTTCGGATGCGCTCAAATTCACACTCATAAATCAAAATTGTTATTTTATACGCGCTACTTATGGGAGCACCAATGTAGATAGGAAATCTT
Organism: Obolodiplosis robiniae; assembly: GCA_028476595.1. Lineage (NCBI taxonomy): Eukaryota > Metazoa > Arthropoda > Insecta > Diptera > Cecidomyiidae > Obolodiplosis > Obolodiplosis robiniae. Next base: position 4,005,757 of record CM052015.1, on the reverse strand, counting down.
CACTGCAATTAATCTAATTGGATCTCATCGCTATGCTCGTCGTCTCACCTCTGTTTGTCATTTGTACAGCTGCGCCATGCACTCACTCTTCGACGCACAAAAAAAGACTTTAGACACGCACACGAGATTCGCGTGAGCTTCATTCATCATTGGCTAATCAATACATGAAACCGCCATAAGTTTCGGTGCGGCTCGGCGCTTCCTTGTCGTTTGCATTAAATCAAATTTATGTCGAAAACACCAGGAGAATATATTTACAAGGAAAACACGACACTCAAATTGAATTATAAACTTGTTCGATCGGTGTCTCTCTTTCTCTCTCTCTCTCTCTCTCTCTCTCTCTCTCTCTCTATCTCTATCTCTTTTTTTCTTCATCTAATTTCAAATTTGACAGTGCGGCTCGTTGCCAACGATTTCAATTCACACAAATTTGCGCCTGACGAAGGAACAACAGCTGCCATTATGAGGCGCACACATAAACAGCGATGTGTTCATTGCATCGAAAAGTTCCATACTTTTCCATTCGAGTTCATGCACGCGCGCCTCGACGCCTTCTCACTCTCACTCTCACTTTATCGAGAGCGCATTACGAAAACGATACAGATTTAGCGCCAATTGTCTCTTTTAGTTTTACAACTCAGTTGTGCCTTGAATTGTTCACCCATTCGGTTGAATGGTCCAAAGTTCTAATGTATTCGAGAGAGATAGTTTTGCAGAAGTGGCGGCGGCGGCGATGGCGGTGCACTTAGCACTTAACATATGGGACCGATTTTAATTTCAAAAGCCACCATTATCAAATCGTTCAATTATATTCCGGCTTGTTCACTTCCGAAAAACAACGGTGAAAACTTTCTGCGAAAACAGTTTAATAATTGGCAGTTACATTTCGATGCCATTTCCATTGGGATGGATGATAATGTTCGTCTCATGCCGGGGAATTGTATCTCTTCTTCTCTCTCTCTCTTTGGTTTCTCAACAAATATGCGTATTTGACTCGATGGCTCGGGATTATCATTTATGGTGCGTTTTCGGATATACTGAAAGCGTTCCAATTGAGTCGTACATTTGCAGTCACTTGAAGTGTTGAATAGTCAAATTTCAATGTAACTTTCTTTTGTTTGTGCGCAATTCGTTGGTCACAACGAGCCAGACTGCGAGTGATTTTCTGATGATGCATGGTTTTTTCGCAAATTGCAACGAATTTAAGTATTCAATTAAAATCAGTCGCAGACATTTCAAGTAAATTCAATTGAAATGCGATGAAAACTTTTTCGATGCAATTAGAATTGAACTCGTTCGCATTTGACGACATTTGTTGAATTTTGTTAGTATTTGAATTGCAATTCCATTGGAACGGAATTAAACTTTCTGCTTAATTTCAATGACTTTCTATCGAGACTTTTGAGCGAATCAATGAATCTTCTGGAAGCGTCAGCAAAACTGATTTTGCCATGGAAAAGCAATCAAATGCAATGGCAGGTAACTGTAATTCAGTGAATATTGGTGGTGCTAGCAAATCAGCGCCTGCCATTGATTGAAATAATAACAATAAACAATAATCATTTCGAGGTAAAATAATCTGGTGCTTAAATGTTAAATAATGGTTTCCTCATTGTGAGTGTTCAAAGCCACCGATAAAGTGGCTCATTCATGATTTTCTTTCATTGCACGTGCAGTTTGACTCGACATTTCACCATCTAACAAAGAAATATGGCCGAAAGCTCTTGATAAAATGCATACACACATAAAAAAGGTGAATCTCAAGTCGATGCATATGTTGTCAACGGCTGCCGAACGTGGTCCCTTCAATACACTTGCTCGTCTGAAATTGATGCGATTGTAACAGATGACAGCGATCAAAATGGGGGAGTGAAAAGCCAAATACGAACACATCCTCAAAGAAAAAAAAATAATCGAACGAATTTATATTTATGCCGGTTGTTGATATTTACCGTTGTGTTTTTTTTTCTATCTTCCTTTTTTCATTTTATATCTCGTTTTGTCTGCGTGTTCTTTAATAAAAATGAGTTACACTCTATTCATCCCTTGAACATAAAATATGTGAGGCCGCTCCATTCTAATTCCCATTATTAAAAATTTAAAACGGGTTTTCCTTTATGTTTATTCATTTCGGCATATGTTTTACTGCTTGCGCCTTATTTCTTAATGTGTTCCAATATATTTGCTTTTGTACAGTATATTTGTGCCGGATGATTGGTGCTTGTGCTGATGATATTTCGCATCAATTTCGCATTGCATTCTCAAATGGGAAAAAGTGTCGAAGACAAGCTCGTCTTGCGCTCATTTCTTTTCTGCAATCATTCCGTTTGATTTTATTTATTTATTTATATTTGGTACCCATTTTCGGATAAATTGGCAAACATTTTTGGATGCATAAAGAATAATAAATGTCCGGAAAATGGATCGAAATCATTTTTCTTTGCTCTCCGTTCCAAATCTGTTTTCTTCCGTTGTCAGCTGTAAGCGACTTTTTTCTTTTTTTCTCTCTTTGTATTTGTTTGCTCGGGAAGAATCCAAAAAGAGTACAAGATGTGTATAAAAGGACTGGCAATCAGTTAAATAATGTGCTGCAGTTTGCCAGCTTTTGCCATGTTGGGTCCAAATGAAAGAGAGAGGCGAAATGAAAATTTATTGGAAAATGGATCCATTCATTATTTCGTTACAACAATATTGATTTAAGAAAATAGAACAATAGCACTACTGTTCCGGTGCATTGATTCACAAAATAAAAGGAATACATTCTCATTTATTATCGTTGCTGCTACTGAATTCTTCGGAATGAATTGCATTTAATTGTATGGAATGTATATATTTGTTCATGATGTCCAAAGTCTTACAATTCAATAGAAATAGAAAAGGAAAGCAAAAGAAATCCTCTCATTTAAATGATGTGTTGATGACTTGTAGGTCGTTGACTTTGTGGCAAGCAGCGTCCATGAAGAATTCATCTTGGTTTGTCTGTTTTAATGCGCACGGAGATTATTATTCAATATTCTGTCAGCGGCTACAATCGCTTAATCACACACGTACATCGCCACCCCATTCGCATAGCGAAACGGTTAATCGCATTTCTTTTTTACATTGAAAAACTGGCAGTGCATATCTGAATTCGGCTCACACCAAAATAGCATCAAACATTATTATTTTATGACTATTATGGTGTTTACACTTTCGAATGTTTTTCCGTATTTGGGCCACACAGCTTCGTTGCATCACGCACATTTCTTCTTCGCTCTTTTTTGCGCATTCAATACAAAATAAAATGATGATTAATGGTATTTTTGCATTTTAGTCGAATTTCTTAATGTCGAGTGCGTGCATGGCAATGGAAATGTGAAACGTGGTTATCTCAAAATGTTCGGCAAATGGAGAGAGCGCTGTCCCAAACACGTCGCACATTTGTGAATCGGTGTCTGATGCGTTCAACGCCATAAAGAGATTTACACACCACGCACGCACTATTTCAAACGCCAACAGTGCACAAGTCACTGTGACGACGCAACATTTATCTACTAATATACATATTCGTAAAGCATTTGGAATTAGATGCCCCGTAATAACCAGATAATAGCCACTTATTATTCGATAATGTTTTTGATATTATGTTAGCGACTCGTCGCCCAATCAATACATTTTGATGCCGGGGAATGAAACTAACGTCTCCAAGGTTATTTTTATGTTTCAGAACAATTTGTTTTGAAAAAAAAACATGAGCGGTCATCCAACTGTATTTCACGCACTTCTTGGCCGAGCGAAAGAAAAACTTTGAAATTACTTCAAAACTCGGCACAGCTTGGGATAAATCATAAGCAATTTATCTTTATTGAAAATCTGTCAAAAAGTATTGTGCCCATAATTTGTTGTGCTTTCACTTGACTTCATTTCAGTCGTAAAATAAATATCGTTGGAAAATTTGAAATGTGAAAATCATGGCGTGGGCCAGCATTGCGCGCGCGTCTGAAATTTTCTTTTGTCCGTCCTAGCTACTACAATGCTCAACGCTGTTTACCAACATGTCAAATGAAGATTACAGCAAAATTACGATTAAACTCCAAGCTGAGATTAAATATTTGTATGACTTGATCGTCAACAAAGCTGGATTTTGAATAAGTCTAGACTCTGAAGAGATTAAAACGTCATTGTCTATCATTAGGCATCAACCATCGTCAATATACCGTTATTCAGCGCTCTGATATTCACTCCATTTGTTGTGATTGTCAGTCAATAGATATGATTTGTATGGAAATTAGTAGGTCGAATCGGCCGTTCGAATGGCATTTGAAGGGATATTGATTTGGTTTTTGTTGAAATCCGTATGCAAATCTGCATCGAGAATGTTTACATTGTGACCATACTTTGTACATGATGACAAAAGACCTATGAAATCGCTGTGCAAACACATCACGCCGATTATGTTATTTGCTCATTTATTTAACATCAATCCGAGTAAAATTACTGTTTGCATAAGAATTAGTCAACTCCTCGTGACTTTGGATTCTCAATGCGCAATTTTGCATCGACAAAACATTTTGTGGTGATTAACATGGTGTGAATGAAGAGAGTGTGTGCTGCATCATTCCACGTACGATTGAAACGAACGAGAGAGTCAGGTCGTGGCGTAGATAATTATTTTTTTTTTTTTTTTGAGTAATAAATAATAAATAGAAACCATGTCAATGTTTAACATATTTCATTATCTTGCCATCGCTGTATTCTCATTACATTCCAACCAAGTTTTTGAAGAAACCACAAATTTTAATGAGAAACTAAACACGAAAAATTCAACCATTTCTCATTTGAATATATGTATAGTGACGTGTATGCGGTATGGGATTGAAATAAAAGAAAAATATAGCGTCCAAAATGGAGAAAACAAAAGCAAAACAATGATATTTCGAGAGCAAACCAACCGCATGCCGTCATTTGTATGCGGTACATCGCGAATATGGAGAGAGAAAGAGCGGGACATTCATGACCTTCGCTCAATTTATTAATTGTCACGTTTGAATTTTTTTTTCTATTCATAAATAAATCCGTCACAAAGTGCCTTCAACTCCAAGTCAAGCGATCAGTTTCAATCTCTAAATTGGCAATTTTCAACAAATACGGCGTTTATTTTGCGTGTGATCGCACGTTTTACTAAAAACTCAACTGTCAGGTGTTTTGAAGTTGTTGCAAATTTACGACGACAAAGCAGAAAAAATGTCATTACTCAATTAATTTGCGCACCTCACGTAAATCAATCATAAAATGAAGAAATAAATCGCTGACTTCAAACAATTTGTTTGTGGTTTTTTTCTTCTTTCCAAAATGGCACTGAAGCGTGGGTCGTATTCATCGCACGAGTTCTACCTTCAAAATTGCCCTTTGAACACATCGACTCGAGACCGCGCTGGCGAGTTGCCGAAATGTGAAGCTCATCGTGAAATTGCATGCGCCGAAATAGCGGCGCACAGCAGTATATCAGCCATCTGGATACTGGATTCTTCGCACAGAGCACTCTCAGTCCCCATTTAACCGAAACGCAATAAAATCTCAAACTCAAACACATTACTTCAACAATTAAGTCAGTTTTAATAGTGTCAATTATCATTTTGGATGCTACAGAACATGCTTTTATGCCACATCATCGCGCTTCTCTTGTTTACCTTTCACATTTCGGTGTGGATGCATTTCGGTTGCTCTCTCTTTGCGATCCGATACTTTAAAGGTTTGCTTAGTTCTTGAAGATTTCATTGCGGCTTGAAAAACTTTTCAAATGACACACATTCAAAAGCGGCAAATTATGGCATTTTATTCGAACAAAACAGCTATTTTAGCGATTGTAACTTTTTATGGCATTACTTTGCGTTTTAGACGACAACACTTATGTTTTATCATTATGAAGCAGCGATGATAATAAAAAGACGCCCGCACATTGCATAATCACGTTCTTTCAACTTAACCAAGCTTTCTAACTATAGAATTGTATTGCCACCAATGAAATTAAATATTTTTCGCCTTATTTTTTAAATATGTTAATTGAGTTAATATTATCCAAATTTATGATAGCAAATATTTTGCGATCAATTGGATCGCACACGAATCTCTCGTGTTAGCATAATCAAATCAAAATTCATACAATCAATTTATTTGTTGAAGAGAATTGTTCATTTTGTGGAAAAAAGAGTCAGCAAATAGAGAGTTTGCTTGAGTGTCGTCATAGAATGTGCCCGAAGAATCACGTTTCGGATCAAATGTAACAGGTTTCTTTTGCGAATTTAAAGCGTTTCGATCATTCTTTCTATTTACTTGTCCGCTGTATGGTACGTGGTCAGCATATGCAAGGGCAAAAAAAAAAACTCTTAGACAAACACATTCGCGCCTTGGTTTGCAAACGTACACGATATTTATTTAACACATTTGTAACTTACTTATTGTAAGCGATTGAATTGAACGTAGATTTTTTTTTTCAATAAAGAATGGATACTCTCAGTCCCAGATTTGTATCGGCAATTAGAGCAAGCTTCTCAAGAAGAAATCGGAATACCAATAGAATTAATGCTGTTGGAGCATACGTCCAGCGTATCATGTTTACACAACAGCAATCTGATAGCTCGATGATGATGTAAATACTTGAATGACAGCGAACAGATCGCACAACATCGTCGACACATATTAGTTATCAGAAAATAAAGAGGAGTGCCGAAGTTGTGTGACCAGTTTGCAATTAATCTGCCATTCACATTGACTACTTCTGCGGAGAGAATCTTGAGATATTCTTCCGCACGCCTAATTTATATTCTGGACAGGCGAAAAATGATTACAGCAATGTGCAAGTCTGAAAAATGTGGGATGTGTGAGAAGTGGAGCGATTGTGTGCATGTTTTAACGAAACAAACACTCCACCGTGAAACTTCATAACAATTTTTTTTCACGTTGACCATTATTCTCAATCACACAGAGTTGTGATTCACAACCCAAAGTGAAGATCAAATGTTGTTTTTTACACGTTCACAACTCGTCGGGCTTTCGGAGCATGTACAATTTTAATATGCATCATGCTATCGTCTGGTTGTTCTGCTTGAGAGGAATTCATAAAATATGGCGATGGATGAGTGCAAGTATATAATTGCAATGGCTGTTACCTCGCAACACACGCTCATAATCATGCATTTTTTAATTTTTTTCCGATACATTGCATTGCGTGTTTCGACTATTGTTGCTTTCTTCCGACATAATATTATTTTTTCGCCAAATTATAGGTTACGTCAAAGCCGAGGTTCGATGTTACATCAAATGGCCAGCGAGTTTGGTTTGAAATGTGCAAATTTTCCGTTGGAATGAGGAGCAGGCGATTGAAGTGATAAGAGATATTAAAAAAAAAACTCATTCATTTGCTCTGAGCCGGTTTTATAACGACTCAAAAATAATTGACGAAATGAATACCCGAAGCTCCATGAAATTGAAAAATGCATATTCTTATTTTGAAAGAATCTTGTAGACTTGCTACCAAAATCAGATCAGATGCTGTATTTTCTTGGAATGATTTAAAAATTATATCTCAATTACATGTTGGCCTGAGAATTTCAGCGTTTTTTCGGTGCTGCAATGTTATTAGGCCACAAATGGTTGATCTGATCTCTTTTTGAACACGAACAAAAGACCATTTTGAATACCATTAAATGGCATCAAATGGTACCAACTGACCTATTCAGTGAAGATTTAAATTGGAAACTGCCAAAAAACAACACATTTTCAGATAGCTCGGGAATGTTTTTGGTTGTATTTTTCTCTGTGCTGCCCACAAACCGGATCTTCGACAAGCGCGTACTCGCGCGCTCGCACGAACTCTACACAAAATCGCTGCGCTCCGTTCGTTTTTATTTGATTTCATCTCGCATTCACTTTAAACTATCCATAAAAAGAATGTTGTCGGGTAATTTCTTGACGATCAACAAAGTAGAACATAAACAAGAACCAGCGAGAAAACGAACAATCGAGAGAGAGCGAAAAAAGAAACAGCAACGAGTTTCACTGTTGCTTAACTTCGTTTGCTTCGCTCGTTCAATAAAAGAATATTTACGGAGAATTCAACACAGCACAGCACAGCACAACGATGCAGGAAAAAGTGTAACATGTGACGAGTATTGCATGTATTGAGTATGTCGTGGACACTATAAAACCGCGAACATTAGCCTTTTAATAAATTTAGGTTAAACTTAACTTGGCATCGCTGACCGATTTGCTTTTTACTGAGAAGGTGCTGTGCATGTCGTCTTTATTTTAACGGGTGTTTTTCTACAAAGAAATTGCAATTCAACAAATTCACAAGTTTCAGCAACTTTGTATGTATTTGGTTTCGTGCATATTTAATTCATTTGCTGGAAAGAAAAAAACAAAATTGTGCATGGCAACGAAACGCACAGCATTAAAGGAAAGAAGCCCATCAAACCCCAGTCACTTTGTGTGACCAATTTGAGTGCCTTCTAACTACGGTTTTGTTTACAAAATACCTAATTGAATTAGTTGTGTAAATGCAAATGTATATGTTTCTTGAGCTGTTGCTGTCAAGTTAGCACACACAAACCAACAATCACTTGTTCTCATTTCATGCTCGAATATTTGCCCAATTCCGTTACGGCTTTGGTTTGCCCGTCTTTTATTTGATCAAATATCGGATTGCAATTTAAGAAGATGATCAAGCAGAAAATCAACCTTTTCGTTTATTCAAAATGCTTTGATAAAATCGGTCGAATGTTGAAAACTATTTATGACCAAAAAGTAAAGGGATTTTCAATAGAGTTTAGTTCGATTCAATAGAAACCCCAGGAATTCAACTACTGTCGCAATATTTGGTTTCGATCAATCCGAAAACTGGCCCTCACATGAGTGCAATTAATCGTAAAATGTGTGTTGCATGACATATTCTCTGCAGCCTAAATCTTTGCACAAGTATCATCTTGAAATCGATTGGCATGTGAAATTGAACGAAAATCCCTTCGGGCAACTATCAAGTGTACGAACAAATAGCATACACATACACACGAAGTCTTCAGCTAAAAGATTTCATGCTCCGCAAAACCAAACACTTCTCACACTAAGATTTAGGATATAGCATTACAGCCATACTCGGCACACATTAGCACTGGCCCATTCATCGGATAACACGCTCAAGCCAGATCAAAGTTGAAACCACTCACAAACATTCTTAATAATTGTCAATGTACAAACATGTATGTTCAGCAAGTGTGAAAGAGAAGGAAGTAATTTTATTTATTGCTTTAGCAAAAACAAAAGACCCACACATTTCTTCGGGGCATCGTCTCATTCCAACATGTTTTTTGGAAGTCTAATACAATTCGCCATGCATACAATTTACTTTGTTCTCGTCTGTGGGAAAATCATTAAATCGTCTGAATATCCATCTCAATGTGTAGCCACAGCAGAAGCGGCTGCAATTAATTCACTTTCGTTGAATGTTGTGACTATTGGCACAATCTCTGGTTCTATAAAAGAAGCTACTTTTAAAGAGATTTCCTGCCTGAACACAAGTGGAACTGTTTCGACAGCTATCCTCAATACCTTTCGGATGTCGCCTCGATTTTCGGTAGCTGCGTTCAATATTCGCAATACTTTTTGTTTATGGGGAAACTAAGAAATACTTTAGACCAATATTTTGGAAAGTCACACATTGTCTGTTTGTCTCTCGGTCGCTTGGTCCTTGCATAATCCTCATGTTGCTCCCATCAAACATCGTACATATTCTCCGAGATTGCTGTGCGCTGTGCGCTATTACAAAATCCATTTTCGGAAATATCGGTGTTCGAGCGTATAAAATATGGTATACAAACATTGCAACACCGACCATTTAAGTGAGTTGCTGGCCTGGGCGCTGCTGCTGTTGCTGCGAATATCAAACTAATAAATGTAAATATTATGTATTTTCAACAGCGTACAGCACGACCAAAGCAATCAGCCTTTTGTACATACTAGGTAGATTGTGTTGTTTAGCAAACATGTTTTCAATTTAGCTGTGCTCGTTTCGCTTAAGTTACTTTCTCTTCGTCGATGCACCGTCACTGCAGGCAGGTTCATCCAGATCGAAGAAAAAAACACTTACTTACAAACACCAAATCTAATATTCATTGCTTTTACTTGTTAACGATACCATAAAAACTGTTTTGTTTTCTTTTTTCCATTGAATAAATGGCAAGTGTTTTGTATTTTAAAGTTCAATTACGTTTTCATAAATATCCGTTGTTAAGTTTTCTTCCTTAAAATGATGCTCACTTTTTGTTGAATAAACGCAAATAATCGGAAGCTATTTAAAATATTCAAACTTTTTGCAATCAAGACGAAAAAAATGCAATGAAGGTGAAATAGGAATGTTGCAGCACTTGTTTTAATTTATGGATATTGCCATTTTGGATTGAGAAAATATTGCAGTTCTTATATTGTTGATATGCGTGTAACTCGCAGGGATGCGATCTCGTGAAATAGTTGCCACAATTTAACGGGGGAAAACTTTATAAATGAAATACCATCGCTTGTCTAATGCTCTCGAAATGAGTAGATTTTCACGCCTTCAATAATAATTGTACATCACTGGAATGGAAATTCAAGCTGCTTCTCGAGAGAGAGAGAGAGAGAGAGAGAGAGAGAGAGAGAGAGGGAGAGAGAGAGAGAGAGAGAGAGAGAAAAGGCGCAGTGTTCTGTAAAGATTTTTAATTAATTTGCGCAAAGGTTACGTGCATAATTGAATCCTCATTGCTTATTTTTCACCGTGTGCCGTATTCTTCTCTCGTTCTCATTTTGCACGGGATTAGTTATTCAATTACAGCACTCGGAACGCTCACTTGTGTCACTGCAACAAATCTAGCCACTTAAAATAGAGCCACATCAACAACATTTACCTTTTTTTCACACGAAATCGCAATTTTTCTTCTTACAAAACCTAATTAAAATTGCATATTGTTCGAGAGGTGACGTTGAGCCGGACATAAGCAGTTTCATTATGGCAGCTGTCATCTGATACTAAACAGCTTCAACCACAAGCATTTTTTTTAATTAAAATTTTTTGCGGGAAATGACACGGTTTTTTTGAAATGGTATTTGTGTTTTGATTGATTTGCGATATTAGCCGGGGGCTCATGTTCAATTTTGATTGAGGAAATATGTCGAAGGGCATTTTACATTGGTTTTCATTGCACTTGCACATAAAATGGGAAATTACGTAAGTTTTCGAAAACAATCAGTTTCCTTCAGTCGAGAGCTAATTTATGATCAGATTTTTGTGCAACAAGAAGAAAATTGCATGTTTTTTCGAAGGCAAATGGCAAAGATGCCATTCTAGGGAAACCAATCAACAAACAAAAGCGAAAGTGACAGGCAGACGAAGGAGCCATGCATATGCACAAAAATCGCATTAAGAGCGATGTTTCAGTAATACTTCTCAAATTTAAACACTGAACTCAACAAACTTTAGCTTTTAGTAAATAAATAAAAGATAATTTACCGGAAAATCATATCCAGTTGGCTCATGGCATAGTGAGATCCATGCACTTTTCTGTTTCGAAACTATGTTCAAGTGTATTTTGCATGGGCCAAATTCATCGAAACAAATCGCTACCAAGCAGCAGCAACAATAGACAGAGAAACATTTCTAAGCAAAATGCACACATACAAACCACTTTTTATTATTAGTTTGTGTGGATGGGTGTGTTTGTTCATCGAGAATGCAAGCGATCAGTAGCTCAAGTTGTGTTGAAATATTTGTTTTAAACATGTTCGTTCCGTGCCTGTGGTCTCACTTGCACCGCATCACACCGACAGTTTGATAAAGCAATTAGATGTAAAACTAATAGTTTGTGTTCTTGTTCGCCACAGATTTTCTGGTTGTTGCTGCTGCTGCTGCTGCTGCTGTTGCGGAAATATTCGGCGACAGTGAACAGCTCATGCGAGAAAGATTTCTTCAGGTCTGTCAATGATGTTGCACCCGATGATATGCTTTTCATTTGAGATGATAATATCTATCGCAAACTCCATCACTCGCGTCGCATCCGATACTCGTCTTCTGCAATGTCGAGCATTTTCCATCAACATTAAAATAATACTTCTTCCATATCGAAGTGAAACAAAGATATTTTTTACTTTAAGCGGCAACGAGGAGAATGAATCGGCAAGTAAAAAACTTTTCTTATAAAACTTTTCCATGTTTACACCAACGCGAAAAGATTCTTGTCAATGATTCTTTTACTTGTTTTTTGGGTTTCGTGCAAGACATACACACAAACTCAAGTGACTACAAATGCTGCCGTTTCCGCTACCTTTCAACTTAAGAACTGATTATTGTCAGTATTTGTTGACACAAAGTTGGAAAGTTTCAACTCCATTTACAGTAACAGACATTTAGCCGTTTACTTCGATTTGGGTGCAGACGAAAAATATCTCTTTCTCTCTCTCTCTCCCTCATGAAATATTACCATTGAATTACTCAATCGAGCATCGTTAGCCTGATTTTTGCGGGTGAACGACGACACATCGAATTTTTATCGAACGAATGCTATAGAAAATCGTCGACATAAATTTCCGGCTGGATTGTGTGCGATTCGCCATTGGTATCGATTCTTTGTCTTGCTTACTTAGCAAAATATGGGCAGTTTGAATAGGCCAAAAATGTTGAAGTGGATGTCGCAAGGAAATCTAGCGAGAGAGTCGGGCAGGCTTCAGAATGGAATACCCTTCTCACATTGATTGACTTCCATTTTGATTACTTTTGTATATTTTAGATTACTAAATCTATCAAATTATCGCCGAGTCGAGAGCGACTTCCAATTGAATAAGGAATGATGGAGCTTTTCCGAATCTATTTTTTCTCAACTAATAAGTTTCAAATTTATAAATAAATGAATCCACTTTGATGTTGAAAAGACCATATTTTTCTTGTCTCTTGCTTCTTTTGTGAATGGGACCGTTAATTGCATGACGCTTTGAAATGATACGACGCTTCAAACAAATCACCTTAAAGGCCATTGAAACATGTAAATATGAACAAGTTCTGAGCAGATGCAAATTAATTCAATTAAAGTCGGTGTAAGCTGTTGCAAAGTTTGCATGGTTTACATTGTGTCATTTGTAAGCTTTCCGTAAATTAATGAACGCACAAAAGACAGAAATGAAAGAAAGTTGTAAATTGTGCTATGGAAACATAATCAGTCGCTTTTATGTGAAATTGGATAATTTATTTTGCGCTAGAAAAACCACAAAACCATATGTTGAGCACGCATCACATCAAAAACAAATGGCACATTCCTTGAAATAAATCCAATAAACTCATACATTGTAATTATTTGGCCGGGAAGTGCTACAAAACAAAAGCTATATTAATGTAATTAATCGTGAATGTGTGTAACATTGAAGCGCGTGGTGGAGGGACGCCAGTTGTGAACTGGCGGAAATGTAATAGACACAAATATTTATTTGGCCAAATCGTGTGCCAACTATTTGATGACGTACTCGATAACATGGTAATAGCAAGACGAAGAGTGAGCGAACAAGAGAGAAAGTGACCGAAAAAAGATGTGACATTAAGAATCTCATCCCCCAGGAATATCATTGTGCTGTCGTCTGGAATGTTTGCTGTGGAAAAATTTATACGATTCGTATATGTTTGCGTAAGTTTTTATCTGACAGCGATTCAATCGAATGTGTGTTCGTATCTCATCAAAAGAAAATATATGACGCAAACATGAATGCATTCATGAGCCGAATCTGCAGATAATACTTCATTTGAGCGAAAGATTTCGCATGATACTAAATGCTGAATTTGATATGATTATCATGGGAAACCAATGTTTTCCGAATTTGGTGTGTGAGTGTGCATTAAATGCAATGCGTTTAAACCATATGACATTGGTGGTTTTGTTGATGGCTGTTTTTCGCATTCATGTCAGACACTTCTCGCCGACTACACATGTCACGAAAATCAGACATCTCTATCCGCTTTCTGCCAGCCAAATTCAGTAACTTTTTCTCGGTAAACATCTTAGTTATGCGAAATGTCGCTACGATGGTTTGCCAGGTTCTTTAGATTTGCTAAATAAACAGAATTTCCATCGGGGGGATGCGATGTGCAATGCATCTGATGAATTTGAATGTCGGAGTTGCATGAATTTCGACAAAAATAAACATTTTGATTATCACACACACAAACTGTGTGCTGCTACTAAAGCGACAAAAGCATTTTTCCATGAAGCTGAACTACGAAAAAGAAAATGTTCGGTGTTGTTGAGTGTGAGAAAAGCAGACAACGAGCAAAATTTCTCTTGCAAATGCATGTCATGATTGTATGCCATGTTTAATACATATATTATCAGAATATTCAACTTATAGTCGAGGATTCTGAGATTTGGATGAGTGTGTGTCTTGTTCGAAACGATCATCATTTCGCTAACGATGACACAAGGCATGTTGCAGTTGAAAACCGGAAATTCAAAACTTGTTGTTAGCAATCATTCTCACATTTCATGAAGCAAAAAAAAAAATCCTGACGCAACGTTTGGCTGGGCGACAAATAACACGTTCTTCGCGTCACATTTTCCGCTGACTTGGGAACATTCACAGCGCTAAATCGAGTCGATTTTCACAAATAGAATTCGATGATTTAGCACTTGAAATGAATGTTCTTTAAAACATTTCGGCCGACGCATTTAAATAATCGACTTTCTTCAAATATATTTCAAGTGTAATGACGGACGTCGTTCCATTCTGTTTCACCGAGGAGACGATTGAAAAATTGGCCCAATTCGGATGATATCAATTTTGGGCTGGAGAATTTCGAATGAAATTATTTATACAATTTTAATTAATTTGATACAACTGACGAAACACCTTATCGCATCTGCAGAAAAGGATTCCATTTGATAAGAATTCGGATTGCGGAATTTCTCTTCAAAAGTGCTTGATTTTTGTTGATTTCAATAAGAGCATTTTCACCGCTAACAACACTAATTAAATAAACATTCCTTGAGATCTCTCTTTCCCTCAACACCATTAATGCGCTTCAGCGGAGAATCGGTTGTTTGGTCTTACAAAACCGAAAAAGTTGTTGAATATTCCATTCAAAAGATGGAAAAGCCATTTAATTTTCAATGTGAATTTGTAGATCAAGAGCTACGATAGCGCGGTGATTTATAACAGTCTAAATGTATTTCCATGGTAAATTGTTCTCTTTCTCTCTTTGCCTGGATTTCGCCCCAAGACAGTTCGTTTGATTCGATACACAGAGGAAATTGTTTCAATGGCACAGCATTTTGATGTGGGGATGACGCTAAAAGTAGCATGAAATCAAAGAATATTTGCTCATTTTGCTAAAAATGTCAATGCAAAGGCCCATCGAAACAACAGAACAAAAAGATAATATAAACACTGAATATACCAAAAATTGTGATGTTTATTTCTGCTTCGCAAAACGCTGTTTTGATATTTTATTACAATCCTTATATTTTATGGCATACCCATCTTCAGCGGCACAATAAAAAAGGGGGGCGCTGCATGAAATTCAAAGCGTAATAAAATCAACGAAATTGGATGAATTATATTTGTAAATGTTCAAAGTGAACGCTTGTCAATGTTAACTGTTGTGGAATTCGACTTTCAGGCGGAAAATTACACATTTTATGTGTGTTATCAAAACCAAGTCATATTTTAAAACGATTGAATCTAGTTTTTCTGTGTCATTGGTGCATTTGCAGCGAATGGCTTGATGAAATACATCTGATTTATGCATAAAGCATCTTCGTGATTTCACCGTAAAAGAAAATGGCTTGCACAGTAAGCAGATGAATCGCGCGTTTGATGCAATTCAAAGGAGCGATACGCAAACAGTATCAATACAATCAACGTACTTTGATTATAAATTTCATTTTGTTTGAAAATGCTGTGTAATTTGTCTTTTGAAACGTTTTCGATTAAATGTAATTCTAGACGTTGTGCATTATTTGGCTGGGCAATCATTGCACGCTCTCGCCCTCAAGTGGAATATTTGAAATGTTTGTCTACTTCAATATCAACCCCGAACGGCTCGACACTCAAAATTCCACACATTGTTCGCAACGCACCAATAGCAGGACCATTCGCATTCCATGTCGCATGCTAAAGGCCATCAGTTACAATCACTCTCTATTTCGCTCTCACTCTCAACTTTTGTCATCGAGAAATAGTTTCGAAACAATTCCATTATCTTATTCGCTTGCGATCGAAGTGATACATACGTTTCCTTTGGTTTTGAATTGAAATCGGAAAACGTACATCATTTGACAAGCGCCTCGATGCGTAGTCGGTCATTTTCGGCTCATGCTGAGTCATCCAAATCATTGATGCGTGTCTGATTTATACGTTTTCGCCTCATTGCAATAAACATTTTAATTTTATTTCATGCACAGACATTCCATCAATTAATTAATGACCAATATTCGAATCTCTCTCTCTCTCTCTCTCTCCGAATTCATTTCAATTATTGTCAACTGGAATTTCTATAAGTGAAGCAATGCTGAAAGAAGTCCCAAATATAGCGGTTGTTCTCCATTTTAATTATGTTGTCATATTTATGAAATTCATTAAAACGGTTCAAAATATAAGAGCCGCATGTTCTCTGATAATTTTTAAGTGGGTTTTAAATATTTTGACTAGCAAATATAATTTTGGCTTTAATATAGGTTTGTCCGAGCCCACTTTGCGTTGTAAATTCATGAAAATATTGCACATGCAATGAGCAATTGGTGCATGCCAATTCGGGTGTGGTCGCCTCAACCAATTTCAACTATTAAGCAAGCAATTGGTGCGGCGTTCGATACGATGTCGTCGCCCTTTTGTCGGTGAATTGCAGATATCCGAAAAAGCTGCAATTAATTTTCATGGAGAGAAAAAAAAAAACACGCCAATAATAACGGTTTTTCGGGTGGATTTTCGAAATGCCAACGCTGCGCCACATTATAATTCACCTACATAGCAAACGATTAGGAAAGCGATTAAGCGCGCCAAACATTCTTTCGTGCTTATTCGCAACGACATCGATTATGTTTGATGCCGCGGTGTATGCGTATGAGAAAAAGAGACGAAGCGCAAATATGCGGCGAAATAATCAAATAAACATAAATTTTTCTCGATTTTCTCATTTTGCAATCATTCGATTTCTTCATTCGCGTTAGTTTCAACTTTTTTTGCTCATGCAATTTTACGCTGCCAAATAATTTATTTTATCGATGCATCGATTTTTGTGTATTTTTGCATGCGATCATTATTGCACATGTTCATTGCGCGACCTCACGCAAACTTCAAAATTTGTCATAAATCGAGCCGGCATCCGGTGCAACGGGGACAATTTTTATTGCAAGTGTTTGATGATTTTATGTGTTGCAAGTGTTTCTCTCTCGTCTGGAATTCGGGTAAACAATTATTAACACGTGAACGTGACAAAATCATATGTCCGCGCGAACGGCGGCCAAGTGCATCATTTGAATAATGGTGTGATGTATGATGGTCGAAAAGTAATAAACACCAAACAGCATCAATAGAGTGCTTTTTAATCGTATGATAACCCATACAGTTCCGAAACTCATTCGAATATTTACGCGAGAGACACTTTTTTTTCGTGTTGCCATTTCCCATGTGTATTATGTCATAGTGTTTGCATCAAAACAGTTGTCATGTCCATTTACGTCGAGTGCAAAAAAGGATGCAACTATTCAACAATGGAATGAGGAAAACCGATATCCAAATGGAAAACAAAAACCCATTAAATGGATACAGCGAAACGAGTGAAGCACGAATAAACACATAGATGACATCGCTTCTCTGCGGTTTTTGGGCTATATACAATTCAATGGCAATGACAACAATAAAAAAATGAATGGCGATCAACGAATGAGGGAATGAAAATAGGGAAAAAACGCAAAACTTGTGTAGCGAAACGAGACTAAATAATCATGAAACAAATGCAAGAATGGCGGAGAAGCTATGTGAATGGAACGTAGCACTGCCATATACGCATCATTTTGATTTCACTTGGCGCTTTGTTTATGGGGCCAATGTGATGCGAACTCAAGCCACAGCAATTTGCCGCTGATGGCACGTTTATTATTATAGTTCGTCTACTATCTCTCTAATAAAGGCCCCCGTTTTCGCTCACTCTCTCGCATTTTTCTTTTTTTCGCATTTCGCACATTTTGCCCATGTATTGTTTAGTGAGGACAATTGGTTCAAAGGCTCCTAAGCCATAAATATATAATGAAAATTATCATCATTTGCCACATTCTAGTGTTTTTCCTCCGTTCAGACTTGTTTATTGAATTTAACCGCTACTGCAGCTCGCAAATGGCAATTTCCAAATATACCGTCGAAATATGAATGAATTTCGACAATACTTTTTTTCAGCCGGATTTTTTAAATGGCTGTGCATTTGAATTGGAGCATTTGTTGAATAATTTGAATCGCAGTATCAAGAAAAATGGGCGCGTTTTATTGGTGAAACAAAACCGAAACCGGCAATTAATTTCTCAGCGAATGTTGTTGAAATGCAATAACTCTGCACATTAGATACCGATAAATGTGGATATAAAAATACGGCGAACCATGTCTTCAGGGGGTTTTAGTCTAGCTTGACATTGACCGCTGTCGGAAATGTGTGCGTCGTAGAAAAGTTGAACAAACTTTTTTTGCGAAGTCAGTCACCAAGATAAAAAATAGAAACTTCTTATTTTTATGTGCGTTTCAATCGGCGCGAAAGAATAGATTATGCTCTTGATATTTGTCAAGTTGAGACCAAATAGCTGCGAGAAAAGTTTTCTTCGGAATAATATTGTGATCAAGCGATTTATTGACAAGCCCGATTCGAGTTGTATACCCAAATCCATGTATGGGGTTGATATTTCTTTTAAAATTGCGTTTATCGACACAGCAATCGAATTATGTGGCTCGAAGCTCGGATAGGCGTTAGAGCAGAAATATCACTTTACAAAGGGATATTGTGACAAGGAGATAAAAGTTTGGGCAGTTTTCGGTTCAAGTGTCTGAATGAACATCACATTTTGTCATTCAATTCGATTGGTAATTAATTTCAATGGCAAATTCTATTGTAATTTCTACAGGCTCCACATTTCTCGTGTGGCCATTTGCCATCGAAAATTGAAATGTGACTTGCCGACAAAATTGGAAAGGCATGATTCAATTCCAACTCGGACTGCATGTTTTTTGATCGATAATTAAGATGATTTTCTATATAAAAATCTATTTAGAAATGTATGCGACCTGCTTTCAAGTTTCTGTTGACCGAAATATAGTCAAACACATTTTAAGTGATTTTCAAAAATACATTTGATTGGGAGACAATCACTGCGTGTTGATGATTAGCTGGAATTTATCGAAAAGTTAACGGAAATATATTAAATTTTAAGCTCATTAGATTCGATGAATATTCGATGAAATCATATAGCAACAGCTCAAATATTATCTCCAATCAAAAGGTTATTAATGACAAGCTTTCGATTCGTAGTAAATTTTCATCGAAACGATGATAGCAAAGCAGTTCGTAGCACATCTTCGCCGCACATAAATTCTATGGTTTAAACCTGAAACGTGCAGCAAAACGCAGCATTAATGGGCTCTTGCGATCGCGCGCGCGATATAGAAAAAACCGATCCATTTGGAAAGTGGGTTATTCTTGTCGCCATGCGGCTGTTTTCGCTCTTCTGACAGTTGTTGTTTCTCTTTATTTTGCATGTCTTATCATCTCAAATGGTTTATTCATTTCAATTTGAATATTTTGCTCAACATTCTCATTGATTTACCAAAAAAAATACACTCATAGATAATATGTGTTGCCCTCTATAGTTCCATCGTCAGGACAGGTTTTTATTGAGATATTTGATTGCCTTATGATTTCCCGAAAATCGTGTGATCTAAAAAAAAACACGCAAAGATTTTATGGATCGTTTTTCATCGCTGTGATAGCGTGAAGAAGAAAAACACAAGCAAACAATCGGAAATCGATTAAGTGAAATGCTATGCGGAGTGAAAAGAATGTAAACGAAGCGAACCCATTCTCATGGAAAATGAACGCTCTCCCAAATTGAAATCCGATGTATTTTTGTTGTGTCTATTCAACAATAGTCGAAAAATCATGATGCAGAAAAGTTCAATCGAATTACTTTCGCTATAGAATGTCGCTTATTTTGTCTCCCTTTCAACGATTCTCAGCGAACGTAATTGGTATTATCAGCAAGTGATAACAGGCATCCAATGCAAAAACATTATCAAATGTAAAAACGAGTAGCTAAAGTGGCAATCAATTTTATTATAGCTTTCTTTTCATTTTCAATTTAACACCATTTGTAAATAACAGCTATTAAATACTTGCACTAGACGCGGGTTCGCTCGCCTTTTATCTCCGATATTTCAATCGATAGTAAAATGTTGGTGTTCATTTTCCATGCAAACTACCAAATAATCGATTATTTTGATGTTGACACTTTTTTGTCGCCAATTCTCCGATCCTTTTATTTTGCAGCACTGTCTTATCGGTGCGTAGCAATAATAATAATCGGTTTGCCTGTGTAAGTGCATTGTTTCGCGTTCCTTCACACTGAAAATTGTTTATGCTTCCACTTGGTTGAGTAGAGAAGATTTTCTGCTCGGTATTACAACCCAGTAAATTATGCCATAAATTACATCATTTGTAAATGCACAATGATATTCAGTTGGATATTTCTCTCTCCCTTTTTTTTCTGTTCTTCTCACGATCTGTATTCCATGTTGCTGTGGTTGTTGTTGCTGCTTGGAGCGTGCGCCCCGATTCTTTTTTTCTTCTCCAATTTTCCTGATTGCATTTTGTGTAGACAACAAGAAAATTCGTATTTTCTCCAAGTTATTTGAAACTGTCTCACTATTTGAACCGGCATACGATTCAATTTGGTGAGCGCGCGTTTGCGACAACTACCGGCACGATTGAACATTCAATCGAATTATTTGTTAGCTCAATGGATTCTTTCCATCATGTAACAATTGCGCTGGCTTTGTTCGAAAGAATGCGCGTTTCGATTTCAGTATAGACAAGTGAACCAAAGTCTGCCAGATTCATGAGTACTTAGACGATCGAACGTTCCGCATTGGAGAAAATTGAATAAATGATTTGGATTTCGGTGGTTGTTCGTTGTTGCTGTTTGCTTGTTGTTTCTTGTACCGGAATCTTTTTATAAAATAAATGCAATACTTTTTCAAATAAAATTGCTCGATTTTACACTATTACTCGATACAGATGGAAATTGATTGCTGTATATTTGGCTGTTCGATAGCACATTGCATTTCAATTGAAGTTTATTTACAATTTTACAATATGAAAAGCATTTACCCTTTCAAATAAAATCACGTTAAATTGATTTTGCTTGCAACGAAAATGAAAATCCAGAAAAATCACTTTGGCTTGAAAGAGCACACAAACCGATTACAGACGAAAATTGCTTTTACATAACAATCTCCATCTTTCGCTGATTTTCGGAGTCGATCGAAGCGATTGATTTAACATGAAAGAAGTAAAACACATTCATCATCATCGTTGAATTCGAATTTGGCCTTAGAGCAGCCTCATGAAACGAAATAAACACACACAGACAATAGGCTGATTAACAACAATAATTGAAAATGAGAATGAATAGAAAAAGAAGCGAGACGTGAGAAATCTTGGAAAGGTCACGTTAAATGCTGAGTGCAATTGTAGTACCAATTTGAAAAGAAGATCACGATAGATTTGAATTCTTGAAGTGCAACATGCACGTACATCTCGGCTGCATTTCGATTGAAACGTACAACGGTTGGACTGATGAAATCGATTCAAAGTCCCGTTATTTCTTCCACAATAGCTCGATTTGTGAATTGGGCCAGTATTTCACTGTGTAAATTAGCCAGTTGTCTGCATAAACAACGTCTAACATTCGCTCATGCATCGTCTGCAAAATGGTGATGTTGAAAAATTTGCGATGATCGAACAGCTTCCAAAAGGCAATTTTCATGTATATATGGTACACATTTGTTTTCTTCTGCAACGATGTGTTTCGAGACGCGCGTCGCGAAAAAGATGCTGACGATATGCAGCGGAAATTTATCGAAACCCAATCACAAGTTTGTGAAGAAAGTATGGCAACACGGATCAAATGACATATGAGCTTTGTTCCGTACAATTTTCAATGAAATGGAAAATGATGGTGATCAAAAAATTGTCTCTTTTTCAGCAACGCTCGGATGATAGTTCGCCATAATATATACATTTCACTGAATTTTTTACAAAACAAGAGAAATTCACGACATTTCGAGAGAGGAAAGAGAATCTTAACAAAAGAGACAAAATGGTATTTATCTGCTCATACACAAAATGCAGTTTCATCAACCAGAAAAACATTATGATTAGATCGTCGGTTTTTGCTTCGTTGCAAACGACTGTTATTTCATCACTCTACTTTTCGGATGCTGCGGCTTTTCATCATCTTCAATCGAGTTAAATGAACTCATTTCTGTTTCATTCGTTCATCCGTAGATGAGATAAATGTCTTTTTGCTTTCATTTCTATTCACTCTTTGACAATTTATTGAGTTATTAACAAATGAACAAAATTGTCATTGGTGAAAGTGGATTCAATTTAATTAGTATCTAATGATTTAATATATCAAAGAATAATAATTCATTATTCCATATTCAGTGCGTTTAGGTCATGAGCGAATGCTCTTACTTAAATTCTAATTGGTCACAATACAAACACGCGAAACGCACACACACACACACACACACACAAAATATATCACCAACGGACAACATTCAATTGTCATACAAAATATTCAAAATATCTGTCGGTGCATTGAAATCAAAATAAATGGGCATAAATGAACTAGTGAAGTCAATTTAAAACAAAAGACCGGCCAAAACTACGCACTCGATCTCTCTATTCACATACATTCTCTAGCATCAAATACCACAAATTGATTTCCAAACAGGCTTCGGGCACATTCAAATAACTGCCAATAGTTTCAAATGCCATATTAATCCGACTCCATACACCATTTTTAATTTATAATTCATTCTTTTTTCAACTTGCTGCCCATTGTCAGCCACTATACGAATCCAAAACTATACCTTTTTTATTCAATCGATGATCGATGTTTTGAGTTTCAAATCCAAAACCACATTAACCGTTGGTCACACTAACCAATCCACAATTTCGTGTTTTTTCTTTTATTCTTTAGTCAATTTCACCAAAAATATAATTTATCTCAAAAACCAAAAAGAAAAAAACAAATCCGAATTTATGCAAGTGATCAGCTACTGCTGTGGCTGATGCGAAAAATTAACCGAATACAGAAATTCAAAACAAAAAACTCAAACGATAAAATAACGAAACAACGAAAGCGAACGATGCGCGTGCACAGAGCATGTGGAAAAATAGCGTTAGCACTTTGAATAAACAACCGATTTACCGGACGGTATGATGTGTACTGAATTGAACTGCTATGGCATTTAGCGGAAAGTGGTTCTAGCTGCTGTGGCGAACACCAATGCTTCAAACGTTCGCTGTCTATCTCCAACACAATGTGTGAATGTTCAGCATAACAAAACAGGTCTTTCAAGTGCGTGTTTCCACATTTATTCGGCAGTTTTGTGTATAAAACTCACTGGCTGTCCATGGGGAAAATGAATACGCTGGCAGTTTCAAAACTTTGAAACTGAAACCTGTTTCGTAAAAGAGGGGAACGAAACAATTTGTACAACAATGACATGGGACACGTGACATGCTGTATAGCAAAGTATGGGTTCATGCTGCCGGACGGCTTGTGTCTTCGCTGAGCTACATTTCGAAATGGATGTTTTTTCAACATCGATCACAACCATTTTCGAAATGGCTAGCTTTACGGATTGAAATCAAAGTTCATTTTATATTCTGAATCGAAAGCTGTTTCAAATGAATAGCTTTAACATTCAACTACTATTAAAGGGATGGTTCCGAGGGAAATCCCAGAGTTGCTATTCAATTTCATTTTATTTTTTTACTTGTTTCTTAATTAAAAAGACGCACGTGGATGAATTCAATGTCAGTTCAATTAATGTGGATGAAGCGCATGCAAACTTTAAAAGTTCATAAATTACAATACCATTGATCAGTTTCCATTATTTAATATCAGTGTTGATTTTTTCGCTTCAAAATCTTGCTCAAAAACGATTCCGTCTTGATTCAACGTACTGTTATGTATCGTATTTATTTGCAGAAACAACATTGCAAAATGGGAGTCAGAAGAGAGAATCAGAAAGCATATAAAAAAAGGCTCATAATTATAAGCTATTTGTCGTCTTTCCAAAGATATGTTCTAATTTTATGTTTTTAACAATCAGCTTCATTCGAAATATATTGTTTCTTTCAGCTTATACACTGAACTGAAAATACTGTCTTTGGGGAATCGTAAATCAATGAAAATATGGATTTCATCGATATTTGATTATGTATTGGCCTTTTCATCGACCAATCGATTAAATTATTGAACATATTGAGTTCATTGATGAACCTATTTCTTCATAGAACAAATGAAAATATATTTGTTTTGGAAAAATTGAGATTACTTGAATATTGGAAAAGAATTACAGATTAAATCGGTTGGTCGATGGAAAGGCTAAAATATCATCAAAAATCGATGAAATCCGTATCCTCATCGATTTTAGATTACCTAGTGACATTATTTTCAGTTCAGTGTATCTTCTGATTCTAAGAAAATCTAATTGCTATTTTTCCTTCAGAATTATTGTTTATTTTTCATAGAACGTGCTCATTGAACAACAACTGAAGAGCAACCCCGTGAGATAAGAATTGAATGAAATGCGCAAAATAATAAAATTGAAATCTATTTATATATATGTCAAATTGATACGAATGTCCGTCTAAATCTGTATGGCATTGAAAGCATGTAAATACGAGGATTGAGTCACAATAAAATGGGTAAAAAATAAAAACAAAATAGATGTTTGATTCGCTACACTTCGCATGTGATTTATCCACTTGAATGGTTTATATTTTAAGGACGTAGAGCCTTATTTATCGGCAAATCAAATAAAATCATATGTGAAAGAAACCCCCTATTTCACGCTAATTAGTCGAAAGAGATTCACATGAAGGTCCAAAACATCACCGATGGCCTACATGTGAAGTAGCGTTAAAATTTAAATACGTGGCATCTCTTTGCGAGAGAGATAGAGGGAGAATGAGAGACGAAAAAGCCGTTTTCCATTAATAAAGAATTAGGTGAAAGGTTTCAGTAACATATATGACGGCAACTGTTCGATGCAACGATGGAAAACGAATTGGATGAGCCGAAAAATATACATTTTCAACGCTCCATCCCAACCTTGTTTGATGGCAATAATATAACTAAACAAACACCATTGAAGCAATGGCAGCATCAAACGAAAAAAAAGAGGTCGTACAAACGGACGACGAACTTTTCGGTGTGATTCCCGGAGTTCGACGAGTTTTTTTTTCTTCCAACAATAGATCAGGCCAAAGAAATGTTGATTCCATGTTTAATTGAATTTGGTCCAAAAATCACATCGATGATTTCATATCGAAACCGATGGAAAAGGAACAATCAGTAATCCATTGTATTTCATGAGTAGAATTTTATTCATTTTGGAAGTAATTAGCGTTAGACATCGTTATATATGTTAAAACAAGTCCTCGATATTTTCATAATATTAATTTAATTTATTTCACCGCCACTATCTGGTCTATCATCTAACCCCTGATTTTTTCAATTTTTATGAATAGGCAACCGCAAGTATAGATTTCACACAATTGTGTGTTTGTTGTGATGAAACAATAAAGAGAAGAAATTTTCTTCTTTTGATTCTCACATTTTCTCGTGCAAATTAACTAATCTGATAATTTATTTGACCTGATGCAGTGCAAAAATTAAGAAATGGTCGAGCAAAAGCAATACTTTTCCCTAATCTTATGGAAACGTAAAAAGCAGTAGCGAAAGCACTGAAACGCTAATAAAATGGAGGATTGACGTAAAAAATCCCGATCCTGTTCCTGGCATAATAAACACGGACTACAAAATGGAAACCGCTAATAAAAACTGCTTTTTGGTATATGTCGTCAGCAATCATTTCACAATGACGCAATGAATTTCACACAATATTTCCCTTTTTTATGTTCCAAATGATTTCCAGCTTCTGTTTACTGAACACACGTATGTAGCTCGGCACTTTTTTCATTGTATTCTTTTCTAATTCACTTCACACAAATCGCATTAAACTCATTTTAAACATGGCTGGTTTGAGTGACAGCACTCGGGATGATATTCAATCCATATGCGAACTCATAAAACTCAAAATAATAACCTATGCGATGCCTTTGTATGAAGCAGCTATTTTAGTAGTAGCGACTCCTTTTTTTATGGTGAAGCGTTTATTCGATTTCAAGTAATTTGTTTCATTTGTTGGTATTGTGTCGTATCATCATCGTTGTCGCCCCTCAATTCATTTTCCGTTGTCTATTGCCGACGGAGATTCGTGAATGAGCGTGTGTGTGTGACCTACCATCAAGATTCTCTCATTTCATCGACACGACAATTTGTTAAGGATATGAATTACTGTAACTCTTCTTATTCGGTCCATACAATTTGTTCGTCAGCATCGAAATAGTTCGTTTTCATCGTATCACGCCAGATTAAATGCGTGTTTTGTAAATCCGTTCCGTTAAGGCGGAGTGAAAACAGGCTTGCAGCCCGAAACACACAAGGTTTATCTGTTGCTTCTGCTTGTTTGGTGTTGTGCTTCAACAAGAGCCGCTTGTCAACAACATAATTAACGAGCGAATGCTTTGTTTTTCCCATGATATGACCGCTGTCATTTTCTTGCAACATTTTGAATGATGATTTTAAATTTTTTATTTTTAATGCGAACTATGGATTTCCGCACAAAATAACAAATATGAGAAAGAGAGAGAGAGAGAGAGAGAGAGAAAGCGCGAAAGAGATTCATTATTCTCAAAACTTTTATCTACTCATTAAAGTTTTTTCTAGCCTCGAACTCGCGCCAAGTTTTGTTTTCATCAACACACACCAAAGTTTATCTGTGCTGTGTTGTGGTGAAGCAACTCGAAACTTTGCAGATATAATAATTAATCAATGGATACAGAGTTCAGAAAACTATCGGTGGAATTCTGTTGCGGAACACTAATTTGATTTCATTACTATAATTTACATGATCCATTTCAGGAGTAAACAACTATTTAACGATGTTGAGTCGAATTTCAGGGAATATTGCCAGCCATACTTGAACTCATATCATGATGGTTTCCCAATAAAATTATGGGACAATTTGTTATATCTGCTCGTTGGCTTTATTATTTGATTACACAAAGCGCCCAAAAACCGAAATATAAGCCGATAAATGAGTGTGGCGAGTGTGTTTACAAAAAAAAATATACACCATTGAAATATTGTGCCAGTGCTATTGAAAATTCGATTTGAGATGTAATGATGAGTGCGGTGGAAAGCCGGACTTGGGTGTGGGTGATACAAACGATGTATCAATATCCAACTGGAGCGTATGCACACTTACTAACAATTTGCCGACTCTAGAGGATAATGCGACGTCACATGTAGCGATGGAAACATATTCTGAGATCGTTTCTTTGGGAATTTTTGATATGAATTGAACCGCATCAGACGCTTACAACATTTTCAGCTGCGACCACGATTAAAACGAATATGGCAATTATTTGCATAGAATTATTTTGATAGTAGCAACAATAACGATGAGTTTCATTCGTAAATCACGCAACTCTCTCTTTTTCTCTCGCTCATCACAAAACTCTCTACCATTTGAACGAAAATTTGATTTAATTATAAATGGCATTGATCACGTCGATAATTGAATTTAGAAAATATGATAATTGCATACGATAGGGTTGTCAATTCTTCCACATTTTATTCACATTTTGGGATATATTGTTGCCATCCTTATAATAGATGAGAGGTGCGTGCGTGCAAGCGTATGATTGGATGTGATGGTTGTGATTTCTCTTTTTTCTCGAACCATTTTCTCTCGACAATCAGATTTTTTGTTTGTAAACGCGCGCTATCCTTTCATCCAATTTTTTTTTTTCATTCATTCTCATTCATTCCGTGCTATTGTGTGATATGTGAGTGTGTACTTGTTTTGTGAACGGCATATGATTTTTGCTGGCATGAATGAATTTCAATTCTTTAGGTGCTTTGAATCCGTGATCGGTTTATTTTATGTTTACCAGTCCAATCATCATCCTCTGAACTATATACATAAATGAAATCATATTTTCGAATGCGTTTATTGAATTCTATGTTTTTTTTTGTTTGCGAATATGTGTTTGCGTGTTTCAATGACGGCTTTCGTCCTTATATTTAAAAGATAATCAAAATTTACGTGTGTCTATTGCCAAAAATAGCTGGCAACTTTTCTACTGTCGCCCTTTCCATTGGTCTGTAGTCAGGTCACACATATGTATAACCAAACACAAACCATCTCTATTCGATGTAATAAGGACAACAGTGGAAGCAAACATCAAACATTTATTAGAAAAGATGAAATGAACAATTTCCAATAGATTTCAGCATTGCGCTTGTTGCCGATGCCATTCATTCCTTCATCCATTCATTGCAACAGATTATCAACTTTGTAACAAGCAAAATGCGATTAGAATTATAATCTTTTTGTATTTACTGCTTTGAAATGCCAAAAATCGAAAAACTGTGAACAGATTACAACTTACTTACCGTTTGCCACTCATTTCAGGCCGTTATTATCAGTAACGCAAGTGTGCCAGTGCCCATTGTATTTGTTCGCCGGAAATTGGCCAGTGCCAAAAATGGAAGGAAATGGTTTTGGCAAACACGGATATTTCCAGGGTTTAACTTACATAATTATAGCCCAAATTGGATTTTGTATTGCAAAATCAGTATTTCTTTGTGTTTGAAGGAAGCCGCTTTTTTATGCTCATTGAAAACTTCTCTGAATCAGATGAAATGCGTTGGACGAACTCAATTTCAACAAAATTCTGCAACGTTTTCGTATCACAACTGAAATAGCCTTCCGAGAGATTTGCAGGGAGCTCTTAGTCGAATAAACATATTGCAGAAAATCCAAAGATCTGAAAATTCTTTCAATCAAAAATGGCCATTCATGCAACCATTCGCTCATATTGAAAATTCAATTGATTTTTTGTTTATGTGTTTTTGTTTTGGTTTAAAGATTAAGACCACTTTCAAACGAACTTCTGCTTTGAATCTAAATGTTTGATATCGAAAAGGCTTTTCGCTATTGATGAACGAATCATCCGCAAAAATAATATACGTCATTTGAAAATTGGAGAATGGGAAAACAAGAGAAAAACGAGACAACAAAAGTGAAGATGCAAAAAATCATACAACAAATGTTGCGAAACAGATGAAAAGGGCTTGATGCGATCATTGGTGATGATGCAATCTCACACTGTGAAAGCAAATATTGAATTGAATTGAAATCTTTTCCTGTCAATCGATTTTGGGCTATGTTTTCGGGGCACCCACTGCGCAATTGTTTGTGATTCAAGTGCAAATAATCGATCTTAAGCGTTGAGGCAAATGCGCTTTGATTTTAACCGGTATCTTGATGAGCGTTTAGAGAAAATGCTGAAGTCCGTTCCCACGATACCTGTGCAGAATGACAAGTATTTCGGCTAAACGATTGTTCCAATAATTCTATTCAATAACAATTAAAACGAATGAAGAATCGATGCAAACTGTTTGGCTATTTACCTTGATTTTACACACTCTATGTCATGAAATCACAATTCACGGGATTTTCTTATGCTTTTTTTTGTTCTGCTTAAAAAAATGCACACACAAATAGCGTCAGTGAAATAAATTTGATTGAACTGGATGAAATGAGTACATTTGAGCCGAAAATGCATTGTCGTTTGCTTGTTCCATTCATAAATTGTCTATGTTGCACCGAATCCACAAAGTTCAGTTGAAGTAGTGACAAGTTGATGCTCACAAATCGATACTCTAAGAAAAAACCGACAAAAAAAAACACAAATTGTTTATTTGACTAAATGGTTTTAAATGGACCGAAAAAACAACGCACAAACGATGCAGTGAACAAACGAAATACAGAAAAGGCAAACAAAAATGGTTTGGGATTCATGCTGGGCGACACAATGCACTGAATGATGCAACTGCGAACAGTAAAGATCGAATCTTTTTAAATCGATTTAAGGTTTTTGTCAAATTGTGAACAACGCACAGAACAAACGCTTACCTTTTTTGGCTTATAATGAAATTGCCTTTTATTTGTTGGTCCCGTTCACTTTTTGAATTTAAAATTGACTAAAGTGACGAAATCCAGGACATCCAGGTATACTAGCGCTGATCCTCGATCACGAATTCAAAAGAGATCATTTTAATCTCGTCATTCATTCTCCAAATCGATACAAGTGGTTTTCAGTGTACAAAATTATGAATGAAATGTTCGGCTACTCAAGTTAAAAATGCACATTCATACAGCACATAATCAATCAATTTCGAGTTATGAATACGAATGTTCGGGTTTCCTGAATGAATCTTTCATTTTTTTTACGAATGGACGAAACCATCAAAGAAAGTACCTCTGAGAAACTCTAAAATTGGGCAGAAAAATCAAATGAAAGAGATACAGTTTTTTTTTTAAATTCATTCATAGGTTTTATTTTCGTATTTATCGGCGAAAGTCCTTATAAAAAATATTTGCTATTCAATCAATTCGACTTATCTCAATTATACAATTTAGAATCTAGACTTTGATTATGCATTTTTAAACTTAGATTTTGACATTTTCAAAACTTATCAAAATTTATACAATTTGTAGTAAACGCAATTTTCGTGAACATTTATGGAATTGGATTAATTCTTGCCACAAAATGCATTATTGCAATCAGCATTCGATGGGCTTGATTTGCAGCAGCAGCTCGAGTGATAGTGTTGCTCAAATGATGATGCATTGATGCCAGGGCTTACATCGCCTTTCTTGTGTTTGACGCGTCGATTTTGGAACCAAATCTTCACTTGTTTCTCGGACAGTTTCAATTTATTGGCGATTTCGATACGTCGCAATCGTGTTAAATATTGGCTCATTGAGAATTCTCGTTCCAAATCAAGGAGTTGTGTACTAGTGAATGCGGTGCGAATGCGTTTGCTTGAATCGGAGTAGTCGGAAATGGAGGCTGGCGGCGATGGTGGTGGCGAACACTTGAACTTTTTACTTGGTTGTTCATCGAACGGTGAGCCGTTGCGTTCACTTTGGAAATGCATCGAAGAGTTTGCTGTATTTGGTGATGGAGTTAGCGATGCGGCCAACAGATGGGTGTTGTTGTAATCCATTAAATGTGATGGTTCATGCGGTGGCGTAATTTCGCATTGGCGCGGCGATTTTGGCAGCGAAGCCGATAGAAATGCTGGTGAAAATTGATGCATTTGCTGTTGCATTTGTTGGTGCTGTTGTTGAATTCCAAGTGAGAAAAGGTAGCTGCCCACATAATATGGTGGATATTGGGCCATAAATGGTGATAATCCCTTAACAGCAATCGGACTGGCCATTTCCGCAAATTTGCGCTTCGACGTTTTGTCACTGAGCAACGAATCCATTAGAAAAGATCTTGACATTTTTGAATATGATTTTTTTTATTGTATTTTCACAAAAATTTCACTGTTTATTGCGAGAGAAAGTTTCAATTTTTCTCTAAGTCTAAACACAAAATCTGATTTGGACAGCTTTTGAACGATTCGTTTGCAGTTTAGCGATTATTGAAAAATATAAAAGTTGGTCGAGGTTGCAGAAGCTTCAAATAAGATGGTTGAAAACTTGAAAAGGCACTCAAGAGAGATTTGCACGTATCAATTTAAGAAACGAGACTGATGCCTAAGCCCGATTCACTTCGGCTTATATACGCTTTTGAGTTCATTGTTGGGTCGAGGTCCTTTTTGTTACTTAGCAATACGAATGTCGAGAGATGTATCTCCTTTCCCATTCTCACTCTTTCTCCATTTCTCTGCGTCTCCCTTCCTCTATGCAAGTCGAAAAATCATAGAAAAAATATTGTTTACTATTTGCTATAATTACTGACGTTTAACAAACTCACCGAATTGCTCCGCCCAGATAAAGGGCGATCGGCAAAGGACGAAGCGAAGAGGTCCAAAGAAGAATCGAAAAAAGTGGTAGTGTTTGAATTTTTGGTATATTTATTTCACCCCTAAACATATCAATGCTAAATGCTTCGAAAACTACACACCTCTACTCACTTTACGGGCCGGGGCCGACTGAATGCATCAGTTGTGTGTTTGTGCATTAGTGTGTTAATATGGCATAAACAATGATTATCAAAATGCATTGTTTGCGCTCTTCTCTAGCATTCTCTTCATTCTTTTCAAATCGTTACAAGAGGTATCGAATACACTAATAAACCGTTTAACAATGCCAAATAAAATGGTAACAAATGCTTTTTCTGCCGAAGCGTGTGTTTTGTTGCTTTTCGACGAACAATTGAAGTCGCCTTTTTGTCTGGCATCGTCTGAAATCATCTGCTATCCTTTTTGCACGACAAATTGCTCTCTCGCTCGCTCACGTCAAGAGACCACTGTCATGGCAATGGATGATATATCAACCAATATTTGTTCGCGGTATGTTTTCAGATATTTCATTGTGTTGCTAATAAATATCAAGGGATTATTTTATACGTCAGCGCATCAATATTCCATCAAGGGTAATGCTCAACTCGAATTAATTTAATGGCTGATTTCCCATTTTAATGCACAAAAGCAGCAACTGTTCGCTTGCCTAAACTTTACTTAAAATTCATCATTTCTCAGTGATGACAATTGGATCGCTATTTTATGAACTGCAAATTAAACATTCAAACCGCCAAGCATTCACTTCGTGCGAAATTACTTTTTTGGTGTTATTGGCTTATTTAAAATTCATAATGAGGATGCGCGCGATATTGACAGAGGATGAACAAATCGTTTTCCATTTGTTTATTTTTCCGAAGGCTAAGTTCGAATAACCAGAGGAAATTCATTATTTAATGAGTTTTTACGCTGACTGTGAATGAAGTTTATTTACACATTTCATTAATCGTGCAGCAATATTCTGGAGTTTTTGAAAACGGAAACACGTTTGCTTGAAAACAATCCTGGAGCAACAACACATTTAACTTGCTTGTTGATTCAATCGTGGATTTTTGATTATTCATTTAATATCGAAGCGCTTGAGGTAATGAAAACAATTGAATGGTCCTTATTCGGTATCGATCGCATTTTGATATTGCATTTGAATGACGAAAGGAAGTATTAAGCGTTATTTTTTTTATAATGTTTTGTTAACTTGATGTTTATTCCTCTTAAGAAACAAATTAGCCTACAGACGAAGACACACACAAATTAAATGTGATAAACCGACGAAAATCTTTTTATTCTATCCTTTTTTCGATTTTGTTTTTGGGTTATTCTCTAGTTTGATAGGTCTATTTACCAAATTTCATTCGGCTAAAGTTGGCTTAATGTAATAAAAGTATCAACAAGCGCAACTTCAAATGCTACCCCAAAAAATTCTCGGCCACTTTAACTGATTGTTCCAAAAACTTGCGCTATTCTCATGAAATTCAAATTTCAAGAGGTTTTAATATCAAGATGAAGTGTTTTCAATTAGTAGCAAATTGAAATCGTCGGAAACCGATATTTGTCACCGCTTCGCCATTGCGTGCATTGAAAGTCAACCGCATGAAATGAACTCTCTCGCATTCATCGAAATTGTTCGCAAATCACCAAAACAACATTATGGTTTTATTTATTTAATTTATATTTTGTGAATTATTTCAAGCATGTTTCAAGCATTCATAAAATGCACCCTTTTAATGTCAAACTTTTAAATGTGTCATAATTATGCGGCGTCGAAAGTCATTGGGTAGAGCGGAGCGCACGATTGTATCCATTTCAACGTCAACCTTCTTGAGCGTTTCACATTTGTCAACAAAAATCGAATGAAGGACGATGTCAACGACGAACAGTAACAGAAAAAAAACACACAAACAGGGAATTTTTGAATGACACAAATATACTTAAACCCATGTTGACATTGAGAAGTGTTGTTGGTTTCTCATTTGCTGGATGTTGAGTGGTGAAAAAAGCATTGCATGGAAGAAATGGTAGACTGGCTGGCAACCGTATGCACTTTGGCGTAGCGAGCAAAATATGGAACGAAGCGAGCAACAGAAATATACAATCAAAGAATGAATGAAGTAGGTATTGAAAAGAGAGGAAAAAATAAATGCTAGCGATTTCTTTATTTCTTTCTGGTTTTTGTTCGAGCGCTCATATCGAACATGGATGCATTCGGCGAACATTTCACGGTAATTCAATGCCAAATATCGATTAACAATGTATGTATTTGTGTTCGATTCGATTAATTTGCAGAGGTAAACCATTGTTGCGATGCATTTTGCCGAAGAGCTAACAAAACAACAACAAAAGAACCGGCATTCATTCTATTCAATTGCAATTGTTCGATATAGTTTTTTGCCATTCGATTTTCAGCAATATTCGTTACCTGCTCCCGAAAATGACTTGAAACAATTCGACAATAGGAATAACAATAAAATGTAGAAATCGTATCGATGAATGAATGGCGGCGCGAAATATAGAATGGACTGTATCCATGAATGAAGTCAAATAAGAAATAGTTAAACTTTGCACAAATAATTTCGAATGTCGTTTGAAATTGCACACAGAGAGAGAAAGACAATGAAATGGGTGACACGAATAGCACTCAGCGAAAACGTGTTTCGTTGGAAAAGTGGCGGTGGATCAATGGCTCGCAGTCGAACAATTTTCAATAAATTATTGAGGAATTCTTGCTTTCATGCACACACACACACACAAACTATCGAAATCGATTTTCGGCACTCGAATCGATTTCATTCATAAAAAATGATACGGACGATGGTGCAAACATCCATTGGCGAGCAACGCTCAATGCAACAGTGACTTACCATCTTTTTTGGTGTGATGCTTTCCTTTCTTTGTAAAATTTCTTTGTTCATTATAGATGCACTTAACGTCTGTTTGTATCATTTTTATTGGTTTTCATTGTGCTGCCAGCTCAATCAAATAAATTTCACCACTCGAGAGGCCTGAGTCGAGTTCATTCCATTGAATTGGCTCACTTTAGATGCGCATCTTTCGCAACAAAAGAGGATGCAATGAATAGTAAGGAGTTCACGCGCTCACCTGGATATTGTAGCAATTCGTGGAATTTTCTACACACTTCGCATTTCACACTCGAACTCAAGATGATGAATAAATGAAACGATGTGTTACACTTGCGACGGCAGCACACCAAGGATTCATTCACTTTTTGCATGTATGCAAAGTTGCGCATTTTTCAGAATTCAAAATCCGGATCGCGAGCGTTTCATATAATTTCACCAGAAAATCCGATTACTCGCTCGAGAAACCGCAAACCAGCGCTATTTTTTGCATCTAAGCAGCTTATTACGGATGCAGTGCATCGGTTCAATTTAACCTCGACAATTAAAATTGCATTGAAGTCATCAAATTCGCTGAGACAAGTTGTCTGGCTTCAAGGTATCAACAGCAAATCGAAAGTTTTACTCTTCCAAGAAAATGCAACAGAATTCATGTTCCTTAAAAGAATGTCCTTAGAAAAAGTGTAAAATCTTTGTTTGTCGTGTTGAGTTTGTCGCCAGAGGAATTTAAAACAAGCGAAGAAAATGTAGGTTAAAGAAAAGCAGCATTAACAAAGCGAGAACAGTGAGTGGTCTCTTTTTTTTACATAAAATGGATGCACAAAGAGTGCAAGAACATTATCGACTTGTTCCATTGCGTTGGCTATTGAAAATTTCATGCTCACTGAAAACTATTTGAATTCATTGTTGATTTTTTCGCTTTACCAACGTTCAAACAAAAAAAAAGAGTCAAAGTCGATTCGTTGTTAGATTTTTCTCTAAAATTCAAATAGTTCGAAAGAAGGTTGATTGCGTTCAATACACAAAAAAGAGACACTTGAATGCATTTTCAAAGACTAAAATCGACATTGATCGAATTATTTTCAAGTATTTCAATGTTCGTCTTGGTCTTTTTGCACCCGCAAACATTGTTTCGATAATAAACTGAACATCTCTTGTCATTTTTGAAGAACAAATACAAAATTGTCGAGAAAAAAGGAAGCGAAGATGGATTTATGATCTTGTCATGCAGTTGTGTCGATTGTGTGTGATTGAACGTTTTCTATTGATGTTCATTGACAATTGGCAAACATTTAGTTGCATAAGATATTGCCAACAATTACCCTGTTGCCTATAACATTTCGTTTCCGACATTGTGCCATTTCAAGTATTTCCAATGTTTGTGATTACAAAACAGCTAAATATGATGCAATAACAAAACGATGCAATGCCGAGTGCAATGACAAAAATCATTATATTGACACAAAATGGTGATAAGTAGACAATTTTCATGGGTACTTGTGGTGAAACGCATCTTCATAAACAGGAACTATTGGAAAGTGTTTGGCTCTCTTTCTCTCTCTATCTCCCTCTCTCGGTGAAGTGGAGTGGATTGTTTTTTCTTTTTGTGTTGGGCCACTCAAAATAGCAACATTGTGTATGCACTTTTCGGACATCATCATGATATTCAATAAAAATGTTTATGAATTTTACGACCGGCTCTTAAACAACATGATACTTCATTTCGTATTCTCTGTCTCTCTATTGTCGAATGTGCGTTGTTTCTATTGAAAAGTCATTTTTGGCATTTCACTGAGGAAGAACTAAAAGGAAGCGATACATTTCATTGTTGCAATCGCTTTTAACTTTCGACATTCATTGAATTAAAAATATTTTAAACCACAAAGCAAATCGTTGAAATATTTTCTCTGCATATCAATTGGAAAGAGAGCGAGAATCATGCGGTTTTAGCTATTGTTAAATTTATTGCTTAATCATTGCTATCAAAATGCAGCGCATATGTTTCATTTGGGCCGAATTCCGTGCGCACAGAAATTCTGGGTCAGCCAATAAGCCGTGTCGCTCGTTTAATCTAGCCTAGTTCTTCGTGTGTTTTCACATTTAATTCTATCGTTCGATATATTAGCGTATAGCAGTAGCTGAAAGTTCACAATAGCAACACGAAGCTCAACAAAAGCCTCATATCCCTTTCTGATTGGCATACATAATTACTGAAAAACGGTTTTCGCGCAAACAATTCGAATCGATTTACGATCAATATGCGAACACAAAGCCATCGCCCGCACAATGAAATTCAAAGTTGATTGTGTAAGTGGCAGTTCGGTTGAAGAGATAGAGAGAGTTTTGGTTCGGAAATCATCATTTCACTTGAGCACATGGCTTCTGCTTTTCTAAACAACCATATTTAGATTGAACTAAAGTTCGTTCTCGCGTATTGTTTATTTGACGCGCTGCAAACAAGAGACGCTTCAAAGTTAATTATCTGCTCCAAATGGATTTGAATCGATTGGTTCGAGAAAATGAGCACTTCTTTCAGATGCTCGTCCTACGTTTTTGTGTTAATGTGATAATACAAAACAATGCGTAACCAAGAAGTTTCATCGAAAATGATGTGATAAATGATCGAAAAATGATTAAACAACGTTGGCGATGAACGGAAATCGAATGATCTGATTCGATGGAAAACAACACCGAATCGAACAATGTTGATCAATTGGAAAATGTTCCAATTTCAAATCATTATAATTAGAGATAAAATTCCATCGACCGCATTCAACCCAAATACAAATCAATTACCGATTTTCAATAGTGCTAGTTTATCGTCGAAGCCGTGCTGTTCACTGCCGATGGTCATTTGACTGTGTACAAACATTGTTGCCGCCTTAAAATTCACATGGAATATCATCAAAAAATGAGCATGCCAGCTCATCAATGTTCCTAGAATTTTAAACCAACCACAATCGACATTCATGTTTTACGTCCAAATGAAATCAACACTAAAATATTACGAGAAAAAATTGCGATATGTTTTGCAAAGCAACTGAAGTAGCAATGGAGGTGTGTTCAAGTGTTGATAGCAAAATCAAAATTTTAAGTGGAGTTTTCCCTCCATTGGTAACTGTTATCAAGCCACGTGATTCCAAGACCTTAATTCCATTCAATGTGTTAATTCACGATTCCATTTGGTTTCACTCAAATGTTACAAACTCCAGAGGTTTCACACGATTTTATGGGAAAATCCCATTGAAAAGCAAATCTGAAACCCGATTGACGTCAATCATGCCAACTTATGTTTCAATGCAGTCCGGAAAATACATTGAGATTTCCACTCTCTCTCTTTCTCTCTCTCTCTCTCTCCCTCTCTTTCTCTCTCTCTCGCTGGTTCATTCTCAAAATATTCCTGCACCGAACAGAGTTATTGTTATCAAAAATGCATTTTCCTATGAAAATGCGAAAATTGTGTATATTTTTCATTCCTATCTCAAATATCAACAAAACGGAGAAATTAAATTGTATTTTGCACGTTGAATCGAATCATTTTATGAATATAATAATGTAATCCGATGTGATATGTTTTGAATTTGAATTATATTTGAACATGGCATTGCAACACGAATCGGTGCAACAAGTGCAAAACCAGGTCATTACATTATATTCCAACTTCGTATTGTATTCGAATAGTTTGCTTTGAATGTTGTTGACAAACAATTATTTGTTGATGGTGCAGAATTTTCTTAATATTTTTCAGCATGTTTCCCCATTTCGGTGTAAATCCATCAAATTTAAGGAGATCATAAAGTTGTTGCGAGATATCGTTGCAGTATCAGTTTGATGGGAAATACATTCAATGAATTTCAAGGGCTGAAGGTTTGAAAACAACGATAGTTTTCGGCGGCGTCAATTCTAACGAATGAATATCATGTTGATACTACTATTGCAGCACACTTTTTTTCCAAAACAGAAAAATTCATATCAACTATCAACAAAAGAAGGATTTCATCCTATTTACGTTGTGTCATGCAACTGATGAAAACAGGAAATTAAATCTGAAATTCCATTTGAAATACGAAAACAAACAAAACAAAAATAAAATTCTATATGAAAACCAACGCATTGGAAGCGAACCCATCAAATTTAATATCCGTTTTATGAAAGAACAAACTTGAACATTGATCTCATGCAACATTCTAAAATGATAGCGAATTGCGTAAATCAGTTTGCAATCGGATGTATTCATCAAAGGCAAACAACATCAGCTGCCATTTGGTCCAAATGGTTTTGGACTATGACTCCGGCTGTATTTAATAAAATGCTATGTAAATAAAATATAGGTATTACCGTTTGATAAACATATTCATTGCGCAACATGATGCATTTGATCCTTTAAAAGCCTCATAATGTTGGCATGGATGGGCTCACTTAAAATGTATTACTTTTGAGTCAATGGATGTTGTAGGTGGCACAAAGTAATTTCCACATTGTTGCGATGCGACTTTCGCAAATTGCGGCAATTTCGTTTGACAGAGGCGCAACCTACGAACATTGACCGATCCAGATGGACGGCAATCACGTTTTTCATTGCTTGCGCAAATGATTTTCATTATAATTAAAACTGCGATGAAACCCGGAACGAGAAAATTTAACGGACTTCAAAACTTTGATTGCATCAGCACTTTTACCGTTTCAATGTTTGATTTTTATTTGGAGCATAATCCTTCAAAAGGGAACGTTTCACTCGTAAATGCATAATATTCTTTGTTTTTTTTTCATGATGTACATTTTGTTTGTTGAAATGTTTTGAGCTTTTTATGTCAAGAGGCGTTGTAATTGTTGTCGCCTGTATGTGTGCCGTTGGAAATGGATTGTTGGGGCTTTCAATTGGTTCATGCATTCACTTGTTGAGGGGTTAATTGGAGCTGCGCTTGCCGTGCTCGCACTGAGATGATAAACTGTTTGTTTGAAAAACTCCTTTGAGCATGACGAAATGTGTCATAAGTGTGCTTATACAATTATAATTGCCCAGTTAGCGCTCGCGTCCGGGGGAAACAAGCAACAATAATTGAACAATAATTGACATATTGACTACTCACTCAAGTGTCACCACTCATAAATTCAAGCTAATTATTCGATTTGGATAGAGAGTGCTGGCATTTGAAATGTACATG
Organism: Obolodiplosis robiniae; assembly: GCA_028476595.1. Taxonomy (NCBI): domain Eukaryota; kingdom Metazoa; phylum Arthropoda; class Insecta; order Diptera; family Cecidomyiidae; genus Obolodiplosis; species Obolodiplosis robiniae. Next base: position 3,965,464 of record CM052015.1, on the reverse strand, counting down.
GCTTTCACACTCCGCTCCAGTTTAGCATTCCAGACGTGTATTAACGTAATGATGCGATTTTCAAATGATATTCGATTATACAAATGCGTATATATCTGCAACTTCGTTGCGACAAAGCTGAGTGACGAGTCCAGCCAATCGCAATGACTTGCATGGGTTACAAATATTCCGGGTACAAGCCATTGACGTCTTTTTTCTTTGTTATCTTTCGCAAGGTTCAAGAGACAATGAAAGTCCTGTCACCTGGATTTATCGAACGCTTTGCGCTATCCTTCCGATAATGATGCTCGGGTTTTGCTCAATTCACCATAAATACTGTGATAAAATTGTATCAGGGCTAATCTTTAAACCCAAAAGTCTCTGCAAATTATCTACTGCGGCGAGGATATTCAGATTTCCAGATAGATTGTGCTTTTATTTGTCCAAAACACAACCTCAACACAACCTCAACACAACCTCAACACATGCTCAACACATGTACAGCGAGGTCGAAAGATGAATTTCAAATATTCGTCAGTGTGACACCATAGTAACACCATTAAAAAATTTTCTTCACAATTCAAGAGCACGAGAAATATCTTTTTCGATCTCTTTTTATCAGCACGTTTACCATTTCTCCAGTGCTTGGAATAACTCAGTCCGAATGGTGCTGATCCGAGCTGAGTTAGCTGAATCTGCTGGCTTGGATAAGCGCTACTCGGCTGCGCTTCCTCAAACACTGCATTTTTCCACCATTATAAACTTTATTTAACTTCATTTCTTTGTACGCACATCATTTTTTCCATTTCTCTCGTTTTTTTGTTCAATTATGTTTATTCTGTGATTCTCGCTAACACGCAATTTCTAAACGTTTGGTAGGTAAATGCAGATGTCATATCAACAAGATTTTTCTGAAATTTCCGTTTTGATTACAAGTTTCAATGTTGTGACCAGTCAAGGGAAAGTGGAGAGTTCTGATAACTACTTTTTCATTGAAGCACTGGGATGTTTTGCAATTGATATATTAAATTGGCTTGATTTCATCAAGAAATTCAATGCATATAGAAACAATCAATTTTAACAATTTCAAAGAATTAGAAACTGTGGAGAAAGTTGGAAAAACATAATCAATGATAACGAATGATAATCAAATGAATTGGCATAAAGATTGTGACAAAGTTATTTGAGTATGACGTAATAGTTTAACTTAAAGAAAAAATCTCTTCGTTCAATGCAATCAGAATATGGTTTTGTGAGAGGTAGAACATTCGGAAAATATGGCAATACCGAAAAGAATTGAAATAAATGGAATTGTCGGGGAATATTGATAAGAACACGAGCCTATCTTGACCACAAAATGAATTTGCAGGGTGACTTGTATAAGAAATTGATGTTTATTATTATTTGATGAGAGGGAGTGAGGAAGTGAACAAGAGAGGTGTTTTATAGCCTGTAGCTAGACTATATAATGCTAAGACTGAACGAAGCATCAAAGGAATCGCGCTTAATTTGAATCTCCAAGAAATTACTTTACCTCGAGTGGTCGCCAGAAATAATTCTTTCTTTTATTGCGGCATGACATTGGATGCGCGAGCGTACCGATGCATGAATGCCAATTGCGAACCAGAACACATTTCAATTCATTATAATTGAAAAGAAATCGAACACGAAATATTCCGTTCACATTTCCAGTTTGTAGATATCGCATTTCCTCTCTGTTTGACTACAAAAGAATGCTAAAATCGAAACGACATCCAATGAACTCATGGAAAAAATTGGTGTTTGAGTGACACAAATAATCTAACAAATTGGAACTAAATTGCATATTAAACGAATACAATATTCTGACGACTATTATACCATAACGTCGAAATAACGCGGAATAGAGAATGCGAACGAGCGACAGAACGAAAAATATGAAATGGGCTCACGCTGTTTGATCAACTGAAACGAAATGAAGTGAAAGTGAAGCATGGCAATCGACAAAAGCACAATACAATTAGTGGTGCGGTAGCACAAAACATACCAAATTTGTGCTCCACTACACTCATTCAACATGGAAAATGTGGAGGGTTTGTACGAATTACTTTTCTCAGCACACTGAATCAAGAGCATCGCAGGTAATTACCGTTGAAACGTGAAGGAATGTTGCGCAAAAAGCTATGAAATCCCGAACAATTCGACCCTGTGTGTGTGCGCGTACGCTTTTGAGCGAGCAAGCGAACGAGTGTGTTATGTTTTGTTGGGCACATACCAGAATTTCATCTATTCAATGTTTTTATCATCGCAAAAATATGCTGAAATGAAGAAATTTCTGGCATTTTGGATGTCTTCCTTACGTTGGACAACGCGTCTACGCTCTTTTTTATGTGGCATACCATTTCCAATATGCAAATATTGCAATGCGAAAAATCGCCAACCGTTTGTCAAAAGTTGAAATGAAATTGGGCTTAAAAAAGTAGTGTAACATTTTCGAATTTAAACAATCTTCAAATATATAAAATCGTTTGCAGTAACTAAAGGAGAGGTATGCAACGGAAAAACCATCCAGCAAAATGGCAATTCGACGAAATGACACACAACGCTCGTTTCACATCACATCAAGTATTTTCAGAAATTTTCTATATTATATTCCACTTTCATTTTTCGTGCATAAACTCAAGCAGCAATATTGAAACTACCGTCCAATTCTCAACAAGTGCGAGGATTAAGAGCGAACATTAGTCGATGACTTTTCTTTATTATAGTATTACATATTCGTGCATTTAGTGTGCGAGCGCAGAACATTGTTATTATAATGATACGCATTTATTCGTTTCTATGCGAAGGCAGAGACAGCAACAGCATCAGCTAGATCTGCTTCATCGGAATGGTTATTTTTTCTCAATGTTGTGAAAACAATGAGAGAAACCTACAAATTGGTTTTGAAACATTGAACATTATTTATTATGATCGTGGCAGAACGAACAGCATTCCGTTTCAAGTTTCCATTTTTCACTTTTTGCTACAAAGAAATTGTGCGAGCAACTTGAAAAAGCGTATTTATAAATGTGTATATGAGCAACGAACGACGCGATATCACATTAGAGTCATAAGCGGAGTGCAATGAAGAGAAATTTTGGATTTAGTCTTGGTAATGGATGGAAAAGAGACAAAGACACGGATCTGGATGACGAATGATTTATGCGAAATGAATACAAGCGCAGCACACGCCGAGAGCGACGCAGCCAAGCTCCCGTACGAATACACACCGAATATTATGGAAAACTTTCTGCTGACAATAGAGGGAGAGAGTGAGCGAGTGAGTGAATGTGCGCGTACACACAATTTTCTGGGACCTGTTGCAATGTGCGGAGTGTGTGTTGGGAATAAACAGTCAGCCAGTATGATGTTCACTTGTTGTTGCTTCGAAATACACTTCTTCCCATGTGTTAGTAAAAGCACCGAACAACGCCAACCGCTCATTGCGCATGCCGGTAAATACATCATACATCGGGCTAAAGGAGCTGGAATTTTGATTGTGTGTTCGATGTTATTTCAATTTTATTTTTTTTTCCTCATCTGATTTCTCCATAATATCGCGCTCGCTACACGCTCAGCTCAGCGTTGTCCTTCTAGACATTTTTGCATTCAAAGTCGTTCTAGTCATCGCTCTCTCTTTTTGGTGTGTGAGTGCGATACAGACGAAGCGCTCTTCCAATCGTTTCATTATCAAATATATTGTTCAACTAAATGCGAGCCACATAAAATTTCATCGCAACAGTTGAGCTCGATACACTCATCGCGACACTCCTCGGCATTCGCAATAAGTTTGATGTTGCGTTTCGAGATTCGATGATTTCCAGTCCAGTTTTCTTCTAAGTTAGTTCAGTTTAACGGCGGCACCAAAATAAACACATAATTTTCATTTTTTTCACACATTTTTTCCGAAGATTTCTTTCTATTGAAATTCAGTTCAAACAACTGGAACCATTGTGGTTATACCGAAAAAACAGAAGTTTTTGAAGTGGTTTGACAAGTTTTTTTTTTCTGTTACCGTAAAAAAGGATAAAAAGCAAAAACATATTCCAGTAACACTAAGTGTACTTAGTGGTGTTCATTTCAACCAACCGTTTGAAATTATAACTAAGTCTACAGTAAAAAATAACCTGTATCCATCAAGTTGGCTTGGACTTATCAAGAGCTCAACCATAGTATTTAAATGAACTAGCAGAAAAAATCAAACGTGCTTTTGGAAAAATTGAAGTTGTTGCGCCATCAGTGCAAATTGGCAAAATGGTAAGTTGAATGGGGATTTTTCGATTCGCCGAAAGGCACAACAAACGCAAGAGTATTTTAAATTACAGACAAACGCGCAATAACACGATTTCAAGTTTCAATTCATACCGATTTTATTCGATGGAATTTTTGTTGTTTGCAATGATATTTCGTTTGATAGATTTTCATGAATTTCCGAGCACCAATTGATATAAATATTAATAATTGCTTTGATATCAATGTGGCAACAGGTCATTTCGAATCGAATTGATATTATTATTTGCTGTTACTTTTATCATTGAATGGCATTATGTTTCGTGAGCATACTTCCGATATCGAAACTGTATAGCCGATGGAATTGAATCGCATCAAATTAAGCTGCTAACAAACGCTTCATTTGAACACAATGCGAAAACCAATGAACAAGAATAGTCAGAATAATTCTCATCTTTATCTCGCAACGCATCAATAACAGAGCCTGGAGAAGGTGGCGAATAAACTCCGTCTTAAATCGAACCGAATATTTGATATTCAACAGTTTGAGAGCTGTTGGGTTCAACATAGTTGGAGTGAAAAATTGTGTGTGCAAAATGGGCAAAATGGCATGTAGATAACGAAATGTGTACCACCAACGGCCAACAGCTTTCAATCCACACATACCCAACGTTTGTGTGAAATTAGATAATGCAACTATATAGCACGAAAAACATGCAGCCTTTCTTCGACGGCGTCATCGACTGCGAGCTGAAAGCGCCATCGACAACCTCGTACAATTTACTCGGAAAAGATAACGTGAGGGGAGAGTTTCCTATGATTTACAAGACATTTGTACGCAAACAGGATATACACACGCACAAGAAATACACCAAGTCGAATCAAGTCGTGCCATAGATACTTAATAGCAAACCAGTCACAATTATGTTACTCATTTGATTTTTGCTGCTTTTTCATTGCTTGCTGTTTACGCGCCGTGTTATGCCCAAACCACTAAAGCTTCTTCTACTCTTTGGCAGCCTATTGAAGCGAACACATTTACGCGTGTAGCCACATTATATTATATGATTTGATAAGGTTACTGCGAAAAGCACCGCGAGCAAAAAGAATTTGAGACGAGAAAATACGGACCGGAAAAAAACGAAGGTGAACAAAGCGATGGTTTTAACGTTGAATTCAAAAACAAAAAGAAGAAAAACAACATCAGATCGATTTCATTGTTGTTGATGTTCAATTGCATAGTATCGGATTTAAAGCGGAAAAACCCGCAGACAGAAGAAAAGACTCAACGGAATTAATGCAGTTCGTATTCATGCCGAAACAGTATAAAGATAGGCCCCATGATACAGGTCGATATGTGATTTGCTTTTATTACGAAAATCAGCCGAAAAAGTACTTAAAATCAATTGCAAAGAAAGCGAATACTGCACCCAAAAAACCCCAATCTCATGACGGCAAACATTGAAAATCGATTAGTATCAATTTAAGGTTGTGTCCTGTATTTATGCGTGCCCTTACCGCTCTTCATCCTTCAGATGGGTTAACTTGATGTGTATGTATGCTTAGTACACATTAGATTATAAAAGCGAAACAAGAATTTTTCCTTCGCACAGTCGTATTTTACGGTGGATGCACGCCAACCAAGATTTAGGTGTATCACATCATTTCATGACATTGTGATATCGATTTTATTCTTTGGCTGATAGAACTGCGGAACAGATTGAATCTCCACGACACATATCGTAAATTTTTGTACACGTATCAATAGTGATTCGATTAGATTTCAATATGCATATAAAAATGAACGTCTTCGTCGTCACGAATCGGCGCGGGCACGCGGACGATTCAGCAAGCGAATTGATTACAAAACGAGAAAATTGCTTAGTTGGTCATTGGGTATGCGTGCTGTACAAGTAAATGAGTTTCGGTGGCGCAGGCATGATGCTGTGCTTTGTGATTCAACATGCGAGAGCATCGGCTATTAATCAGTCCTGAGCAGTTGTTGTTGTTGTCCATATCTGCGAAGCCATCGTGTGTCAAGGTATCATCAGTTACACAACTCCAACTTTTCATCATTTGCCATCCAACACATGAAGTATTCTCCTGAAAGAACGTTTACATTTTACGCTTTTTACATCAGCAGCGGCACATTGTGCGTGTTTGGCATCCCATTTTATCACTTTCATTGGTCACACTTATTCTGCTGTTGATGTGTGTCATCGCTGTGGTTGAGGAATCCATTGGCGCCATATGTTTCCCCTCGATTACCCCTCTCTTTCGCCCATTTTAAACTGTTGTTTTTTCTTGTGGTTGATTAAATAATTTCCAATTTGTTTTGGATGCGTACGGTGGCGGAGAGCATGACGATTATACCAAAAACCATTCGTAAATTTAGTTCACTTGCATTACAATTTGTATGTATTGATGCCTATTTGTTACCATTCGCTCCATCACGGCCGATTGATTTTAGGCAACATATTTGATTCTAGATACAATTTCTCGCACCAATTTCAGTTGATTAAACATCGAAACCAGTTCGTTGTCAACATCCATATATTCATCAGAATTCGGTTCAGTTAATTGACTTTCAACATTAATTCAGGGATTTTTATTTGTTTTTTTTTTTTTTTTGATTGCTACGATCACATTTCATGTCATACATCTTACTCAACCTACATGATTTATTACCGACATCAAATTATTATTGCCATATCCAAGCACCAAAATCAATGCATTACATTGAGTCGTTGGATTTAGTCGTAGGCACAATATAACCTATTTTGAAATTGAGCTCCTAGCTTCTAGCGCAACTGAGCTTCAAACGATGTTTCAACTGATTGGGGCGTTCGAGTTGCTACATAAACTAATGTCGATGATTGATTGCATAATTGCTCTAATATCCAGAATTGGCTGACTGAATTTCTTGATCCAAAAAAGTTTCATTCAAAAACGTATTCTGTAGGATTTATTTTCTTAGATTGAAAAATAACTAATCCTTTTGCAACTTATCTCTGGTTTAGAATTGGATTTATCTCATCAGAAGAATAATATGCAATTGAAGATGTATGTGCAATGTGAATGTCCGTCAATTTTGAACCTTATTGCTTCATGTAATACATAGATCAATCAGGCCCAAAATCGCTTGACATTTACGTTGCAATACCACCGTTTCCAACCTAAATCTTCAATTATTCTCTAAAATAAAATTTAACGTTAATAACTTTCTTGCTGAGTAAATGTCTTTCGATGAAAGTTTGATGAATCGAGAAAAGTTCGTTCAATTTTCACCGCAAGCATTTGTTTTATTCAAATTAATATTAGAATCAAGGAAAATCTTTGAAATAATATTTGAAAACTCTGTAAAATAGTAGCATGAAAGCCAATATAAAATTGGACACAATACCATTTGAAGTGTCAAGATAATTCTTTAATCTCTTGATGGATCAGCTGCTCGTAATGTTTATTCAAAAAAGTATTAACATCCAATTGTTTTCTCCATGAAAAACCAACAGCCATCGGTTGGGCTGTGCATTACGGATGTTGATGATGTGCATGGGAAGTGCTCTTGAAAAATGAGTGAATCGGAGCGAATCACAAGCAAACATCCTGCGCAATTTTCTGTGTTACATTCACACGCTAACTTTTTGAGAGATTCATAGGCATATGAATTATGAGAGAGGTGATTGTGGAAAATAAATTATAAATGTAAGCAATAATTGTAGACTTTTCAGCAGTTCTCTAAACTGAACTTTTGAATTTGATTAAAAATTATTACTTCGGATGAATTGATGCGTGACCAATATAGTTTGAGCTATAGTTTTGAGGAAATTTTATTGATTGCAATAAAACTGTATGGAAATGAATAAAGTTATTGTCAACGAATTTCCAAACTTAATGCAAATATTGGAAAACTTTTCGTCTCGACCTTCAAAATATTTCCGTAGAATCATATCTAATTTACCAAAGTTTGGTTTTATTCACCAAAATATTTTATAATGAATATAGCTAAATTCGATTTAATTTCATTAAAATTTGGTTAGACATAAGTTCGAATTGAAAACCGCCCCAAAGTTAGAATGCGGATTCAATTGGTCCCGGGTGCAATCGTTTTACATGTATAATCGAATCACAAATCGTTTCAATTCACATTGTATCGTTGCAGCTTTGCCTGGTCTGAATAATGGAAAGATATATGCACACACAAAAGCTGTTACATACGCCAAATTCATTTGTCACCAATTACACACTTGAATGATTGGCAAACATCAGCCTTAAGCACAAGCACAAACACACATGCATGCGTCTATCTGTCACAAGAGACACAACCAAACCGAACCGACCCGGGATAACAAGGAAAAATTTAACGGCATATTATTTAATAATAGAAAAAAATGAATGGAAAATAAGAATATCATAAACGCATTGCAATTGAGTTTTTGTTAATGTCTTACCGCCTATTTCACCCATTGCGATGCTCGACACGGTAAACTGGAAAAGAATGAAGTGAAACACGGTGTGTGCAGCTTGTTTCCATTTAACCGTTGCTATTTGCGTTCAGTTGGTTTTATTTGATATTTTATATGAATAATATTTGCGATGGGTTTCAGCATTGTTGAATTGTGAATGAATTTACATTGCAATGCCCGACGCTATATCGACCGTGGCTATAGAGAATGCATCGATATATAAATGAGAGGACGGTTAGTTCATAGGCAAACTATCATCGGCAGAGAGATGATGTGTTTGGCTATGTGTGTGCGTCTATGTGGAACGTATCGTAGTTGAGTGCAGGCCCCAAAGCAAATGTTCATTGAACAATGAAAAGTGAAAACATCGGAAAATTACCGTGAAAATGATCATCAATATATTTGTATCGATAACGTGCAAAGCTGCCGAAATTCAAACCCTGCTGCTTGCTAAATGCACACACTTCTTTGCCTTCTATTAGATTGATGCAATGACGTATGCCAAAATGGACTACATGTGTGGTTTATGGAGGCTTTTCAATTCCATTGTGAATTGCCGTGTGTTCAAGACTGATATCAGAGACATTGAATTCTTTCGATGCGCATACATGAGAAATCGATGCGGCAATTGAAAGTGAACGTCCAAAAAGTGCAACGCGACCACAACGACAGTCATAAAATCATCCAGCATCTAGCTGCGGCATGCATCTCTCGTTTTGTATGAATGAACCACTCTTGAACAATGCAAAAACGCACTTGAATTGGACAAAGACGACGAAAAAGTGAACAAAAAGAAGTAATAAATAAATTAAATCCGTGTCAAATTAGAGGCAGTTTAAACGCTTTTACAGTAACATTATATCTATTTGTAACGTTGTGCTGTTGTGTGCACCGTTTTCAGTCACTAGTGTGTTTTTGTCGATGCTGCTTTGTCGTGCTCTTCTTCGATTCTCCGGTCGAGTGTTTTAATACGTGCATGTAGTTGAATGGTACTTCAATCTGCTATTAATATTGTTGTTCTTCGGTCTATTATTTGTTTTTTTCGCCCTTGATTTCTCGGCAGAGAATGAGAGAGAAGAGCGAGTGAGCGGCTCTTCGACCTGGTTCAAAGCAAAAATGCGAAAAGAAAAAAAAAACCCTCCCCGAAACATCATTTATCATGTAATTTATTTATTTGAATTTTATTTACTGTGTGCAGATGCAATTTTGGTACATTGAAACCAATTGCTTACGTGCTTAAGTGCCGTGCATTTGTTTTTGTCGATGTTTTTTTTCCGACGTCCCGTTTAAACATTGCGAGCAAATCGATTCTTCATTGAGTCGCATTTTTACCGATTGGTGAATCTATATTGGAAAATAGAAATCACAATTGAAATGGTACAAATCGAAACTCAAGTGATTTTGGCGTGTAGATGAAAGGATTTGAAAGAAATGTTGCCGCTAGTTGTTTGTCAACAGCATCCGCAGCAGCAGCAGCAGCAGTAAGTTCGAAACGAAATCACAATAAACCGACTGAAAGGATAATATCGAGGCATTTATCGGAATGTTGAACAATCGTTTTACTTGGATTCATTTTATCGATGATAAACTTGAACCTTTGGCGAAACAAATTGCAATCGTTTGCATATTTATTCGATGATTTTCTTTAAATTAAAATGAAATAAAAGGTTTGTTATCGTTGTAAATATTGACTTAGGACGTAATCGGCTAATTCAACATGTCTTCTTTGTTGCCCCGAGGATAAACACATTCATTGTCAGCATTTTTCGGATGAGAGCAAAATAACCAAATATTTGCAATGTGTTTTGTCTGGTTGAGTCGAAGAAGTGGAAAAAGAAAAGGATTGAGAGCATAGTTTGCCAGACGCTAAGACGAAAATCTCTTAACAAATCACATTTATTACCGTCGGCCACAATGCCATTTAATTGATTCGGATTTGATGGAATTAATCAAATCCAAGGCAAGTCCATGTTTGATGCAATCTAGTTTGTATCTCATATTTGTCGCTTTTATTTCCTAATCAATTCAACAACGTCTAATCAATCCAGTCGGTAACATTAAATTTACTCAAGATTTCCGAATGAAATGGTGCTCGAACCATTTTGCTAATATTTTCTGGGGTCATTTCAGCAGCGCTTTGATTCGGGTGGCTTTTTTTTCTAGCAAGCGGATTGCACAATCGAAAAAAATTCGTTGTCAAAAGTCAGTGAGTAGCGAGTCAATGTTTGAGCCTTTTTCATGTGTGTTTCATTTATTTAATGGGCTTTTGCTTATAGCCGCTCAATCTCCAGAGGTTCGTTTTTTGCTGTGCTTATTACAACAGTTGGCTACAGCAAACACTCAATCCCCACCCGCAAATGTTACACACATTTTGTGTGAGTACTTGGCACTTGGTTTTCGAGCATTCATGTTTCCATTTAAATGGACTTTGAAATATTGTTACCTGTATAAATGATAAAATGACCAAGCCGAACGGAAAAATAACAAATTATGAGCAATTCTTTTTCGTCCTGAAAATAAAAGTGAACGGTGAAATTCCCATATTTTTAATATCCAATTTTTGTAACATCTAAGACGGAAAAGTTTGGAGCTGCAGCATTCAAAACACAGCGGTCAAATTAAATTTTCGTGTTAAGTCCACCGGAAGACGAATGTTTGCATGATGATAGCAAAAAATCTGTGTGTCAAATTATCCTTTTTCATGAGCGAACAATTTTTCCGATAGCAACCAACATACAGTTTGCAAGTTTGTGTTGCTATGCTCCGTATTCAAAACGAGATAGAAATAAGAAATACGCTTTCAGATTGATCCCAGTGAATTTGACCAAATTTTAATTCTGTGTCGACATCCGAAGTCGTTGAGTTTCGCATTCGAGTCACATTTTTCTGGGTTTTTTTTCCTACTTATTATATGAATATTTGGAGGTCACGAAGTTCACTTCGTGTGCGAGGCTTCAACTCGGTATATCTCGATCACGCGTACTTTCACTTTTCTGTTGTCAAAAGAATCGCGTAAAAACAAAAGCAATGCGAGAATTGCGAGCGAACGAAACAGATTTAACAAAACAAAAATTCCAACGAAACCACAAAACTGTATCAATCAAAGTGAAAGATGCTGTGGCATATTGTGAGAAAATGACGAGGAAAAATGTGAAAAGCAAACAAACAAAAGAAACCACACAAAAACGCAACTCTTTTTTATATTTGGTATTAAAAACAAACAACGCGCGAGTACATTATTGTTGTCAAAGAAAATAAAAAAAGAAAGAAAGAGAAAGAGAGAGAGGAAGAGACCAAAGTAAGGATTCAATGTTTAGCTTTCGCATTCTTTGCGCTCGCTTTTCTGGCTTTTGCTCTGCATACTTTTGTCCACAATTCGGCTTCTGTTTGATGCGCTGGAATAAACGAATGGATGCACATTCACGTGTGATCTGGCTAAAGATACAAAAGAAAGGAAAACCCTTTTTTACCAGCAATTTTGGTTGCCATGGTTCCTTCTCCGCCTTATAAACGTTCCAACACAAAGAATGTTCAATTATTCCATTGAATCACATTTTGTTAAAACATTTTCAACAAACAATAATTCTCTCTCTCTCTCTCTCTCTCTCTCTCTCTCTGTGCGATGGCCTGCCGACAATATTTCCTTAAATCCAAGTATTCTCTTCAGTTTATTCATGGCTTCCAATGCAAATATAATTAAACTGTATTTTCTACACGATGAATTCGATGTTGCGTTTGACGAAAACCTGCTGTATTTGAGTAAACTTATTCATATTTTGAACGATTTTCAAGAGAAAAATTGTTTCGGTGATGGTTCTAATTTCTTCAGAGCTCGTAGCTGAAAACATTGGCAATGCCTATGCTTTTGGAGCCGAGAAAATCCCTTGAAGTGTATGTGCGCATAACCTTCAAATTATGGCCATTTGCACGGAAGCAGCACAGCGCCTGAAAAAAAGTAATCTTTTCCACCTAATGGAATAATGGAAAAATTATAATTCCTTTTTGCGTTTCACTCGCGGTTCATTCTTATGTAAATAAATTTTGCGAACTCGAACGAATTGGACGGTCGAGCGGTGGTGTACAAAGCCCCCCGTGTTACAGTTTCGTATGATTTTTCTGCTCTTGTTACCCTCTAATTTTGAATAATCACTTCATCAATGAAAATTACTTATCATCCCACACGCAACGATTTAAATCGCTGGACAATCTAATTTGATTTATAAACTTTGTTCAACCGTTGGCGACACATTTCCATTGTTACTTCTTACGATGTTTCCATTTTGTTCCCCTTCCTTTCGTTAACTGCTCCTTTTACTTACTGAATTCGTTCCCTCTTTATACCTTGCGTTTCGTACTCATCCGTTGCTGACTTTATTTTTACTTTCAATTGTTTTGGTTTGAAGCGTTTGTCGTTACTTGACGAATTTCTACTCCATTAAATTCCGTTCAATTCATTGTCTTCCGCTAATTTTCCCTCTGTGCGCTCGCGAAAAAGATTTATAAGTCACTTCAACGAGATGTTCGCTTCAAGGTCTTGCGTTCTATCTCTCTTTGATTCACACAATCAGATTTCATCGATGAAACAAGGTTGATAATAATGATTTGTACAATCAATGTTCTTTTTTTCATGGCATCAATGTGAACGACTTTTCCGTTTCTTCAATCAAATTCTGATAACATGAAGCCCGCGAGCAAAATTTCTCTTACATGTAAATCGATATACATTTCAAAATAGGGAAAATATCAAAGAAACATCAAAAATCAAGCATTTTGGTGTACGTTTCGGCGCGATTGTTGAATTATTTGGAGTCGACAAAGTCCATTAAAACAGCTTCGAATTCTTCAATAATGAATGTCTTTATTTGAACTTTCCCCGTTGATATTGAATGCTTGATTTGAAATGATTGAGTTATGAAATATTTGAGTTCATATCAATCTACTTCGAATCTGTCATTGATTAAATGCTACACGATTGAAGGCTATGCTCCAACAAATTGAAGGAGAAATGACGTTCTTTATTCAACCCTGAGAATGCACATAATTCTAGAATAAATCTCTCTATAATTCCTTCTTAGAATAGATCCTTCCTCGGAATATATTAAAATTGAGCGCAAAAGATTACAATAAAGTGTGTACATATTCCACGCATTTTCAATTAATTTATTGAAAACTATCACGTCATTTTCTAGAAAATGGCCACAGTTTCCATTTGTATCCATTTGCCAGAGATTGGCTGGCATTGGAGCTGCGTAACCTCAAATTTATCATAAATTTCCATTTAATATTGTCTCAATTGATGGTTAATTGTTGCTTTTATCGATTGCATTTTTTTTTATATGTTTTTCACTTTTATGCGATTTTGTTGTAGTGACAAAGGCCATCCATTGATATGGAGAGTGTGTAATTTGTCGCACCATCTGGATCTGTGATACAAACAATAAACCAATAAAATGCCATAAACTCTGTTTCTCTCCCTCTCTTTTGCACATACACACACGAAGCGCATACGCGACATCAATATCATGCTCATCGTTCGCACCATTGAATCGAATCAAAGGACTTGACGACGATTTATCATCGGAATAAATAACAAATAAAATATACGCCACCTTTTGAGATTGCTGCACAGACACAAATGGAACGGTTTCTAAGCACGAGAGCAGCACACACCGAACACACACCATTTTCGAAACACGAAACAAAACACACAAACAAATAATCTCTCGCATTTGATTCAATTATGAAAACAGAATTACAATGGAATTGTGTAACCATTGAATACCTATGATTTCATGAAAGTATTATAGGAGAGAAACGGCGAATAAAAAGTGACACAAGAAGAACTTGCTGACTTCTTTCGAGACGTATGACATAGTGTCAATATGCCGCATACATGATTTGGTATTGTGTCATTGTGTATTTGTATGTTATTTCGTTATCAATTTCAAAACAAACACAATACAATCCCGTGTCGCATTCGATCATATAAAGTGAAGAGAGTTTGAAAAATGCTGTGCACCAAAATACGGCGAAACAAAAGCAGCAGGCCAAGTCCACGAATCGTTCATTCGAATCATAATGAAGCACCAGAAGTGATTTTCCACATAATTTCATTTCGAGCGAATGAAAATTGTCGAGCTTGTGCTTGACGCAATCGAGAATCACATGAAAAGGCAAAAAAGCAACACACAAGCCAAGAAAATGAAATGAAAATATGGTCAAAAACATATTTATGGCTAATCGTTTACCATCATTATCCACACTCAAATCAAAAGATGGTCCAAAATCGAGTGTGCTGTTTACATAGCGTTGGGCTGTTGTAAACACGTGCATTTTTCAAGCAGACGAAAAAAAAGATTCCATTTTATGTTGAAGAACAAAAAAAATGTGCTCATTTATCGAGGCACTTAATAGGTGAGCCAAAAGAATGCAAGAGACTCGATAGAAATAAATGAATAAAGTGTGACCAATAAAAAAAAAACACGATGCACTAATACTTTTTCTATAATGACCGAATGGCCATCCAGAGTCGCTTCATTCATAAAATGAAATCGGTCACTTTTCTAGTGCATTGTTGTTCAGTTGCTTTGTTTGCTATATTTTTTTGACTTTTTGCAATTTTAAAATAAATTAAACATTCAATATCCCATTGACACTTTCTACCCATTTCATTTCATTTTTATTGCTTGGCATTATTTCAAGAGGTGTTTAGTGTACAATTTAACAATGCAACAATGCAATACGATACACAAACGAATGATTAATAGTAGAATGTACTTTTTCTATGCAAACAACATCGAATAGCCTCTTGGATCTTCTAGTTGCAACATCGTCTGATCGAATCGAATCTCCAGAAATAATTCTCATAAAAGTGAATGAATTTTTATTTTGAGCAACATGCGGCAGTAATCATAAATGTCCTAAATTGAATACTCAATGATGATTTCTATCAAAAAATTAGAATGATTACATGATAATCAATAGGTATTATCACCGTTTTTGCGCTCATTTTGCTCGACAAGAAATCCACACAACTATTTGTTGAATATTCATCAAAGACAAATTTATTTATTGTGAAGACCCAAGAATAAATGGAGATAAAGGAAATATTGATTTCTTGGAAATTGCTTGGATATTGTTGCAATTTTCTTTCTCTCCGTCTCCTTCACTCTCTCTTCCACTTCTGAGAGCTCTTGAAGTTGGCATTGAATATAGCTCGTCAGTAACAATCGAACACATTTTCGTATTTTTGATGTCAACTGTTCCTTCTTTTATATGTATTCATTTTTAGGTGTGTTTTTCTTCTGTTTGGCATTGTTTTCCTTTCTACCGGATTCAATACGTACAATATATAACATTCATAAAATATTCTCTTTTCACGCAAAAATTCGTAAGCGAGAAAACTGACAGAAACAACTTGTTGTTTCATCGGAGCGCACGCCTCTCGAACGATTCGAAAAACGCAAATAATTTGAGTGTGCTCCGATTAATAACACACCGCATGCCATTGAAAATACACGCACGCACACATTTTTGATCCGCTTATGTATGGATACATACCGATGGAATCAAATTGTAGTGAATGAATTAGGAAAATGCTAGCCATAAAATGATCGAAACGGTCGACTTGCCGCAAACTTAACAAGGAGCCAAATGATAATGCCGATATAAAAGCGCGCATCACAAAAGAAATCCATCGACCTTCCTGCTCGAAAATTTCGAATGTATTGTGTTGGTATTTGTTTGCTCAACAAATACCAAATTTATTGTCCAACTAAATTGCGTTTGCATAATTCATCTGCCTGCTCTTTATATTTCGATTGGTCTGCACACGGGGTTGAATTCAAGTCCAAATTATCGATAATTTTACAGCTTTCTTTTATAGCATGCCATTGTCTCGCTTCTTCACGGAAAATTTCTTTTCCTTTTGGTATCGATAATTTTGTGGTTCTTTTGTCGTATTTATGTTTGACGTAATGAAAAGCAACCAACCAACAACAAATTATTTTGTCGACGTTAATAATCATTTCGTACGGAATTCATGTGGTTTCGATGATAATTTGGTTCTTTTTTGGAAGGTGCTAATAATATTATCATGCACAACGAAAATATCGAATTTATTCGGCAAGCTCACTCATTATATCGATTTGCAGTTTAGTTTTGATTCAATTATTCAATATTTCGTTGAAATACCACCCCATCAAATCTGCCAAATCAAGCTCATATGATACCAATCCGATCGATGCAGCAAAACTGTTGTTGTGCCGATGGAAAATGAAACTTCATTGGTGACATTTTTCCACTTGTTCACCGAAATTTTTACCTATAAATATTTTAAATATTTTTATTGCTCAACTGAAATTTCGTACCGTATTTTTTATAAATCGTTACGTGAAATGTCTAAAATTCATTGAATAACCTGCAATGTCATTCACATGAATAAAAATCGTTTTATATTTTTTTTTATATTTTCAGAAAATATTCACGAATCAAGCGAACGCATTCCATTGAAATGAAGATATATTCTCCATAAACCAGTTGCACATAGTTTGGATGAGAAAAGTAACAATTGGATTCACTAGAATATTTCTTACAGCGTTCGTTCGCCAAAGCAACGAGTGAAAGAAAATTCGAGTGGAACGATAGCGACGACGGCTACGGCTACGGCGATAGCGACGCTGATACAACAATAGAAAGTTACAAGTGAAAGAGAATGAGTGGCTTGGGTCCAGCTGCGTGCTGGCTTACACACAAACGGATCGAATCATGGTCTCGTTTGGCGAAAGAACGGGTTGGTGCCGTTCGAAAATCAACCGACAAAAGTGAGGGAAGCAAATCTTCCAATGCAAGCACGTCGATGAACATGAGCACCGATTCCAATAACGATTCATTTGCATCGACTGAGGTAAATTTCAGTGATGAAATGAAAATTTAATTTTCACATTTGTCCGTGTGTCCCACAATATTTCCCAATTAGATGGAAATTTCAATTAAAATTCAACGGCTGCGTTCAACACACCAAATCAGATTAAGTTCATCAGGTCCAATTGCATATCATCGTAGTGCGTTTTTCGCCCGAAATTTATTGACTGGATGTTGCTGTTGCATGCAAATCGCAAATACATTTTAATACAACATTTATGTGTCTTTCAAATAGGACTGTACAAATCATTCGCATGGTGCGACAGCAGCCGATCAAACCGCGACAACGATGACTGGCGGCGCGTGCAGTAGTACAGCAAACACAATCACCGCGGTAGTAGCAGAAACAGCAGCTCAATCACAATCTGCGTTACATTCGCCTTTACAACATCAGAGTAAATCAGTTCCGCCACGCCTACAAAGAACACCATCGATATCTAGCCAAAGTAGCATTGATAGTACACCAACACGACAATCAGTATGACATTCAATCATTTTCTCTCCCTCTCTCCCTCAATGTCGTCTCTATTTGATTGTGTCTAATTTAAACGAAATATTATAAATTGATGGAGCATTTTTTCGTGCAGGCACATCGTGGTTCATCGCCACAAATCCGCGCATTCGGTCCGGATGGAAGAAGCACATCAACAAATGAGCAGTCTTTATTTTACTTTTCACGAGCCTCGAGTCCGTTGAGAGCAATTAGCTTAGATGCCCGTTGCTCGTCACCAGCATCGACCGACTCAAATGAGCCTAGCCCAAACTGTTTGGCTTCGCTTGCTTCAAGCACTGCATGCGCAAGCACAGCATGCATCTCGCCAAAACTGGGCCGATGTTTATCTCCATTGCTTTTGCCACCAAAAGCATTAAATAGTGAGTGACTTTCCCAATCATTCAATCAATTTGCTAGAGTCAAATTGTCTATGTTTGTTTTCTTCCAGATATTGATAATAATTCGGCTGCACCGGCTAGCCCTTTGGGCGCCCTTCAGCCCGATTTGTATCGCGGTCACGAGGGTCCTGTTTACATCAATGCACCCGACGATAATTTGGCCTTTGGAAAACTACATTTCCATCTAAAATACGATTCACATCTGTGCGATTTGGCTGTTCATTTAATCGAAGGTATTGTTTAGCACTCGCAGTATTACAATCCATTTCCATAATTTAATCAAAACGAATTTAATTGTGTGTGAATCAGCACAAAGTTTGTGTCCAATTGATGAAGGCGGTTTTCGTGATCCACTTGTCCGTCTAACCCTCTGTCCAGAAGTGGACAATCGCAAACGTGAAGCGACTATCGCTCGCGGCGAACATCATCCATATTTTGATCAACATTTCAAGTTTCCGGTTTCACGTGATCAATTACCTGGCAAAGAAGTTATTATGCAAGTCATGGATTGTGATCGCTATTCGCAAAATGATGCAATGGGCGAAGTTCGAATCAACATCGATGAAATGGATCTCTCAAAATCCGTTGAGGTTTGTATTGCTGTGCTCTCACTTTGAATTCAATTGATAAGAATAATTGATATATTTGAACAAGAAAAAACAATTGAAATTCAAATTGATGATTGTAGATTTGGGCGGAGTTGATTAGAAAGCGAAAACCGCCAGTTGAACGACCGGAATTACTGCTATCATTGAATTATCTACCTCAAGCCGAACGTTTGACTATTGTCATAATGAAAGCAAAGAATTTGGAAGCGGTTCAGGATGCATACGTCAAGGTACATTGAACATTCAATAGTTCTAATTCGCAAATTGAAGAGTTTTGCAACGCAAAAGGAAGTGTTTGAAATGCAAATCACCACATTTTTTTCAATGTCGAATATTCATTTTGTTCAATAGATATATTTGATAGTGAATGGCAAACGGGTAAAGAAGAAAAAGAGCAGCCTTGGCAAATCCGGTAATCCAAGTAATCCGGTATGGAATGAGGCGTTTACATTCAATTTTTCTCAATCAAATCTTCAGAATGCTGGCCTCGAGGTGTGTTATTCAATTGTTTCGCAAAAAAAAAAAACAATAAAGCAATTAAACATTACGAACATTTGCGTGATTGAAATTGCTGTTCTAATTTCAGATTTACGTGGTCTCATCTGGTGGAGAATCAAACGCGATCGGCAGTTGCGGTATCGGGCCATCGGAGCATGGTCTGGGTCGTCAGCATTGGCAAGATATGATCCATAATGCCCGCCAGCCCATTGCTCTATGGCATTTTCTGAAATGAACATTTCAAAATCGACTGCAAATAGGCTAATGTTTGGTTCATCCCCTTATTTCGATGTCCTTAGAAAAAGAGAGAATATTTTCTGCGGATTATATTTGAAATGGAAAGAATGACGATTCCGTTTGATTGAAACTTTATTCGGCCATATAATTTACAATGAGATGAGAAAACGATCACGGTATTTAATAATAATAACTTATATTTTTTTGCCATTGCTCGGTTCGAATTGTCTATAAAACAAAAACATATGCGACTATCTATCCACAATGAATGCTGAAGTAAAACGTTTAACTGTAAAATATGTATATGTGTCTATGTATTTTCAATGAGCATGTAATTCTTGAGAGGAAGCCAAAAAAAAAGAATACAAAAAACTCACAAAAAATATGCTGTAGCTTTTTTTATTATCATTCATCCGTTCAAATAACGCGCAATCATTTGTCTTCTTGATGAAAATTGAGTAAAAAAACAAGCATTGAGAAATACAATTGAGAATCAAATGATACCTTAGATGTGAATATGTGAATAAGTATAAGTGTACTAAATATTTTCATGTTGGATGATTTATTTGAGAAATCAGAACTTGAGAGAGAGAGAGAGAGAGAGAGAGAGAGAGAGAATAACGTGTGTGCGTTTTTCTATCATCTTCAGTTAAATGGCTAAAATTTAAAATAATATTCAAAAATACTATCTATTAGAAATAATTTGACACGCACATGATGATTTTTCCAAGTCTGATCAAAACTTGATCAATTTGTATCGCAAATTATATTGCGAATTCGGATGTTTTTTTTTTAGAACGGAAGCTTCCAGTTTGAAGATGCGGAAAATCGGAGATAATCAAATTTTTATTAGTACTTTGTACTGTACTAAGATTACTTATTAATAGTACTCACACGTTAGTGCCGGTAAAAAGATCAGATTAAAGCACTGTACTAAGATGAATTTTCAATTTCAGTGGGTATTGTCGAGAATGTTCATGGAAAATGCCACATTAAATCGTTGTAATCGACTTTTTCGGCCATAATTTATCATATTCAATGATTTTTTTTTGCATTTTCAATGCAAATTCGTGACTATTAAGATTAGATCTTAGTAGTACTGAGATGAATTCACTGTAGTGATACTAAGATCCCTTGCGAAAAAATTTCGTAATTTTTGTCTGACTTAATATGATTATCTCGAAAGGGGCGAAACGACCATACAAACGCGGTAGGGGGCGGACAACACCATTTATTTTCCATAGCGTAGCTAGGGCGTGTAGTCTCGTCGCTTCATTCCCCTGTTAGTTATATAGCTAACTATAACCAAATTTGTACCAAATGATTCCTTGTCCCTTTTTTCACAAGGGATGGTACTAATACATTAGTACTTTTCTTAGTACTCGTACTAATATTAAGATATTTCAGCACTTTGGTATTAAAGGCACTTCTTTACTCCGGTTCCTATTTTAGGGACATCATTTCGTTTTTATATGATTTTGTGCAAATGCCGATTTTGGGCATTATAGATAGGTTCGCACCATGAATGCTTGATTTTTGTTCTTCAACTCGAAACTATGTCGACTTTAAAAAAATGGCGCCGTATTTTGTAAATTCGCCACTCTTTTTTAATGAAATCGTACATATTTCCAACCAATATTATCACTTTTTTACAATCATCGAATTTTTTTTTCAAAATTTTTTGACGAGACTTTTTTCAGTCGGCATTGTCTTCCCTTCGCTCTGACACTTTTACTCCACCAGCCCCACAAAAAAATGGCAACGCATCTTAAGATTTTCCATTTTTATGAATTTTATACCTTTTTTCGCGGGCTCTTTGTTGAGGGAAATTCATGCGCTATGTTTCAAAATAAGCCTAAATTAATTTTTAAGATCATTTAATATACGTACACACATATATTGATGGAACAAGTGTCTACCGAATCAGATCAAAACTTTCTAATATTGCATTAATCAATCTCTATACACACAGCTGAACATTTCATCAGAATTAAATGAATTTATTTACAATATCATATAGATAAAAAGTATTTGAAAATGTATTTCTAGCTGTACTGATGTACATAACATATACAAATGACCTACCAGATGCATACTTATAGACATTTTCAATGTATTTTAGATATAATTTA
Organism: Obolodiplosis robiniae; assembly: GCA_028476595.1. Lineage (NCBI taxonomy): Eukaryota > Metazoa > Arthropoda > Insecta > Diptera > Cecidomyiidae > Obolodiplosis > Obolodiplosis robiniae. Next base: position 3,943,480 of record CM052015.1, on the reverse strand, counting down.
TTGCAAAATAATGCAATCCAATAATATTCAAGTAAATTTATTATGCTATGACTATCTCGATAGTGATACAATTGTTGGTCGTTGTTTTGTGTTTGATTGAAAGTGTCTATACAAATTATACTGTAATGAATATTTTCGACTGTAGAAGATCTTTTGACTTGCGACTTGTGCATTTTAAATTAAAAATTACAGATTTGAATTGTTTTTATTTAAGAGAAAATTGCATTTAATTTTTTCCGAAAAAGTTAATAGCCATAATATGAAATGTGCATCTCCTCCGATGTTTATTGCCCAGTAATAAAACTTGTTCTCTTGTTTTCTTCGAAGGCTCTTTTGATGTCTTCTCAACATTTATTTTTCACTCAGAAATATCCTTTACTCTCCGAAACGTTTTACTCAATTGTGCAATATAAATGAATGAAAATTGTTAGCAATCATACAATATCCCCCTACAACTATAAACCATAAAAAAGTAAATGTAATTAGAAAATAAATGTTAAACGCTTTCATTTCAGTACGGTTAAAGTACAAATAATGTTTTGAACTAAATCTCACAGACACACCAAAGACAAGTTAATATCATATAACACTTTTAAGATGTTAGTCACGAATGAATTTATCACAAAAATGAAACCGGAATCAAGTCAGTTACATTGAAGCCATATGGAATTAAAGCACGATGTTCGTACAAATCAACACAAATTAATATTGATGAAGAAGGTCAGTACCAAAACACTGCAATATTCATGGATGCGAATCCATAGCAAACATGGGAATGCCCCGAACGCATCGCTTATGAACGAAACGAAAATATTTTGATGAGAATAGTTAAACAAAAATCTGCCTATATCAACAGAAATATTACTAAAAGATATGAATATGAATATATTTTTGTGCATATTGTTCCAGTGTTAATAATTCAAATGAAAATGCTAAAGGCATTCACATTAATTTTTAATGACCAAATGTGAACAATTCATACAACCATCACATCAAAACAAACTACAGCAAACTTTAATTTTGAATAATTTATTAAGAAAATCAATAATAAAATATGAATTTGAGCAAAACATGAGCGAGTTTTATTAGTAAAACTTTATTATGACCAAGTTTGAACATCTTTTTTATTGCAATTTATGTGTTATTGAATATCATCATAAAAGAACAAAAGTACTAATACTTCTGGATCACGTGAGGACGCCATCGTAAAAAGGCTCATTGTAATATTACTTCTTGCACGCATGTTACGAATGGATGGAGTAAAGTAATCTGGTTTCAGATTAAAAATCAAAGCCTGATATATATATTTCGCTAATGCTCTACGTTCTGAATCTATAGTAAATCAAAAGTCACATTGAATCGCCGGTTTAATATTCTTTTCAGCGGTTAAATGGATATTTCATCGCTTTACTTTTAATTGGTGATATTTTTTCGGAAGAGTTTGGCTCAAAAGCACAGCTTTATTCTAAGCGCCATCTAACGAACACACATGAGCGACAACCGAAGTGGTTATGTTCTCCGATATTTAGCTCGAATGTCTCAGGTTATGTTTATCAAGTTAGGAGCGCTTGTGACGTGCAACATGTCCTTACCATATTCATCACTTTTGTTGAGTTTTAGGAAATTCATTTGGTTTCAAAATTCTTTGATACGAATTCAATTGGAAATTCTTGGGAACGTTCGTACTTAAATTTGAATTGCATGAATATTATGTTAAACTATAAATAAAAAATCGATTTCAGAGTGTTTTAGTTTTTTTTTATCAATACTCTTATCGATGCTTTCGTCATTTCGAATGGAAATGGCTTTTTTGAAATTCGGTTGCATAATCAACAGAAAAGAAATAATATATAAAATGATAAAAAAAAATCGAAATTTTAAATCCCTTCTTCGGAAAAAGCCTTTTCATTTGGAGTATATAAAGAAATGCTTGAAACAATTCAAATCAAATTCTGACGAATCACTTTGAAGACAGAACGTTTATTTTGCTTTTTATAGGAACAGTTCGAAACATTGTTCCGGCAAAATGATGCGGATTTTTTTAATTGTTTGTATTTATATGAATTATTCAGTTGGGCTTCGATATATCAAAGTTCAGAATAAACATAAATTTCCAATTTGGATTCAAACATTGACAAATAAAGATGGGCCACCACTGCGAGCTGGAATAACTCGTCTTGCGCCCGGTGCTCGCACAAAATATGCCATCAAGAATAGCGGATGGGCTGGGCGATTGTGGCCGAAAGTTGGATGCGATAAAAATGGTGCAAACTGTGATTTTGGTCAATCGATGCCACCATGTCCAAAGGAGGGTTGTCATCCACCGGCTGACACAAAAGTTGAATTCTTCTTTCCACCAATTAATACCAAAAAGTCATACTACGATATCAGTTTGGTAAGTCAAATGTTAAACTTAAAATGGATTAGAAAACGTTGTTTCTTTTTTTTCAAACTAACCATTTTCATGAAATCCATCAAATGATTAACTACCTTCAGGTCGACGGTTTCTCGCTGGCAAGTGTAATCGTTCCAATGAAAAATGTAAAAAGTTTAATTTTTTTTATAAAAAGAAGAATCAAAATTAGAACAATAATCAAAACTGTATGTCTTAGGGTAAGCTTTTCAAAAAAGGATCCTGTATTCGAACGAATTGTAGACTGCCGTTAGGCAAGTGTCCCAAGAACGAAAGAAGTGGCTTGGGTGATTTGACAGTAAGAAATAAGGGGAAAACTGTTGCATGTTTGTCACCATGTAAGAAATGGAATTTCCCCCCGCCATGGGGTAAGGGTCGTAATGAAACCAAAGGAGACGGTAAGATGCTATGCTGCCCTACACCCCCTGTCTCAGTTCAAAACTGCCGCAAAGGAATCGTCGTTCACACAAAATATGTTAAACTCCTTCGAAGTGTTTGTCGCACGGCTTACAGCTATTCGTACGATGATGAAGGTGGACTACACAGTTGCCCATCGAACATCAGCTTCTCTGTGAAATTCTTTACATAAAAATATAATAAACAGTAACATTAATCCGGTTGCTAATTTGTTGATAAAGAAAAATGAATGCATTTTCGGTTTCGAGAGTCTGAAGTTCACTGATAACAGGATTGATAGCTACTTTAATGATGTTTATTTTTAAATTATTTCAAATCATGGAATATAAGGCATGATTAATCATTTCAGCGATTTAAAGCTGCGGCTGATGACGTGTTATCATCCATTTTAATTCGAATATCAGATGAATTAAACAGCTTAAATTATGGCCATATGAAGCATTTACTCCAATTATCAAAATTATCATTAAAAGTCAAGTTGTTCCAACGTTTTTAATCGAAATTTTAAAATTGTTACATCATTTCATTTCTAAGCTATCTAATTGTGATCATTAGATCAACTCTAATTTGGAATGACATGCTTTCAGTCGCAGACAAAAACGGTTGTCCTCCCATTATCCCTTGGATTGAGTTTAATTGGTAAAAGTGTTTATGACGCTCACAGTGAATAAACATGTAATTTATTTTAGTATTAATTTAATGGTTGATTGCCACGAATTATTGCTTGAATCATTCCCTACATATCACTGACTGAATGTCACATATGTATCATATGACAGAACGGAAAAATGTGCCCCTTACGTACGTCTGCGGTTGCAATCGCCATGCCCCAACATATCGTATGAAATCAAATTACTTATGCTTGTTGCAGCCGAAGCGGTGTTTTTTTTTGTATTCGACAACTTGTACAAATGGCATTAAATTGGATTATACATTAACGGCTCAGTGCACACTGCACACTCTCCCCCGAAATGCTCGTATTTTCTACGATTATTTTCGTTGAATGTGACATTTTTTGTCAAAATATCGATTCTTTTGTTTTTTAACTCGCAGAAATTATTTAAAAACTTATATTTTGTCCAGAGAAAAGTAATTAAAATTCATGAATTCACCCGATTCAATGCCGCAGAGTGTATACTGTTTTATCTGGGTTTTTCCCGTGCTGGCCACGTCAAGAAAAGGCTATAAACTAAAACTGATGCTTATAAATGGGGGGATTAGCGTTTAAATGCAACGAGGGCGACAAGAACAAAATGAAATGGAAAAAATGATATTCATACGCAAAAATGAGAGTTCGTACGAGAGATGCACATGACCGTAAAGCGATTTAAATCCATTGAGGGTGCATTTTGCCATGTTTTATGTGATTTTTGGTTTGAAGTCTCCCCGTTACGATCACCTGTTCTTGTAGCATTTGAATTCGATGTTTCATTTACTTTTTATTCATATTTCAACGTCTGTCTCTTTGTATTTTAAGCGAATCCTCTGGTGATTTGACTCATTGACAAATAACTTTTGCGTCTGGCACATTGTCTTTGAGAGCAAATTTATTATTGATGAAATTCTCTACTCATACATCAATGGACATATAATGAAGTTCAAATACTCGACATTGTTTCGATGAACATGTGTCAGTCTCAGCAAACCACATTTCTGTTTACATTTTCACACCGCTCTTGATACAGTTTTTTTTATTCTCACGTAAAATTGGATGGAAACGATTTTCATAATGCCTAAATTAAAAATCACCCTTCGGCTACAATTTTCCTATTTGTGATTCTTTTCAGACATGATGTTCGAAGCTCCGACTCAACCGGCAGCTCGTTGCTTTGCCAACCGATGTTCTATCAATTTACACACTTTAATGTAGGGAAACACCTTTTGGAGTGTCCCTTCAATCGAAGCGTCTGAACACAAACTACTCAGTCAGATTTCAGCGTGATTTCGGAATTACCCTCCTGTAAATTTTTTACTTTCATGTTTGTAAATATCTTTCACGTTTATCCATGAATATACGCAATATATTTTTGTGAAATTAATGACTTTATTCGGAAAATATATTTCCATTCTAAATTACTTTCACTGGACAAAATTTAAATGACTGAACTCCTAAAAGCTGTGTTAGACCGCAATCTTCTCATCGACAGCTTCTCATGTACTTATATCGTCCAAATTGGTTGGACGCCAACTTAGAAACTACACACACACGTAGAAATATATTTTCAAATTCATGCAATTATTACGGGCACCAAGTTGTACAAATAACAAATTTAACCAATGAAAAGAAATATGAAAATGTGGCAGAAAAGACGTGATTTCAGTTCACTCGCGAGTAAATTTTATGAATAAGTACTTTTCGGTGTTGAGGTTCGGATAAATCATTCATCCGGAAAAGTTGGAGCCGGAAAATTATTCATTTAACAACTTAATTTACACTGAGAGCGCGTGGATCATCCAAAATGTTGACGGGTAGTGAATTTCATTACGGCATTCAATCAAGAGGGGAACAATTATAACTTTTCGCCTAATTAACGATAAATATCTCTAGTTGTGCTGGGGAATTCAATAAGAAAGAAGGTTAGCGTTCTGCATATGTGGATTGATTCAAACTATAGTTTGACCAAGTGAATGATATCACCAAGTCGAGTTTTATCAGTAGTATTTATTTATCTCAAGAGTAAAATTGATGGAATTCATGTCGACTCGTTCTCCAATTAAAATATTATCATATAATGGAACATCCTATCACCAACTTAATGGACATATTTTTCTATTATTGATCAACTGGACATTTTTATGCATAATGATGAAGTCAGGCTGTTATAGCCTAGATAGTGGCCTTTATCTTATGAACACTCATGTGTTCAACGCGACCAGGAGAAGTCGAAGTTTGCTACAACGGAAAGTATTTTTGTGGAAAATTTGTAGAAAAAATGTGGGACAAAAAGAGAATAAGAATATTGTGCTCTGTGTTTTTGTTCGTGACAACTCGTCCTTTAACCGATGGGAATAGAATCGATGCTTATAATAATTTTGTTTCATCATCGTTTCAAGAAGAAACACAAAGCCGTTACGATGTGATGAGTGATTACATCGCACAAATATTTTGCACTGGTAATTCCTATCGCTTCAATAACATTTACTTGGAAAGATCTTTGTCAACGAATTTGGATGATGAAATAATTTATCGGATAAATAAATGTATGACAGCCGGTATGCTGATTCTAAGGTGAGTAGAATATTGAAAGGAACCTTGTAATAAAAGTATCATTTTGAACAGTATGTTTCTAGGTACAACTTCAATAGAACAAATGGCTTTAGAATTCAAAATCCAAAATCTGTGAATGATACAATTGAAATGTACAGTTTGAATATCGTTCGAAATCTCGATACATTGAACTTGGGTTGGATTGAAGGGAAACTACCAGATCAGCCACGTAAACAACACATCATCATTCTGGAGGAACAATTGACTAACTCGGCCGATAAACAGTTTGAACGAATTTTTAATGAAATTTGGAGTAAACGAGTATTAAATGCATTAATTGTGTATTGGAATCAAACGTTAAGCGCTGTGACATTTACACCATTTCCGCGAATGAAGTTATTATTCATACCAAAAGACGACCTGTACAATAAACAATTACTCTTTTGGGACAAGTCTCGGAATTTATATGGATATCCGTTGAGAGTTATTACATTCTACGATATATCAAAAGCTAGATTTAATCAAAAAAACATGAACGATCTAAGTTTTTTGGACGGTAGTGATGGTCTATTGGGTCGTTTGATTGTCGAAAAAATGAATGCAACACTTAATATGTCGGAGCCAGCGGATGGTTTAGAAGTTGGCGAATTGCTTCCAAATAATTCAGCTACCGGCTGTCTAGGTGCATTAATGAGTGGCCAATACGATATGGGTTTCAATATGCGATTTTATCGCTCGAACCATTTTGCCGGCAAAGTCGAAGCGACCTACACAAATGGACGCGATGACATTTGTTTTTTGGTGCCACGCAAAGGATTAAAAGACCCTGATATTGCAAATATTTTTCGGCCATTTCGTCGATGGACTTGGATTGTTCTAACGCTTTCTCTACCTGTATATACATTGATCTTTTATATGTTCGTCATTTGTCAGAAAAACAAGCGAACATTTCAATATCACTTGTTCCAGTTCTTTACGTACACGATACAACAGCCATTCACATTTTCGACCAATCGAAAACGGCAACTGATTTTGGTTGGCTTTTGGCTGATGATGGCTCTGCAAATATCTCTCATGTACCAGGGGAAATTGTCGGGAACATTGCTTATTCCAAAAGATAAACCAGACATGAAAACTATTGAAGAGCTAGCCACACAAAGCAATCTCAAAATTATATCATTTTCACGTTACAATCGGCAAATAGTAGAGTTTTTCAACGATCCAATATACAAAAGCAAGTACAAACCGTTATTCAAACGGCTAAAGAACTGTACAACTCCCTCTGAATTTAATGCGGCTATACAAAAACTTGACCCTTCCTATGGATTTGCCAACAAAAATCATATTACTGCATATTTGCGGCGTAAATATTTGTCGGACTCCAAAAATTTCTTCCATCAAATCGAACAGTGTCCAGTGCCATATTTGGGTAATTTTTATCTTGTTATCTCTATGAGTGCGTTTGTTTTTCAATAATTTATAGGATAAACATTTTATGACAAATATTTCACACCAACTTTTCAGGAGTCTATGGCACACGATTCGGATCTCCATATAAAAATCGCATAAATTACATCATTCGTCAGGCGCAAGAAAGTGGTCTCATTGAAAAATGGGAACGAGTCAATCAAATCGAAGATAAAAGAAATCAAGCGAAATTGCATAGCGGACACGGAAGCATTCCATTCAGTCTTCTGCATTTACAAACCGCATTTTATGTGTACATTCTTGGATGCATCGGAGCGATCAGTGGTTTCTTCATCGAACTTTTTTGGAAACGTTATATTGCTGGAAGAGTCAAATGAAAGTGATCTTCTTTTAAAATATGTAAAGTCAAAAGATGGTTAATTGACTAGGATTTTGTGTGTTTTGGATTTGATTCCATTTCAATAATTTCATATAGTTTTAAATTCCAAAGCTTTACAATTTCCGTTAATTTAGTGTTGTGTTTTCAAGAAACTTGTTAAAATAGGAATCGAAATAGAAACCCTTCAATTTCACATTTGATTGCATACTAGATTTCGGCACGACTTGCGCAGCTCTCATTCAAAGTTCGAATAACATTAAATCACGTCAACAGCAATAACGGCATGCTTCTTTTTCATGTTCCAAGAGTTTCTCATGCTAAATAGTCGTTGGTTTAATTACTGATAAATATCTTCATTACCTTTTTGGTTTTAATTATCTAGCCGATGTAAACAGATTAACAGGCTCGTCATATTATTCAATTGAATCAATCACAGACTATTGACCGATTAAATGCCATGGCTTTGATTGGCATTTGGTATGGACGATTTGTTCATTGGTTGGCAAATCTATGGAAATGGCGAAAGTCATTACAGGGACATGGACACGCGCAACAATTCCAATAGCATGTCGTCGATACTGTGACATCACAAGGCAACCTAATATTAAATATGGTATTTTATAACGATACTTAATTGAACGTTTGAATATTTGTGCAGAGAGTACATGCAACGACACTCGGATTTCATTTGGCCTACAGCACTTCCGATAAAAAAAATTCAATTCATTCGTGCTCAGAACAGGAGCGGGAAACGACGACAATCAGTTTTTTTTTGAGTCGAATAAAAGTGTAAGAAAAATGTGGGATGAACAAGGGAAGAGATTTTTATCGTTGACATTTTTGTTGACGGGCATTTTCTTTTCAATCGACGCAAAACTGGGAGTTAATATCGAACAATCACTATTTCTGCAATCGATACCAAATGAAGCAGCCAACCATTATCATGGGATGATTGAGTACATTGCACGGCTATTTTGCACCGATGGAAGATACCGTTTCAATCATATTTACTTGGAGAGATCATTGTCAACGGCTTTGGCTGATGAATTTATTATTCGGATAAATGATTGCATGACGGCCGGTACATTGATTTCAAGGTAATTTATCAAGCCTTTCGCTTTAAAGTATTTACTAGTTGATAATACTATATCCAATATAATATCTCTTGCTGCGGATCAATTTTTTATTAAAAATTCAAGTGCAAATGATCGTTTTTTAGGTACGCCTTCAATGGAACACGAAAATTCAGGATAAAACATCCAAGAACGTTGAATGACACAGTTATTGGCATTGAAGTTTTAAGTTTGAATTTTATTCGGAATCTCGATACGTTGAATTTGAGTTGGATTGAAGGGAAACTGCCGCGACAGCCGCGAATCAAATATATCATCATGTTGGAAGATAAGTTGAATGATCCAGCTGAGGCCAAATTTTTGAACATTTTCTCCGAAATATGGAATAAACAAGTGTTTAATGTGATAATTGTGTATTGGAATCAAACCTTAAGTGCTGTGACATTTACACCATTTCCAGAAATCAAATTGAAATTCATACCAAAGAAGGATTTACACAATGGAAAGTTGCTTTTTTGGGACAAGTCTCGGAATTTATATGGCCAACCGTTGAGAGTGACTGCATTTTATGATGTATCGAGAGCTCGATTTGATCGAAATAACACCAACAATTTGAGCGCTTTAGACGGAGTAGACGGTATATTGGGTCGTTTGATTGTCGAAAAAATGAATGCAACGCTGAATATGTCGGAGCCAGCGGATGGTTTAGAAGTTGGCGAATTGCTTCCAAATAATTCAGCTACCGGCTGTCTAGGTGCATTAATGAGTGGCCAATACGATATGGGTTTCAATATGCGATTTTATCGCTCAAAACATTTTGAAGGGTCCGTAGAAGCGACCTTCACAAATGGACGCGATGACATATGTATTTTAGTGCCAAGAAAAGGAAAAGCGGCTGACATTGCAAACATCTTTCGACCATTCAATACGTCAACTTGGTGTTGCATTGTGCTATCATTTCCATTATATATCATTATATTCTATGCACTTGTGTTTCGCCACCACAACAGCCATCGTTCGTTTCGATATCATTTCTTCCAATTCTTCTCTTATACGCTGCAACAGCCCTTTGTTTACCGAACTAAAATGAACGTTCAAGTGATTTTAATTGGATTCTGGGTAATATCGGCACTGCTTATTTCTTCCATGTACCAGGGAAAGTTGTCGGGAACACTGATCATCCCTAAAGATCAAGCTGACTTAAAGAGCATCGATGAGTTGACGAATCAGAGTGAATTGAAAATTATGTCGTTTCCACGATACAATCAGCAAATAGTGGATTTTTTCAGCGATCCAAAATATAATGGCTTGTATAATCAATTATTTCAACGATTAATCAATTGTTCGATAAGTGAATTCTACGACGCAATCGGAAAATTTGACCCATCGTATGGGTTTGCCAACAAAAATCATATCAATAAGCATTTGCGTCGTGTGTACACACTCGAGTCGAGCACATTCTTTCATCAAATTGACGAATGTCCAATCCCAAACCTCGGAGTTTATGCCATTCGTTATGGCACTCCATACAAAAATCGCATTAATTTTGTCATAAAGCAGGCCCAAGAGAGTGGGCTCATGGAAAAATGGGAGCGCGCCAATAGTGTCGTCGAGCAAATCGCTCAAGCCAAATTGCACAATGGACACGGAAATGTTCCATTTAGCTTGTTGCATTTGCAAACGGCATTTTATGTGTACATTTTTGGGTGCGTGACTGCAATCGCTGCATTTCTCGGCGAATTTATTTATGGATATTTCACGACGAATAAATCGAATGAAATCTTTTATTTGTGAGTGCTTATTCGGCAGAAGTAGTAACATTTCTTCGGCCTTCGAATTTCTTGGACATTTCTCCTCGTTTGTGTGTGTGTGTGTGTTTGTGTGCCATCGTAAGGTTGGGTAGCATTAAATGGATGTCAAAATTTGATTACATATCTGCATGCATCGACGTGAGGATTCACCGATTTAAATGTAGATAATGTCACATTGTGTCAGAAATTAGAAAATTATAGCTTCTTATGTGCATGTCAATCGATAAATGGTCACAAATTGGTAGTTTATTAATACAATCCATCACGATATAAACACAATAAATAAATTGGATGAATTTAGTTGTTTTGAAGCGCTTGTCGAGTATTAACATGTTTCGAATGTGGATCTGGGTTTTGGTGTTCATTTTTAGTTATGATTCCATAACAACACTAACTAATGAGAGCCATTTTGAAGTAGAAAATCCATTGTTCGAATATCAAAAATCTGTGCTAAATTATGTGTCACAAATATTTTGCAAAGTTCGAGCCATTTTTCTGAATATTTCCATCGAGAAAAGGGTTTCGTCGGCGTTTGCCAACCGAATCATCGATACACTAAGCTCTTGTTCGTCCTTTGGAATTATGGTTAGCAGGTGAGTGTTTAATTGATGGTTTTAGTTGAATAATGATAATTTCATGTGCACGGTTCAAATAAAACCGTTCAATATGCCAGTCATTCAAGTTTTTCAAATGTCATACGTGTTTTTTTCTTCAGGTACAACAGTTCAAGAGATTATAAGATCGAAATCAATCCATTTGAAGGCAAAGACATAGGAATTGAACTTTATTCCTTGAATATCGTTCGCAGTCCTGACGAATTGAACTGTTCATATGTCAAGAAAAAGATGAAAAATAAGGAATACACACGCTATGCCATTGTGTTCACCGACCAAATCCACCAGAATTCGTTCGATAGTAAGCTCAAAGGAATGTTCGATGAATTTTGGCAGCGTGAAGTTTTGAATTCTATAATCATATTTTGGAATAATACGTTAAATTGTGTCACATACTCACCATTCAATGAGAATAATGAAATTGTATTGCACCCCATTAATGTGAATGAAACTCGGCCCGAGTATTTATTTTATGACAAGTTGATTGATTTAAAGGGCTATACACTAAGATTAGGAATGTTTCACGAGTCACCACAAACAAATTTAACAACAATTGGTAAACTGACCCTTCTGGGCAAAGGAGTCGCTAAAACGATTATCAATAAATTGAACGCAACGTATATTTTAAATGTGCCGGACGATGATGTAAATTTAGGTGAACTTTATCCAAATGGATCTTCGAATGGAATTTTCGCGATGTTTCAAAACGGAAAAGTGGATATGAGTTTTAATGGGCGATTTCTTCGTATGCGAGACTTTGACGGTAATATCGAGCCAACAATTACGTTGGGTCGCGATGATCTGTGCATTATGGTTCCACGCGCTGGCATCTCGTTGAATTTGGACAACATTTTTGACTCATTCGAATTGCCCGTATGGATTTTAATCATAATATCGTTACCAATTTACACTGCATTCTTTTACTTATATGCTTTATTTCGTAAATGGCGCGGAGAGTATTTTCAATCGCAATCGCTAGTGCACGTATCTCTTCGGCTATTCGGTTGGACGGTGAATCAGCCATATATGCACACACCGAAATCAACACTCATCAAAATCGTGCTGGGGCTATGGATTATGTATTCGGCCGTCGTTACGAATTGGTATAGCAGCACAATCACCAGCTATCTCTTGGTTCGGCCACGATTACCTGATATCGCAACGCTCAATCAATTGGAACAGTCAAATTATCATGTACTCACATTACCAAAATATGTTGACCTGATGAACGATTCTTTTGTTACGTCAAAACGATATACCGGGCTCTTGGGGCGCATTCACGCGATTGATTCGTTGCAAGATTTGAAGAAAAAAATTGTGAACGATACTTCTTATGCATACGCTCAAAAATCGCATGTAATTCGGAACATAATTTATGAGAATCGTTTATACGACGTGTATTCGCAGATGAGAGAATGCCCGGTACCATTCATCAAAGTGTTTGCATTGAGTTATGGTTCGCCATACAAGGGACGTGTTAATTGGATATTGTCACAAACGCGCGACGGCGGAATACCCAATTATTGGATAGGAATTAATTTACACAAAAATAAACTGATTCAAGCCAAATATCATCGATTTCAAAGTGAGCACCACATTCCTATCGCATTTATGCATCTGCAAACTGCATTTTACATTCTTTTCTTGGGATGCATTATCAGTTTCGTGGTCTTTCTCTATGAAACGCTCCAACATAACTTCACCAACTTTTACGACCGCCTACAAACATTGGTTAATGCGGTGTAACCAAAATCAAATTCATAAGATATAATTTAAAGCTGAAGCTATTTTCGATGTGCACTTGTGTTTCCGGCACACTCTACCTACGCTTTTTGTGTTTTACTTTCATTTGCAGAATTCTACTAAAAAGTGGAAAAAGTGCTTAAATTTCAAGCGATTAATTAACCGAATTATGACTTCATGAGTTATGAAGTATTGAGCCGAGCCGGTTTTTGTGTCAGTATGAACGCGGTGCACACCTTCTCTTTCTGACTGCGGCCAAGCATAACCAGTTTTTTGCTCTCGGTAGTCACTCTATACTCTGTTTATATTGCTGTGCGCTAACCACACATAATTGTTAATTAGTTCGATCGATGTGCTTTTTAATTGTGAGCAATTTTTGACTATTTTTGTTCACATCAAATCTCATTCCAACAAGGTTAATTTTCAATTTGAACAAAACAGTTAAAATAATAAAATCACTCAAACGTTTTACCAAATTTCAACCGAAAACAGTTCGGTCCATTCAAAGCAAATTGGAAGAAAATATATTTTTGCCATGTTTCTTTTTCGCCTTTCGTTTTCTTTCATCGATCTGGGCACAGCCAATTCCAATGTGACTGTCAAGTATTTAAAAAAAGGTACCTGCCAAAAAAAAGGTTATTTGATATTTTAATAAGTTAGGTCTTTTGAAATGCCATCCGAACAGGTGACACAGATTGATTAAAGATCATTGTTGATGGCTTAATATTGATGCGCTGCCTCGAGAGAGTCACTGGTCGGATCTAATTAAATGTTCATCATTACAAAAATAGTCGCATTTCAATATGCTCACAGTGCGATCATGCAATACATCAAATACTAAATTAATTACCAAAAAGGAATAGGTCAATGTCGACGGACAATTTATGCTCTGTTTTGTTGCTGTTGCTGTAAACCGTCTTTCGCACGGATCACACTGAATTAATTGGCTCTGATCTGGCGCGTGTTCACAGATCAAGCTTATTACTTTAGTCGATGGAATGCGTCATCAATTGTTGAATATATTCGGTCATGAAGTGCGACGAAAATAGCCAATACTCACCGTAAATGTACTGTCCGCATATTTTGCTATCACCATGTGTTTTGTAACACGTGAAGAGCATTTTGCGTTTCATCAGCTGTCAAAAAATATTCCCATGAGCACGTTTCGTTCATTGTGCACACATTTGAATTGATCATTAACAAAATCCAAGATGGAGACAAATTCGTCAAAATGAACACAAAAACCCAAACTATCGCAAACATTTGATTAAATTAGAGAGAGAAAAAAGAACTGGGAAAAGAAGTGAAAACAAAACAAAAGTGAAACATGGATTTGATTTGATTTTATTTCAAACTAGTGATTTGCATTTATTTTACAATCATGTCTTAAAAAATAGAATTGATATGCTCTTCATTTTGTATTTTCTCACACACAAAAACTGAGCATATTACGAAATCACTCAACGAAACCAAAAATTGATTTACATATTAATTAGTTAATTCAAATGTAATTTCATTGTCCAGTCAGTTTCATTCCTAGCAACATTTTATACAGTAACAACAAATAAACAATTCTAAGTATTCAATCAAGATGGAAAGAAAAATAAACATAAAATTCAAAGAAATAAATAATAACAAAAGTCGAATTGATTTTAAATTTATATAAACAATAAATTCAAAATAATTTCCTTTTTTATTGTTCAATATTTGATCTGGGGGGGGGGGGGGGGGGTGTCTGATTCGCAAGTTGTAAATCGTAGATAGTTTTTGGGGGATTGTTTGAAGCGTGCGTGTAGATGGTATAGATAATAAAATTGTTTGGTGTGTTTTTGTCATTTAATGTAAAAATATACAAATTTCGTTTTCATTTAGTTCTGGAGACCAAGAATTCATCCAAATCGATTTTCAAGCGCGCGAAAATCGACAGATCCACGAAAAAAGGTAGGCTCTTTTTTATTCAACACGAAACAAGTGCCGAAGTTGAGAGTCAATAAACATGTATAAGTCACACACGGACGTATGGACAAAACCGTAAAGTGAAAAATACAAAATTCGAATTTGAGCAGTAAAAAAAATGTTGTGATGCCAAAATTCCGATCGATTCTAAACTAGCATACGAAAAGAAAGTTTTAATTGAATTCAAACTTTCTAGATCGAAGTTTCGTTTGCGTGCAGTATGCCACATAATTTCTTGTGATCTCACCACAATGCTGAAAATATGGATTCTTTGTCGATAAATTTAATTAACGATTTTAACGTGCGAAAACGACCAATACTCAATGCGACTCACGATTTCGATGTGAAATCAATTGTTGTTGAAAATGTTCGAACGATACGAGCGAGTGGCTGAAAACAAAAACCCAACGCGTTTCACTCGAGACGGAGTGCAATAGGAGTGATGGAGTGATCCGAAGAAAGGAAAAATAATAGCGATTATTAATACAACAGGTTGAAAAAGTGTTTCTCTGACCGGATCAATATATTTCAGTTTTATTGAAAGTCTCTTTTTTCACGATATTATTATTTTGTTGTTGTTTGGTTTAATAGAAACACTCAGCCAACCTATTAACACCTTTTTTTAGCTAACGCGCTTTCAATCGCATTCTACTTGCGCCGCGCACCACACAAACATACAAAAGTGTCAACGCAACAATCATTGACCATGGAAACAACGGCATTATTGCTGTTCTACAAAAGCCATGAAATATCCATTTTGAATTTGAGTGCGGCATCATATGATTTTCGCTGAACGCTGAATTTACATGACAATTTAATTGTTTCTCAATAATGATAAGCGACCGATGTGTGCACTCCGACAAGTTTTGCAGCGATTAATGCGATACGTGCGCCGATTATACTAAGATGTGAAAGTGCTTTGACCAATTTTCGATAGTGCACAGCTCGCGAGAAACACGCTTCGATATGAAACGCAGAATCCAACGACGAAATTGATTTTTTTTTTCTTTTCATTTCAACCAATTAAAATAATCGACAACAAATGGCGGCTAAAAAACAGCGCAAAAATATAATTTACTAGGCAATTTGTACGATAATGCTTTTCAGTACGCACTCGCTCACTCGCTCGCTTATTTTAATCTGTTTGTATTTACAATTCGCATTCAATACTTTGATTAGTGTTCAGTTTTGTCTCTCAATCTCGGTGTGTTTTCACGCTGGAATATCGATGTGTGCTCAGACGACTTGAACTGTTGCAAAATCGCTAAACGTAACTTTTTTTGGATAATCAACGGGAACTGGTGAACCTTTGGTTTTGATCACAGGTTTTAATGGCATTTTAATTTTGGCATTCGCACTGTACAATGATATGGGGGGAGACGGTGTGGATGACGATGACGATGACCACGATGAACCAGACGAAAGTGATAGAAGACCAGCTGATGTGGCCAAGTCTTTCAGTTTCTGCGATAATCCAACACTGGGTGGCTTCATGGCTAGCGAATGATGAGCAATTATCGTCTGTGGTTCACCTGATGATGACAACAACCTGCGCATTACGAAATGAGAAAACACATTCGGTTAATCGATTACGTTATGAAATACAATACCTAACAAGACCTTAAAATTATGTGAATAAGGGCCGATTCACTATCGTCCCATTAATTTGTTTGATGGATTTCAATTTAATTATAATATTTGAAATGGAATACAATTAAATCATAAAAGTCTGCAATTTTTGTAGCATGCGCTTTGTGATCTTGAAAGATCAATTATGGCACAGTCAATCAACAATAACGGCGATTCAATTGATTAATCCATACACCTGGAATATTGAAAATCTTAATTCGAGATCTTCAATTGCATGATCGGTACTGATTTCATGATATCGATTAATTTCAACAAAAACAAAATAGTATGATAAAAGCCGCTGGGTTGTTTCGCAAGCAGCTAACGAATTGAACATGTTTCTCTTTCAATATAGATAGATTGTTTTTCACAATCGAAATGCCGTAAATTCTTGAAATACACAAACAAGACAAACATTTGATTTGCAATGAACTGTTTTTGTTCTTCGCCCGTTGTCGAACAGAAACGAAACGATTGGCCAGTTTTTGTCATCGCATGATCATTTACAGGTTGATTGTTTCGTTCATGTAATAAACTTAATTGATTGATTGGTCAATTTGCACTTTGCAAGAAAAATGCCGAAGAGTTTATCGTTGGTTCGATTTTTTTTTCTCTGTGTGCTAACTAAGCTGACCGTTGAACGTAACCAAAAACTTGAAACGACCATCAGAAAGCATCCATGAACATCAGATTACATTTGAAAAATTTGAACAATCTTATTTGTAAGGGAGCATACATGATGACCATCACAATGAAAAACATGTTTGCATTTACCGTGAGTCTGTGAAATGGTAAGTGAACAGACACGCTAAACAATCGTCGGCACCGATGGCGTCGTGGTACGACGAGAACAAAGCAAAATAGTTTTCATTTTCAATTTCGTTTTGTAATTTCTATCGTGTGTGTGTGTGTGTGTGTGTGCGTGCCAATTTTGAGTAGTTTGGCATATAAAGTATGACTTGAGAGTCTGAAATTGAAATTGGAACAAAAACAATTGCATTCCAACGTGCTTCATTAGCCGGGAACGTGAAATCAGACAAATAAAGCAGCTCGAATTGTATTCAACATGCATTTAATTAACCCGTGAAATCCAATCCAAAACGCGAGCACACTGAATCTCTTGCAAGAGAGCGAGGCTTGAACAGTGAAAAATCTATTTTTATGAAACTAAACTTTTGACTTATGATAGCGCTCGGAGAGTATGTTTGCGATTTAATGCGAACAATTTCATAAATTAGATGGAACGAATGCAATAGATGTGCGCGTGCATCGTAACACTTCTCATGACTTTCGAAAACTTAAATCTGCTTCAAGAGTGATGAGGCACAAATTTAAATTTGACTGCATGTTTGGCAAAGATCTGTTAACTCTCAATGATAGTGATTCTTTCAGCTTGTGTATAACTGCACATTTCTGTTTGCTTGGGGATGTTGTGTCAAAAGAGTTGCCATATTTCGCCAGACGACTGTGCAAATCACATTTCTTGGCATTTTCCTTTCCGTTTGCCGTTTCACGCACATATTTTTGCATGATCTATTTATCTGAATCGTGCTCTTTCACAATAAGTGTGTTTCTCATCTCTCCGTGAAAATGAAAAATGTACGTGCTACTCGAGCCATATTTCAAATTTTGCGTTGATTATTATTCAGAGTGCAACAATGCACGGTTTAACCTAGCATTTCGAATAACGAAATTCATTTGCTGAATTCGAAGCTGTAGGTCGTGCAACAAATAACACAAATTCCAACCGGAATCTCCTTTTACTGATGCTACTCGTTGGTTTTTCTCGGAACACAAGTATTTACAACTTAATGATCGGGAATTAATGTGATTTCGATACATTTTTTTACCATTTTCACCTTTTACCTCTTCGAATGAGAGATTGTTTGTCTGCGCTATGATCAGCGTGTAATTGAATGCAGGTGAAACTGATTTTAGTCACGGCTGTATGCATCTTTGTACACTTTTTCAGTGTTTTATCATTGCTTTCCAATTCATTCGTTTGTTTGGCCGTCTTATGATAACTTTTTTTTGCATATGCCAATTTTAACAGCACAATAGAAACTTCTCAAACAAATATAAAATAACAACAACTTTTTCAAATTGTAAATCAAAAGAAATGCATACAAATATAGACTGGAAGAAAGACATAATCGGCGGAGAGGAAAATATGTGCGCATCTTTAGATTTGAAAGCAATGACTACTTTGCGGATGGGAAAAATGTGAATGCTTGTTTCGTTCGCCTTTCTCGCATTGTATTGAAATTCTCAAGTTTTTCATTTCATCTCTGGATCCTGCACACAATCATGATCACATTCAAATTTTCACATTTATGTAGTTTAATTGCATGTCATTTATACAAAATCGACGGATGATCCAAATTTTGGGGAAACGGCAGTGATATTTAGCACAGCGATTCAGTAATGAACACATTAATGATCTAATAATGAGTTAATCACGGAGATATGCACAAATTTTCAATCAACACTTTCTTCTCCCACATTATTTCGGATTCTGAAAATTACCAAGATAATTTTCACTTTCTCATTAGATGGTTTGATTGGTTCAAATGCGGTTGCTGGTTGTTGCACATGCACAAAAAATTGCTTTCGGAAATTAATTTTTTGTGTGCAATTTTCTGTGTTGATGTGACCGGATTTTTTTTTTTATGTATTGCATTTTCACAGGCATATTAACTGCCGACAAATTTTAATTACTAAAACTTTGAAATGCGATGGAATAGAGTGAGATAAAAATCTTTTGCCATACGCATAATGGAATTTCGAACGTAAAATAATTTCGATATCCGCCGGATCGATCCCGATTCGAAATGGCAATTCGGTGCGATCATAAACACACAAAATCATAAACAAAAGCCGCGCTTCATAGAATCTCATTTCGCGGTTTAATATTTACAATAGATTTTGCCAGTTGTCTGCTGAATGATGGGCACAATGATTGAAAATCAACTTTGGCCATGACTCGCTGAATGATATGTTGTTCATCATCTCTCAAGTTTGTCGCTTTCAAATATGCAAATCTACACGCGAGTTCTCGATGATTCGACTGCGGAAATCCATTCAATTGAATGGTTTGTATGTTTTTTGTACAGTGAAGGTTTTTGTATACTTTTATGTATCGGAGATCGCGCAGACTGTGGCAAAGTGGCGTTAAATCGCTCAACAAAGATACTCTCCGTCCAAGAAATGCATATCTCAAATGGTAATATGACACCAAATATGTTTGTTTACATTTTATTTCCTTTTTTCTTACAAACCATTGGATATGCGTATGAATATGTATATGGACAATTTCTATTTCGGGCTGTCGGCTGCGAGAACAGTGCCGGCAAATCAACAAACAGACGGAGACATTGAAAAGAAAATTTCATTCATGAATTGCCGCATTTACAAAAATAAACATAAAACACACAATGTTCATACTAGTAAAAAAGGCCGAGAATGCGGCCAACACAGTAAATTACTACACAACAGCTAGACTGGACTAATGAATCATACCTTTTAAACACTTGTATCATTCTTTTATGTGACTTGGTTCAGTTTATATTTATTACTAGTTGATTTCTCTCTCTCTCTCTCTCTCTCTCTCTCTCTCTCTCTATCTGTTTGTGATTTTGATCGCGCAAATGCGGTGCAAAGCGATAAAAGTGCTCGGGCTAACACTCGGTCAACATAAATATGCTTATGGCAAAAAAGGAAAACTGCGTCGAGAGTGTATCGAGTCCGAATGGAATAGTGTTCCACTGTTGATTTATTGAAATGAATGTCACAAAACATGGCATTTAATTGCGCGGTACCCAACGACTTCTAAATCCATCTCCTTATGAGAAGCCCACAAATGAAAAGCAACAACATATAGCAATCGGTTGGTTTTCAGTTTATTGTTGGCAATTCATCATTTTCTCTCATTTCACTTGACCAACCGCCATGAGTCTATTGATATTTTCTCGTTTCTGCTGAAGCATAGGCAATCGGTGGAAAGATTATGAAAAAAATGCAATCATTTAAATGAACTCATTTGAAATTTATGTCGAAATCATTCTAAATCATGCGTCTAAAATCTAAATTATGCATACAAACATTTAAAAAATTCAAATTAAAATTCAGCGTTGATTTTAAATTGCATCAAAATTGAACAAAAGTGGCGTTGCGCTGATTTCGCGGAATAAATTTTGGATAAAAATGAGAAGTTATGCAATCCATATTAATGGCCATTTGTTGAAATTACTCGATTTTGTAAACGAAATGGACCAAAGACGGACCAGTCCCATAATTAAGTAGATGTGTGAGTTTTCATAAGCCCCATTGTTATCAAATTGTTAAGTTCAACTTGGTTCATTTGAGATTAAATATGAAATAATCAAATCCAACATAAGATTGAAGCAACATTGTCCGGAGCAAACAAAAAACGATCAGCTACTTAATCGGCTTGTACATTTTTTCACTCACTATATTTATTTATGATGTGCAGGAGAAAAAAAAACTTTGCTGGAGCCGAACAAGAAAATCACATTACAAATGTAAATAATCGACGGGTAAATAATCTGTATTCGACGGGTTTTTATTTCTGAATGCGATTTTTCATTTTGCGACAAACGAAAGTGTGGCCTGTGTATTTTTTAACGCATTCGCCAGGCGAGCGGTTTCTTTTTGTATATCTATCAATTTCGAATCGAACGGATGGCAATGCACTCTGTCGAATAACTACGAGCAAAAAACCACTGATAAAGATTACGAAACGAAAAATAAAACATCCAAGCTTTATTAACGGCTATCGTCGATGAGAGAGAATGAAAAATACGCACGCTCAAAACGTCGTCAATCAAATGCTGATCAAAATATATATATGATTAGCGTCTCGAGATGAGAAAAACAATCATAATTTACCATCGTTCGCAATGAATTTTCGATAAGTGCCATTAATTTTTCCAAGAAATGTTTGTCTGCTTTGGCTATTATTCAATCGGACTCGGTTCCATTGTCTGCACAATTGTTGGCGATCGCAATAAATTTAACATATTTTTGATTTTCTGGTTGTTCGTTTTTGGGCCAGAATGCTGTGAAAACATATATCACATTCACATCCAATGTTGTTGAACCATTTTCTTGGTTTGGTTTCGTTTTATCATCCGATGATGGAAAAAAGGCTTCGAGTTCGCAATCTGAAATCCAACACGCCAATGTTTTCATGGCGACGATCGAAATGAATGCTGAACAGTTATTCAGTAACTGAGGGTATCAATGATTTTTATTATGCGCCGCACTGAACGTTGTCATTGATACTCTAATTCTGCTGTCATTCTCGGATCTCGGCTTCGAGATGAATCGTGTATCGAGTGGCGTTTTTCTTGACATCATTACTATATTTCCATATACACACACACTTACTTTTCCACACGCTTTCAATGGGCTCTATTTTCATTCATAGAAATCTGGTTGAATAGTCGAAATTGTATACGTGCAAGACTGCGTACGGCATTACGTTGGTTTCAGTTCATTGTAATTTTATCTCTCGAATTCGCTGAATATATCATGTAGATCATCATAATGGAATAAGTGGGCAATAGTCATCGCGTTTGAATAGTGCCATCGCGAAATTTCGTTTTGGCTCGTCATAAAAATGCCACTTATTTATTATATTTCATGTGTTTGCTAAGGCGGATGACCTCGAATTCAGTAGTCCAGTATGGCTTCGATTGCATACGTTCGACGGCGATTGCGATTTCGTAATTTCTACAATCAAAAAATATTTCTTTCTCTCGTTTTTTCTTCTTCTGGTTACACCATCACTCGAGTGCTAGCCAAAGGCATTGGAATATACGTAAAAACAGCCAAAAAATACTGATTTTTTTTGAAATTCCAGTTACATATAAGTCTTTTTCATGCGTGCAGCTGATTTTTACTCTTCTTTATTATTATTTTCACTAATTATCATTGAAAGGAACGAGCAAATCAAAACAATTATTAAATTTATGACTTTACTGTCCATAAGATCTGTTTGTATGACCATACATGGATTTAAATGGTTTTGTTTTCAGTTTTATAATAGAGTACAAAAAACACTATTTCATTGGCGATGGAATGAGTTGAATTGTCTTGACATGCGTCCAAAACAAGGCGAAATTTAAACAAACAAGCATTAAAGGACACCCATCATGAGCGGTCATTTCACTTCACGAAAACGTAGACATGAACACTGCAAACAGAAAGGAAATCGTTAAAAATGCGATCTGTTTCCATGCGAACGAGAAGGCCCATAAACCTGTTTCATTCTTTTCCTCAACCAGCCGAGCACCGATTAAAATGTTGATTGCTTTTTCGCATTGTTGATTGCAAATTCAGCTGATCAAAGATGAACGAATCGATGATATCGTCCATCATGAATTATTCGCCGCACCCGTGTCGCTGTTTATTAAAATGTTCGATTAACGATAGCGAGTGTTGTCAAACGTCGTTTTTCAAGTGATTCGTTCCATATGCAAATATCCAATATCTCCATTTTGTTTTCAATAATGTCATGCAAGCTAACTGCTGTGTTTGCTTTGGCAAAACGCAAATAAATTGTTTTTGTGTGCCATTGCCAAAGTTAAAATGAGCTCATCGCTTTGGCTATTTTGCACGATCACGTTTGGGAAATTTGCCCGTAAAATCTAACAAAATGACTATTCACCATGCAAATATCGTAAACAAAGCTTGCGTTCGCGGACATCAAAAAGATATGAGATAAAATTGTTTTGGTTGATTATTAACCAATTGTCACATGTCATCGATAACTCTAGAATTTGTAGTTTAAGTGATTTTCTATTTGTGTTCGCATCGCGGTGTATTATTACGCGTAGTTGAGTTTGGCTACTTCAATTTCTGTGTCAGCTTATAAAGTGGATTAATGTATTTGTATTTGCGAAAATCCGACAACCAAATGATAAACAACACACTCAGCACATAATGTGATCCCGCTAACGATGATAATCATTTGGTAAATGCATTTGGTGCATGAATTGATTAATGACTCGTAAACGATCCGATGACGTTTATAAAATTATATTATTTTGCAAAAATAGAAAATGCAAATAGAAAATTGAGAGAGGGTTGGAGAAAGAGAAGATGTACATTACCTTCTTGGTTGGCGTGCCAGTGACTGTGACCAGAGTGAAATCGGTGCCGGCTGCTCTTGTATACCGTGTGTTGATTTATATTTAAGACCATACTGTGATTGTATCAAACTGATTGAACCTTCGGCTGGATAAAAGGTATGAATGCTGCTATTCGCATTTTGCATAATCGCATGATTCACTTGTTGAGCGATTGAGTTTGCATCAGTGCTGCTGGTGCTGGTGATGGTGTTGGTGGTGTTTGCGCCGTTGCAGCTGCTGTGGCTGTTGCGACCATTGCTAATGTACTTTTGATGATGATTATTGCTAATTTTTGTTGCTTGATTGCTACTGCTCGCGTTGCAATTGTTGCTATTTGAAAAATGTCGCTTGGAATTGTGAATGATATGATTATGTGATGCATTAGCCAATGACGATGCTGCGGCGGATGGTATCGATGCCGCTGGTATGATTTGTGTAACGGGCATGTTAACACATATCAATTTACCATTAATGAGCGTCACTTGCGATAGATTGTCATTCAATGTAGTTGGAAAATTCATACGTTCACGTCCGCTGCGTAGCATCAATTCGGTGGATTTGGCCAATCGTGAATTGCCCATTAGATCTAGTGATTTTCCAGCGACACGATGCCGATGATGATCGATGATCGATGTGTGACCATTGCCAATTGATGAATTGTATTGTAAATGATTCGGTGCTAAATGGGCCAATTGTGTTGAACCATTTGACGTCATAATACGTTGATTGGTGGATGCGGCACGTGGAATTGATACTTTCGGATTTGTTGTGTAAATGATGCGATTCTTGTCGAGTTCTTTGTTACGCCGTAGATTTTCGCTTGTGCCGCTTTCGAATGGTTTATGACCTGGAAATTCAGCGTGTAACGGTCGACGTGTTATTTGAGTATGTTGCATTCCACCATCGGTTCTTTGGAGAACATCGAATGTTTGCGATTGAACGACCATCGTTGAAGCGGCAGCGGCGGCCGTGGCTAAATGGTTCGACTCTGATTCCGCATTTGATAGCTCACGGTCCGGATCACTTTCGAATCCTTCATCGATCGATTTGGTTGAGCTAAGAGCGGGCTTCGAATTGCTGTCACCACTTGTCATCTCCATATCATCTAATTTCACTTTAATTTGTCCAAGATTCCCTTCGGCAGCAATTTCTCACACACTGTATTTAATGTATAATTTGAACACTTCCTTTGCGAACACGGTTCGCCTATCTATGAAAATATTCCCAAGACAAATGCACACTTTTCCTTTTCTTTATATTATTCGTTCACTCACGAATGTTTCTGTTTTTCTCCAACAATTTACATATTATTTTTTTGCTTCCAACGTTCGACGTTCACAAGACACTTGTTATGTGTTTGTTGTGCGGCACGTAAACTGTCTGCCTGTCTGTGGCAAAATGGAGTTTTTCGCTCTCCTCTTCTTTTTTTTGAGTGTGTAAATAAATTGTTATTATATATTTATCAAAAACTTCAATTCGCTTCAATAAGATAATAGTGAATTGCGTTCGAAGTGCGAATTGACGATGACTACGGCGGCAGCGACAGTGGAGGTGACAATGATCAAGTTGTTGCTCGCTATTAAAATGCAATCTTCGCTGCACATTCGATGATTTCTTTTTCTCGTTCACCTTCTTAGCACAATGCTTTTATTGTCTTCGCTCTCGATCTCACGTTCACCCAATAACCGCACTAGAGTTACTATGTACACGACTTCGATCTGTTTATTTCGTTTTTTTTTATCGATTTTCGTTTGTCTCGTACTCACACTCACGAGATGATTGATATTGGCTTGGATTTTGCGTTTCTTTCTCGCAGTTTCTGCACTGTTTATTTAAATATTTAATTATTTATTTCACTTGTCATTCGATCGAAATAGATCGGACTTTATTTCGAATGAATGTTTGCTTTTTGCGATGATATCTTCATTGAAGGATTGCGCGCGAACCACGTAATTATCATGTTTATCAGCTCATCTGAAATTAAACCACAACAGAATAATAAAGTCTTGGGCAATATAAGTGAATTCAAATTAAAGTTAATTAAAATAAAGTAGAAAAAATTGAAATCACTTCCTACTTCGTGTTTGGTTGATAAAATCGAATGGACGAGTTATATGTTTCAGCACGATAAGCAACGCTTTTTTGTGCTTTGACTTGGACGAGCATTAAAGTAATAATGGCAATGGGAACTTTGCACGGGCCACAATCAATTGCACAAGCCGAAGAAGAGAGCCACCGATCAACGCAAAAAAAACAAACATCGAAAATGGCAAATGTGCCTGTTTTTCGCTTACAGTCAAAAGAACAGGTCCGCTCTACAATCGCGCTATTCACTCGTGTTGGTCAATTCATGTCGGAAATAACAGTGGCGATGCAACAGCAGCAACAACATCGACACACAATAAAAAAGTTGTCGCGAATTGACGCGATTCTCCCGTTCTGTTGCTCTCTCGCTCCTTTTCACAATCTATCTCCTTTCTTCCTCTGTCCAGAGCGAGCGAATGGCTAAATATTATCAACATTATCGCATCATAAGTGATCGCCATTTATTTATTGAAAAAGTTCACAAAATCACTCTCACCGCACATATTTTGTGCTTGATCAACTCAGGAGACCATTTACTGGAACATAATCAATATTATTAATCTTTTCGGACAGAAACAGTGCTTGACCGCGCGCAGTAAACTGCAATTTTCTTCAGTCGGAAACTGCCGACGAAACTCGGTGTAATTAAGACGATATTTCCATAATCAGAAGGAAAAAGTCATCAATTGTCACAGCGATTGGTCGCTTTCTGAATAATCTCTTCTCTCTCTGCATCAGTAATGCCAATGTTTCCTTTTATGCATAAGCATTTCATTTTGTTGTTGTTCGTTGGGTTTTATTGAAGCTGTTTCCTATATCAAGTATGTTTCACTTCCTTTTATGCTCGTGCACATGCTCAATTTTCAACACACATTCAATCAATTTGAAATATGCGCGAGCACGTCTCTTCAATGATTTTTTTTTTTTTTCATTGAAGATGTTGTTGTTTTGCTTATCAACAACCAACCTGATTGAATGACTGACATAATTTCATTTCTAAATTGCGGCAATCACTCGGTCGGCGTCGTGTTTACATTTTGGTTTGGGGCTTCATTGAAATGACAAACGCGTGAATCAATGAGGAAGTGTCACACACAGAGAATCGACAGAAATAAATCACGGACCATAAAAATAAAAAGTTGTTAATCGTCTTGAATGCGACATTTTGATTTCGACCTGATGCAACATCACGCACACACACAAACAATCTCGAAATTCAAAAGATTTCCGCATCAATAGGATTCAACTTTCGAATTTATTTCTCATCGTCGACGCTGTAAAATGCTGATTCGAGCCGAACAGATCAAACGACTGGCATGACAATTCTACTGAGAGAGTTTATTAAGATCGTTCATTTTGTTGTTTAACATTTTGTAGATCGGAAATGATTGCCGACTAATTATACAACGGTAAATTCCAAATGTCAATATATTGCTGCAATTTAGATGACAAAAAAAATTAGAACAAGCATTTGATCCGAATGTGAGACTTTGTCTGCGGCGCGTGTGTCTTTCGCCTTCCATTGCAAATGACCTGCTGCTAGTCGATTGTGTAAAAGCCGCGCTGCCACTTGATGCCGCCGTGCAATACTGCCACTTTGAATTACACAAATTCTCACGCTAAGAATGATCTACATTGGCCGGCGAGCGAGAGCACAAAAAAGAGGCTCAGGCAAACAAACTCATTAGCTGGCCGATTAATTAACTACGTACATGACAGCGAAATATGAAATAAATCACAACAACAACGGCGAACTAAAACGCAAAAATACTGGTAAAGTGCGGCTTTAGTGAATGTGCTGCATGGAGATACGAGTATGACATTACCGACTGACCATCGGATTTTATGAAAGTAATCGCACCAAAATGCACCATCAACTACTTCTCTTGCTTTTTTGTCTCAATTTCTTCGTTTTCATTTAATAAATGGTTGTCTGGATAGTAATTTTGTAAGCGAAAAACAGGAGCATTAGCAGAAGCAACAACAATCTTTGGTCGAGCTCATTTTGCACGTCAAATGTGAAATGGTTGTTCGAAGAGCATGTGAAATAACAAATCAGTGCACAAAAATTTCCATGACAGAAAATATTGCTCTGAATATGTGAACTCGTTTCGACAACACCGTCAAATGTGAGAGTAAAGTGCAAGGAAAGACAAAACTAAACAAATAATTCGAAATAAATCAACGAAAAAAACCCCGAACGAACGAAAGATGAAAAGAACGGACGAGATTTGTGAACAAAAGCCGTGCGCACCAAACGAAAAAAGACATGAATGAACGAACACGCTCGAGACAAACAGACAGAGGGATTGAGAGATAAAGAGAGAGAGAGAGAGAGAGAAACAAATGTGGCACATTTATCTACTTCTCTTGAGCTCCTCTAATTGTATTCGGTGCATTTTTCAATCATTGCCGAACAAACGAAACAATTCAATCTGATGTGTGTTCTGTGTGTTTCCGTACGGGTTTCATATCTCACACATGCGGTGTGTGTGTTTTTCCAGTGCGCTAAAAACCCACACAATCATGAAGACGCATGCGAACCATCGAAGGTTTTCGGCCGCTTTTTTTTCTCTACATCTCTCAACTGATTTATACGCAGTTTGATCGTGTGTAATGCACAGAATAATATAGCCGAACATACGTAACAATAAGTTATAGCGATCACACACGTCAAATTGTGTATCCAGCGCGAGAAAAGTTGAAGAAGAACAGCAAGCAACCTGCGTCTAGAAACAATGTAACCACCAATCAAATGCAACACAATAATGAACTACTCAAGAAGCACACACAAACACATCAAACGAACAGAATAAAGAAGACTCAACCAAAAATGAAGCCATACAAACGGCGGCAGTCAGCAACAGCAGAATATATCACAGAAGTTGATGTTACATCCGCACACACGCTCGATGGCATTCATGTTAAACCACTGTTCCGAAAAATGAGAACAAAATCACCATAATTGTCTTTGTTACGGCTGCCATTTCTTCCTCGTTCAGTGCTGTGTGTAGCGGCTGTGTTGCTTTGTCTTCTTCATTCGTCTCATCAATCGGTTTGTTGGTTTTTGTCGTTTTTATTATGACTGTTGTTTTTTTTCTTTAATTCGCAGTGAATTCATCTGGAATCGTTCACAAACCATTCGGAAGAGACTCGTGGAATGTGTCAAGCAGAAGAGACACCAAGTCACCGTTTCCGGCTGACTGCATTTTCGAGCCGATGATTGAGGCGAACCATGTCCACAAGGGAATATATTGTCATAAGTTGGTCCGTGCATACGGAATTTACGGAACGAATGTACGTTGATTGTAAACAGGTCAATCAAATTAATTTGAATATCATTATCGATCATTTAAGCGGGCAAAAAGTTAACTTGAGCTTTGTGAAACATATTTCGTTATGCATCGTTTCTCGACAAGCGCAAAAAATTCTGCGATTCTTTCTTCCATTCAATTTCAACTGGTTTTTCTGTCCACGTTTGAAATGAAGGCCTTTGCACACGCGCAACATGAAAATCTTGAAAAATACTCACAAACGACATTATATGGAAATGTATCGCAGAATACGGCGATAACAAAACGATAACACAAACGAGTCAATCATAGCAAACATAAATTTGGCCTAAAATGTCAACGACGTTTCGACCAGCTGAGTGTATTTAATTAAGATAAAAAAACTACTAATTCGCAACATGATGGAAAGGCAGGCGATTGCTAGATTACTACTTTGCATATTTTATACAAATTCGACATTGTTTTATATAAATTGGTTTCTTTTTTTTCTGATGCCTATTTAGCCGCGTTTTTATCGATTTTACTTCGATTTCAAAATGATCATGTGCGTGAAATATATACAAAGCGACTGGGAATGGATGCGCTCACATATGTTTCGAAGTTGAATAATAGCAAAATGAAGTGAGCAAAGATTGCGAGTTCGGTTGGAATAAATTTCGGAATGGATACAAACAGTTGGGTGTGAGAAGCCCAATCATTCGGGCAAAGTCTGGAATTCAAGCGATTCAATCAAATAAACACTTTGCGTAACACCCAACCAAATTTAATGCTGAAACTATGCAATCGTATTATATTAGCCCAGTTTAGAAAAAAAACGTGTACACACAATCGAAAACGTCCAACAAAATACAAACATCCATGATAAAAATTGGGTACTGAAATTGGGAAATATCCAATGACGCAAATCACCTGTTTAAATCTTTAATTAATCTTCTTTATTTATTCAAGTGTACTTATCTTTAGAGGTTTTCTGAATAAACCAGAAAAAACCTTAGGCAACCTCATCTCGGGTATTTAAACGGCAAATTGAACTATTGCTCAGGTGATTTGCGTAAATTTTCGAGTAAATATTATGATTATGTCGGCTGATTACGTTGGATGCAAAGCCAAGGGAGCCGAGTGGGCGAAAAGAGGAACGGAAAAAGCGACCAAAACGATGTCGTTCGAGCAGTTGATCACCGTTTGATCAATATGCCATTCTGGCGGAATGGAAACGGCTCTTTCTTAATTTGCATGGTTTTCATTCAGAAAATGTGAAATGTGTCAATTTCGGAAAAGTACTTAATTAAAAGTACCATTCGTGGCAGTGTTATCGCATTGCAATACCCAATTGTCGCAAGCTAATCGTCGGCGGCATGCAATCACATCGGGTCGGACCGTATTTGGTTAAGCCGAAAGCAAATACTCGCAAATGAAACTAAAAGTACAATCATTTCGGAAAAAGCTAGGCACACAGAAACACACCATCGCCAATTTCGTAATTGGTGTGTTATGTTAGAGTTGTTTTGGCAGTGCATTCACATTTATTCCGATTGTATTCAAAATACTTCTACTGAAATTGCAATTTTATTTTATTCCCTATTTGTGTCTTCAAATCATGGCAAAACGTACCATTTCACAGTCATGCGCCAATAACAGAGTGTAATCGTGTTAAAATAAAACAAGAGTATGCACGTTATTCAATTCAACACGCCACATCAACATTGGTGGCAATCTTTGTTTTGTAATATCAGCGTCGGAGACAGTTTCTGTCAATATATTAAACAATGTCCCAAGTGACCATTAAAAATGCAGCCCGCGATGACAATCGACAATTACGTAGCCAAACAGCCGATTGAACGTGATCGAATTTGTATTGCAAATCGCACGAGCACGAGTGCGCACGGAATTTACAAAGCGATGCTGCTCGAGAATAGCAAATAACATGCGTAATTAATATTCTTCGCTTATTCTCAATCGGCCACCTTATCAGCAGATCCATTTCCTCATATTACATTTAACTTGAGATGATTAATAAACATCTTAAAAATCCTGATTTGTGTGGCATTAAGCGTCATGTGTCTATTTTGATCTCGCATAAGAAATTTATTGATGCAGATGTGGTGTTCCTCGTGCTCGGACTGGTTCATTCTTCTCTCATTAAGACGATTAAATTTCACCGGCTCAGTCACATTAATCAATTAGTGTATTACAAAAATGAAAAATCATTTTCATGTTGTATCATTTAACATCACTTCGGTAAACAAATGATTTCTCAGATAGTTTGGCGTGATGTTCTGACGAAATCTAACACAATTCGGTATGACAACATTAGTGTCAAAAATCGAGCCTCATTTCAGTAGCAAAAACCCGAGCACAATGAAAATGTTATGTTCTTATTTTATTCTGCGCAGACGATGTGAAAACTGTCTGATTTGTGTAAATCACGAACAACACCGCCCAACCGATTTCGGTCCAAAAGGGGTCATCCGTGCGATTTTACTCCACGGTCATAAAAAAAACGATTGAATTCATGAAAGCAATTAGCATATTGATGAGAAAGAATAGCGAGTTTCTTAAAATGGTTTATGCCAAATTTAGCTCATACACGACAATTCAGCCCAACGGAAATCAACAATTCTTGATAACCTCAATAAACACTTTGGTTTCAATACAATTTAAGTATTTACATCTAATATTAGCTATACAATAACCGATTATTAAAGAAACGAAAGAGTAGAAAAAATGTTCCGTTTACGTACGAATGTCAGATGGCGTTTTTCGTATTATCCATTGAATGGTTGAAGAAGCGCATCACAATGCGAGCAAATCAATTCGATAAAGATTAAATGATTTTCACATGCACACAAATTGATTGAATCGGTACACACAGATGACGATTAACTGAGAGAATAGAAACAAAAACCGCGCGTACACAACTGATTATTATGCTTGGCAAAGATAGACTGAGTGTGCGATCGATCCAAGCAGCCAGTCGCAGTGCTGAGATGGTTTATTCATCGGCAACCACACAGAAAATCGCACGCTTCCATTCATTTGCTGGCTCAACGACGGCGGCGGTGATAATACGAAAGCTTGGCAAACGAAAGAAAAGGCACTGGTGTGCTCAAAAGCATACAAGTTTTTTTTGTCTCTCTTTCTCATTTCTTCCGTTCCAATGCTGGGTGTATGCGCGGCGCAACATAGCACCGCTTCGCATTGGATTGGAGTTCAGTTAGTTTGGCGTTCGCCGTGTCACATCTCATGACGATTATAATGAATTGCAATAATTTGATATCTTCACCAATTCGTTTCGAATAAGTGCACGTTATTGCTGGGCGATAAAGTTTGAGCAATCAGTATTTTCCCATTGTAAATCCAATGGTATGGCTTATTTTGATAGAGATGAGAGAAAAAACGGTGCTACATTATAGCATTACTACTCTACTTACTCTCATTTCCTTGCCCTTTTAAGCTACGATTTAAACACGATTAATTCTGATGGATAGTTTGTTGGTGGCAAATCTCACCATACTTTCATTAATATCAACTACCTTTCGTGAATTGTCTTCGTGATATTTCATTTGAATAAGTAGTCATTTTCATTGGAATATCAACAACATGCGTATAATACAAATGTTCGTTGAGAAAAGATTGAATTGATTAGATGGCGATTATATGTTGTTTGTGGATTTGACGTGATTCTCTGAGAAATGCGCGCATGACATTCTTCCAAGAGCTTTAACACTGTGTTTTAAGACGATTTTTTTCAATCTCGCTCATAAATTATGCATATGTTGGCGTATATTCAGCATAGATTTGTGTACACCTGCTAATCCTAATCATTAAATTTTTTTATGAAAGATGATGAATGTTGATAGAAATAGTTTACACTGCAGGAGCCATTTGAATTTTCGGGCAAGTCTATATTTTTCACCTGCACGATCCAAGTTTGGGTGTGTTCATTCAACTTTTAGTTTCATGGCTTTTTTCCCGTTCGCTTTTTAACACAATATTGATGCAACGCTGAGAAATTGGCAATACATGCAAATATGTTTTTCGGCTCGAGTCGTTGATTCACATGCTCTTTTCAACTTTTGTTATTGGTAGTTTTCGCGCTTTTGCGATTTCCGTTTACAGATATTTTTGTACAAAACATATTTTTCCCTTTTCATTTTCAGTTTAATATTTCCAAGCCTTTGGTTGATGGCAAATAAACTGGCAAAAATGTACGATTTTTTTTTTTTTTCGAAAACAGAAAACTGAAAATTGAATGGAAGAAGAAAGAAGTCGAACGATAAATTAAAGTGCGACCGCCGGTTCATATATGCACATCGAACTGGAGAAAGGGGCACACAACCACACACACACAAGTCACCGTGTTTGCGCGCTCACGCGGCCCTAGCATTCACACTCGTTCACGTATTAATGATAAAATTTTTATATATATACATAAATGTTAAAGTGAAATTTTTATTGTCGGAGTTTTGCTTGTTATTGTTACTTCGGTTTTGCGCTAAGCTGATTTGTGATTTGGTGCTACATGTGCGCTTTGGCCGCTGAAGACCTCGGTTTACGAAGTACTTATGCAAATGCGCGCCGTATATATGCTGCGCTGTTGTTTTCATCACTTGCACCGAAAAACATACAGAGAACTCGGTTCGAATGCGCGGATAACTGTATCTTGTGTATTTTCTATCATAAATGGGCGAGAAATGAAAAAGACGAAACGAAAAAGAAAAAACAATTGCAGATATTTTGAATGATTGTTCCATCGTCTTTGGATTTCCTTCTTGTTCCTCACTCGCTGCGCCGATCAAATCGGAGAAATGCAATGTATTAGCACACTTCAGCTAAATGCTGGGACGATATCAAATCAAGAGAATGTGCATATAAACACAGACTCAAGCAGATGTCTACATTCCGATTGACTGAACATTATTCGGAAAATCGCTTTCGCTACTTGCCGTCGGAACAACAATTTCTCTTGCTCGCCGCATGCAAATACTAACAAGTGCAGCACGACCGATTTGATTTGTTCCATCCATCGGTCGACATTGAAATCGAGTTGAATACTATTTCTTCCATTGGACACCGTTCATTTCCCTTTCGTCAGTTCGTGCTCCCTTTGATTTAATTTTACTTCAAACAGATAATTCGCTAAACATTTTTTCTTTCTTTCATGAGCTTCAGATGATGCTCAATTTAATGGGCTTGCACTTGAAACTTGACCGGCACATTTTGTTGATTTCACGCGAAACTGCTGTTGGTGTGCTCAATTCAATCACACTCGCAAACTGACAACCGGTCATTTTCTCATTTCGATTCGTGTCGCAACTACCTACCAAGCCTACCCATTAATCGTTGAGATTCAAAAGAATAGCGCCAAGCAAAATATTTGTGAATAATGTAAATGGGTAAGCGAATTGAAATTGAATTTTGATAGAAAAAGAGCGGTTTCAATTTCACTTGCCATACAGCAATTTGATCAATGATTCCGATTGCACCGCGCGCAGTGAAATATGTAAAAAAAATATGGCAACCATTTTAAATTAAACGAGATCATTCTGTGCTAAGCGCTTTGACTTATTTAATTACGGGCCCCATCATCTATTCATTAATGAAATGGTAAAACAAATACCTGTTTTTGCCGTTGCACGTTCCGTCACTTCTGTGCCGTTCGTTCCGACTGAAAAGCGGATGCACGATACGACACACAATCGCTTTTATTTGTGTTGTCGATGATTTCGAAGCGGTTTCGATGGGTTTTCGTGCTAACCGATGAATTAGTATGCAAATATCGTTTTCAAGTCAATCTTCATCATAATTAACGCTATCGCTTTTCATTTTTATGTTTTAGATTGAGATGACGCTTGATGATCACTTTGCCACCGCACCGCACTCATCTCATTCCGTTTGCTTCTTGACATTTGCATTTTGAAATGACCAAATACATTAATTCAATTTGATATTGCGAGCGAATTAAATTGTCCATAATAATTGTTAATCGCACTATGGAAATGAGATGGATTTTGCTCAATCACCTTATTCTGTGTTTCAATCCATCTTTATCGTTTTCTTTACTTCTCTCTCTCTCTCTGTCTTTCTCTCTTTCTTTCTGTCTCAATTTTGCTTCACTTGATTTCACATCAAGAATAGCGGTAATTAGAGTAAATTGATATTGATGGCACCTGAGATTAAGTCGGCGAGAAACTGTTTCTCTGTCGAGCTACCAGACGAGAGCTATCGATCATTCATCGAGTCGCTCCTCAAGCTGTATAGAAAAAAAAAAACGAAAAACTTTCATGTAAAGACATTTCCACTAGAAGATCTTCTACTTTCTTTACTTTTGTTTTTTATAAGTACTTGTTTGTTTGAAATCGAATGTGTTTATTTCTAGTTTTCATCTCTTCGGATCAGTTACAAAATGCTCGCAGCTCTTGGGATAAATGGACAGAATACGGATTTGTTTGCAATTCGAATGGAAAGATGAAGATACAGATCGTTCCGCGACATTAGAAATGTAAACAGACAGACAGGTAATTGTGAGTCATGTTCAACCGACCGCACGCTTGCATTTTGTTTGCAGAACAAACTTACTGGCACAGCCAAACTCAATGATCGGCCGAAGAACATAGCCAAAACGGAGACAGCAACAGAAAGAGTTAAAGAAAGGTCAGTATAGCGGTCAATAATAGATAATAATTGGCAATAATATGTGTATCGCTTCGATTCACAACTTCATGAAAGCGTACACAATGCCACAAAACTCCGCATTCAGCTTTTATCGATTTTCGAACATACCGAAAAAATTTGTATTATAGTAATTTATCGGCGGAATCAAATGGTTTCGTTTGTGATCATTTCTTTTTGTCTTTTGAGCGGCTCTGTGCTATTTGTTTATTTAATCATTTCGTTGGCGTTTTGTGTCGATCCGGCAAATTTTCAATGAAGAGAAATGACTTGCCTTTTTCTTACATCGCGATATTTTGGACTGTAAAAGAAAAAAAAAAACACTTTTCTGGCTGGATGGAGAGAGGAGAGAGAGGCAGAAAGAAAAACCGCAAGCGAAAAAATTCCTTTGCGGTTATTTGTTTTAAGTCAAACGACACTACAAAAACGGCCCATTACTAGACTTGAATGCATCTTTTTTTAATATCTTTATTGAAAAATTTCTCTTAACATTTATACGTGCCATTTAATCATTTCTATTTGGCTAGAAATTGTGCGATTCGACAGGAAACATTTCTTGACGTTTTATCATTGTTGCATTGTAATCATTTACCATTTCAACCACCGCGCTTTTTATTTCTGTGCACTTAAACATTGTCTTAATATAACTTTTCTCTCTCGTTGCCACGATCTTCTGTTTTTGAATTGTGAATTAAATGACTGGAAAAAAATACGTAAAGAAAGAATCGAAAGCAAATGAGTTTCCTTAGTCGTTTTGCACGATGCAAATAAAGCTTGGGCTGTGATGTTGTGTTCGGTTGGCATATTTTCTGGTAGAGATGTTTCTGGATGCAATGTGAAAAACGTCGACCGTAAATCATGGCAACTGATCACGGTTAATTTGAGCATTGTAAATCGCGACTCGTGAAAACGAAGATAAGAACACGACATCTGCGACTAAAATGGGCCCGGATGATTGTTGATAACCTTTTCGCTGTCTCTGTCTGTCTTCGTATGTCTCTATCTATCATCATATCGTTACACGATGATTGTGCGCGATTACAAGATTCGTCGAAAAAATTCCCGAGCACACTGTGGATGTTTCATGTTTCATTGGCGTGATTTTTGTCGCCGAGATTGCTAGAAAGCAAGATCATCATTGCGGTCATATTATGCGGAAGATAGCTCAAAATAATCGCGCACATCATCAATTGATTATCATTTTCCGGACAAGATGTTACTAAAGAACAAGCTGAAAAAAAAAAAAAACATGTCGCTGATTGAGGAGCTTCTGTCGGGTCATTAGAAAGTTTTGAGCTCATAAAAATCTGTGATTGAAATCAATTTTTGTTTATTCAAGCAGCTAGCCATTTTATCTGCATAATTTTCTCTATAGGCGTCGTCTGTGTGTTGCAATTTAAATGGTACACGATGCGCCAAACGATTGGTTTCACACCATTATCACTTGTAATTGAGATATTAAGTTTGGTTTTTTATATATGGCAAACACACATTCATTCTTCAGTTGGACAATAAATCATTATCATCGTTTAGTTCACGTATCAAAACTTCAACCAATCAATGTTAAACAGTGTTAGAAAACGAAAACGTCGAAATGCGCGTACAAAAAGCGGGCGTAAATGCCAAAAACAGATGTGGTTAGTTACATTGCACGGTGCATTGCTTGCCAATTCGCTTTGACCATATTCTATACATGCAGTCAAAAAGTGTTAAATTATTTAATGACCATATGGGTGAAAATGAACATATTCTTTCATGTTGTCGGTGTTCAGCCTCGTCGTTGCTGCCGTTGTCGATTGCAAGTCTTCATATGCAAGCACCTGGTATCTGTCGTCGCATTCGATTCATCTTTCAAAAAATACTTGCAATTGTTTTTAATTCACCTCTCCATAAACGGCTCGCTGAATCGCATCACCCGATGAGAATGATGATTGAAAAATGAAATCGAATCTGAATTTTCATTATTTATGTGTGTTTGTGTAGGGATTATGTGCTGCATTGATTGAAAGGAAAAAGTGAATGCAATTAATTTTTTCACTCTTTGCAAAATAGAGAAAATATCACCAGTCAACGAGCCATATGTGACGGTGAAAAAAATTGTAAGTTTGAATGATTAGATCTCAACTATGTATGTTTCTTTATAAAAGATAACGAAAAGAGTAACGAGCTCTGGCTAGTGCATACATTTTATGCATATCGTATCAGCATCAATAACATATTGGCTTCCTTTCTCATCCGGTGTTTGGTTTGCCAGTGCATTTTGAGATCGTTTTCACATGCATCGGTCGCGCTACCATAAAACATCCATTGAACATTGAGCATTTGATATTGAACCGTGCGAACATTCATCAAAAGCCCGCAATGGACTTTCTATAAAAGTCTGTCGACAAAACCAATGCGTATTATGAAATGCGCACGATGGCGAAATTATGATGATCCTCTCTTGAGTGATTGGATTTTTGTGCAGGCAAAAATTGCATGGCTCCAAGCCAATATTGCTACATTTTTCGTTGGTGTCGTTGTAAAAAGTTTTTTTTTCACGTGAATGATAATAATAAAACAATTCCGGAAAAGACACAACAGCAAGAAAATGTCGAACGCTTTATCGCTGGTGCATTATGTGCTGACAGTTGTTTGTGCTTAATTCACGCAACATTCATCATTCCGCTGTGGTTTTTGCGAGAAGCTGAGCCGCTTGCGCGTGATTAATTTCCTTAAAAATCGTGTAATCAACGGAATGAAATGAAGTTTTTTTTTTAAATTTAATTCCGCGTAATAAAGAAAAAAATTGTAATGGGAAAACGCATTAACAAGGTGCATCACTTTTGTATAAGTTGCCAACTTGCTTTTACCGCCAGAGTGTGCGTGCGCGCACACACAGTGCTCGGCGTTGTCCCGTAAACAACACCGTTGAAGTTGAGACGAATATGAAACTCTGCGGTACACTTACCGGGCCAATTTGCGATTATCGTAATAAAAATGTAATTGTATTTCTGCACTGTTGCCATCAAATGCACACACACACAAAACCGTTTTCGATGGAACTTGCTTACTTATTTTTCTTTATGATTCTTGCTCGGCTTTGCGAGCAACTAGTCTCGCTTCTTGCCGTTTCAAATTCAATGCGTTTCACACTTTGTTTGTTTTTTTTTTGTGAGGAGAGCGCGTGCTCAATCGGAGCAATTTATGCACCTTATTATGATTATTTATATGATTTAAAATAAAAACCCATTATTTTAATCTTGCACCTCGACAACTATCATTCAAAACAACTCTGATATTCAGCAGAAATCGACAATCATGTTCAGCCACTTTTACTTGAACATTTCTTCCGAGACGATTCAATTGTTACATAACACATGCATCGATGCATTTCAAGCGAAACCAAACTCATTCACACGATATTAGCATGTTGTTCTTTCGCGAGCCAAATGCGTCGAGGTATTTATATATTATGAATAATAAACATTGGTAATTTGGAATATGGCGATGTTTGTAATGTTCTCTGTCAATACAGTTTAAAAACAAATTGTGATGAGGAAACAATTTAAAGAGAGAAAAAACAACAGAAACACGGATTTTTTTTAAATCATTATCATGCGAATTGAGGCAATTTAACTTCGAATTCAATTCACTTTGTGCAGTGTACTGTGATTCATGCATGGCTTTCATTCGTTTTCATCATATCACTCGAGGTAATTACATCAAGTAAAATATATTCTGGAACGAGCCAAAGAAATACGAGAGCGCGCGCATCAGCCAGTCAGTCCGCGTGCACTGGTATGTGCTGTGCCCGCATATGCGTGTCATTTCATGTGAAATAGTACATCTTAACAACATTTAAGAGACTCTACAAAAAAAAACAAACGTTCTTTCACTTTGTGATTGTGTGTGTGTTCTTGATTTTCTGTCGGGAATACAGAAATTGGTGAAAAGAGAAACGTAACAAAAATCTTTACCCGGAAAAATATTTTTCTATGCAATCCAACTGAGCAAATATAGAATTACCATGTCACAACAAATAAAATAATCAGACTTACGATCGCAATTTTGCATTAAAACAGATTTCTCGGGAACATTTTAACATTTGAAAATGAGAGAGGTTTTACGTGCGCGCGCGCGCCTTCTTCAAATTGCAGGCGCTTGAATTGCAACCACACAGATATTTTCTAGCCACTATCATTCTGTCTAAACAAATTTTGTTGGCTGTTTTGCATCCCAACCACCTGATATAAGTTAATTAATTGCTTAATTATTTACGAATGCTTATTTTCTACCTTATTTATTTTGAAACTTCAAATCAATTACACCGTTCTTGTTGCGTACAATGTTCAAAAATGCTCCGGTTTCATGTGCAAACTGTGCGGCGCAGTTTTTTCGACGTAATCTATTCATGCGACGAAAATCTGGCAAGTGCAGTCGCAAGGCAGACTCAAATAACGCCATATGCGCGTGCCCTTTTTTCAAATTCACGGTGAAATGTTCATGACACGATACATGCATTCCCTCGCATTATCTCTCCCATAAAATGACACAAGATATGTCTGGAAAGCAGCAATGAGAGCTCACTGCTTTTACATCACTTTTCACATGTTGTGAGAACCACAAACTATGCCAGCAAAACGAAGAAATAGTAGAAGAAAAAGAACAGAATAATGCAAAGAGACACATGAAAACGATTAGAACATGGACAAATTTGTTATGGGAGAATTACCATTTATTACACACAATCTATGGCGTACATTTTATGCGTGCAACAAACATTCATTTTGCGTATGCAACTAATTGCATTTTAATCGCTTTTTGCCTTTTCCAAACATGTACGTATTAGATTCTAATTATTTTCCGTGTTTGCCTTCGGGAAGCAAACAGATAAAATATTTTTTTTATTATTGAGTTAAATTTTTTTCATGATTTTTTTTTTCTTCTGAGAATCGGTAGCTCTTTATTCGCATTATTCAAATGTCATCACATAGTGTAGTCAGATGGACAATCAAACGGCTTCAAAATATATATATATATAGGTTTTGAAATGTAATGTTACAATCTTTCCGAAATTGATATTCATCTATATGATGCATGTGCATGTCTCAAATATATTTACGTTGAGAAGAAAAATCTACATAGGAATTTTGTTATGCGTAAATTTACTTAGAAGATCTATTTGTTGTTGTTGGTTTTTTCGAAACAGATTTTCTTGTTCATGCGCAAGAAAATATTTCCTGATTGTAATGAATATAGAATGCGTGGAGTAACTTGGAAATTATTTTTTGTTTTTCTTCAAAAATGCGGCAATGAGTTCCGGGCAACTGATGCCATTTTCTGGTTCCCATGTATCTTGGGATGCCCTGCAGCCTTTCCAACGGATCAAGTATTCTTTTTTGCCACCTTTCACCTTGCGCATATTCATCACCTTTTCAACTTCCCATTCTTTTTCGTTATCTTCGTCAGCTTCGCCCTGGTCAGCGTTATCGTCTTCCTCTTTTTCTTCCTCATTTTTGCGTGATTTCTTGGCTTTGGATGCTTTTGGTGTTGCATTGGCGGCTCTCTTGTTTGATTTGCTTGCTGAACGACATGAATCGCGGAATTTTTCAATTAATTCATGGCAATCGACGGACTTCTCTGATTCCCATGAATTATCGCTTTCCGGCCAACCTTTCCATTTAACCAAAAAGTAGCGTGAACCATATTCAACTTTTTCTCCAACGATTTTTTCCACCTCATACTCTTCATTGTCGGCCTTGTCATTTTCATAAGCTTTAATGATGTCAGGACAAGACAATGATGATTTTGGCTCCCATGTGTCGTCTTTTGCACTCCAGCCCTTCCAACGAATGCGATAATACTTTTTGCCAGCGCGCATTTCGTCGCCAACGATCTTTTGCACTTCATATTCTTTTTTGACGCTGGTTTTTGCTGGTTTTCCAGATTTAGTCGCGACTTTGTCGGTGGCGCCCGTTTTCGGACGAGCACGTTTACCTGGCGATGGTTTCTTTCCTTCGCTATCTGATGGTGGATCATCCACGATGGCCTTACGTTCAGCCGCTGTACGCTTCGGTGTGGTGCGCACTGGCGCTGCTGACGGCAATGATATACGAACCTTCAACGAATTTTCATTTAAATCAAATGATCGCCATCGACATGGTTGGACAAAGTATAATTGTAATTTACTGACCTTTTTTGGTTTAGCCACCTTCAATTCTTTTGCATCCGGATACTGCTCTAAGTAACGTTCAATAATTTCCGGACACGA
Organism: Obolodiplosis robiniae; assembly: GCA_028476595.1. Classification (NCBI taxonomy): domain Eukaryota; kingdom Metazoa; phylum Arthropoda; class Insecta; order Diptera; family Cecidomyiidae; genus Obolodiplosis; species Obolodiplosis robiniae. The sequence goes on along the minus strand of CM052015.1, from coordinate 3,901,352 downwards.
AAGGTCTTGCTCCAATTCCCATGTATCGGCCGACTCATCATAATTCTTCCATCGAATTTTGAATAGCTTCTTTTTGCCTTTGAATTTATGATCAACGATATCTTCGACTTCATATCCTTCCTCATCACCATTTTCGGCGTTGTCAGCACTATCGGCACTTTCACCATTCGTTTCCGATTTATCATCGTGTTTGGCCCCATTATCATTTTCGGTGTCGGAATCATCGGCAATTGGCGATGGAATTCGTTTACCATTGGTTTTGCTGTTCGACGAATCATCGGGCTTCGAAGTGACGAGAGCATCAAATGGGTCAGCCGAACCCGACAATGGATCGCCATTTTCTTCAGACGCATCGTTTGTGATGCCCTCCGCGTCCTTTGAACGGCGATTCAAAAGATCTTTACGCATATTTCACTGTAAAAAAACCAATCACAAGAGTATAAGTTAATTAAACGTTCGAAGAAATCGTTCAATGCAATTGAAATTTACCGGTTTTCTTTACTGAAGTACGAAAAGTTGTTTTGAATTATTTCGAGCTGGTTTTTAGTTGTTTGTTGATACCAAACAGCAATGTCTAGATGAATTTAAGACAAATGGCGCCGATTTTCGCTTGGTTTCTAGAGGTAGTAGTGAATGCGTATATTTAGTGCTTGAATGTTGTCAGCAATGAGCAGTATACACGAATGCCGGTTAATGATTAAAAATTAAACTGAAATCCTCTTAGTATTTTCATCTGCTTGTTTAATATCAATTATTTTTTTAGTATTAATTTGGATTGAAATTCTTCAGTAAAAATTTAATAAATTCATTTTATGTACATTCTTGAGCTGGTAACACGATTCAGTAAGAGGACAAAAATATAAGACTTCTCTCAAAATCCAAGTTATGCCGAACATGTATAGCTGTCTCTTTTCATTTGTTCAACGCCAATCAATGGAGTGATGAGAGGACTACACCAATTCTATCGATCCATATGAATTGCATATAACCAACTTCATTGTGGTCGCAATAGCCAATAGAAATCCACTACGTTTGACAGTGATTCAATTCTTCTTGCTGTACATTAGTCTCTGTCTTTAAACCAAGAACACCTATTTATTCATCACTTTTTTTAATAAATTGTGAATTAAAATTCAAAATGTTTAGTTCAAAAGACAAATTGTCTATTTTATTCATTTTCTTCATTAATATCGTCAATGTTTCAATTGGTAAGCAACCATTTTATTTGGCTTTAATATTAGGTTTTTTTAAACAAATGTTGTGTTAGCTTCTGATTGGTTGACGTGGTTCAAAAGTCTAGTGTACATCAAAAACATTGACGATTCAATTTGATATTGTCTCGTTTTTAGCTTCACACTCTACGCAATTCGTCACATATGGATCAGTTTTTAAACTATTGAACGTTGATTACAATGTTCGTTTACATTCACACGATGTCAAGTACGGAACTGGATCTGGTCAGCAATCAATCACGGGAACTGAATTGAAAGAGGACATCAATAGCCATTGGGTCATTTTGAACGTCACAAGCGCAGCGTATCAACGCGGGTATGTTATATATATAATCACATGAACTGGCGCCGTTTTCTCAAAAGTACACTATGTTTAGGAAACCAGTTAAATGTGGAGACGTGATTCGTTTGCAACATACAGCCACCAACAAAAACCTTCATTCGCACCACTTTTCGAGTCCGCTGTCTGGAAATCAGGAAATTTCGTGCTATGGCGAAGATGGTAATTGTTAATACTTAAATTTATTCTAACTGTCTCATCTCAACACGTTACATCTCTCATGCTTTGTTCCAGGCATTGGTGACAGCGGCGATCATTGGAAAGTCATTTGCTCGGAGGACATTTGGAAACGCAATAGTGCAGTGAAATTCTTTCACATCGACACTGATGTGTACCTATCCGTTAGTGGACGCACTTTTGGCAGGTAATTTTTCAAAATAAATATCGTGTGTGAAACTTGTGTCAATCCAAATTAATTTTGAAATAAAATCGATTTATTTTCTCTCTTATTTTTTTTTTCACATGCAGACCAATCAATGGGCAAATGGAAGTTATTGGCGTTCCAAATAGCAATAAAGCGACTGAATGGAAAACAGCCGAAGGTATTTTCATTCATCCAAGTGCCGAACCAGCCAAGAAAGTCGAACATACCGAACTATAAGCGAAATTTTATCAAACTGGATGCATCTTTATAGATTTCAACGATTTTCATTGTACAAAACTTACATAATAAGCTTATCAGGAAATGCAAGAAAACTATTTAACTTATACAGATTATGAGAAATCGAGTAGCACATTGCAAGCTCAAATTAAATGTTCCAAATCAAAACGAGGAATTGAATAAAGGCTTCTCCATTAATTGTTCATAGCATAAACATTTTGAACATATGTGATACAATTAAATTTTGATTATGTTCTCAAAAATGGCGTGAATAAATATTTCCTGAACGAAAACGTCTATTTTCAATTATTGTTTAGCGAAAAATGTACGCTTAATTTACTGATTCGTTGAATGAATCATTTTTTTTCCAATAGGGATACGCAACGGAATTTGCAATTTCGATAATTCAGCGAAATTGAACCGTTAAACATGGTCAAAAGTGTAAATTCGGCGTATACTTTTCTTGAGCATTTTCGAACTTTCTCCACACATATTTAAATGTCAATCAAAATTATTCTTTTTCCAATGAGTGCTCGGTCGAAAGAGATAGATAGAAAACTGCATGCAGCATGTTGTTTTTATGACACCTTCAATACAAACAAGGAAGGGAGTATAACATATGTTCCAGAATCAATGGTTAGCGTACAACATACATAAAATCGGAAAACATTGACGTTGAGACCAATCGAAGAATGAAAACAATGCCAAACGTTAGCAAAACAACACAAATACACGCAATCGAACGAATGTGAAGAGCGCATGCCTTTTTCCGTCACTTGCCGTTTAAAACCAATGTCAAGCAATAGATATACAAACATACAGGAAAAATCTGGATGAAATTTTTCACCACCAAATGATACATAACCGACCGAACGCACATTTTCCAGCTCGGCTCTGATAATTTTTCAATTCAGTCGTCACAAATAAAAGTGCAGTGAAAGTGAACGGAATCTGTCATGGAAACAGCAGGAATTTTATTTTGTATCTAAATTAATCACACAATTGTATTTTATTTCGCGAAATATCAATGGAAATGGACGAAAAATTACTAAAAATACTTGTTTTGATACTTGAGAATAGCACCACATTTTTGTGAAGTTGCGAAAGCACGAAAAAACTTACAAACATTGTTTAAAAAATCAGTGAATGGTGAAAAATGCAAATTTTCTAAAACATTTCTTTTTTGCTTATCTGCAAAATCATCTGTTATTAATGATTTGTTGATGAAATTGGTTTCAATTCATTTTATTCTGATACATCAAATCGTTTGACTTTTAGCCGATTTGTTTTGATAAATCAATCATATCACATCATCGTGCAAACTGATTTGTGGCACTTTTTGTTCAGTAAAAATTTGTACAAATTTGAAAATATGTAATAAATTGTTTCAAGTCAATTATTAAACGCAAAATAGACTCATTTAAATGACATATTCAATCAAATCATTCAGTGTTGTCTGAAAACAGAGACAATTACACGCGCAATTCAAATGCTTTTTGAATAAATGGTCAAATATTTCATCCTGTGTATACTCCCTAAATGCTGGCTCCACAAATCAAGTGTTTAAATAAGCAAAATTTTCGAAAACGGCTGATGGTCATCAAGGTGCCGTAGGGCAGTTTGAGTGCAGTTCGAGTGAATAAACAGGATTTTTCAACATCAATCAACCATAAAATGTGAGTACTCAAACAAAAACATTTTCCGTAAGCGTTATTCTTTTGTTTTAACGGATCTTTCAAAGTGTAAGTTGAAAATGCGTAATTGAAGTGGATTGTGCGGATGATTTTCTTAGGAATTCGGACATTTCAGTGATGATATATTTATCAATGACGATCGACGTACAAATTTACTTGAATTTTATTGAAAATGTAGAAAAGATGGGAGACGTCGATTGAGAAAGATACGAAAAGCATTTTTCCAACTGTCTTTTTTACCATTAAATCGTCAATAATTCATGGAAATCCAATTTCAATTCATATTGATGAAAAAATTGAGTTTATTTTCCGTGAGCCTTGAGTATTACTTCGAAATTTCGACAATTTTTAAATATATCGTCAATTTCTTCAACGAAACAATTTCGATGGTGAGGTCCATAAAATTTCGGTTGAAAAGTGATATTTTGTACATGATAGCCGTTTAGCCGAGGTGAATGTTTAAATGATTTTTCTAAACAACAATGCAGTAGAAGATTCAATTGGAGCTCGTGATTGAAGCAGCTTTGGCAACAACATCAACAAACGTACAATTTGTACATCGAAAGCACGCTACTGCCGTTTTTTTGTGAGTTCGACTTGATTCAAGTGTCCTTCAAAAGAACATTGAATACTATTACAGAGGCACACAGACAATCCCATGGCCTGTTCTGTATATATACGCACAAGAGCCCCATACAAACTGCTAACATTGCTTTATTTTTGAAATTGTCGAACTCGAAAAGCTTGTGAGATAGTCCAACACATATAGATTGCCATTCCTGTGTGTTTGTGTGAGCATGTAGTAATGTTGGTTTCTGTTGCGTAGATGTGAATATGGTGGAATTGAGCATTTTCATTGCTTCACAATAATTATAAAATATTCGCATTGTATCCTGATTTCAAATTGGTTATAAATATATCAACAATTCCTTTGTTTCACACTCGACATCACCACACACAAAAGCCACCATCAACTTATATATATATATATATATATATACACACACACGCACACGCAAATATGAAAGTCGAGTATTTATGACAACGACCAAGATGAGATTTTATGGACACAACTAAAAAGAAAACAAAAAAAAAAGACAAGTTATAAATGTAAGGGCACTCTCATGAATGTATAATACAAACACAGATTCGTGCTGCTTTTCCAAAAATGAATTTCGCATGTTCATTTGAAAGATTACTGAAGCAGTCGCACGTGTTTCGAAATGAATGTTGATCATTTATTAAGGATTTTTTTTCTTGCCTTCATCAAAATTTCATGTCATCCATTTTTGCGGTACTCTAATTCTGGCCCGCTCTACCAGCAGAAACTCCCCATTTATATCACATCTATCCTCCTCTCGCTGATTCCAAGTCTTTTGACTCGATTTTGACAGAATATTAACGATTGGTAAGCTCTCTGCGCGTCGATGTTGTACAGTGAACAACGAATGTTCTCGAGATGAAAGCCGCTTTTGTTGAAGAAATAAAGCGCTCTAACAGAGAAAAAGAGCGATATTGCGTTTGATTTCAATTTCAAGATGCGCACACACTTTCGCTCTTGCGCTCATAAGGGTCGAAGTAAACAGAAAGCAATTTCATTAGACAAACAAAAAAGTTTTTTCATTTTCTGCATGCAATAATAAATTGAAAATCATCCACTTGGTAAGCTTTGCTTATGTTTAATCACAAGGTGCAAAGACACCGGCTCTCTTCATTCGCGCACTCTATGCGAACATCAAGTTACATCGAATTCAATTATTTTGTTGAAAATATAAATACTTCCCTTGAAAATGTTTTATTTTGGAGAATAATATAATCGAAAGTAAAAGGGTTGCAATTTTCTCCGTTCACGAATTTCGGTCGACACGTTGTTGTTAAGGTGATTGTTGTTTCAAAACTTAAATTGTCTCAAATCAATATGAAGTAAATTAGACAAAAGAGCTCCTTTTCGCCTGCATGCGACGCTCACTGGCACAGTTGATTTATTCTCAAAATACCCTCAATCGAATTTTCGATGTGTATTCAAATGCAGCGCTTCATTAACTTTCATCAAAGTCCTTTCAAATATGTACAATCTGACACTGTGGTCCTCGAAAATTGATTGCAAACCAAATTGAACATCATTAAAGCAAGTCTGCAAACTTATTTTTTTATGTGAAATCTATCCAGCTGAACAGCGAGAGAGAAAGGCAAATTAATGAAAAATAAAAGAAAAGACAAATTGAGAAATAAAGAGAGTGAGAGCAGACACAGATAAAAGCCATGCCTTTCAACTCTCTTAAAAGCCTAATGTCGCACACGAACAAAAGAAAATGAAAAGCATTGAAATTGAAAGTGGTGAAAAAATAAAGTCTCGAAAAATGCGTAGGTGCGTGGAAAAGTGTCGATGTTTTCGCTATGATTGGAATTGCGACTAATAACTTACTGGCAAATGGAGAACATGGCATGAATCAAAAGAATCAACAACAGCAACAGTCAACAGTTAAACTTTAAATGAAAGACACAAATTTCGTGCATGGTGTTCATATATTTTATATTGTTAGAGTTCAAGGCTCAAGCTCAACGGACGCTAGCATATTTGTTTGGTGGAAGCGCACGGTAAAAGATAATTTTATTTGTGCAAAAGTTTTTGTGCGAACAACAGAAAGTAAACAAGCAGGCAAACTAAGGCAGTAGCAGCAGAAGAAAAAAAATCAATAGCTTTCGTATACCCAGTTCGCTTGATGCGTAGTTAGATCATTCAAATGAAAATTGAAAGATAAAGAGAGAAAAAGAAAGAGATGAAGAAAAGTCGTTGATTTGTCGAGTATCATGCGTAACCTGATAAGAACGCAGAAAAATCAACTTTATTCTCCTAATTCGATACGATATTTTTCTTATTCGTCCTTTTATTGAGCTTGAAATCAAACTCATGTATCATGAGTCATGTTTCTTCGATCAATTCCTTGTTGAGAGTTTCTCGTATGGTTTCCTAATGTACATGCAGCGTGATTATACATTTCGTTCACTCTCACTGTCGCACAATCATTTGTTCCAATCATTTCTACGCAATTTTCGCACAATTCGTACGATTGTGTCGTGCATGGAGCTTTCTTGCTACCGCTTTTCACTTAGCGAATCTTGTAAGCTCGAGGCATAGCTGCAGTGCGTATGTGACGGAGAGTCGTATGCGTGTGTTTGTTTGCGGGAACCTGTGTGCTATATATCTCTCTCTGCCTCTGTGCGTATTATATAATCGAAAGCGAAGAACCTGACAGTGTTGCTATTGGAGCGAACAAACGGCATTTGAAAGCCATTGGATGGAATGTACGCATTTCAGCCGATATCCATCGTGAATATGAAAAAGGTTCGCTCGATTCGCATGCCATACTAGAATTTTCGTATGTAGAATATACATAAAATGTTGTAGTGTTTTTCTGTGCCAGATCTTGTCTAGTTTTGGCTTCGTCGACGATTTGCGAAATATGGGAAAGCCAGTCTTCAAAAAACTTGTATCTGATACAAATGGTATAAAATATACTTATGTGCCGCTGCTGCTGCTCCTGTATCTGATACAAATGGATGGCATGCCCGTCAGATTGTTGTTTTTAGTGCTGCTGCTGCTGCTAATCACTCGAAACGCAATTTTTGCTGAATATTTCATTTGTTTTGGTTCTTTCATTCGCTCTATTGCTGTTACTTGTGATGATGCTGCTGCTGCTGTGTTTTTGTTATTTGTTAGCCTGCCGCCACTGTATCTAATGTGCTATGTGCTGCTGCTGCTATTCTTCGATATGCGCGCTCTGAACCGTAGCAAAGTAGAGTATCCCTTAAAAGTCGATAAGAGAGTAACGGAGAAACAGACAAAGGAAAAATGCTTTTCGTAGGCCATGGAACGTTCAAAAAATCCATATTTTGTACTTAATGTTCTGAAAGGAATAAATTGTTGTTGTGTATTTGTATATTATGTGTATCGAGAGAAGAAAGCATTTACTATGTGTGTGAGTGATTGTATAAGTGCGCACATCGAAACGCAGACACATGGGGAAGTCACGATGGATGTTTATTGTGATGATGATAAGCTTCCTCGATGTGTTTTTTGTCGATGAGCCTGTATTGGTACTTGTATGTTTCGTTGGATCGTTCGATGTTCTTTTTTCACATTTACCATACACACAGAGTCTATCTACGATGTAAACTTTTCAAACAAACTTTTTTATGCGTATATGAATTGTGCTCGAAACGAATGTTTGTGTGTGTGTAAGCAATGTGTTTTGTTCTAAATTTTTCATTCGGTCGTTTTTCTTTTTCAGCGTTATCGAAAGATAGTTGAAATCGATTTTTTTCCGTCAGTTCATCGTACGATATTATCCTTTTTGATTTGATTCTTCAAATGTACGCCACAATTTAATGCTATTTGTTAATGCATTTTGGGGAAGGTCAGTGATATGTGCGCTCAATTCAAATCGCAACATCGATTCGACGCAAAAAAAAAATGGAAATCGATTACAAAAAGTGGCAGCAATTTACTGAATGCGTTTCTTTATCTGTTTTTGAATGTTTCAAGTGACCGATTTTTGGCATTCACTTTTTTCTCGCCAATGCATTTTTATTATATCATTTTTTAGATAAAATTCTTGTGCTGAGCATTCACTGGTTGTGTTGTGAGCAAACATACGGATTATAGAAGAAACGATCAGAATGAATCGATTGGATTGAGCGTTATGTGCGTCCTATTTTTTTTGGTCCACCTCTGGCCATTGCTGATTTTCAATGAATGTTCGTTGGCTGGTCGGTTGAATGTTTGAATTTAAGCAAAAGCTCGCTTTCATTTCTTTTTATCTGTTAGCTGTTTTTTCCACTCTCCGCTTAAAAGCAATGATTTTTTCACTGTGATTTTATGTGTGTTTGCCAAACAAGCAATTGATCAATATTTATGTGGTGAATAGTAAAGAAAAATCGTTCAAAATTGGTTTTGATTGGTGTTTTATATGTTCGTTGCTAATAATCGCCTAATCCCAATAATCGGACACCGTAATGCTATAGACATGTATCCTATATTTGGATTTTAGTTCAAACGACAGAAAAAAAAAATCTTCCCATAAAATTGCATAAATAGACCAATCGATATCGAATTTATTGTAACAATTTTTCTTTTTCCTCTTCTTCTGCTTTCTTTGTTTTATTTGATAATGTTTCCTTTTTCTTGCAGGTTCGTATCCATAAGTGTATGAGTGTATTTTTATGTGATTGGCTAATGGATATTTTTATTATCATTAATAGTCAAAATAAATGGCTAATATCATTATAACCAATCAATATATAACTTGCTCAGTTTTCTAATTCATTTGCCATCGTCATTAATTTTCCCTCTCCCTCCAATCAATGCTTTTTATGTTCATTTCTCTCCACTTCTTTTCCACACTGAACTCAACAATAATGTAGCATCTGGCCATCAAATATCTTTCAATATTTCAGTTGAATGCATTCGCAAAGCTTTTAATATGACAACTTTTAATATGATTTCCTTTATAGCTACTGTTAGGTTCACCAGTGTTCTGGAATCTAAACATCGCATTTGCCTGTGCTTGTTTTCCTATTATAATTATAATATATATTATTATATTATCTATGCATTCTCTGTCACCCCTTTTTTGCTATATCGTGCTTGAAAGCTTCTATTCTAACTTTCTCGCTTTCAATCTCATTCCTTCTCTTTCTCATTCAACTCTTTTTATTCCGTACTCTTAATTTTTCTCGTTTATCTTCGCTTGTTTTGATTTTATTATTTGTTTCTGGATGGCTCGTGGCTTACATTATAAACAACAATACCATGAAGCGTTCAACAAATTTCCCGTTTTCACAAGAGCGCACACCAATGAAATTCAATGAAACAACCATAAATCTATAGGAATAATAACATCTTATCTAACGATTCCATAAACTTGTACGGTTTGACTTGTACTCACTATTTGGAATTATAATAACAATTGAAAGAAGCGAGACAACACACACCGTTAGCGATCTGTTTCAGCAATAAGATCCCACAATTTAATCGCTTTAGAATTTCTCATTAAACCCACAGCGAATTCTATTATCTGCGACAAGAAACCCGTAACTAATCCTTAGCAAGCATTTCACCATCGAGTCGAGCCATGATTTATGAAATCCAAAAGAATGCTCTGTTTTTCCATTTATTTGATTCAAATGTGAATGCATAGATACGGCTTCGCTTTCCACAAACCACATGGCCTCTTGATAATATTGGATTACAATGAGCTACATTAAAACATAAGTGCAGCTTCAATTTAAGCACCAATTCAAATATTATGAATCTCTGAAATATATATCAAAGTTGAGAATCGCCAGAATTGCAATAATCCCTTGAATTTTTGATTAGAACGGAAAACTTTCTTTAAACAATACCATTCAGAACAAATGTAGAACAGTAAAAATATTATATTTTTGATCTTTTTTCTTTTTTTATTGACTCAAACATCCATTATTTTCGATACACAAAATTGAGATTTATAAACATTTCATTTTATGCGTATTTGTATTTCTTTTCCGTTCTTTCTTCTTTCCAAAATATTCAGCAATTACGAAAAATGAATTGAATAAAACATGCCAAAGAATTAGATATTTGATTTCACTCAAAGTCACTTGTTTCGTTGTCAATTAATCAAATTCAATTAGAGATAAGCGATTCCCATGCCAAATGAAGTGATTGACCGAATTTCAATTCAGATGACATCAATTTCGAAACGGAAAGAGCTTTGAAACTTCACCACCTAAACACACACAAAATTTTCAATTATTTATTTTCCATAAAATCCACCTAAAACTTACCTTACTCAATGTTATCTCTGTCACACGATTCAAAAAACGCGTGAGACGACGACAAAGAAGCAACTTTCTAAAAGAAATAACTCGAAACGTATCAATTAATTAATCAACTTCCAACGGTGAACATATCTTATTTGAATATATTTAATTTACCTTCGCATGCCATTTCTCTATCCATGAACCATATGAAAAGTAAAAAACCAATGCTTTTCTAATACACGGACATTTACATGCGACAATACCAAGATCCATTTACCACAAGAGACCAACAATCTATTCTATTCTATTCATATCTATCTACTTCAATCAAAAAACTGTCGTTTTGTTTTTGTGCGGAGGAAATTATTCGAAAAGTCAATCAATCAAATAAACGGCAAACGACACAAACGCACATAAAAAAATGTCATCGTCACGTGATTGTTCACCAAAACAAGGTTCATTTAACGAATCACCTAGTCATCAAACGCGCAAAAAGTATACAATTAGTAAAATAATGGGTGGAAGTTCGGCGGCAAGTTGCAATGTGAGTGGTGGCAGTGGCACCGCCATCAATACCTTTTTTCCCGAAGAATCATCATTCGATTCGGCTAACGATGACCTTACATCGGCCGCACAACAACAAACAACTGCGACACCACCACATTCCACCACATCATCATCTGGCAGCCCGACGGCTTTGTCCATTTTCAGCAGTATCACATCGTCATCATTGTCTAAAGGTGCGAACGCGATACCGCCAATTGGCTCGGGACCAAGCCGACAACGTTCACTACGCGATCGTCTCAAAGATGGCATCACGGGCGGCTTTACATGGCAGTAAGTTGAATTTGTCATACTCTCTCACTCAATCTCAGCAAAATCGTTCCGTTTTTCGTCTTTACTTCTCACACCATATCTTTTGTCATTTACATCATTTTTGCCACATGTGATTCTCATCTTGTTTTTTATTCAACCTTTTCTTCATTATCTCAATTTGACGGGCATTTTTTTCACACACTCCTTTTTTTTTGAAAGAAAATAAGACCATTCATATTTGTGGGCCTATTTACCTTACATCTCTTTTCTATTGTTTTCGTTTTTTTTTCAATTCGAATTTATGATAAACGCTCTCTTTTCATCGACGTCAAAAAACATTTTTTTTTTTTTTCGTTGCACACTTGATAGTTCTTGTAGCGAATTATTTGCTTTTCGGTTGGAATAGTCGGATTGTATATGTTGTTGTTGTTGTTGTTGTTCATAAATATATTCTCCGTGTTTGACCCAAACCCGAACCAAACCCAACCCAAGCCATGCTGTATTTTTTTCTCATGCAGGCACATTGTTTCTTAATCGCACAATATTTGCATGCAAAACACAATTTTGATTTTTTTATGGCTCTCTTGCCTTGATCAAATGAACTTAAATAAAAATGCCTATATATAGAGTGTGACCCAAAACAGGTAGGTTACATTAAAGGATTTATCTAGTAAGTTGGCCATATTTATTGTGAGCAATTCGGTAAAGTAAAAACGAAACAACAAAAAAAATATTTTTTTCGTCTGATTATGAACATTCCAATGGTGTAAGGGCTACAAAATCGGCAGGAATTGGTCTTCCCTCGACAGCAAGCTCGACATTTTCATGAAGACCGCGTGCTTGTGATGTGGGCAACCGAACAATTGGTTTGTGAGTTGCAGTTTTTCTTGGTATATCAACCGAAACCGCGTCAATTGTTATGCATTCATCGCTTCCTCCGAAAACCTATTTTTGAAGAACCGAAAAAAAACATTGATTGATTTTTAGGATAAAAACGGAAAAACGTCGGAAATTTACCTGCGAAATGAAATAAATCACGAAAACGATTGACAACAAAGATTTCATTTTGTTGAAATTCAAAAACATCCAAATACTACGAAAGCAACCAAATGTCTGTTAGGTTTGCTCAAGTGTCGATCCACTTTATATCGACTGTTCGAATGATGTTGCAGAGGTATTTTAGTGTCACTTACATGCTATTACTTCATCAACATACTTAACATTGAGAAACAACAGATCCAAAACGGGCATCTCGACCGTTTTGCAATAATTCTATTTTCTCGGCGTGTAAACATTTCAAACACCAAAAAGGCGTGCAATTTTTCGGAACAAAAGTAGGTTTATCTGTAGATTCTCAATGATGATGCTATTGATGAAGATAAATACCGACAAATGGTTTAATACTCGTTTCGAGGCACATTGATTGCTCATTAAGATTCGGCGAAAACGCGAACATTTTATGTAAAGCTGTTTCATTCGATAAACTTGCTGTTGGAATTGCGCGTTTGTTCCGAAGTTAATTTGTATCCTGTACCCATTGCACGTGGTTTTGAGCAATTGAGACAAAATTGTTGACTAAAAGTTGAAAATGAAATATTTCGAATGTTTCACTCGTTTGTGTTTCATTCACTTTGAAAAGTATAAATAAAGGCGCAAAATTGATGCTGATGCTCAGAAAAGTTTAGAAATGTGTTGTTGAATTGAACATGAAAAAACACAAGCAATTTATTTTGTGTGCTGAAATCGTCGATTATGTTGAGATTCGAATGATGTGCTGATATAACCGCGCAGATAAAGAGTTAAAAAAGTTATTGTGTCAGTGCAAATAAAATTGGGTTCAATGGCTATCAGCATTAATGTCACATATTATCAACATTTCTGATTATTTCAATGTGTTCGGTTTAAATATAACGTTGCACATGATAGAGTCGTCTGAGTCGCTGAAAATACGGCAAATCTCGTGCTAGATTGACAAGCGAGCCAACAACATCGGTCGAAGTAAATCAATATTTGAGAAAAATTCCATTGAAAGTGCACACGGCTGACCCGAACTCACAAATGATAACGTGCTTCAAAATTCGTGTGCACAAACAATATTCATCGCAAATCAATCCGTGTCGTCAACAACGACAAAAAGAGGAGAAATGATGGAAAATGCAAAACGTAAGCACGAATTGTTGGCGTTATCAGCAAATGTAAATATATTGAGCGGAATCATTATAAGGACGTTGTCATTAATTTGTTTTGGCCGATTCAGAATGTTTTTGTTTGAACAAGAGTTCCTCATTTCAATGGGCCTCCGCTATCATCGATTCAATTGTCATATTTGTGTAAATAGCAGAGATGGATTTCGTTGGCCATTTGAATAATTAGTATTATCGATTCATATTCATAAGGCACTCGTATGCATGCAAACATAGTGATTGCTTTGCTGTTGTTGTTTTCGTTGTTGTTCTGCTGAAGATTTATGCATACGGACGGGAATCCATCTCTGAAACTATAATAACTCTTCTTCCGTCTTTTTTTAGCCAAAACAAATTACAGTGCCCTTATCGTAATTGATAAGTACTTGGTGGGACTTATGCAAATTTATTTTGTATTACTTCATCTCTTTCGGTGAGCGCGCGCACGCAAGCCTATCGAAAAGTGCCTATTCAATTTGATCGGCCCTTAACTTAATCGAATTTCATGTAGACAAATCCGCGAACAAACAATACTTTTCTGACTTCGCACGTGTACCACTTGTTACGAAGAAATATTTGTGCGCCAAAAATGAAAATCAATCCCATTTTTGATAAAACAATAAATCACCGGAGAAAAAGCGACGAAAACAACTGCGAATGTATCGGGCGCTCGCTTCATAAGTCTTCCATTGTTTTTCCAATGAATGTTCTGTATTCGTGTTCGCCTTAGCGCCATAAAATTTTCTACCCATTGTTCGATCTGAATGGCTTTAATTTGCGCATTTCAAAAGCTTTCGATTGTATTTATTGATATAGATTTTGTTCTTCGGTGTCTCAACGTGCTCAGCATTCGAAGCGCTAATGTTGCACGAATATCGTTTCTCGCACATCAACATCATTATCAAATCGATGTCGTGATATCATTTGCTTTATCATGTTCTGATAACATTACGCAAAACATTCAGACCGAAAATGCCCCGAACTGGATGCGGTAGGAATGCTATGTCATCGTAAGCTGCTTTTCTACGCATTTCACTTTCCCAAATCCGTTATCTGTGGTGTGCGAGCGTTTTTGTAGCGGTGAGCTATGTGCAATTGACCGTTGTCTCCCGATTTGTTCGTTTTTCGTGCACAAAAACATAATAAAGAGAGGGGGAACTATTCGTTCTTGCTAACTCTCTCTCGCGTAACTTTGTCCCTGTGCGGAGCTTTAGATAACATGGATTCATATCGATTTTTCCAGAGCCAAATATTTCTTCTGCTCATTTTGAGGAGACCGAATTTTTAGCTTTCATTAAGCATATATGGCATTTATTTTCGGCTTTCAACTCATTTTTATGATGTTTTCGCAATACTCAGCACAACAAAATGTGATAGAGCTATGATAAGGTGTCATATTTCATTTTTGCACACGAATGACACATACTGAACTGACTGCGTGGCCGAATTAGCTTCTCGCTGTGTTCACTACGCAAATAAAAACACGAAACTTACACAAGAAAAAAAAACATGTTTAAGAGAATAGCAATAATAATAATTTTGTTTTGGTATTTTCCGGGTGTCTTTCGAATAGGTTAGCCATGAATTGGCTTATTTGTGCGATCTATCAAAGTAAATAAACAAGAATTAGGGAGAAACGGAAAGAAATGAAGCATAAATGAAACAAAAAATATGTTTCTGTGTATCGTTTCGGTGAAATAAATTGGAATTCTAGCTCTGACAATTTACGATTAAATTGACTAGAAGCGGTGAAAATTATTGCCTTCGAATGCAAACATGTCGCGCACATAGTCTGACGCTTTGAATTTAGATTTGCCGTTTCCTCCTTCATTTCCAACTTCACGCGAACCCAATAAAATTGGATGCGATCCATTAATTCAAGTAGACAAGCGACCCATTCAAACTCGAATGAAAAGGGAAAAAACCACACACTAACCACAAAAGAATGTTAAAAAAAAACATGGCAAACGGCTGACTGTAGTTTTTTTTAACTTATGCGCCAACTCAGCGATATGATCACCGTTATCAAATTGATTTTATCTCATTGCGTGTGTGTGTGTGTGTGTGTGTGTGTGTGTGTACTCTTTGCATCATTGCACATTCGGATCGGTGATTTGAACATTTTCTCGCAAATATTTGCATTTTAAAGAAGAAATGCTGGTGAATGGAAATGAAGCAAATCCACTGACCGAGCGCTGATTGTGACCGGTGAATTTCCTAACACGTGATTCGTACACACGATCCCTCGCGCGTTGAAAACAACCTGTGCGGATTAATTACTCTCCGTGAATTTAAGCAGTGTGATCGCATTTAGACAATGTTTCTTTCAAAGTGCTCTAATGATTCGTTCGACTTTGAGTGGGAGAGAGAGAGAGAGAGAGAGAGAGAGAGAGAGAGAGATAGAGGAAGAAGAAAATCAGGCAGATTTCAAATCCATGCGGCTGATAATGTGTTTGTAAAGAATTCTTAGAATGTTTGTTTTGATTCATACACATCTCGCGCGCAGTATGCCTTTGTCAGAATCTCGACTGTTTTTTAAATAAGGAGATCACATCGTTAATATTGGTCAAGTACGAATAATAACAGCCTCCTTCATGTCTGTGTATGGCTTACGTCACAAAAGTTAATTCTATAGCAATGAAACACATGGTTTTCGAGTATCAAGAGCTCCACTTTTTTATGCGATTTTTATCAAAATATCCATAAAAATCACTTATCAGTCTTTAATATACGTACGGGGAAGTCTCTGTGAGTTTACATTTATAAATCAAATGCACATTTACATTTCTTCTTGCAAAATAAATGGCATTTTTGTCCATTTTTTGAAATGTACAACACCGTTCGTTGATTGTTATTTTGTTCAGTTCATTAGCCTATGGCTGTAAAGTATCTGTCCGATACCATGCAATTCGCTCTCCACTCCGCTTTCTTCTTTTGATTTGTTTGTGTCTTTCTTTTTTGATTTCATAGAAATGAACAGATATGAGATACTCGATTGTTCGCAAATACTCGAATTTCGATTTTGTTCGCATTGTGTCTGCGCACAGGCGCTAATTACACACATTTCCAATTGCTTTCATTGTGGTTTATCAAAAATCAAATAATTCGCTTGAATTCGCGGGTGCGCAATAATTATTTTAATGATCGTCAACATAATATTTTTTACGACAGAATGTTTACGTTAAAATCGCAGCAAGGCGGTGCTCTTGTGTCAGGTGAGCCGAAGCAGGGGCTGGAAGGTAGAGACGAAAAAATTGCGGACAAATGCGCGCTCTGGTTCATTTAAGCAAAGTATCTGGAAAATGGATATACAATTTAATCAAAATGAAAGAGATTGCCATTGTGCTGGCTGCGTTCGTGACTCGTAATCAGTAGCAAAACAAGGTGTACGTGTTCGAAGTAATAAATATCCAAGTATTAAAACAGACAGCTAATGATTGTTGAAGCGTAATTCATCTGGCTATATCTTGGCGCTATCAAAATTAGCATTGCAGTAAAGTGTTCGTCACACATTTTTCTGTTCGCATCACAGGAGTAATTGAGTGTTCGGACTTAGCGTTAGCTATCAAATTTAAAGTGAATAAAAACAGAGAGAGAGAGGGAGAGAGGGATGGCGCTGATTTTGTTGATGCGCATGATACCTTTTTTCACACACAAAAAGCTTTGTTTACGTTAACCAAGACAGATTTTGTGTCGATATAATAGTTTTATTACATCCGTACGTGCGAAGACTCTCAACATTCTTCGTCGGCTGACACAAATCAAATGGAACTAAAATTTCTCTTTCTCACTAACAATCAAATTGCACACAATTTCCACGAATGAGAAAAAAGAACACGCGTTGATGTAAGTAAATAAATTTCAGAAGTTAAATACATAAATACACACACGAAAGTACACAAGAAAATCCCATAACTTAGAGAAATTGATTGGTTTCTATAGTCATTTCAATTAAAGTGTCAAGGTTGAATAGGTTCTTCCATATTCCATCTTTCATTAAAGCAATCGTAAACTGCTTTTTCCTCTCAAGTAATCATTTCACGCTCTCACTACACCAAACATAGCGAATTCGCTTGCTAGAATCATAAACAGACAAGAGAGAAAGAGACAGATAGAGAGAAAAAACGAATGAAAAAAGGGGTTTTGCCATTCTGATTCGAGTCAAATTCCTTGCACTTGTCTGCTAGATATTCCAAATTTGAACTGATCTCATCCTGCATTTCTAATGCAATACAATCCGCGATATGGTAAAAATCAATCGACTAATTTTCAATTCAATATGTATAATCCACTGACGATCAATTTGACTCAACTCAATGATCAAGTTAGTTTGTCACTTGATTATAATGTTGTTTTGCTCTTTATTCCATCGTATAATTTGAACGTTTGATAACATCCGATATGCATAACGCTTTGCTATTGTTTTTGTTTTGTAGTTGCAGTTGCAGTGTTTGTTTGGATTGACGTTTCAGCTGGCGGCACTGAATAAAACACTACATCGATGTATCACAATTTTGAATGCACATTTTAATTTAGTTATTTATTCGCAATCTATTTGCGCCAATAATGTTGGAACATTTCGAATGATTGAACTTAATAGAATTCAATTGACAGACTAATCGGTTTTTGTCTCGTTTACATTCATGGCTACTCGATCGATTCTCTCTCACTATCTCTCTCTTCCTTTCGCATCGTTCAATCAGATAGATGTTGATTTTTATTAAACGCGTTAACTGTTACCAATTGGAATGCGTTTTTATAGTTTGCGATCACGTTTTTTTACACATTCGTCCTCTTCTCATTTTCTAAGCGATCAACTGAAATTTCTTTGCTTCCAAACAATAGAAAACAGCGTATGTAAGCGTGAGTGTGTTTGAGATTGCTGTCAAAACGTCTGAAATTGAATTGCCAAAATGATCGACGCAAAACGTGATTTATTTCCCTTTCAATTTTTATTATTAGTTAATTATTTCACATTTTGGACGCATCAGTTTATGGTTAGTTTCCTGCGCAATTGTTTCCAGAGTATGAAGTGCTGCGAATGGTTTCGGGAGTCTCGCGTCGGGATCGGTAGGAAAATAAATAGAAATCGAAATGAGACGATTCCGGGGGATCTAAATGTCGATTCGGTAGGGGAGAAAACAAGTAAATCCAGACTTTGATGGTTTGCTCATGTTGAATACATGGGAGAATAGCGATTACCAGAGGAAGTTAGACCATATAAGCGTTATTTCGATTCGATCAAATGTGATTTGATTGCGAAAGGATATGAATGGTTTGATGGAATTCAAAAGTTGGCTCTGGATAGGAGTTTCTGGTGAAGTGTTGTTTGAACCGAACCGAATAAAGTTTTTGATTGATAACAACAAACCAACAAACAAACAAAATACCATTCAATGAACGGTATTTTTCCACGTTTCAAAAATTACTATCGATCGTAGATATGCTATCGATCGCCGAACAATTTCGATCTGTAATATGTTTGTGTAGGTCAAACACTGTGTTTTTTTACATCAATCGCACAACTATTGATGTGGTTTGATAAGAGAAAAGAGATTTCGAATTAGCCAATGATCATTCTCAATGTGGCATTAAGCAAATACCATTTGCTTACCGTGTGAATCATTCACAGTGAATGACACACGAACACCCATTGTCAGCTTTTAGAAATCAGAGGAATTGAATCAATTTGTGAATCACACACAATTTTTCTCTCACTGTCAAATCCAAGAGGCTAGACACAATTCGTCGTATTTTATATAAGCATAAAAAGGCTAAATACGAAAAAATAAACGAAAATAACATGCATCTATCAGTTTTGTTGTTTCGAACGATCTATTTCTACGTCCATAAACATGGAAATATATTGATGCATTGCGGCATTTGGACAAAAATATACTTATAAAACGTAGGTAGTAGCAACAGAGCCAATAGCCTCTCATGGAATTATTATTGAACCATTCCTTCGAACCATTTCTTGCCGCTTTTATGGTAAAATATTCGGCTCGCAACTGATAATATGCATAATATCAGCGTGTTTTGTAAGCAAATTAGGAACAATGGCAGAAAATAGGAAAAATTGAAGTTACAAAGCACAAAATATGGGCAACTATATACAATTTAGTCCGTTGAAGCATACTAGAATCTGTGTACAACCGCCAGGAATTTTCTCACCAAAATACAACTATGTCTGGGAATTAATGAAATCGTTCGGACTCAATGAAAGACGTTTTTTTTTGCTTTTCGTTTGGGGAAGTTTCATGAGGAATGAAACACTTAAAAAATTTGATGCAGAAGAATTGACATTCGTTCGATGTTGGAATTTCGTTGAATGACCGATTATTTTAAAACATAAAGAGGGTAATAATTTCATCAAAATGTTTTTATTCAGAGAAATTTTTTTCACTTTTAATCTCTTTCGGTTAAACAAATCATTTTAAAAAAGATGCTAGTTCATTTTAGAGTAAATGTTTATGTCAACACTCGATTGATTGAAAATACTTTGAAAATACTTCTCTTCCTTCTTGTTTTTTCATGTGAAAATTTCATTTTCCTTGACATAACTTCCATCTAAATCTGTTTGGATTTTTTGATATTTCAAATTCATGTTGAAATATACGCAAAACCTCTTCTTCAAAAAATTACTTGGCATTTAGTTTCTAGAACAAAATTTTAAAGAATATTATTAGAATCATTGCAAAAAACGTTCTGAAAACTTGTGTTTTCTAGATGTTTACTCCGTGTGCCGATTTCTATACATGAGAAGGATATTGCTTCTAGAAGCAGTGGATTTCCCAAGAAAAAATCGCGCTTTTAATGAAAATGCAAAAAAAAGAACTGCAGAAAACTTCCGAAAAACTAACAATTATTGTTGTTCGTACACAATTCATGGAATGTAATCTACACTTGATTGTGTGGAAATCGGCACAAGCAGGAAAACAGCGTATTTGGTCTCCTTTCCTTCTTCAGATTCAATTTTTGGTTGTATTGTTGTTTAAAAGTTAAATCATAAAACTTGTGTGTACTTACCATATCAATTTCGATATGACTAAAATATTTCCAGATGTATAAATTTCTCATGAGAATTGTGTCTTCACTATCACTTATTATTCCGTCGTGAATTCCGACCAACAAATGTTTGCCTGACGTCCTACGAACTACTATTGGACCTGTATTAAGAATAATTGTCTCTTAATTCATCGATAAATATGATTTATATAATATATTCTGAATCAACCTCCAATGTCTTGATTTCCCACTAATTTGTGGTTCGACTTGTAACCTGAAACTATCTTTGTACAAAAGAAGTCAGGACCTTCCTCACAATCAACTGCTTTCATTTGAAGTGATCGTAGATGCATAGAGAATTGATCAACAAAATAATTTTCGCCAAATCCAGTGAGGATGGGTTCATGCATATTTAATAATGATCCAATCGGGGAGTCACTCATTTCTACTGCTTGGATCTTGTGGTCGAAAATTATATGTTCTTTTAGAACAAGTATGCCAAAATATCCACGATTTATACTTGGCTTGTCTACAAGGACTTTAGCAACATCGAATTGTTTTCCTTCTGTTTGCGACAAAAGGATTTCATTTTTCTGTAGAGTGTAATACAATTCATTTGTTCCAGCAATAATTTTCCATTGCTTAGGATTTTTTGAGAATTCGTACTTTGGATGACTGGATTTGACGAAACACCTTAAAGCAGTTAATACGAGGTTCGATTTGACTATACCTCCACTGCATACGAACTTATTATCCAAAAATAGAGAAGCATGATGTTTGACGGGTTCCTTTAAAGTGTCCCCATTTTCGCACATTATTTATCAGTTTCATTATCTTTTATTAATTAATATAACTTCTATTATTATAAATACTTACAATATGTGCCATGATCCAGTCAAGATGTTTGGTAAATTTTATGTGTCTCATGGTAACAGGGCGCGGGTGAAAAGTGCTGTCGCTCATTTTGATTCCTTCATGAATTCCAACCAGAATAGGTTTGTTTTCCTCATTACGCCAAAAAATTGGACCTGTAACAATAAAAAATGTCTCTTAATTCATCGAAATGTGCATTCAACAAAAAATATTTCAAATCGACCTCCTATGTCTCCTTCATCCGCCGTTTTCAATTTGTATTTATCTGTTGTACTTCTCCCTTGTCTAGCTGGTACAATCTCAGTACAAAAGATTTCGCGTCCTTCATTGCAGACAACTGTATTCATTTGAAGGGATTGAAGATGCTTGCATGGCACATTGCCACCTTTTTCATTTCGGCCAAATCCAGTGAGAGTAAGCAGAACTGGGCTCTGTGTTGAATATACGATCGCATCGTAGTTTGCACGAATCAATTTTATTGGTTCGATCGTTGCGTCAGAAATTATATGTTTTTTCAGATAAAGCATGCCAATTCCACCAGTCTTTTCCATTGTAAAACGAATGTAATAATTGTCATCTCTCATTACTTTAGCAACCTCAAACACTTTTCCTTCCTTTAAGTTTTGAATATTCTCTCCAGGTCCAAATAATTCATTTGTACCACCAACAATCTTCCATTCGTCAGGATTATCTGCGAGCTCAAAAGTTTTCTTTTTTGATTGCTGTTTGAAAAGACATATCGAAGCGGTTAATACGATGTTTGATGTAACAAAAACTCCACCGCATGTGTACGTATTTCTTCTGAATAGAGTAGCATGATGTTTGACCAGATCCTTTGCATTCTCCCCGTTGAATATCGCATTCTATTTTTTGGGAGAAGACAATATTTTTCTAGTGAAAGAAATTGAACACAATTTGTGGTATATTTTCAGATGATTTGCACTATTTCTTTCACTCGGTAGCATGGACATATGATTGAGGTAGAATAAAAACTTCTTCTCGCAACATAGATAATAAAAATGAACTACAGAAATTAAAGTGAACTATAAATTAAATTTTCAATATTTTTTTCGGGGGGCGTTTTTTGCTCAAGTGGTAAGAGAAAGGCTTGTACAATTTTTTGCAAAGCTATAAAGGATATTCTTTAACTCAACTTTCTTGAAGATTGTTCTTGACCTTCTCTCACCACTTGAGCAAAAAACGCGCCCGAAAAAAATATTGAAAATTTAATTTATACTCTGATAGCCTATGCGCGGGGAACTAATCGTAAACTGATCTGTCGTTGAACATCGCCACTAAAGTGGTGCATTCACAATGCAAAATAAATGTTCTTTCACCACTGCGGTGCGTTCACCAAAAAATGTGGCGTGATTTTATATTTTGAATATTTAATTCGCATTATGAACGCACCATATCAGTGGTGATGTTCAATGGCAGCTCAGTATGTGGTTAGTTCCTCGTGCAAAGGTTTTCAGAGTAGACTATAGTTCACTTAAATTGCAACTTGTTTTTTGTATCTTTTTTATTTTACTTCAATCATAAAGAAAGTGTTTTCTTGAAGGAGAGGGATTTGATTAATAGAATCACAATGATTCTCACATTTGGAATTCTATTGTAATAATTTTTTTTTTTTTTTTGAAATACAAAGTAACATGTTTGATTTCAGATTTCATATAAACGAACATCTCTTAATGGAGACGAAATCGTCTGGAAAAAGTTCCTCTTTAATGAACAATAATCATTGATTTCCTCCCTAAATATAAATGGATCAATAGAATCTAACAAGAAACAAAAAGAATAACAAAACACAGCGTCATTTCATTTAATGTGCGCTCTCAGTTAATGATTATCATTATTTTACTGTAATTGTGGTTAGAACACGTTGATAACATTATGAAATTTCAAATCGAAAGGATTTCAACGATAGTTCCTTATTTTTCCAGGGATTTCTGGCCTTGAGAACTGCAAATATTATCACAAACTATTTGCAGACACTGAATTAAAAGTAAAACCGTCTCCAAATCAGAACGTGGGACTATTTGAAGGTGATTTCGTCAGCATAAAGTGGAGGCCCATTAAAACTGCAGTTCATATCGTTTTCCTATAAATATATCAAATGTATCTGAAGAGCCACGTGGCAATGATATTCTCCTCATAAGAATCGTAGTCAGTTTAGATGTACGCGTAAACGAACACAATGACCATATGAATCGGTGGGAAGTAAACCTACCTTCAGATTAGATTGGAAAAATACTGAAACTGGATATATTTGAGCGAAATCGTGAAACAAGAGGTTCATTCGGAATAATTGTGAAACATGAAATATATGGAAATCATATTTCACTATTATTCTGATAGAACCTCTTGATTCACGATTTCGCTCAAATATATCCAGTTTCAGTATTTTTCAAATCTAATCTGAAGGTAAGTTTTCTTCCCACCGATTCATATGTCATATTCATTAAATCTTATCGTGAATATCTGCCAGAACTTTCTGAAGTCTAATGAGCGCGATACCTTTCTATTCTACAAAACTTTTTGGATTTACTACACTGTACAAATTGAAGTAAATGTTTTGTTTTTCAAATGTCAAAAGAGCCGAATTTACTTGTCTTTACAAAATATGTGAAGCTTCAGTCTTTAAAGAAAACTTATTTTACTTGGAAATATTTTTTATCAATGAAATGAAATAATACATGCCAAATACTCAGCCTGCAATATAAAGACCAAGAGTCCCCAAAAACCCTTCATTTTTCTATAATTTCGAATTAGAATTAGAAAAGAAAAACACTTTGTTCACTTTTGTAACAATTATAAAATATTCTAAATTCTCTCCGTATTTATACTGTTGGAATATATATGGAGCTGGAAGACGTGGCTGTTGTTTTCATCAACTTGTTTTGCACTTCGAATCATCATCAGGCTTAAAACAGATGTTATGAATAATTGAAATGGAATTCATCAAAATGAAGCATGTCAACAAATTATGAATTCACTGCGCATTATATCGAATGTTAATGGTTCAATATTTTAGTTCACAATTACAAGGAACATTTTTCTTTTTGATGGATAAATTTTCTTGTTAAATATCATGGTTAGGTGGAGACGGCCACAATTCCTCTCAGTGTTGCAATTCAATATACATCAATATACCATACAAAATGTATATAATACATCTCAATATACCATTGTGAAAATGTTAAAATATAGAATTTTATGAAAAATCGTTGAAATAGATTTGAAATGGCCGATACTAACAATTTCAACAGTTTTGAATATTTTATCACTTTTCAAGATCATGTATATTGACCCTCAAAACTTGGTATATTATATTAGATGGTATATAACTGTTGTATATACATGTATTTTCCATACTGTATAATATACAGTTTATTTTGCAACACTGATTCCTCTCCTGTCCATCATTGAAATAACCAGATCGTTCACCGAAAAATTGTTGTCCTTATTTTAAAATGCAAATGTTAAAAAAATTCTAGTTAACATTTTTTTACTTTTCATTTGAATGCTTAAAACGAAAACCAATTGAAGGTAATACGCAAAACGCATTACATAATGAATTCAATACATTCAGAAGAATTATTTAGAATGAGGTCTGATTCATGATATGCATTCTTTTTTTTTTTAAAAAAAGAAGTACTAACTGCAGTAGTATACTAAAATCTGTGTCTAACCCTCGAGAGTTCGCTCACCAAAATGCTTCTCTTTCCAGGAATTAAAGTTAAAATTTGATGAAATTTATTATTCGGCCTCAAAGGTAGTCGATTCTTCGGCTGTTTCCTGGCAATGGAACTCTTCCGAAGATCCAACATTTGTTGTTCAAGGATAAAAAAAACTCGTTCGAATTCCGTTAAATGACTGATTTTTCGAAAAATAATTTTTTGAAACATTTATTCAGAGAAATTTATTTGAAATAAATTATTTCACATTTAATTATTTTCAGGTTCACATTTTATGAAAGATGCTAGTTAAAGTATTCTATTTTATGTCAACACTCGAGTGAATAAAAATATTTTGCAAATTCTTCTCTTTCTTGCGTTTTTAATGTGACAATTGGATTGTCCTCGATGTAACTGCCATTTGAAATTGTTTGAATTTTATTGGATATTTCGAAAAACTGTATAAACATACAAAAAACTTCTTCCATCTCAGTTTATTAGTCAATAACCATGTCCTAAAATAAATACAAATTAAAGAATATTTTTATTATTAGTGTGATTGCATAAGAAAAACATCGATTTAGAATTCAATATGTTAAAGGCGAACAGCTATCAGAAAGCAACTACACAAGGTCACACAAAAGTTCGCCAACAGAAATATTGTAGAACAACGCATGATTTACAGAAGTGCTTCCTCTCTGCATGGCAGCACTGAGCCGATTGCAGAATTAATTAGAAAACAGATGATTTATACAGACACAAGAGGGGAAACAAAGTATGTTGTCGCACTTCCTTTTCCCTCAGTTCTAAATTGCATTGTCGCTATAGTCAATAGTAATTTCATGTATTTTCTATGTACTCACAATTGCAGCACGGATATTGTAATTGAAATGCTGAATGTTTAGATGTCTCATGAAAATTAAGTTGTCGCTTTGACTTTTGATGCTTTCAAGAATCCCGCGCAGATAGATTCCTGATGACGAACTTTCAAAAATCGGACCTAAAGTAATGATAAATGTCTCTTAATTAATCGCAAATATTTTATATCGATATATCTCAATTAACCTCCTATGTCTTCATCTACCACCAATTTGAAATGCGACTTATTTACTGGAACTATCTTGGTACAAAAGACTTCTTCAGTTTTCGGATTTTCGTTGCAATCTTCGACTTTCATTTTAATGGAATGTAAATGCAAAGAAGTAATATCGTATTTTCTATTTTGGCCAAATCCAGTGAGTGTAAATACACGATCATTTGTTATTGGGAAATAATTCCCGTATTTTATAATTGCTGGTTGGATCGTATGGTCAAAAGCTATATGATCTTCCAGAGCAAGCATGCCAATACCTATTGCATCTTCATCATTCCATTTGATGACTTTCGCAACGTTGAACTGTTTTCCGTTTGTGAATAATTGAGTATCACCGAGAGATCTATACAATTCATTTGTTCCAGCATTAATCTTGTATCGATCAGGATCTTCTATGAATTCGGATTTTCCAGTTGGATTGACTTTGAAGAAGCAACTTGAAGCGGTTATAACGACGTTCGATTTAATTATGACTGCATTGCATTTGTGCGTTCCATCCCTAAATAGAGAAGCATGATGTTGGACGGGTTCCTTTAAAGGGTCCCCATTTTTTCACATTTAGATATCAGTTTGAAATTTATTTAAAAGTTTTATGTATAATACTTACAATATGTGCCTTGATCCAATCAAGATGATTGATGACTTTTATATGTCTCATGGTAATAGGGCGCGGGTGAATAATTTTGTTGCTCATTTTGATTCCTTCATGAATTCCAACCAGAAAATGTTTGTTTTCCTCATAACGCCAAACAATTGGACCTGTTGTAATAAGTAATTTCTCTAAATTCATCGAAATGTGCACTCAACAAAAAATAATTTGAATCAACCTCCTATGTCTCCCTCATCCGCCATTTTCAATTTGTATTTATCTGTTTCATCCGACCCTTGTCTAGCTGGTACAATCTCAGTACAAAAGATGTCACGACCTTCATCACAGTCAATTGCTTTCATTTCAAGGGATTGCAGATGCTTGCATGGCACATTACCATGTTTTTTATTTCGTCCAAATCCAGTGAGAGTAAGCGGATCTGGACTCTGCGTTGAGTATGCGAATTTGAAGTTTGCATCAATTAAATTAATTGGTCCGATCGTTGCGTCAAAAGTCATATGTTTTGACATATAAAGCATGCCAATTCCACCAGTCTTGTCCAATGATACAGAATTGTGATAATCGTAATCTCTCATTACTTTTAGAACCCCAAACTTTTTTCCTTGCTTTAAGTTTCGAATATGATCATCGGGTTCAAACAATTCATTTGTTCCAACAACAATCTCCCAATATTTGGGATCGTCTACAAGTTTTTTTGATTTGAAAAGACCTATCGAAGCAGTTAATATGATGTTTGATTTAACAACGACTCCAGCGCATTTGTACCTATCTTCTCTAAATAGAGAAGCATGGTATTTGACAGGATCCTTTGCAATCTGCCCGTTTAAAATTGCATACTATTTTTAAGAGAAGAAAATATTTTTTAGTGAAAGAATTGTTGCCAGAATGTACACTATTTTGATGAAATTATGGCAGATATAGGTGGTTATCCATGGAAAATTCATCAATAGGAATTTGAATATTTGAAATTATGCGAGAGCTCAAGCTTCAGAACAAGCTCCAGTTTCCAAGCCACATGTTGAGTGACACACACGAAAAGCATATACTCTTAAGACTATAGTTTGGTATTCCATTTAAATTTTGTATTCATATGGACATGCAATTTGATTAATTCTTTTTGAAATGTATGCATTCATAAAAGGTCAAAGAGACTTAAAACTTCAAACATCAAGATTGACATCCAATATTTATTGTGTAGTCACAAATTTTAAACGAAAATAAATTGAATCAAATGGCATGTCCATATAAATTCAAATTTAAATATTATGCCATCTACTTTTGAGTGTTCATATTTTTCGTGTGCAGGTGGCGTGACAACAATTTTCAGCGTTTTCAGCATTGAATGCAAACAAACATCTCGCAGGAAGGAAATAGCTTCGATTTCGCATTTACTTATTTCAATCTCTTCCGGGAACTTAACAAACATTAAGTGTTTATTTCATTATTCTTTTCATGTGTTTGAATATATGAATCGGTGGGAAGAAAACTTACCCTAAGATTATATAGGAAAAAAACTGAAACTTGAAACTTTTCGTCAAAATAATGCACAAAACAAAAATTGGAAATAATTGTGAAACGAGAATTTATTCGGAATAGTTTCGAAACATAAGCTATGTAAAATACTTGGTTCACTATTATTCCGAAAAAATTCTTGTTTTATGATTATTTCCAATATTACCTTGATGCATTATTTATCTCAAATAGTTACAGTTTCAATTACTTTTCTTATATTATCTGAAGGTATGTTTTCTTCCAATCGGTTCATATGAGATGAATGATTCATGTATATTTTGATTTCCAATTAAGCTGTTTGGAAACACATAGTAACGGTTTTATTTCAGATTGCATAAAAACGGCCGCCACTAAATGCAGACGAAATCGTCTTCTCTTCAATAAACAAAACTCATTGATTTCCCATCTTAATATCAATGTCATGTAAATTAAATTGTATAAAATATTATTATTGTTTGGGCAAATGCAATAGAAATAATTCATGAATACGACAAAATCAAACATTATTTGGTTTCAAGCTAAAGTTTAGCAAAAAATTTTAAAATGAGTTTTTTCATTTTGTACGTATTAGAAAAAGGGAGAGAAGAGGCTTCAGTGAGGTTTGATTATGTGTGCTTTAAAGGGCTTGTTTTTACTTGATATTTTTTTAACTTAAAAATATAATGTGGAATGAAATAATAGTTACATACCAAATTCTCAGCTTGCAATATAAAAACTAAAAGTCCGCAAAACACTTTCATTTTTTTATATTTCCGAATTAAAATTGGAAAAGAAAATCACTTTGTTAACTTTTTTAACAATTATAAAATGTTCTAAATTCTCTCCGTATTTATACTGTTGGTCAATATATGGAGCTGGAAGACGTGGCTGTTGTTTTCATCAACTTGTTTTGCACTTCGAATCATCATCAGGCTTAAAAAAGATGCTATGAATAATTGAAATGGAATTCATCAAAATGAAACATGTCAACAAATTATGAATTCACTGCGTATTATATCGAATGTTAATGGTTCAATATTTTAGTTCACTACTACAAGGAACATTTTTCTTTTTGATGGATAAATTTTCTTGTTAAATATCATGGTTAGGTGGAGACGGCCACAATTCCTCTCTTGTTCACCATTGAAATAACCAGATCGTTCACCAAATTTGTTTTGTCCTTGTTTGAAATAATAAATGCAAATGTTAAAAAAATAGAAAATATGGCATTCAATTGCCATTCTTTATTCAAGTCCTTTGGCGGACTACAACTGAAAATTAAGATTCCCTTCGGACTACCATCCAGACACTATTGATTACATTTTATATATTGGTGTATTGTTGAGACTACAAAGTGCCTATGCGACACACATAATATGTATTGCTATAGCATTTCATAAAACTATTCTTGAAACTTTATTGTTTCTCTGTAATGGCTGAGAAATTACATCGATTGCATATTGAGGTAAAAACGGATTACTCTTGCCTTGCCTAAACGACCAGTTTTTGTGGAAACTAAACATTTTCAACAAAAAATTGAAGAACAATCGAGATGCACTGAAGCATATACTTATGTTACAAACATTTCGTGTATTGCGTATGTACTACGCAACAATTCGTGTTTATTCGAACTTTTTGTGCAATATATTACGAAATAAAAAATAAGTACGAATGATTCGTACAATAAGTTCTATTTTTCGTGATACGAAATTATTTTTGCAGTTAACAGATCGGTAGGTAAGTCTCTGTCCTGACATATAGATGGAGTAAGTAGTATTAAATCCATATGATTTTCAGTTAGTACCAACCTTCAAACGATTCGTGTCAAAATTTGACAGCAATCGGACGATTAGTTGGTGATTTATTGCGTTTTAAGTGAAGCCACTTTTGTTATTGAAGAAAACATGGATAAAAACGGATTTCGTGTGTTGATTCATCACTGCTTTATGATGGGAAAAAATACTGTGCAAACCAAACAATGGCTTGATAAATGTTACCCGGACTCTGCACCAGCAGAATCAACTATAAAATATTGGTTTCGTGAATTTAAACGTGGTCGTGCAGACACAGACGATGCACAACGCAGTGGACACTCTGAAGATATCAAAGGAACATGTGTACATCATATTATTTACGAATATTTGGACATGCGGAAGCTCTGTGCAAAGTGGATGCCGCGCGAGCTCACAATCGACCAAAAACAACAACGTGTTGATCACTGAAAACGATGGCAAAATTGCATGAATTGCTTCCCCACCCACCGTATTCTCCAGATTTGGCCCCCAACGACTATTTCCTGTTCGCAGACCTCAAGAGAATGCTCGCTGGCAAGAAATTTATGACCGATGATGAAGTGATTACCGAAACGGAGGCCTATTTTGAGGCAAAACCGAAAGAGTACTATAAAAATGGTATCGAAAAGTTGGAAGATCGCTATAATCGCTGTATCGCCCTCGAAGGCAACTATGTTGAATAATAAAAATGAATTTTGCCAAAAACATGTTTTTTTCTTAGTTAGAACAAAGACTTATCTACCAAACTGTTAATACTACATTATGCCACAAAAATTTTCTTAACGCAGATTTTAATGTTATCTCAACCAATTTGACCAGATATAGACTAATTTGAAAATATTGTACCAGAAAATGTCAATATTATCCGAGCGTTCAATCGGTTTGAGCGCAAATGATGAGAGATAATGGATTGATGACTAGGAAAAAGTTGTAAAGCTTGAGGTGCTCTATATATTTGATGCAGACATTATCCATATTTTTTTGGATTATTTACGTACTAGAATGATTATTCTAGTTCTGATCTGCCCCTTGTTTATGGGTATGATAGAATCTGTGATAACACCCAGCTCATATCAAATCGACACGTTGATTCTCTCCTGATGTTTTGTGGTGACGCAGTGAGACTATAATTTGCAAACTTACAACGTGTTTACAATTGCTGTTTTCTTTTTTTCTCTTTATTTTTGTACGATAATTATGTTAATAGAACAGATTAAGCACTCAGACACCTAACACTGCAAGCAACGAGGAATGAAAAAAACTGATCGACATTCATATTCACGGACAAGTATGAGCCAGTTGTTAAAGTTTATCGAATAATCTATTCGTCTTTAGTGCACATACCGTGTAGGCCCCTCAGTGTATTTCCCCTCAGTTAAGCAAATTAATCTAGCAGCGGGCAAATGTACGCTCTCTCTTTCTCTCTACTACGCGTGCCTACAATACAATGCATAAATTAATGGTGTGTGTAAAAATATAATATTAATTTTGAATGTTAAATGGTTATATCATCGTGTACCGGGCTAGTTGGCAGAGGCGCTGCAGACGTTCAAATACCATACACCGAACGATTAGCATGACAATTTCAAAATAGAAAAAAAACATACCTTTTCTACTTTCGGTAAATTAAGTAGGTACATCATTTCCTCTTCTGCATTGTATCGGGTCCGCGCCCAATAATTTCATTTTATTGTTATTGTTGTAATTTTCCATCGATTTTATTATGCTGCCAAATCATTTTGCAACTTCTCAATAACGAGAGTTCAGCGCATGGCCCAGGAACATTCAGATTACATTGGCCATCGTCGGACGTTACCATCTTTTAAAACTAGCAATTATTTTAATTTTATTATCTTTGCATGTTCTTCGCAAGTTGGTTTTTTTGTTGTTCATTGATCGATATTGACATGTCACGAAAATAGAGAAAGTTAAAACCGTATATGAATACATTTCGAGTTTCAAAATTCGTATTATTTGCTGCGGTGCAAAAAAAAGGCTCGTCGAGGCAAAATTGTGTTAAAATTTAAAGCAAATGCTCAATGAAAATGTCCATTCATTCCACCAAAGACATACAAAGTGCATTCGGTGTTTTTTTTTTATTGATATTTGGTATGAAATTGAGATTAATGATGATAATTATGTAAAAAAATACAACGAGGTAATTTATGCATTTTAGTTGCAACGAAAAAAAAGGGCAACACGTTAAATTGCGGTCAAAAGACACCACGACCAATGCCACCCGAGTGCAGTAATCACTAAACGTTTAAGAAGCTACCCGAAATGGATCACGTTCGAAATGCAATCACTCATAAGAGTGAAATGTAGCTACAGCAGTATTAATGTAAATGTCGCAGATGCTGGATATTGACAGACGTTTGGCACCATGCTGCCATTTTCGACGTGCAATTTAGTGGATTGGTGCTGTGATGTCGTCGGCTGACCTTCGATTGTCATATTTTTTTTGCACAGCCAAAATACTCGTTACGATTCTCATCCAATTTTTTAATTTCACATTGCGGTGAGTTCAACAAGCTATTCAATGGCATCGAACAGACTGAAAATGCCATTTCGATTCTACATTACACCGAATTTCATGCTCAATATTTTCTGGGCGCTTTTCTCATCGTCGTCTGCCGTCATATGCAATTTTAATTTCATGACTTCATCGTATTCTTTTCATAAACTTGACCTTCTTCCGCAATGCAGTACAACAAGTTTTGAATCCAGAAGCTGAGATGGGGAGAGGAGGAGAGTGTAAAAGATGGGACGTGTCACCTCTTGAGGCCAAATATATGAATCCGTACTGTTCATCGAGTCATTTTATTACTGCATAATTGCGTCGAAACCATTTCCTTATTTTCCAGTTTTTGATGCATATTATTACCATTTTCTGAGATACGATCTCGCGCTCGCTATTCATTTTCTCCAAATCAACGCATTTAAATCGCCCGCATTTAATTGGCGATATGAACAAAAAAAAAATTATAAAATGTTCGGTTACATGTTAAAAATAGCATGAAATCAACATATTTAAGGCGATAAATTAACGAGGACTGATATAAGAACATATTGCACCAAGTTTCATAAAATGTTCCGCTATCGTTTGTCATTTCGATCGCTATGCTTGTAAAGTGATAACCTTTCATGGTTCATTACTAAACGAAAAAAAAACAGAGCAGAACAGAGAAAAAAAAACATTTTGCTGATTTTTGCTTCCCCGTTTTTTAGCTGCGCGGACTTTTTGCGTGTCGTTCTTTTGCACGAATTGTAAATCTCGTGATTGTTTGCAATGTTTACAATATTCATTCTCACAACAAATCTCAAAATCGTGCGATTATGTCATGTCGAAAATTGTACTGGATTCGCATCAATATTCAATTTTAGCACATCCGAAACCGTATCGATTGTATTTCTTCGATTCAATGCCATGTGTATCAAGCAATTTTGAGGTAGTTGCTACATTTATATTATAGTGTCACTTGTAGAGGCTCATTACAAGCGTGAGTGGCTTTCATCGTTAACTCCGCTGTGTTGTACCAACGGTCATGGCCCACGTCATGCCAATGCATTCAATGGGTCATAATAAAAATAATGCTTTATCTCATCTGAGATTATAAATATTCAAATGCAAATGTTGATATTTTTTTCGAATTTCGGCAGCCAAACACAAAGGCTGCTTCCGAATGAGGATTTCACACAATCAGATGGAAAGCATTCGAAAGTCGTTAGCAGATTGATGAGTTCCATTGGCCGTAAGCCGGTACTTCGTCCTGTTCAACTCTTAACATAGCAATTTCCTTAACATTATTTTTAATTTGAAATTAATTATTTTGCGAAGCATCAGTGAATTTTCATTGAGTAAAATGTAGACATTTATCATTGATTGCTGGTGGCCGAAGGGCCTACCACTTGCAATTCAAACGAGTTCCTGTTGTAGATTATTTTCTCTTCCCGATGGTATTCTTAATTGAATGGCCATTATGACCACACTTCAGCAGAGATAATCGCCATACACACAGCATTCATCATGATTGCGGCTATTCGTGATTCAAATGTGTTTCTTTTTATCTCGTTTACTTAACGGCAACTTTCGGATGATTACAATGACGCGAATGAAAGTGAAAAACATGCGGATTGTCACGTTTCATCATCCGTTTGGATGGCTAAAATCAATCCGTATTTACCTGGGAGATTCACTGTTGACATTTGCAATGTGTCATAATTTATAAATGATTCATTGTGTCAATAAATCAAGTGAGTTTCGAAATCTTTAATCTTAATGCGACCAACGGAATAAAAAAAAAAAAAATGTGTTGGCATTGAAATCCAATGTTTATCAATTTTTTTGGCACATATCGTTAAGCATTTGTGCAAAAAAGCAATTATTCATGCAGATAACAATGTTTCCTTAAAATAAGCTCATTAGAAAATTCACTTCTTCGTCTCAAACCAATTCGCATCGATTTCGCTGAATCATGTGAACCAAGGTTATTTCACAAAGTTATACAATATTCAGAATATATAAGTATTCCATCATTGAAATGTGTCACGCTTATTCAAATATTGCTTTCTTTGGAAAAAAAGTGCTATTTTTGACGGAACGTATTCATAAAACCAGCGGCTGTTTTTGGATCAATGCCATTTTTTATCGGCTACATTTATCACTAGAAATGTTCGCACATCAATTTGTTTGTTCGGAAGTTTCAGTAAGCACAAATTGGCTGCTTCAAATATATGTTATTTTTGCAAAAATACTAGTACTACAACCTAGTATCAATTCAGTCAAGAATCATTGTTCACTGATAACTCCGACACACACGGAAAAGGTGCTGTTCAACGAGCACATACGGAACTTAAAAATAATTTTCAATTCGAAAACGTCGTCAATCGACAATCCAACCATATTTTTCTTTATATTTTTTTGTTGAATATTTTGACAATTTATAACATTTTATCATGACGAAAAATTATCCGTGCTCAATAGAACCTATGAGATGTGTGTGTGTGTGTGTGTGAATTGGTGCTACAATAGCTCGCTATTTGTATATTTTTATTTTTGACACAAATAAATTACCGTCAAAATGCGAAATTTTCGAATATAATGTCAAATGTAATTCAATACAAAGAGCTTTGTTACGCAGCTCGGAATGAGAGTATATAATGGGCTGAGTTATTTCTTCGATCGATATCCACTAAAATTAATGTCAAATTTGTTACTAAGCTTGTAATCGTCCGATAATTGGATGATGTATACACAGATCATGTTGTGTATGTACACCGAAGTAAAATATCGAGTTCCATTTGCCTAAAGTTGGCGTGCAATATTAAGAAAGGTGCGATAGGTCAATTATATTAGAATGACGGCCGTAAGTTTCCGAAATGCATTTAAATATCGAGTACTTTCGCTATAAAACATCTATAAATCTCATATTTGATCGGCAAAAGGTGGACGATAGTTCATTACTGATTGAACATTATTGGATTTCAAGCACATTTTATCAGGGTACCGATACCTTCGGCTATGATATAACAGCGCACACAAACAGGCGCATTGAAATGGTGTTGTTATTACGAGATTACGGACAGGAAGTGAAAAAAATGGAGTACGTCAATGTGAAGTACTAGAAAATATGTGTCAGAGAGAAAGAGCGAGGCAGAAGAAAAAAGATAATTTCATTATTTGAAACGTTATCAATATTATTTTCAGGCATTTTGATTGATTACAGCAAGACGCGATTCTCTGCATCGCAATGTCAGCACAAAGTGAAACTCGATCGTAACATGTTCAATTCAATCAATTTGTTTTTATTATTATTTATTCAGTTTATTTACGGATATCAGGAACATTGTGAAAATCGGTAGGAGAACATTAGATCGATACATTGTCATTTTGTTGGAATTGTTTCGATTCAAGCGGAAACGATTTTTGAGAACTGAAAAAGCAGTGTGAGTGTGCAATTCAAAAGCATTCAGCGTGCGATGACAGTGTGCTGGGAAAACAAGTAAGTGCATATATTATGCGCGCGTTCGTTCGACGCAAACAATAACGAGCACGAAATAAGCGCATAAATCAGAATTCTTTGCCAAATATTTGCACAAACTGCAAAAATTCATTGCATTGTTCGACGCGCTTGCACTTTTCGAACGAGCGAAAATATTCATTAAATTCGATTATAAATCTCGAATGAATGACAGGACTAGGCGGAATATTGGAACAATTGTGCGTATTTACTCTCGTGGCTAAGCATTTTATAAATATTTAAATGATCTAATGTTATTGATTACCTTGGGTATTGGCCTGCTCACGTCTCCGCGTATAATTTTCAAGAATTTGCAATTATCTCTGAATTGAGAGGCATTACATGCGCATGCGCAAGCGAGGAAGAGAGAGTGCGACAACAGACTTACACAGTAGCTGCCGCATTTCTATTTAAAATCAAATTACTCAGGTCTTTGGGGACACATGCGAGACTATGTGCAGTGCATTGCAGTTAGGTTGAAAATAGTTTTGCTAAACGATATTAAATTCCAGAGAAACTGTCTCTCCCGTTTCAAGTGAAACAGTTTTTATCTTAAATTGGCAAAATGCGAACAAACTTTTTTAGAACACTGGCAAACTAATTTGCCAACTTGAAAACTAGATTGGTGACATTGAAAAATGTGTGTTGCCTCAAAATGCAAAACATGACGGCAACTCACAACGTTGTTCAATTGCAGTTGAAAGAGAGAGAGAGAGAGAGAGAGAGAGAGAGAGAGAGAGAAAGCAGAGTCGAACAGAAAAGAAGGAGTTGACTCAAATCAAATTGGAGCACAAAATTGAATTTGTATCGAGTTGAGCTGTAATCAATGAAATTGGCGGCGGATGTGATGTGATTGCGAACAGGTGGCGGAAGTGAAAGCGTAACAAATTGCAGATTGCAAAGCTCTTTTTTAAACACGCACACACAATCCAATGGAAATGTGCAAAAAATTTGGATGCCGAGAGAAAATTTGTTAACACTTGATATCATATTTCATGCTTTTGAATCCGGCATTGACATTCTTCGCCATCAATGTATCAATGTAGTCCGTGTCAGACATATTGGTTGAAAGAATAGGAATAAATTTCGAGTCGATATTTCATGATATCGAATACAAAATAAATGTGTTTGATTCCTCGTAGAGGGTAGATACAGGGCAATAAAATTGGAAATGCGGACCCAATCGCGAATTTCGAGCAGAATCGAGTGGATAACATTCGAGAAAAACGAAGAACCAAATTGGAATCACTTGATCAATGAGCTTTTTTTCCTGTATTCTCTCGCATCCAGATTAATACGTCGGAATGTCTCTGCACAATATCGATGCAGGCATTGCCAAACAGCAGCGAATCAAATTCATGCACTAACCCATCACGCGTATGGAAACTTATGTAAACATTTTTTTTAGTTGTGCTGAAATTTTTGGAATATTCAATTGTTGTTGCAGTGAGGAACAGTAATTATAATTTTTGTTTCGAAATAAATGAATAAAACGAACCTAATTCGTGTTCGCACGGCATTACACACAACATTGTGTCTGATAGAAAATTATTTGTAATCTCTAGCCAAAAACCTAATACGAAACAAGCCAAACATCCAAAAGCTATTATCGCTCTCATACAAACAAAAATCAGCTGGAGAATGAGTGTTTCTCGCTTATTGCTTCTCGCTCGCAATGTCACAGTTACCAAACGTAACAACGTTCCGCAAATAAATTAATGTATGATCATAATTTTGTATAATTTTGTTTATTTGTGTCATTTGCGAATGTGACCGATTCCGATAGTGCTTTAGTACATACATACAAAATACACCAAACCTCAATTTTTCAACAATTTGTGACGACGACGACCTCAATTCTTTTTGGTTGAGCTATTGCTATTGAGCGTAGTGGAGTGTGCGGTTTTATCGAAAGTTTTATGAGTCTGATGATAACCGTGTTTTGTACGAAAAACGAACGTATGATTTAATTTTGTGATCCCAAGCATGCGCCCACAGACAGAATATGGTCTGTCCACCATTTTTTCCTTCGTCCGTTTTTGTCATTTAATTTTCGCAAATCAGCACACGCCTAAATCACAATAATTCGCGAAATGGAAAATAATTCATCTGCTATCTCTCTCTATTTTATGATCCGCCATCGAGAGGATATGTACAAAAGCGAAACGGACGAAAATTGGTGTTTGTCATGTTGGCTATTTGCTGAATGAACTCATTCTTCGGCACATGATCATAATTCCAGTGAACCGAACAACATGTTCGAACTCCGAATGTGCCGCAAACATGAGATGTTCAGCGAATGCTATTTAAACTCGAAAATGCGTATATTGTGGCATTTTCCAGTTGAATAAACGGCATTTGAAAAAATAGGTGCAATAATTTTTATTCTTTGCGTGATAAAATTGTGAATATTATATAAACCTGCTTTGTGTGGTTCTGATTAAAACGTAATGAGTTCACCGCACATTAGTTCGCCCTCGATGTCTGAGTAACGGTTCGTATGCTTCCGGCATATAAGCTTTTATATGAGCGACAACCACACCAAAATATACCGTTATTATCTAAAGAACTCATTCCCCCAATCTCACTCTATCACTCTCTTATCCTCTCAATGTGCGAATATGATATGTTTGGGTGGCTGGTTCACCTAATATATTGTCACAATATATTCGAGGAGCTTTTATCACAACCGCATTCTTTACGCTGGCTGTTGCTTTGGCGCGCTCACAATTGATGTGACCTACAAACGAAGTATAAACAATAGAGAACGAAAAAGTAATTTTGTACCATTCAATAATGGAAGTTTGGAAACAAACTCTCGCACTGAACAAAAGTCAAAGCGATAAAATCTCCTTCTCTCTCTCTTTTTGCATATCGTATCCAAGTCGCACAAGTTTTTTTTGGCGAAATACTCGACAACGAAGCGAAATAGTTTCTGACACTAGCAGATACATTCACTTCAGCCGAACACAGAGATAATGGAAAATGATAAAGATAATAATAATTTTATGGTAAATAAAATTGAAGAAGTTTTCGCCTTGTGCGAGCCGGTCTTTATCGTAATTATAGTTCTCGGGCGAAACAGAACAAAAACAGAAAACTCGAAACTTGGTTCTCATGTCAAAACATACTTACACACTGACAAAGCATTTGAGAATACTCGCATAGTTTCTTTTGTCATCATTATTGTGCGTCGGAAGAGAATGGGAGAAAAAGAGAGGAAATAAAGTTCATATCAAATTACTCATTGACCCGAAACTGTCAATTGAGTACATGGCCTTAAGCAAAGCTTTTAGCACCTCTCTTTCGCTGCAGGGAAGAATTGATGACTACATGTCAAAAGTTTCATCAAAAAAATAACGTCAAAACAAAGGAACAAGATAATAATAATTTTAGCGATGAGGAAGGCGAATTCGATCGACGAAATTCAATAATTATTTTCAAGTATTTCGATGTACATTTACTTTGCGAATCTTCTTACTTGTGTCTGATAACACTGATCAATTGCATTATTTATAAGATTGGCATTCATGAAAATTACACTATCAATTGCACGAAGACACTATTTACTACGTTGTGCTTTCAATATTTTATCAATTATTTCGCATGTCAAGAGAAGTCCACAAATAATAATAATTCAAGAGAAATGAATTCTTCTCTTTTTCTCTCTTTTAACAAATTGTTATGGAAAACCAACGAAATCGTTGAAAAGCAAAACTAAAGCAACGAAAAAAACGACGGTTAGAAATCGAGTTTGTTCGTTCAAATTTAGAGAGGGTGAGTGAAAAAACATGTAGATATTCTTTGGTTAAGGAAAGTGAAGTGAATTGGAGCAAACACAAATGACAACCTGTGTGCATTGAGCAGAGAATTGAAATGCATAAAACAATACATAGAATAAAAATGAGAACAAAGAAAAAATGACGGCAGGCGGCGGACGGAGGGAAGGAGAACCGGAATTGAATCCAGTGCCGGAAACATTATCAGAACATTATTGTGAAAAAAGGACGATTCTCGGTATGTTCCGTTCATCTATTGAAAGTTGCCATGGTTTTGTTCTCCATTTTGTATATGGCTAAACCTTTCTTCGCGTATATATTCTTCATATTTCAGTCTTCTTTCCATTGTGTATTTCTCCTGTATTCCGTCTTTTGAAACGACAGAAAATGTATACGCAAAAAATGTTACAATTGCGCTGAGCATTTGAACGTAAAGAAGAAAATTAAACATTCGAGAATTAAAGAACGGAAAACATAATTGCAGTATTTGTTGCATTTGATACGAAATGTTGTGTATGGAGAGGAAAAAGTGAGCAAACCGAGAGGAAAGAGGAAAGCAAAAATAAATCGCACTAAACTTACATAACATTTAATTTGCACTTGAGAATTTGTTTCTCCTCTCTCTTTCTCTCCATTGCACTTAAGTCTTTTTGCACAAGAGCAATTTTCTTTTCTATCGTTTCTTAAATGCCATTTCGGATGGTGATCGTGAAAGTCAGGGACAGAAAAAATGAAAATGAAAAGATTCGTGTCATATTCTCACAGCATGGACTCGAAAGATAAAAATGCAGTGGCAACCGCTAGTTGTTTAGGAGCATCGTGAAGAAAAACGGAAATAAAAGCTGTTGCATGAAATGCATTCTCTCTCTCTCTCTCTCTCTCTCTCTTTCTGTGTCATTGTTTTTGATTATCCTCAACTCCACGCAATCATATTACTAACAATGTCGTTTATTAGGTGTTTTATGGAAAACCACATAATATTACGTTTGAAAAGTGTTGG
Source organism: Obolodiplosis robiniae (assembly GCA_028476595.1). Classification (NCBI taxonomy): domain Eukaryota; kingdom Metazoa; phylum Arthropoda; class Insecta; order Diptera; family Cecidomyiidae; genus Obolodiplosis; species Obolodiplosis robiniae. Next base: position 3,860,338 of record CM052015.1, on the reverse strand, counting down.
CATCTTTAATCGCTGAACATGAAAATGTGATAGCCTTGGATTACAGCGATATCGTTCACCCAACAGTGCATTCTTGCTATCTCTTCGGTTCGGGATTTTTTTTTTTTGTTGTTGCGGATCTATTCGGGTCATATGCAATTCTCCGGTTATTATTATGGCGTTAGATGATGCCATTAGTTTTTTCTCGATCTTTCGATTTACTCGTCGCTGCTTGATTCTTAGATGCTGCGCGGCATTCCCGCTGCTGAATACGTCCCGCTGCTGAATACGAATCACCGCCATCCATTCACTCATTCATGAGGAATTATTTCAAAATATAACACACGTGAGCGAATCATTGAATGGCTTTTGCTATCATTTGCCACACACCGTTAAAACGGATCTAAAATCTATTTTATTTTCGAAAATTTCTACAATACATATTACATCTACACTATCTTCCATCCGATCCGCCGACTGTGCATCGAAAATGCTAGAAAAGCGCGTCATTTCAAAGAATCCTTCGGAAATATTATTGAAAAGGTCCTGAGTACGAGGTATGATTTAGAACATGACAAGCGCCACTATGTTATTCTACTAGCAATTTATTGATATCGGTTTGTGTGTGCTCTAGAGGCGAACATTCAAATCGAAAGTAAATTAAAATAATATAAGCATAAATTACGAGTGCGAGAAACAAGTGCTCGAACAAATGACGACATTCGCATTAAAATCCATATAAATACAGAGTAAATTGTCAATACGAAATGAGCTGACTAAATGAACGCACGCAGCTCGAGACACAATATGGATATTTAGTAGTTCTATATTTGCTATGCATTTATTTCGAAAATATTTACGATAAGCTTCATCGTCACACACAAAGTGTATTAAATTTAATTGTGAATTGTGGCGTGAAGCTTATAAGCCATTCTCATTGTGCGCCCGCCCCAAACAGTAACAACATAAAAGCGTATACTTGCGATCTCATAAATTTCAATTTAGAGACCTAGATTGTAAGTTATATCAATTTAAATGTAGTGCTTGACATCTTTACTCCGCCATTCAGAAATGGCATGCATAGAAATTGTGCAATGTAAAAGCAAAAATAAATTTGGAAGTCAATCAACTGCTTCCGAAGAGTGTTTCCGAGTGGAAGATGCCAAAATAGTCAATAAAATGGTTTTTGGTTGTTGGCAACTCGACAATGGCACACTATTTTTTATGCAAAGTGAACAGTTTCGATCAAAAGCCAATGTGAACAAAAATATCAAGTTTGATGTCATTTGCCTGATTTCGTGACTCCAAAAAGATGTTCATAAGTAAATAGAAGAGAATAGCGGTTTTTGGACTGGCGCATTGTTATCAACGCTCATCCAGCATCCAGCAACAATGTGGCACTGTTTGTATAGCCAAAGAATGTATGGACACAATCCAAAATTGGTGTGCAATTGGAAATGCTAAGTAACTAGGACGGCATCATCGTCATTTTACCATGGAAACAAAGCCATTCTTCGGGAGCTTAAACGCTTTCTGTCTTCCTCTCTCTGGGGCTAAATCCAATGCTCCCCGAACTGCATGGAAATGTGTAGCAATTGCATTTATGTAATACATATTGTTATTAACTCGATAAAATCTATGCAAATGAAAACATTCTCTTTGCCATTGGCCACCCTTCCATCTAGCTAGCCAAACCAAGCTAACATCCAACAAATATCTATTGTTGTTTTGCATTGCATCACCGATTTTGTGGTGCACTTTAATCAACCATTCAAGCAACAGCATTACAAAACACTCACATTCTGACCAAAATAATACCCTTTGGTATTCGATGCAAACGCATCTCATTCTCAGCCAATTCTATCTTTTTGGCAAACGAGTGAGCGAGAGTGAGCGAGAGATAATGAGTAGATATGTTTTCGTTCGACCTGATTTTGATCCCGACGCAGATTCTTTGTTCAAAATCTTTTGTTGACGACCAATCTCTAACTTTCTCTCTCCCTCACTGTCTCACTCTCTGTCCCAGCAAGTAATGTATCGAAACGAACTTCGTCGCATATAGCAAATTTTATAAAATCCTCAACTTGTTGCAGCCAAAGAGCATACGGTTTGGCTTGAAAAGCACGAGAGTCCCGTAAGCATTTCATTTTAAATGAACGGCCATTTTGATAGTTTGTTTACAATAATTTCAATATCGTTTTGCATTAGCATGGTTGTGTGCTCATGAAATTGGAATAAGGTCAACGTTTTAAGTTCGAGATGTATCCGATTGTTGCTTAATCGTGCTTTCGGAAGAAATCGGATTTCGCAATAGCCTTGGCTCAATGAATTCTTCCAAGATATTGCAATATCTTCCATCGGTGGGTACCTTCAGCACCATTCGAATAATCTCTCTCTGTCTCTCCCTTTCTCCATCTAATGGTTATTTCTCTTGAATCTTTGGAATTACTTTTCAATTTTATGCACACTTCTTGATTGAAAAAGGCATGGTCTTATAGCAATGAACAAACAAACGAACTCATTGTTTTCGAGCTGCACTTACGTCATTCCGTTATGCCATTTTTTGTACTTGTTTATGCCTTTGCCTTTGCTATGGAATTCAATTTAATTCCTTTCCGGCACGACCGTTGTTGCCCCGTTTTTTTTCTAAAGTCTACATCGATTTCCTATTCACTTACGGAATAAAAGTACACGTGACACAAGATTTAATCTCTTCGCGATGATTAGTGATCGATTTCGGGCTTATGTCTGTGCATAATTATCAGGAATTCAGCGAAATACGAACTGCCAAGCGCTATAGCTGCTGGTCTGTTGTTCTCTCTCCTCCTATCTCTCTCTCTCTCTCTCTCTCTCTCTCTCTCTCTCTCTGTCTCGCTCTCTTGCCTTCACGTAATCAATTTCCGGATATGAATATGAGCAACTCATAAATTAAAGAAAAACTTATGTGTTGAGACTAGTTCAAGTGCACTTGAAACGATTCTAAATGAATTACGGGAGCAATATTTGCGTAGTCCGAGAAGTGCACAATAATTAGCCGAATGACTAGCTGATTTTCAATTCATCTTTGCAAATCGGTCGTCTCGGTTTTGGTACAAATAACGCAAATTTAGCTTTAGCCCGCGTTTATGTGATTAATTTGTCGCACAATTTAATTGTCATGAAAGTTGCTTGCAGACATTTAAATGTGTTGAAATTGTTGCACCCGGAACGGATGTGGTTTTTTGGTTCAAAGTCTGTCACCCGCTTTTTTCCCACTCACTTGAAAAATATTCAATATTTTTGCACAACAAAATTTGTTTGGTATTTTGGCCACACCGAAAAAAAACCGTTAAATTGACATTTTCGCGCGATAAATAGAAATTGCGCATTAAAAATATGTTGTTTTGGTAAAATTGCGCGCAAGTCTGAAAATATTGCTGAGCTTAGATAAAGAAATAAATAATATAAAATGTAAGCTGCCGAAAAATGAGCCATATCAAATGAGCGGCAAGTACTCCTTTAATCCCATTTAAATGTGTTGACGACGACGATGATGAATAATAATATGCCCTCTAATGACATGGAATTGAAACGTGGCAAATATATGTGTATGAAAAGAAAATATATTTGCACGCACGAGATTAGCATTAATTCACAACATTTTTCATTTTTTTATCTTAATTTTGTAAATACATTTAATCTACAATCGGCGGTTCATATGATGTATTCGTAATTTGGCATCGCCACTGTTTAGCCACTGAAAGATCTGTACGCCTGATTTACAGGTGTGACTTACGATGAGTCTTACAACCGTTCTCGATTATACTCCCGCTTATTTTTATCTTCAGCCTCATTAAGCTCGTGCTTCGTAGTCAGTGCTTGTGTTCGTGCTTAATCGCAAACTATTTTTCATAATGGAATTGTCGAACAAATGAAAGCAAATATTGTCAATAGCATTTAAAGTCTTTTTTTTTTCCTTCTTTTTATTGTGCTGGAGACAAAAGCGGCTCTATATACCTTGTGGTATAACCACTGCGAAAACCATACAACCGTTTGACATCATTCACATGTCTGTATTTCTGTGTCCGAACTCTTTTGTTTGCACCATTTTTTCTCTGTCTCTTTCTCGCTGTCAACACATCAATACAGTGATACATTTAGAGACACCGTAAATAAAACGGCATCCTTGATAGTTGTTTCGAACTTGAGATCCAATAAATATGAAAGTAAAACCGTTTTCTGAAAGATCAATTTAAAAAAAACACTTGCTCGGACGCACAAAATCCCATTGGCGGAAGTGAGACACTCTGTAGTCTGTATTAGATCAGATCAGATTTGATATGGGTGAGCATTTTCATGTAATCATATGATCAAAGTGTTCCTTCCGCAAATGTTCCATTTCTTCACGTGATCCAAGCCTCAATGCTGACGTCATCCGCGCATGTCAACACATCGACTCAATCGAATAAAATTCCCAAGATGACTTAAGGCACAAAGAACTCGCAATTATTATTATATTTTGTTAATATAAGGAGAAATCGTTATGATTCTGAAAACGTGCGACCCTAAATTACTTTCAAAACAATATAAATTACGTTTTCCATAAAAATACGGTCACAACGAAATATATGCGGATATGAATTAATGTTCTTACACTTTTGTGTGTTGAGAGACGCAAAAAATATTTCGTAACATTTCACTCTGCTACCTCTCTCTCTTCCCCTTTCAGTCTCTCTCTCTCTCTCTTTCTCTTTCTCGCTCAATTATAAATAGAGTGATTTCAGCTCCTGTGTATTTTTTATTGCAAAAGCGATAAAAGGCTGCTTTATTTCGAATGCGCACTCAAACGTTAATAACAGCTGTAAATCGGGCCGTTAAAATCTGTTCGGATATTATTTTAAATTCAATAAAAAGCCGCATTTCACACTGATGTGTACTTAAAAAAACGCAGAAAAAATCAAAGAATTTGCTTCTGAAATAATGAATTTATACGATAAGTACACATTTTGGAGTTCAAAAGAGGCGAACACACAGCAACGACATGTTTAATGTGTGCGAATTGTCTGCTTTCATTTCGTGAACGCGAATATTATTTTTATATTTATTTCCTACAAAAACCAAGGGACTGCCACATCACCACTGATGCAAGCGTGCCGCTCTCTGGCAAATATATATCCGAGTTTTCATCTTCTTCTACCATTTGTCCTTTGCTTATTATAATCATTGGCAACAATTTACCAGAAAGCAGCGCATGTACGGTCTTCAATTCATTTAAATTGTCTCTTATGGGTAGTGGGTGTCCTTCGGCAGAGAATCACAGCACATAGATAGCAAAAATGCTTTTATCTCATTTTGTGAAGAGAAATAAAAATCACCCACGTTAAATGCTTCCGGCTCATTTTTGGAGCCCATAAGATGTTATTGCTTGATTTTGATTGGGTGAAAACTGAGGCAATAATTGGCGCAAATCAAGTCAATAAAAAAAACATACGTTCGATTTCTTCTGCAATAAATTCAGACTATCGGCTGATTCACACTCTGTGCGAGGTGAGAACAATCGTTATTGCGACTCGAATTTTTATACGTAGTCAAAATTATTTGCATTTTAATGCAAAACCAATCGAATTTGTTCGCCAATGGATGAAAAGCAATCGCTATTATGCGAATATGATTGCTTACGTTTACACGTTTACGGATTAATATTGCACGCCATTAGAATAACAATTAAACCAATGGATTATTGCCATCAATATTCTGAAGTTTAATGCTTGAAGACGCAATTACCAGTTTATATGAAATCTCAATTCAATCAAATCATCGTTGTTTTGTTCCTGGTTAATACCGTGTACAGTAATTAGGTGCTATCGACCATTTTCAGACAAAACCATGCGTGACAATCGGCACTCGTCAATTTCTGACATCCAAATAATTTTTATACTCACGTCGATATTATATTTAAAGTCCATACATTATTCGAAAAGACACTCGTTATGTTTGAAATTTAATTGATATTCACAACTTGGTCCAGACAAAATTCGCACATTGTTCAAAATCTTCCATAAATCATAAATTCGCAGTGCGTGTGATATAGAATTCCCTAGAATAACCCTATCATTTCAATAATTTGAACACGTTTTCTCGTAATTTGCGCAATTGTTTAGCGATTCGCGTGATCATGTTGCTTGATGTTGCTTGCTCACTTCGTCGTGTATGTGTGCCTCGAGCTGAGCGTATGTCCAACAACAAAAGTATTATTATATCAATATTTTGTGTCTCTTCTGTATTGTTGCAAAATCAAGCATTTGTGAATCGCATGCGAGACGCTTCGAGAGAATAGATTTTTGGCACAATTGGTGACAGCCACAATGCACACACTGAAACAAAAACGCATCACGTCGCCTCTGTGAATGTATACGTAGGGCTTCTAAAAACAGCTGCGAAACGAATGTAAGTTCATGTTGTTGCAGAGCAACACACTTATGGATAAATCACAATTCCATTGCATTGAAATCTTCCACTGTTTTCGAATTTCAGTTATGTAATTTGCATGTGACTGGGAAAAAAATGCCGATTCTAACAATGGGCCCAGATTTGAAATGAGATTAAAATTCGTAATCAAGTTGAAATAAAACATGTGTTTTATTTACACATCAAAGAGAACGGTCGTATTTTTTATTTCAAATGGCAGCAGACATTACGCAGCATCTCAGAGGCGCGCACATTCGCTCAATTGCTCGCTTGCGCGTCCATTGAAGTTCAACTCATTTTCTATTTCCCTTTCAAACTGCTTGAAATTCATGTAAAGTTTTTGCACATCACGTACCATATTGTTTGTTGATATATAAACGAACCAAGAGCGCAAGTGTGTTGAGTGTATCGCATGGACCGTCTGTTAGTATATTGGTCGAGACTAGAGGCTCGTAGCTTTTTTAAATGCACGAATACATATATGCAGCAGCACCGACATCTACACACCAAAATTCCGACAGTATTTGTGTGTGTGTGTGTTTTTTTTTTTCTCATATCTCTCGATCGAGTCGCAATCACGTACGTAAAACGCATGCGCACAACGGTATACGGCGCTGTCTCACGAGCCAGTCAAGCGACATCGACTTAACCATTCCATCACAAACCGATACGAGCTCAGTTTTCTATGTTCGTCTCGTGCGCAATGTACTGAAATTTTTCAATTTCGTTTACAATCTACACAAAACCATCTTAATTTTGGAAAGTTAAAAGAGAAAAGTGACAGAGAATATATAAAGTTTTTTGTTTCTATCAAAACAACGGTGCGTTAAATAGAAAAAAGTATGATCATTCGAGAATATCTCGAATGGAAATGGTTTTTTAGTGTGTGTGATTTTTTTCTTTCTTCAGAGAATGGCAATCTCTTGCCATTTTGTCACAATTTCTGTCGAATCCATCGAATACTTTGATCACACAATTCGTTTAAACAGTGTTCAAATAAAAAGAAAATATCTTGAATTTTTAATTAAAAATCTATCGAAGCAGCCGCTGTATTCATGAAATTTCAAATCTCTCAAGAAAATCTGCATGTGTATGTGTTTTGACGGTCTCCCACTCTAGCACGTTCCGTACAGTGCCCGATGAGAGAAATGCGCAACATTAATAAAAATGTGATTGCGACATAATGCCAAAAAAATGCTATCGTACCGTTAAAGTTTACCAATAAAATTGTCATCCGTTAGAAATATTGTGCCGGAAAGAAATAGAGGATTTAGTCGGTTGTTTCGGAATTTCGTTATGCCGTGAATTGGTTTCTAGGGGCAATGACAAAAACCAAAAAAAAAAAAGAAGAGACGAACGGAACGCGCGTGTATTTAAGTGTGTATTAGGAAACTGTCCAACGCAAAATTAAAGAGAACCAAACAGCGCACATTGATCTCTCAATTGAGTCCCATTTTCGATCGAAACAGTTTTTAAAAAAACCTGAGAAAATGTGTCAAATATACAGAAACCGACGAAACTAGCATCTAGAGACGCATTCAAGTACACATGCGCACGACACTTCAATGACAGAATGCGAATATTGCCAAATTCACAAACAGAGGATATTTTTTTAAAATATTCTTCTTGGTAAAATTCATGATGATGATTCACCCAAAATTTTAATTTTTTTCCGTTCCATTGATTTCGGACAAAAATTGTTGATTTATATGCGTTGATAAGCAATTGCATTGCATCAATCGTCCAATCGACCATCGTCTATTTCCCTGAACTTTATCATTTCTTAAATAGAAATTCTCAGCATTTTTGTCAGTGCACAGCTCAAACACTTATCGGTGCGCACAATGTGAACTATTCGTCAGTTGTCACGTAGTCATTGCTCCATATGATCATGAGAAATCCAATTTTCTACACTGAGATAATAGCCTCATAAGTTCACGGTTTAACGATGTAATTTTTCTTAATTTTTCCTACACTTTCAGAATTATCGACGACTAAAAGAAGTTAAACACGAGAAAAAAAAAATCTTTTAATCATGTGACTGTTTTCTGTGAATGTTTTCTGTGCATTTTTTTTTCAAACGGAACAAGACGATTTTAAACAAAAGTGCCAAATCGCGATATAAACAATTGAAGAATCGAATTAACGTAGCAAAGAAAAGAAAAACGAAGTTCCAAATTCGAATTTACGAGTTCACTTTGGGAACAGACAGCACCAAATTTAATCTGTAAGTCGAAACATAAATGGAATTCATTTGTTCTAGTGATAGATTATCGCGCCAACGGGTTTGCAAAGAGATTGTCCAAAGAAATATTAAAAAGAAAACATTAATAAATCAATATTTGCCTGGAATGAAATCATCATTATACATAGACAATTTGACTGATTGCATAATAAAAGTAAATGAATACGTCATTGTGTTCTCTTGCCTGAACAATTGGTATCTGCGGTCCACGGCGCAAAAAAAAATGTGATCGACATATGTACCTGAAGTCGAGCAAGACCGACAAATAATAGCCGTGTAACGTGTAATCGCTATTTGTTGCTTTTTTTGCTGATCACTGTCATCGGTTATGTTGTTTTTTGCCCTTCAGATATTCATCAAACTTTTATCGCCTTGTGTTTACATGCGCGCGCGCACCTAATATGCGCGCAAAGCAGTTATTTATCGCTATTTCAGACAGAAGTACAATTAACTGGAACCACATGATCATTCGATGATTAAATCCATTAATGAATTACCAAGTCAATTTCCGTTTCTTCGATGAGCTACGCGTAAAAATGCAAATAATTGACAAAATTTAATTATTGAGACAATAAGCGGCAATTGAAATAATGAACAGTTTCAGTGCAGTTGTCATATGAAATAAATTGGGCGTCAAATGATTGACGCGACCAGAATCGAATTGAATCGATTTTCAATAACAAACTTATTTATTTTTCCTAGTTGCACAAGTGCTTCGAGTGGGTTTAATCGGGTTTCGAGCTCGTCGTCACAATAGGCCCCAGCTGGGCTGCACCATTCCAACTTGGTGATGAACTGAACAATTTCAATATATAAATTATTTCATCGGCAACGCATTCCTGTTATTCTCGCGAATAATAATTGAGAGAGTGAGAGAGCAGCTCGCGAGTTAGTTCTTATCAGCCCGAACTGCGCATTCTGAATCAATTTCATTTGTATTTAACGACATCCGTGCAGCTACTTGAAATGAAATGATCTGCATGAAATTACGAGAGGGTTTTGTTAGCAGATAGAAATAAAGATAGAGTGAAATGTGCATAATGAATAGACAAATGTAATATATCATGATTGTGTTGTGTGTTTTGTAATTTAAAATTCGTTCTTTTTCCCTGGCGTGCGTTTTAATGCGCCATTCTCAAATCGGTCCGTTCATTAGCTCAATGAATTTGTTATTTCGGAACATTGTTGCATTTAAAAATCATCTTAATTTTCGTTGTTTATGTATATGGAGTGATTAATTCGTCCAGTCATTGGGCAAACAATGTTCAGATGCAATCTCAAAAAGCATCAAATTTATTATTTTGTTCTCGTTCAATACACACGCCCAAAAGGAAACTACCGCGTACAATGTGCGATTCTATTGAGCAAGTGAGCGCTAAAAAACGAGTTAACACAAAATAAATAACGTGCTGATATGAAGCATTTCCACAAATATTTCACCAATGCAGATGGCATCGCACATATTTCACAGCCATAGACAAATAGGATTTAGTTTAACGGATGCTACACAGCTCACTATTTGTTGTGTATGTTGCTTGCTCATTGCTGACATTCATGCAATTGGTTACAATCAACAATACCATTCTTTTTCTGTTTCGAGCCTCTATTTGTTTTTTTCTTTGTGCTGGCTTGTGTGTTTGCTATTGTTGTTGTTGGTTTTTTTTTCTTTCGCTCGGTATGAGAAACGTGTTTGGTCTTTGCATGTTTACACATGAACGTGCAACTATTTTAACTGTCGGTCGCAACGCATGTGTGTATTTGAATGAAATGCCGATGGAAAGCCATACGATGTGTGCGAAGTCGGCCGACAGAAGCGGTACGCGCGAGAGAGACTGAACAAAAAAAGTGTTAGTTATTTGAGGTGCGTACGCCAAAACAAGTTTTCATCGTGCTTTTTTTTTCACTCCATCGCATCAACCAGCAGATCGCTCCATTCAAGAATAATGGAATTGCAAATTGAAACAGAAATATATTTGTTTTCTTTCGTTCGTTCGTTTACGAAAACACACAATATCAAAAGAAACGGATTAAATTAAAATGAATGAATTTCACTGCAGTGAATAATTTTCCGATTGGCGGTAATTTTATTAAAATATCCATATTTTTGAGAAAAGTAATAGCGGAGCTTTGCGCTCCAGTTTATTTCGCCAATTTCGCTTAATTTTCGCATTAATTTTGAACTTATCTCGAATTATATGGTTTAATTGTTTGAAGTGGTTCCGATATTCAGGCTGATGTTTACATTATTTACTCGACAAAACGGTCTGAAATTAATTATGAATATTTTATTAACAACCAACAATATTTACATACTTCTATGAGTTGAATGGGTGTTTTGAGCCGGGAAAAAGAGTAAACATTGTTGTTGAGAAAGAAAGAGAAAATCCATATCTCAATGGAAGTGTTGCGTATCGTGCACAGCATACTGTTCTACGAAGAATTTTCATCCATTCACATCGACTTGCGTTTATTTGATGTGTTAAAAATAAACAAATAATATCATTTGCTCGCTCAAAAATATTACCTCGATTTCTCTAAATTGCCCAACATAATTCTCATTTGAGCAATTCGAATAAATATTTTCTCTCCGGATTCAACGAAATGTGACAATTTGAGTGCTTTTTTTACGTGTGCATTTCGTGGTGTCTTTGCCCGTACGTGGTCATTATGGAATTACGTAAACAAAAGTGGATGAACCATGCGGAATGCAAGTCATGCCAATGTGATACGCATCGCGAAAATATTTATTTGCGGTGGTCATTCTTGGTAGTTATATTTTTGTGGGATATGGAGCTGATTTTCAAGCGAAAAATTGCAACGACGTTCTTTTTTGCTCGAATTCATTCTGTTCGAAATTAAATGTTACACAATGCGCCATCATTACTCAAAATGACGTCATAAAAGTGCGGTAAAAACATGCACAAAATCAATGAGCACTTTTGTTGTGTTGTTTTCTGCTCCGAAGAATAAACAACAAAAAAAATGTTCTTTTTTATTGCATGTGAAATGGGGTTTTCGTTCTTTGCGCGGCAGACCAGCGCAATTTTCTTCGGCTGATTTCTTATTCAACGATCAACTCATTGCATTCGATCGTATTGAAAGCATTGTCAAAGAACTTAAATGTTGATTTTTGTGAGGCTTACGAGCGGAGAAGTAGTTGGGCAAATATTAAATTTATGGAGCAAATACAAACTTTGCACAATATTATTATTCATTCAGTAAACATACTAATTTTCGCGCATAACATTTAACCGCTGTAGCGTGCAAAAGCCGAAGAACTCTAGGCAATTTTTCAGAGAAATGTAGTCGGTAAACACATTGAACACCACAATTCCACTCGGTTACTATGCGATTTAATAGCGCAACAATATTCATGGCGCCAAACCATTTTGATCGAGTTTAAAATCGAAGCGTTTGATTATATGTCATCATATCAGTTTAACTGAGGAGAGAAAAAGAGAGAGAGAGAGAGAAATTAGTTTGTTTTGCTCATATCGTGTCCGTATTTTCTGCCTGCTGCAGGCACAATGTTTTCAAACAAAAGCAATCAAAAAATTGAATAAATTTGAGCGCAACAACAATCAGGTGTCGTGTGAGTGCTTGTCGTCTCTTCGTTTGCACATTGCTCAAGAATAATCGTGGTTCATTCATATGGTGGCTGCGATATTTTGCGATTTGGGTTTGCTTTTAAATTTAAGTGAGTCAGAGTCAGCAGTGTAAACAGGACCGATTTTGGGCTTTTATGCTAATTTTGCTTAGGAAAAAAACGCATTGATCTTTTTCACGCTTATTTTCTATTTACTTCATTCATTGACACAATTGGGGCAAACCTGATTCACATACAACAAAAAAGCCGTTTTGCCAATTCCGAAAGTGAGAAGCGAAAGCAAAAACAGTTTTGAGACAAATCATGAACGTTCTTTTGATTCAATATTGCTTCTGTGAGATCCGCGCACATTATATCCCCGGCAAATTGTTTTATAGACGGATCAAATTTTCAGTAGCAATGAATTTTTCATAAGCTCTAGCGTTGAGATATGATTGCGAGAGATAAAATTGTACATTTTTGATATCTTGAACATGTACGAATCGTATCAAGTATTGATATTGAGTGCATTCAATTCAACCATTCAGAGAGACAGCGAAACGAAACTGTTTGAACGATATTGATTTGTGATCGGAATTGAATGGAGCATTTGTATCTTCACTCATCCAATGAGTTTTTCTTTATGCTGAAATTGTTCACGTTCATTTCAGGAGTGTACTCTAAATGAAAGATAAGCAGTTCACCCATCGATCAACTGATTTAGTGCGTTTTTTTTTCAAATTTCGAAAAAATGTTGGAAATGAATGCCAAATGTCTTATCGCCGGCTGTACAAAGCTGACCTTGTTTGAAAGTTATCTAATATTTTGAAATGTATGCGATGTGGTCTTCATCAATTCTGCGCGCGTTCTCGAAAGTTTCTAGGTGAACCAGAGACAATTATAGAAGTGCATTGCTTTTATTGTTTTCGGTGAATTGCCATGAAAAAAAGGCAAATGGTCACCTAAAATGTTATACACTACAAAATGGAACAAAACAGGAAAGGATTGGCCATAAAATTGAATCGATTTTATGTTAATTCAATTGTTCGAAGTCCAAAGACTCGTTTTGTATGCACGGTTTACCAACATTCAGCGAACAATAGCCGGGTCATACGGAATGATCACGCACAACTAAGTACACCGCCCGCATAGTTATATATATATATAAATATCACAGAAAAAATCTTGTGCTGTACACATCCAATTTAGTCGATGGAATTTATCGGGAGCCCAATTGTTTGCTTGTTTTTGCACTCTTCAAATCAGAGTCGTGAAGAATCGTTCACTCTCTATCTCTCGTGCACACCACAAATCAATTCATTTATCAAATCAACTGGTTGCCATTATATGCATTGAATTTTATGTGCTTCCAGCTGTGAATTTGAGTAGCGAAATCTCCAACAATCTAGAACATTCGCCATAAATTGTAGATATGATCAAAAAAAAAAAAAAAAATATTAAATTGATTGCGAAGCGACAGAATCGCGCCAAACCATAGTAAGACGGAGAGAAAATCAATAATGATTTATCTGTTTCGAATGTGCTTCGTCAGTGAAATAAAAATAGCAACGATTTGAACGCACATGTCCAACGAGAGTGCGAGATCAAAGACGCAGAATGAATCGCGTGAGGCGTGTCTGTATTCTTGTTTGTATTTCGTTTGCACACTTGAAATTTTATATAATTCATTATATTTATAGTGAATTTTGTTTGATTCTCTCGCGCTATTAATGCGCGCGCGATGAATGTTGCTGAATCTTTGTGTAGCGAATTAGGAGAAAAAACCAAAAAAAAAAAATGAGGGAAGCTGCGAATAGCTCTTTATTCCAATATTCCAATCTCATTGTTTATTTATCATAATTATAAATGTTGTTACAGTTTTTTCTCTCTTAAATTCGTCCGCCATTTCATTTTTCATAAATGTAGTACACACAAACTGATGAAAGTACAGGGTGGGCTATCCAACGTTTGCATTTTGACAAAATTGTTTATTTAGAGAATGACAGCTCAAATTTCAAAATGTCTCAAATATCAAAATTTAAATGTCAAAATGCAAATTTTATATGGCCCACCCTATATCTTCCACGTACAGAATAAGTTATGTGACTTTTTTGTCGGGGGCAACCACAATTGCGATTTCACAAACGCTATTTTATTTTGACCTCGCAAATTACAATTGCATCGAATGTTTCAAAATCATAAAATAGAACTTCAATTGGCCATTGACAATTCGAGCATCTAATTTGAATTCTCAAGCTGAACCTCTGACCACAACAACTCAGGCGTTCATTAAAGCTGATCATTGTTTCACATTTTAAAATAATGACCGTAATTTCCTGGATTTTTTACGACTTTTTACGGTGTGATTGAAACAATAAATAAACATAGCATTGCTACTTGCCGCTGATTCTTCGTCAGATCATCACGGAGCCACACGCTGAACCTATGTTATTACTACGAAACTTCTACTTGAATACAAATTGTGATAGACACAGCACATTTGCACTGAGTCAAGAAATTAATTGGCATAATTGCGCATACATAATTGGTTTATCGATTTTTTGGTGCGCGTGATTGCTCTAAATGGCTTATGCCGTAGTTTGCATGTTTTCGGTTAATTGAAACTTCATCGAAACGACGGAATCATATGACAATTTGATATTTTGATATTGCCAGTCAGTTTTATAGTGAGGTTTTAGCCGATTTAATCAAGCGATGGTGATATATGCCATTGATCGACTCACATATTTACACAACTCGAATGATATAAGCATTTGAATTTATTGTAAATTTGTAATGATTATTATTTTTACGGCGATTATGTTAACAAATTACAATTCAAACATTGTTTTCCCATTCAATTTGTGGGCTGTGAAATAAATATGGATGGAACGCGCAACGTAGACACAACAGCAATGATAACAAACATTTTAATGTAATCGATTTTCGCTTCTCGTTCGCGCACGCTTCAAATATATCACATAATCGCTGGCTGATGCAAAGTATACAAAGGGTTTGACAAGACTAATGCCCCGATATATAGCGGAAAATGAACGCTACTACGTAATACATTTGATTAGCAGCAATCTAAAAATATTTTGAAAGAAATCGAAAGTACAGCAAATAAACAATTATTGTGTTTGTGCGCGCCACATGCGTTTGATTAGCAAATGATTCAAATGCACCTGAGCCAAACATACACACATTTGACATACGTGTGTGAATTAAAATGAGTGTAATGATGTGAGCTCCCAGTTTACATGAGACTCGGGCAGTGAATTGGTGTGTGTGTGTGTGTGTGTGTGTGTGTGTGTGTATGCACATGCCCACAATATTGTAGCACACTTTTCCGTGTTCATTCCCCACGAATCATTCACTCGACTTACCATTTATTCACTTCTTGATGAAAACAAGATATAGACAAATCGATGGAATGTCGTTTGTGCGGTAAACACGTGTCTCAGACGCGTAGAAAATCATTTATACTGATAAAGCAATCGATTGACAATCGAATGATTAGAAATCTTCGATAATTTTCGATTTGTCCTTTTTTTCTGTTCCGTTGAATAATGCAAACGAGAACGCAATTCTGACATGTACAATTTGTCCGACGAATTTTGAGCCAAACGTACTCTAAGCCTTGCATCAATTTGATTTTCTGCAATAAGCAACAGAATCCAATCAGATGAGCGAAAATGTAATACGTCATTTGTGCGTATATGATTTGTTGTTTTCGTATATCATATATGCCTTGACACGATGAGAATGCATTCAATGTTAAAATTTCCACTTCGACTTAATACGCACTGTTCATTGAATTCGCCATTCATCCAAAATATTGTGTGAACAATTTCCAAAGTTGCGCGCACTCAAGTGCGTGTGCTTTGTGACCACGGAGAAACTTGTTCACATCGAAACGTTTGAACTTGATTCAAAAATGAAAGCAACGAAAAATAAGCAACGGCGACATGAGCGACGGAGAAAACACATGAAAATTCATGGTGTGAACAATGTTGTGAATTTGATTGAATGAACGAATTAAATGGAACAGCTGCTGCTACTGGGACAATAAAACTTAAGATTTTCAACAAAATTACAGTGTTTTTTATTGCGCATTTTTTTTATGGAGATGAACAAATGTCTGTATTTTATAAGCTTTATTATCCAACATGAGCCGAAAAAAACCAAACGATTCCGAATGACCTCTAGCTGTGCAGAAAAAAATGATATAAATATCCACGTCTTCGCGCTCGCATATTCCAGCGGCAGCAATTTCATCCGGAGTTTCGATGTTTGCAATTGACATTTTCGATTTTCCTTTCGGTTTGCTCTTGAATAAAATTGAAATTTTGTTATGATGGAATATATAATCCAATCTTCTTTTTTTGAATCATTGACGAAAAAAAAACTGCCGGAAAAACGCTGTCAAATCTTTCTTTCCAAATGAAGTCCCATCTCAACAGGGGTTTTAAAGCTCAGAGCGAGATTGGACCCAAGGACACATTAAGGAAAAGAATCGTAGTCATGTTGATGGATAGAAAATAACATTTGCCTAGAAGCAACAAAATTAAATGAAATACGTGGAACTACATATATTTATGTGTTTTCATACATTGTCTATAGCATTGCAGACAGCTACAGCTATGCTGTAACACACATGTCTGACTAACGGAACAACCAAGCCAAGCCGTGCATTCCGTCTCTCTCTCTCTCTCTCTCTCTCTCTCTCTCTCTTTCTTTCTCGAATTGCGTTTTACAATTTGACATATTTTCCGTCGAGCAACGATAAACGCACTGTTGAAAGATAAAAAGACATATCGTGAAAATAGAAAGAAACACAAACATTCGAAATGCCGTTTATTTTGAGTTTCTCGTACGAATACAGTAAAATGGAACCAAAATCGATGCCAGTTTCGCCTAGTTGGCGTTTTTCGTAAGTCAAACAACCGTTCAGGAGAGACAGTTTTTCGGTCGACTTTTACAACAAGTCTTTCTACTATAACCCCAACGGATTGGCACTGGCAAACGTTTAAAATGGATTCAGAAACGAAGTATACTCGGAAGTTCGTTGGAATTATGACACATATATGTAAACACACCGAAATTATTTGGCAACATTTTCCAAAATAAACAGAATACCAAATAGCTCAGTATGTTTGCCTTTGCGTGCCCTTCACTTAACACACACATTCACACTCTTAGAGTACGATTGTTTGTTTGCAAAGCAAAATAAAAAAAAAAAACTTCGTACGTGATTCGCTATGGAAGTTTAAAAAATGCGAACGGAAAAAAGTTCAACCAAAACTTCTTCATGATGCTTATTGTGCATCAAATTAGAGCATATTCAATGAGATGGTTTGTTAGTCCTTAAAGACAACATTTGCCTTTGTGATAGTTCATCGTGTGATATTTTATGGAAGTGGAGATTTTTATATCGATAATCCTCTCTTCTTCTCGCTTTCCCACTCTCTTTGGTCCATTATTGAAGTGCAAAAGCACGAAATCGTTAACCAGAGAAAATCAATAGAGAAGCCATAAAAACAAACAAATAAAACGAATATTTGCAGATCGTTTGTTCTTCACGTAAAGCAGCATCCTCCATTAAGTACATCGACCAATTTAAAAGGAGTTTTAAGCATTTTTCCGTTTACACTTTACATTACATTTAATTTTTATTATCTTAATTGTGATCAAAGTTCCTTGCAAATAAAATACTTTCTACATTAAAACACACTGAAATGTTCAATTTTAAATTGCACAAAGCATAAAATCATGTTAATATTCACACGCAAAATAACGTTGTTGCAATCCAGAATTGAAACCAGAAATATGTAATGAATTAAGATTTTACTGTGCAATTTTTAGAGAGTTAACCGTTCAACAGCAGATTGCGCACGCGTACGTACCAAATCGCCTTTTCATCAGCGCATGCCAATCGTTTCAAAAAAAGGTGACCTTACACGGTTTACATGGCCCATGGCAACAACTGTATACGACTAGATTAAACAAATTGATGTAAGCGTAGCAACAAAAACGTTACCATAAAAGAACAATGACTTCAAAATATGTGAGAATGTGCGTGTGCTTGTAAGATGAGTTTGTAACAGCCGACAATATGAGGGGCATACGCAATTGGCAGCCGCTCTCTTGAAACAAGTTTTTCGCCAACTCATGCCATTTTATCAATTCATTCGTCAGCCCGAAAAATGTCGGTTCCAAGTGAGGAAGAAATGTTCCGTCATGCACAATATCATAGCATATATCGTTGTTTGCGATAATGTAAATATGGTTTTTGTCTTCATATCGATTGTTGCGTTGATCTCTGAGTCGTAGGTTAACACTTATATGGAGAATGGAATGCGCACATTAAATGGCGAAAACGATGAAAATAGAAAGAATCAATTTTCTCGCATATCATGTCGGAAATTTTTGTTTAATACACAGTATATCAATCTTGCGTTTGATGGTTTTATGTGAAAATACTTGATTCTTAAGGGCCGCATCTTATGATTTTCGTGTGGATTCATTCCAAAATTGAAGTATTTGCGTTATTTATCATTCGAATGGTATTAATATGGTCAGAAAACATGACAAACAAATCAGAAATTTCGAGAAAAATCCGAAACGAATTGAATGAATGATTTCATGTGGCGTTTAATCAGCACCGTAAACGTAAAATGCTTTGCCGCCGCCAATTTTTTTTTTCTAAACTTTGAATCATGAGATTCAGTGTGCAATGAACTTTTATTAATTCGTCAGCCTCAATTTCGATTCAACAAGTTCGTGTACGCAAAACATGACTTGCTTATAATATTATGTGATTCGATTGCTCTAAGGGTTTTTGCATAAAGCATCAATTCAAGGTGTTGAACTAGTTAAAGAAAAAACAATATTCTCTCCATTCGGCGATTTGCATTTTATCTCAAGCACTTACAATTAAAATTCGATTCATTTTGTTGATCACTTGATAAATGTGATGATTAAGTTGATTGTGAATTGAAATAAGCTGCCTCTGCAAGATCATAAAGCTAAAGCATTTTTGTGTTGCATGCTGGTTGCGAGCAATGAGCTACGACCGACGATTCGAATGCTGTATGCTACGAGCTCATTCGGTTATTCGTGTGCATTTATAGCTGTAAATACTTCGACGAGCATTCACCCATATCTCTTGTTGTTTATGCTGCTACTGCTGCTGCTTGCCAAGCAAATTGCGATAATAACCTTGGATCAACTGTATGAAATTGATAGTTACTTTTGGCAACATGTACTCGTTTTAACGCAACAATGAATTTATTGTGGAAAAGCGTTTTTCTCATGAGACAATGAGTGACCGAAAAAAGAACAGTCGGAGAGTGAGACGAGTTGTTGAAGACGTCGTGAAGTTAATTAGCCAAGAGGGCCATTTTTATTCCGTCTGTATACGCTGAAGTTGCAGCTGATGAATTTATCACGTAAAACATGCACCCGCTAGTTAATACAAAACTTTTCGCATTCAGCGCTCAGACAGCGCGTGAACGACGAGAGAACGACGCGATGATAGTTAACTCTACAGCTACTGACGTCGAAAACAATTTAACTTCAATCAATGTGAGGCTTGCAATTTATTTTGGACAGCCGAACGGGTGAACTACACTGAAACAAAAAAGCAAAAATTTCTCAAATTATGCGTCAAATTACGACTCGAACATTAAATGCGATTACTTTATATTGTTGAAAATGAATTTGTCCACATATCTGGACAAAATCTTCCAACTTCTGCGCTTATTTTCCCACATTTCCCATTTTTTATCTATGTATGGTACAATTCCTGTTGATGGAGGCGGAGAAAAAAATGTTTTTGAGAGAGAGAGAGAGAGAGAGAGAGAGAGCGAGCGAAAAAAGGAACAGAACCGAATGAGGCGATATAAAGCCTTATTCAAGGTTGAGTGCCAACTTTAGTAAATACGGGCAAAACGAGTCATACATTTAAATGTGTGTACATCTAAAGCCCATCAAGTGTTTAGATTTTGGTTGTCCGCATAAAGCAGGAAAATAACACAGCCCAAACTGTATGCTGCTGTTGTTCTCTGTTCATTGAATTCGAATAAGAATTCACATAACTCTTAAAGGTATTTCGATCGACCAACCACAACGACGACGAAATTATTTTACGTGATGTGGCGAGAGCACAGCGAGACTGCTGTCGCCCTGACGCTTGTAAATTTTTAAACAAAGCATCGCCTCTCTTCGCATCCACTCCAAGCAATTTTTTGTTATTAAACCGAAAATAGAATTGTGCGGTTTTGCAAGCTTCATCTTGTGCGTTTTATTTTGTTTTGATTCTTTTGCATTGTTTGCTCTGTTGCTTTCTCGGGCCGATTTTGGGGAACCACTTACTGGCGCTATTTTTGTGTAGCTTTATTTGTTTCGCATCACGTTTACATTCACATGAGACCAAAATAAATACAATTTGTGCTAATTTTCGCCCATTTCTATTGGCGTCATTCGATACATTACGGGATGAGGTTTGTGAACCAGTAAAAAACATATTGAATGCGCCAAAAATAATCCATTTTGAAAATGTTCTTGCCATTCGACGACGATTGAACACCATCCAAAATGACATATTGAGTTACTTTTGAATCAATCTTATTAATGAGCTGCCACCAACAAATGCATTTTCGCTGTTTGACAATCCCAAGAAATGTCTCAAATTATTATCAATGATTCATTTCCAAAGAAAGAATTCATTTTCAAAAATGTATCAATGTTCACATAACATATCGTATTCAATCGGTCGCAAAGTGTTCGATGACATTTATTAGTGAGCTTAATGCAAAATCAGCCATATTTATTCGTATTCATAATCTGCGACGTTCAGCGAACGCTAAACAGATCAAGCGTCTTTCAAGGAAATACTAAATTCGCGTTAAATTGTCATCAAATCAAATGTTTTCGATAGAAAATGCTGATTTTACCGTATTTCGTCGAATTAAATCGAAACTTTTTTATCACTATTTCATTCGAAACGGCATTTTTTCTTGCCAAAATGAGCTTGATTGCTAGAAGAAAAGAGCAAGTATGAACGAGCAATTTTTCCGAACAAAAGATTTATGTGACAAATTAAATGTTTGTCTTATTCGAAATGTTCCGATTTCTGGCGACGAAAACACCAACTCAATATAAAATGAATTGTAAAATCCGTCGAAAAGAGATCAAATCAATCAAACGTGGTTCACAGTATGCATTCATTGTTTGAAGTTTTTATTCAAAGCAATTAAAGTGCTATTTGACCGCCTCCAACCCAAGCATATGCATTCAAACAATTTTGATAGATTTTCAAGCGAAAATTGCGCGCGCCCCCGCTCGCTAATCCCAATGAAAACTCAATGGGCTTGAATAAAGATAATTGCCATTTTAAATGGTGCGAAATATGATCTCGTCGATTTTACTATGCAGTCAATGGCACCCAATTAATTCAATATTTGCACATTTACATAAAGCTTAAATTTATTGCAACACAATGTTGATTCGAATGAATGAAGTTGCGAATTGAAAAGAACAAATTCTTTATCGAAATATCAACAAAATTGCGGCGTTTTGATTGCCTTATTATGTTCGCATTTATTATGAATATTAATAAATTAAATATCATGCACAACAGCGATTATTATTTGCTACAATGTTGATGTTGTGTGTTACAACGCGAGAATGAATGTCAAAAGAAAAGACAAATGTCATGGCGATAATGCAATTTGATGAGTTAATAATTACACGACCGCGGGTGCGCGCTAATCATTCCATTTTTATCTTATTGAAAACAATAGAAAGTTGAGACCATATCCATAAAAGTGGAGCAGACTACTTTCCTGTAGTACTAAACCTTTTTTCGCAATATTATCAAAAATGTAAACATGAATGCAACCACAATAAGAATTTCACTGGAAAAAAGCTATATCGGTGTTTGTAAAGCTGGGAGCAGTATTCGAAAAAAGAAGTCACTGTGTATCTGGTTTCTCGCGACTTTCACCATTATCACTTTTGCAAGCCCCACAACGCGATAATTCATCATATAAATCTTGCGTTTCATTTCTTTTATGATTTCAATTTTTATTTATTTTCTTTTGCATTCTTCTTCATTATTTATGTCGTTTTCCTTCATATACAAAGAAAGCTACCAAGTATTCTGCAACTTCACAAAAATTACCCGACACCCAAGATTGATGAAGTGACAGCAATTGAACCACATTTCAAGCCAAATACAACGTTATTCCTTTTATCCGATTGATCAACGGTGTGGAATATTGAACGAACCCTTTGAATACGAGTGTCGAATTAACACACTGGACGGAAGAAAATTTGAATTTTCGAAAGAAACATACACACACGAAATTGATTCAAAATGACCAGCGTATTTTTTCAAGGAAAATATCGACAGCGTAAGGATTGGAGTACCAGTTCAATTCCCGAATTAGTATCATTAGAAGAAGAAGGACATGCATTACCTGAAATACCGACAACGCTGCCACCGAAAGCGCCGCGTCGCAGCTCATTGGCGATTGGCTTGTTAGTCGGTGGACGAGGCTCCGCCGATTCCAAATATAAACGACGCAGTTCGATTGCGACCGCTTTTTTGGGGCGACAAAATAAGGTGATTTTCATTTTGATTTTGGTTTTTTTTTTTTTTTATTATTTTAAGTCAATTTTGTTTTTTATTTATTTTATTTTATCCAATCAATTTTGAGTCTTCGGATTCTAATTTTTTTTTACTTTTCTTAATTTGCTTATTTTTAATTTTAAATGTTCATTTACTTTAAATTGAAAATGGTTGGCTGTGGTTAAAATGAACAGAATAAAGATGCATCATATGAAACAGCTGTGGCCAGTGAAAAGCGTGACTCAAAGGAGCAAAGTAATCATAATGAAACTGATAGCAATGGAACGCCGAAATTCTGTGATTTCTCGGACGAAGTTTTCAATGGGAATGGCAGCGATGAAAATGAACATACAAACTCATCACCGTTGTCATCATCGCCGCCAGCTATTGTCGGTTCACCGCGCCAATCGCTGTTCACATCAACACCAGAAAAAGATAAACGGCGCCGTTCATCCACATGGCACACGAAAATCGAGCGACGCCGCCGTAAAAACTCATCGAGCGTTAGTTCATCGGTGATTGATGATAGCGATTTTGATGATCTAACTGGCAATTCAATCAATGAGGTGGCCGATTCACCACCTACCGAATACAGCCGCCAAAAACGGCACTCATGGTGGAATATTTTCGTGCCCGATAACATCAAACAAAGGTACTATCGCTAAATCGCTCTCATACACGCATCAATCTCTTATGTCATCGTAAATCTAAAATCTATTTTTATTAATCGCATTATTAAACTCCAAATTGAATGGCAAACAAATCACTTATCAAACGCATCGACTCGATTTAACTTTATTCTTTTTGCGCCTAATCAAATTCTTCAGAGGGAAAAAAGCCAAAAAAAAACAATTGTCTACTAATTTTAATAAATTGGAACTACGAAGACTCAGTGATTCCACTTAAAACTGCTAACCAAATTCTTGGTCATTGCGCTTTTGGAGCTTCAATTGACGTAACTCCAAACGACAAACTGGGAACAAAACATTATGGGTTCTTGTAATGAATATATATTCAAAGGGTTTCGACATACATTTCAATTGACATACGAGAGACTCATTCATGCATATTGAAGCGCTTGCAATCAATATCATTTTCTTACAAATATTATTACATAAACGTCATTCTTATCGCTGGCTTAGAAATATTTACTGCATTCGATTTACTTCCGTTGCATCAATAATTGAGGGAAACACATGAAACGACCGGTTTTTGCCATGACACAAATAACACAATTTTTTCATGAATAATAAATAAAACAGTTTAAATATTTGAATGTTCAAAAAGCGATTCCATTTTATAATTATTACCGAAGTTAAGCTGGCGCGAGTGATTTACAAACGGAAAAATAGGTTACAGTGGATTTCAATAATCAGCTGAACATTTAATGTTTATGCATTCCTCCAAAGTATTGTGATTTCTCGAACGCGGTAGGAGCGCACGAAACGAAGCGAGATGGAGAAAAATAATAACAACAAAATGAGCAATACATGCAAAATGAGCAAAATTTCAAGATAAAAATAGCAACAAAAAATATGACAAGGAAAGAAACACCCCAGATGCATGTGACCACTAAAAATCGATAGATAAGCTCAGCACAATCACAACACAATGTACACGAAACATCGTTTTCAAGCATATAAAAGATTCACGTGCAATGTCTTTACAGCACACAAACACATACAATAAACACCGATGTCGATTTTCGATTGCATTTCCGATATTGAACTTTCCAGATGATATGCGCTCGCCCAAAACGCTGACATATCGCAATTGAAAATGGGAAAATTCGAAAAAATCACCATGTCAATAGACCAGCTGTTAAATTTTAAATGATGAACGCCCGAGAAACATAGTTAAATAAACAAACCTGATGTTTTTGGAATAGCAAGCGATTATAAATGTGGCCCTTTGTGGATGTTTTTTCAGAATTCTGACTTAATAATTGAAGTCCAAAACTAATTGGACAAAAAACATTGAATGCAAATCAAAGATGAAAGGTTTGTAATGTACACGCCAACGACGAGCTTCAGTGCATAGATGAACGTATGCGCTTGATGGGGATAAAATGAACCGAGAGCTGGATTCAGATAGCATTCCATCAAAACATAAAAAAACGAAAATAGCATCGCAAAGCATCAGGAAGAAAGGCTTCTACCGAGAGATAAATAATAATACATTATTTATTTGCTTTCCATAAATTAGGTCATCATCGTCGTCATCGCGTTTCGTTTTCTCTGCCACTCAACACGACACCCCCTCTCGCCCTCGCTGTTTTTTGTAGTCACTTTTCAGCGACGCTATGTGACACTTTATGCATTCTTCATTTCATTTGTAACCGTCATTTCATCTGCCATTTTTCCTGCCACTGTCGCGGTTCCTTTGGTTTTGAGTGAAGCATCGTTATCAACGTCACATGTTTTCCAGATGAGTTGCACAGCTCGTCGCAAGCCAACCACACCAGCAAATGCAGTTTCCTTTTGTTCTTTGTTTTGTGTTTGTGCGAAAATGCGATTTTCATTCTATTGAAATTTTCCGTATACTTTTGACTTTTTTGCATACATATATGATTCAAATGTGCAGTTATATCGTTTAAATATTTTTCTTTCGGTTTTTCTTTCTCTCTCCATATATTTTTTTCCTTTTTTCCAATCCATTCTATTTCCGCTGCCTTTGTTGTTGTTGTTGTGCTCCATTTCTGCAACGCTTTACCAGCGCTCGCTCGTTTGAGCGTGCTTTCTGAGATCTTGTAAGTTCGTATGCTATTTCACATTGCAAATTAAATGTCATTAAGCATTATTATCAGTGCATTTGTAGCTGACGTGCCGCAACGCTTCATTGTAGCAATTTTGCTTGATGAATTTCAAATGAAATGACAATTATGTCATTTTCCCCGGCAGCGGATTGCACACACTGAATGCGCCCGTAAGAAATGGGAGCTCTGCATTTTGCACCATAATGAGAAAATGCCCACAAAAAATCACATCGACGAAACTGATACAAACATTTATCGTTGGAACACTCATCGCTGAACTAAATCTGAATTACACAAATCTCGTCTCACTGATTCACATAAAAAAAATAAACAGACGAAAACAGACGAAAGAAGTGAAAAGAGTTCAGAACGAAATCGAATAAACTTCCAAATGACAGCATGTCTTCCTTTCTGCACCGTTCAAACCGGTGACGTTTTCATCGAAATCGATTTACAATACGCTTGAATAAAATACACGAAGTGATTACTCTTTCTCTCTCGGGCGCTCGCTCGCTCGCAATTTGTGTGCAATGAACATGAACATGCTCATTTCATTTGCCATTGTGTTTGAATTTATTTGGTATTCACAAGAGCATTACGTTCGAACGAGAGATAGAGAGAGCTCGTTCTTTTTATTCAATCACATAAATGATTGGATTTTCAAACTGAGCTGTAGATTCGTTGCTTTTCCCCATTCCCGACCATCATCAATCCGATATTCGTTTGTGCAATATGAAGCATTGAACGGAATCTATGTCAAAATTGACAATTATTGACGTGTATGTCAGATCGACGCAGATGAAATAAATTATGCTATTTCAAATACGCGACGCATACATTGTGTAGACTCGGCTGAAGAACGGCAAACTTCCGCGCGACTAACTGAATAGTTATTTCGCCTTATTGCGCATTCATGAAAACACCACATCAACCAGCCAACAAGAACCGGCATAACCGAAAGGAAACAGCATATGGATCGAACTACAAAGAATAACATCGAGATTTCCGTGCCGAGACATTCGAGACCTGGAATAGATAGAGCTGACATCGGCGCGCGCGGCAAAGAAGCTCACTTTCAGTTGCTGATATAAGCGCGCGCCTATTTCAATTTATTTTGATTGGATTCAACGGAAAATTGAATGAAATTTCTGCACGTTTTTGGTTTAATTCTAATGGAAATGGAAACGCACACGGTGTTCCGTTCGCAAAAAAAAAATGCTTCTCAATGCTCGGCTGACGCGTGATCACGGTGCTAAACATAAAAAAAATTTAAACGCTCATTAAAATGTCATTAGCATGTATTCCCTAGTCGTACTTGATCTGGCCTATCGGATTTCGCAACGACACTGCAATTTTTAATTCGAATTTAAGCCTTAATTATATGTTCGAGACTGTTTTGACTGAAGCTCGCCCAGCTTTTTTCGTGCAGCTTTCACAACAAGTCCATCTCTAGATTGTTGCGCACACAGACACATCACGCACAATTTATTTGGTTTACGGCTCGCCGACACACAAAATGAAATGATTAAACGCTTACAATTTCGTACGTGTTGAAAATGCTTAAACAATTTCAACACGGTGCTGAGCTATCCGGATAAATTTGAAACGTGTTTCGCTCACTAATCGCTTGAACGCAGCATTCATTGGCGGCATTGCCAGTTTTATGTTTTCATTAGTATTCAACGTTTTTTTTTTACTTCTGTTTTGTTGAAACAATGCACAAAAAATTGACATGATCAAAACAGGAAAAAAACAAATCCGTTGAAAACTTCCCTGTCGAAGTTAGAAAGTTCAAGTCGCTGATTTCGAGTTCTTTAGGTCGAATAACGTGTGAATTTGAATAACGCCGGAACAAGTTCGATAGACAATTATCATTCTTAAGAATATGCGAGAGGCCGGTTTGACAACTTCAAGTCGGAGTATTTTTCATGCAATCAACAGGCAACGTAACGTTACGGTTGACGATATGAAATTTAAAGATCACACTCCATTCGTACGCACGCACAAACGAATGAATGAGTTGATAGAAAAAAAACATAGCGATCAATCGAGATTTCAATTAACGAATATCAACGCATTCATTTTGCACGAGCCCGTAAATGTTATTGCACATAAAACTAAAATATGCCGAAATGATTTTTGTAGCTCTGGTTCTGGGAGAAAAATGTGCAATTTTTGAACTCAACATGTAATCCAACAATCATTTGCAAATTGTAATTAAAAACTGTAACCTAACTCGGCAATCGCATGTAAAAAGTGGGACGAAACTTGTTTACGTACACCAATAAAAAGTCGCGAATGAAGAGCGCGATTGTGAAGTAGTTTAGTTATAAAACCGTTTTTGTGGGTGATTTCAACTCTTTTATGGTTTATTTTTTTGTTTGTAATTCAAGCTTGTCATTAAGAATGTATGCGAAAGAGCAAGAGATCGTTGTCCTTTTTATAAATGCATACTGCGACATAAATGTAAGCACATTTTTATGCGCTGATATATTAATGCGCAATTTTTCACTTTTATTCTCATGTAAACAATTTTTTTCGCATTCGCTCCAATTCTCGTTCGGTGTGACTGTGATTGACTTGTTTTGCAATGCATTCAAATTATCACAGCGCGAAGCTGAATAAAATAGACAACTCATTTTTCATTTGCGAATTATTTGCATTACTCATCTTCTGTGTTTGTGAAAACGCCTGATTTTTCGCTCGCTGCAGCTCATTCTTACTTTTGTTTGGTCAGAACACAATAACAGTAGCCATAAGTAGAATATAATTCCTTGTGTGCGAGAGACAGAAACAGAAACATTTGGAATTTATCTATTTCGCCACGGCATCGTGGGACAAAAAAACAATATGACGGGTTTTATCGTGTTTGGCTTTTAAATATCTGACAAAATGGGCGCAACCTTTTTTCTCATTACAAGATCATTTTTTCTCCATTTTTCTCGTTCACCAAAGTCTCTTGTTTTCATTTTTGTATGCGCTGTATCTCCTTTGGCGGCCACTTCAGCGTGAAATACACATACACACACACGTTTAAATTGTTATTTGCCAGTAAATTATTTTTCACGCCAGAGGCTACAGAAAACAAACTATATTTAAATACCATTTGTCTTTTTTATCTTGTTTTTGATAAAATCTGTTCATACGATTTGGTATTCAGTCAACAAATTGGCCAATGTTCATTATCTTGCTTGAGCTGTTTGGCCAGAGCGTTGTGTTCTGCCAAATCGACGAGCAAATACGGCCGTTTTCGACTCGCGCTCACATCCACATTTCATTTCAATGAAGAAATAGAATTTGTGCAACCCAAATAGAATTTTCTACTCAATTTATGTAAATCCATTTCCTTGCTATGACAAAAAAATGTCAACAAAATTAAATAAATAAAATGAGTCGTTTGTTCGCTCGGCCATGCTTTTATCTCATGCATTGAGTGCGGTTTTGATCGGGATAGGCGATAAATTTAAACTGAATTTCGGTATATTTTTGTTTCCGTGGCCGCCAACAAAATGTCATCCGAGAAATCAGAAATCGTTTTATTTTTTCGTTGTCGTGCCTCTTAATTTGCAATGAAAATTTTGCCATTTGAGAATCGATCGCATTTTATTGTGTATCGAAAACGATTGTTCGTTCATTTTGCTATCACACACCGAATGCTTTGATTTTGTAAGCTTAAAGCATTGGCTAGCACACACAAAATAGGCAGTAAATGCGCAGCATTTTTCCTTGAGAAAGTGTATTCTTGCTAACGCGCTTAAAGTCAATTGGTCCAACTTGATGTTGTGTGAGAGTACGGAACATGACACAAACTGTGCATAAACATGGAAAACGCAGCGTCCGCGCGACATCCAATTACGAACAACAGCAGCATTCAAAATTCTCTCATGTGTGCATTTTGTACTTTTATAGTCGGTCAGCGAGCAACGACTGGAAAGACAATTGATTTAAACGCTTTACAGCTACTGTTTGTTTTTATTACCAAGTCGCCGTGCGCGCTCGATGCGTGCCGCTAATAAAATATGTGCATCGCATCAATGCGCCTTTTGCTTAAGCATTATGTGATGTAAAAAATCTAAATCGGCTGATGTGTTCTGTGACAAAGTCGAGTCGAAGCCCTGGAAAAAAATATGCATTTCACGCACACTCATTCGTTTGCCACCAGTAGCCGCCGCACGCTTGACAAAGCTACTTCTCTTTAATGTATTTACTTTAAGAGATCGAGTTACCTTCAAACGAACGTAAAAACCAACGAAATACAATTTCAACTTTTTTATGCTTGCAACTTGTGTTTTCATATCGTCATCGCGACTTTGCTTGCGCGTCGATCGAAGACTCTTTCATGCTGTTTAGAATCTACGATAATATGACGCATGATGCCGCCGCGCACACACATTTTAAGCAATTGCTGTCAGATCGCTCGAAAATGTATCGCATTAGTTTTATAGAACTGACCTTATTCGGAGTCATATACATGATTTTAAGCAATTTTCAACTACGCTTTTGGGAATTAGTTTCGCTGCATCGAGCGAACGAGCGATAAAAACGAAAAAGAATGAATGAATATTCGTCTCCATGTTGTGTGTGCACATGTAAAAGCACACATTTTCGTCAGCTGCGTCATCGTAATGGAAATGCATTTATTTTTACGATAAATCACGTGTAGATTTGTTACTAAAATGCTGCGCTGAATAGAAAGAATGAGAGAGTGATATCGAAATGTCACACGATTCAAGTACATTTCCAATTGAAACTCTCCGCGCTCGCATAATTTATTGTCCAGCTCTCATTCGGAATCCTTTTTGTTTATTGCCTTGCGGTTCACATTCTCGCAAAACAATTCCAAACACCGAAACGAATGACTCTATTTTTCAACAACTCCAGAATCACTCAGTCGTTGTTGCATTTGACATTGATTTTAATATCATCGTTTGAAAATGCCATTCATTCAAATGAAGTGTTTGATTTTAGCGTTTATTATACCGTTAATTTCCTCGTTCTGCCCGGCATTTCTATAGCCGAATTTCAGACAATTTTTCAATTGAAATCCAATCGGCAAAAAACACAAAAATAAAGCTTATGTTTGCGTGTTTTTATCCGATTTTGGTGGCGAAGCGAACAAAAAAACAACAACAACAGACATAACAAAAGAAATATCAAACAATGTATTCATTCACAAGTTCGTGAGATGAACACAATAACAGACGAATAAATACTAGTAATTTATATTTACACAAGATGTGTGCAATAAATCTCTATCATATCTCAGCTCAAATTGAGAAATTAAAGAGAACCGTTCATTCAATGATTCCATGTTTTAGTATCGATTTTTTAGTTGATTTTTCTTCTTATAAATTTATAGTCAGAACGAGAAAACAAACAAAAAACAATGTGTTTTTGATTTTTGATTTTTTCTTGTTGAATGCCAATGGCCTTTGTTTTTGAATCGTGATCTGTCATTGCAATGATGCCGTTGCATTCGACATGATTGATTTTATGGGAAAAGTCATTCGAATTAGCTTGCTGTTTTCTCATTTTACGAATTGCAATTTGCTGCTTTGAAGTTTTTTTTTTATTATTATCGTTTGCAAAGAGTCTCTCGTATGCAATTTTCTTGCTCTGCCAGACAGAAATTTGCATGACGCAATTGCTTTTTTCCCCTCGAATCGATCAATATATATCGTCGGTTGTTATTTTTGGTGAGTTTTCTCCAAAATAGTGGATGAGTCGTGAAACCAAAGGAATTGCTTGTTTTGCAGCCAGTCTTCGAAATTGGAGTGACTGTTTTTACGATAAGTGCTTTGTTTGCAATGCATTGCTGCGCGCCGCTTGTTCGCTCAGCACCCGACGTCAACAAAATTCAAATTTTATTTTTATGGCATGCAATTGCAACTTGTGCTTTTAATTTTTAATTTATATAATTTTTTCTTTCAATATTTTCATATGGCATGCATTGTGCATTTTCTCGAACCCTTACCGCTTTGCTATGCTCCCGAAAATTGCAACCAAAAAAACAAACAAACAAACAAAATTAAATGAAAACCATTCTATTACTGCGCCACATCACAAAATTTCAACAAACAACACCCATGTAATAAATCACCATAAAAATAATACCCCCGTGTAAAATGATACGACAAACTTCGATTTTGTTCCGAATATTGCGACAACACTTCACTCAAACACATACATTTAAAACCAAAATAAAAAAAATACACACAAATCCAAATCCAACAACCACAACAACGAAACAACACACATTGAAATTCTAGGTCACGACGAAATAGTACACAAGATATTGAAGTTTTATCTCGTAGCTCTGACAACCTTGCACCACGTCCGTTCAGGTAATATCATTTATATTTGAACATTATTTTTTCCCTCTCTGTCTTGCACTCTTTCTCTCTCTCTGTGTGTATATGTTATGTCATTTTTATTTTCGTAAGTTGTTCGTGGTGTATTGGGCTCGAGTCCACAACACTCACTCACTGTTGTTTATTTTCCTAATTAAACTTGTCTATCGTAGAAAATTGCATTGAATTTCGGTATTTTTTGTAGAATAGAATTTATATTGTTTTATGCCATTTTGTTTTGTATTCTTTCTTTTGAAACAATTTTATTGTAGATTTTGCACAAGAACCAATTTGTTGCATCTGTTGTTGTAGTGAGTGTATAATCCTCCAAACAGAATCGTCTGGAATGGAGACTGCTTGCTGTTGATTTCAGTATTGCACAGATGCTTCGCACTGTTCATAATGCACTTTCAGTTTGTTTGTTCGTAGTCTCATGTGACTAATATCCAACATCGTGCCACAAAACGTCTCGGCTCACCACAAAAAGGGTATTGTATTCGTTGAACAGAAACGCCAGCATCAGTGATAGAAAAACAAACTGCATGTTCTTGGCTCAAGGTTTGCATCTTCAACATTTTGACGACGACATCGCCATGTCTAGACTAGTCTCTCCACAGTCAAATGGCCAGCAATAAAACGAATATACACCAAATTTTATTTGGGCATTTTCTACTATGTTGACTCTTTGCTGGATGCAGGAAAATTTATTCAGTGCGTCATTAAATAAACTATTCGACTGCATTATTGTATTGTTGCGTGTCGAAATGCGCACCAAATCGTCCGAGTACAAGACACGGAATTTCAACAACATTACGGTTATTATGCTTAAGCACTGACACTCTTAAAGGTCAATACCTATTTGCATATAAATGATTCACTGAAGACGACAAATCAACACACAAAAAATAGAAAGAACAATTCAAACGATGATTTGCAGGTCTGGACCATTCGATTCCATTTTAGCATCGTAATGTTTGTAAATTGACATTCAAAATTGTTTTTTGGCGAACCTGTTATTCCGACGGTATTTTGAGAGATCGAGTGTGACCAAGTTCCGCAAACAATTCCGTCCGGCCAAATGATGATCATTGCGGTTTTGCCGCGCATCGAATGCATTGATGCCTACGTGACTTTTCAATCGCGCCTTCTGTCATTGACCTTCCAAATTGAAATCAATTTTTCCCACTATTTCATTTGCTGTAATACGAAACGGGGCGCATCGTCAATTTGTAAACCAAGAATATGTGGTTCGAAATTTGTCGGAATTCGCGTATTTTCTTCCAATGCAAAAAAAACACGCATTTTTCTCTATAATTCATTGAACACGGGCACGTTTTTATATTGGACTTTTGCATGTGCTCCACTTGATTGATTTGTTTACTCGAATGAGGGAAGATAGCTATGTTTAAAAATGAGTTTTTTCTCTCTCGCTCTATCTGAACATTAGCCACGAACATCCACTGTTGTGGAAAACGTTATGTCCAAATGTGCTGACTACGGGTCATATGATTCAGTTTAAAGGAATATGCACAAAAAAGCAAATAGTGAACATAAATATTTATAAAAATTTGCATACCCAGTCTTAATCAAAGTGTCACTTTTTCTGCTGCTCCGACGATTTGCGTATTTGCTTAGCCATCGCAATTTATTTTTCAATTCTCTAAAAATATTCGAAACTATGGTTGAAAAAAAAGACGCAAAAATTGCAATTCAATTTTTGATAATAATGCATACTATCGAAATTAGTTAATGTATTTAAATCGCTTGACATAACGTCAATTTTCCCCTTGAATTGTTGATGTTTTATTGGGGTTTTTTCTGCTTGACGATATATTCAACGCTTAGTACTTCTGGTATTCATAAAAATCCACATTTATTCTAGAATTTGAGATAGATTAGAGATGCTGTCATAAAAAAAGCACACATATCGCCGCCGAGAATATGTTTGATGTGATTCTAGCTTTTTTTTATAGCCCATTCAGTTTATGCGAATCCTAATCGCCTTGAGAATGAATTCGATTGAAATAAAATCCATCTGAAAAAACAAGCGAGAGAAAAAATCGTCAACAAAAGTTTCAGGTTTCGTAGGTGCAGTTGTGTAAATATAAAGTTCATGCTTTTAGTTTTGTAACAAAATATGTTTACGATTTTCTGCATATTGTCCTGTTTTTGTCGAATTCCTTAGATTACTTTGACATATTCTCGATACCAGCTATAACACCGAAAAGAAATGCGACACATTCAAGGGTCAAAATGGTTTTTCATTGTGATATTCTGTATTCAACATCGTATTCAGTGGAATGCAATCGCTTGTTTTGTTTTTGTCCATGCGCCCTTTGATCATTCTTATTATTCATGATGTCCGTTGATATAAAATGATATTTGGAATGCTTTTGAGCTTGTGATTGTGTGTGTATGTCATGAATGCCATATCATATATTGTAGAGAAGACTTTCTAGAATAGAATAGATATCGAAATATATAAATATATAGAGCGAATATTAATGTCATATATATGTTGAGCGAATCGAAATATCAAAACAAAAGTCGACAAAAGAATCTAAAATATTCTCCAGTCGAAAAGAATTTTTGATGGTACCATAAAAAACAGCTGAAACACATTTGAAAACAGGTTTTTTCTTTCTTTTTTGTTCGTATTGTTGGAATGTTGTGTATTATGTAAAGAAGTTGATGTGATGTGATTAAATGCTTATGCTTAGTCGGCTATAGATGTATGAATGGAGGAGACCTTGAAATGGATACGCGTGTGCTTTGATTTGTTTTCGATGTGCACAACATAAAATGGAGTACGAGTGAAATCATACACTTACACTTTATCACACACATACACTTGTACAGCAACCAATTCTCTCTCTATGTAGTAATACAATCAACAACGTCACAGCAACATTATAAAACGTGCATTATCCGCACTACTCTGCCTCAACATGAAAATGGTGCCGAGCAAAAGCCATGAAAAAACGGTGATCGAAATAAAGCTGAAATAAATCACAAAATGGTACACTTGTTATTCGGCACACACCGAACGTATCATCATGCGATTGTTTCGGTGTATTGATATTTTGCATGCTTTTTTTCGATCCAATTAATAATTATTAGTTTCTAAGGGTCGCACATAATAAAATTAATCAATGATTCTATGTATATAAAAACTAACTGTAACACTTAATATTCATTTATTACGGAAAGAGAGCGTTTAATTTAACATTTCCTTCGTGGGAGTCGGTGGAAAAGGGATCAATCAGAAGTTTTTCCATTTGCCATTAATTTCACTTACAACTTAATTGTTTGTTGTACGTTTTCAGGAGTAAGTCACGAAGTGTTGATCATGGGCTAGCGGCACCGTTTGCAAATTTGGAATCATTGCGGTCAACAGTTGAAGGGCGCTTTGATAGCGTTGAACGTCTATCAAAAGGTATGTGCTATTTGAATTTATTACCTGATTTGTTCTACACACTTTACATATCGATCTACATAAATATATGGAAATCGCCGCACAGTTACTAAACACAGCAGCAACGAATGTAGAGTGGGAGTGGCGACGTATTCCAATAAATGTCTGGTTTGAAAAGCATTTGCTTATGAATTCTGGATTGTATCGTCTAATTTCCAATTCAAATCAAATACATCGCCGATCTTTTATCCCATTTAACCAGTATAAAATACGTTTTTTAAATGCATTTAATAGAACTGCGTTCAATTTTTTGTCCTCACGACGTGAAAAAAAATTCTCTCTATGTGGTTTTGGAAATTGGCTATTTATATTTAATGAGATGTGAACGACCCGGTGTCAATTTGAATTGTATATATTCAATGAGTTGCTCAGAAAAAAGCAGGCGAATTATAGTTGCCTATGTTAATGTCTTTTCGATTTTTTTGTTTGGCTGGTCGAACAAAAATTGGGCCGAAGAAATGCTTCTTGATACGTGCACATGGAAAATGTGGTTTGATTTCAGCGCATTTTCAATTCGTGCAAAATTTCCACTAAACTACGAATCTTATAATTTACTCGAAAAAACAGCGTTCAAAGTCAATGCGAATAATCTAGTGCAAAAAACAACGTTGTTCGGCATTCAAATAGACTTTTACTCAAGTTCTGTCGTGTTAATTAAAAAAAAAGTGATTTGGCGCATCCGTTTTGAAATTTTAATTAATATTGACATGCATAACATTGCCGCCAAAATCCATTATTGTTTCATTTCCATCTATTGACGTGGATACATGCACATGAATTTCAAAAATAACAACAACAACAAACAACCAAACCCTACAAGAAAATTGCTCTCATTTCAATTGCATCAATTTAAATATTTATACGAAAACGTGATACAATACACACGGCGCGGTAGTCGAAGCCGTTGCTACACATTTTCAATGCTATAATGATAATTGAAAACACGAAGATAACATTGCCTTTGTTTCATTAATTAAAATTATTTTGTATTTGCATGCACGTTGTATAAAGTGATTAATCTTTTAAAATACAAACCATTTTTTGCTCAGTTGTTTGATTTTCTTTCGTCGCGTTCCATAAATTGTCTCTAAATGCATCACGTACGGTTTGCATCATTCAGCCAAGCTTGATACGCGCCATACATGACATCCATGTTATTTATACGTGGGATTTATTATTAAATTTATATTAAATTACTGCAAAATGTTGATTTACCCAATAAAATGTAGATTAAATGCGAACGAATATATGTTTATATTTGAATATATGGTTGATTACCGTAGAACAATGCACATGGACTTAATTGCAGTGCAAGTGGCGTTAGCACGAGAGCCCGTTTTATCTTTGTGTTGCGTTGTTATTGCAGTTAATCGATTTTCAGTCGAAAGCCCTGCCTCGTTTTTTTTTCTCTCTCTCTCTCTCTCTCTCTCTCGAGTTGACGTGTGTTTTGTCAGCTTTATCGTTATATTTTCCCTCACATAATGTGAGCTATGCTTTAATCGCATTATCTCTAAAGTCACTTTCAACGTTGGTTTTTTTCCGCGACGCTTATGCATGCATGAGCTTTCATTCGAAATTGTGAATGAAAATGATACAATGCGATCGATTTCTTTCTCGTATCGCTGTCATTTTGTCCTGTTAACAACTGACGCTTTACCCATGCTTCGGTTAACCGCCGAACCAGCAACAACATTTAAGCGCACTTGTAACGCACAAAAGCCACTTAATTCAAACTATACGAACACAAATGCGCAAGCACTCAATGTGCGTGTATTAAAGAAATTGAATGCAAATTCAATAAATAACAACACCAACGTGTTGTTCGAGTATCCCGTATTTATTAAACGTTTTCATGTAACCATTATTCAAATATTGCGACAACCTAATGACAAATGTGTTGAGCACAAAATCTCATTAAAATGAAAAGGAAACATTCAAGTTCAGTGTTACCAATAACTCACATTTCGTTCGACGAACAGCATAAAAATACGCAGCGATTACATGTGAATCAATCCAGAAATATGGCCTATAAATTGCGTTTTACACAATATTTATTGGAAATGAATTAAATGTTTTGTCATTTGTTCCCGCAGATAAATTAAAAGGATCCTTACCATCGATCCCGACCACAACATACACGGTAAGAGTTGTACAAATCGTTAAATGAATTGAACACCAATAAAATTGATCGGTGCATTTTATGAATTGATTAAACGCGTGTTTTCCACTTTTCATTAATCAGGTTGGGAATCGTGATACATTGACATCGGTCGCTGCACGATTCGATACAACGCCCGGTGAATTGACGAGCCTTAATAAATTGAATAGTTCGTTCATTTATCCGGGTCAAACACTATTGGTTCCTGACAAAACGGCATCGAGCGGTGAAAATATCAGCGGCGGCGAGGAATGCAGCGATATGACTGCACACAGCAGCCCCACAGAAAAAACTCGCAAACTATCGACGGAAGAAGTTCAACAAGAGGAAAAGGAACGAGGTATGTTCCATTTGCGGCCACATTAAATAAATAATATTTTCACCCCGAAACAGCCAAAGTTACAAAATTCAATTTGAATGTTCCATCCACGTGACACATTGCTTTTGCGATAATCATTTGTGAATGTGTGCATCAAACATTAACAGGCAATTGATGGATGTGAATCACGTGTCATTTGTACAACAAAAACATTATTTGCGGCAAATGTCGTTTAGCTACGGTGGAATTGATTTTTTTTTCTGGCTCCATGTTTTATCGGTCAACCAAATTCAAATAATTCGATAGACGCGCGTGTTAAAAACGAGTTACTGGGCGCCTCCATTCATGAGAGAAACCGAAATGGCTTAAATACGTATTTACATGAATCGGAGCCGCGGCACATACTCAACCACACACCAATCGAGATGTCAGATACTTAAGAAAATACGTCGCAAATGTCAAACATTGGTTGTTGGCTCAGTATGCGTGCAAAAATGCCTTTTTTATTTGATGTTGAAGCAGAAAACCGAACGTAAATGCAAAACCGAATTCAATAAACTGCTATCGGTAGCCGTGCTCATTAAATGTCCAGCCATATTGCACAAATATTCAATGGATCGAATTTTATTTCAATAACACTAATTGAATGTGTTTTCGTTTGAAAAAAATTGTTGTTAAATGCATTGATTATAAATAAATCAAGAGAATGTTGTGTGTGAATGGGAAAAAGTAAACAAAACATCAGTGAATTTCGCAGAAAAACAGGTGAAATCTATATGAATTCCAGTTGATCGTGAATGTCGTGTGTGTATGCACAGTGTTTATTGTGCGCTCTGTAATTGATTGTCGCTTTAAATAAATTTCATTGTTTTTTTGCCACGAGCATTGTGCCTATACATAAATTCCAATTTGCACGTTGCAAATAAAGTTAAAAGAGTTGCAGATTTATCTCTCGTTTCATGTGAACATGATGTCTACGCTGTGTGCCAAGTAGACGCATGATCCCAAAACGAGTTTCACTTTCGCAATGCAAAGTGTATGTTTGCAAGCTAACGAAACAAAAAGAACATTAAAAAAATTACGCGCTTAGAAATAAGAGAGAAAAATCAACATTTTGACGTAGCTAATTATAAATGGTGTACTAACGCAAATGTATACGGCGATCTTTTTGAAAAATTCGGGTAATTCACAATTTCTTCCTCTGTTAATTCTTTCTCCGCAAATTTATTCTTTAGTTTTAAGTTTCTTTTTCTAAACATTGTCTGCAAGAAATTTCTTGGAATTCATTTGTGCGCTACTGAAAACCCTTGAGATCAAATTAAATTAAATAAATGGTGTAATTTAGAGGCAATTTATTGGACTCGAGAAATACAAAACGGTTTGTCAGTGAGTGGAGTGTAGAAGCAACGGCAGTCCAGTTCCTATTTGCCGTCGATTGTTCAACAAATATTTGTTGTGTGTCAAAGAAATATTCATACTACTTTATTCTGTGTTGTGTTTTTTTCACCGTCGTCGTATATTTAATCGAATACATATGAGACATATTCGGTTGATGTGAATGTTTTTTTTTCGAGTTCGACACATACGCAAGAGTGCGACTGTGTGTGGGGTCGACGCGAGGCGGGGTCATTTATACCATTTTGCAATGTAAAATGCTTTATTATGAGCCGCGTACTATCAAAAGGCATTATAATAAATTATTTAGCGTATGTTTTAATAGTATTAGTTGTTTAAGTCTGTTCAAACGCCTATCAATTTTACAATAATTCAGTGTGACTCGTTGCCTCTCGGGTTGAGTTTGTATAACAATTCGTTCGTAGTTATTCTATGAATCATCCTGATTTTCAATTTGAAGATAGTGCTACGAATGTGCTTTCCAATTACAATTTCAGTGGAGTGTAACAAAGATCAATCCACAGATATTTGTGAAAAAAACTAATAGAATTTGAAAATAAAAGTAAAAAAAAAATCAAGACTCATTTCGTGAAAACGTCGAAATCCCGTTCAAGTTCAAATTCTAAAGTAGATGATAAGATTTCAAACTTTTTGTGATCATCAACGCGGTGAACTCATTTTCGAGGTTTCAAGGATTTCGCTGAGCCACTTAATAATTCACACTGAATATATTTTTGTATTGGGCATGCAAATGGCGTTTGCTTTCGATCCATTCGATTAGGGATCCCCTACGAACATGCATTCCAGCTGAATGTTGACAAACGATATGCGCCGCACATGAGGTGCTACGGAATTGTACACAGCGCCAGTGATTTATTGATCACAATTTTGACCAATTGCAATTACGTTTCATCAATTTATTCGGACGGTCTTTGTGTTTCGCATTCAATACATTTTATTACGCTAAAAGTAAGCACGATTCTCCGGAATCGTGTGTACAATTGAGCATTCAGTATAAAATTTAAATGTGTCCAAAATCCAGCGATCTGTAATTTGATGACACCATTATATCGCGTCGCGATTTAAATTCAAATAAGATGTAAAGATTTCAACATCTCTTTCGAACAACGTGTGGATCTCAAAAAAAGTTCAGGATAAAATTAAATACAAATGTAGTATCGAAATCAACAGTGCAAAACGGTGATATACTCATAATTTGTGGGCACCAAATTTTGACACGTCGCGTTTTTATTCCTATTCGTTTAATGGTGAGGCTGCGTGATCCCGAATGATTCAAACAAGATCATTTGCAGGCAAACGTTTTTTTTTCTCGATACAATTATAAACAAAAGACAACGTACACTTTTAACGGCGATAAGAATGTGTTTTTTCACAAGCAACGAAGCAGCTTACTGATTACAATACATTTTAATTAATCTCCTGCAGTTCAAACAAACTATTTGTTGCTGAGAAATGCGTAGTTTGCTCGAGTTGAGAGCGAAATTAAATTATATTCACCAATCGTTCATTGCTTCAGTTCAAATATTCGAAATTTGACTAACCGTATAAATGAATGAGTGCCTAAATAATCATAAAAATTGTTGGAACATTTGTGTTCCATTCTCATTCAGACATATTCCAAACTCAAAATCGTGTACTTGACTAGAATTTTCGAGAAATAATGCTGAATTTTTTATCAGGTGAATTAAACACTTCAAAGCACAATAAATAAAAGCGTATTCAACTTAAATGTATATTCATTGATATGGAAGCATTTTTTCTAATTAGAAATTTGTGTAACACGTCAAATAAGAAAACACATAAGGTTCACCTTCACACGTTACCACCTACATGATTTCGCTGAATTTATTGCTTGCGTTCACACACAAAATATCAACTCTCGAAAATAGATGAAATTCTATTTAAAATGTGTATTCAGATGCATCTGATGGACATGCCATTTAATTCATTTGATTTTCGTTTATAAATTGGTGCATTTAGATATTTCAGATGAGATGTCTCATTTGCCTAAACGTTTTTTTAAATGCACAGATTTTTAACGAAAACAAATGAATTAAATGGCATGTCCATCTGAATATCTAGTTATAAGCTTCATTATAAAGCGAGTCATTGGGTCTCTTCCTCTGTGTATGTGTCTCATTGTGATGTCATTCGAGTTTTTTGTATTCGTGCATTTTACACTTCGATAAAACTAATACGCTGAAATTCACTTGTGATAAATTAAAGCTCTTTTTTCTGTGGTTGACATAAATAAAAGCTGTTTGCAATTACAATAGTTTTGACTATTGCTGATACTTATTGCTTTTACAGAAAAAAATCCAATTCTAAAAAAAGAATACACGTGCAAATCCATACGAATTGCGCAGAATGTGATTTATTTAATAAATTCAATTTGCTATAGCTAACGTTCTTGCCGTAATTTTATTTTTCTCATATTAACATCTTTTAATATGTTGTGTAACTTTGGTCGTAGATTTACGGCTTGAATCCAATGATTAATCTCTCAATTTTGTTGATGATTTGCAGAGCTTTTGGATGGACTTCGTCCTGGTTCCCCAAAACCTGGTCACATTAAACGCGTCGAATCGCCAGCAATTAAAAATCAAAATGAAGATGACCCGGTCGTCACACAGCGTTTCCTCAAAATCAACGTTCGTCACATAACCGATGGCCAGGGCGTTGTGGGCGGTGTTTTACTTGTCACACCGAATGCGGTTATGTTCGACCCGAATGTTTCAGATCCATTGGTTATTGAACATGGTCCTGAAAGTTATGGTGTCATCGCTCCAATGGAATTGGTTGTAAATGCTGCCATTTTTCATGATATCGCGCATATGCGCGTTGCTGGTGGTGAATCGAAGTAAGCAAAATTTCAAAATCAATGTTGATTTTTTCGTTAAATTCAAGCAAAAAACGTTGAAAAATTGATGATATCATTGAGCAAAACTTCTTATTAACAATATCGAATGTCTCTCATTTCTGTAGTTCAACTGAAAAAGTGGAGATTTACTATCCAAAACCGACGTTCATAAGCAGTGATGCATCTCACTCGCCCGGCAAGGATTCTTTACTAGTTAAAGTAAGTGCGACTTTTTGGAAAATTTCGCTTTCACATTTTTCCTTATTTTTGCTCTGGTAATTTTTGCAGGATGAAACGTTTCCTGAACTGGGTGTTGGGTCAGTAGAGGGTTGTGATGATCAAGAAAGTGTATGTTCGAACAATGAACGCGAGGGTGACGCTTTTCCCAAGGCATTTGACCGTGAATTAGTGACACCGACCAATTTGCAGAAATCGCAGGCCGAATCAATTGATAGTAAAGCAAATGATAACGAAACCAAAGAATCGAATACAACAGTCAATTCAGATACGAAGATCAATGAAGATAATAAATTAGTGACGGAATTCCAGGAAATGCGAACACTTGAGGAGCGTCGTCGGAGCATGCTCGATCATCATTGGGCCGTTCCCAGCAAGGAAAGGTATGTTATTTTCCATTGATTTCAGCCCGTATCAGACGATCGTATTAGTTAAATTGGTGATTTGAATTTTTTTTCTTTAAGTAAATCCATGGAAGACGATAGCATCGTTGAAGTGGCCGAACCATTACCATTACCATTAATTCCACCAAATATACCGGAAAATGCGGATGTTATTGCGAAAGCAGCTGCCAGTATTGCATCGATCAGTATTGAAAAGAGTGAACAACAGGATCCTCAGTTGATGAAACAGAGCTGTCATGATTCCGGTATCGATATTCGCGATCCGAATCTTCCCGTAGTTTTGCAAACGAAAAAGAATTACAGCGATGCTGATATTGTTCTCTCATCAGATTGGGTCCCACCTATCACGATTGCACCAACCGATTTCATCGATTCGCAGTCACAATCGCATGAACCGAGACTTAACGCTGGAGTTTCATCATTGGCCGAACCAATTGTCGTTGGCCGTAAGAAAGCTTCGAGCGTTAGTTTCAGTGTTGACGATAACAGTGACGGACAGCTAATTAGCACAAGCAGTGATAAGACGAGTGATAACAATAAAAAGAATAAGATGTTGAAGCGTCTTTCATATCCATTGACCGGTCTCATCGAGGGACTGACGGGCGATGACAAACCGGGCAAAAGCGATAGCGCCGAATCGGCACCAAACACTGGCGACTCGAACCAAAGTGTTTTCTCGAAAGTATTCTCAAGGTGAGCACTCATTGAATACAGACACACCCGCAATCAAAACCGAATCAATTCTATATCTTGCAAATTCTGTTAATATTAAGGTCCTTAGCTTCTTAGCTGCAAATTGCTTTAAATCGTTTTTTTCTCTTTAGCGCAAACAAAAAAGAAGCAAATCTAAATAATCCCTTCTGTTAATTTTTCATCCTGTTTTTTTTTTCACGAAATTTGCAAATCGATTCTGGATTGAATGAAATGACATTCGCTGAATGAAACAATATCTACATTTCTCACACACTTCAAACACCCTATCGCTCTTTTTGAAATAATTTGCACAAACCTCTTTTATTGGCTTTTTTGTTTTCTCGCTTATGATTTGCTTCTATCAAACAAACACCCAATCACCAACCCCTTCCAAAAAACTATACACACCCAATTGAACACACTCACTCAAAACACACACGACGCCTATGCCTATTTTTCAATTTTATCTTGATTTCACAATTTGGTTGACTCTTCAAAATTCCGTTGAATTTTTTAATTTTGTTAATTGCGACAAAAATACAACAACAACAAAATATTCTGAAACATAAATGTCCGGTTGAACTTGTAAAGCTCACCAATAACACTAGTATCTGAGTTCGGCGGCAATCTGTTCTTGTCGAAAACACCATCTGAAGAATCTGGCGGATCGCCAGTGCCTCCTCTAACGCCAAATACTCATGATGGTGGTTCAAATAATGCTTCAGCTCAAGCAGCGTCTGGGTAAGAACTTGTAAATCAAACAGAAAGAAGCACACAGAATAAATATCCAATTAAAGTGTATCACCATTGCAATGAATATCGTCTCGATATACTGTTTTTTTCCTCTATCTCTTTTTCTGTCTCTCTTTGTTACATTGTTTTCCTTTTTGAGAATGTCCAAGAACTTGTTTTGTGTTTGCAAAAGTGGTAAAACGGCTCTCTTTGTTGCTCAAGAGCGCCCACTCACTAGACATTTGACATCATTTTCTGTTCTCTTCATCCATCCATTTCTTTTTTTCTCGAACGATGCACATTCTTTAAGTATATCCTACTTAGTATCTGAAAATGTATTGCTAATATTTTACTGTTGCTTTCAATTCGAAATACATGTAGCTTTACCACCACCACGGTAGATTTTTCACTACTGTTTCTTCACTTGTAGAAAATGTCACATCACCAGTTTTTTATTTTTACATTTTGCAAATAATTCTGCAAACCTTTCAAGTCTCAATTGAAATTATGCAATGTGCATCTTTGGTAAAAAAGGTTTCAGAATTCATTTCC
Source organism: Obolodiplosis robiniae (assembly GCA_028476595.1). Taxonomy (NCBI): domain Eukaryota; kingdom Metazoa; phylum Arthropoda; class Insecta; order Diptera; family Cecidomyiidae; genus Obolodiplosis; species Obolodiplosis robiniae. The sequence goes on along the minus strand of CM052015.1, from coordinate 3,815,494 downwards.
GTTTGGTTTAGAGTTGCATTTGTCTCAATATTTGTATTTTGCTTTCAATGAAATGATCTTTCGACTAATTTCAATTGTTCTCCAATTTAGGCGATCATCCATTGGAACATTCATTCGACCAACATCGGAAGGATCGCAAACAAAACCGGTCAAAGCACCACCACCAAAACTTGATTACCGTTCAATGGTGTCGATCGATGACATGCCCGAACTATTTGTCAGCTTTGATAGTAAGTATCAATACAATTCTTTTCATTTTCAGTATTTTCTTTCTGACTAAACTAATAATATTTGCTAATTTTCGATCGTCGAATAGCGCAAGTATTTCATAATAAGCGGCTCAATACTATGCACATTCGAAGCGATCAATTTGATGATTGAAAATCCAGAGCTTACAATTTTGGCTCTGAATTGAAAAGCCAAATGATTAAGATAAGGACATGCCTGAAGTCTTTTGAACCATCAAATTGAACTCTTCAATCCGTCGATTAATTCAAATTGAGTTTTAGATTTTTCTTAGAAAATCGCCCAAAATTTCTGGTCCATACTAACGACTTAATCATTTCTACGTAATATTTAGTTCGAGCTCCATTTTGTAATCAGCTCGAAAAGCTTGGTAGGTCACAGTGTCTCAAGTTTTTCTGATGTGTTTGCAATTTTTTTTTCTTGACATTTGTTCATCATTTCTTTTTCGGCTTTTCCTGTAATCTCGGTTGCCAGTTGCACTATTCTTCCAATTTTGAAAAAACTGCGTCAACGTTTTTATCCCCAAATTGCATTCTTTTATTTTTTTTGTTCTTTTCATGTGAATGAGGCTCAACGTGTCATTTTTGGCTCTTCTTCACTTGCTTCAATCTCGATTATTTTCCGCTTTCATAATTTAGCACATTTTTCTGTTGCCTTTTTTTTTTTTGCTTTGCACAGACACTTCATCATTGTTCTTTTTCGGCACTTTTTCACTTGAAGGAATATTTATGAATATCCTCCGCCCAATTTTGACATGCCAACTGTTTCCTAAATCTCTTCTTTCTGGAGTTTTGTGGTGATGGATTGCTGTGGAAAAAACCTAAAAAATATTTTCTATTTTTGGTGGTGATTGAACTCGATCAATTTTATCTCAAACTAAACAATTTTTTTTCCTTTCCATTTGAAATTGTTACAATTGTAGAATTGATTCCGAGGCCGGCTCGTGCATGTGCAGATCCACCATTATATTTGCGGCTACGAATGGGCAAACCAATCGGTAAATCGATGCCATTGCCAAGCAATGTTGTGATGTCGTACGGTAAAAATAAATTGCGACCAGAATTTTGGTTTAGCATACCGAAAAATCGCATCGACGAACTGTATCGATTCTTAAATACATGGGTGCCACATTTGTATGGTGAATTGGACGAAGAGGAAGTGGTGAAACGTGGCTATGAGCTGATTCAAAACGATACCGATTGGGTGAAAAGTGGACAAAACAAGGTTCGTAGCAGTTCAAACTCAATCAAATCGCATCAAATTAGTTGCGGATTCAGAGCAAAATAAAAATAACAAAACAAACAACATATCACATAATTCATTAAGAAAAATGATTGAAGTTCAAGTAGAATAATAAATGTTGAAATTTGATACCAACAGGACGGCCAATCGGCAAGCGACGGTGAAGATATCTCAGAGTTGACCAGAGAATCATGGGAGGTAAGACATGTGTTTATTTTATTTTTATGCACACATATAATCAGTGATAATGAAAATCGGCTACTTCGAGTCGACACAGGGAAAATTACAAACAATACACACAATAGACAAAATCTCACAACCATTTTCGATAGAAATTATACATAAACACATTAATTAAACAGATATCGCAAGTAAATAGTTTAATGACACAGTCAGTTTGCGCTGGAACTTACAAATATTCCAACACATAAATTTAAACACACAAACACATGAACACAATCAGACAGAAGGAAATACATAAACTGTAAGGGCCACGGCGAACGTCAACAAAAACACACAAATTATATCAATTTATGATTTTTTTTTTTTTGCACCAACAAATTAACACACAATAAAAGGTCCGATTCAGAAAATCTAAGCAAAAGACGGGGCGTTAAATCTATCCAAAATTCTTGAAGCAATAAAAAAAGAAGGAGTTCTCATTTACTGATAGGAAAAAACAATAAAGCGGTAAAAACCGACTCGATAAAAGAGAAAGAACAAGCAGGAAATCATTGTTTAGACAAACTGCGGGACACATTACACATACAAACCAACATAGCACACAATATCTTTTGTTCTACTCAAATTGCGAGTCAGTCACGACAGATAACATTCAAAACATACCTCCCAGATACACACAAGCCTCACTAGTTAAATGAATGATTAGACGAAAAAAGACATTTGATTATAATTATTTTAAACAATAGCTTTAAATTCAAATTGAACTTCAAAAATGATTGTGTTTTTTACAACCTTTTTATTTTCTGTGGCCAACCAACGATCAATGGATCAAATCAATTCCATTATTTAAACAAAAAACGTTTAATTTCTCTATTGTCGCAAAACAACGTGTGAAAACTCGAAAAAATGGCACATTTCAGCTGCTCAAGGCGCCATTCGTTAAGACCTACCAAAAAACTTGCCATACATACCAATTTATAAAAAGCCAAACAGGATCGAACGATTTGGAAGGTTGTGAGGTTAGGAACCATACAATTTTCTCGTATTCGTTTCTGTTTATTTTTGTTTTGTTTTCTCCGTTTTTATCGAATTAAAAACCAAAATGACACCGCAATGGTTTGTGTAATTAGATGAAAAAATGTGTAAATGCACCTAAACAATAGATAGTAGACAGAAAAACAGCAACCAAAAAAATCCCTAGAATGTTTTTGCACACACCCATATATCGTTTAGAATTGCAGTCGGAATGATGCAAGAATTCACATTGAATGTCCGTATTATTTAAGCGCCTTTCTTTTATATACTAATGATTAATTACTCGTTCTTTCTTAGTTATTCTAATTATGTTACCGTTGTAATTGAGGGAATAGCTTTCTTTTGAATTTATTGTCAAGATCACACAAATCTATTTCATATCACACATGTTCACCGGTGTCATATCTTTTTTTCGATGTGCTTTCGAAACATCTGTTAGTTTGAAAATGTTTTCTTTTTTGTTTGATTGTAATGTTGTCAATTTAGAGTTAATCATTGGCATATTGTTTTATCGCATTCGAATTCATATGCTTTTCATGTTGTTTTTCTCATTTTCGGAATATTTCCTTGATAACACTCGGAACAGAATCATCGCTTTGCAAACATATTGCAAGATATCTTCATTGCTCGTAGCTTTATCTTTAACTAGAATTTATAAACTGATATAGTTTTCTTTTCGAAGCGTATATTTTCGAAAGACTTTATTTAAATAAGCAGGCATTTATTGGTGGCAATTTCATCATGATACGAAAAAAAGATCAATATTAATGAAAGAAGGTACTGTTTTTAAAATTGAAAACATCTGTAGTACAGATACAATGAACAGAATTTATTTAATAATAAATTTTATTGTGACATGCTTTAAAAAGCGCGAATTCAATTGGATGAATTCAGAGTTTCGATTCAATCTGCCACAAAAGTTCTGTTTAATTGTTCCGCTTCTGTGCAATTTCATTGATTCAAAAACAAAAAACCATTTCAACATCCTTTTTTTTGTCGAGCGACAAATATATTTTTTTTTTTTTCTGTTCAGGCTGCATTTAACAAATTTTCGACGTGAAATTAGATTCCAAATTGTATGACTGAATCAAATGATTGCAAAAGATGAAAATCATTGTTTTTCGTCTTTGATGAGATCGTATACAATTGCTGTGAACGTATGTATAAACTTCATTTCACCTTTGCGATCACTTCGGCGTGTAATGCATACATTTTGACAAAGGAATATGCGCTGCGCGGCTATTTGCCGCATTCACATGTCACCACTGTTAACAATGTGCTATCAGTGAGCGCGATACATTTGTGTTACATGCTCTCGCTACCGATTCCAACGGCAACCATTCAATCTTGTATTTGATTAGCTTCTACCAGTTTATTCAATTTAATGACGAAATTTAATTAATACGCATTTTTTTTTAAGGCCTTGTCTCTTGATAAAAATTTAAAAAAGCAATTATCTTCACTATTAATTCAGCCTTTTGGCTATAATTAATAATAAAGTGATTCATAACAGATTCACTTATGTGCAATCATACATTCAAATTGAGCATATGAATTATCGTTGTTCATGAGTAAAAATTGACATTCAGGATCATGAACGAAATTTCATCACAGCAAAAATGGTGATGAGCTCATGAATAATCGTCTATTTTTAATCCTCATTGCTTATGTTGCGAAAATAAATTCTGTGTCTGCGATTCAACGAAGAATGTATATTAATTGTTATTTCCGCCTAATTTTGTACTTCTGCGAAATCGAATCGACGTAAAATGGTGCGAATTACATTTCCTTAATGATTAATATTGCTATTGCGCCTAAAAATTGCATCGAGCAAATGAAAAATGTATGCCAACTATTCTTTAATTGAAATATCGTTCGAATATTTAGTTGAAAATAATGAATTTTGAATGAATTACAAAACACGAAGCAGATATATGCGCTAAACGACACGTAGTCATATTGATTTATCTGCCAACACAACGACTTTATTGGACTAAAAGCATTGCTATCTTGCTGTTGTTATTTCTATTTAAAATAAATAAATATTAATCAAAAATGCATAGTGAAGGAGGCATTGAATGCACAGCAACTCAATAAACAATCATCGGCTTTTATCTCGCAACGCATGGCTTTGCTATTCAAATAAATCACTGGACTGAAGCGCCACTCAAACCAACATTATATTTACATTATTTAGATTATGAATTGATAAATAAATCGAACGAGCCCCTTAATTTCAATTAGAATAAAAATACGGGCATGCACCGTGTTAAAATTCCATTTGAATTGTATAACTTGAAATCAAGTGACATGCTTTTATAATAATGAATATCACAGAATTACCGCAAAATATTGAAGAGGAGAAATAATAGAGATAGGGAGATACCTAAATAATGAGAGAAAGAGAAAAGAGTGCTTAAAATACAAGATTGTAACATTTTTTTCGCATTTTGTCGCACATTTTCTGCATCTTCTCTTTGCTATTCAAATGCAAAACAATAACCAATTCGAATTTTTGCAGTAGTTAATAAAACCTATCACATGAAATGAATCTCATTTCGGCTGTTTGTATCATCTGTTTTTAAAACTCAATTATTACGATATGGCTCTTGTTTGGTAGTGTTACTGTCAAAGAAATGAACAAACACACGAATCAACACAACCAAATCGTTTTTGCATTGGTGGTGTTGATGATTTAGCTGTGTTCTGGTTTGAGGTATTGGTTCAAGACAAATATTAACCGCATTTTGTTTACTCTCCGGTGAATCAATGACATGAGCTCAGATTTTGTTTGGAAATGCATTCAATTGAATCATTTTCAAGTTTAATTTTGGTTTTGTTTTGATGTCTGCATGCAAATTTCGAAACTTTGCAATTCAAATCTAGTCTGACCTACCTTTGTGTTATTTTTGTGAGTTCGATGTGATTTTCGCACGTCCGTCCGTCTCATTCGGTCAACGCACAAAATCAATTGTGAATACATTTTAACGAAAAACGCAAAATAAAACAGTTTATAATGAGGTGTTCTAAAATTGAAGCAGCCCAAAATAGTGAATGAAAAATCAATAAAATGGATGTATTGTATTGGAATTTATTGAGTCTATTAGCGAGCCTCACATGCATTGCTTAATGGGCATTGTTACATATTTTTGAATAGTACACGCGTAAACAACTTTCAATCGGCCTCTTCCCAAATACAAAAACTAAATCACTATCAACGGTGTGTGTATATGTGTGCAGCAATATCAATCGAGATCCGAAGAATAGAAAAACGAAAGACAATTGTCGTTATGTAAAACTATTTACAACAGCCACAAATGGCGAATGTTGACCATCCAAAATTGTGCCGTTTCTATGAATGCGTGATGGATGTCATTGTGTTTGTGGAGCATTTTTTTAAGTAGAAATATACATCACAGTCTGTGACCATACACATTGTGCTCGATTGCGGCTGTATATCACCGTTGCTTCTCTCTGTACATTCTGCCGAGAAACCGACTCGAATTAGTGTCGATAACACTGGCTCAGCTCTAGTCTCGAAAGTGTAGTGATCGAGTGCGATTGTGTTTTGCAAATCGTAGATGTTGCTACTGAAAAAAATCGCTATTTTCATGAATTCAAGACAAACGAAAAACAATTTTTATTTTTCGAACGTATATTTTCCCTTTCTTAATATCGCCAAGTTGTTGATGTGATTGCTTGTGCAAAAAAAAACAGGCTCTCTGTTTTAATTAAAATATAAAACGTTGTTTCGATCATTTTCTATGAGAACACTGGGTTCGTCGGACATAAAATTTGCATCATACAAAATTTTTGAAATTGGTTAACGCGACGCAATATTTGTATATGTGGCAGATCCACCAACAAAGAATCTTTGATTTTCGCTCACATTTTTATTCGACCTTTTTCAAAATATGCCACGATGTAAACGCAAAATACTGTGAAAGTTAACATTTTCATATATTTTTTTTACAACTTTTTAAAGTCCGTCGTGTTTAGACAAGAAGTGATTGCTTTGTTCTAAATATATGTTTCGGCGTGGAAAATTGCTTTTGCCAATAATAGTTTGAAGTTGATAACCGTGTACACGAATTGCCAATTCAAAGCACAATATTGCAGTTTGTGCAAACTTCACTAACAAACATACTGTGTAACGTAGTCATTCAATATTTAAAAATAAAATTCAGTTTGTTTTTGTCAAAATATAAATCGAAAAAGAAAAATATTGTCTGCTTGTCCGAAGCAACGCTTGCTTAAACGCTTATAAAGAAACCCAAAAACAGGAGCATTCGCACTTAATGAATTGCACTTGTACAATTTAATCGGAACTAAGCCGGATCAACAAGAATTCGCCAAGTGTCTGTCTTTCAGCCCGTGTGTCACATATATACACAATGTCATCGTTGAAGAAAACTTCGAAGCCATCGAAAGTCGCCCGAGTGGCCAAATACTTAAAGACGAAGGTGAGCTTTTACTATCAAATTTCGCGTCACACCAGAACGACTTACTGAATTTTCGTCTGTATCGTGCTCTTTTTCCCCTCTTACTCACAATTGTCGCATGATTTTCGATAACCGCATAACAAAAAGGAATATAGGAAATAACCGAGAATCTCTCACACGGAAAAAAAGTAGAAGTTCATCGCGTGAAAAAAAAAAGATTGAACGAAAAATAAAACTGGTTCCTTCATTCAATTCCTGGCGACAGTAGTACGCGCCAGCCAAAACCGCTGACAGCACCATGAATTGTAATCTTATTACCATTCCAATTTCAAGCATCGCATAATATTCGCCTATTGTGCGGGCCCGCATCGCAATCATCATTCATCTGTGCTGAGCTCCGTGCGAGAAAAAGATTTAAAAAATTGTCATTGTGGACACTTGATATTTTCAAGATAATTTGAATATATTCGTACGTTTTTTTCACTTTGGTCATGCACTGTCATTCAAAACAACCAGAATATTTTCAACAAGGATGATAGAATTCGAGAGCACACAATTGCTTTATAAATAGAGTTTTTGACATCTAGCCAACCGACTGATGAATTGAATGGATGAGAATAATAATGCAACATATTCTCGTTTTCAAATGAAGTCTCGGAAAATTTACAATTGAAGTGTCAGTAAAAGTGTCAAAAATTATCAAATTTCATTTTCGCGTTGATGACAGAGGATAAGGGATAAGTGTCTTCGTCAAATATGTAAAACTTAATAAGCCTTAAATATTTGCAGAAGACACCTATAACTTATCTCTTAACAGTAACGTGAAAATCAAATTTGAAAAGATGGAACACTTTATTTGTAAACAAAAATACGTTGCATTTAATTCTCATCTATTCAATTGTTTGTTGTCCGTTTGAAATTCAACATCGTTGATTCACTTTCAATGCGCTATTTCAAGCGAGGTCTGAGCTCTTCGTAAAGCTTAAATTTTGTGCGAAAACTGAAATTTCGTACATCCGAAGACATATTTGCAAGCATTTTCGCGATTCAAACTGTCAACACTTCACATCATGCGATGTCATTGGATAGCATTTCTGGCTAACACGAATTCAAAGGAAGCAAAACTTGAAAAAAAAACTGCGCCGAAAATTAATGATGAAACCAAAAGAAAATGCTCTAATAATCGACTGAGTTCCAAATATCACAGGTGAATTGCTAATGGAGAGCATCTTCTTTCATCCAACACGTGCTCGCACTCTAGTACCTTTCAGTCTCATCTGAATAACGGTGCTCCGGAAATAGAAAACAAACTACGTGACAAGTGAAGCGCATCACTTTTTACATATGTTTATCTAATTAGAGGCCTTTATCGGTTGTCGCGTGAATGCAACAAGGGTCATATTCCGGTATGTTTTGATAAATTCAAGTAATTTACCTTGAAATGAACGAAACATCATAAAAGACCTACAGTCCAGTAGAATGTAGGCAAAGCAGCTATTCGAAATGATAAGAAAAACAACTAGCTGACAGCGATGCAAATACAGCCAAATGGAATTCGCGAAAGGCATATTAGGACGTGATTCGTTTCTTTTATATTTTCGCCAATTTCATGCATTCAACTGATGTTTGCTGTTCAGCAATTGAATGAAATCGAAATGTATTTTTAACCGTATTTTAATCGATGTACGGCCACTTTTATTGCACTCGATTCATTTAGATTAATTAAAATTGATTAAAAATGAAAACAATCTCCACAACAACAAAAGATAGACACTCAATTGCGTTTTTCGATATTGGCTGTACATCTCGTGCTACTCGCCGTTCATAAGCCGCACAAATTGATTGGTCAAATGCTCAAAACGATTGCATCTTTTGTGCGTCGAAAGGCGAATGGCTTTGAAATTGATTGAACAATACATTTTAGTTTGTTGTTGATTTCATTCGCTTCTTTGCATTCCAAATATAGTTGTTTTGTTGTTGATTTCGCTATCTTGTGTGTTACAAAATGTGTGCCGCATCAAAGTGATATATGCCAAGAATGAATGTTTAACAACGACATATGATCGGAATAGAAATGACTTTTAATGAACAGCTGAAAATTATGAGATTTTGGTAATTTTTGGACTAAAACCCGAATTTTTGAGTTTTTGTAGATTTTCTGTAAGGTCATCATCGCTTCAGATGTGTTTAAATTTATTTACGTACCCATCATTTGTTGACTGATATTTTAACAGTCACCTGCATTGAACGCACATCTCGAAACTAATTTAATCGAAATCCGTGAAATGAAACTCTCCATGACTTTGCATCGAATTTTATTGATTTCTATTCGAGACTCGGTGAAAATATCGTTTAAATCGGAATTTGATGAAATTCTTTTCAAAACGTCATCTCAATGTGCAATCACAATAAATAATTCGGGCGTCATATTACTAAACAACTTACATCGGTTCATAAGTAACAGGCCACAACGCATTTTTGCCCGATCAATGCCAAAAACCGGTTATCAGTTTATCCAACAATAATTTTACTCTTTTGTCAGCGCTTGAGTGCGTTGATACAGTAGAGAGCGAGCGAGAAGAATGGGTAACAAAATAATGGAATGACATTTAAAAGTGAAAGATCGATGGATAAAGATGTAATATTTGGATTCGACATTATCATTTGTTTTTGTTTTGCAATGCAATAAATAAACACGATGCGACTCTTATCATCTGCTGCCTTTTCAATAACGATATTGCACATATATCTCGTGCGCATATTTCTATTGGCATTTGCCCTCCAAAATGACAGCATTCGACCTGAAATAAATCAGCATGCATTTTATCAATTTCATTGAGTCGTTGATTGTTTTGTCAAATTTATTCCTTTCATCGATCTATTCCTGGATAATAGATTGACCGAATTTTTCCATCGAAGATTAATCGATCGAGGGAGTTAGGTTAATCAGCTGAGAATCAGATGCGATTATATGTGTTCAAATCCAATTCTGACGATTCAAACTTCACATCATTTAACATATACCAACGCCGATTGCATATTCAAATTCACTATTATCGCCATTGAAATTTTTCCAGAATTCTGTTTTGTTCGAATTGTATCGTTTGATTGGTTGAAGTCTCGTGCGCGCATCCAAAATGAACTCATTTGGTTCCGTAATTTATTTATTGGCGAATAGAAAAAAAATTGTCTTTGCAAAAATGAACAAGTTTTGTAATTGGAATGGCCTTCGGTCGTTATGAAAACCAGTTTGAACGTCATTTTCTATGCACATCATGATATTATAACACACATCTTGCGAATGGTTTGCATTATTTGGTTTTGATTAAGTCGAAGCCGTAGGTGTAAAATCTGTACTATATTATGCAGTGTGCTTGTTTAACTATTTACTGTATTTCGTTGGATAAGAGATAGTAATTATTTTTCGTCGATTATCGCACGTTCATCCAATTTATGATAATGTCATTCAACAATTGATTTTGCGTAAGAAAGCAGAAAATAAACTTGTTTCGTTTGCTATTCTCGATTTGCATGGAATCACATTAAATCACACTGTATTTTTTGTTTCGCAAACCTCGAACTAGTCAATATCATAAATACGAATTAATATCGATGATATCTTCCATTTGCATTCGGTATGAATACTAGATATTTCTGAATATTTATATATAGTCGCGTATATGAGATGATACGAGATAATGCGAGAAATTTCCATTCCGAAAATATTGCTGATGTGGCTCTAGAATAATTTATTCTCGTTTTAAAAATACGCAGCAGTTCAAAATTTCAAAAACTCAAAACAGACGTACATTTTTTTCTTTCGATTCGCCATTTCGCGTCTCTTTAAGAACCTCTGGTTTTATAAAAACAGATTTGCCAAAATACTTTTTCTCGATCATGTTTTAAGATTGTCTGATCATTTGTGTTCTGTTTTGCTTACTTAAAACATGAACGCCAATAAAACGCTGCATTTAATATTCAGGTCAAATTCGCATGGAGCTTTGAAAAGAAAGAAAAAAAAAAAAAAACAAACAATAAATTCGAATAATTTCTGTTTTGTATGCAATTGAAGTAAATGTTCACAATTCTTTGCGATAAACTTTATTGTGGTCAAATTAGAATTTGAACGGCAGCATCGGCGGCGACGGCATCTTCTTATGAACGTCTGATTCGCATGTAAATAAATAAATGTATGACACGCGACGGCGAATCGGCGGTGACGGCTCTGCTATTCAAGTTGTACTTAACATATTCACTTACAAAACCTACGTACTGTGAGTGTGGAACGTGCACATATCAAATCGCGCAACGATATCGAAAGAACCTGTTCGCACTTGTGTGTTGCGTTGGGGCGAATGAAATTTTGTTGCGTCTCACTTCTCAGTCTGTGTGTATTGCTCTGAAACGTCATACGCACTTCAATCTACATCTTCCGCAGGCCGAATTAATGGACAAAATAAATTTATATAATTGAAACTGAGTTCCTCAGAAATGGCCAGCAAATTCCTTGTCGTTTTAATTTTAAAATGTGCTCTTCAATTTTTTTTTGAATTGTGATTTTAATTTGTAACTTAAATCATTTTCAACGAGTATTCCAAATAAAATTTCCTGTGAATCAACAACAAACAACATCGTGTCAAAGCGATGAGATCATAGCTTTCTAGCATTAACGAATAGGAAGAAGTGTGAATTTTACACGAACAATTGTGTGTTGATTTAAGTATTTTATCGGCCATTTCATTTGATGTTCATCACGAGATTTCGTTGATTGGTGTACATTTGGCAATTTTTGCTACACATTTTTGCTTGCTGTCGCTTTTTTCTTTTGACATTCGTGCACTCGCTGCGGTCTCAGCGAATGCTGTTGCGGCGATAGCAACGATGCGATTCGTTCAACATTTTTGTCGTGAGCATACGATGCGACCAACTCATAACGGTGCCTTCAAGTCACTGCGCTTGCGCATGTTTTGATGTTTTGTTTACACACTTTTTTTCAAATGAAACATGCGGTTTCCTTTCTCAATTCTTTTTCCTTTCGAAAAATCATATTTCAATTTGCAGGATTCAATCATATGAATCTCCAAACATTTTAATGCAATCATTAATTTTAAAAATGAAAATTGCAGTAAAACGAAAACGGTGCAATGTGAATCAGCTGTGTGAAACCTAAGATTTGTCGATATGAAAATTTCCACTTAATTCGAATAAACCGCATAATCCGTGAACGTGATATATACTACGAAGATGCTTATCTAGCCATTAGATACACGAAATCTTTGTACTGCTATTTATTCCTTGCAATTTTGAATTTTAATGTTCACAAACGCCATGATTCACGAAAACTTTTGCTTTTTTCTCACATTTTTATTAGCACCAATGCCTAAATCATTTTCGATTTCATTCAATACGAAAATTCTTTGCTATTTATCAATTTGATAGACAAAATTGAATTCTTATGAATAAAATTCCATTGATTGACTGATAAAGGGAAAGGCATCCAAAACATTTCAATAGCTTCCAAGGAGCTCGAATTGAATGTTTTGATTGTCCGCATCCAATGATTTTGATTGCTTAATCAGAGTTCATTCGAACCAATTTACGGGAACTAAGGTTCACATTGTGCGTGAAGCAAAATGATGTGATACAATCAACAATCGCCCAAATATGAACATTCTCGTGCTTTATCCGAGAATCTACTTCACATTTCTGAATCTATCCAAGAGCCGGTTTTCGATGGAAAAATAATTGGTTTTTTTAATGTAAACTTCCAAAAAAAAAAAAATCAAATATTAAATATTTCGGGTCAATTCAAGTGAAAAACCGTAATGATTAGGTTCCATGTATAATTTGTTGATGAATAGCTTCATGGGTGGCTGATTATACATGGTAACAATGGAAAAGTCTGTCAAATGTACATACAATCAATAAAACTTACTGCTTCATTTTCAATCGCGGTCGTTTACTCATAAAAAACTGTGTATCTTAGTGTATGTAATGTGGAAAAGTAGATAAATTTCCTCGCCGAGCGAAAATGTGTTAACATCGATAGAACAATACAGTAAAACTCAGAGAAAAATAACAAGAAGCCGACAAAGAAAACCGCACCAGTGGCTTTAGTAGAACAGGGAAAATCATGTGGTTTTTTATAGTTGTAATTGGTATGGTTGTTGCATACGTTTCCGGACGAAAATGGGGAAATCAACTGTACAACTATTATCGACCGAGACTTAATTACATTCTGCCTTTCATTCGACGAAAATATCGACCCGTTGTCGGTGCTTCGTTGCAAAGTGTCGAAACTGTGGACGAAATCAATGCGAAAAAGAAATTCGATTTGGAATCGGTAATCAGAGAGTTCACCAATTTTATTTCATTTCTACTTCGCTCTATAAAGTTAAATTCCCCGAAAACATTTATTTTTGCAATAGAACGAATCAAATTGTATTTCTTTATGAGTTGTTGAAAATTAAGGTGATGTAATAATAATGAGATGGAAAGTTTCTAATTGGAAACATATCAGTCGTTTACCTTGAACATTTTTACCACTTTTGAAAAATCCGAAAATGTTTATGTGTGCGTAAAATTACTTCTGTAGCCATGTGATTGATGTTAGTTGTTGCATTTTTATGTTGAATTCCTATGTAATTCTATCAATCAATTCGCAAATTCGTCAATTTAACCAGTTGACGATATGCCCGTTCATTAAGCCATATCACATTCCGTTATGATTTGTGTCACACAACTAGCAAAGTCTCTCTATTTTTAGATAAACGTTCCTTTTTTCTCCTAACAATTAGAATTTGTCTTTTGTTATTTTTTGTGCACTATTTTTACCGGCAATCGTCTAATTCGCATTTGATTTTCTTCCATTGCCTTCGAAATAGGTGCTGTCTATGAGCACGGATGACTACCGGAAGGCGTCCTTGTTTGCGACCGGATCATTCGACCAAGATTTTCCATTACCAGACCTTATTGGCACAACGGAGATTTTGACTGAAGAGCACAGGTACAATATTTTTTGTGTTTTTCTCATTTTCGAACAGGATCTTGAATTATACCAATTAAAACATTTTTTCTATTTTATTGTATAAAGAAATCAAATAATCTTTTCTAATCAACTTATTGAAAGTTCAAAACATTATTGATTTTGATGTGTGTTTTTTTTACAGAGAAAAACTGTGTGGACATTTACCGGCGCGAGCAGAAGGTTATTCGTGGTCGTTGGTGTTCAGCACTTCTCAAAATGGGTTTTCATTGAATTCCCTGTACCGAAAACTGGCAAGAATAGAAAGTCCTATCTTAATAGTTATTCAGGATACTGAAAATAATGTAAGTATTTTGATGAACATCAAAGCAAAATCGATATGACTTCAAACTTAAATTAATTGTTTTTCTATTTTTCGAATGGCTTAATAGGTTTTTGGTGCATTGACATCATGTTCACTGCATGTGTCGGAGCTGTTTTATGGAACCGGCGAATCGTTGTTGTACAAATTCAATCCAAGTTTCAAGGTATTCCATTGGACCGGTGAAAATTTGTATTTTATCAAAGGCAATCCCGAGAGTTTGTCCATTGGTGCTGGAGAGTGAGTATCAATATCCTGTTTCAAACGCTTCCAATCGAATTGAAATTAATCTTCAAATTCATTTGCAGTGGCAAATTTGGTTTATGGTTGGACGGTGATTTGAATTTAGGCCGATCACAACGATGCAGCACATATGCCAACGAACCCCTCGCACCGCAAGAGGACTTTGTCGTAAAAACACTTGAATGTTGGGCATTTGTTTAGAGAAATTGCTGAACCGAAATTTAGAAGAGTTAATTTACAAGAGAAAAACCAAAACGCTTCGATCGCTTATCGATATCATTTTCCTCGTCGAGTCAGTGCAGCGAGAGAAGAATATTCATTCATCAACGTTTATTATGCTTCGTAGATTACACACAAACACACATACATACACATTTCAGCCAGTTGAAATGAGAAACTATTTTAGAAAAAAAGATGGACAATTGTTTAAGTAGTTTGTCTGTGCGCTAAAGAAACAACTAACAACAACAGCAGCATCATAAGCCTCAGCATTAATCCACCAATACATGAAAGAGTGTGACAGTTAAACGGTAACAACAATAATGATGTTTTGAATTCAGAATTTGCGTTGAACGCTGTTGTAGTGAAAATTCAATCCGATGGAACGGGACACCAAAATTGCTCGCATCCAATATTCACAGATTAACGAATTGATTCAACAAAACAGATTAATTAAAGCCTGAATGAAAATAATAATTAACAGAAAAAAATTGTGTGTTTTTCGTTCGTTATTTATTTATACATATACATATTATCTATATATAAACAAAAACAACAACAACAACATATTGTATCTCTAGTGAATATAATTATTAAAAAAAAAAATATGAGAAAAAACAAGTATAGATTGTATGTGAAAGAGAGAGAAAGAGAGAGCAGGAGAGAGAGAGGAATAATACAAGGAGTGACATGAATATGTAGCGAAAGCGGTGTCGGCGGCAGCGCCAACGATAACAATGAGCGTGATCATAGATGTAAAAAAATGGCCAAAATCAAAGAATGTTATGGATTTTTGGGATTATTTTTTTACGTGAATGGTATTTATAGCTGAAACAAACAAAAATACGCGCTTCTATTACGGCGCCGGAACAGAAATGATGGGCATTGTAAAACAATAATCGACCATAGATTTTCATGAGAAAAACTTCACACGAGCAAAATTGAGCAAACAAAAAAAAAAAAAAAAAAATACTTTAGAAAAAAAAACACAATTTGAACATATTGCTTAAACAAATGCATATTAATTCAATGCACATTGTAATGTAAGAGACCGAGATTGTGTCTATATGCGTGAATAATATTTTAATTTCTACTTTAGTTTTACATTTAAGGATAAATAATTTAATTCAACATATGGGATAGTGATGATGATGATGATGATGATGATTCTACAAATATACAGTTAGATAACAAAATGAAATCCTAATGATGAAATTTAAAATAAACATAAAATAACTATAAAAAACACATTGTAAACACAACCTAAGCATGATAACAAAAATGATAAACATAAAAAATTCGATTAAAGCTAGTTGTGGGAAAAATAAATGGAAAAATCTGATATATTTTACAAAACCAAATATGCAAAATCAATTCAAATCGCTGACCAAGTTGTCGATGATTCATTAAATTTGTCTCGGATGATCATTCGAATGATTTCGTACAAAAACTAGATTTTTGTTGACTTTTGAGCTTTCTGTGAGCTTTATTTTGCGGATTAATAATAACATTGAACACATTCTACACTTTATAGACTCTTGAGTTTATTTATGGTTTTTTTGTTTTTCGGGTGAGTATATTAAACAAAACATACACATTACACACTCACAGAAATTCCAGTGATTCTTTGTTCGTTTGAGATGAGGCCAAATGAGAGGTCAGAGTTTCCGTTCGAGTCCGACTCTATTCCCGGAGACCTCAAAGTCTGGCTTGCCCATTTCTTGCTCTATCCAAACCTTGGTGTAATTGATCAGCGAGATGTACTGTATCGACTAGTAGAACACCAGTCAGTTAAAAACTTCAATCACACACAAAACAAAAATGAGGTATATTTTTTAACATATTATTTTTTATAAAATGGAACTTACAACAACAAAAAAGCCAAAGAAAATGCTTTCTTTTACAATATTTTCATTGCGATTTCCGCAGACAACAGCAACACATTTAAGAATAATAATCACAGGGACTCGTAATAAACACATTTCCATAGGAACGCTTCGAATTGCGTTTGAATGCACACCTAACAAATCAAAATTACATCAGCTCATTAAAATGGACAGACGAACATAAATTGTGCCTGAGACAAATAATCGGAATACGTAACGGACCCCGTAAGAGTGTATCATAAAGAGAATTTGCGTAAAATGTATAAAGAAAACGTGTTCTTCAAAACGCATAATGAATTTAACATTGCTTCTTATGGTAAATCATGTTGCGTTTTTAGGGAAAAAACAATTCTACGCAATTTTTTCTAAGACACTCTAACGGGGACAGTTTCGTATTCCCATTATTTTTATCAGGCACACAAATGTTCCTTAAATAGCATTTTCGTAACCAGGAAAATCCTTCTGTTTGATACATGAAACGTTGATTTTGTTATAGAACCACTTTCTCACCATTGACCAAAAAAAAAAAAAGAAATAAAACGTCACATTTTCTGGACAACTTTTTTCCTTTTTCATTTTTTACATGAAAACTTAAAATGCGCCGAGAGCATCAAATGAACATACATTTAATATCATTGACTTTTTTTATAGGAAAAGCAATTGGTGCTTTCTTTTTATTAATCCAACGATGAGATTTTTTAAACGAACAAATTCAAATTGATCGCCCAATAATATATACATTTATTTAAAAATAAATCATTGGGGACAATTGCAAAAATTGTACAACTTTACAACATGCACATTGAATGTACAATAAATGTCAAATAAACGATTCAAAAGGTGAACATAATGTAGCTTAGTCTAAATATTCATATAGTTTTAGCAAAGTGAAACATTTCTATTCCATTATATAATTACTAATCAGAGACAATTGTCAATTGACAACAATGAGAGTATATTCAAATGAGATTGTCTCTCCCTTTGTCTCCCTCAATCAGAGAGTAAACAATTCAATTACTAGCAAATAGGACTTTTATAATATCGGAGATTATTTTCATTTTCAAACTCACTGATGTTTTGTCAAAAAGCATGTGAAAATTCCAAAAATGGATAACAGTGAGTGTTTTTTTATGTTTTCTATATGTGCAAATATATGTCATTGGCCGAATATATTTAGTTGATAGACTTTTTAATGCAAGTCATTGCTGAAATCTTCTCTTTAGAAGACGAATATAGTATTAGCCGTATTAAAAAAAATCTGTAGACGTTCTAAATGAAAAAGTCACACACACACACACACACACACACACCCAATTCACTTAGTCTAGGAGCTTTAGTCAATTAACTAGAATAGACTGGATTTTTTTAAATGACATATCCCGCGTTTGTAGCAACCACAAAAAAAATTAGAAAAACAAACTCAATCCGAATATGGATATGAAAACGATTTTTAAAAGAAAGCCTTTGAAATCACGCAGAAGCCATGGTGTTTTGTGCGATAAATGACATAAATTTAGCTTGAATATCCTGAGCAACAGCAGCAATAGCCGCTAAAACTGTTAAATTTAACCAAGTAAAATGTTTGTCAAACAGAAATAGCCACAAAAACATATTAAAATTTGCCAAAAAAACCAAATTTATAAGAGACAAAATCAATACCTGTTCACTCATTTGCAGAGTTAGAATATTCACACTGTGAATATTCCAGGTCTGCTCATTTGAGCGTTGCGTTTGTCAAATCGTTAGCGTAGATGTGTTTGCCTGTAATTCAAATTCCAGAAAATTGTGTAAATTAATTGAATCGCTTCATTTTGCTATATAACAAAAATTATTGGATTTATAAATGTACTTGATTTGCGTGAAATAGTCTCACGCGCAAGTGCGTGCGACTGCATGGTATGTCCCCGCCATCACGAATCGTGGGTCAAATTATCACTCACTAAATATTGAGATATATGCATAGCTGTATATGTTCATGAGTTTTGCTCGATTTAAAACCAATTTAAATGAACAATTAAAAACAATTTTATTGGTGTGCAAGCATAAAATACAACGAATAGTACAATTAAACAAAAGAGAAGGAAGATGAAATAATCAAATCAAATACATTAAATTGGCTAGACAAATTTTGTGTGTTTAAAACATAATATCATTGTTAGTTCAATAGATTTTGGCACAGTTTAACTATATGCAAAACACCTTATAGGCGATAAATTTGTTTTTATTTCAATAGTAAAATGAAAGAATTGTTCGAGAGCATTCCGAATGGAAAAAGATATAAATTTTGTCCCATTGAGCACACATTCACGTCTTTGTGTATTATATAAATAATAGCGCGTTCAATTGCTGTGTTTCTATATGTGTATTTCTTGTTACAAGAAGCCATGAAGGGCTCATCAAACTAAAAACGACAAAGTTCCATGAAATTCATATTACATGCAATTTGATCCATTGCAAGTGCAAATTTAAAGTGCTGATTAAACATTTAAAATATAACAAACAACATAATGAATTTGAAAGTAAATTTAAAACAAAAGCCATATTATTGCAGAATAGACAAAACTATTTTTAATATTTGATGAGAGGATTCTATTAAGTCAGTGGAGTGAGCACTATGTTTAGTTTGAGTATTTAACATTTGCATGTGAAGAATAAGCTGCAGACAATGGAAATGGGCAAAAATACCAATAAAACTGAATTTTAGGTCCATTCCACTTATCGACAGAGGTCATATTTCCGATATTGGACAAGTATATCATGACGGAAGGGAGTTCAGAGATCGCCTAAATAGTGAGCATGAATTTTAAGGCACAGCAAAGAAACCTGACGTGCAGGAGAGTAACCAAAAAAGATTCTTAGGTCTCTGAACTGAATTCTCCAAAATCTCCGCTAATATACTAGTCTGATCTCTCAAACATGAAACATTTCTGAATTTGTGTTCTGGACAATATATCATCACTAGAACGGTTCATAAACGATAAGAAAACCATACACACATCTCAAATAAATTGAATAAAAATTCGAAATAAAAATGTTATAGTCAAAATGTGCATCATTGCATTTTAGTTGCCGATTCCAAAGAGTGAGCTCAAATGTGTGTTTGGAATGTGAGTCAAATGCACGGACTCCGATCAGACGGTGTATCTATTTAGGATACACCGGCAGAGGCATTTAAAGATACAGTATATATGGACATATTATTACCATTACTACATCTAAGAACAAATTATATATATATACATAAATGAAGAGAAATAAATGAATATTTATCTAAATGTATGGTGTCGATTTACTTTGCTTTCAATAGAATTTGCTACGATTCAATTATGGTTGGAAATTCAGCAAAATCGAGAAGAAAAAACTGAGCAACTGGAAATCGCCCAAAGGTATGCTACAGTGAAATTTGTGTAGCTGTAAAACGTGCCTCTTTGGATTTAATGCAAGTTTTTCGGCCAATAAAGCGTAATGTTGCAAGTGCTGAAAATTCTTAAATTAAAAAGAGTTTTACATACGAAAAATAATGGGCTGATTATCGCACACGCTCGCTTCTCCAAATGCGCTTAAATGAGATGGAAAGCAAAATATAGGCTCAAAATACAGACAGACGCTATGGATTCTATTTATAATCGACAAGTATCTCCAGCGAATGGAATGATGCGCGCGCATATTCTTTCATATTGCCTGCAGTCGAAGCGCATGCCAATGCACTTGCATAGACTCACAGTTAAGCGATATTCTATTCAATTTATTCAATTTCTTATGGATTCTGGTATTTTCCAAACGAATTTCCAAACGATCGTATGCATGCCGAATAGTTTTAGTTTGGCATTTGAATGGAGAGGATCGTTTTGTATCCCATTTTTACGGTTGAATTGGAGTTATTCATAAAAATCACACTTCTAATTCTTGATATTGGTGAATTTGAATCGAAAATTAATAATTTGATGAATAAATTTCGATAAATAAATGTAAAAGAAAAGGTAGAAATAATCGGTTCTCATTGTGATTGCACCGAGTTTTGGAGAGTGAAGAAACATTGAGTGATGAATCTAATGGAAGTGGATATAAATTGGAATACTGTTCTCAAGTCAAACGAAAAAAGAAATGAGTCGAGAATGCAAAAATGAAAATGAATTCAATGAAAAAATTGCACATTTTTCTTTGATAAAAACAAAATGAATACGAAAAAGAGTCAAACGAAGAAAAAATGAAAACGACAAGTAAACAAATGTCCCCTATCAATGAACTTTCGCTATGTATCTTCAATAAAATTATATTGTACTGACGATATGTTCTCAATACAGAATTTCCATTTCCAACGTTCTATGCGATAGCAATTGGAGGGTTTCACGATAGGTTTAATTGACTCGGTTCCAATTTCATGTGCAGTTGTTGTAATTTTTCAAACACTTGTCTCCTTGTTGAATGATCGTCTCATATGTTTAGTTCTGTTTGCTTCGTTCTCGTGTAAAGCATCCTAAAGCTAATGTAGCCTTTGAATCAAAAGTGGCGACAATCTGATCGTTGCATTCATGCATTCTTGTTGCGTGCCAACCACGAGAAGGAGAAACGAAGAGCAATGCAAGAATTGTTAGACTTTCCGTCTTTCCCGTCTTTCGTCACTGGTTTGCACATTCGTTCGCATGTGCGCTGCGCTAATCAGCATGTAAACTTATGCTCTCATTTCAGAACGTTTGATAAAGGAATCAAATTTAATCGAGCAGCGTGTGTGTTGGCTAGCCGTTAGCTGCTTCCAAAACCAAACATAAATCGTGAATTCAATTCCAGTCGATCAGTTGCATTTCGGTCTTCGTCGAAAGCAGTTGATTGTTGAAAACAGATTGTGGTGATTTGAATAATAAAAAATCAGTTTCCGATTAATATATTTCGAGATTTTTAAAGTGAATAACTCTGAAGGAATGATGGACCTTTCTCCAACGATCAAATTTATATCTATTTCTCCTTCAGTGTAGCAGTGAGACGAAATATTTTAACTAAAAAGACACTTTTTTTCTATAATTTATGGAAATTTTTCGAATGTTCTAAGTGATTGACTGAATCAATAAAAATGAGATCGTCTGCGGGCCAAATGGGCCTGAAGACAATATTCTTTTCAAATCGAATAGTTCTATTAACGGTGGTTACTTCGATTTTATTCGAAATCGTTATTGCAAAGGTAAGGCTGAGTTGAATTGAACCAAGTGAAAAACCATTCAAATATTTGCTATTAAAATTTAGTGTGGAAAAAAATTATTGCTTTTGTGCTGATTCTAGTGGAACAAAGGAAAAAAGTCGAAATTTCAAAAGTGTAAAGTTTTTATAAGAACGATTTATCATGGCAATTGTACAATTTCCTGCAGCATTACCTCGATTACTATCATAATTTAGCTGTTATCAACGAGAACACGATTACTGAATTATTATTCCGTTACTAAAATGGCAGAGCGCTCGAAGTGGCCCCGAGAATTTCGGACGAGCCAACACGATTTAAAATCAAAATAAGTGACCTTACTTTGACCTGTCTGGCCATTTTAGAACGGCAATATAGCGACCATATCTCATTTCGTTGTTTTTTTTTTTAAAGAAACGATCCTCGTCGTGCTCGCACTCAGCTCTCTCTAACGCTTCAAAATTGCAAATGAACGTTTCAAAAATCTTTTTTCACTTGATTATTAGCTTCTAAGTTGTTGATTCTTATACCAAATGCATCTGGCGGCACACGATTAATTCATGTTTATGCTGAAAGCGATCGACGTTGGGTTCGCTTCGGCTGCTTTTTCGTTGGCCGCGCGCTATTTCTGCAATTTATGCACACGTTTCGAATTTCTGTCTTTTCGACTTTGTGTGTCTTTTTGAGCACATTCACAAGCCGCATTCTCTCTTTTTCTTTATTCACATGAGAATGTGCAACATATGCTTTTCGTTGGATTCAAGCGAAATTGATTGAAACTGTTTGTTCGATGCATTCGTTTATGACCGCAACCAGAGAATATTTCTAACACAAACATTTGATTCTTGAACTGTAAATAGAACGAAAGTGAACTTAACGAACAGTTGATGCTTATGATTTGTATTTATTCTTTTTTGTGAATGAACAAACATTTGAGCTCTCGCTATCAGTTACGCATTCTTCCACGGATGTTTCTGTCTTCTTGTGAGATGTGGACTAGAAAAAATTGTTGTTCAGAAGGAAGGAACACATTGAAACGCCTTGTTTGTTGCATACGCGATCGTTCACTTTATTCATATCGCAGAGTATGACCGGACGATGAACATTTTCGCAACTCGCATGTTTTATTCTTGTATTATTCCGACGACGACTGGTGTGGCACATTCGCGGATCGTTTGCGGTTCAAAGCATTGCCCGGGTGGAGAAAAAGACGAAAAACGCTACGGGTTCAATTAGAATAAAGAAGGCCCAGAACGGGAGCACAAATGTTTCGCAAGTACAATAGGAATGACCCATTCTATGTTTCTGTGAAACAGCAATTTTGCAGGCATTTATGCACATTAAACTCTCTCAACAGCAGTTAATTGCAATTTTGCCATTTGGAACATATATGATCGTATCTTTCATGTGCAGAAAACTTCAATCGACTGCGATGCATTCAAACAATTGCAATTTCGGAAGAATTGGCATATTTTTTGTGAATTTTCATTTGTTCATGAAATTGGTAAAAAATGCCAAATTTATTTATTGTATGTGTTTGTTTCACAACAATCATTTTTGTAGGATTCGAAACCTAAAATTATCTTATAGTAGGATTTCATTATATCGTTTTTCGTCTCAGAAGTAGAACGGCTAAAGCGATTAGTCTATTAAAAATCTTTGCAATAAAACAGTGCGGCAGGATATGATCTAAGACTATCGATCAATTTTCACATCTGTTTGGAAAATTCCATAAATTAATTGAGTTTCTTCTCAATTTTTATGTTTTAATACATAAATACCAAATAATCATGTTCGCAATACTCGAAATAAAGCATCAAATATGTGCTGATTTCTATTTTGACCATAGATCAGGACAATCAATCGGACCAGAAGGTTCAATTCTACATTCAGATATGATTAAATCTCAATTTTCAACTGACAAAATCGACATTCAATGGTATAAGATGCTATTGAATCAGTCAGAATTCTATATTTGTTCAACAAAATAACAATTTTATGAAGTTGATTACTTCAAACTATAGAGAATGGAGTAATCTGGGTTGCGATATCACGCTACACTTTATTCTCACTCAAGTAAATATCAATGAATTGTTTCCCCGCACAAAGTGCCCATCCGGGCAAAATGAGTTGTAATTGCATAATTTGATTTTGGTATGTTGAATGTCTCCAACTGGAAGTTTCTTGATTTTCGTCCGGTTTAAATGGTGAGGAGCAACGGATGAATTGATGTTT
Source organism: Obolodiplosis robiniae (assembly GCA_028476595.1). Classification (NCBI taxonomy): domain Eukaryota; kingdom Metazoa; phylum Arthropoda; class Insecta; order Diptera; family Cecidomyiidae; genus Obolodiplosis; species Obolodiplosis robiniae. Next base: position 3,791,247 of record CM052015.1, on the reverse strand, counting down.
TATTTACACCAAAATCAAGGAAGAGCGACGAGAAAAACGCAAAAATTGTTGGCTCTTATCTTTTTGCCTCGTTCGTCTCGTTCATTTATTTATAAAATATGTTCTCTTTTCGAGCTCATTGATAAAGAAGAGTAAGATTTATTAAAATATCCATGTGTTGGTCAGCCAGAGGCTGCAATTCGTATCGCATCGCACACGATGAATGAACTCGAAATTCAGTTGTGTTTCGATTCGCATTAAAAACGGTTGTTTTCCAAGAAAGGAAAAAAGTAATTAAGTGATACATTCCAGTGAGATGTGAATTTTTCTAAGTCTTGGTGGATTTGGATCAATTGAGACTTGGGAATATTCACACTATTGCCCGTATTGAATACTTAAGTTTGATAATACAGATTTGAATTTCTCAATCTTTTTTTTGAGCTCGAATCGTAAATCAGATCGGATTTTTAGTGACTATTTTAGTTTTTTGTGTTTTATAATTTTATGTTCAATGGCAAAATTTTTACACTGTTAGAGTGAAAATACACACAGTGAAAATGAAAATGGCCACAGGCCGAAAAGGCCTGAGCAATTTTTCCAACACGAACCACGTAGTTTCGCTTGTGATCTGTTTGGTACTAGTTCAACTAGTGGAACACATAAATGCAGTTAAGGTGAGATTTCGCATAAAAATCTACACGTTTTACACGATAAAATGTATGGAAGAACAAATAAAATAAAATTACAAAAATCACAAACCCAAAATATTGAGGTTCAATCAGTATGAAAAGATAGATAAAAGTCAGTAAAAATGCATATAAAATACATGAGAGTATTGGAATAAATAAATGCCTGCAATAAGTGAACTTATTTTGTTCCCAAAAATCTATTTGTTTTATTCGAATCAATGGAATAACGACACGAAATTTGCCATACAACGGAACACGATCTTCGAGTTTATTACGGAAATGTCATCAAAGTGCGAAATTATAATTGAAATTGTAGAAATTATAGATGAACTACGATTTTTTTTATGAGAATTATAAAAAATATGACAAATTCATAAAAATTATGTTTAAAAATGCTGTAAAACTATTTAAAAGTGAATATTTGAAAAGAGTATATTAGTCCAGTTCAAACAAGTGTGGTTTCTTGGCACCATTCGGAGTTCAAAGCGGATTCAAATATAATCAGTTCATTTCCGAGTGTGCGGTTATCAGTGTTCTGTTTCCTTTTGCTCATAAAGTGACCCAAAAAAGGTTGCGTAACAAAAAACAATACCCTGATTTACTTACGACTATCTGTTTTAATACATGCAGCAAAGAAGCTGAAAGCATTGAAATTACCCTTGCAGTGCAGTATTATTAAGTAATTTCGCTCGTGTGCTCCATCATGTGGATGGCATATTATATGGCGCATACGCAAAGCAATTTATACAAATTGAAGCGACACTTGCAATTTGAATGAAGCACATTTGCAGTAGGAGCAATAATAAATATACTATGTGAGATTGTGTGAACGCCTTCTTTGTTCCCGGAAACAGCTAATAATGTGTGCGATATAGCGAAACCAAACTCTTGAATCATCGTCGCAGAAAATACGTGGATTGATGAAACTGTGCAAACATCTGTAGAAAATTCAACATAAATAACGGTCCAATTCGAATTAACTAACTCGAATTGCCAAAAAATGTTCAAAAAAAAAAATCATTCAAATGTTAAAAACCAGCTAAACACATTTGAAAATAATCAATTTTCAAAGCATGAAAAAGCACATTTTCCGGTGTGATTATGACTTTGATGATCTCGGGTAGCTCTTTATTTTTAGAAATGAGCAATTATGGTAATAAACAGCTTGAACAATCTCATATAGCAAAAAGTAGAAAATGATTTCAAGTGAAATATGTATGTCAAACCAACACATCAGTTAAATGTTTCAACTTGTGGATGCTCATATATTATTAGTTAATATATACACTTGCGTACAGCCTACGGTTTCTTTTCAGCGATAAGAAAACAACGAAATCAATTAAAATTTCGGTCATTCAGTTTTGATTTTTGAAGTTACTGAACTGGCGAGACTTACGCATATTTTTTACGAAAATACACCCAGAGTGAAAAGAAAATGATCAAAAAGGCAATGCATAATATGAAATTATGATGTTAAATTTAATGCGTGCGCAAATCGATTTACATGAAATAATACGTTTTTATTTAAAATTAACCCAAAATGTGGGCATCGTTATTATCTTGATTTTTTTTATGCTTTTCGCATTTATTTCACAACGAAAGAAAACCACAAAGTCAGAAAGATCTCTATTTTTCTGTTAAGCAATCTTCTGTTAAGCAATCTCAGTCTTTTACACTGAACATAAACAATATCATGCCAATGTGAATATTTGGCAAAACAACATTCGAGTAATTCAACATCTCCTTAACATGTTTTTCAGGAATGTAACAAAGAACCATGCAAATGTGAAGGACTCAAAGGGAGAATGGGTGCACCAGGTTCTAGTGGTGTTCCCGGGCTTGAAGGACCGCCAGGAGACACAGGATTTGATGGTATAGTTTACATATATGTTAGAACCTCGGAAATCAGATGAATTTTGTTCTTCGATATTTGTTTTTCATTTCTGAAAAAGTTTCGTTCGAAAACATTCATTTGTCTTCCGAATTTCTGTTCTAATTTTTGAGTAAATATTTTGAGAATTGCAATTGATGCGTAGGTTACTATTTATGTATTTAGAAAATATACGAAGGAAGCGAAATTTTTCATTATAAATGCCTTTATTGCTTTTCAAAATATTTAAGATTTATACACTTGTCCATACGCTCAAACAATTTGTCAAAGCATTTTTTCCATTCCTCGTGAGACACCTCCAAAACATGGTTTTTGAACGCTTCAACCGCTTCTTCGGACGTTGAAAAACGTTGTCCACGCAATTTATCTTTGATTGTTGGGAACAGGAAGAAGTCATTGTGTGCCAAGTCAGGACTGTAAGTCGGATGATCCATCAATTCGATGTTTTGACCGTCCAAAAATTCATTTGTTTGCTTCGATGTGTGAGAGCTTGCATCGTCGTGATAAAGAATGATTCGACGGCGTTATTTGTTTTTCTCAATTCACCGAATACTTCTGGCAAACACTGGTCGTATACCACGCTGAATTGACGGTCTTTTGATTTTCAAGGGCCACAGTAGCAACATGACCCGCTTTCGTGAAGAAACACGCCACCATTTGCTTCGCAGTGCTTCGAGCTCGCACAACTTTTGTTGGATTTTCTTCTAAAATTGGAAGACCCAAACAGTCGATTGGTTTTTTGTTTCAGGTTCATACGCATTCGTCACCTGTCACGATGTAGCAAACACTTTTGGAAGCACCTCTGTTGAATTTTTCGAGCATTTGGTGGCACCAATCGACACGAACCTTTTTTTGAGCATCTGTCAATTTATGTGGAATCCAACGTGCACACAGCTTCCGCACCATTAAATGTTCATGCAAAATCTTATGTATGTTAGTCGCCGATATGTCTAGGGTTGCCTCTATCTCGAGGTATGTTACATGACGATCTTGCTCAATCAGTTTTCGTACAGCATCGATGTTTTCTGGTGTAACAACCGTTATTGGACGACCTGGTTTCTCTTCGTCTTTGAGCGAACGTCGTCCGCGCTTGAACTCATTGTACCAGTTGTAAACACTTGCTTTGGATGGTGCTTCATCGCCAAAAGTTGAATGAAGTGATTCGAAACACTGTTGTTGAGTTAAATCTTTTCGAAAATCGTAAAAAATCATCGAACGAAAACGTTCACGAGATAATTCCATTTTTTTCAACGAATTGAATTTTTCGAAGAGCAAACAAACAATGATGTGACTTCAGAGGAACATAACCTCCAAAAATATCAAACTTTTCAACTGACATAGAGATTTGCATCGGAAAACACTAGTAGTACCACTTTCTAAATACATAAATAGTAACCCTCGTATGATGTGCAAACCATTTATAGTTCAATGATTTCATGTTTCTTTTATTTTCTTCATTATTTTACCAAAACACGATCGCATCTATTCACTTTGATCCAATCTGGTGCATTGTTGCCACAGCACTTTCTTGGCTAATTCAATCGAAGGATTTTTATTTGAGATAATCTTAACTTGTTTTTTGATTGCAGGACCACCTGGCAAGCCGGGTGAATACGGAGACCATGGCGATCCTGGTATATTTGGTGAAAAAGGATTCAGAGTATGACAATCTATTAATTATTAATTCCGATATTTGAATACATTAAATGTCTCAATGATCGATCATTTGAGAGATTGAAGATGGCTTGCACTCGTAAGATTATAATTCACAATTCGCGCAAAACAGTTTTTCTCATGTGCAATAGCAAATAGTCTCGATAGAGCAATTATTTGAAATGCAAATATCTCGATTTGCAGAATTAATCCGAAATATTGAAATAATTTTAGGGAGAGCAAGGTGAATTGGGTTTGCGTGGTAGATCTGGCAAGTCAGGTATAAATGCTGATTCAATTGAAATGGTCATTTATCGAAATTGAAATTGATAATATTGTAGGAATGCCGGGAACCGAGGGACCACGTGGTCCTTACGGTATTGATGGATGTAATGGAACTGAAGGTGCAGGAGGCATTCCCGGTTATCCAGGAAGTCCAGGTATGTGCTGTTTATCGTTACTTAATAACATCCAATTCCATAGCATGTAAATGTTTTTTTCCTGTTCGATAGGTCCACGTGGTTTGCCCGGGGAACCTGGATTCCCAGGCAAACGAGGAGATCCTGGAGAAGGTGGTATAAACTCCAAAGGCACCAAAGGTAAATTATCAAACAAATTATCATTTTTGTGATATGTCATTTAAAAACGCCATTGGATAATTTATAAAAAGGTTTAAGAGGAGAGCCGGGGCGATTTGGTATAACTGGTGAGAAAGGATTTCGCGGTCAAACCGGGCTGAAGGGATATGAGGGCAACATTGGACCAATGGTATAGTTATCATATTAAATACCAACCATGAAATTTATTCTCTTTTTATTTCATTTCTTATTTTCACCCGCAACAGGGATATAAAGGTATGACAGGAGAGCCCGGACCGCCCGGAGATGACGGAAAGTCAGAAATTGTGAGTTTTACAACTGGACTTTGATATAAATTCATGAAAACGATATGCAGGAAGTAAATCAATTAAACAAAATTTAATTTAATTTGTTAAAAGTAGTTCGTATACACATACACAAACACAAAAAGTGAATCGGTTAGAATACAAATGACTATATATAGCATCTTGCTAGTTTATAATAAAAACCAATTCAAATTATCATGAGCAAGGCGCACCAAACTCCATTGATATTATTAATAATTTTTTTTTTTGCAAAACTTAATCATATTCTACATGTACTTTCTAAGCCAATCGTATTTTAATTCTTCGACTAAAGGCTCGTTATGAAGATATGATCGGACCAAAAGGAAAAAAAGGACCTCGCGGTGATTCGGGCGAAAATATATATGAAAAGGTGAAAGAAACAGAGGAACATATCACGAAAGGTTTGTTTTCCACAATTTCTCTATTTTTTTCTAATTGAAATTGTTCAAAGTTTCAATGGAAATATTCCAATGAAATAGGTGAACGAGGTGATAAGGGTTTTCCAGGAGAAATTGGTGATAAAGGACTGAGAGGAAGCTTTGGTTTTCCTGGCTTGAAAGGTAAAGAGCCCGCCTAACTCAATCATGCATTTTAATTGAATCGTTGTTGTTAATTCCTGCCAAAAGGTGATCGTGGGTACAAAGGATATAAAGGTGACGAAGGATATGTTGGCGAACGTGGAAAAACAGGGAGACCCGGTGAACCAGGTAAAGTTTCACACAAATCAATAAAGTAATATTATGAATTAGCCTTTTATAACGATTTGATGCATTTTGATAGGTGGGCCCGGAGAAAAGGGCGCAAAAGGTGCACCTGGCTACGCTGGACCTAATGGAATTAATGGAGCAAAGGGAGAGTATGGTGATGTGGGCTATGATGGTGTACCTGGTGTCGAAGGTTCGTTGTAAAGATTGAAGTCAATAATTTCTTTCGCTCGTCAAATAGATTCAAATAAATGGACAATTGATTTGCATTTCCGCATAGGTCCTCCTGGACAGCCTGGTATATACGATCCAAGGTAAGTGAAATGAAATATCTCTGACAAAATATGTTGTGCAGAAAAAAATGAAATATTTTGATAGTGTAAATCGAAAATTTACTTTCTTAATTGTGCATAAGTATGATAACTCTGTTTAAATCTTAATTTCTAGATTGGATACCATTTCTCAAGGCCCAATGGGACCGCAAGGAGAAATCGGTGAAATCGGAGAAATAGGTAAATTAATTAAAAATATATATATGCGTTTGATATGGTTTATTTTGACTTATTTTTGCATAGGTTTATCTGGTATTCCTGGTTTACCCGGTAGACCAGGACCAATGGGATTGCCTGGAGAGTCTGGAGATCCAGGTCCTGACGGGTCGCCAGGATCAAAAGGTAAGAGATCCTCAATAGCACCACTTATTTTCCAACCAAATAAATATCATTCAAATATATTTATTATAATTTGTTTTTTCATAAATTTAGGTTCGAAAATTCCCGGTCAGCCTGGAGATCAAGGAGAACCAGGACCGTTTGGAACCTACGGCCCCCCAGGATTACCAGGTAAGCAAAATTTTTCAATATATTCCACATTACCTGAGACAAGAAATTGGCTCATTCTCATATTAAACAACAGGCTATTGTTTTTTATTGTGATTAACGGACATTTTGTGATTTGATTCAAATTTTATCATTCATTTAAGATATATAATTGGAAAAATAAAAAAATTTCGGACCCAAGCCTTTATTTATATGAGAAATATAACTCATTTTTGCATTTAGATCGTAATAAGAGTCTAGGTCCTAATATGATCACTCTACCCTTTTTGCAAGGGTGTGCAACAACAAGACTACGCGCCTTAACTACAATATGTAATTTACATGGCGTAGTCCACTACGCGCCCCAGTGTATTTATATGGACGTGTCACACCCTTGCCTTTATGCACTAATATATTATTTGTTATCAAGAGCTGAGCGCGTTTTGTTAGTTTCACCAATAACCGAAGAGAAATAATTATGCTTACGCTTTCTATTTTTATCACTAATTGTTTGGTGTTTGTTATCTCTGATTTCTAGGAGCTATGGGCAGACAAGGCTTGCAAGGATTCCCTGGATCAAATCTAGCAGGACCAAAAGGTACCGTGGCAATTCCAGGAATAATTTCATATTAATACTTTTATATTTTGAAATGACTATTTTGAATTTTGATTTTATACAGGTAATGCCGGGCAACACGGACGACCCGGTGGTTTTGGTTATGTTGGTGATCGAGGAGAGCATGGATTTCCAGGAGACAAAGGATTACCAGGAATTGGATTCAATATAACAGGTAGATAAATCATTTCGAGTATACATTCCGTTCTCTATCATCAAAATCTGACCAGAACAATTTGGATCTGATGATTAAGATTACTATTGTGTGTAGTACACACTGTGTACACAAATTAATAGCTTGTAACAATGGATGTTGACTTGAGAATTTGATAAAATTGTTAAAAAAGAATGAAGTCACGACTATGTCATAAAATTCAAGGTCCACCTGGCCCCGATGGATTTTCCGGACGCAGAGGATTGCCTGGAATACCCGGCTACGATGGCTTCCCTGGTATTAAAGGCGACAAAGGTACATAATTCACAATATAATGCATGCATTTGGCGAGTTTCTAATTCACTAATCAAACATTTAATTAAAGGTTTTCGCGGTGACGACTGTGGCTTCTGTCCACCAGGTAGACCCGGTGACAAAGGAGATCGTGGAGAATTAGGTAATTTTTTCGAGCAAAAGCAACTAAGAATTTAAACTCTTCATACGGTAAAAACAAAAGAAATTGAATGCCATCGGTGTACTGAAATCGAACGTATTGTGAATTTTCTAAATACTATGCTTGTATAAGCACAAATCACTGCAATACTTTGCATAAATTCACGATGAACGTTAGCTGCGACGCGATGCAAAACCTAAATGACTGTTTCAAAAACTACTGACTATTTTCCCAGTGAATCCCTTAAACATATCTCGAGCGCTAAAACAACAATAACTCAAAAATGAACGAACTGATCTGAAACTACTAGCGCCACCATATTTCATATCATTTGGCACACTCATTACGAACCGAGTTTGTGTAGAACTGTGGGTTTGTGAGTTATTGTTGTTGTGTTCCAGATGGCAACAGCTGTTTGACATTTTATTTGACGAGCGCACGGTGCGCCCTAACATTTGACAGCAATGAAAAATATGTCCTCAAAATAGACTAGGTACTAAAATGATCGATTTCATTTGGAAAATAGGAAGACCTGGTTTGAATGGTCCACAGGGGATCAGAGGTAGAACCGGAGCTCTAGGTTTGAAGGGTGCACAAGGAAAGCCCGGATCACAAGGATTCAATGGACCGCCAGGTAAATTGATTCATGGATTTTTATGTAGCAGTCGAACTGACATCATTTTTTTGTAACAAAAATCATGTAAATAGGCCAAGCAGGTGCAGATGGTGAAACAGGAAGAGACGGACCAAAGGGTGAAAAAGGTTTGTATGATATTGTTTTAGCATGAAACAATAAATAATCATCTCGGTCTCATATCTTTTGCCATACTTAGGATCGATTATTGAGATTGGCGAAAGGAAATCACCAGAAAAGGGAGACAAAGGGTCACCTGGACCTGTTGGTACAGTCATGCAATACCTCATTTTCGGTGTTTCAAGGGTGTATTCTTTCATTTGGTTCTAATCAATCATCGTCTATTTTTAGGCGACATTGGGCAGGATGGCGAAATAGGACAACTGGGATTGCCGGGATATCCAGGATTGATTGGCGAAAAAGGGCCATATGGAGACTATGGAATGGCAGTTAGTATCTTAGAAGCACTTTTCTGTTTGGAAATGCAAATTTTATTCTATTTGTGTGCCATCTCTCACTCTCTCTCTCTCTCTCTCTCTCTATTTATAGGGAACGCCAGGGCTTGATGGCATACCCGGGAAAAATGGAGCAGATGGATTACCAGGTATGCAATTTTGCGTAATCATTTCATTATGAACATTATTATAAGCTAACTTAATTTCCCATTGCAATGGAAGAAGAATTCAATTGCGACTTGGCTTATGTATTGACTGAAAAACTGGGAACAGTTTTGATATCTAGATTCTAGAAATAAATTGAATTTTCATCCATGTTCTACTCACTGTTTTGGGATGTTTTCATTTTGAAAAAGTGTAAGAGAATCTATAACACGATAACCATTTCAAATTCATAGGTGAATCAGATTTTACTCCACTATTCTACCTACGTGGACAGGATGGAGAAAAAGGAGATCGGTGATTTTCATTCAAACACATCAATTAATCTCGTGTCCATATTCATGTTTTAATTGAACATTTCAGTGGTGAGAAAGGGGAGCGAGGACCTGTGGGACAGAGAGGTGAAGCTGGTGAAGCTTTAAGGTCAGATGCAATTGCAAGTAAGTTTCGTGTTCATGAGACACGAATTAAAATGAAATACATTCAACTATTATGTATATTATATTCAAATGTCATCAAATTTAAGACACAATCGGTGACACCGGCGTACCTGGAAGTATTGGCCCGATGGGTTTACAAGGCTTGCATGGTAGAAAAGGACAGAAGGGCTACCCAGGACTACAAGGTTTGTCATTGTTCATTAGAATTAGAGTTCTTGAGGCAATGACTTTCAATGGGGATCAATTTCTTATAGGACCACAAGGTGATGTTGGCGTTCCAGGAGAAGTGACTCAAGGTCCAGAAGGATCCAAAGGTTTTCCGGGTAAGACAATTTGAATATTCGTTTCATGTGCAACGAATGTTTCACAAATACTGTAAATGGTCCATGTCATAATTGGTTGTATTTTCACCACAACCTTGAAATATTTTCTACTTTATTTTGAAAGAATATATCAGAATTTTTCGTTTAAAATCAAAATATTACATAAAATCAACATATACATATTTACATCAAATTCATGAATATTATAATTACAGCAGTAAGGGTACTCGGCTGTAATTCGGTTTTACACTCTAATTATGACCTAACTGCGAAAATGAACCTTATTTCATATATTATTTAAATAGAGTCTTAGGTCATAATTAGGAACACTTACAGTTGTAGGTCCAAATTTGGACTATTATCGTTATATTGCACTTATTATGCTCTTGAAATGCCATTTCAATCAATTTTCGTAAAGAAATTTTATTTAACCGTCGATCAAATATAATAAAACTACCAAATGAATTAATTGATTTAAATCGAGAAATTCGGATTTTATTCAAATTGCTAAAAAAAGTTTAATGGGAAGACAATCACTGGAATTACTTTAAACAGAGTCTCCATTTGATAGTATCCCTTTCATTCGGTTGAAATATTTGACAACTGATCTCCATTTTCCAACATAGGCATTCCGGGAGATCAAGGCCCGCCCGGTCCAGATGGATTACCAGGTCGGGCTGGTGAGCCGGGTTTTGACGGTCTCAATGGTATTAAAGGTTCACGAGGTGAAAGTGGTCAACCAATAAGGGAGGGAGACGTTGGAGAACAAGGTATTATACAAATTGAAACTATTTTGAAAGCAAAATCTTATTTGTATACACTTCCTAATTGGTCGATTTGAAGGTGACACTGGTGAAAAAGGAGAAACAGGAGACAAAGGTTACCGAGGTCAAACTGGAAACACAGGTCTCACCGGTCAAAAAGGTGAATGTTTGCCATGATTTTGTAAATTGTATTATGGAAAAATACTGAATTGGTTTTTATCCTCTTTTTACAGGTGTGAAAGGTGGACCGGGAGATCTTGGACCACGGGGCTTACAAGGCTTACATGGAATCAAAGGTGACACAATGGAAATATTCAATCAAATTTTCACAATGCATTTAATTTGATAAATTATATGTACTAACTCAATAATTCGGGAAAACATAGGTCTAAGAGGAGATGTCATATATGGAGACTATGGTTTGCCAGGACCACCGGGTAATGACGGCAAACCAGCACCATACGGAGAGAAAGGTTCGGTGTTTTTAATAATTTTAATGTTGAAATGAAATTTTATGATAAAAGATTATTTTGAGAATGTATTTGATGATATTCAGGCCATAAGGGAGATATGGGATGGCCAGGAGCTCCCGGAATTCTTGGAATCATGGGTAAGACAACAGGTTTTATAAAACCAAGTCTCAAAATAAACCAAAGTTAATGTTGACCACAAGCTAAAAATATTGCTCACAAGTTGTAAGATTTAGTTTCTTTGTCTACTTGCTAACTTGATTTGATATTTATTGATTTATTAAGCTGCGAATCATAACTCAATAATTTGTGGCCTACAATAAAAAATCTAATTTATTCCATGCATTTGAACGGAAACAGGTGATGTTGGTGAGCCAGGTAGACCAGGAGAAGAAGGAGATGTTGGAGAGCAGGGAGATCGAGGACCGCGAGGTACCGTTCAGCTCATTGAATACATTTTTGTCTTCTATAAAATTTATATACGACACACGTTCAATCTTTATTTACTTGGCAATAGGCTCCATAGGTTATCGTGGACCAGGCGGTGAACCAGGTGACCGAGGCAGCGAAGGATTTCCTGGAAGACGAGGCTTAACCGGAAGACAAGGTAACAATGTTGTTAATTATTTGTTGATGTATCATTAAAAATTAGCGTAATGCAAGCAAATATGCAATCTGATATTTTGATGAAAAATTAAGGCATTCCCGGATTGCAAGGAAAAAGGGGTGAAGTTGGAGATTTGGGACTGCCAGGAAGAAATGGACTCGATGGCAAAGACGGTAGAAAAGGTATGAGAATACACTGAAACATAAATGATAAGTATAGTATATATATAGTATCGGTCACGATACTTTTCATTCTCTGAATATTGAACTAACCCGATTCAAGTCTGTGTTTCCAAATGGCATTCCATATAAACAAATTTCATATTCAAAAATGAAGGTGAAACGGGAGACTATGGCTACTTCGGCGCAGTCGGTCAAAAGGGAGAAGCATCATTCAGTGGTATGTGCTCGTTATTTCAGAAGCTTGAATGAATTAAATTGACTTAACGATATTCTTTGAATTATGAAGGCGTTAAGGGAGAAATGGGTGAACCCGGCTTGACTGGCCCCCACGGATATAATGGCCGACCAGGTTTCATGGGACCAAAAGGAGAAAGAGGGGATTATGGATTTGGTAAGAATTCCTTGACAATTTCAAATTGAAAGTGTGATTTTTCAAAGATTTTTTTGTTAAACTTTATACTTATTTTAATTATTGTAGAACTGTGTAAAACCAAAATGTCGACTTTTGATTTAAGAATGGTGCAGAATAACATATTTGAGTCATATTTAAGCGTAATCTAATGACAACTTTATCACTTTTTTCAAGTAATCGAAGGTGAAATGGGTCCAAAGGGAGAGGCTGGTATGCCTGGTACATTTGGATATGATGGCTTGCCAGGTATGTATTTGTAATAATTTGGGTCCCACATTGTTCATTCAAAAACATATTTTCAACCATTATGACATATTGATTTTAATTCAAGGTAAAAAGGGAGAACGCGGTGATTCCGGTGTTATTGGTTATCCAGGGGAACAGGGTGATGAAGGTGGGTTTTTTCAAAATATTTCAAACAGTTCAGATGAATGATATGAGAACGCATGTTGAATTTTGTGTGATTTCTGAATGTAATGCAATGTTATTTGAACGTTGAAAGGTTTGCCGGGATTGCCTGGTTACAAAGGCCGTGATGGTTTGAAAGGATTGCGGGGTATGATTGGTTTGAGAGGAGAAACTGGACCAACTGGACTAAGAGGCGAAAGTGGTGACCAAGGATACCCTGGACATATCGGAATGAAGGGTGACTATGGTACGCAATTGAGCAAATTGGCTCATTTATAATTTAAATAATTTTCCATTATGAATATGATAAACACACATAGTGCACACCCGATATAACAAAATATCTCTTAATCAAAAGGTGATGATGGAATACAGGGAGAAGAAGGAGAGAAGGGAGAGGAAGGTGAACAAGGAGCACCAGGCTTTCCAGGATACGTTCCATACGTTCCTCCAGGTAATTATGAAAAAAATGAAATTTTGCTATCAAATTTGAAATAATCTATGACTATTTAATTTATTGCTGACACAAGATTAAAATTCACATGAATTATGTTATTCGATTCAATAGGTGAAAAAGGTGACTTAGGCTACGAGGGAGCGCCTGGAGCGCCAGGACGTCAGGGTCAAAAAGGAGAACAAGGCTATCCCGGTAGAGTTGGCGAAGCTGGTGATTATGGGCCTCAAGGAGAGCCTGGATTTGATGGCAGACCAGGTATTCTTCAATATACAATTTGCGTTCTTAAGAAATCCATCGAAATATAAAGGAATATTTACAATCGAACAATTTTCATTAATAACAATATCTCAATTTCTATACGTCATTGAATGCTCCTTTTATATTCTCCTTCTATAAAATTGTATAGGATTGAAAGGTTTGCCTGGCGACAAAGGTGTGAAAGGTCTTCGTGGCCCAAAAAGGTATGCTCCTTCATGATTTTTCATTCAAATGTATAATTTTGTTTATAGATAATTTTAATAATGCGTAAGCTCCTTCAGAATCATATTGAACATAAAAACGAAGAATCATGACCGCATTATTTGATATTGCAGCTCACTCGCTGAAAAAGGTGATCAAGGAACTGCTGGATTAAACGGTCGACCTGGTGGACCAGGTTCGATGGGACCCAAAGGGGCGCCAGGAGATTATGGTGACAACGGATTGCAAGGTATATATTACATTCGTTTAATTGATTTCCGACATTGTTCATGCATGAATTTGACCATTATGATTTATTACAATTCATACGATGTGTATTAATGACTGTGATATTTATTCAATGATGAAAGGTGAGAGAGGTTATCCAGGAGAAATTATAATTGGGCAAAAAGGAGATATGGGAGATGTTGGCTATCAAGGAGCGCCGGGTGCTCCTGGTTTACCTGGTCTCGTTGGTCAACCTGGCGAACGGGGGCAAAAGGGGTCCAAAGGTGAAAATGGTGCACAAGGTAAAGTTCATCCAATAATTTGAATTCTTTTTGTTTTAGTTTTCTACATTATCGATCAATATATCCAACTTTTTATCCTTTGTCATACAGGTCAAGTCGTGTGGGGACCAAAAGGAGAACGTGGTGACACTGGATATCCAGGTAAATATTTCTCCCAATTTTAAATGAATAAATATTCACACTTAATTAATCATGTATCATTTGAATATAGGACTAAGTGGCAATGATGGATGGAAAGGTTCGAAGGGTGATATGGGATTAAAAGGTCGTCCAGGACCACGTGGACAGCTCGGATATCCCGGTGAACAGGTGATTTTATTTTAAAACAGAATTCGTATTCCATTCTTTTGCTTACTTTTTTGTGTTATTTTCAGGGTGATGTTGGATGGCATGGCATTGATGGTGTTGATGGAGCAAAGGGTTTTAAAGGTATTTATTATCAGTGTTGGTATTCAAGATTCCGATAAATCAGAACGGAATCATTTATTATGGAAATCAGCATAAGAGAAAAATGTAAGAAAACCATTGGAAACAATCTGTTGTACAGACTGTCTCTTTCATTCTTTTGCAAATTTCCATAAGAGATAATTTTATTGAATCAATTATGAAATTGTGAAATTTTCTTAGGTGAACGTGGTGAAACATTCCCATATGATCAGGCACCTAGAGGTGAACCGGGCTTCAATGGATTCCCAGGTCTAAAAGGTAAGGACAAGCCCACGAGCCAATTAAATTCAGATATACGACACGTTAATAGAAATTGAAAACAATTCTCGAATAACATCAAATTTCATTAAATTCTCTCTAAATCCATTTAAATGGAATTTGAATGCAATTTTCAAGTAAAATATTTTCGAATTGAAATGTTTTTATTGGTTTTTTAATTTGAAGGTATACAAGGAGATGATGGTTTCCCTGGTCAGCCCGGTGATCAAGGACTTCCGGGATTAAGAGGTATTCAAGGCGAGATTGGTCCACCTGGTAAGTTCATCAACCCATAAAATAAAATTGAATGTTTGAGCTCAATCTTGAATAAATCATAACTAACATTTGGGAACATTTCATTGAAAGGTGAGGAAGGAGAGGTAGGATTTACGGGGGAAAGAGGTGTCCAAGGTCCGCCTGGTTTAAATGGTTTGGATGGATTACCTGGAATGAAGGGTGAGACCGGAGAAGACGCACCACCTCAGCTACAGGCCAAATCGCGCGGATATGTATTTGCACGTCACTCGCAGAGAAATATAATTCCTGAGTGCCCGCCAAACTCACAAAAACTCTGGGAAGGCTATTCATTGGCTAGTGTAATCGGATCGAGTCGTGCGGTCGGCCAAGATCTTGGTTTGGCTGGATCTTGTATGCTTCGTTTCTCAACAATGCCATACATGTTCTGTGATGTACATAATATCTGTAGCTATGCGGAAAATAACGATGACAGTTTATGGTTGTCCACCGAGGAGCCAATGTTGCCAATGATGGACCCAATTCCCGCAACCGGCATGCAAAATTACATTTCAAGATGTTCAGTGTGTGAAACAAGAACTCGCATCATTGCCATTCACAGTCAAACAATGGATATTCCAAACTGTCCAGATAACTGGGCAGAATTATGGGTTGGATACTCGTATTTGATGGTATGTCACTTTAAATTTTATTGCAAAAAAAAAAAACACAATAATGTTTTTATTTTAGTCTACAACTGATAACAGCGGGGGTTTCGGTCAAAATCTAATCTCGCCTGGATCGTGTTTGGAAGAATTCCGCCCAGAACCAGTCATCGAATGTCACGGACATGGCAGATGCAATTACTACGATCAATTGGCATCATTCTGGTTGGCTGTTATTGAAGAGAATCAACAATTCAGTAAACCATCGCAAAGAACTTTGAAAAAGGATCACACTCAAATGATTAGTCGATGTGCTGTTTGCCGTCGAATCGAAACAAATAAAGAAAATTCTGTTCGTCCAACACCTCAACCAGAGTATCAACCGGTACAACCAGAATTGGTCGCTAGCCCCGAACAACGCTTCCCATATCCACATAACGATGTTCCGCAACAGCATCGACAACCACTGCACTTTCGTTCACAATACTCTCGAAACCCACAGCGAATCTTTCAACATCAACCATATCAATACCAACAAAGCCGTCAAACTCAACACAATCCATACAGTTGGTCAGTCCGAACACGCGCTTAATGTAGCTTAGAATATGGAGTTCCTTTTGAAATTCAAAATTAACGAATCAATATTTTGAAACAAATATGTTGTGAACAACTTTGATAAATTATCAATTTAATAATGACATTTATATAATTCCTACTATTAAAAAAGAGGGAATTTTCTACATAAGAATTTAACGGATTGATTAAATGATTTTTGTTCAAAAGAAATTATGATTTTAAGTACAACCGATGAATAACTGCCATATTCAATAGAGATGTATAAAATCCATTTTGTGTTGTCGATACCAAAAATTAATTGAATACAAACGACAATTTGTAATAAAATAAACAATATTGTGTCTCATTTTCAACGACAATCATTAAAACAATATCAACACATTAACATAGTTGAAATTGTGTGCACGAAAATAAAACCTAGGGATCACAGATATGAGGCAACTGAATTGATTATGAATATTATGCTCTTATCGTTCTGTTTTTATTTCATTATATGGCTGACCATCCATAAAAATATGAACGAAGAAAAAAATATGATATTATTATCCATTCGTGTAAGATCAGTTGAATTTGAAACTTTGTCTGCCGAAAACTGAATCAGCCATGTTTCCGTCGAAACGACGAAAAGTTGCAAGAATATTTTCAATTAAATTAACACCATCGCCAATTGATGATTCTGCGGCGGCCGAAGGTAGAAAAAAAAAAATCCCACAAGAATCATTGTTCATTTATCTCCGTCCAATATACTATTCATTCCGGGTTTTTGGTCTATTGCCATTTTCGATAACCCTCGATGCCCAAGGTGCAATTCAAAAAGCTCGGGTCAGTATATTCGATTTCATTTGGTTTACAATCGCAATCAGCTTGTATTTATGGAGAGCCCTTGCAAACTTCCGTATAATACTTCATTCGCGTGTGGTGAAATCAGCAAAAATTCCAATCATTGGTAATTATTTTATTTTGATCGGTGGAGATATTTGTTATGCTTTATTCGTTGCATTAGATATGTTCAATCGCTTTAAGATTATTGAGATTTACAAGAAAATTGGAGCTTTTGACAAAGGGGTTAGTTCAAATGGGATATAAACTAAACTTTATTCATATGATTATTATAAACCTCATGATCAAAAACTGTTTACAGGTCCAGAGATTAGGCGTTCATTTACATTATAAAAAGAGAAATCGCTATATTTTGGGATGGTACATAATGTCATTCACAGTTGCAATGATATCGACAGTGTTGACATATTTCGCGTGCAAAAGTGTTGTCGAACTAAAAACACCATATCACAAAATACTTTTTTTATTGTCTTATGTCATCATACATTCCGTGGGATCAATGATTTTTATAACATATTACACGCTAATATTCTGCCTTCGTATACGAATCAAAATTTTGAACTCTTTGCTGCGGTAAGAGGAGAACGACAATTTATCTTTTATGAAGATTCAAACGTTTTTAAATATATTTTCTCTCGGTGTTTTGAATCTTTCAACAGAAAACGATTTTCGATTGAAAGCAGTGTAATAATCAAAATCCCGAGGCAATCGGAAATGGAAATGCATTTTCTAAAAGAAAACTCAATTCGATATATAAAATTCGTGGGATATCTCTATAGCACATTAACAGATTCAATGGAAAATGTTAATATCTATCTTGGGTTCCAGGTTTGATATGAATAGCTCTGAATGGATTCAGTAGTGATGCTGATTTCATGTTTTTTTCGGCTGCAACGACTCAATTCGAATGAATTCCCTTTTGACAATAGGTAATGATGTTACTGGCAGCTACATTTGAATACAACATCTTGACATTTTACTCGGCATATCTGTTCACTCTTCAGCGGAACGATGCCAATAACCCATTCCCATTTTATGTCCGACAGTTTGTGTATACAGTCAACGTGCTCTTGGTTGTTTATACCGCAAGTGATATTACATCTGAGGCAAATAACACGAAATCGACTTTTTGACGGAAGATTTCTATTAAAAGTTTTCCATATTTGACAGGGTAAAAAGACGTCTCAAATAGTGCATAGAATTATTAACTGTTGCAATGACGAAAAAGTAGCTGCAGCGGTATGAAAGTTCATATACTTCCAATGTTTATGGTAAAAACAACCAAGATTGTTAATTATTTCAGTTGATTGAATTATCATCACAAATAAATGATAAACTTCCCGAAGCTTCATGCGGATTATTTCCAATGAACTGGACTTTAATTTACAATGTGAGATTGGATTAAGATTAACACATGACACAAATTTGGAATGATCACGTAAATACTCATGCATATTTTTATTTCAGTTTATAAGCGCACTAACAACGTACACTGTTTTGATAGTACAACTCGACACAACGCAATTAAAAGTTAATTTCAATGAGAGTTACACGTAAATCTTCATCAATACGTCAAACCCCAGCTCAAGCTTCAGAACAAGCTTCAGTGACACTGAATCAGTTAATTCCAGTCTCAGATCTTTTTTGAGTGAAACCAAGTGACTCGTCGGAAATAATGGCTTCGATGTTGCATTCATTCTATTCTCATTAAACAGAATACAAGTGTTAATCTTATTAATTATTTACACGTGTTAGCATAAATATATAGAATTCGTTTTGTTGAATAGATCGAATATTGAAGTGATTTGGCGAAACAACTCACAATGATTTTTCAAAATGCAATAAAATTAATCAATGAGTTTGAAAATTATTGTACTTGGGGAATCGAACACGATTTTCCTTTTATCTGAGTGATATCACCGTATTTCCCCTGATTCTCCTGAATCAGGCCGGTTTTTACCATGGTTTTCCGGACCCAATTTTAATATGCAAGCTTCACTTTCATATTAGCCCCCCTTGACTGTTTTCTCTTTGCAAAAGACGCACCATGGGCGGAATTTATGCCGTATTGGGACTTTGTCTAGCATGTTCTCAGCTTGCTGTGAACACATATTGACATAAATGTAGGCTTCGTAACAAATAAATAAATAAATTCGTGCACAGAAAACACTACATAAAGAGTTTCGTATTAGAAAGTTTTTCCCCATTTATTGGGAGAATGCATTGAAAATGTCCAACTCGCATCCAACTTCATACCTATCATTCTGACAAAAATTTTGACATTGACAGCTATTGTATCTTAAAGTAGACGTCAATACCTAAATAATTCAGCATCACATAAACAACACACGTGAAAATAATTTTGTTTTTTATATTCGGTCATTATATCTAATTTTGTATGTTTTTTTTCGATCTTTGTGTTTTTGGTGACTAAAATGTAATTAGAAATTAGGGAATTTATTTGATTGTAATAATACAAATGTCAACTCAAGTCTTTTATACGCACAAAGCGTATATTTTGCCTGAGAAATATTCATATATTAAGGTCGATGATATTTTTTAATTGATTGCATCATATAATCAAGAATTGGTGAATATTCATGACTTCAGAAAAGAAGTTTTTATTAGAGCCGCATGAAAAAAGTTTACATATAATAAAAAACGTTATGAAGAAAAAGGATTTTTTCAAGGAAATGGTAAGAGATACATCACACAAATTAGCTGATGAAGGGTCACAAGTTTGTGAAAATTGCTGAGACTTAATATTTCTTTGGAAAATGCATTTCTTTCGAGGGGGAACAAATATCGAAATGACCGAGATAGTGCAAAAATGACCGACAAAAACCAACAGAATTGGTCATGAATATTCTCACCGCTTCAAATGTGATTCAGGCTAAAGTTAAGTAAATTTCGATAATTTGAATATCATGCAGAAATAATTTTTAAGAGGTGATAGTACCACGAATAATAGACTAAATGTACATTTACCCGTAAAATGTTGTAAAGTACTTGGAATTCAGAGTAACATACAGAGTAAATATAAATGGAGCCTATTATCATGCGTGTGTATAATTTGAAAATGGGGTCTGTGGCTTCAGTGTGTGCAGCGTTCACTGCGCCTTCAATAAGTTACATGAAAATGCCAATCAGATGCATTGAATTCGTATTATACACGGTAGCGGTGAGAAGTGGAACTTAAATATTAATATTTGTTTCTTTTTGTTGTCAGAAACTTATTTAGGGTACAAATTCGGCTTGTTTCGACCTGGTACTGTTTGAACAAAAAAAAAAAAAAAATATCAAATATTGCGTGTGTGCTTGTGAAAAATGGAGCATGTGACCATTTAATTTCAAAGATTTTATTGATGCAATGGATTCCATGTTTGCACCATCGCAATTTATATTGATAGCACTGCCATTGGTTACTAATTTGAATCATTGGATTTAGTAGATTAATATGGGCGTGATTGTGCACGAAACCAATGTTTTACTTGAATATCGATCAAAGTAATGAAATCGTAGCTCAAATATTATTTTAGTTCATTTCCGAAATTCCAGCAAACATCATCGCAATTCTTGTAATTCTGTAGGAATTTTATTGCAATAAAATTCCAGGCAATATGGCTGCGTCAAATAAACTTTATGAATTGGCATTTGCTCAAAGGGGAACTCGCTCGAAAAAAGATAATATAGCATACAGTTTAAAGCCTCTTTACTACTTTTCCCGTGCTATTGGTGTGTTTCCATTTTCAATAGTTCGTGATTCGAATGGTGAAATTCAAGGTGTTAGGGTCAGTGTATTCGACTTCGTTTCGTTTTTCATCTCAATTTGCTTATTTTTATTGATGGCTTTTGGAAACTATTTAAAACTGATGATGATGAATGGATTTGGTGCTGTGGTTTTACTCGATCAATTTATTTTAGTCAATTCATTGTTTTTTTGTGCTGTAGCCATTTCGTTGAATATGTTCAATCGTTTCAGAATAATTGAAATTTTAAAAAAAATTCAATCTTTCGACAAAGAGGTGAGCTCAGGTTTGAAGATAATTGACCCTTTGCTGTTGTACAAATCCGAATTAAATGCAGGTTCAGAAACTCGGTGTAAATGTTGAATATCATAAGAGACATCAGCGCGTTTTGTGGGGTTCCATTGCCGCATCAGTTTTTGCGACGTTAGCGTCAATATGCACATACTTTGGACACTACGATTCTGTCACGAAAGATTCAACAATTGACTATAATCTTTTCAAGCTTTCTCACTTCTCCATATATTATCTGTCGGCAATGCATGTAACAATATATTTTGCGCTGTTGAGGTTTCTAACATATGGATTCAATATGATAAACTCGTTGCTTAGGTGAGAAATGAAATTCATTCAATGAATGATCATCATCGTTACGAATAAATTGAACATTTATGACAATATTATAGAAAGCAATTTTTGACCAAAATAAAGACTCAAACTCCGATTTATTTGCGTAAAGAAGAATTAATTCGATACATCAAACGCATAGGAAGTCTTCATTCCACTCTGACAGAAGCAATGGAAATAATTAATGTTTGTTGCTCGTTTCAGGTTAGCTATCACTAATAAGATGTAACACTTTAAGTTTTCTTTTTTAAATTTTTGATTTGATTCTATTTAAAAAAAATATTAAATTTGTTGCAGTTGTTGATCATAACCACGGCTTGTTTTCTATTTTCCATCATAATATTGTTCACTCTCTATAAAAATATTTTTCAAAAAGGTAGTTTCGGTTATGATTCATACATGTCTTATATCCAACAACTACTTCTGTTGTTAATTTCATACTTGATTGTTCATGCTGGCAGTAAAATCACTTCCGCAGTGAGTATATATAGTAAGACAAGCACCTATCCTATAGTAATCCCGAGAAACAATTTGCGGACAAACACCTTTACGTCGATAGGCCGTCGGATACTCGCATTGCGTTGCGAGTATTCTCACTACGAATATCCAGCGTTAACAAAAGTATTTTGTCGAATTTAAGATGCACACCGCCAAAACATTGGCTACTATTGTAGTATCGCATACTTATCGCAATTCGTTTGAATGCGTTTGTTAACGCAGTAATGTTTCTCGAGGATACCATTTTAATTCAAATTAATATTGCATTTAATATTTGATAGAGTAAAAAAACTCCGGGAATCGCGCATAGCATTATTAATTGCTGCAATGATGAAGACATAAACAGAACGTTGTATCAGCTATCTCTCCAAACACAGCAAAAGTATGCCATTGCAACATGTGGTTTATTTGTATTTAATTGGACCCTAATTTACAATGTAAATTTGACTCTAAACAAACAATATTTTTCGATTCAAAATAATATTTTTTTAAATATTTTTAAGGTTTTCAATGGGGTACTGGTCTATTTTGCAATTTTGGTTCAAATCGAATCAAATTGAATGGCATACCAAATAGATAATGAGATCTGGTTTTTTTTGATTTGATATTTTCTTTTTTATTCTTTTGGATAACATACGAAATGGAATTGAGGAATTTAAGAAACTAGAAAAATAATCGTGCAAATTAATCAAATCCTTTGTCGAAAAAAATTATGTAAAATTGTTAATTCGTATTAAATCTGATATTTTCTTCAAAATTGTTGAATTAATTTGGCTCTCAACTGAATCATGAATATTTCTAAGAGGAATTTTTGAAAAAATTCCATATTTAAAATAAACTTAATAAAATTGCACTTTTTTCAATTTAATCCATTAATATTTGTTTCATATTTCATTGAATTTGCATGGCTCTAGGCAATCGAAATTAATCTAATTATATTCCATCGACTTTAGGAGATTAAATTCGAAATTATGGATAATTGATATTCATTAGCCGATTAAAAGTGAATGACGGTACATATTTTCAGCGGTTTTTACATCTGACTAATATTCTAAGAAGAAGAAGAAGAAGAAATGTGTTTTCGCCGCTAATACATCTGAATATGCGTACCGTCATACGTATTTACGACTGGGCGTCCCCATCAGCCGTAAATACGTATGACGGCGGATGGTATTTTTGTACTGTGTATTTTTGGCCAATTTAACCTATATTTTGTTGTTCAACTGCCTATGTTTCGTTATAATATTATCATAAAACAATTACCTAATTGTAATGTTGAAACATTTCTAATGCAATGACGTATTTTGAAAGGGTAATTTGTTCATCCATTGTAATGGATGATTTTTCGTTGATTTGTTCGTTATTTGAATCGTTTTATTATTTGATTTCATGACAATTCATTGAATGGAAAAATAATAATTGTTCTATTGCCGAATTACTCTCGTAAGCGCAATTCTATATGAAAGACCACAACAGAATAACAAAATCAATAAAAAGTGGATTTTTTTTTTGAACATTTCAATTGCAGTTCTGATATCTCAAGGGATCGGTTGATTTTAAAATTTTGTCTGAGCTTTGTTCAAACAAAAACAACTTTTCAGGAAGAATTGAGAAGTGATATTGTGATTTTTGAATTCAATATGGTGCAACCTGTACACTCAGATCAATTTGAATTTGTCGCCCCACAATTTGACTCGAATCGTTCAAGTCTTGCCTACAGCCTGCGTCCCATTTATTTCAATTCACGTGCTATTGGTCTTTTGCCCTTTTCAATAGTTCGCGATTCGAATGATGATGTTCAAGCGGTTCGAGTCAAAATGCTTGATAAAGTTTGGTTTGTGATTTCGATTGGCTTTTTTTCATGGATGAGTATCATTGTGTACCAGACTGTAAGAAATAGGTTTGTATTGAGGGCAACGAACATTCACATTCTGTGCAATCATATAATCCTTAACCTCGGAATATGCTGTATTATCATGGCTATTCTAATGGACATGTTCAATCGTGATAAATTTGTCAACATTTTGAAAAATCTCTCAGCTTTTGACAGACAGGTGATTTGCAATAACATTTTTTTATATTGTTGCATATTTTTCAAATATTTCTCTCGTCTTCCATGCATCAAAGGTTGAAGAATTTGGTGTAAATTTCCACTACAAGGAAAGACATCAACAGATCTTTTGGTGGTACATCGTGACTTCCAGCTTTTCCGTAGTCATTCCGTTATTGCCGTTGCTCAGATCCACATTTAATGACTCGAATTACTATGCAGGAAATTCATATTTCATATTTGCTTACGTATTTGCATACCTTTGGGCTGGAAATGAAATATCAGCGTATTACACTGCATTAATGACTTTATATGCTCGATATAATATTTTGAACACATTCTTGAGGCATGAAAATTGTATAAACTTGCTTTATCGATCAATCAATTATAATCACCCATTTTCATTTGAAACAGACGGAAATTTTTGGCGAACAGTGAGGTGCAAATGCCGACACATTTGCATAGGAAAGAAATAATTTGTTACATTAAAACGATGGGACGTCTTCATGACGCGCTTACTGTTACAATGAGTGAGCTGAATTATTGCTATGCACTCAAGGTGATGCGTTCATTCATAAAGTCCAAATATGATGAATTCAAATATTTTATTCTAATTTATGTTTGTTCTTCTTGCATTAGGTATTGGCCATATTTACAGCTGCATTTGTTTACGCAATTCTTACGTTTTACACTATATACTTGAGTCTTCTTGGACAAAGTAGATTAATTGAAGATGTATTAGGCCTCTATGTCAGACAGCTATATTGTACTTTGTATACGTATTGGTTGCTTCAGGCTGGAAGTAAAATAATATCGGAGGTACGGAGCATGAACGCTCGCACGAATTCGCCTAGCAATAATGTAATTGATCCATATTTAATATTTGACAGGGAAAAGAAATTTCAGAGATTATACACAGTATAATCAATCACTGTTGTGACGAAAGTGTGACTTCGGCGGTAAGATTTCAAGATCATTTGAATTGAAAAACGAATAAAAATATTTTTTTTCTCCAGTTAATTCAATTGTCTCTGCAGACGCAACGCCACTATCCCATTGCTACTTGCGGATTATTCACGTTTGATCTAACATTATTATACAATGTGAGTTTGATTTTGCTTGTTAAACAAATCCGGATTAATCGACTACACTTGTTTTAGATTTTTGGATCTATGGCTACATATTTGATAATTTTCGTTCAATTTTTCAATCAATCACAAAGAATGTCAAACGCACAAACATAGAAAAGGCGTGAACATGTGGCTGAAATTCCTCCAACAAAACATGTTATCGTCATACCAATTTGCGAAATATGTTTCACTTCAGTTTTTGTTTTGTTATTGTTTCACTTGTATGCGTTGTAAGGAAAGGTCTTTTTATCATTTCCACCTATTCATAAATATTTAAAATAAGTAAAATAATGGTAAATATTGCTTGGAAGAATACGTGATACACTTAAACAGGCGTACCAGCTATGATCTGAACCGCATACATTTTCATAAAAAAAACGCACACAAATGATTTATTCAATCGCTGTTGTGCAGATTATATGCACATACCGTTTTTTGCCGGGTAGTTATCATCAAAAGCACGTGAATTTATTAAGATGGGATTTAAATAAAATTTCATTAAGATCATCTTAATAATTAGTGAGATTGAACTTAATAAATTATTAAGATCCGTCTTAATAATTTATTAAGTTCAATCTCACTAATTATTAAGATGAACTTAATAACGTTAGTAAGTTGGCATCTCAATAAATATTTATTATAATAAATTATTAATTAATAATTATTTAGATTTTACTTAATAAATTTTTATTAACATGCCATCTATATTCCCATAATTATTTGAAAAAAAAATCTGAACCAATTATCGCTACAAATACAACACCGACACCCAGTGGCCACTTGTGGACTTTTTGTCTTCGACTGGACTACACTGTTTAATGTGAGCGTAAATGAAATTAAACACAAGAAAAATCTTTTTTTTTTTTCGAAATTAAAGAAAATATTGTTCGAATGCTTTCTGATTACATCAGCAATTACAATTTATTTGATGCTATTAATTCATTTCGAAATTTGTGCCCCAACATAAATTAGAACTGTCAATAAAATCAACAATTTTGAATCGAAACGAAATCGTTGGTGATTCTTCGTTGATACTTGTTTATGTCTAATGAATTAAAATTACTTCATTTTCTAATGGAATTTATTATATGCCAATCACCTATTGGAATGAATTAAGTAATAGCATTTGTGAAACTGAGCGATTGGAGACAGGAAAAAGAAACAATTAATCATATAGCTGACTGAGTTGGCGGTTGTAACGCGAAGAATCAATTTGGAATACAGAAAAAAATGGCATATTTTATTTCTAAAATCGTTTGAGCCAAAAACATCTGAGTGAAAATGTTACCATCTATAATTGTGGTGGATAAAAATAGATCGCGATCAAAACGATTAAGTTTTGCTGACATTTTTCGGCCAATTTATTATTTTTCCCGTATTTCCGACTCACTCCCATTTTCAATCATTTATAATTCGAATGGTGCAATTCAGAAGCCTCAAGTGAACGCATTCGACGTCATTTGGTTTGTGGTGTCAATTTGTCTTCGTTCATTCTTGATTTACCATAGTTTTCTAACCTTGGACATTCCGAAAAAGTCAAGCGATTCCTTTTTGATTTATTGTACCAGTATGTTTCTGACTTCTGGATTGATTTACGGTATCCAAATCATGGCAACGAACATGTACAATCGCTTCGCGATTATCGAGATTTTGAAAGGATTCACTGCTTTTGACAAAGAGGTGCTTTTTAATTTCCGATTATTATCTTACAATGTTAGTTTCAACTGTCCACAAGCTAATCAAATTTTGTTCATTCATACAGGTAGAAAAATTAAATGTTGAACTTGACTACAAGAAGAGACATCGCCGTGCTATTACATGCTGCATAGTGTCAACAGTTTCAATATCATTGTTGATCGTAACAACATATGTGAAAAGTCTTGACCAAATCAATTCGGTATTCGATGTTTGGAAATTTTTCACCTCGAACATATTTCGATGTTTTGTAGTAGCATCAATGCTATCGACTTATGTCGGATTAATAGTTGAGCTTTCCGACCGATTTGATATCATTATCAACTTGCTCAAGTAAGAAGTATTGAGCCATCAGGAATTTTTGGCTGTTTTCTTCGACAAACTATTTTCTTTTCAGAACACAATATTTAAATGAAGATGCTAAACAATCAATGCGAAAAGTGAAGTCGATTATCTTCATCAAACGAATGAGCCGTCTTCATGTAGTGCTGACTAATATAATGGACACGCTAAATCAGTGCTATTCATTTCAGGTGCCACACAAATTATCGATGCAATGTGTCATTATTAACCACAATGAATCTTGTCCAACGCAATTCTTGCACTAGGTGATGGTTTACATGGGAAAGGCCTTCGTTTATACCATCTTGTTTGCTTACACCAATTATCGGTTTAGCATTCAACAGAATTCAATTCTCAAAATGTTGTTAAAATTACAAGGAATTTGGCAAATACTTTTTTGGATAAATGTGTTCCTGGTGATTTATGCCGGAAGTTTAATAGCATCGAAGGTAAAATATTGTTATTCAACACAAACAAATATTACACTCACAGAACATATCTTGTCTAGAGCAAAAAGATCCTAGGAACTGTGCACAATGTAATCAATAGTTGCAATGATGCAAATGTGGCTTCAGCGGTATGACTTTTACAGTTCTTACCAAGAATTTTTTTTGAATTTTTCTCCAAATTTTCGAATAGTTGAGTCAGTTTTCGCTCCAAATTCAACAGAAGCGTCTTGTAGCTACATGCGTACTGTTTACTTTTGATTGGACCTTGGCGTATAATGTAAGCACTCATTCTTAATTTAAGATGAACCCAATAAAACTGATTGAAAATTCCACGAATGTCTGAAAACTCGAAATTCGAAATTATCGTTATTCAAAATTGGGTT
The DNA here is from genome assembly GCA_028476595.1 of Obolodiplosis robiniae. NCBI lineage: Eukaryota > Metazoa > Arthropoda > Insecta > Diptera > Cecidomyiidae > Obolodiplosis > Obolodiplosis robiniae. The sequence continues at coordinate 3,763,121 of CM052015.1, read as the reverse complement.
TCAAAACATCACAAAACTTTGTTTAATAATTCGATATGAATCAATGGTCTGCCTGAGGTTCTTTAAATTTTGAGTGCTCTCTGTTGAATAATTTCAGATGGGTCCTGCCGTTATTACGTACGTCACGATTTTGGCGCAGTTCGATCCGAATGCTTTTAACGCACCGCATGGAAATTCAAGCCAAAACCAAACCCAAAACCAAATTTCGAAATGAAGAGAATTATTTTTGTCTCATTAATGTTCCTTTAATCGAAAGATATTTCAAGCTTCTAATTAAAAAAGGTATGCTTTCAAAAATGTTATCCAATATTTATATTGAATCACCACAGTTAGAACCAATTTTATCGTTTTTTGCAAGAATACGAGCTCAATTCAAATTGCAATCCTCAACTCATACTCGCCCACAAACAGAAGGAAAATTTCCGCTTGAATAATATTTTGTTACCGAGTGAAATCAAACGATATCATAATTCAATGAAAAAAATATAGACACGGATCATTTGACAGGACGCGACGCATGGCAGCTTTCAAAATGGAAATTTTGATTGAAGCTTCGATTTTGTCGATAGCTTTTAGCCATTTCACATTGCCTACAGATAGTACTTGGTGATAAATAACATCATCGTTTAAATTGGCTTCAAACAAATATATAAATGAATATATCTGTGAATTTCGAACATACATACCTTCTAGAACTCAATACAATTGAACCGCTGGAAATAAAAGACCGACTCTATTGCGTCGCACTTGAAATCGTTACTTCTCCATAGCTCCGAACATAGGTTCTGTTTACACTACTAACGAGTGCGACCCAATAAAGTCAGCCTTTGATTCCCAACGATTCAACTAAAATTAACATTTTGCTGCACAATTACAAAAAAAAGAAGTTGATGTTTTTAAATCGAATAAATCTATAGTAATAAATAATAAATATTGGAAAAATATTTAATCTTTTTTAACTTTGAACATGTAAATTTTCTGAAAAAAAAAACTTTTGTTTTCTATTTTGTAGTACTTTTTATTTTGGTAGTATTTCTTTTTTAAAATCTTAGTTTTTATTTTGAGGTTCACAGCAGCGAGTTCTAGTTCTGACTCTATAGCAACCAATTTCATTCCGCGTTGTTCTCAATTGTACCACGAATCAGACCAAGTTAACTGAGGAAGTATTTTGTACCCATCAGGAAATCAATCTTGATAAACTTTGTCAGAAAAAATTGTTCATTCATTTAGTTAAAAACTTACGATTGCGGATTCAACATAATCTTTATTATAAAGGGTTGCTTCAGCTTAAAGCATTTTTTATAAAGGGTTGCTTCAGCTAAAGCTGTTAAGGAAATAAAGATAATGTAGATGAAGTTAATACAAAATTTTATTTTGTTTCTTGATTTCGATTCGATGACAAGATTTGATGGCTCTCACCACTTAAATTCATCGCGTGTAAGAAAATAGTACACACAAATAAATTAAATATTCAAATAACACATTGAAGTCAATATGTTTGATATGTTTTTTTACCTACGTCTACGAAGCTTATATGATCGTTTCGAAAGATATTGCTGCCAGATTGTATCTAAATGAGACACTCATCGAATCAGATGACAAATAAATTGGATTCTAGCCACCGATGGAAAATGAAATGCAATAGTATTTGTGCCAACATATGAATACCCTTTATTGAGAAGTTTATTTTGTTAATCAAGAGATTACACATACAATTACCTTAATCTTCCAACTATATTTTTTTCTCTTAATATCGATTTATCCAATCAATCAATCCATAAATGGCGTACTATAAGTGGCTGATCTATGTCTATAAATATGTCCGGTATTAGAACGAAGCTTCATTTTATAGCGCTGACATCCATTTTGTGAATTGTCGAAATAGTTTTCTTATTTTTCTAATTATATTCGATTGAATTCTTTGGCTGTTTGCAAACCGATTATAAAGCGATCTGCAAAAGAGGTAAGCTTTTGTTGTTCCAAAATTTCATTTAATCTAAATAAATTCCAATTTGAATCAAACTAAAAATTATCCTTCGCTGAACCAAAAAATCATCTAGCTGTATCTATGCCAAAACAAAAAAAAATGACTATTTTTTTCTGTCGGCAACGTAATTTGCTCCGAATTGAAGATGCCGATATAAATGTCACAAAAACTACGTACATATAAATATTTGCGTGGAGCGGTGTAAAAATGTTATTTGCATTTGGTGATAAACCGTTTGTTCATTATTTTCTTGTCTTCTTCTTTTTCTATCGTCTTTTTCTAATGGTTAAAATGATTATGACGGTGCTGATGTGTGTATGGTACTGTGTTTGTTGTTGCTTTCGGTAATCGTAGTCCAATAAATTTATTCAACAATTGATGCGGTTATCTCAACATGTTTTGGCAACTGTATTGGCCAAAAATCGATTTGTCTGGTTCCAAACATGAAATTTTGAACATTGTTCTCGGTGCATTTAGCATATCGTTGAAGTGATATGAAATTCCTTTGTTACGATTTTGCTTATTGGTTTTACTCTTCAACTCGGATTATTGGAATTATGGTAGAAAGGCGACATTCTTACATAATAAATATATTTTTTCTTCATTTTAAATTTTTCTGTATGTCTCTATATATATATTTTTTTTTTTTTTTTTTTTTTTGTTGGTCAATATCAGAAGTTTCTAACAGTTAAAGTTGAAGACATTTTTTCACTACGCTGAGAATGTTCTCGTGCAAAATAATTGGATGAATACATATATTGCGATGGCTATGTGTTACTCGCAATTTTTAACTAATTTATTGGTATTTTGATCAAAATCAAGCTGCCATTTACTGACTTACATTCACTATGGTTTTTTTTTATCTTGTTTAATTGTACTATGACACACACATAAATAAACGTGAATATGGCTGACATTTATCTTACAAATAACGCTATGTCAATATAATGCATTCAATAGCGAAATGATTTCATCGACATCGTCTATGTGTGCGTATTTATTTCTTTTTTTGGAGTAATTTTTTTAGAGTTGATCTCAGACGCATTCACGTAAATTTATATGTGTACAATTTAGAGCATTTTAAAATGTTCTTTCTTTTTCTATCAATTACACTGATAAAATTGTTCATATGGTCAACATTACATAGAATATTTTACCAATCGAATCTGATTATATGATAAAAAATCAATATTTTCCTTTATGACTCTTATGTATGTTCAATATAATATAGATTCATCAACATAAAATCAACAATAAATTTTAATAAAAAATATAATGCAATCCATTTTGAGAATAATTAACAAACTGGCATAGAGTTAAACATTTCATGAGGAACAACCAGAAATTTAAGCACTACTCAAAAAAGAATGTTATATAGTCAAATATAGAAATATGTGTGTGTGTTGAAGTTGTCACGAAGTCTGTGTGATTCTTTTAGTCGATAGCATCAAATCGAAATGGTCGATTCAATTTGGAACTTCCATTTCCAAACGGCTTTCGACTTTTAGCGCATTATTTCGATGATTGCGGGATTTATTTCCGTCCAGTTGCTGGAATTCCGTCATTGGTCACAGTAATACTGAGCCGGCGAATGTTTGGCTTATCATATTCCTCCATGGACATGCCGCGTGATAGACGACGTGGCCCAGCCGCATTTCCGTCATTCGAACCACCCGAACTGGTCGAGTATGCACGCGTACGATCAATACCTGGCATGCAAACTGATGTCAACAGACCTTGACCCTTGCAAAACAGCAAAATTGACTGTGCCACCTTTGCCGGCTGTTGGAGGGATGATGAAAATACCACGAATATTTGTTCCATCATCATTAATGATGAAAAAAAAACCATCATAAAAATGAAAATCGTGTGTGTTTACTTACAGCATCGACCAAAACATCACCTGCTCGTTCAACTTTCAACATTGTGACACGCTCTTTGTTTACGTCACGGTGAAGCTTCTCGACGACCGTTGCGTATGGGCTCAGCATGCCAGTTATAAGCAAAATATCGATTTTGCAATCTTTCAAAGACAGATCTTTACGACTTTTTTGCGACATCGTCAATAAAACGTTGAAATGCGTGAAAAATACAAATGTTGTGTATTGAAAAGTATTCATGAAAAAAGTATTCATTTTTTGAAAATTGAGACGAATTCTGAGTACGGTAATCTCAATGAAGATTATAGTTTCATTCCCTGATTTCAAAATGTTTTCTGTCCTTTTTTATTCTTTGCGTCACGAAATTGCGTTACTTTCATGTTCACACACAGCCGGCATGAATGACAAAACCTTTTTGAGGCTATTTATTGAGTGCAAATCATGCAGAAGCTTTTAAAATGTAGATTTTTCCTTAATGGCCGTGGATATGCTTACCTCATGAAAGCCTTTACGTAAAGTCCCATATTCTTATTGTTCAAAGCACCATGAAGGCGGCTATGAAATTCATGGATCACTTTTTCCTTTTCCGGATTGAATTCGCCACCCAATTGCTGATGCCAAAAGCCACATCGAATGCCATCACCCACAATGCCATTTGTTCAAGTGAAAGTGTTTTTTGTTCGTTTATTTCAACAAGTTCACCGAACGTCGCGATGAAAAATGAAAAACAAACCATTGTCAATAACAATGACATTAAGTTTATGGGTGATTTTAGTGACTGTATAGTATGCTAATACTAATAAATACTCGAAGAAATGTGGGTTTATTTTTGAAGCTGGTGAAACGTTTACTTGTGTCCCTATAGAAGAGCTTGCATATAAGATAAAACATTCACTCGGTTGAAATGGATTGTGGGAAAAGAGAGTGAGAGTTTCAAGTGTACACGAATCAAGATGACTATAAAAAACTTAAGTATGTAATATCTAAAATACTGCAAAATGAAGTTTGACACACTTGTGAATACATACATTGCTGCGCATGTTCAAGTCTTTTTTCTAAGTATCATGCACTGTGAATGCGAAGACGATGCATATCATCGAGTAATTTATACATAAAAAAGTAATAAAAGGAAAATGAAAGATTCGATATTAATTGGTAGTGCGTGTGAAGAAGAGTTTTGCGTCGCAAACATTTCCTTTTCATGTTTTCATCGTAATGGAAATGCCACAAAATGAAACGGTCAACTTTGTATCGCCGTTTTTTGAATTCATTTGAAACATTTCCATCATAATTTCAATTGTATTTACTACATGCTATATACGTGCAATTCGAAAACTAAGATCGTTCGAAATATTATATGAACAATGTGTTGCACGAATAAAAATGCTAATTGATTAAAATGGTTATTCATAATTTACCTCGTTGGCAATGATCTTTAGTATTTTGGTTGAGAATTGTATTTTGTACATTTTGTGGTTATTTTTGGTTTGATAGTTTTTTTGTATTTTGTTTTTTTTTTGTGAGTATTTTGTTTGTTTGGGGTTATTTTGTTAAGTCGCATGAAAAACAAATAATGATTAAAATTGAGATAATACATTAAATTTGATAACATTTAGATATGCGGATTAAAGTTATTTTGGTGATATAAATCCAACTATTTTCTTGGATTTGCAACCATTTAAATTCATTTTGATGAAATTTTCTGCTTCGAATTGATTGTTTTCCACGATTCGTCATGAATTTCATGCAATTTTAAAACACTTAAAAATAATTGGGTTTATATACGCGAACACTTAGATCATTTCAGAATCGGTGCATTTCATTTCATTTCCAAAACAAACTTCATTTAATGTGCCAATTAACCAAACATAAGAGAAAACATAAAATCAATTTCAATCTGATCGTTAGACAAGCCTATATTTTCAACACCAATTTAATAAAATGCAATTAGAATATATTAGATTTGAAACTTACATGACCAAATTTATGGTACAAAAGGAAATCTTCAGCCGATTGAACCACTTCGTCTGCTTTCCAATTGATGAACTATGCAACATATGCGAATAGAATAACAAAAATTTAGTTTGCTGTGAGTTTAGTTATAGATTACAACTATCCACCTAGGAATTGTTCCATTCAAAACACTTTCAATATAATCTGATGTAGCATTTCAAAGAATTTACCTTCGTTTTGAATGAATCTACGACTGATGCCGCGCTGCCAGTGCAATTTATGAGGACCAAACCCAAGCAACGTGCTGCATGGGCCAATCCAAAGCGTGCCAATACATTAGCGCCAGCACCTTCGCCCAATCCAATCACATATTTTACATGCAGAAAGTCTAATACAGTGACCAAATCCTCGCCGAGAGTTTTCAACGATGGAAAAACGAATCTAGCCGAAAAACAATTGGAAAATGTCAAGTGAATGGGAAAGTTTGAAGATGATGAATGGCCGGAAAGAGACACTTACGAGTCGGGCAGCTTATCTGCGTTATCGGCATGACCGGGCACATCAATGTGAATGAAACAAGAGCGTTCTTTAATTTCAGTCATACATGGACTGTTCACGAACTCTTGAAATGATGTATCTGCGATGCGATGTAATGTAGGACGGAACAAAGTTTTTCCGTTAAGTGAAATCGATTTTGCCAAATGAGAATTGGCTCAATTATTTTAAAATACTTACGGTTACAACCCAGATCATGGACCGTCATGAAAACAGCACGTTTCTCCTGTTGCGATAAATCACCCTGCACTCGTACACACATATACACAAAAACTCATTAGGAAATTGCATCAAATTTAGTTTGGGCGAGAAAATTGTTTGCTCTAATTATTTTGTATACATTTGCATGGAACGCAGCACACTAGCTCGAAACCACAGCTAGCTCGAAACCACACAAGAGAGATTCACCGTTGCAATTCCAGAAATGAACTTCAACAATTTTAATGTTATTTCGCTCGTTGAGTTTTCGTGTCAATAGTATAAAATATTTGGTATTTTATTCGAAAATATGCACTTCCGTTCATTTTAGTTTGAAAACTAGCATTCTCTCTCTCTCTCTCGCTTTACGCTTGTTCGTGAGTAATCCACCCCAGTTGTTCGGATGAAATTTTTCGATGTGGATTACAGTGAAGTTCACGAACATATAATTATTGTTGTACATGTTCTTGTGAGAATAGCTCGCACCCCCAAGAGTGTAAACTATGCAAACTACGACTTAGTCTATTGAGCTGAAACATTTTTCTTCATTCTTGTTTTTCGTTCGTCGTCGCAAAAGTTGTTGTTGCATTTCAATGGCAATCTTCCCAGAGATTCGATGGGATTTCGAGTATTTCGTAATATTTACATTTTTTTCAGTGTGCTTCTTTCAAGTGTTGCTTTTGCCACACTGTTGTGTTTGATCGCCTGAAATGTTTTCGACGCCCAATACGATGAAACGCATGCAGTTCAAAACATATTCATGCGAATAAAAGCCAAAGAATGAGAAAAAATAGCGACCGTATAAATTCATTTGTTCCATTTCATTGCATATTTTTATAAATCACTTGACACCATAACTTATCGCTCGGATTCATGATTTGATGGCAGAACGGAATTGTTTGTTTTCAAAAGCTCTTTGGTAATCAGTGAAAATGCCAATTCACTTTGATAAATCATCGTAAAAGTCCAGAATGAACACAAACACAAACTTTGTTTAATCAAATGAATGAGTAACGCATATACATTGAATCCTGAATGATTTATGCTCAGCTATTACGTCATTTAATGCCACAAAATCAAGAATAGTGAGAGGTGATGAGTAAATTATTTATGAATATTTATGGTTGAAGCTGGTAAATGCATGGTGCCCGTAAATTAACTCAAATGCGAACTCTATTCGGAATATTTGTGTATTAAGAGCTCGCATTCATAACTTATTGCAGTTCACTTTGGTGGTTTATGGACTGCTTTAATATCGAACTGTTCCATTTCTAGACGAGGCGGCTGTTTTCATTCATTGCGCCCTCATACATGAACACAGCATCAAACATATTCTCGTCCAAACTGTGAAGTTGATTCTTCACTAAGGAATTCGAAACACTCACCTGAACTGTAACATGAATATCTCCGCTACGGTCTGTGCTCACGACGTATCTCTGCAAAGAATAAGAGCAAAAAGTGCATATCAAGTAAAAGTACTACACAAGATGACGATACTCAATTTTCGTTGATGCTACACACGAAAAAGTGTTCCATCTCATCGCATTCTAAGCAAAAGTTTCAGAGAGACAGAATATCTAAATGGATAAATATTTTCCATCTGCTAAGAGTTTATCCTTGGGATGGATGCCAACGATCGAATTGACGTCATTCAAGATTGTCATTCAATTAAAAATTGAATGCCATAAAATTCGTTTCTATAGAAAAAAATAATTTGATTCGATCCATAATCATGGCATTTTATCTTCTACGAATTTAAAAGATTTCTTAAAATCTTGATGCACAAAATCCGTTTCTAGTGTTCACACAATCGGGAATTTTCCTCCTCTGGTCAGAATGTCGAAACTTCGCATCGGATAATTTCATTGTTTTGTCAGGAGCGGCAACAGCAGAAGAGACAATTCAAAGCCGCAAATATTCAAACAGGACAAATAGCTGGGTCCTCATTTCGAACTTGCACTTGATGGATTGTGGTTAGCGTTTTTATTGTAATTATAGCTTTTCAGATCAATCCCATTTCCTCTTCGCAGTTTGTATGCAAGCGAAATCTCAGAAGCTAATCAGATTGAAACTTTTTATACTAATTAGGATTTTATTCAACATAAAACTTTAAAATTCAGTGAGCTTGAAACGATGTCTCATTCATTTTGGGAGCTGTTGCTATTCAAATGACATTGACGAAGTTTTCCCGCATCAACTTTTGTTAATAATTAACAACCACTTCACGACGAAAGCTTCATGTGCATTCTTTTTTATGTTGTTGTTTCGCACCGTTTTTCATTTCGTTTTTTCAATTTATTTTCAAATTCCATATCAAACGTTATCTGAGCTTTACAATCATTTCTCAAAAGCGCACTCAAGAGTAAACACTTCCATTTTTCATAAGGCCAGAGCGTATAAGTCAAAAATTCCAGCGCAAAACAGGGTAAGTGCAACTAAATGTGAAGAAAAAAATTCCTAAACAAATAGAAAACTGCTTATATGATGGAAATATGAAATCCCTGTGCAATTGTGTTGACTGCTGATGACAGTGATTGAGCGCAAAAATAAACGTAATATATAAATGTTGTAGCACTTGTGTGCTCTTCTTCGTCAGAAAAAAAACCCACTGCAAAATGTGCTGCAATTGAATTCACACGCGATAAAAGACGATTAGTTTTCAAATAAAATTATTATTGAAATAAATCAGAGCGCTTGAATGAGGGGACACAAGCAGCCATCAGCAATCAAAATAAATTAGAATAAATCAATGTTGAATTGACAAAATGTCAAAAATATTGCATATCATTTCACCACAAAACTATGCGCATTACATCGCTTGAAAATGTTTTGAGCGCATGCATTTGAATCAATTATGATTGAAAGTTCTCGACAATTCTTGAAATGCCTTGTTTTTGTCTGAATTTATTGATTCAATGAAAATGCATCAATTGAAATTGACTGACTGGCTGGCGTGCTTTCTGCGACGCGCCAATTTCAATCAACTTTTAAGCATGCTATTTATCGTTTTCGGTGGCTCGTTTTAGCCGCTTCTATCATGTTCAATCATCATAAAACATCGCCCACTCTCTTCTTCGGCTATTTTTGACGTTGCAACAAATACGTCTTCATTTTTATGGTTTTGGATAGTATATTTCGGTGGCACACGAGCAATTTGCATTTCGTAACAAATTATGCGAATGCTGCGCAATAAAAAAAGCAGCCGGAGAATGAACCCGAGAATTAAGTGGGTGATGTTCGAGACCGACAATAAAGCTCTTTTCCATTTGTTCAATCACTTGTACAGAATCCAACTTTAAACTTCAAGTTTCTCTATCGGATCGAAATGTTCAAACACTCATCAAAGCCATTACGTCCCGTTCGGTTCATTCATCGAATATAATACGTATACTTGATATGCACAGCAATGTCTCGATACTTTGTGAGCACAGCTAAACGAAAGCGAAATGACAATTATACCAATATCGCAACAGATGCGATGGATGATCCACAATGGTCCGAACGAAAATCACTTTCGCAGATGAAAAAAAAAAAAGATTTTATCACTTGTTTTTGTTCGATCCACTTTCATTGTTGATAAAGTACCATTTAACAGATAATCAATTGATTGACTTGTTTCTCTTGTTACTGACATTGATTTAGCAAATTTATGTGATAAAGCGCAAAAATGGCATGATAAAAATGTATGCAGTGCACAATTTTCCGTAAGAAAAACGCTCTTCCCTCCCCACCACGCGAATGTGCTGTACAAAGGTCCACTTTGTACATACACAATGTAAAGCACGTCAATGGATTTCAAAAGGACATTTATTTTCCCAAATAAAGAAATACAAACGAGAGATGAAATCCCAAGCGTTGAAATGCCAACAAACGAAATGTTGTTTCGAGGCGCTCATATCCAGTTCATTGCACTCAACGTGTATTGAAAGATAAGATGAGCACAAAAGACTGCTAAAAAATATGCAAACAACAATGAAATCAAAACAACAAAAAACATTGTTTGCCTACTTTTCTCTCTGCTCAATCTCGACATTGTGATGAGATGAGTGGAGCAACTGGCAAGATGATGATGTACGCATGTAACATTTGAACTTTTCCGAACTTGGAGTATCATTTTTCCAGTTTTTGTTTCTCAACAATGGGCAAAACAAATAAAAAACACGCTTTATTGCTCTCGCCCCCATTTCCAGCATCAACTAATTTTCCTGACGGTTTCAGTTTTATTTTGAGGAACAACCAAGCGCCTCTTTCCTCATTTTAAAGACTTCTTTTTAACATTAATGGCACAATTGTTCAAATCGGCATGAGGGCAAAACGATGAACCCTTCTCGTTTTTCTTTTGCTCGAAACAAACAATTTTGTATTAAAATCAACTAGTTTCATATTTAAACGAAATTCAACCTTTTTCTAATTCAAATTTAATTCAACTTTTTCTTTCTTTTGAAATTATATTCTTGTATATCATCAACTTTTCCTGAAAGTTGTAATTTCGAATCAAAATTTTTAAAGTATGCAAAAAAAATGTATGAAATTAAATTTCAAATAAAAATGCGAATTTATAACATTTTTCGCAAAAAGCTCTATACTAACTTTGATCACTTCATCATGATGATTGTGATTGCTGTGCAATGGTGTTGTTGGTTTGCTGTTGCTATCTTTTGTCTCCATATTCGAATCGTATTGTTTTTATCTCTTTATTATTGTTTTATAAGCTTGGTCACACAATTTGTGATGAGAGAACTACGCAATTTGTGCACTGATCCTAGAATTCCAGAAATGGTGGGGAAAAAAACGTTCGGTCAACTGAATGAAATTGACGGAAACAAATTAATTGCGCGAAAATTCAATAGTCATGAGAAAAAAATTGCGGCTCAATTGCTTTCTGGTAAGACGCATTTACAAAAATACGCACAATCGCCCCCGAAAATATTTTGCGTTCTATTTAAATCCCGTCACAGCGTCTGTCGGCACAAATATGTGCACGCAACAGAACAAAAGTCAGAGCCGATTCGTCTGAAATGCGATGTTGCACGTCAATGAATCTGCACTACGATTTTCAAACGATTTTACTTATTCAAATTCAATGAATTTCTGATGAAATACTTGTTTGTTGTTGATTTTTCTTATCACTGTTTGTTGTTTACAGCATACGGACTATAGCGCTTTGTAATTGGATGAGTGCCAATGAATGACTGAATGAAATTTGATGTGGATGCTTGCTTTCGTTTTCATCCTGGAGGAGATTTCGTGTGATGTTCGGTTGGGCTCGTTGTTGGCGCGCGAAAATTGGCCGATGTGACTCTGTTTTGTATTTCAGGGGAAATTGAATGTGTGACCCGTGCAACGCTTGTGGTCTGTGTGTGTTTTTATTCGTATTACGCGTAAAATGTACTCAGCTGTGATGTGCGTTGGAAAGAGATGGAGGGAAAACAGAAGCGACGCACCGGTCGGTCGTCGCAAAACACAGCACAGTTAACAAAAAAATGTTTACGAGAGCGATGCATGGTGCACGATGATGTTTTGTTTACTGAGACGCTTCGTGCAGAGCTTCCTCGATACGTATACACACGGATTTGGGTTAAAATGTTGTTCGTTTCGCTCCATTGTTTTCATCATCATCACTTCGACGGTAGTGTCAGACACGATTCGATTGAATACAGTTTCACAGTTTTCCGACTAGTTTTTTCATATGAAATTGTTTTTATTTGTTCTCATTCGTTCATTGTATGCTTTTTCAGAATTTCTCTATCGAATTTGGTGTGCGATTTGGTTTGCGTACGTTCCACGCTGCACTTAAGACGTGATTTTGGCCACTGTTCTCTCTCTATCAGTGGATCGAATAAGTTTTTTTTTTATTTTAACATTCGATCGATATTTATGTTGAGTTAGGTTTGCGCCAGTCGTTTTGGTACTTTTCCCCATGTAATATGGTGTGCATCGAATTCCAAGTACTGTAGCGCAGAATATTATCATCCAAATCAAAGAATACATTAGATTCCATCAAACGAGATACGCGTGATAGTTTTGTTCTATCGAAAGCTGTGTGATTTTAAATAGAACATGTCATCAGGCAAACTTTTGACATCATTCTCTATCGTCCTCCTCTCAAAGCATCACTTTTTTTTATTCGCACTCATTTCGGTTGTTACGTAATAGAGTTACAATTGCTTATATATACAGATATATCTCATGGCAGAGAAAATAAATGGTAAATAATATAAAGAAATAAATAAAACTGTTTTTTCTTGAGCCTCAATAACACAATGTTTGCATTTGAAAAATGATTTGGGAAACGGAAACTTTGGCTTTGATGCGAGTAATGGAAAGCGTTATGACGTCGTTAATTCCGGCCGACATGCGGGGCGTCTTGTTCAAATTGGCTTCAAACAACATGCATATACAACATTCTTAACGCTCGCATCGAGCAAGTGGCTATAGGGTGGAAATGGAAGCACAACCGCAATATCGATAATGGTCAATCAATCAATTGAACTGCTGAGAATAAATCAAGAACTTGCATGAATGTTTCCAAAAGAGAAACATGAGAAATAAAAACGCAAAAATTGAGCTATGAAAATATTGCAATACGAAAAGGAAATATTGAGCTATTTCACAGTGCTTTCTCGGCCACAATCACAACAATAACATGTGCCGCATTTTAATGGGTCTCTTTTCGAGCATTCTACTCATGTTTCTCCGTTAAATGCAATTCACGCAAGTTCGCAATTTAGTCTCAACGATTCAATTGATATTGGCTGGAAAGAATATCAAACAATCGCCATCACACTCAATTGATCTCGGAAAGATATCCGTTGAACTCTATTATCGATGGAAAAAAACGACGAAAGAAACAATGGGCGATGGGAACAAAAGGTCGTTTCCTAATGTGATTGATCTTCTCGGCCGAAGGCACAAACAGTTTTTTGCACAAATTCCACATGATTGAAACGGTAAAATTTATAGTTTTTTCTCTGCGATTCGTCGACGGGTCATTCAGTAGCTGGTCCGATTTTAAGGCGTGTCTAACATTTTCGATGCGTAGAAAAATTCAGACAAACAAATTAAGTGGTATCAGCTTCCATAAATTCAAATTAGCACGCTTGATGTTGGTTATTAAGCACTCGGAAATGGAGAAATTATACGTGAATTTGAATAAATGAAGCCCAACTACGCATTGCATGTAAATAATAGTAAATGCGAAATTTTCATGCGCCGGCGGCCCATTCACTCAATATCACCAATTAAAAAAAAAATATCGCCAAATCACGCAGAAGAGATGAAGTTCATAAGAAGGTTTAATGATAATCACCATTTTGAGAGAATATAACACACATTTGTGTCGATTATTGCTTGAAGTGTCTGATATTTTCGGCAAAAAGGTTTCGAGTAGCAAAAAAATGCTTGAAAAATGTTTGTGTGAAAAAGTGGTGTCAAGAACATTTTGATAAAGCCATTCACAGCGGCTTGCCTTTCATGCGAACCATTGGACACAAATCACTCATCCTAATCATATGCTTCATGCACACACTTGAAACGTTTATTATATTTAAGCTCATAAATACGGAAAAACGGTTTAATGTCCTTGTTACAAGTTGTAATAAGTAGAAGCGGGCACACAGCTTTTATTCCGTGTTAATGGCTTAAGCTCTCACAAAATATTCATGTATATTCATTAAATGATGGTTTGCTCCTACTCAAATCCATATGAGTTACATCATGTAAATTAATTGCATCCAATGTTATGGCACAAACTGGCAAAAAAGCTCACTTTGGGGGCTGAAAAACAACAATAATAATCGGCCATAACAATTGAATTGCCACCAAAATTTCCGTTCAAAAACATTACTTAGAATTCAGCTTGTTTGTCTTTTAAAACCTAAATATTTATTCTCGGCTTCTTCAAAAAAAATCATGCCAAGAGTGAAGAACAACTAAAGTACAGCAGTTCATTGCGAAGAAATCTTAAATCACTAACAAAATGGGCAAAGAAAAACACGGAGGGCAATATTGAGAAATCTAGAGATTCAATTGAATAAAGAGATTCCGCTTAAGCTTTCAAAACCATCGTTGAAATGGTTGAAGTTCTGCTATTTATCAAATTTTTATTGATTTTTCATTCAAAGAATTGTGGAATCGCAAAGTTGAAGAGTTACTGTCACATATTTTTGTACATCCCTTTGGTGTGAGCGTGCGTGTATTTGGCACACGTTGCCAATGCGAGTTTGCAATTTTTTCTTCTCCCATCGGAATGTGTTACACATTTTTTTCAGCTACTAGTAAAGATAAATAGCAGTTGGAACATTGGTGTTGTTCAAGTTCTTGCCGGAAAGCAAATCAAATTCGGCTGCACAAATTACGAAAAATGATGAAGTAGCGCCTGTGTTCGTGATTTGGTTGCTGACATGTGACGCACTTGATACAAAATCGATTCGAAATTAATCTTATTTCTAGTGTGTGCCGAACTTATTAATAATTTCGTTAGCACCGAGAACGATATGAGGCATCTGTACGCCACTCAATCTCAACCAAATCCATTCGATTAACTGTGCATTTGATATTCGGAGCAAAAAAATGAACTTTCTATTTTCAGCTGAAATAATTCCCATATTAAAGCTCGGAAAGGTTTAAAGGCACATTGATAGAGTGACGAAGGAGGAAAATTCAAGGCGAATTGTGTCTAAAGTGATTCGAATCAAGTAGAAGTACTGTTTATTAGGTAGAGGTACTATTAATCAGCAGCAAAACTTGACAATGAGCTAATAAATTCAATTTGATAAAAGTCTATTGGGGCTGCAATTTATACATTCATATCAATAAAGTGGCAACTTTGCATTCAATCATATGGGATCGGCCTTTTCCGCTCGAAGTATGTCGATTCTACATTTAACTCCATCTTCCTATCGTACGATACGTATCTCTCTCCCTCTCACTCTATTTTTCTTGCCATATTTTTTATTCTATTCCCTTTTCTTTATCTATATTTTTTCTTCGTTTTATCCATCCTTTTTTGTCTACATCTCTCTTTCTTTTCGAAACCTCCCGAAGAATCGAATTTCAGAGAGCGCTTTGAATAATTGCATTCAATTGCGCTTAATTGATCAAGATGTTATCTACGCATTTAAAGCGATGTTTTAGTCGACTGTTCGGTGAATCTCGGAACCGCATCCACTGTATGGTACACAATTTCGCTGGTATGTTCTATTCATTTGCTATTTTTGTTGTAATTCAATTTATTTCTTTCATTTGTTTGACTTGTCCATTATTACATCCAACATATATATACTTGATTCACAATGAAAGACACACAGTAAAAACCCACAATTGACATTGAGGATGGCATCGCAAGATGATTGTTTTGGCAAGAATTATACAAGTTTTTCATACATCAAAAAGTAAAAACTGTCCTTAAAATTACCTGTTCAATCAGACTTTCAGCTCGTCGAGCGAACGACTCGCGTCGCCCCGTTGGCAGTGCGGTTGGCATTGAAGATGGCAACGGTGGTGTTGACATGTTGAATATCCACCTAATGTGTATGTTATCAATCCAAAATGTAAATCGTATTATTTTCGGTAGTCTATCGTGGTTTTTGTCAGCTTTAAAGGTCTTTTGACCGAAGGATTTTATGTGTCCAAATGAATTTCTATCGCGAACAACACACTGCACACTATTTTTTATCAACTTCTTTAATGCTCAAATCGTTGTGAAGTCTAAGTTACTTTGAAAAAATACCAATTTCATTGCCCCTGTGAAAGGAAAAAAGAAAGAGATACTCATGATTCCTTTGAAAACGAACACTTTCTAAATATAGAGCAAAATATGGTCGAAACTCGTTTTATACAGAATTGACACAAACAATGAGCGTACAATGCTCATCGTTTCTTTTATTTGTGAGCCGGAATTTATACTCAAGAGCTTCAATTTAATCATATTTTTCGATAGAAAGAAGCTCCACAGCATGATATCAATTCATTTTATCCCAATATGTTTGTTTTGCCATTTGTCTGAATGGTGCGATATTTGAAGTTAAATGCCGGATTGACAATGACATTTTCTTTTCTTCAATTATGCATGTATTTCGATACTATCACATTTGAAGTGTACACAGTATTACTCACATGCCATTCACGCGTATCAATTTTCTTTCATCGATACAATGTTAACGGGCTCGTGACTTGACGAAATCATGAGGAATACACATTCTTTGAATAAATCCAATTTTATTGATTGGAACTATAAGCGATTATTATTGAATTATTTTAGGCAAATAATAATGATATTAAGTTAACTGCGTGGCAGTGCAACTGATTGACACATTCAATCGAAACACCAAGAGAGGAAGAGTATCACACAAAAGCTATAGACATGCTGTTGATAACAGCGACGATTTAGTGAGCAGTACATCAATTTCAATTAGATGATGTAATTTATATTTGATTTGAACATAAAAAAATGCATTTTATCTAAAGCAGATCAAGATGTACTACATATATCCGAGTCACAAACAAATCCAACGGAAATTGCGGATATTTGTCGGAAATTGGGAGCGAACCTCTATCGATAGAACATGAAAAATCATGAGTACGCCTGAGTGCGCGCGCTCGCATAAATTTCTATTTTTGAACGAGAAAAAAATGTATTGTGACTCTTTTGAGGGGCTCGTTTAAATTCACTCATTCTCAATTCAAACATGAATATGCGTCTCACAAACACAAACGGCAAATTGCTGACAAAAATCAGCTATTCACAAACATAATTGAAGTTGAATAATTGTTTGTTTACTGATTCGTCCGCTTTATTTCGATATCGTAAACAATATTTTCCTTTCCGTACAATGACATTGAATTACAAATCGTTCTATCTTTGTCGCTCATGAGCGTGAAAGCTTGCGGCACAGGAAGAATTCCGATAGAGTAAATAAAATTGTACATACAATTCAATACCGCCGAGCAAGTTACTCATTTGAGTCGTTCATTGATTTCACCAATACAGACAAATTCTGCAAGAAATACACACGAGCTAATTGTCCGCACAGAATGTGTATAGCGCCGCTTACTCTCTATAATAATCAGTTGTTTACGTTTTGTATTTGTGTATTTTTGTTTATCTCCAATTTAACAAAATGCTTTAACGAAAAAACTATTTCCAAAAATAGATCATATTTGAAATGAATTGTCATCAAATAAATGAGCGGCTCGTCGGCTGGCTGCTATTGTTGCTGCTGCAGGAATTGGCAGTTAAACTTTATCGGAAGAATTGATGAAATGATTATGGTGTTGATTTTTATTGCGATGGAAGTGGCTAAACGGTATGCCAATGCCTACACAGATTAAGTCAACAATATTTATCGTCTCGAATAATTTGAGCAATACGCGAAAATATGGAAAATAGAGCAATTGTATGTATTTTTCGTGCGCGCACATCATTTGTAATTCTAATACTTGTGTGTGACCTGTGGCACCGGCAACTCATCAGCGATATCTACAATTGCCCCTTTTTTATTTTAAATGATATTAAAGCTGCACGATTTGTCCGCGCTAAGGTATGAAATCGAAACGGATACGTGCTGATGAGCGCGTGTTTATAACAAATTATGTGTAGTTTAGGATTTGCTTTTATTTTTGTGAATCGAAAGCAATTGAGTTCAATTTGCATTTGAGCAATCTTCTTGCATGCGTCTTATGCTTACTCTCACTCTCAGCAATTCCGTTGATTTGATGACATTTAAAAATAAACCTTACGTGCGCTGCATTTATAGAGATGCTTCCCTTTTTGCAGTCCTCACTCGCTAATCGGCAAAAACTGCAAGAGCACATTGATGTTCAACGCGATCGCAATCAAAATTCTACAGACCGAGTGTTAGCTAAATTTAGAATGCAGAACACAAAGGGAGGGAGTGTGTCCTATTCGGTTCTCTCTATAGCTTTAGCTTTCGATCTCTATCTCTCAATTTTTCTTTTCACACAATCCCTTTTTAACAATCGCTTACTGAAATGAAGATCAAGTGCTCAACACGCTGGAAATGGTGGAATCTAAAAGAATATCGTAAGAATGTTTGCCGACTATTCCGAACAGGCTTTTTGAAGATTCATTCAATTGGGAGCGCATCAAATGATTCTTTAGCTATTTTCTCCGCTCCAACTCAAAATGATGATAAAAGCATATCCTTGCAAAGAAAACAATCAAACGAAACGAACCAAAGTCAAACTTACCTGTGATTTAAGTGCAACTTTTAAACGAGACTAATTAAACAAATGGTTTGCTATTTAAAAAACCAAGAATGAACTTTTTCAAAATGTCATGTACTTTATTCACGTAAAATGTTTAAAACAACTACCCAAGCCAAAAAAAGGAGTCCACAAGATTGATTACATGTGACGAGTAGCAACGAAAGCGATGCAATGCTCAAACCAAACTGAAACAATCGAATTCAAAGAGTGTTTTGGTACGTGAAGTATGATATTCTTCGTTGTCTTTGTTGTTGTGTGTGTGTGTGTGTGATCCACTGACCAATACACTCGCCAGTCGAAACAGATGAACAAAAAGAATAAAATCCATACATCGATTGAAAATATAACGATTAGAAGGAGAGTTGGTGCGGTTGGGTGGTGGCAGAGACAGAAGCGGGATTGCAATAGATACCAACGCATTCGTCGACACATAGGCAATTCATCTCACGACCGAAAGGAATCATGGATGAACGAATCATTCGGATCTAAAGATTTATATTGTTCGCGTGTATTCACAGAATTTTTATTTGTTTGCACCGCACATATGACGGCCGATCGGCTGCGTCGAAATCATTTTGGTGCCGACCGAGTATGTGTGGCTCTCTTGAAAACCAGCGAATGGGGATAAGCAGAGAATGTGTAAAATCGCATTGCAAACAAATCCATGGGCTTGTGTATTCAAGACAGAACAAAATTGTGCGAGCGCAGACGAATTATGATGCATAAAAAACAACTCATTCTATTTATAGTTTTATTCATTTGACCAGTATATTTTTGCACTACGCGATAGAGTCATTTCCATTCTCAAGCTTCATGTGATATCATTCGAACCATTCTAATCCATCGTCTGTCTAAATATTTGCGTTTTTTTTTCTGCTGTAAATATACTTAAGTGGCTCGCGGAAAAAAACGATATCATCAACGATATTATGGTCCTTCAAGCTTCCACTCACTTGGCCGCTCAAAATATGATTGAATCCATTGAAGCAACTCAATTGCGTTGATGTGCACTGTACAGTTAAATGAGATTGAGGGCCCGTGTAAACAATCTTCGCTTTGTTTCATTCGTTGTCACGTAGTTGGCATAAATATTCTTATTAAACGGTATGCGTTTCATTTTTCTTTCTGTTCGGCTCATTCACTTGACATGAAAATGAGCAAGCTGAGATGTTAATATTTATGAATGCGTTGAAAGGGCTCACACATAATGAGATATAAAGTCGTTGTATGCGAGCGACAAATGATATTTTTTGTGTGAAAATGCCGCATGATACACTTTGTGGAACAGCGCAACGAGTGTGGGTCGTTTTATCACAAGTTTGATGGTATTATTTGAAAATTACGGCATTCGCTTTGCAAAACCATTGAAGCGCAAATGAAATTTTGATAGAATTGGTGCAACAGTTGCACAACAAAAACAAAACACTATTCATGCCATGCTCGGCTCTTTCCTTCTCCAGCTTGTATGAACTCCAGCATGCGGAAACCGTTTTATTGAACAACATCCGAAATGAATAACGAATATTCACACAGAGGAAAAGTGATGCATTTGTCGGGCAAAGTATATCTCCATCGATTACTAACTGTATTTCGTACCATTAAATGGTTGTTTATTCGAACAAATTAATCGTATTCCATTTATCCATAATCGCATTCTACTGAGCACTTGTAAGGCGATAAATTGCTTTGCCACATCAATGGAAATGAAATAATTTCACGGAATTCATTTTAGAGTTTCTCTTACAGAGTGAGTGCGATGGAGAGAGAGAGAGAGAGCAGCAGAAGCTGCGACAGCAATAAAATGAAAACAAAAATGAGTAGCATCGTTCCTTAAAGCACAGTAATATCCTAAATATATTGTGATTACATTATTGTAATCATTACAAGCGTCTCCTTCCTGATTGAATGCGATGGAAGGTGCTTGTTTGAAAATCATATTTCGGCACTTACATGTTTAGCTGAATGAGTTTTCGATTAAATTGCCGCAATATTCGTAACCAAATTATCAAATGAAAAGTAAATTTTCGAGGCATTTATTTATTAGGACATTTATTTCATGGCAAATATAAATGATTTGCTTGATATTATATCTTTGTGGCTTTTGAAAAGCAATTTATGGCCTCACTGCGAGCCATTTATGATTTTGTTGTTGAAAAAAAATTTATGATGTTTTTGGTTTGTATGAAATAATCTAAATACAATCTAAAATGAAGAAATTGCTTGAATTGAAGAAATGAGTTTTGATAATCGTATTGGAATATTAGGATGATTGAGTTCTATTCTGAGTTTCTGTGTGAATTTTTATGCAAGTTTAGTTTTTTTGAATCGCTGAGACTTATTCGCCGCTTGTTGTCGCTGGCTTTTCTTCGAGCTTCAAGTCGGCTGATTCGCCCTCAATTTGGTTTGTTGACACCGGTTTTTCGTCATTTTGTATTACATCCGTTTTGATTGCTTGGTTGTTATTGACTTCAACCTGATTTACTTGCGTTGTATCCTCTTTCACGGTGTTTAGATTGACCATGTCATTCGAAGCATCTCTCATTTCATCTGGATCGCTTTTCAGTGGTGTTTCGTCTTTGTTTGCGCTGGATTCATTTTTGTTTGGCGTTTCGTTGGAGTCGCTCTTGTTCGGTTCACTTTTGGTCCTCCTATTATCAGCAAGCTCTTCATCTTCCAAATCTTTGCAACTTTGTCCGGATCCACTGCTTTCATCTTTCAAACCCGGTACATTTTCACGGTCATCCTTTTCAGTTGATTGCCCTTCATTTGGCTCTTCATCACCAACTTTTTTAACACTTTCTTCTTCAGACAAATTTTCAGACGATGATTCTTCTTTTTCTTTATCAAGAGTCGGCTTTCTAAAATATGATTCGAAATATGCAATCTCTTCGCGATAGCGCTTGTCACTGATTCGACCGTTGTTCTCCCATGGAGCAAATGGAGAATGGAAATTCGTGCGATAGTCACGAGGCCTGAAACTGCCGCGGTTTTCGGAGTGTCCATGGCTGTCAAAGATTCCATCACCGCGAGTGCTGCTGCGTGAATGCACACTGTTTCGGCCAATTTTTGTTAAGCTTGAGCTGTGCGTGCTTGCGAATGTACGTTGTTGTGGTATTTGAACGGCAATGGTTGGTGTCGGAATATTGCTTGTTTCGTCCGGTGGATTCGATCGACTATGGTCATTAGTTGGATCATCATTTGCTTGATCATCAATTGTTGAATGATCATTGGTCAAAATTGCTATTTCTTGAGCGATTTGCTCAGATGAAATTGGCGAAGCTACGGAGCGGATTCGCAAAGGCACACCATCCATTGTCACCCAATTCTTTTGATTGATTGTACCGAGCCGATGAACGTGAGTTGACCAATTGTCCGTTGTGATTTTGGCGACCATTGCATTTGACAGGCATGTTGCCACATCGAGCCACGATCCGTCCGGCTTTTGAACCAATAAACTCCCGAATAAATGCTTGCTCTTCAGTAGACATATTTCTTCAGAATTATCAAATTTCACAAATTTCGCGCGATCAATCAAATTCTTGGAGATTTCCATCGCTTTCGATGACCAGTTTGATTGTTCAATCGAGACATTCGTGTAAGTTTCGATATCATATATGATTTCAGCTGGAACACAATTTGCAATGCCGGCCATGAACACACGTGGACATGTGATGTTCATTCGCGCATACATGGGTGGCAGCTTGACGATATTTGAAGGCTTCGAAATTACCGGCAAACCATAATCAATGGCCCATGCATAAAACATTCCATTTGCATCTTTTGCTTTTACAATGCAACGAATCCACTTATTCCATTCAGACACAAACACCGCCGAAATGTCGTCAACCTCGACTTGCTCCTCTACTTTGGGTGGAAATTGCTTTTTCTTCGAAACGGTGCCTTTGATTTTCATCTCCATATCATCTAGCGGCTTGTCGAAACCTAGCACATTGAAAACGAACATATTTAATATGAAATTTGGTTTTTTTGTGGCAGGATAATATCACATTTTGCCAAATATTCCAATGTTTCTTAGAAAATTTCTTCGGAATTCTTTCTAAGTGAATTAGAATCGCCAAACATTTCATGGGCATACACAGGAACAATTTAATAATCTACTTACCATCATTTTCCTTTTTCTTGTAATAGAAAATGTGCGGATTCACGAAATGCGTGATCTGTATCATTCTAGTGCGATCAAAAAAGCGCTGTCCCGAAATGAGCTCAACACAATCTAAGGAATTAATTTTGTGCGACTGCTTTGCTTTACAATTTAACACAGACTACGGTCACTTCTCAGTCAATTTTTGCTTATGGCGACTTTTTTGCGCTTGACATTTTCTACTTACTTCGGTTTTTGTTTATTTATTCAGAATTCAATCGAGCAAAATGTCAGCACTAGCCTATCAGGAGTTTGAAATGCGATACTTATTTGGAAACGAGAAATCGTAATGAAAAAAAAAGAACGCCAGAATGGAGCCCACAATGTAATGCATTGCGGATCATAAGTTCCCGTGTTTATTTTCCATATTTTCAATTGATTTATAGAAACTTAGTGATTTGTGGATTTTGTCGAAATCGTTTCAATTAGCAGATTTCCTCAGTATTGCCAGTTCTGTTCAAAGATATTTAAATGAAAAACGCATTCGATTTCTATTCTCACAAATATTTTGTATAAAATATAGATTTATTTCGTGGAATTGCATTTGTGAGTTTTTTACATGTATTTTTAATGCCCGAAAAGTTTCTTTTTCCTTGAGATTGAATTGTTGAACATTTTTTTTTTTTTTTTTGGCTAACAACTTTTACGAGGCACAAAATGTGATACATTCTATTGACAAGACAACATTTTTCAATCTCAATCGAATATGTATGATCATATGAATTTGAGATATTTCTTATTTGATCTTTTTAGTTTGGAATTTTTTTTATTGATTGAGGTTTAATCGGTTGGCATTGGCTCACACTTCACAGTTGTATCTGCTGCTACTGAGCTCGCATTTCCTTGGGGTTTACTTTTGGTTACGGCATCACGCGGTGCGTTCGTAATCGAAAGTTCTTCTATATTTTTCTCAATTTTCCTTTCCAATCGCCCCACATTTTCCTTAGTTTTAGCTTCGATATCCGTATTTTTGTCACCGTTCAATTGTTTGATGTTGTTGTTGCGATTGATATTCTGTGTGGTGCTTTTTGGTGGATTGCGTGTGAATTTATTGTTCCGTCGATTGTTTGGATCGTCTCGAGGGCGATGGATTATCGGACCAATTATTGGAACGTTGAACAAATTTGGTGGCATATTACCCATTAGACCAGGGAATGGAATCAGAGCGCGTGGATGAAACGGTTGATATGATTGTTGTTTTATTGGTCCACCAAATGGCTGATGTTCTGGTATCTTGTCAAGCGGTGGTGGTCGTTGGAATCTTGCTTCGAATTCCGAGCATTCGGCGAAATTGGGCCGCTGCGATTGATTTCGTGGACGTTGATTTATTGGATTTTTGTGATTGTTATATTGATTGCGGCCATTAAACATGCCTCGTTGCGGCTGGTATTGGTTTGACATTTGCCCTCGGTGGTTCTGGCCTGCATTAAAATGTGGATTTTGGTTGTAATTTTGGCTGAAATTCGGATTGTTGCGATTTTGCCGCTGGCCATATATCCGGTTCGGTTGTCTTTGACCCATGTCGGGTTTCGAATTTTGATTGTAACTATAATTTTGATGTGTATCGCGATTGGCACTACGATTTTCTTTGGACGGAGCCGCATTTGGTTGATTGTTGTTTTGTGTACTTCTTCCAGATCTACGATTTGAATCATTGACAATCGTTCCCGATCTATTGGAACCGACAATCGTACCATTTGTTGGAATTTCCGGTAGGCTTTCTGGAGGAATGATAGCGCTGCCACTGAATTGAGCGATGAATTGTTCACCATTCAGTTGATCGCCATCCAATTGAGCGATCGGTCGAAGCATTGATACCGATTCGTCAAATTCACCGACTTCATTGAGTACATCTTCATTAATTTCTTCATTGTGTACATCATATTCCGGGAAATCTGTGTCGCAAATTTCCTGCACCAATTTGATTGGCGTTGCGATCAATCGGAAATGCATCGGATTGCCTTCCTTTGACAGCCAATGTGATTGCTGTATTGTTTCAAGATGCTTGATTTCCATTTCGAAATCATTTGTTAATTTAGCCACATTCATCTCCAAAAGGCACTTGGTCACATCCACCAGATGTCCATCCTGCCTTTGAAACATCAATCGACCGAAAAAATGTGGCTTTCGCATTGGGCACAAATTCTCCACATGCTTGAATTCCAATTTGACAGCTCTATCCACAAGTTTTTGTGCCAATTCGATGGCATTTTTGGACCATGTCATCTTTTGAATCAATACACTGTTTTTAGTATTTAAGTCAAATTTGGACTCAGCAGGAAGGCAGTTTGCGATTCCACCAATGTGGATAACGTCGGGTTTGATATGCATTCCGCTGAACGACCGCGGTAAAATCACGATATTTTGTGGTTTCACAAACATTGGGACGCCATAATCGATTGCCCACACACAAAAGCCATCTTTCTCTTTTTTTTTGATCACCACGCGAATCCATTTGTTGAATTCCGGCACAAATGCAGCCACCACGTCGGACAATCGAATTTTATCGCTGCTCAAATCTTCGGATTGCCCATTTGAAACGTTTGCCGCATCCGATGAACGGATATCCTTTACAGTTCCTTCAATTTTCTTTTCCAACTCGCCCAATTTCTCATGAAATCCTAAAATTGATTCATTTTGAATTTTATCAAATTATAACATAGCAATTGGATATGAAAATGATTTGAAATCTATCAAATTCATGCTTACCGTCGTCTCGTGACCACCGAAAAAAGAACAAATGTGGATTGACAAAATGCGTGATTCTGATTTCGTCTTTGTCCATTTTTTTCGCGGTAATTCACTGGAAAGTCTTAAAATTACGATCGTGTATTTCGAATGGCGGTTATCCAAATTGCGTTATCTCTTAACAAATTCGTTGTCTCGTTCTAATTGGACAGTTTATATTTTGGCTCTGAACTCTTCTATAAAATATGGAGGCAAACCGATCACCACGAGCACTACGACTGCAGTGCCACTTGACATTTGATAATTTGCATTTGTGTGGCTCTCATAAAAATGTAAACAATGTGAAATACTCGCTATTAGTACTATAGTACATAAATCAAGCTTCTAACTTTGAAAAAATGTTCATAATATTTTATGATCCCGGCAAAAATTTGCTGCATAAACAGTTTTCAAATGTTTATTCCAATAAAAAACCAAATGTTTATTTGCAAAGAAAAATAATCGTAGTTGCCAGTGCTGGTTGGCAGCATGAAGAATTTGTGAAAAAACGTGTGCTAAAAGAAATGTGAACGCAGCATTAAAATCGAGTCGTAATCCAATTGTTTGGAGACTTGTCGCCAGCTATGTTTGGAAAACGTCAAATTTATCGGAATAGAGCACTGTACAGTGTACACACACAAATGCTGCCACAACACCACCACACATCGAAAGGCGGCGTTTGTTCGTTTGCGTTTCGATATTTTTGCCGACTTCACCTTAAATGAATGACAAAGCTATCTACCAAAATATGAGACGTGTTGTACGAGTACCGAACAAAGCATAGTTCGTTTGTGTGTGTGTGTGTGTGTGTGTGTGTGTGTGTGTGTGTGTGTGTGTGTGTGTGTGTGTTTGCGCTAGTGAGTGAAGAACGACAGTAAAAGCAGTAAGGAAGAAAACAATAAGCACATACAACATCATTGTGTGTACGTGAAACATTTTATTATAACAAAAAGCGATTAATATTCTCGGTTTTTCAACAATTGGCTCTGAGTGATCCCATCACAACACACAGTCGAAGCGAATTAATACAAATATAAATATCAAATATATGTTACGCGAGCGACGTAGCAAGCAAGAGAGACACATACGAAAAGTGCATTTCGACAAAAGTTTAATCACATTGCCCAACCCAGCGAAATGCATACACAGTGAATCGATTCGAACAACATATTCGAGAGCGACAACGAGAAAAAAAGAAAATAGTGCAGTATCCAAATCAAAACCATTCTGTGCGAAACGGAATACATAACGAATTGATTGCTACGGAAATAAATATATCGGGAAAATTAATTTTGCCGACGAGTGAATCAACAAGCGGGTACGAGTAATTACATATTGAGAGACATATTTTTCATCGTTGACCATATTTTATCGATATTGATTAAGATCATTTTCAACATAGCGTCCAATGGATTATCGTGTTTGCATGAGTGTGTGCGTGAAAGATCGTTAGAAAATGATTTTTTGCATTGTCAGCTATTTAAATGCGATTTGTTTCCGTCCGTCGATTAATTCAATACGGTAATGCAATCCATTTAAAAACCGTATTGTGTGACTTTGGGTGCGAGAGCTATTTTTTTCCTTCTCTGTCTACCTTTTTATAGAACGAGACCAACATAAAAATAATTGGATGAGTGTATATCGCGTATCGCGTACGACGGTGCCGTTCCATATAATCACACATATTGTGATTAGTTTCATTTCATCATCGCCTGTTTTACCAGTTTAGTGTGTGTATAGTTGTTGCTGCTGTTGTCGTCGTTGTCGTTGTTGTTGTTGGTTTCTTTCATTTCTGTTCTGTTCGTCTTTCTCTCAATATTTCGTGTTCGGTGTCACATGAATGGAATTTTGCCTCTTCCTATATTTATATACAATAAATATATATGTGTGTACCGCATACCAATGTGAATATCCAAAATGGCTGACTGCAGTTCATTCTTTCAATCCATGTACCCACAACGTCAAGTTACATTGTGTACTTTTTTTTCACTCGTTTTCGTTTTTTCGGCTCTTTTCCGTGAATTCTCAATAAATTCCATTAATTTGATCAATTCAAATGTGTGTTTATGACATTTTATGTGATCCGTCTACAATCACCATAAATAGGTCTTATGAGTTTTTATTTTTTTTTTTTTTTTTAATTTGTGATTGGATAGTTCTGAGAATACGGAGAAATCATACAGTCAATTAGGTATCGACTGACAAAACCGCAAATGTGAGTGTTAGCCATTGGAAAGTGAAGCGATAACGTTATACATCATGTGAAAAGACACCAAAATGAATCGAACTCGACCGATGGATATTGTGAGAATGGAACAGCAGCAGAAGAAAAATATGGACATTAATTTTTATGTTGCGCACGAAGCGTTGTTTATTATCTATGGTGCTGTTTGTTCATGTTCAAGAACACTATCTTTCCCATCGATTAAAATGTTCATATGAATGTTGCACTGTATGCCCAATAATGTGTGATAATTTATGCCACAAGTGAATTTACAAATTGATTCGACATTTAGTTCGAACTCTAGTTCATGTTTTGCTTTCGGCTTGTACACTCCAAGTGTTTTAACAACATTAAGATTTGTAAAATGCCAATCAAAATGAATGAAATATTCACGACGGATAATCTTTTTTCATTGATATTGTTATTGTGACTCATCTGATACTGGACGCTTATTTTTATTTGCTTTGTTCCAATAATCTAACAAACACACTATTCCTGTGCGTGTCACTCCGAATTTATTCGTCGAATTCAGTGAAAATTGTTTCTAATTTATTGTAAAAGCTTTTGAAAACAACGTATTGCTGTAGTTCGATCTATTTTCTCACATATTCTTCGGTCAGTGTCCGCCTGCACACATTAAATAAGCAAAATGTACAGCAACATTCATTAAAATTCCTTTCGGAGAACCAGTTCGAATTCAACGTGCCAATTCTTTTCACTCGTTAGGCGATTCTCTCTCTTTGCATTTTGTGTAGGCTAATAAGATTGATTTAACGCACGGCTAATGTACGCGATTTTTCCATCTGATCTCTATACAGAATTGATTTGTATCGAAGAAATTGCATCGTATCAGCGATTAAACAACGAATCGACCCAAAAACAATTTCCATTGCATACACACATCGACAAGGAGCAGCCAGACGAAATAACATGCAAACGATAAAGTGTGTTGTTGTCGGCGATGGTGCCGTGGGTAAGACATGCTTGCTTATCTCATATACAACAAACAAATTCCCGTCCGAATATGTGCCCACGGTGTTCGACAATTATGCGGTCACTGTTATGATCGGCGGTGAACCATACACACTAGGTCTATTCGATACAGCCGGTCAAGAAGATTACGATCGCTTGCGACCTCTTTCATATCCACAAACCGATGTATTCTTAGTCTGTTTTTCGGTTGTTAGTCCCAGTTCATTTGAAAATGTCAAGGAAAAGGTAGGATTTGATTTGATTTGATATGAAATTGATTGATTTATATTTGATGTGTGCGTCTAATGAGAATATTTCTGCCTCTGTCCAGTGGGTGCCTGAAATTACACATCATTGTCAAAAGACGCCATTCTTGTTGGTTGGCACACAAATCGACTTGCGTGACGAAAACACAACTTTAGAAAAGCTGGCGAAAAACAAGCAAAAACCAATTACAATGGAACAAGGAGACAAATTAGCTAAGGAGTTGAAAGCGGTTAAATTCGTCGAATGTTCAGCATTGACGCAGGTAATACATTTTTTTTTTTTTCTTTTAAACATTTATTTTCCAATTTGAAAATTTACTTGAAAATCGCTGGTATTCATTAATTGCATTTTTTAAAGCAAAGTTTTAATTGCGACTTATTTTTTTTAAAAATCTGAACAAAATACGATGATTAATTTGGTTCATTCATTTTATCACTGATTTTAAAGAATTTATCATGAAATGTTGATTAAATAGGTTTAGCTATCGATAAGTGTCAGTAGGAGTAAATTCGGTATTTTATTAACTTGCGATTTGTTTGGGTTTTTTTAATTTACAGAAAGGATTGAAGAATGTATTCGATGAGGCCATTTTGGCAGCTCTCGAGCCTCCGGAGGTACCAAAGAAGCGAAAATGCAGATTCCTCTAAATATTCTCCCAATAATCTGCCTATGCACGTTTTGTTACTTTTGTCACATAACGTTGCTTATTTGTCACGATAACATTCAAACAAACGAACACACACAAATAGAAATGCTGAAGCTTAAGTTTTGGTTTAAAGCCAAATGATTCCCCAAATTGAACGCATCAATAGTATGATATTCAAATTGAAATTGTTTGTGTAAAATGGAAATCATGAATTTTATATAACAAAAAACAATCATTATTTTGATAAATTATTAATATATAGATGATCTTAATTCTATCATTGTGCAAAAGTGCAAAAACAAGGTCATGCGAACCATACAAAGCTGAAACGTCGGTTATGGCGAATACATACTGGCCATTGAATGTTGATGTCGAATGCCTCAAATAGCTCTGTTCCGCTGCCTGTTCAGTATTTATCAAATCAACAAATGTAAAAAATCCATTAAAATAGAACCAAAACTGCGAGCACTTCTTTTAATTGCTCTCAAAACAAATTGTATGCAATGCGGCTTTTGTGTGTTTTCCTAGCGCATTTAATCATCTGTCCTCCCAATTGTTTTATGTTCCTATTCTTTTGATGTGTATTCTTTTTTCAAATCTGAATTATGCAACACAAAATTTGAAAAACATTTGAAAAAGAAGAATGAAAACAAGTTAGAATGTTTAAGCAAGACACTAAACATAGAACAAAGCCAATTAATTTTCTATGAAATTTTCAATTTAATGGGCAAAAAAAACAACAACAACAAAAAATTTAATAAATTTAAGCAAATTAAAAACAAAGATTCATTCAATAATTTACAAAACACATTAAATAACCCAATTGGTAGGGGAATAGGACAATTGTATGCATTAGACTTTCGCTGTGTACGCTGAGATAAAATAAAAACACGGGCTTCCTCCAATGGCTAATGCATATTCTTGACCAATTCGACCATACGAAAAATTGCATAGAACAATTAATTTAAAGTTAAAATTAACAATTAAAGAATTATCATTATATTTTATTGAGAAAAAGAATGACGTGGTTTGCATTTAGTTTGAATTTTATTGAAGAGTTGAGATTGAGCAGAAAATGAGTCGAGCAATGGACGACTGGAGTTCTTTATAGATGTAATAAGAAATGAAGTCATAGAGAACAGTTTTCATGGCATTTTTTCTGTTCTGAATCGCGTTTTGTTTCTCTCACAATGTATAAAAGTGGCTCAGGTGATGAACATTGCACAAAAACAGTGCATTTTTGTTAAAAATTATACGGAAAAACGATGCATTGAATCAATTGAACTCGAACAAATCCAAAAACTGTCAAGCCATTTATTTGATGGCTTAGTCTGTGGCGGAATGCATTGAATTGTCTCTGAAATGGAACCTGTCTTCTAAAATATAAATAGAATTTGATTTTTGTTGAAGAATGGACACATTTTTATAAAGCATTTTTCTAACGTTCACAAAATTCAATAGTTCGACAATGACTTAAACAATATGTACAATGGAACTTGAAGTTGTCGTGAACAGTTCTAAGACAGAATAATTTAAACAAAAATTTTTGCTTTAATCGTGTTAATTAGGAGATTACGATAATATGTAATCGATACGAATTTTGTTAGTCATTTTGTTGACATAATCGATCAGAAAAAAAGCAACACCAAATTCATGCATTTCACATCGCTATTCAGACTTTTTTCAAATATTCACTGAGCACAATAAATCATTTTAGAGCATTAGAGATGCGCCAGCACTGCAAAATACACACTTGTTGTAGGTATACGGTGGATACCGTCTATTTAAATGAGTGTATGACGGCAAACCGAACACATTTTGACACTTACTATAGCAAGAATGCACTAGAACAGCGCTGGCCCCTCATTTTTTTTCGGAAAATCAAATCATGACATATTTTTTTATCTAACCAATGGGCTTTGTTCACTACTGCAAATCAATCCTCAGTTACTTTCAATACGTTGAAATTTCTCAGTCTCTTCAGAACATTTTCATACAAAAATACAATTCCAATAAAGAAACATAGAGATACACTATTTTACAACGCACATATTAAAGTTGGTCAATTTTAACAAGGTATCTTAGGAACGTCGTTTTGGCACTTATTGGTCCATTTTTGACAGAGGCTTAAAGTGTTCAGTCTTTCAGTAGTGATCTGCCCCTTGGTTTTAACACATGTGTATTGATTGATCGAAACGATAAAAACAATTTGCAATAGTAGCAATCAATGGGCAAAAAAGAACAAATTTAGAATAAAATGTAAACTCAAGCAACAATTACAGTGACGATCGATGAAAAATGCAAACGAAAGCTATTTAATTATTAACCATTTATCATAATTTTTATATACAGAGATAAAAACATAGGAAGAAAATTAACCATTTGAAAAATATAAAGAAATAAAAATTTATAAATAAAACCGAAATATCTTGATGTTGGTTTCATTTTGGGTTTTTCGAGCAATTTTCAGAGGGACTTTACTTTGACAATCCGTGAGCATTTTCCAGCAAGAACGATCGAGCCCCTCCTAAATGATTGAATGCGAAACTTTTCAATGAATTTTCAATATACTTTTTCTGGATGATGCAAAAAGATCAGGATCTCCCATGGAGATTTGAAAGCTCCACTCAACTGTCGAAAAGAATCTACAGGAAATAGAAAAGAAAATCTGGAGAAAAAAAAATAGGTCTCATTCAAAAGACCGCAATAGTTGGTGAAAGATAAAATACACATTTAAATTTGTACAAATTATGATTTTATTTTAAAAATTCGTATTTATTGTTCATTTTCTCTCTTTCGTTTCAAACATTTTGCAAGCTGTATAAAAATATGATGATCGTGTGCTTATTTGATCTTTAGAAATTGTTCATTGGGATCATTATTTGAACAAAATATAATCACACATTTTTTTTTGAAACATTCTGCAATCGCATCTCAAATCAAATATTATTATGTTACAAACATTTTACTTTCTTTTTTCATTGAATCGAAATATTGTTACAACCGTTTTTCGTTCAACCGAATCGTAATTGATTCTATTCTATCTACTAAATTTCGATAGGGAAATATCAGCCAGGCGATTTCTCGCCGCCAAAATTTATTCACTAAACATATTAGAATTGCAGTTCACATACAGGTCGGTTTGTCAATCTTATTCTAATAAAACGTAAAAAAATATTGGTTTTCAATCCAATGCGTAAGTATTATGAATTTCCAACAACAAAATAATGCTTACATTTCTAGTACAAATTAAATGAAATTAAAAGCTTCCCTTTCGAAGGTAGTGTTTATATACAAAATGTATGAAAAAATGTCTTTTGGGAGTTACATATTGGGCAGAATGTGGGCGGTTTGCGTAAAAAAAAATAATAAATAAAATATCGTTTAGAACTAGCCGAGGAAGTTTTAGAGGTAAAATTTAAACTCTCACGAAAAAAAAGGTTGTTTTTTATTTTAATCAACAAAAAATCAAGCGACTCAAGCAATCTGAGCATACTTTGTTCACATTGTATGTCAACCATCTTTAATCTATTGATGCAATCGTTTGTGAATCACTTTTTCCTATCAAAATGAGTATTTATCTGGTTTGTGTTCAGAAGAAGGTTTTTTTTTTTAAATTATGGAAAATAGATTTGTGTGTGGTGTGTGTGTCTTGTGATTGTTCATTTCTAGATGATGATCTTTTGTTTTCGACTGAGTTCGTGGGCTATCTGCGATTTACCTATAAGAATGGTCGGTTGCGGCTTTTGTCATGGTAGCAACGTTGATTGACTATTAAAACTATTATTGCTTAAATTAGCGGTAGAAATTGCATTTGAAGATGGCTGCAAAACAACCGTATTTGTTGTACCATCCGCTGAGCTGGTCGTCATCAAAGGCGGTAGTTTAATTTGAACAGGCACCGTTGTATTGTCACTCGTCGGCACCTGAATCGAAATAATGTAGCGTTGAGTGGTCAGTTTTGACAATATTTGAACTAATAACTTGGAAAATAATTAATTTTTTTTATGCTTACGTGCAGGCAAATTGTTTGACAATCACTTTGAAGCTGGAGCACCTGTTGCTGTTGTTGGATTTGCTGTAGGATGTCATCGGTGGAACAGTTGGTAGACGTCAATTCCGTTTTTATTGAATTTGAATCAATTCCGTTGGAGGAAATTGTGGCCATCGGAATCGATGTTATGTTCACCGGCATGTTTGTAACATTCGCCGTTGAAACATTTGTCGTTGTCTTATTTCCTGCCGCCTTTTGAGCTTGAACCTGTGCATTCATTTCTTCTTTCAGCCGCTTCGTTTGGTGAGACTTCGTATGTTTGCGCAAATGATCTTTCCGATAGAAGCCCTTACCGCACTCGCCACAAATCTGAAAACATTCAAAATTGGTGTTAGTCAAATCATTGAATCAACCGAGTACAATAAATAAATAGCCAGCTTTCGGAAAGTGTTAAATAATATATTGTGAGTTCTAAATTGTATTCAATTGATACGAACCTCCGTTTTATCTCCGCTATGAATAACGAAATGCAAGTTCAGATGCTCTTTCCGTTTGAATCCTTTCTTGCATACGCTACATATATGCGGTCTCTCTGGACTATGACCAAGTTTATGTCTCTCTAAATGCTCCTTTCGTTTTAAGCCTGCTCCGCAGATATCGCAAATGTATCTTCGTTCTATGGCCAAATAATGGGAATGTTAATAAATTTATATCGAATTACGATCTAACAATTATTTCATACCAATTTTATGCACGGTTAAATGCTGTTCGAGATCAGTTTTCTCTGCATAGGCCATTTGGCATTCGGGGCAGCAGAACAGTATGGTTCCATCGAGGGCTGTGGCTATATGTACTTGGCCGGGTTTTGGTGGTTTCGGCTTTGGCGGCTTCTTCTTATACTTTCGCTTCTTTTTCGCCTTGCCATTTGCGTCGAGCTCAACCTTTGTTTGGATTACATCCGTTACCATTGGCTCAGT
Source organism: Obolodiplosis robiniae (assembly GCA_028476595.1). Taxonomy (NCBI): domain Eukaryota; kingdom Metazoa; phylum Arthropoda; class Insecta; order Diptera; family Cecidomyiidae; genus Obolodiplosis; species Obolodiplosis robiniae. Next base: position 3,728,351 of record CM052015.1, on the reverse strand, counting down.
TTGCTGCTGTTGCAAATCGGTTGTTTGCATTTGCTGTGGCTGTGATTGCTGTTGCTGTTGTTGTTGTGTTTGCACTTGTTGATTTAATACTTGCCGTTGAACCTGTTCTTGAATCGATTCCATCAGTTTTTGCTTGTCCTCCTCTTCGTTCAATCCAGGATCGGGCTTTATAATAATGCCATCGGTCGTTAGAGTGTTGTCATTACGTTTGATCTGCATATTATCGGTTTCAAATTTTAAGTATGGTTGCAAATTAATTGAGATTCCCTGACGAGCAATAAAATCATTGATATCGTTGGTTTGCTGTGTTGTGATCGTATTTTGGCCCCAAAATGGCTCCTGTTTGATCGTGATCGGATTCATCGCTCTACAATTGTACAAAATTGAAATCATATTTTTGTATTTGGGAAAACATTTATATAAAGACTGCTATCGAAAATTGAAAAAAAGTATGCAATTTGATGTCTACTTACGGATTTTCATTTTCATCTTTAACGGTGGAATTCATATTACCGTCGGTGGTCATTTGAATATTTGTGCTATCATTTGTTTGTTGTATCTGTTGATGTGGTGCTTGAGCAAATAATTGCAAATCTTGCGGCTGAATCGCTGCTAATACTGTAACACCTTCCGGTAGACCATGGTTTGGAAGCATTTCACTGTCCGGAGGCATTGATACGGTTAGCACGGTTTGCTGAGGAAATCCTTGAAACGACATCGGGATATTTTGATATTTCGGCGTTGTTTGAATTTGATTTGGGTTGAGCACTTGAATTTGAACGGTTTGTTGTGCGTCACCGGGCTTCTCTCCAGGCATCGTAATCGGCAAAATGAATGTTTGTGCATGCTGAATGTTGGCCGGAGCCGTTTGTTGCATTTGTGTTGGAAAATTGGCGGTGGCCGCCGTCGTTCCATCAACAGAGCGTAAAAATTGCACATTTCCATCGCTACCCGACACCAAGCTCACCACTTGACCATTCGATGCCGTCAAATTTTGCGCGAATTTCGTGGTCGTGAATTGATGCAAAGACGAATTTGTCGGTAAACTAGTGAATTGCGTTGTGAACGGCGAGAAGTTCATCTTTTGAAACTGAAAAATTTGAATTTAAATTCATTAATTGAAACAAATGTTTAATCTGTTACTTGATCATTTCAAATATTGGAAGATTGAATTAATAATTTCGTATTTGTCACTAACTTCATATCTGTTCATCCGTCATATATTTTGACATTGACAGCTATTGTAATGTCAAAGAGTGTCAAAAAATCTAGTGAATTCCATCAGTCAATGTAAATATTAGCAAACAAACAAAATTTTTTGCTGCATCGGAAATGTACATTCTGTACATAAAAAGAGGATTTGAAGATGTGTTTTCAAAGTCGCATTGTTGTGGACGCAAACTATGTTAGGAACCAGACTATTTCGTACATTATAACATAGTCTACACTGAACTTGAGTCGTATAGATAGATGGTGCTGCTTTCATAAAATGATATGAAATTCGACTTTGGTGTTTTTTATTGCGGCTTGAAAAATGGGGAAATGACTGTATATTTTTAAGAAACTTTTGTCAACACTAGAGGCAAGCCTAAGGCTTCCATTGAGACTAACAAGCAAGAAAAAATTCGAAAACTTTCCATTCAGAACCTAAGATTCACCTAATGTTCGAAAAAACACTCAGAAAATTGACCATTTTGGGGTTATTTGGGGCTGTCAACCCAAAAATGGATCTGAAACACCATTGAATATCGTGGAATGACTGGATATTCATATATATAAACAGTTCTTGAGAATTACTTCTAATTTTAAAAAAATAATTTCGCCAAAAGTTTCGGCTCAAAACAAATAGGTACCGCTGTGAAAGTAATAAAACCGCCCGTGTGGGAGGTGGTTCCCTCCCCGCTGTATTTTCTAGACATCAGGGTTTTAGGGTATCAATCCTTAAGATTGATGACAAATCTGTGTAAAAAAAATGTGCCTTACTATTTCAGAACATTCGAAAAAATGACCCTTCTCTCAGTAAGGGGATACCAGCTCCCCATGATATCGAGGGGAATCCATCTATTGCCCGGAAGATGGGAAAAAGTAGTAGCTGGCGATGGACAATAATTTGAATAATATGATCATTCAATTTATTTTTTAAAATAGAGCTTTATTTTTGGGAAAAAAATACGAAATTAATAATTCACACTTCCAATATACGCATTCAAAAGTGTGATTCAATGTGATTCAACGATACAGTGTACGTCATCGGTCGATTATTTGATGAAGAAAAAATAGAACTTACATCAATTATATTATCATTATCGTCCATTTTTGGGTTTTTCTCGTTATCAAGTTCAAAAAATATTTTTTATCGGTTTCTTAAATGGCATGAAAACGCTTTATATACATTCCAGTGATTCACTGAAAAATAATGCAAGAATAACGGATTTTTAAAAATAGTCCGCCATGGATAAACAATCTTAAATCCTATCATAACCTGATAAACAATCTTAATATATATTTGCTCACATATTCTTCGGTCAGTGTCCGCCTGCACACATTAAATAAGCAAAATGTACAGCAACATTCATTAAAATTCCTTTCGGAGAACCAGTTCGAATTCAACGTGCCAATTCTTTTCACTCGTTAGGCGATTCTCTCTCTTTGCATTTTGTGTAGGCTAATAAGATTGATTTAACGCACGGCTAATGTACGCGATTTTTCCATCTGATCTCTATACAGAATTGATTTGTATCGAAGAAATTGCATCGTATCAGCGATTAAACAACGAATCGACCCAAAAACAATTTCCATTGCATACACACATCGACAAGGAGCAGCCAGACGAAATAACATGCAAACGATAAAGTGTGTTGCTGTCGGCGATGGTGCCGTGGGTAAGACAAGCTTGCTTATCTCATATACAACAAACAAATTCCCGTCCGAATATGTGCCCACGGGGTTCTACGATTATCCGGTCACTGTTATGATCGGCGGCGAACCATACACACTAGGTCTATTCGATACAGCCGGTCAAGAAGATTACGATCGCTTGCGACCTCTTTCATATCCACAAACCGATGTATTCTTAGTCTGTTTTTCGGTTGTTAGTCCCAGTTCATTTGAAAATGTCAAGGAAAAGGTAAGATTTGATTTGATTTGATATGAAATTGATTGATTTATATTTGATGTGTGTGTCTAATGAGAATATTTCTGCCTCTGTCCAGTGGGTGCCTGAAATTACACAGCATTGTCAAAATACGCCATTCTTGTTGGTTGGCACACAAATCGACTTGCGTGACGAAAACACAACTTTAGAAAAGCTGGCGAAAAACAAGCAAAAACCAATTACAATGGAACAAGGAGACAAATTAGCTAAGGAGTTGAAAGCGGTTAAATTCGTCGAATGTTCAGCATTGACGCAGGTAATACATTTTTTTTTTCGTTTAAACATTTATTTTCCAATTTGAAAATTTACTTGAAAATCGCTGGTATTCATTAATTGCATTTTTTAAAGCAAAGTTTTAATTGCGACTTATTTTTTTTTAAAAATCTGAACAAAATACGATGATTAATTTGGTTCATTTATTTTATCACTAATTTTAAAGAATTTATCATGAAATGTTTATTAAATAGGTTTAGCTATCGATAAGTGTCAGTAGGAGTAAATTCGGTATTTTATTAACTTGCAATTTGTTTGGGTTTTTTAATTTTCAGAAAGGATTGAAGAATGTATTCGATGAGGCCATTTTGGCAGCTCCGGAGGTACCAACGAAGCGAAAATGCAGATTCCTCTAAATATTCTCCCAATAATCTGCCTATTCACGTTTTGTTACTTTTGTCACATAACGTTGCTTATTTGTCACGATAACATTCAAACAAACGAACACACACAAATAGAAATGCTGAAGCTTAAGTTTTGGTTTAAAGCCAAATGATTCCCCAAATTGAACGCATCAATAGTATGATATTCAAATTGAAATTGTTTGTGTAAAATGGAAATCATGAATTTTATATAACAAAAAACAATCATTATTTTGATAAATTATTAATATATAGATGATCTTAATTCTATCATTGTGCAAAAGTGCAAAAACAAGGTCATGCGAACCATACAAAGCTGAAACGTCGGTTATGGCGAATACATACTGGCCATTGAATGTTGATGTCGAATGCCTCAAATAGCTCTGTTCCGCTGCCTGTTCAGTATTTATCAAATCAACAAATGTAAAAAATCCATTAAAATAGAACCAAAACTGCGAGCACTTCTTTTAATTGCTCTCAAAACAAATTGTATGCAATGCGGCTTTTGTGTGTTTTCCTAGCGCATTTAATCATCTGTCCTCCCAATTGTTTTATGTTCCTATTCTTTTGATGTGTATTCTTTTTTCAAATCTAAATTATGCAACATACAATTTGAAAAACATTTGAAAACGAAGAATGAAAACAAGTTAGAATGTTTAAGCAAGACACTAAACATAGAACAAAGCCAATTAATTTTCTATGAAATTTTCAATTTAATGGGCAAAAAAACAACAACAACAAAAAATTTAATAAATTTAAGCAAATTAAAGACAAAAATTCATTCAATAATTTACAAAACACATTAAATAACCGAATTGGTAGGGGAATAGGACAATTGTATGCATTAGACTTTCGCTGTGTACGCTGAGATAAAATAAAAACACGGGCTTCCTCCAATGGCTAATGCATATTCTTGACCAATTCGACCATACGAAAAATTGCATAGAACAATTAATTTAAAGTTAAAATTAACAATTAAAGAATTATCATTATATTTTATTGAGAAAAAGAATGACGTGGTTTGCATTTAGTTTGAATTTTATTGAAGAGTTGAGATTGAGCAGAAAATGAGTCGAGCAATGGACGACTGGAGTTCTTTATAGATGTAATAAGAAATGAAGTCATAGAGAACAGTTTTCATGGCATTTTTTCTGTTCTGAATCGCGTTTTGTTTCTCTCACAATGTATAAAAGTGGCTCAGGTGATGAACATTGCACAAAAACAGTGCATTTTTGTTAAAAATTATACGGAAAAACGATGCATTGAATCAATTGAACTCGAACAAATCCAAAAACTGTCAAGCCATTTATTTGATGGCTTAGTCTGTGGCGGAATGCATTGAATTGTCTCTGAAATGGAACCTGTCTTCTAAAATATAAATAGAATTTGATTTTTGTTGAAGAATGGACACATTTTTATAAAGCATTTTTCTAACGTTCACAAAATTCAATAGTTCGACAATGACTTAAACAATATGTACAATGGAACTTGAAGTTGTCGTGAACAGTTCTAAGACAGAATAATTTAAACAAAAATTTTTGCTTTAATCGTGTTAATTAGGAGATTACGATAATATGTAATCGATACGAATTTTGTTAGTCATTTTGTTGACATAATCGATCAGAAAAAAAGCAACACCAAATTCATGCATTTCACATCGCTATTCAGACTTTTTTCAAATATTCACTGAGCACAATAAATCATTTTAGAGCATTAGAGATGCGCCAGCACTGCAAAATACACACTTGTTGTAGGTATACGGTGGATACCGTCTATTTAAATGAGTGTATGACGGCAAACCGAACACATTTTGACACTTACTATAGCAAGAATGCACTAGAACAGCGCTGGCCCCTCATTTTTTTTCGGAAAATCAAATCATGACATATTTTTTTATCTAACCAATGGGCTTTGTTCACTACTGCAAATCAATCCTCAGTTACTTTCAATACGTTGAAATTTCTCAGTCTCTTCAGAACATTTTCATACAAAAATACAATTCCAATAAAGAAACATAGAGATACACTATTTTACAACGCACATATTAAAGTTGGTCAATTTTAACAAGGTATCTTAGGAACGTCGTTTTGGCACTTATTGGTCCATTTTTGACAGAGGCTTAAAGTGTTCAGTCTTTCAGTAGTGATCTGCCCCTTGGTTTTAACACATGTGTATTGATTGATCGAAACGATAAAAACAATTTGCAATAGTAGCAATCAATGGGCAAAAAAGAACAAATTTAGAATAAAATGTAAACTCAAGCAACAATTACAGTGACGATCGATGAAAAATGCAAACGAAAGCTATTTAATTATTAACCATTTATCATAATTTTTATATACAGAGATAAAAACATAGGAAGAAAATTAACCATTTGAAAAATATAAAGAAATAAAAATTTATAAATAAAACCGAAATATCTTGATGTTGGTTTCATTTTGGGTTTTTCGAGCAATTTTCAGAGGGACTTTACTTTGACAATCCGTGAGCATTTTCCAGCAAGAACGATCGAGCCCCTCCTAAATGATTGAATGCGAAACTTTTCAATGAATTTTCAATATACTTTTTCTGGATGATGCAAAAAGATCAGGATCTCCCATGGAGATTTGAAAGCTCCACTCAACTGTCGAAAAGAATCTACAGGAAATAGAAAAGAAAATCTGGAGAAAAAAAAATAGGTCTCATTCAAAAGACCGCAATAGTTGGTGAAAGATAAAATACACATTTAAATTTGTACAAATTATGATTTTATTTTAAAAATTCGTATTTATTGTTCATTTTCTCTCTTTCGTTTCAAACATTTTGCAAGCTGTATAAAAATATGATGATCGTGTGCTTATTTGATCTTTAGAAATTGTTCATTGGGATCATTATTTGAACAAAATATAATCACACATTTTTTTTTGAAACATTCTGCAATCGCATCTCAAATCAAATATTATTATGTTACAAACATTTTACTTTCTTTTTTCATTGAATCGAAATATTGTTACAACCGTTTTTCGTTCAACCGAATCGTAATTGATTCTATTCTATCTACTAAATTTCGATAGGGAAATATCAGCCAGGCGATTTCTCGCCGCCAAAATTTATTCACTAAACATATTAGAATTGCAGTTCACATACAGGTCGGTTTGTCAATCTTATTCTAATAAAACGTAAAAAAATATTGGTTTTCAATCCAATGCGTAAGTATTATGAATTTCCAACAACAAAATAATGCTTACATTTCTAGTACAAATTAAATGAAATTAAAAGCTTCCCTTTCGAAGGTAGTGTTTATATACAAAATGTATGAAAAAATGTCTTTTGGGAGTTACATATTGGGCAGAATGTGGGCGGTTTGCGTAAAAAAAAATAATAAATAAAATATCGTTTAGAACTAGCCGAGGAAGTTTTAGAGGTAAAATTTAAACTCTCACGAAAAAAAAGGTTGTTTTTTATTTTAATCAACAAAAAATCAAGCGACTCAAGCAATCTGAGCATACTTTGTTCACATTGTATGTCAACCATCTTTAATCTATTGATGCAATCGTTTGTGAATCACTTTTTCCTATCAAAATGAGTATTTATCTGGTTTGTGTTCAGAAGAAGGTTTTTTTTTTAAATTATGGAAAATAGATTTGTGTGTGGTGTGTGTGTCTTGTGATTGTTCATTTCTAGATGATGATCTTTTGTTTTCGACTGAGTTCGTGGGCTATCTGCGATTTACCTATAAGAATGGTCGGTTGCGGCTTTTGTCATGGTAGCAACGTTGATTGACTATTAAAACTATTATTGCTTAAATTAGCGGTAGAAATTGCATTTGAAGATGGCTGCAAAACAACCGTATTTGTTGTACCATCCGCTGAGCTGGTCGTCATCAAAGGCGGTAGTTTAATTTGAACAGGCACCGTTGTATTGTCACTCGTCGGCACCTGAATCGAAATAATGTAGCGTTGAGTGGTCAGTTTTGACAATATTTGAACTAATAACTTGGAAAATAATTAATTTTTTTTATGCTTACGTGCAGGCAAATTGTTTGACAATCACTTTGAAGCTGGAGCACCTGTTGCTGTTGTTGGATTTGCTGTAGGATGTCATCGGTGGAACAGTTGGTAGACGTCAATTCCGTTTTTATTGAATTTGAATCAATTCCGTTGGAGGAAATTGTGGCCATCGGAATCGATGTTATGTTCACCGGCATGTTTGTAACATTCGCCGTTGAAACATTTGTCGTTGTCTTATTTCCTGCCGCCTTTTGAGCTTGAACCTGTGCATTCATTTCTTCTTTCAGCCGCTTCGTTTGGTGAGACTTCGTATGTTTGCGCAAATGATCTTTCCGATAGAAGCCCTTACCGCACTCGCCACAAATCTGAAAACATTCAAAATTGGTGTTAGTCAAATCATTGAATCAACCGAGTACAATAAATAAATAGCCAGCTTTCGGAAAGTGTTAAATAATATATTGTGAGTTCTAAATTGTATTCAATTGATACGAACCTCCGTTTTATCTCCGCTATGAATAACGAAATGCAAGTTCAGATGCTCTTTCCGTTTGAATCCTTTCTTGCATACGCTACATATATGCGGTCTCTCTGGACTATGACCAAGTTTATGTCTCTCTAAATGCTCCTTTCGTTTTAAGCCTGCTCCGCAGATATCGCAAATGTATCTTCGTTCTATGGCCAAATAATGGGAATGTTAATAAATTTATATCGAATTACGATCTAACAATTATTTCATACCAATTTTATGCACGGTTAAATGCTGTTCGAGATCAGTTTTCTCTGCATAGGCCATTTGGCATTCGGGGCAGCAGAACAGTATGGTTCCATCGAGGGCTGTGGCTATATGTACTTGGCCGGGTTTTGGTGGTTTCGGCTTTGGCGGCTTCTTCTTATACTTTCGCTTCTTTTTCGCCTTGCCATTTGCGTCGAGCTCAACCTTTGTTTGGATTACATCCGTTACCATTGGCTCAGTTTGCTGCTGTTGCAAATCGGTTGTTTGCATTTGCTGTGGCTGTGATTGCTGTTGCTGTTGTTGTTGTGTTTGCACTTGTTGATTTAATACTTGCCGTTGAACCTGTTCTTGAATCGATTCCATCAGTTTTTGCTTGTCCTCCTCTTCGTTCAATCCAGGATCGGGCTTTATAATAATGCCATCGGTCGTTAGAGTGTTGTCATTACGTTTGATCTGCATATTATCGGTTTCAAATTTTAAGTATGGTTGCAAATTAATTGAGATTCCCTGACGAGCAATAAAATCATTGATATCGTTGGTTTGCTGTGTTGTGATCGTATTTTGGCCCCAAAATGGCTCCTGTTTGATCGTGATCGGATTCATCGCTCTACAATTGTACAAAATTGAAATCATATTTTTGTATTTGGGAAAACATTTATATAAAGACTGCTATCGAAAATTGAAAAAAAGTATGCAATTTGATGTCTACTTACGGATTTTCATTTTCATCTTTAACGGTGGAATTCATATTACCGTCGGTGGTCATTTGAATATTTGTGCTATCATTTGTTTGTTGTATCTGTTGATGTGGTGCTTGAGCAAATAATTGCAAATCTTGCGGCTGAATCGCTGCTAATACTGTAACACCTTCCGGTAGACCATGGTTTGGAAGCATTTCACTGTCCGGAGGCATTGATACGGTTAGCACGGTTTGCTGAGGAAATCCTTGAAACGACATCGGGATATTTTGATATTTCGGCGTTGTTTGAATTTGATTTGGGTTGAGCACTTGAATTTGAACGGTTTGTTGTGCGTCACCGGGCTTCTCTCCAGGCATCGTAATCGGCAAAATGAATGTTTGTGCATGCTGAATGTTGGCCGGAGCCGTTTGTTGCATTTGTGTTGGAAAATTGGCGGTGGCCGCCGTCGTTCCATCAACAGAGCGTAAAAATTGCACATTTCCATCGCTACCCGACACCAAGCTCACCACTTGACCATTCGATGCCGTTAAATTTTGCGCGAATTTCGTGGTCGTGAATTGATGCAAAGACGAATTTGTCGGTTAACTAGTGAATTGCGTTGTAAACGGCGAGAAGTTCATCTTTTGAAACTGAAAAATTTGAATTTAAATTCATTAATTGAAACAAATGTTTAATCTGTTACTTGATCATTTCAAATATTGGAAGATTGAATTAATAATTTCGTATTTGTCACTAACTTCATATCTGTTCATCCGTCATATATTTTGACATTGACAGCTATTGTAATGTCAAAGAGTGTCAAAAAATCTAGTGAATTCCATCAGTCAATGTAAATATTAGCAAACAAACAAAATTTTTTGCTGCATCGGAAATGTACATTCTGTACATAAAAAGAGGATTTGAAGATGTGTTTTCAAAGTCGCATTGTTGTGGACGCAAACTATGTTAGGAACCAGACTATTTCGTACATTATAACATAGTCTACACTGAACTTGAGTCGTATAGATAGATGGTGCTGCTTTCATAAAATGATATGAAATTCGACTTTGGTGTTTTTTATTGCGGCTTGAAAAATGGGGAAATGACTGTATATTTTTAAGAAACTTTTGTCAACACTAGAGGCAAGCCTAAGGCTTCCATTGAGACTAACAAGCAAGAAAAAATTCGAAAACTTTCCATTCAGAACCTAAGATTCACCTAATGTTCGAAAAAACACTCAGAAAATTGACCATTTTGGGGTTATTTGGGGCTGTCAACCCAAAAATGGATCTGAAACACCATTGAATATCGTGGAATGACTGGATATTCATATATATAAACAGTTCTTGAGAATTACTTCTAATTTTAAAAAAATAATTTCGCCAAAAGTTTCGGCTCAAAACAAATAGGTACCGCTGTGAAAGTAATAAAACCGCCCGTGTGGGAGGTGGTTCCCTCCCCGCTGTATTTTCTAGACATCAGGGTTTTAGGGTATCAATCCTTAAGATTGATGACAAATCTGTGTAAAAAAAATGTGCCTTACTATTTCAGAACATTCGAAAAAATGACCCTTCTCTCAGTAAGGGGATACCAGCTCCCCATGATATCGAGGGGAATCCATCTATTGCCCGGAAGATGGGAAAAAGTAGTAGCTGGCGATGGACAATAATTTGAATAATATGATCATTCAATTTATTTTTTAAAATAGAGCTTTATTTTTGGGAAAAAAATACGAAATTAATAATTCACACTTCCAATATACGCATTCAAAAGTGTGATTCAATGTGATTCAACGATACAGTGTACGTCATCGGTCGATTATTTGATGAAGAAAAAATAGAACTTACATCAATTATATTATCATTATCGTCCATTTTTGGGTTTTTCTCGTTATCAAGTTCAAAAAATATTTTTTATCGGTTTCTTAAATGGCATGAAAACGCTTTATATACATTCCAGTGATTCACTGAAAAATAATGCAAGAATAACGGATTTTTAAAAATAGTCCGCCATGGATAAACAATCTTAAATCCTATCATAACCTGATAAACAATCTTAATATATATTTGCTCACATATTCTTCGGTCAGTGTCCGCCTGCACACATTAAATAAGCAAAATGTACAGCAACATTCATTAAAATTCCTTTCGGAGAACCAGTTCGAATTCAACGTGCCAATTCTTTTCACTCGTTAGGCGATTCTCTCTCTTTGCATTTTGTGTAGGCTAATAAGATTGATTTAACGCACGGCTAATGTACGCGATTTTTCCATCTGATCTCTATACAGAATTGATTTGTATCGAAGAAATTGCATCGTATCAGCGATTAAACAACGAATCGACCCAAAAACAATTTCCATTGCATACACACATCGACAAGGAGCAGCCAGACGAAATAACATGCAAACGATAAAGTGTGTTGCTGTCGGCGATGGTGCCGTGGGTAAGACAAGCTTGCTTATCTCATATACAACAAACAAATTCCCGTCCGAATATGTGCCCACGGGGTTCTACGATTATCCGGTCACTGTTATGATCGGCGGCGAACCATACACACTAGGTCTATTCGATACAGCCGGTCAAGAAGATTACGATCGCTTGCGACCTCTTTCATATCCACAAACCGATGTATTCTTAGTCTGTTTTTCGGTTGTTAGTCCCAGTTCATTTGAAAATGTCAAGGAAAAGGTAAGATTTGATTTGATTTGATATGAAATTGATTGATTTATATTTGATGTGTGTGTCTAATGAGAATATTTCTGCCTCTGTCCAGTGGGTGCCTGAAATTACACAGCATTGTCAAAATACGCCATTCTTGTTGGTTGGCACACAAATCGACTTGCGTGACGAAAACACAACTTTAGAAAAGCTGGCGAAAAACAAGCAAAAACCAATTACAATGGAACAAGGAGACAAATTAGCTAAGGAGTTGAAAGCGGTTAAATTCGTCGAATGTTCAGCATTGACGCAGGTAATACATTTTTTTTTTCGTTTAAACATTTATTTTCCAATTTGAAAATTTACTTGAAAATCGCTGGTATTCATTAATTGCATTTTTTAAAGCAAAGTTTTAATTGCGACTTATTTTTTTTTAAAAATCTGAACAAAATACGATGATTAATTTGGTTCATTTATTTTATCACTAATTTTAAAGAATTTATCATGAAATGTTTATTAAATAGGTTTAGCTATCGATAAGTGTCAGTAGGAGTAAATTCGGTATTTTATTAACTTGCAATTTGTTTGGGTTTTTTAATTTTCAGAAAGGATTGAAGAATGTATTCGATGAGGCCATTTTGGCAGCTCCGGAGGTACCAACGAAGCGAATATGCAGATTCGACTAAATATTCTCCCAATAATCTGCCTATTCACGTTTTGTTACTTTTGTCACATAACGTTGCTTATTTGTCACGATAACATTCAAACAAACGAACACACACAAATAGAAATGCTGAAGCTTAAGTTTTGGTTTAAAGCCAAATGATTCCCCAAATTGAACGCATCAATAGTATGATATTCAAATTGAAATTGTTTGTGTAAAATGGAAATCATGAATTTTATATAACAAAAAACAATCATTATTTTGATAAATTATTAATATATAGATGATCTTAATTCTATCATTGTGCAAAAGTGCAAAAACAAGGTCATGCGAACCATACAAAGCTGAAACGTCGGTTATGGCGAATACATACTGGCCATTGAATGTTGATGTCGAATGCCTCAAATAGCTCTGTTCCGCTGCCTGTTCAGTATTTATCAAATCAACAAATGTAAAAAATCCATTAAAATAGAACCAAAACTGCGAGCACTTCTTTTAATTGCTCTCAAAACAAATTGTATGCAATGCGGCTTTTGTGTGTTTTCCTAGCGCATTTAATCATCTGTCCTCCCAATTGTTTTATGTTCCTATTCTTTTGATGTGTATTCTTTTTTCAAATCTAAATTATGCAACATACAATTTGAAAAACATTTGAAAACGAAGAATGAAAACAAGTTAGAATGTTTAAGCAAGACACTAAACATAGAACAAAGCCAATTAATTTTCTATGAAATTTTCAATTTAATGGGCAAAAAAACAACAACAACAAAAAATTTAATAAATTTAAGCAAATTAAAGACAAAAATTCATTCAATAATTTACAAAACACATTAAATAACCGAATTGGTAGGGGAATAGGACAATTGTATGCATTAGACTTTCGCTGTGTACGCTGAGATAAAATAAAAACACGGGCTTCCTCCAATGGCTAATGCATATTCTTGACCAATTCGACCATACGAAAAATTGCATAGAACAATTAATTTAAAGTTAAAATTAACAATTAAAGAATTATCATTATATTTTATTGAGAAAAAGAATGACGTGGTTTGCATTTAGTTTGAATTTTATTGAAGAGTTGAGATTGAGCAGAAAATGAGTCGAGCAATGGACGACTGGAGTTCTTTATAGATGTAATAAGAAATGAAGTCATAGAGAACAGTTTTCATGGCATTTTTTCTGTTCTGAATCGCGTTTTGTTTCTCTCACAATGTATAAAAGTGGCTCAGGTGATGAACATTGCACAAAAACAGTGCATTTTTGTTAAAAATTATACGGAAAAACGATGCATTGAATCAATTGAACTCGAACAAATCCAAAAACTGTCAAGCCATTTATTTGATGGCTTAGTCTGTGGCGGAATGCATTGAATTGTCTCTGAAATGGAACCTGTCTTCTAAAATATAAATAGAATTTGATTTTTGTTGAAGAATGGACACATTTTTATAAAGCATTTTTCTAACGTTCACAAAATTCAATAGTTCGACAATGACTTAAACAATATGTACAATGGAACTTGAAGTTGTCGTGAACAGTTCTAAGACAGAATAATTTAAACAAAAATTTTTGCTTTAATCGTGTTAATTAGGAGATTACGATAATATGTAATCGATACGAATTTTGTTAGTCATTTTGTTGACATAATCGATCAGAAAAAAAGCAACACCAAATTCATGCATTTCACATCGCTATTCAGACTTTTTTCAAATATTCACTGAGCACAATAAATCATTTTAGAGCATTAGAGATGCGCCAGCACTGCAAAATACACACTTGTTGTAGGTATACGGTGGATACCGTCTATTTAAATGAGTGTATGACGGCAAACCGAACACATTTTGACACTTACTATAGCAAGAATGCACTAGAACAGCGCTGGCCCCTCATTTTTTTTCGGAAAATCAAATCATGACATATTTTTTTATCTAACCAATGGGCTTTGTTCACTACTGCAAATCAATCCTCAGTTACTTTCAATACGTTGAAATTTCTCAGTCTCTTCAGAACATTTTCATACAAAAATACAATTCCAATAAAGAAACATAGAGATACACTATTTTACAACGCACATATTAAAGTTGGTCAATTTTAACAAGGTATCTTAGGAACGTCGTTTTGGCACTTATTGGTCCATTTTTGACAGAGGCTTAAAGTGTTCAGTCTTTCAGTAGTGATCTGCCCCTTGGTTTTAACACATGTGTATTGATTGATCGAAACGATAAAAACAATTTGCAATAGTAGCAATCAATGGGCAAAAAAGAACAAATTTAGAATAAAATGTAAACTCAAGCAACAATTACAGTGACGATCGATGAAAAATGCAAACGAAAGCTATTTAATTATTAACCATTTATCATAATTTTTATATACAGAGATAAAAACATAGGAAGAAAATTAACCATTTGAAAAATATAAAGAAATAAAAATTTATAAATAAAACCGAAATATCTTGATGTTGGTTTCATTTTGGGTTTTTCGAGCAATTTTCAGAGGGACTTTACTTTGACAATCCGTGAGCATTTTCCAGCAAGAACGATCGAGCCCCTCCTAAATGATTGAATGCGAAACTTTTCAATGAATTTTCAATATACTTTTTCTGGATGATGCAAAAAGATCAGGATCTCCCATGGAGATTTGAAAGCTCCACTCAACTGTCGAAAAGAATCTACAGGAAATAGAAAAGAAAATCTGGAGAAAAAAAAATAGGTCTCATTCAAAAGACCGCAATAGTTGGTGAAAGATAAAATACACATTTAAATTTGTACAAATTATGATTTTATTTTAAAAATTCGTATTTATTGTTCATTTTCTCTCTTTCGTTTCAAACATTTTGCAAGCTGTATAAAAATATGATGATCGTGTGCTTATTTGATCTTTAGAAATTGTTCATTGGGATCATTATTTGAACAAAATATAATCACACATTTTTTTTTGAAACATTCTGCAATCGCATCTCAAATCAAATATTATTATGTTACAAACATTTTACTTTCTTTTTTCATTGAATCGAAATATTGTTACAACCGTTTTTCGTTCAACCGAATCGTAATTGATTCTATTCTATCTACTAAATTTCGATAGGGAAATATCAGCCAGGCGATTTCTCGCCGCCAAAATTTATTCACTAAACATATTAGAATTGCAGTTCACATACAGGTCGGTTTGTCAATCTTATTCTAATAAAACGTAAAAAAATATTGGTTTTCAATCCAATGCGTAAGTATTATGAATTTCCAACAACAAAATAATGCTTACATTTCTAGTACAAATTAAATGAAATTAAAAGCTTCCCTTTCGAAGGTAGTGTTTATATACAAAATGTATGAAAAAATGTCTTTTGGGAGTTACATATTGGGCAGAATGTGGGCGGTTTGCGTAAAAAAAAATAATAAATAAAATATCGTTTAGAACTAGCCGAGGAAGTTTTAGAGGTAAAATTTAAACTCTCACGAAAAAAAAGGTTGTTTTTTATTTTAATCAACAAAAAATCAAGCGACTCAAGCAATCTGAGCATACTTTGTTCACATTGTATGTCAACCATCTTTAATCTATTGATGCAATCGTTTGTGAATCACTTTTTCCTATCAAAATGAGTATTTATCTGGTTTGTGTTCAGAAGAAGGTTTTTTTTTTAAATTATGGAAAATAGATTTGTGTGTGGTGTGTGTGTCTTGTGATTGTTCATTTCTAGATGATGATCTTTTGTTTTCGACTGAGTTCGTGGGCTATCTGCGATTTACCTATAAGAATGGTCGGTTGCGGCTTTTGTCATGGTAGCAACGTTGATTGACTATTAAAACTATTATTGCTTAAATTAGCGGTAGAAATTGCATTTGAAGATGGCTGCAAAACAACCGTATTTGTTGTACCATCCGCTGAGCTGGTCGTCATCAAAGGCGGTAGTTTAATTTGAACAGGCACCGTTGTATTGTCACTCGTCGGCACCTGAATCGAAATAATGTAGCGTTGAGTGGTCAGTTTTGACAATATTTGAACTAATAACTTGGAAAATAATTAATTTTTTTTATGCTTACGTGCAGGCAAATTGTTTGACAATCACTTTGAAGCTGGAGCACCTGTTGCTGTTGTTGGATTTGCTGTAGGATGTCATCGGTGGAACAGTTGGTAGACGTCAATTCCGTTTTTATTGAATTTGAATCAATTCCGTTGGAGGAAATTGT
Source organism: Obolodiplosis robiniae (assembly GCA_028476595.1). Classification (NCBI taxonomy): domain Eukaryota; kingdom Metazoa; phylum Arthropoda; class Insecta; order Diptera; family Cecidomyiidae; genus Obolodiplosis; species Obolodiplosis robiniae. Next base: position 3,711,658 of record CM052015.1, on the reverse strand, counting down.
GGCCATCGGAATCGATGTTATGTTCACCGGCATGTTTGTAACATTCGCCGTTGAAACATTTGTCGTTGTCTTATTTCCTGCCGCCTTTTGAGCTTGAACCTGTGCATTCATTTCTTCTTTCAGCCGCTTCGTTTGGTGAGACTTCGTATGTTTGCGCAAATGATCTTTCCGATAGAAGCCCTTACCGCACTCGCCACAAATCTGAAAACATTCAAAATTGGTGTTAGTCAAATCATTGAATCAACCGAGTACAATAAATAAATAGCCAGCTTTCGGAAAGTGTTAAATAATATATTGTGAGTTCTAAATTGTATTCAATTGATACGAACCTCCGTTTTATCTCCGCTATGAATAACGAAATGCAAGTTCAGATGCTCTTTCCGTTTGAATCCTTTCTTGCATACGCTACATATATGCGGTCTCTCTGGACTATGACCAAGTTTATGTCTCTCTAAATGCTCCTTTCGTTTTAAGCCTGCTCCGCAGATATCGCAAATGTATCTTCGTTCTATGGCCAAATAATGGGAATGTTAATAAATTTATATCGAATTACGATCTAACAATTATTTCATACCAATTTTATGCACGGTTAAATGCTGTTCGAGATCAGTTTTCTCTGCATAGGCCATTTGGCATTCGGGGCAGCAGAACAGTATGGTTCCATCGAGGGCTGTGGCTATATGTACTTGGCCGGGTTTTGGTGGTTTCGGCTTTGGCGGCTTCTTCTTATACTTTCGCTTCTTTTTCGCCTTGCCATTTGCGTCGAGCTCAACCTTTGTTTGGATTACATCCGTTACCATTGGCTCAGTTTGCTGCTGTTGCAAATCGGTTGTTTGCATTTGCTGTGGCTGTGATTGCTGTTGCTGTTGTTGTTGTGTTTGCACTTGTTGATTTAATACTTGCCGTTGAACCTGTTCTTGAATCGATTCCATCAGTTTTTGCTTGTCCTCCTCTTCGTTCAATCCAGGATCGGGCTTTATAATAATGCCATCGGTCGTTAGAGTGTTGTCATTACGTTTGATCTGCATATTATCGGTTTCAAATTTTAAGTATGGTTGCAAATTAATTGAGATTCCCTGACGAGCAATAAAATCATTGATATCGTTGGTTTGCTGTGTTGTGATCGTATTTTGGCCCCAAAATGGCTCCTGTTTGATCGTGATCGGATTCATCGCTCTACAATTGTACAAAATTGAAATCATATTTTTGTATTTGGGAAAACATTTATATAAAGACTGCTATCGAAAATTGAAAAAAAGTATGCAATTTGATGTCTACTTACGGATTTTCATTTTCATCTTTAACGGTGGAATTCATATTACCGTCGGTGGTCATTTGAATATTTGTGCTATCATTTGTTTGTTGTATCTGTTGATGTGGTGCTTGAGCAAATAATTGCAAATCTTGCGGCTGAATCGCTGCTAATACTGTAACACCTTCCGGTAGACCATGGTTTGGAAGCATTTCACTGTCCGGAGGCATTGATACGGTTAGCACGGTTTGCTGAGGAAATCCTTGAAACGACATCGGGATATTTTGATATTTCGGCGTTGTTTGAATTTGATTTGGGTTGAGCACTTGAATTTGAACGGTTTGTTGTGCGTCACCGGGCTTCTCTCCAGGCATCGTAATCGGCAAAATGAATGTTTGTGCATGCTGAATGTTGGCCGGAGCCGTTTGTTGCATTTGTGTTGGAAAATTGGCGGTGGCCGCCGTCGTTCCATCAACAGAGCGTAAAAATTGCACATTTCCATCGCTACCCGACACCAAGCTCACCACTTGACCATTCGATGCCGTTAAATTTTGCGCGAATTTCGTGGTCGTGAATTGATGCAAAGACGAATTTGTCGGTTAACTAGTGAATTGCGTTGTAAACGGCGAGAAGTTCATCTTTTGAAACTGAAAAATTTGAATTTAAATTCATTAATTGAAACAAATGTTTAATCTGTTACTTGATCATTTCAAATATTGGAAGATTGAATTAATAATTTCGTATTTGTCACTAACTTCATATCTGTTCATCCGTCATATATTTTGACATTGACAGCTATTGTAATGTCAAAGAGTGTCAAAAAATCTAGTGAATTCCATCAGTCAATGTAAATATTAGCAAACAAACAAAATTTTTTGCTGCATCGGAAATGTACATTCTGTACATAAAAAGAGGATTTGAAGATGTGTTTTCAAAGTCGCATTGTTGTGGACGCAAACTATGTTAGGAACCAGACTATTTCGTACATTATAACATAGTCTACACTGAACTTGAGTCGTATAGATAGATGGTGCTGCTTTCATAAAATGATATGAAATTCGACTTTGGTGTTTTTTATTGCGGCTTGAAAAATGGGGAAATGACTGTATATTTTTAAGAAACTTTTGTCAACACTAGAGGCAAGCCTAAGGCTTCCATTGAGACTAACAAGCAAGAAAAAATTCGAAAACTTTCCATTCAGAACCTAAGATTCACCTAATGTTCGAAAAAACACTCAGAAAATTGACCATTTTGGGGTTATTTGGGGCTGTCAACCCAAAAATGGATCTGAAACACCATTGAATATCGTGGAATGACTGGATATTCATATATATAAACAGTTCTTGAGAATTACTTCTAATTTTAAAAAAATAATTTCGCCAAAAGTTTCGGCTCAAAACAAATAGGTACCGCTGTGAAAGTAATAAAACCGCCCGTGTGGGAGGTGGTTCCCTCCCCGCTGTATTTTCTAGACATCAGGCTTTTAGGGTATCAATCCTTAAGATTGATGACAAATCTGTGTAAAAAAAATGTGCCTTACTATTTCAGAACATTCGAAAAAATGACCCTTCTCTCAGTAAGGGGATACCAGCTCCCCATGATATCGAGGGGAATCCATCTATTGCCCGGAAGATGGGAAAAAGTAGTAGCTGGCGATGGACAATAATTTGAATAATATGATCATTCAATTTATTTTTTAAAATAGAGCTTTATTTTTGGGAAAAAAATACGAAATTAATAATTCACACTTCCAATATACGCATTCAAAAGTGTGATTCAATGTGATTCAACGATACAGTGTACGTCATCGGTCGATTATTTGATGAAGAAAAAATAGAACTTACATCAATTATATTATCATTATCGTCCATTTTTGGGTTTTTCTCGTTATCAAGTTCAAAAAATATTTTTTATCGGTTTCTTAAATGGCATGAAAACGCTTTATATACATTCCAGTGATTCACTGAAAAATAATGCAAGAATAACGGATTTTTAAAAATAGTCCGCCATGGATAAACAATCTTAAATCCTATCATAACCTGATAAACAATCTTAATATATATTTGCTCACATATTCTTCGGTCAGTGTCCGCCTGCACACATTAAATAAGCAAAATGTACAGCAACATTCATTAAAATTCCTTTCGGAGAACCAGTTCGAATTCAACGTGCCAATTCTTTTCACTCGTTAGGCGATTCTCTCTCTTTGCATTTTGTGTAGGCTAATAAGATTGATTTAACGCACGGCTAATGTACGCGATTTTTCCATCTGATCTCTATACAGAATTGATTTGTATCGAAGAAATTGCATCGTATCAGCGATTAAACAACGAATCGACCCAAAAACAATTTCCATTGCATACACACATCGACAAGGAGCAGCCAGACGAAATAACATGCAAACGATAAAGTGTGTTGTTGTCGGCGATGGTGCCGTGGGTAAGACATGCTTGCTTATCTCATATACAACAAACAAATTCCCGTCCGAATATGTGCCCACGGTGTTCGACAATTATGCGGTCACTGTTATGATCGGCGGTGAACCATACACACTAGGTCTATTCGATACAGCCGGTCAAGAAGATTACGATCGCTTGCGACCTCTTTCATATCCACAAACCGATGTATTCTTAGTCTGTTTTTCGGTTGTTAGTCCCAGTTCATTTGAAAATGTCAAGGAAAAGGTAGGATTTGATTTGATTTGATATGAAATTGATTGATTTATATTTGATGTGTGCGTCTAATGAGAATATTTCTGCCTCTGTCCAGTGGGTGCCTGAAATTACACATCATTGTCAAAAGACGCCATTCTTGTTGGTTGGCACACAAATCGACTTGCGTGACGAAAACACAACTTTAGAAAAGCTGGCGAAAAACAAGCAAAAACCAATTACAATGGAACAAGGAGACAAATTAGCTAAGGAGTTGAAAGCGGTTAAATTCGTCGAATGTTCAGCATTGACGCAGGTAATACATTTTTTTTTTTTTCTTTTAAACATTTATTTTCCAATTTGAAAATTTACTTGAAAATCGCTGGTATTCATTAATTGCATTTTTTAAAGCAAAGTTTTAATTGCGACTTATTTTTTTTAAAAATCTGAACAAAATACGATGATTAATTTGGTTCATTCATTTTATCACTGATTTTAAAGAATTTATCATGAAATGTTGATTAAATAGGTTTAGCTATCGATAAGTGTCAGTAGGAGTAAATTCGGTATTTTATTAACTTGCAATTTGTTTGGGTTTTTTAATTTTCAGAAAGGATTGAAGAATGTATTCGATGAGGCCATTTTGGCAGTTCCGGAGGTACCAACGAAGCGAAAATGCAGATTCGACTAAATATTCTCCCAATAATCTGCCTATTCACGTTTTGTTACTTTTGTCACATAACGTTGCTTATTTGTCACGATAACATTCAAACAAACGAACACACACAAATAGAAATGCTGAAGCTTAAGTTTTGGTTTAAAGCCAAATGATTCCCCAAATTGAACGCATCAATAGTATGATATTCAAATTGAAATTGTTTGTGTAAAATGGAAATCATGAATTTTATATAACAAAAAACAATCATTATTTTGATAAATTATTAATATATAGATGATCTTAATTCTATCATTGTGCAAAAGTGCAAAAACAAGGTCATGCGAACCATACAAAGCTGAAACGTCGGTTATGGCGAATACATACTGGCCATTGAATGTTGATGTCGAATGCCTCAAATAGCTCTGTTCCGCTGCCTGTTCAGTATTTATCAAATCAACAAATGTAAAAAATCCATTAAAATAGAACCAAAACTGCGAGCACTTCTTTTAATTGCTCTCAAAACAAATTGTATGCAATGCGGCTTTTGTGTGTTTTCCTAGCGCATTTAATCATCTGTCCTCCCAATTGTTTTATGTTCCTATTCTTTTGATGTGTATTCTTTTTTCAAATCTAAATTATGCAACATACAATTTGAAAAACATTTGAAAAAGAAGAATGAAAACAAGTTAGAATGTTTAAGCAAGACACTAAACATAGAACAAAGCCAATTAATTTTCTATGAAATTTTCAATTTAATGGGCAAAAAAACAACAACAACAAAAAATTTAATAAATTTAAGCAAATTAAAAACAAAAATTCATTCAATAATTTACAAAACACATTAAATAACCGAATTGGTAGGGGAATAGGACAATTGTATGCATTAGACTTTCGCTGTGTACGCTGAGATAAAATAAAAACACGGGCTTCCTCCAATGGCTAATGCATATTCTTGACCAATTCGACCATACGAAAAATTGCATAGAACAATTAATTTAAAGTTAAAATTAACAATTAAAGAATTATCATTATATTTTATTGAGAAAAAGAATGACGTGGTTTGCATTTAGTTTGAATTTTATTGAAGAGTTGAGATTGAGCAGAAAATGAGTCGAGCAATGGACGACTGGAGTTCTTTATAGATGTAATAAGAAATGAAGTCATAGAGAACAGTTTTCATGGCATTTTTTCTGTTCTGAATCGCGTTTTGTTTCTCTCACAATGTATAAAAGTGGCTCAGGTGATGAACATTGCACAAAAACAGTGCATTTTTGTTAAAAATTATACGGAAAAACGATGCATTGAATCAATTGAACTCGAACAAATCCAAAAACTGTCAAGCCATTTATTTGATGGCTGAGTCTGTGGCGGAATGCATTGAATTGTCTCTGAAATGGAACCTGTCTTCTAAAATATAAATAGAATTTGATATTTGTTGAAGAATGGACACATTTTTATAAAGCATTTTTCTAACGTTCACAAAAATCAATAGTTCGACAATGACTTAAACAATATGTACAATGGAACTTGAAGTTGTCGTGAACAGTTCTAAGACAGAATAATTTAAACAAAAATTTTTGCTTTAATCGTGTTAATTAGGAGATTACGATAATATGTAATCGATACGAATTTTGTTAGTCATTTTGTTGACATAATCGATCAGAAAAAAAGCAACACCAAATTCATGCATTTCACATCGCTATTCAGACTTTTTTCAAATATTCACTGAGCACAATAAATCATTTTAGAGCATTAGAGATGCGCCAGCACTGCAAAATACACACTTGTTGTAGGTATACGGTGGATACCGTCTATTTAAATGAGTGTATGACGGCAAACCGAACACATTTTGACAGTTACTATAGCAAGAATGCACTAGAACAGCGCTGGCCCCTCATTTTTTTTCGGAAAATTAAATCATGACATATTTTTTTATCTAACCAATGGGCTTTGTTCACTACTGCAAATCAATCCTCAGTTACTTTCAATACGTTGAAATTTCTCAGTCTCTTCAGAACATTTTCATACAAAAATACAATTCCAATAAAGAAACATAGAGATACACTATTTTACAACGCACATATTAAAGTTGGTCAATTTTAACAAGGTATCTTAGGAACGTCGTTTTGGCACTTATTGGTCCATTTTTGACAGAGGCTTAAAGTGTTCAGTCTTTCAGTAGTGATCTGCCCCTTGGTTTTAACACATGTGTATTGATTGATCGAAACGATAAAAACAATTTGCAATAGTAGCAATCAATGGGCAAAAAAGAACAAATTTAGAATAAAATGTAAACTCAAGCAACAATTACAGTGACGATCGATGAAAAATGCAAACGAAAGCTATTTAATTATTAACCATTTATCATAATTTTTATATACAGAGATAAAAACATAGGAAGAAAATTAACCATTTGAAAAATATAAAGAAATAAAAATTTATAAATAAAACCGAAATATCTTGATGTTGGTTTCATTTTGGGTTTTTCGAGCAATTTTCAGAGGGACTTTACTTTGACAATCCGTGAGCATTTTCCAGCAAGAACGATCGAGCCCCTCCTAAATGATTGAATGCGAAACTTTTCAATGAATTTTCAATATACTTTTTCTGGATGATGCAAAAAGATCAGGATCTCCCATGGAGATTTGAAAGCTCCACTCAACCGTCGAAAAGAATCTACAGGAAATAGAAAAGAAAATCTGGAGAAAAAAAAATAGGTCTCATTCAAAAGACCGCAATAGTTGGTGAAAGATAAAATACACATTTAAATTTGTACAAATTATGATTTTATTTTAAAAATTCGTATTTATTGTTCATTTTCTCTCTTTCGTTTCAAACATTTTGCAAGCTGTATAAAAATATGATGATCGTGTGCTTATTTGATCTTTAGAAATTGTTCATTGGGATCATTATTTGAACAAAATATAATCACACATTTTTTTTTGAAACATTCTGCAATCGCATCTCAAATCAAATATTATTATGTTACAAACATTTTACTTTCTTTTTTCATTGAATCGAAATATTGTTACAACCGTTTTTCGTTCAACCGAATCGTAATTGATTCTATTCTATCTACTAAATTTCGATAGGGAAATATCAGCCAGGCGATTTCTCGCCGCCAAAATTTATTCACTAAACATATTAGAATTGCAGTTCACATACAGGTCGGTTTGTCAATCTTATTCTAATAAAACGTAAAAAAATATTGGTTTTCAATCCAATGCGTAAGTATTATGAATTTCCAACAACAAAATAATGCTTACATTTCTAGTACAAATTAAATGAAATTAAAAGCTTCCCTTTCGAAGGTAGTGTTTATATACAAAATGTATGAAAAAATGTCTTTTGGGAGTTACATATTGGGCAGAATGTGGGCGGTTTGCGTAAAAAAAAATAATAAATAAAATATCGTTTAGAACTAGCCGAGGAAGTTTTAGAGGTAAAATTTAAACTCTCACGAAAAAAAAGGTTGTTTTTTATTTTAATCAACAAAAAATCAAGCGACTCAAGCAATCTGAGCATACTTTGTTCACATTGTATGTCAACCATCTTTAATCTATTGATGCAATCGTTTGTGATTCACTTTTTCCTATCAAAATGAGTATTTATCTGGTTTGTGTTCAGAAGAAGGTTTTTTTTTTTAAATTATGGAAAATAGATTTGTGTGTGGTGTGTGTGTCTTGTGATTGTTCATTTCTAGATGATGATCTTTTGTTTTCGACTGAGTTCGTGGGCTATCTGCGATTTACCTATAAGAATGGTCGGTTGCGGCTTTTGTCATGGTAGCAACGTTGATTGACTATTAAAACTATTATTGCTTAAATTAGCGGTAGAAATTGCATTTGAAGATGGCTGCAAAACAACCGTATTTGTTGTACCATCCGCTGAGCTGGTCGTCATCAAAGGCGGTAGTTTAATTTGAACAGGCACCGTTGTATTGTCACTCGTCGGCACCTGAATCGAAATAATGTAGCGTTGAGTGGTCAGTTTTGACAATATTTGAACTAATAACTTGGAAAATAATTAATTTTTTTTATGCTTACGTGCAGGCAAATTGTTTGACAATCACTTTGAAGCTGGAGCACCTGTTGCTGTTGTTGGATTTGCTGTAGGATGTCATCGGTGGAACAGTTGGTAGACGTCAATTCCGTTTTTATTGAATTTGAATCAATTCCGTTGGAGGAAATTGTGGCCATCGGAATCGATGTTATGTTCACCGGCATGTTTGTAACATTCGCCGTTGAAACATTTGTCGTTGTCTTATTTCCTGCCGCCTTTTGAGCTTGAACCTGTGCATTCATTTCTTCTTTCAGCCGCTTCGTTTGGTGAGACTTCGTATGTTTGCGCAAATGATCTTTCCGATAGAAGCCCTTACCGCACTCGCCACAAATCTGAAAACATTCAAAATTGGTGTTAGTCAAATCATTGAATCAACCGAGTACAATAAATAAATAGCCAGCTTTCGGAAAGTGTTAAATAATATATTGTGAGTTCTAAATTGTATTCAATTGATACGAACCTCCGTTTTATCTCCGCTATGAATAACGAAATGCAAGTTCAGATGCTCTTTCCGTTTGAATCCTTTCTTGCATACGCTACATATATGCGGTCTCTCTGGACTATGACCAAGTTTATGTCTCTCTAAATGCTCCTTTCGTTTTAAGCCTGCTCCGCAGATATCGCAAATGTATCTTCGTTCTATGGCCAAATAATGGGAATGTTAATAAATTTATATCGAATTACGATCTAACAATTATTTCATACCAATTTTATGCACGGTTAAATGCTGTTCGAGATCAGTTTTCTCTGCATAGGCCATTTGGCATTCGGGGCAGCAGAACAGTATGGTTCCATCGAGGGCTGTGGCTATATGTACTTGGCCGGGTTTTGGTGGTTTCGGCTTTGGCGGCTTCTTCTTATACTTTCGCTTCTTTTTCGCCTTGCCATTTGCGTCGAGCTCAACCTTTGTTTGGATTACATCCGTTACCATTGGCTCAGTTTGCTGCTGTTGCAAATCGGTTGTTTGCATTTGCTGTGGCTGTGATTGCTGTTGCTGTTGTTGTTGTGTTTGCACTTGTTGATTTAATACTTGCCGTTGAACCTGTTCTTGAATCGATTCCATCAGTTTTTGCTTGTCCTCCTCTTCGTTCAATCCAGGATCGGGCTTTATAATAATGCCATCGGTCGTTAGAGTGTTGTCATTACGTTTGATCTGCATATTATCGGTTTCAAATTTTAAGTATGGTTGCAAATTAATTGAGATTCCCTGACGAGCAATAAAATCATTGATATCGTTGGTTTGCTGTGTTGTGATCGTATTTTGGCCCCAAAATGGCTCCTGTTTGATCGTGATCGGATTCATCGCTCTACAATTGTACAAAATTGAAATCATATTTTTGTATTTGGGAAAACATTTATAGCAGTCTTTATGCTACCGAAAATTGAAAAAAAGTATGCAATTTGATGTCTACTTACGGATTTTCATTTTCATCTTTAACGGTGGAATTCATATTACCGTCGGTGGTCATTTGAATATTTGTGCTATCATTTGTTTGTTGTATCTGTTGATGTGGTGCTTGAGCAAATAATTGCAAATCTTGCGGCTGAATCGCTGCTAATACTGTAACACCTTCCGGTAGACCATGGTTTGGAAGCATTTCACTGTCCGGAGGCATTGATACGGTTAGCACGGTTTGCTGAGGAAATCCTTGAAACGACATCGGGATATTTTGATATTTCGGCGTTGTTTGAATTTGATTTGGGTTGAGCACTTGAATTTGAACGGTTTGTTGTGCGTCACCGGGCTTCTCTCCAGGCATCGTAATCGGCAAAATGAATGTTTGTGCATGCTGAATGTTGGCCGGAGCCGTTTGTTGCATTTGTGTTGGAAAATTGGCGGTGGCCGCCGTCGTTCCATCAACAGAGCGTAAAAATTGCACATTTCCATCGCTACCCGACACCAAGCTCACCACTTGACCATTCGATGCCGTCAAATTTTGCGCGAATTTCGTGGTCGTGAATTGATGCAAAGACGAATTTGTCGGTAAACTAGTGAATTGCGTTGTAAACGGCGAGAAGTTCATCTTTTGAAACTGAAAAATTTGAATTTAAATTCATTAATTGAAACAAATGTTTAATCTGTTACTTGATCATTTCAAATATTGGAAGATTGAATTAATAATTTCGTATTTGTCACTAACTTCATATCTGTTCATCCGTCATATATTTTGACATTGACAGCTATTGTAATGTCAAAGAGTGTCAAAAAATCTAGTGAATTCCATCAGTCAATGTAAATATTAGCAAACAAACAAAATTTTTTGCTGCATCGGAAATGTACATTCTGTACATAAAAAGAGGATTTGAAGATGTGTTTTCAAAGTCGCATTGTTGTGGACGCAAACTATGTTAGGAACCAGACTATTTCGTACATTATAACATAGTCTACACTGAACTTGAGTCGTATAGATAGATGGTGCTGCTTTCATAAAATGATATGAAATTCGACTTTGGTGTTTTTTATTGCGGCTTGAAAAATGGGGAAATGACTGTATATTTTTAAGAAACTTTTGTCAACACTAGAGGCAAGCCTAAGGCTTCCATTGAGACTAACAAGCAAGAAAAAATTCGAAAACTTTCCATTCAGAACCTAAGATTCACCTAATGTTCGAAAAAACACTCAGAAAATTGACCATTTTGGGGTTATTTGGGGCTGTCAACCCAAAAATGGATCTGAAACACCATTGAATATCGTGGAATGACTGGATATTCATATATATAAACAGTTCTTGAGAATTACTTCTAATTTTAAAAAAATAATTTCGCCAAAAGTTTCGGCTCAAAACAAATAGGTACCGCTGTGAAAGTAATAAAACCGCCCGTGTGGGAGGTGGTTCCCTCCCCGCTGTATTTTCTAGACATCAGGCTTTTAGGGTATCAATCCTTAAGATTGATGACAAATCTGTGTAAAAAAAATGTGCCTTACTATTTCAGAACATTCGAAAAAATGACCCTTCTCTCAGTAAGGGGATACCAGCTCCCCATGATATCGAGGGGAATCCATCTATTGCCCGGAAGATGGGAAAAAGTAGTAGCTGGCGATGGACAATAATTTGAATAATATGATCATTCAATTTATTTTTTAAAATAGAGCTTTATTTTTGGGAAAAAAATACGAAATTAATAATTCACACTTCCAATATACGCATTCAAAAGTGTGATTCAATGTGATTCAACGATACAGTGTACGTCATCGGTCGATTATTTGATGAAGAAAAAATAGAACTTACATCAATTATATTATCATTATCGTCCATTTTTTGGGTTTTTCTCGTTATCAAGTTCAAAAAATATTTTTTATCGGTTTCTTAAATGGCATGAAAACGCTTTATATACATTCCAGTGATTCACTGAAAAATAATGTAAGAATAACGGATTTTTAAAAATAGTCCGCTATGGATAAACAATCTTAATACATTTTTTTTTTTTGAGAAAAAAATAAAAGAAATGATAAATTTTTGGGCGATAATTGGTATCAAGAATTTTTAAAACGCCTGAACCATGAGCAATAAATAAAGTCGTCATTTTTGATGATCAAAGCTGCCATTCATTTGGTTTTGTTTCATTGATAACCATTTTCATTCTGAGATTAATTCAGTATGTTTGATAAGCAGCTGAATATGAGTTCATGAATTCTATTATTCATCATTTGAAAGCTGATAGAAGTTTGTGATGTTTGTGTTTTACAGGAAACATTCCAGCTGATCAGAGATAAATTTAAAAAAATCCTTGCAACAACGAATGCAAACGCTGCAGAGAATAAAACTCAAATGATTTCCACACTTCGGCTGTACACAAATAGCTAACATTAAGAACTTGCAGCACTGGTTATTGGTTGCTATGCACAAATTCAGGTCAATAGAGATCATTTAAAGTGCAAGTTCATAAAAAATGAAGTGAGGAACTATCGAAAACTAGATGAATCCTATTCGTATCGCTTCAAAATACACACCGACACAGTGCACACTAAATTGGTTAAATTAAGCACAAAATGCACAAACGGAACAAAATGTTTAAGTACAACATAGGGTTATATTTGAAAATAAAAGGGCGATGCGCGCCGTATGATTTCTAACTGTAGATCAGCTAATGTGAAACGTTAAACGGTTTCGTCTCATTCGCGATACACATCGCAAATAAACGCATACGGTCTATGAATAACACACATTGTTGTTATAATGTACATCGTTCGTTTTTTTCATGTGTCGTTCATCAAATGTTCGGTGCTGTGTGTTTCATAATCGTTCGGTAGAACCGCAAATGCAACTGTTATTTCCTTCTGTCTAAATAAATCGCTTTATGTTGTCATAGTGGAGCGTGTGTATGCATGTATGCTATTAGGTAGCGGACATGTAATATGAATGAAAATCGCTAACCAAGTGGAACACCATAACGCGCACTGTGAAATTTAAAGATCACGTTGAACATCACGGGAATTCAGTGAACGAATGGAACGTACAAAAGAAGTGAATCGAAATATGTTTACTTTGATGCGTTTGCGAAACAATTGCGGAATATTTGAGCAACAATGAGAAAAATGAAACAGAATTGTGCGAGCAAGCGAATTAGCCAGAGAGGGAAAGGGAGCAAACAACTTATGTTGGGTTCATTGCTTCATTTCGTGTGAGTCTATCGTTTACTCTCTGGTATATTCAAAATACTGATTCCAGTGAAAATCGACGATTTTTCGGAATAATGCGCTCTGTCAAATTGGGGATCAATCGCGTCTCATGTTATTGTTCGTGATGAGGCCAAATGTAACCAAATCACACTAAACAAGTGCTTGAGAAATATTCGCATTTGTGGTTTTGTTTTTGTTTGGCTGTGCATAATTTTAATTGAGACAGCTATTTCGCTTCCAGCTATGATTCAGTAGTTGAAAAACATATTATGCAATCATATAAATCTCTGCTCCGGCCACTTTCCGTTTTTTTTTTTTTTGCTGGCTCAACACGTACAGTTCAAATGGTGTCCGTGTGATTGTGAATGGTAAAACATCGAAAATATACATAGAATAGGAAGCAGCAGTTGACGTTGCATGCATGGCCATTTATTCAAACGCTATGCTCTGTGGCCAAATGCTGTGCCATTCTGAGAGCAACACGCGCGTACATTAAGGTGGTAAACTGCACCAAAGAGAAAGTAGTCATACGGCTTTCTTGTAAGTCAAAATTCCTGATCATTCAATTCAACTTTCTAAGATCGGGCCGCATAAAGCAGTGTATCAACACTCGGTCGCGCACACTGAATGTACACCTCTTGGGTTTCCGCTTGCGCTCATGTTGCAACCGATTTACAAAAAAAAAAACATGTATATTTCGATGGAAATCGAAAGCAAAGCATTTGAAATATCAAATAATCCGTATGGAAAGGTCAATCGTCGCAAGCAATTCCAGATTTCAACGAAGCGCAAGCAAATGTCTTTGCTCATTTTCTATGAGTACATTGAATATTTCCGTGCAATAAAATGTGTTGAACACAAAAATAATATGCCTGATTTTTATTGATTATATAAAAAATAACGAAATGAAATAAACGAACAAGAAGTGAAACGCGTTTTCGTGTAAGCAATACACACCGATACATACACATCAACAATATAACCTTAAGCACACAATCATTTCGTTTGTATAAGACACTTTTAATGGGTATATGATTTTTTCTTGTTTCTCTCTTAACTTTTCATAAAATAGAAAGTGATCTTAATCTGATGTTTCACAGTTTTTTTTATCTACTTTAATAATAAAATAACGGCTAGTATTTGAACATCGGAATTTCAATAGAATTCGTTTGAATGTACTTTTTTCGTTAATTTCTAATTGAAATTTAAATGGTTATTTATTTGAACTGCTTCAAATCGAAAACTGAATTGGACAAAAACTGTTTAATTTTTTGTGCATCGAATTTTGTTGCGATTTGGCATTTGCATCACACAAAAAAATGATTATTTGTTTGCTGGCTTATGAATTTCGGTTTATTTTTAGTCGCTTGATTTGCATTAACGCTAAAAAACCATTGACGTTCAACTGAGTTCCGTTTACAGGAAAGTGAAAGTATGTTGAACGCTTCTCTTGTCAAGGATTACACTTGAGATTTGAAGTATGTTTGCACAACATTTTGGGCTGAAACTTTCAATCCGTAGTGAAAAGGAAAAATTCCATTTGCAGTGTTAATCCAAAAATTTTGCATTCGAAATGATGATGATCGAAGCGATGCACGTTTAGAAATTGCGGAAAAGTGCCGTTCACACATTTTTAAACCACACACTAGAGCGATGAGCACACAAAATATGTATCAGCAAATGCACCCACTCAATCAACAATCGATCAAAACTCAGTTCCAAACCAAAAGCACGAATTTTTTTTCCATAAACCGTAGGGTTTGTTTTCATATGTTTTTTTTTTCGTTTTATCGCTGTGCTGTCTCTTCTCTTTTTGGTGAAAACGGGCAAAAATCACACACCAAACCAATCCTACCTCCAGCCTGTGGTGGAACAATATATAAACTGATCGTACCATATTACACAAATTTTATTCACTCTTCGGCCAACAAATTGAGCGCACAGAGCAACAACAAAACCAGGCACAAGCAACAGCAACAGCAGCATTAACCGTACAACGAGAGAAATACGAAAAAAAACACACAACGACACAGTGAATATATATGCACATATACAACGGGGCGCTCTGAGCTCAATTGGATCTCTTTCGCTCGCTCGTGTACAAGATAAACGAACGAGAATTCGTACGTGTACAGGTATGAGTACGCACTTTGAAGGTATGATTTTTTGCTGTTTGCTATGAAACACATAACAACAACAAAAGCAACGAACGACGACATTCGAAAATGTGGGAAAACACGAAGAGTTTCTTTTGGATCATTACGACACCAGTTAACATTTTCTGTGGCACGTTGAGCAGCTTACGATGTAGTTGTGTGTTAGAGAGACTCATTAAAGATTGCCAGCACACAAATGGCCAACAAAAATTAACAGAATATCTTAAGACCTGCACAAATACATTCAATAGACAAGCTGAACGAATCACAAACCACAGCATTTCGTTAGTAATTAAACATTGAAGAGGAGTTAAATAAGTGATTTTATTTATTTTTGAATTGAATGTGAACGATTTCGATTTCGGATGATAGCTTATTATTGTTTCGTTGAATTGTCAAGTTTCAATTTATCATCATTTTATGCCTGGATCATGCCTGAAATATATGTTCGTTAACCTTTGAGAAAGCTCCAAACGAACGCTCGTTCCAACAAGTCCACCGTTTGATCATAGCTTTGTATTGTTTTGGAATTTAATTTACTGTTTCTTCTTCCGCGCATAAATTCAGACACAACGAACGGCTGTTCATCGTCGTCACATCATGTGCATCGGCAGAGGCACACAGTCGAGTAATACAATGATGGCATAAAAAAAACTACTCGCAAAGTGAATTACGATGAGACCTCGAGCACGATGTCAGAAGCACTTGTAGCAAAACGATTTCATTTGTACATGATCGAGAATAAGAGACTGTGAAGCCCAATCAAAGACGAGTCGCAGCGAACGAACGAATAAAAAGGTAGAGTCGCATGAACTCAAAAAGTGTGTTACGGGCCGTTTTTGCTCTCTCTCTCTCTCTCTCTCTCTCTCTCTCTCTCGATTGCCCAATTTGGTTATGTTTATGTTCATGATTCATGGCTTATGTACCGTTGGTTTTCTTGCTCGCTTTGCTACGTGAAACGCTTGAATTGGCATATAGATCCACAAGCATCAAAACTCAATACACAAACTATAGGAAAGAAGGAGAATGTATTCATTTCGATTCAATATCCAATTGGCCGGCGTATATCAACCGCCGCGGCTGAAATACCAACGAGCTGACCATATTTTTGTTTTAGAGATCGAAATACTTTTTGAAACTGTCTGCAAAAAGATTGACCCAATTTCTATTGTATCTTTTCGCGAAATTCGTTAACGTGTGCTTTTCCGTGTTGATTATTTTTTAAAAGAAACGAGCGATGATGAGGCTTAATTTAACATGATGGAAAATTGTTGAAAAGTGACAATCATGATTTGGCTAGGAGAGAGGAGCCATTCAATGCATCATAAAATTGCAATGGATACTCACAGGTCGAACCCATTCTTGACGCCATGTGGCGATAAAAGTGTAATAATGGGAAAATTAAGAAGTGTGTCTAATATCCCTACCTGATTTTGTTTGGTCTCGGCTCCCGTTAACCACTACCTGTTGCCATTCAATTTGTATTTACATATTACCACCACACAAATCGATCCCATATTTTACAAATGGTGGTGATTAGCATTCCATTTGAGTGTTAAGCGCCGTTCGAAATAATTCAGTTACAAGTTTACAACACAATAGCTCTGGCGACCCATTAGCCAGCGCGACAAGCTGCTTGTCATTTTGTTGACTATTTTCTTCGCTTTTTCCTTCGGTTCTCAAATTGAATGTCAATCGTCGTTTAATTGCATTCCAGTGATTTTGTTATTATTATTGCAACAAAAATTAAACTGTAAATTTGATGATTTGTGAAGTATTTCGAGCGACTACGCATAAATCAAACATTCTTCACTGAAACTTTGCTTATTAACTACTGTTTGCATATTTATTCAGTGTTTGCATAGTTTTTATTCCGTTTATTTTCTCACAGCTTTTTTTCTCTCTCTCACTCTGTCTTTCATTTTTCAAATTAAAATTCAAGGTAATTCTCGAAAATTCTCTGGAATTCCGTTCGCACGTTGTGCGCCATTTGGAATGTGTGTTGAGTGTGTGTGAATTTCATGTAAATTGAACGCATTTGGAATGTCTATAGCTGTGCGAGGAGCACGAATTTGTTTGTGAAGTTGCTTTGTTTCATTTTTTTCTGTGCCTTTCGCGTTCGTACGTTTTGATCGAAACGACTGATGATTTTTGTTCAAGCCCGAAACGGATTGACACAAAGTGTTAGCAAGAGAAATAAAATAAGTGGCCGGCCTGATTGAACCAAAATTTCCGCGAATATTGTATTTATACATGCAAATTACATATTGTCGCCGAACAGGTTACGAATTTAACGAATTTTGTGTGTGTTTTTTCCTAAGTATGTTCACACTGAACATCAAACTTCACACTCATTTCTCGATGTTCTACGGAATTTTGTTGATTAGCACTTGAGGGGAATTTATTTTTTTTTTTCCAAATTTAATTATCAATTCTGACTTTACTGAAAGTTCTAAATGTGTATGCGTTATGAAAAATTAGTAGTCTGCTCTCAAACTTCCGTGTAAACGATGCATGGAATATTCAAATGAAATGCCTGTTTCAACGTTAGTTGAATACAAAAACCGAATATCGTTGACTTCTCTTTCGAATTCATTGGGCAAATATTTCTTTTTTTCTTTTTTTGTGCCATTGAAATAACACACAAAAGCTGCACGCTTCATTCATCAGAGATAACAGTTAGTACCCGGTGAATTTTAAGGAGTGGTTTGCATAGTGACCAAAGTGTTTGTTTTTCTACAGAACAAAAAAACACTCTGTTTTGAAATTGAATCATATCAAACGTTGAAGCTGAACATACATATATGGCTATTTTTAGAGCATTTTTGAAAGGCAAATTTCGGGGCTCTGTAATGATTATCAGATTTCGTGCGATACGAGAGTATTCAACATCGAGCTGGACCCTTTTGCGACACATTTCAATGGAGAATGTCACCTAACAACGTCAATTAACATACGCTAAGAATAGAGCATATAAAAAACCGGTTATTTTCTCATCAAGAGAAAAGAAGAAATGAAAAACAACACAATTCCAATGCGAATGTCAATCAATGAAATTGAGTAGAAGCTCCCGCAATTAGACCGACTGTCCGTCGATTCAGCGACTTGTTGGCCAAATCATCATGAAGAAGTACTTTTTTGAAATGAATGCGTTTATTGAAACTTAACAGGCGACGAATTCCGCAAAGAAAAATTAAATCAATAAATAATACGATAATACAGCTAATAACACAATAAACGCTGGAGTTTTACATAGAAACAACACCACTTAAAATAACAACTACAACAGATACGAAACGCGATGGCGAAATTCACAATTTGACTTGTGGTTATTGCATTCGTAATGAGCATATGCAAAATGTCAGTAATAAAAATCAGCAAAACGAATTGGAATAAATTAATCACGGTGTATCGTTAAGGCTCAACAGCTAAAATCTGTTTGCCGTGGAAAATACACACATTCCATTGCTGTGCTCATTAGCAAGTACTCAAAAAATGTAAAATGAAATAAAAACTTATTCACATCATTCCGGCAAAAATAACAATTACTTAATATATTTTTGAATTTATAGTTTGTTGGACGTGGATTGCAGGTCAATAAAAGCTATTGTGTCGGCATTTTATTAACTGATTTTGCAAAAAAATGACGAAGGCAAAACGAAGTTGATTTATATATTTTGATTGGTAGAAAATGCATTTTCTAAGCGATACAATAATTGCTAAATTTAGCATGAAATCGGGTTTCAGTTGAGAAATTGTCTGTCTAACAGGAACACCTTGAAATGTCGGAGTATCGCTTCTGGGAATATTGCCCACGTTTTCCGTTGAAAGCTTTTAAAAACACCTGTTTCAACACTCTGAAAATTCCATGCGGTTGATGTTGTGAAAAGCAGCCACTTTTACAATGCGAGAGTCAAACCGAACTACTTGTTTGCCTTGTGTGCCTGTGCATTCTTTATGTCTTTTCACTTTATTCATCTTTCTTATTTCATTTAGCAGAACGTGAGAGCGCACGCACACACATTTGAGTGGGGGGGTTAGATTAATGCCATCTTAGTTTGATTCTTTTTGAGAACTTACGGTATCATTTGTAACGAAGCAACAGAGAGCACGTTGCTTGCGAAGAGTGGTGGATGATGATGGTGGTGGAAGCGCCGCACAAGCACACACTTCACACCACGTGCTTCTTCGGATCATCTGACAGTCTGACTCACATTGGATGGTGCAATTTTTATAGCCATTCCATACAAGAATGAGGTTTCTCTCCAAATGAAATCGAAAGCTAGACATCTCATGTCATGATGCCCACCATTTCTCGCTAAATATCATTTCACTATCGGCATTCGGCTTAATTTATCGTGTGCCACTGCGCTAACACGTGCTCGTCAATTGAGTACAATTGTGTAAATGACTATTGATAAGCAATACATCCCAATTTAATGCATTGTTACAAATATACAAGAAATCAATTATACAATTTGCCAGAGTCAAACGAATGTTTTATATTGTTGTTTAGTTTGATTGATTGATAGTGCCATGAAACATCGATTGAACAAAAACAAAATAGCGCTAATGAATAATAGTTCAACGGCCATTCGTTTCGCTGAATCACAACAAATTTCTAACTCTCTCTTTAAGTTTATCGATACAAATTCAGTGGACAAAAAGAATAGTATAAATATTTGATCATGAATCATAAAATATTATTCTATATAATCATTGAAAGCATGTGCTACATGAATACATTGAAAACATGAATGTTGCATTTGTGTCACTCGCTCTCTATCTCTCCTTACTCAGTCGGCACCCACCGCCTTTTATCCTTCCACTTTTCACCGTAGAATATATGGTAGGATTCATGTTTGACATTCCCTACTCCCCAGCTGTCGTCGACGAAAAATAATACATATAAAAGAGCAGCTCGGTTTGTTGTAAGGGATCAACTCAAAACCGACAATATATACGCACATCGTGCATCCATGACAGCAGCCCTACTCTATTATAAATGACATTCAAAATATTTTACCCTCGCCTCTGTGTCTACAACATTAGTTGCCATAGCATTTTCCCTTCTTCTGCCTGTGATGTTTCATTCTTTCCCTTCTGTTTGTGGCAATGCTAGTAGCATCGATTCGACGAGCGGAACATTAATTTAACCGGCATTGCGTTAGCAGCTCTTAACTCGTGTATGCATTTTGATTCGGGGCTTTTGTTTTTTTTTCGTCTCATATTGTTTGTATTCAACGTTGATGATTCAACGAACTATTTATGTGATGTACAGCCCTCATTTCGGAAGCAAGTTTTGGACATCATCATGAATTGAGTCGATTTTTGGACGAAGCGACTATTTTGCTCGTCACAATACCTTGCCGGATTACCATGGTAATGGAGTTTCAAGCAAAAAAAAAACACATCTCATTAATTAAAGTTTCGGAAAAACTTTCTGGACCAAATGTAAAATGTTTGGGGAATGGAACATCAACAGCAGTTCAGTACATTTTGTTTGCATAAATGCTTTCTCATTTCTCGTAAACTCATATGTGGAACAACTTTTAACACACCGTTGTCTGAATGATATATAAAATCCGGCTGCTCTTATTGCATCTTCTCTATCTTCCTCTGTCTCATAGCAGTCAGTTGCAACTTTATATTCATTTTAATCGCCTCGAATCCTGAGAGGAAACTTTTCGAATCGAGTGAATGCGGTCTATAGACAAAATAAGCCAACGCAACGATTTTTTTGAATGAATGACTTGGTTTATTGCATTTGGCTGATCAACATAATGGCATTAACGGCCAACGTACTGTGTAGCATATTCGTGTGTTTGGCGCAGCGCCTGCAACGGAAAACGTCATCAAAATTTATTACCGCTATTCTTAATAGCTGGCTCTTGCTGTCTCTCATTTGCATGTGAAAACACAGAAGCGGATATTTATCAGTCAGTATTTTGCATTTTGCAATTAAACTCAATGCCGCCGATTGCCTATATGTACAAATTACATACAAATTGCTTCATTCATTACACTTTACGCAGTACTGCAATTCTTGTTAGGAAAAGTCGATTTTTTCGACGCATTTTTTCTGTTGTTTTACATCTTTGATGGATTTTATTGTAGAATTTGTGATAGATTTGCATATATCAAATAAAATTACGAGTTCCGAAGCATGTGACCGAATATCAAGAAAAAAAAATGTTAATTGCTCCAGTTATCCGGTATTTCCAAGCATTGTTGAATGTATGTTGGAGTTTCGAGTATTAAATCCCTACCGAAACACACAAACGTCACTCACAACACGAGAGTAAGGGTAAAATGGCAACACAAGCCAAACATATACACGATGTGCAACATGGACGGTAGTGGTGGAACGACGAGCACAAAGAGGGTGAAAATGGTAAACTTGCTCTCGCACACACAGCGCCATTCGATATGGAAACTTTGTCAAAAGAAAATATGTTGGTGACAAAACATCTTTGCCGCGCGCTGTTTTCGGAGAGGGAAGCATGTCGGCTTGCCGAAAAGTAAAAGTGAGAGATGCTATGTAGTAATTGAAATTAGGAGCGAAAGTAAATTCGAAGGTGAACATAAACATTTATGGGAACACGAGAAAATCTGAATGGGAAAAGATAATAAGAGTGAATCTTTCGCATCATCCCACCATCACACGCCACAACAGGAACGAGAGAAAACCCCCACTCGATTGTGAAACGGTAGTGTGGCTCGTGCATGTATATAAAACTTTGACGGCGGCATGCCGTATTTTGCCTGTCGAAAACCGACCGAAAACAAAAATAAATAAATACACACAGTTCTATGAATGAGCAAGGCATTTTTTGTCATTCTTTCGCAGCGGTTGTTGTTGTTGCTAGTTCTTTTTTGCGCTAAAACGCGATGCATCTCGTGCTACGGTTGATATTGGCTATAAACAAGAATCAATTTTATCTATTTGACGCTCATTCACAATATGCACTTCGTTTTAATAGCAATTCGTAATCAACACATGAATCACACTTTTCACAAAATTCAAGAATCTTTGTCAATCTGATGGATAAACAAAACATTAAATTAAGGCCACTTACTTGTTATAGACAACTTTGAATATTTTCGATGATGATCGTATTACAAAGTAATTTCTTTGCACGTCACTTTTTCCATGAAATTTGAGTTGATTTTCAAAGTATACAGCAGTTTGTTTCGTTACACTAAAATTAATTCAGCTGTGATTCCGCTACGACACTGAATAGATACTTGTTTTGCTGCTAATTACAAAACATCGCCATAAATCCATTCATTGCCACTTTTTCAAGACGTTTTTTTGTTCATTCTCTGCTCGCAATTATTCTCTCACTCACTGTCAAACTATTGAGCACAACAATTGATTTCGATGAATTTCACATTTTATTTTTATTTGGTTTCGAAATTTCGTGGTTCTTTTCGATTTCATCGATGAAATCCAAATCAAAGCTGCATTTCAATACTTATTTTCATAGAAAACACTGAGATTTATGTGCAACAAATCAATGAAATTCGAGATCTTGCAGATACAAAACGATTTACGGGATTAGAAAACCCGAAAATATTGTGAACACGAAAAAATGTCGCAAGTAAATCGTATCAAACGCACACTAAATGAATATTACATATAGGTTCTAGGTGAATGCACACTTTATTCTATTAGTAAATATATAAGAATTAGTTTTCTTCTACTCTAGCTGCTTGTACACACTATTGACGACAATGCATTGTTGTATATATATCGTTGTAAAACGACTAGTTTTCTTCCTCTGTATGTTCGCTCTCTTTCTTGATTTGATGATTCCGATTGAGGTTTGCTCACACATTCAAACCAAGCGCAATACATCCGAATGTGTACAATTATGAATTCATGAGCGTGTTGTAATGAATATGGTGCAGATGTGTGTGTGCGTACTCCTAATTTAACGATGTGTTTGCCAGTTTTGTCAAATGTTGAGGCGCGTTCCGAAATCATGACTTATATGAATGGGTTAGAATGAACCCCGTTCTCTAACAATTGTGAGAATTAAAATGAGACTAGGAAAAGATGAGACCATAAAAAGGTGAGCAAAAAATGAGACCCAGGATTTGTTTGCTTGTCGTCTCATTTATATTGCCAGATTTTCCAAGCTCATTTGTTTTACAAATTTTCCCGGTTTCATTTTTGTTTTCTAACTGTTCCAGTCTCATTTTAATTTTCACAATAGTTTGAGGTCGGTTTTCATGCTCACCCATTTCTATGAGCATTTGAAATGTTTAGTTAAGATTCATATCTTAATTGCGGGCAATAAAGTAATAATTTATATGAGATGACTTTTCTCTCTTACTCCCTTTTCGTTTCACTTTAATTTTTCTTTTATTTTTCACTTTTTTCATTGCAACTTGATCATAAAATACACAATTTTAGCGATACACTTAAACTGCATCCAAGAAATAACGCCGCAACGCTGATTGAAAGTTGAAAATCCATAATCGCAATAATCTTTGATGATTTTTTTAGGAAAAAATACACATTTATTTACCAACGAGAAGATCGATGCTAAATAAAATTCAGTTTGGTTCGTGATTTATTGTCCAAAGAGTTGATCTGAGCGAAAGACTCTGAATGTTGCACTATTCCAATATGATCATATCGACACTGCACGATCGTATTGATCATTTGGGAAAAACGTTTCAATTTAAACCACATTTTTCGATTAAGTGTGATTCGTAGCCCTTTTGAGCACTCGAATGTTGAACATAACTGAAATTACCGTGGAGATTGTTTGTTGAATAACATATTTCAGCCTCCGTTACAACCGGATGAAACAAACGTTCCTAAATAATTGGATGCTTCACCGAAAAGTAGTTGTCCAAAGAGACTTTTAGTCACTTTCAATACTAAATCACTATCTTCTGTACCTTTCCCGAAATCTATTCCCCGAAAAAGATGTTGAAAAATAATCTTTTATCGAAACAAAACTCTCAGCTGATTATACAACAGTCCGTAGAAATTGATGGCCCTCAAAGCATTTTAAATGTTCAATGGAGTCGTTTCGAAGTTTGAAATTCCATTAAATTGTGTATTCAACGAATTACAATTCAATTCTCTCAACTCAACTAGGCATCACATAACAGTAAAGTGCGCTAAATAAGCTCTATCTCTGATGAAAATCTAATTCCAGTTAATTACAGCAAAAAAGGGACAATCTAATAAATATTTGAAATGATAATAATTGACATTATATTGAATTCGAATTGGTTCAAATCATTTGAAATGCGGCGTTAAATATGCCCCTCAAACGACAGATTCTCAGCGGTAGCGCGACGTAAATAAAATTGTTCAATGGAAACATCATTTGTCTATGAACAAAACAAGAGCTGATTAAATTGTCGGAGTGTGTTCATTGACAGTCGCGCAAGTGTCTAATTGACATTTCGTGTGTTTATTTTTTGCGTATTTTATATAATATCCATACGAGATACTTTGTTTTCTTGAATGATTCTAATTGCATAGCAAATGGGCAAAAGCACACGATTGTCACATTTGTGGAATATTTTTTCTTTTCTGCTCTTTTCATTGTGAGAAGTGTATTTTTGTGCGGAAAAACGAAGACGTTTCTGGAATTAGTGACAAATTAACCACATTAAATTGCAGCAAAATCCGTGAAATCGTGTGCAAATCCAAATTGTGAGTTTCAATAAGAGATGTTGTTATCAGTGAAATTTTGCTTGGAATAAAAAAATAGCGAATCAATGAGAGCACCGTGAACAGGAACTCATGCAATGATGTCGTAATAGACGCAAAAGTGCATTATAAAATATGAGGACAAGTAAACTCAATTAGAAATGATTGAGTAAATTTTAAATAATTGAAATGAATGCAACTAACTGATCGAAAGAGATAAATTCGCAATTCGCTTTGTAGGGGACCGTTCTAAACATTATTCATTTGTACGTCAGAGGATGTGAAGCAGTTTTGGCGATAAAACTAAACAAAGTCAAGTGAATCATAAATCGTCAGAACAATTCAGCTATAAAATAGTGTGACGTCAAGATCACAAAAATGTCAGATCGTAGTAATGCTTCATCGCCATCGCCGTCCACACAACAGCCATTGGTCAAAATTGGCCATTACACGTTGGGCAATACGCTCGGCACGGGCACTTTTGGCAAGGTGAAAATCGGCGAACATCAACTGACCAAACACAAAGTGGCCGTGAAAATTCTAAATCGACAAAAAATCCGTTCGTTGGATGTGGTTGGCAAAATTCGACGTGAAATTCAAAATTTGAAACTATTTCGTCATCCTCATATAATTAAGCTGTATCAAGTGATTTCAACTCCTACTGACATTTTTATGATTATGGAATATGTTGGCGGTGGTGAGCTATTCGATTACATTGTGAAAAATGGAAAACTGCAAGAGCATGAAGCGCGCCGATTTTTCCAACAAATTATTTCGGGCGTTGATTATTGCCATCGTCATATGATTGTGCATCGCGATTTAAAGCCGGAAAATCTTCTTCTCGATCACAATCGAAATGTGAAAATCGCCGATTTTGGCCTATCAAATATGATGTTGGACGGTGAATTTCTGCGTACATCTTGCGGGAGCCCAAATTATGCAGCGCCAGAAGTAATTTCCGGCAAATTATACGCCGGTCCTGAAGTCGATATTTGGTCATGTGGTGTCATTCTCTATGCATTGCTATGCGGCACCTTGCCCTTCGACGATGAACACGTACCGACACTGTTCCGCAAAATCAAATCCGGGATCTTCGCAATCCCAGAATATTTGAATAAGAATGTGATTAGTTTGCTATGCCAGATGTTACAAGTTGATCCATTGAAACGAGCTACAATCGAAGAAATCAAAAAACACGATTGGTTCCAACGCGATTTGCCGAACTATCTGTTCCCATCGTCGATTGAAAATGACAGTAACATTATTGATACATTAGCCGTTGCAGAAGTTTGCCTGAAATTTGGGGTGAAAGAAAGTGAGGTGCACAATGCCTTATTGAGTGGAGATCGTCACGATCAATTAGGTATGTATATTTAAGTTGCTCCGAATGATTTCAAGGCTCCACGAATTTTTTGTAAGACTTGCGAATCAGAAAATTCAGACAGAAATTCATTTTTTTTTTTTCTAAACGGAAATTCACTGCGCCAATTCCTTTCTTGCAAATTTCGATAATTTTTATTATTTTCAGCCATCGCGTATCACTTGATCATTGACAATAAACGGTTTGCCGATGAGG
The DNA here is from genome assembly GCA_028476595.1 of Obolodiplosis robiniae. NCBI lineage: Eukaryota > Metazoa > Arthropoda > Insecta > Diptera > Cecidomyiidae > Obolodiplosis > Obolodiplosis robiniae. The sequence goes on along the minus strand of CM052015.1, from coordinate 3,685,000 downwards.
CTGCCAAAACAGAAATGGAAAATTTCTATGTTGTGCCTCCATCGAGTCCGCCGCCATCCAATTACAGTCCAAACAATACCATTGACAAATCATCAGGTGAAGGAACGCCCTCGTCATTTCGGCATCCCGAACGGATTGCTCCACTGCGTGAGCGCGCTGCTACAATTAGCAATGCACATTCAAACGTTAGTGCGCCCATATCCGGTGCCATCGGCAACGAAAAAATGCGCGGTACACCGGTCAAACGAGCCAAATGGCATTTAGGCATTCGATCACAAAGCAAACCCAACGATATCATGCTTGAAGTCTATCGAGCAATGAAAGCCTTAGATTACGAATGGAAAATTATTAATCCATATCATGTGCGTGTGCGACGAGTGAACAAATCACCCGGAAAGAATGACATCAAAATGTCATTGCAATTGTATCAAGTTGACGCGAAAAGCTATCTTTTGGATTTTAAATCGCTAACCAATGAGGAAGTCGAGCAAGGCGATGATGTGCTAATGGATACTGCAACACCACCGAATTCGATGGGCATTCCGAGTATGCCACAACAACCAACTGGCCATCATACCATGGAATTCTTCGAAATGTGCGCTGCATTGATCATTCAATTAGCACGATGAATGAAAAAAAAAACATTATATGCTTATTGCTATGTTACAATAGATGTCATTCAAAAATGTCATAAACAAAATGAAGAAACAATATAGCTTTCACACGAACCGGAGACCGTAGAACTAGACCTTAGGTTGAAATCAAATTGATTACGAGTATTGTACATTTTAAACTTGAATCTAGTTTTTAACTTTTGTTTATATAAAATTTATATTATTTTTCAAATTGTTTTATTATTATTTTTTTTCTCTCTTTGAATTGTTATTGTTTTCATTCATGAATTAGTCAATTTTTTTAACCCTGCAAACTTTGATATATTTTTAGATATTTTCGACGCTTTAAAAGAATTTCTGAACAAATATTAAAATTAACGCTTTCCATTCGGATGCGAAAAAATCGCGTCCATAAATTTATGTAATCATATTATATGTTTTAGCTTTTCGAGACACTTTGAATTGTAAATTAAATTCTAAAATTGAAAATTCTATGATAAATTTGAATTTTGAAATAATAAAGAAAATTGCTTTAAAATCGAAAATAAATGCGATTGTTTTGAATTCAATAAACCATTTTATTGATAATCGCTATCAACATCAGATTCAACGGAATCCAAACAAAAAATGATCACTGACTAATCGATCGGAGGCCATTTCAAAGCAACACCTGACGCTGATTCAACCAGGAAACTTCGGTATTCTTGCAGAAGATCTGTGGATTTTAAAAGATGGCAAAATTGTTGAAACTTTTTATAATTTCAAGGCAAAGTTTGAGTATATCTTCGAAATACGTACAAACTTGATCCTTTTTCCATATTTCCACTAATTTTTGCTTATTATTCACTTGATTTCGGATCAGAGCGTTAACGAAAGCTAAGATGTGTGGCGTATTTTGTGCCCACGATTTGACAATATTTTTTGGAGACGATCGCAAGTATTTTATGTTGGCTTTCAGCTGAGGGAATATCTCTCCGTTCAAAAGGAACATCGCAAAATATCTAGTGAGGAAAAGAGAAAATGTAATGTTTTCATCTGATTGCAAATTAAAAATTCAGAAGTAGAAGTAGTTAAAAAAATACAATAAATGAGAGAAATAAAATTGGTAAAAATAAAAATATAGAAAATAAATTCCACATACTTGAACACCAATTCATTAGCTGGCATTTCGATTTCGGCGGCTGGAATTTCCCAGCCAGAATTACCGAATGTGGCTTCACAGTGACAATAAATTTTGCCATTATTTGGGTTGTATTTAGGCGCGGGTGTGTCCAGGATTGTCTTAATATTGCATAGTGGATTTGCGTAAATTAGGAGCCAGTCTGGTTCAATGGCAGTGGCACCCCGCATAAACATTTTGGTTGTGTCACCATTTTGGATTTCATAAATTTCCTGATAGATCACCCACTCGGGTCGTGTGCTGCGCAGCACAGATGATGAATGCAAAAATACCGGTTCTTCCATATCATGTCGTTTATATGCATACTTAAACTTTCTTCGATCTTCTTTATCGTTGATTTCTTCTTGTGGTATTAGTCTGGCCACTTGATCAGCCATGCCCGACAATAGAATCTGCCGTAGCAATTTTGCCTGGACATCGGTGGGTGGCTTCAACTTTGGATCTACATTCAGTTCAACATCTGGCATATTCAGATTAATTTCATTTGTTAATTGAATACGTAATTTTCTAATTTCCGTCACCGCTTTCATTCGGAGGCCATTATCTTTGCAGAATTCATTCAATTTTCCTATCGAATGTGCATATTCAGCAGCACCTACCGCCCGAAGAAGCACACATGGATCACCGAGTAACAGTGAATTGCCAGTGCCGGCCCATGTTTTTCGCTTCACTGTCCATTTCGATTTCCTGAGCACTTGTTTATCTTCATCTTCCTTCGTGATTTCGATCAACACTTCTTGAACAGATAATGCGGCTACTAGGCATGTGGTGTATGGCAACAGGTTGTGTTGATGACTCAATGCCAACATTTTTCCAAATCGTGGCGCTACTGGAAAGACTGAAATTGCACGTCCCAATGCAGTTATTCGAGTTAGTGGCTCATTACCGGAACTAGTATTATTATCTAGAGCACCTAATAGCATCAATTTATGTTCGGCTACCTTGAGCTGAGTCAAGTCAGGTGGCGATGGGAAGGGAAAGTTCACAACTTTATCGATGCCCATACATTTCATCTGTAGCATGAGATCTTCAACCGGTTTCTTTTGAATATCCGGAACGGCAAAGTCCACGAAATCATCATTATATTTTGCACTCGAATACAATCGATAGCAATGACCAGCTGCTGTTCGCCCGGCACGGCCGGCACGCTGATTGGCGGCCGCTTTGCTTGTGAATGTCACAACGAACGCACTGACTCCCGTCACTTTATCATACAATCGCGTTTTCTGCCTACCTGAATCCACCACATATTTGATATTTGGAATTGTTAGCGATGTCTCAGCCACATTTGTACACACCACACAAAGGCGAGCTCCTTCTGGTGGTGGTTCAAACACCAATTGCTGTTTGTGTGATGGCAACAATGAATACAGAGGCAACACCCAAAGCGGCTGAGTCGCTTTCAATGCAGTTAAGTGTTCCAAATTTGTGTCACTACCGAGGTCTGAATCACTTTCACCACCCGCATCACTACCCACATCGAATAAATCGGCTTCAGTATCATCGGATGGCAGTTTATATTCATCCAAATTGACTTTTGGAATTGCCATTTTGGCAGCCAATTTCTTTTTTGACATTTTCGCTTCTTTAATTGCCCGTTTAATATTGAATTCATCTTCGGAGTCTTCGTGGTCCGATTGTTCTTTTGCATTCGATTCATCGGCAACACATTTTGAATGTTTTTTGGCCGGCGGTTTGTATGGAAAGGCTTTTCTCAATTTCCGCACCAAATTATTGACTTCCTGTTGTCCAGTTAAAAACACCAAAATTCCGCCATCGGGCAATTTTGTGTGAATTTTAATGGTTTTATTGTACGCCTCTTTGACATAGTCATCAACAGTATATTTGTTGAAATGAATGGTCACCGGGAATTGACGCGTCTCAACACTCAACACTGGCGGTGCAATTTTAAATAGTTGTTTGTTTTTTGTAAAGTCTTCAACTCGCAGTGTGGCTGACATAATGATCAATTTTAATGGACTTCCCCGCTTTTGGCGCAACGGCACAATCCGAGATAATAAACCAACTAAAATATCCGTATAAATACTGCGCTCGTGAGCTTCGTCCAAAATTATGACTGAATATTTATTCAATATAAAATCTGATTCGATTTCCTTGAGCAAAACACCATCGGTCATGAATTTGATCTTCGTATTCTCCGTCGTGTTCCCTTCGAACCGAATTAAATATGAAACGATATCGGTAGATAGATTCATTTCGTGTGCAACACGCTTTGACATTGAAATGGCCGCCACACGACGAGGCTCAGTGACGCCAATCATTTTCTTCTCTGCATATCCGGCTTCGTACAGAAATTGTGGCACTTGAGTTGTTTTTCCACTGCCAGTCTTAAAAAAAATATCCAATAAGATCGATTGGAATGGACAAAATTTGATTCAAAACTTACTTCTCCCGCTAAAATAGCGATATTGTTCTCATTGATCGTTTCCATGATGACTTGCTCTTCGCCTAGAATTGGCAGCTTCAATCGAGCTGCTTGCACTTCAGATGTACGATCCAAGTGGATATAAACAGCTGGTTTTCGTTCAGTAGGCTTGGGTTTAGCTTGGATATTTTCTTTTTCACTTGCTTCAAATTTTCCCAGTCTTTCAATCTCATTCGATATTCTCACATTGTCGACGATTTCAGTTGGTGATTGCTCTAATTTGGATTTGTCATATATTTGATCTTCAACTGTCCAACCTAGTTTAGACTCGGGAGTAGTGCATTTTTCGTCGCCTGGTTCGTTCTCATCACTCATTTCCTCATTCTCTTCATTTTCATTGTCATTTTCATCCTCGCTTGATGTTTCGACCTCAGTCCCAATCACATTTAAGTCGCGTTCACCTGAATTTTCCTCATCGTCTTCGTCGTCTTTAGTGTACCTTATGAAATAAATCAACTTAAATATAAATATCTGATTCAAATATACGAATAAACAAGAATTGTTCGTCGATATTCCGATATCGATAGGAACAAGTCGTAACAAACCCATGTAAAAGTGCCAATCGTTCCTTGCGTTTCCTTCCAGCGATGCTGCTCCATCGTTTCTGCTCAGTTTCAGTGCCATCACAATCCTTGGCTAACTGCATTGCATTGCCTAAATCAGTTATTTGCACGAATTTCTTCACACCTTTCGTTTGAACATTGACAATGGATGTTAGTTGCTTCAGTTCATTTGCCGGCAATTGCACTGATGCTAGCTTTTCGAGTAGCTCCGAACGCTGTAAATTCCAAATTTGAGAAATGAAAAAAATGAAAACACTTTGTCCCCTTTTTTTTATTCCAATTACATTTTACTATGAAAAAACTTACGCCTTCTTTTTTCTTCTTTTTCTCAACAATTTTCTCAAGATTTTTCCGCTGCTTTTTTGATAGTATACGAGTCACTTGTTTTTGTTCTGGATTTTTGATTTTGGTGTCACGCTTTTTTGAGGGTAAAACCAGAGCGTTCGACTGATCGTATCCATATTCGAGTTCATCGCCAAGATCTAATTTAATCTATGTTTGAAAAATCATTAAAAATTATCCTCAAATTTGCATGGTATTTTCAAATTTGTTTGTACCTTTTTCGTTTCCGAATTGTCAACAATAACATTGTTCACTTGACGGCCTTTAATATTGTGTTTTCGTTTACCCATTTTGAAATTCTTAATCGAATTTCATTGAATTCAGTTGCCTTTTCTCAATAAAATCTGATATACAATTAATCGGCATAAATTATAAACACAATTGTCTGCTTGCTTGTCGCACGTGTTATTGGGCAGCGAAATGTCAATGTCATGCACATGTGTATGTACTGAACTGTCAAAATGAGACTATTCGCTCTCATCGCTCCCTCTCTCTTTCCCTCGCTCAGAGTGAAGTTTTGCTAGCATTGCCAACTTAAAAAGCACAGTATATTATTCTCCTTTGTGCAGTGTGATATTCGATTTGATTCTTGATCATTTCTTCAGCATTATTTAAGAAAAAAAATCAAAATGGTACGTAAAACCTTGAAAACTCTGTGAATTGTGAAATTTATCACAGATATTTGTTGGTTTTTACTGGTTGAATGAGTATGAATTGATTATTTGTGAGAAAAGATTGAAATATTAACGCCGGGTGTGAACGTTCGATTTGCTTCTATTTGCAGCACGTGAATGATTTTCGGTGTTTCGAAATCATGTTTTCCTTGATCATTCTGATTGCCGCAGCAAATTGTTTGCATTTCAAATGTGATTTTTGCTCCAAACTCTTTTAGATACTCAAAAGATCCTTTTGATTATTTTGTTTAAATTAAATGATAAATTTTAAGCAATTCTTGACGGAAAAGTGTGGTTATAAGCTGTCAAATATATACGCATAAACCCACGGCTGGTTGATTTATGACTCATTCCATAGTAACCATTGGCTTTGTGCTAGAATTTCTTGTTTTTCGTATTTTTCACCTAATATTGATCGTTGAATCTTCATTTAGGAAGTTGCATTGAACCCCATTCGTATATTGAAAAATGAGGCATACGAAGAGAAAGCCGAAATTGCTCGAATGTCATCGTTTGTCGGTGCAATTGCAGTCGGTGATTTGGTGAAGAGCACACTTGGTCCAAAGGGAATGGATAAAATCCTGTATTCGTCCGGTCGGAATGCCGGTCAAGTGGAGGTGACCAATGATGGTGCCACAATCTTGAAATCCATTGGTGTTGACAATCCAGCCGCTAAAATCCTTGTCGATATGTCAAAAGTGCAAGACGATGAAGTCGGCGATGGAACAACATCGGTTACAGTGCTCGCTGCCGAATTGTTGCGCGAAGCGGAAAAATTGATCGAAAAGAAATTGCATCCACAAACAATTATCGCCGGTTTCCGTAAGGCCACCGAAGTCGCTCGAGAAGCGTTGACCACTTGCGCACAAGATAATTCCAAAGATGAAGCCGCATTCAAAGAAGATCTATTGAATATCGCGCGTACCACATTGAGCTCGAAGATTTTGTGCCAGCACAAAGAGTGAGTTGAAGAAAGTTTTTTTCATTTAAAATTTATAGAAATTTCTGAGCACTTTATAGCAGTTTTGGTTGTCGGAGGTTCCAATTTCCTCTTTCTTCCTTTTTCCAATTCAACTAATTCCACTTTCTCATTTTCATTTTTTGATTTCAATTGCAGATTCTTCTCAAATTTGGCTGTCGATGCCGTGCTTCGTCTCAAGGGCTCCGGTGAATTGACGGCTATCCAAATTATCAAGAAAACCGGCGGTGTTTTGGAGGATTCATTCCTTGACGAAGGTTTCTTGTTGGACAAACGGCCCGGTGTACATCAACCAAAACGCATTGAAAATGCCAAAATCTTGATTGCAAATACGCCAATGGACACAGACAAAATCAAAGTGTTCGGTTCAACAATTAAGGTCGACTCATTGGCCAAGATTGCCGACTTGGAAATGGCTGAAAAAGAAAAAATGAAAGACAAAGTCAACAAAATTTTGAATCACAAATGTAACGTGTTCATCAATCGTCAGTTGATCTACAATTATCCGGAGCAATTGTTCGCTGATGCCGGTGTTATGGCAATTGAACATGCCGATTTCGATGGCATCGAACGTTTGGCCTTGGTTACCGGTGGTGAAATCGTGTCAACATTCGATAGCCCCGAATCAGTGAAATTGGGTCGTTGTGAACTCATCGAACAAGTTATGATCGGAGAAGATACATTGACCCGTTTCAGCGGTGTTCCTTTGGGTGAAGCTTGCACAATTGTAATTCGTGGTGCGACGCAACAAATTATCGATGAAGCTGAACGTTCATTGCACGATGCACTTTGCGTGTTGGCTGCAACCGTCAAGGAGTCACGCATCGTCTATGGCGGTGGTTGCTCGGAAACATTGATGGCCGCTGCCATTTCACAGAAAGCCGCTGAAACATCTGGAAAAGAATCAATTGCAATGGAATCTTTTGCACGTACGTATTGACATTCGAATTTTTACATTTACTTTGTTGATTTTCAATATTGATTTGCAGGTGCTTTATTGCAATTGCCAACAACAATCGCCGACAATGCTGGTTATGATTCGGCTGCATTGGTAGCTGAATTGCGTGCCGCTCACGTGCAAGGCAAAAAATCTATTGGCTTGAATATGGACGATGGTAAAATTGGCTGCATGAAACAATTGGGTATAACGGAATCATTTATTGTGAAGCGTCAAGTATTATTATCAGCCGCCGAAGCTGCTGAAATGATTCTTCGAGTAGATAACATCATTCGGGCCGCTCCACGCAGACGGGTCCAAGACCGTGGCATGTGCTAAATACACAATCGATCAAACTAACTTCTAGTGCTTATCACAGTTTTACTTCACTCATCTTTTTAATTTCACTTACCTCTTTCCAATCGATGCATTTTCCAATATCAAATCAAATGTCAAAATTAAAATAAATGAGAAGCATAAGCTTTATTTCGAACATGTAATGCTTTAATAATACCCACAAAATAAATAACATTTTCAACAAGAAACAGAAACAGACTTTTTCATTCGGTGCAACGAATTGTGCAAGCCTAACTAAGGGGAAACTGTGGTGCTTTTTGTACGACAATTATGAGGCGTTGCGGTGATTTATACTCAGCGGCACATCAAGAAATCGAGATTTATATTGCTTAAAAGGATGAACGGCAGATTGATTTAGTCATTGCTAATATCCGTTCGGGCGGATTTAAGAAGCTCGTTCAACCTATTCATATCAATTCGAATTCAAATAATTGATTGCTTAAGATTGAAAGAGGCAAATATTTAATTCATTACCGTTCATAATCCTCATCATCATTGCTGAATTCACTATTTTTATACTTTATTTTCTGCACTTCGCGAACGATGTGCGCCCATCTTTCCTTATACAGCATTTTTGATTTGCGTATTTTTTCCAGTTCATCACTTAAAAGGTTCTGAATTTCAAAAATATCGTGAAATAATTTTCAATATTGATCTAAATGTTCGTTAATAATGCTCAAATGTTCAACTTACGACATATTCCTTCAATTCATCAATTTGCTTTTGAGTATTCTCATCCGTATTGCTGCCGATTCTCATTTCTTTTTCCATCTGTTTCATCTTCAACTTAAGTTTCTTATTCTCCATTTTGAGATTATCGCGTTCGATTTCAATTTCTCTAAGAATTCGTTCATCATTTTTCTGTTTGATAAAACTTTCTTTTTCCATTTGCAAGAGTTTACCATTAAGAGAATCAATTTTTTTGGCATAGCATCGCTCCAAGTCACTTTTGGTCTTCAGCAATGTGTGTTCATACTCGATATCGCTGTGATTCCTCTCTTTGAACATTTTGTGCGCTTCTTCGAGTGTTTGTGTCAATCGATCACATTGTTCCATTTTCTTTTGCAGTTTCAATTCCTGTTCGCGTCGTTTGCGTTGCCATTCATTCGACAATTGTGTAAGATGTGCAATTTCGTGTCGTTTCAATTCAGCCAAGAATTCTTTTTGTTGCACCAACTTCCATTCCTCCAATTCTTCAATCATTTTATAGGCTAAATCTTCGTCGCGAAATAAATGGGCGGGCATTTGATTCTTATGTTGCTGTCGCGTCTTGAGCGCAGCATCTGTATTGAAATTTAAACCCAGCGCCTCGGTTCGCACAGATATATGAGCCATTGCAATTTGTTCACTTTGCTCGTTCTCCAGTAAAATGATTCCTTTGGTCTTCTCTTGCAACAAAATGTTGTGATTATCTAATTCGGCGGTTGCGTGAACACCGCGAGGCCCTTTTAATGTAAGAACGCACGATTGCGATTTGATCAAATCGAATAATTGGTCAGGATGCGTTGTGAAGCACAAGCGTAAATTCATATCTTCAAAGGATATTCGATCGATGACAATGTCACTTATTTCTAGATTACGGATGATTATCGCTGAGTCGGCCGCTGGATGCTGCAAACTAAATGAGACGACGCAATTAATATGATGAAAGGGAGACTTAAGAGTCGCTTAAAAGTGAATGTTTTTGTTACCTCAATTGCCATATTCCTGGAAACGGTCGCTTATTGAATGAACAATCCAGCAGCGACAATGTGTAAGCGAATGTCTTTGGAATGGTGCTCGATGTCACGTTATCGACCATATATTTTTCGTCGATATTCTCCAAATTGCTTACTTCCTTATCATTGATTTTGGATTCATCTGTTTGTGGACTTGGTGCTGCTGCTGCAGCTATGGAAGCGATTTTATCGATGCTCACCGATTGCAACGTTGTATACGGAAGCAGTAAACTTGTTGGACTTGTTGGCTTATCATTAAATGAAATGAGTTTCAAACTGAACGTATAATGAATATTCGATTCTTTGTCTTCGGAATGGATGAAAATAATACTGGCATAACTATCGAACTGATACGTAAAATCTTTTGCACAGAATATTTCTTGGAATGAATCAGCGGAAGCAGGCAGCGTGGACAAGCAATCACCGAAACTCAAATGCGTTGAACCTAATGGAAAATATTTGCTATATTCAAATCAAAATTGACGTAAAATAATCGCAAATTCGAAAGAAATCGGTCTATGTTGTTTTTGATTACGCAATTTGAAAAATAAAAAACTCAAGCAACGTTTGCTAGTAAACGAAGGTAAACACTATCGCTTTGAGACACTGTCAAATAGACGAAGCTACAATAGATGTTGACACACGAATGACATGAACAAAAAGGTCATCAATAACAACATATCGCTGTGGCATCATTTTTTTGGATGAGACATTGACATAGGATTCAATGTAAAATTGTACGATTATTGTTTCAAAATAATATTGAATTCAGAATATGTCTAATTGTGATATTGCATTCGTAAGTTAGGCGTTACAAAGCCACACATACCTTTAATAGCGTCCTTATGTGAAGTTAGACTTACTGGAAGCGAAAAAATATTGCAAAAGTAAACTATTAAGTCACTCAACGATGATTTAAACTTGATAGACAGATTTTGATCGATGTCAAATCGGCCGGCCTCTGGATTTTTGCTCAATTCCATTTTATGTTGGCCGAAAAGCATATACACCAAATCCACTTTCTCATCCAAATGATAACACTGATCAATATGTCGCAGGCTTATCTCCACAACAAACTCATGCTGATCACTACTCTCAATCCCTGTTATATTGATTTCGTTCTCTCCAACCTTTTGGATGTGTAAATTTGAATTCGATTTTAAAATATCGACTTCGAGATCCATCATTTCAGTATCTTCGGCCTTAGAATCGTGTTGCACTAACTGTAAAAGAGAAATGGAATTGCATTTTCAAACAATGAATGCATTCAAATCAAAATTTGAATCAAAAAGCAAAAAATATATTTCTTTCATACGAATATTTAGCAAAAACCTACAATTTTCTCATGATCATTGAGAATATCCTCTTTATCGCCAATCGTAACACTAAGCAATAGCTCAGGCTTATCTTGCAAAGAAACCCCGTGCAATTTGTACCAGTGTGGTTTCATCATGCCCATTTTTCGGCTACCCCAAAATGGAATCGTCCGCAACGGAATCAAAACAAATCCGATTGGCTCACGCCGACTTTCACTCATTTTCAAAAAACACTCCAATTTTATCGGTTGGTTTTCTTCCTTCATTCTGAATGCATAAATAAAATAATTAAATGAAAGAAACAAATAAAATCGCATACAATAATTTTATCACAGTGAAATATAACTGAAGTCAAATTCATGAAATATAGATGAGCTTGGTTTTGGCGCTCAATTCACTCGAAACACAATATTTAGTCGGTAGATTTAACATACCTTTTAATAGCTTCTTTATTTGTTGACCAAATAAGGTTATTTTTGAACACGACCGTGAGGTCACCAGGTACAACGGCATCGGTTTCAAGGATATTACCGCCCAAATTTGCTTTGATAATGATCGCATATTTGCGTTTGTCAAAGCCAGTGCCTGCAAAACGACACTCAATCACTAAAATCACAAACCAAATGAATGCATTAGTTCCAAATTACCTTCAATTACACTTAAAACTATGGCTAAGTTATCGCCATCGCTTTCGCCCATTCTGTTTGATTCATGAAAGAATAATTTACCAACAAATTCGAAAAGCAGTTTGTATAACTTTTTATGTTTTGACAATTCCGACGAATATTTCATTGAATGGTATTGCCAGATGTCCAACAGACTTTGTTGATGCAGATGCACCCAATACAAACGAAAAACTCACACACAAGCGTTTTCATTTTACAGTGTATTTATTGCCTTTTAAAAGTTTCAGTAGTCTGGAACAATCAATTTGAAAACAATTGTCTTAAAAAATTATTTCAATTATAAACAATTGTATGTAATGAACAAACCTGCGAAATAGAAGTTTTCACGCATTGCCTTGATGTATATTCAAATGTTTCGTGAGAAATTTATTCTCATAAAATACTTTCGAGCAAATCGGGCAAGGAAATGTTTTCGTTATGATGCCGTGCACAGATCGTCGATGCCGCTTCAAATCGGTCTGATATGCATAAGCTCGGTCACAATTTTCGGCGGTGCATTTGTACGGTTTTACGCCTGTGTGAATCTTAAATTGTGCAGATGAACACATTCAAATTATTCAAATTGAACACTTCTTTGGGTGAGCTTCAAAGTGGCGTATTTAAAAGAGTATGATTCTCTCTGTCAAATACCTATGTTCAATTCTTACCCGCATATGCGCCTGCCGCAGTGTATTTCTGCCGAATGTTTTTCCGCATGTCTCACATTTGTACGGCCTGAAAAATAGCAATTAAAATATGCTCATTTTTATATCAACCTCTTAATTGACGACTTTAACTTCATTCATTTCCATTCGAAAGGTAAAAATTTGGATGAGAAACAAGATGAATTATTACCTAGCACCCGTGTGAGTATTGATATGTTCCTGAAGATACAGATTTAAATATGTATAATATTTAATGTAAAAATATGTTAACAAACAAATATTTACCTTAAGATTATAGGGCAAATGAAATCCTTTTCCGCAGTAATTGCATATGAATCGCTTGTAATCCGAATGGGTTTCAATGTGTTGTTTTAAATTGCCGCCGATTTTGAATTCGCGCTGGCATATGGGGCAAATATACCGTTCTTTCACCCCGTGCACTTGATGCATATGAATTTTAAGTGTTCGTTCTGTGCCAAACATTGCATCGCACATCGTGCATGGCACGGTTTTTGGAAGTCTCGCATATTGTTTGCGCCGTTTTTTCAGAGTGTCATCCATTTCTTTGACGACATCATCTTCGTTATATGTTTCAGTTTTGCCTTCCAAATGCTTGCTATCAACAAACTCCTCATCTGAATGTGACTCATGTGTATTTCCCAATTCGATATGTTCCGTATTCAAAGTTCTATTTGTGTTTCTTCGTTTTGATTTCCGGGTCGGCCGCTCTTTTTTCCGGATGGGACGACTTTTCAACCCATTCACCTCCTTGAAATAATCCATGTTGCTGCGAGAACCTTTTATTATGAAAGGAGCATCCGTGTCGAAATCTTCCGATTCATATTTTAGCTGTGGCTTTTTATCTTCAATTGAATCACATGCTTCGTACACATTTTCATCTATCGTTTGCTTGCAATATGTTGGCTGATGCAGCTCAAATTCCAAATCTCCAATCACAATCACTGGCTTACTACAATGCTTACAGCTTCGGTGCACAAAATGTGTTTCCAAATGTTCGTTGCGTTCAATTCGTGACAAAAATTCAGCCTTGCACACAATGCAGTGAAAGTTTGTATTTTCTTCCACTAAAACATAATTTGATGAATGAAATAGCGAACTCAATGGTCTATATGTCTAGCTTACCTTCTACTTTTATCAATTGACTTTCCATTACCAAGAATCCTGCCATTTTTTCAAAATTACTTCGTTTTGGATTTCTCAAACTCGTTGTCTCCAAATGTCTCTCAATCGACAGATCTGTCAATAAATGTCATTCGTGCGCTAGTGTTACACACGTTTGCATCGGGTAGAGCCAGATGTATTCAATTTAAAATTCAATTCAAAAAACATCGACGCTTGCAACGGATTTTCTTTTATTCGTTCAACGCAACGGTTTTTTTTATTCTTGCTTTTTCGTTGCAAGATCGGAAACTCAACTTGAGACAAAACTAAAATTGAAATGAAACAAAAAATTTCAAATCGAAATATCGGTGTTTATGGTTTTATTGATAGTAGATCATAATACTTTTGCTCATGGCATTTAAATTTTGTACTGTTAAATTTTTTTTTTGTTTTTTTTTTGTGAGGCCAACGTGCATAACATTTCATTAGTGAGACACTTCACTTTGGTAGCTTCTTTTTTTTGTTATGATAAAACAAAAATGCGTTCAATATTTATTCAAATAAAAACTGTATGTGATTCGAGTATTTCACCATGAATTAATCAAATAATTTGTACAGAGACCGATTTTTCATCCATTTTTGTTTAGATCATTCGGGGCTTCTTAAAAAAATGCAATTTTTCTACTACTTTTCAATTATCCTCATCAGTCTATAAAATAAATTTCGTTTTCGAATAAAAACCTACACTGATGGCACACAAATGAGCAATCTTTATTCGGATAATATCTAAAAACAATGGATTTTGTGGTTGGACTCTATAGTCTCACGTTCATAAACAGTATTCAATCATCATTTTCCTACACACAACAAAATATTATTGGAAGTTTAACTGGTTCCGAGCGACGCAGAACGATTCAAAATTTCGACAAAACACGTGAAATATTTGAAATTATCGTTGTGCAAAATCCAAGCCCATCAATTCAAACTTTTTATTTTCTTTTTCTTCTTTTTTTTTTTTTTTTTGATTGAATTGACACCAATTTGTTAACATTCCATTTGATGTGAATGTAACAAAACTCGCGTTTCCTTGCTGTGGTTTTCAAAAAAATCAATAATTTGCCTTGAATTGTCATTTACGGTTTGGTTCTATCTCTTTTCGTTAATCAAATTGGTTTGAGAGTACGCGCTTAAAGTGTTTCGATTTGATCTCTGGATGCGAGCAGTCTATCGTCTGTCATAAGCGGCACTTTTGATACTTCAAAGAACACTTTGTGATTGTATTTATTTCGAATAGTTTTGTTGGCATCGCGCTGTTTTTGGTGTAATGGTCCATTCAGAAGAGGTATTATCGATTCAAAGTCGCTTAATTTGTAACCTATTGGAAACACAAATAAATCAATTAGTAAACTTAACATTGTGAAATATTCATTGATTAGCCGAATGGCAGCTGAATTTGTGTTATACCTGAGAAATGTTCTAATGTTTTATTCCAGCCAGCCTTGTGATTCATACGTAGAGCCATGAATAAGGATGCAGCGGCAATTTTTGAGTCGCTCAATGTAACCAAATCATAGCTCATTAGCGAAAACTCCAAAATGAATCGAGCCAATGTCAGTTCGGGCATCGTCACTTTGGCACACTACACAAAAACAAAATTTAAATCCCATTTTAATTTCATTTTGAACTTAATTTCGATCGATGATATTCTTCAGTCGTTTTTGCTTATTAAAAAATGAATATTTTTGTGCTTATTTCAAATTGTTTGGACACTCACTCGGGCATATCTTCGAAGGAATCTGTACGATAATGGTATGCCCAAATCGTATCCAATTGTCCGGAATGCATCCATTTCCATGCGAATTAATTCATGCTGTTTATAAGCACCATCACAAATGTACAAAAAGTCATCAATCAATGGTGGGGTACGTTCCTATAGATCGGAAATGTTCGATTAGTATCTGGCTGATATATACAATGCAACTTCCAGTTCAACACCTACATCGTATTTACAAGACATGAATAGAGCAGCAGCTCCAATCAATTGCAATTTTTCCTTTTCGATTTGAACTTTGCTTAGGTAGATATCAACAATTTTTACTGCCAAATAGAGCGTTTCGTGATTTAATTCGAATGTTTCTTGTACTTCGACCATCCAATCGACTAAGAGGGTACGCATCCAGTTGGTGAGATGTGGTTGCCGATCGAGGTAAGCATCAATTTTGAACGTTGGCTCACGTGATTTCAAATAGTTGAAAATATCCCATGCATAATCGGATACTTGTGCAGGATCGTCCCAGTTTTCTCGATCAAAGTCAATGACATCATCCGGCACCGGTAACGGGCCACTACTCACTTTCGTCTCTTCAATCGGAGTCGAAGTGGCTACCTCATCGATTGTACTCAATATATCACTTGAGCTCGATGCCTCCTCACTGCAAACTGATTTTCGTCGAAGATCACCAACCGACAAACGCATCGACGAAGTTGTCCTTTAATTCAAAATCGAATTATATAAATGGTTATTTAACGCCAAATTTTGTTTTTATTTTTAACTTGACCATAAAAGGGGAAAGTATTTATTCTCTTTAATAAAGCAACATGTTTTTTTTTTGTGTACTCACAGATCTTCGAGTGCTGACATATAGTGGCTGTCCTCATCGAATTCGTACGATAAACGCCGGACATTTGTTTTCACATCGGCTTTCAGACTTTGGCTGTCCGGCCCACTACAAGCCAATGGAACCTCCAGCTTTTTATTTGCATTTGTATTATTATTATTGATAGTGATTTCAGTCTTCTTTTTTCCCTTAACCGCTGTGGTCGTGATGCCTACTTTTTTAGATCCAAATGTTACATCGTTCATGACGGTTTTTGTTGTGGTTTCGTTGGATCGTAAAGATGAGCGCGTTACAACTTTATTCGTCCGTTGAACGGCATTTGGCGCAGCAAAGATTGCTTGATTTTCATTTGATTTTGTTTGATTTGTCAGTGCGACCATTTTTTTGGCATCATTTTTCGATCGAGTATGTTTTTTCGATTCTTCGATCGCATTGAGAACGGCATTTGTGACATTTCCCAAAGCCGATCGCTTTACACCCTTCTCATTTCGCACAGGGCTTGCATCGGCCTTCCGCTTACCAGCCGCCGGCATCTCATTCTGTAGGCCATCAATGTGAACTTCCTGTTGTTTTGTACGCGATGAAATTGCACGGCGTGACAACGAAATGATCGACTTGGTAACTCCTTTATTCGCTACAAGTGTCGACTGTGATTTGACTGGAGCCATTTTGATTTGTGTGTTTGTGTTTCGTTTTGCCCGATCAATCGCTTTTGCGGTCAATGTTTTTCCTTCACAATACAATATTAGACACTTTCGAAAAGATTGTTCGCCAATTTTTTTGAAACAAAAAATTATATATTCGTCACGATAAGTGCTCCTTTGTTCAGTTCAGAATTCACTTTGTAATTTAAATTAGTATTGCAAACAAAATATCATCAATTTATGAATAAGCGTATTACTTGTTAATGATTGCATCTGAAATAAACAGAAAACGGAAAGGCGGTTAGCTGCGGTAAAAATGATTAATGCACGTACATATGTTACAACAATATGCAAGGCTACTAATGATATTTCTGCGATTTATCTGATTTATTCAAGCGTAATTCAATTCTAAAATTACCAAAGAAAACATTCTAGCATTAGTTGATTCGATTTTGCCACTTTATATAATTGTGTCATGGGCCGAAATGAAGATTGCTTTGATATCGCTGAAAGCGATTTTATTGCCGGAATGTCGAAAATATTTTAACACTTTATGAACGTAACAACAAGATCTTACGTAGAAAAACTGTGCGTAGGAAAAACTTTCAAAATTTTTCTGAGCAACGAGCGGCAAACAACGAAAATAAAAGAAGATTCTTAATAAATTCGATGAAAAACAACATGAAAAAAAAACTCCTGGAATGTTATTGCTATTTTTCTGCTTCACTAAATTTTTGTTCCAACTAAATTTTAAGTTAATAATTATAATAAACTAAAATTTGAAAAAAATAAGCGTTTCAAATTCGGCCGGATTTTTTGACTATTTGAATCCAACCGTCGTCTTAACTAAACTAAATGGATGTGATCCGTTGGGATTTTCGGTAGGATATTTTCAAATGGATCAAAAGCCACACTCACACACATACGCACGCAAACACACATCATCGGTCTATTGTGTTCATTTCTTGAGAAAATACATTCTGAAGACGCACACATCAACTGCATTCTCCGTTTCACACATACAGGCAAAGCAAAAGCAAAACCAAATCCGCTCATTATATTGTCAGTTTGTGCATGCCATCCCTTTTGTGTCTACAACGATTCTCACAATATTCACTCAACACTCGAAAGATGATCAATATTGTGGAAGATTCCATGAAAAATTTGCGGAAGCATATATCCAATAGCAAGTCGAATTGTTAGCATAATTTGGCGTTTTTGTTTTCGAAAGAAAAAAGACATTTTCTTTGATATAGTTTAAATGTAAAATAGATTTCTCATGATGTAATTCGTATTGTGAGGCGATCCATTTGTTGAACAAGAACGTGTCATTTCAAAGAATCTCTCAGCAGTTCTGCTGTTAGTCCTACGACTCGATATTCATAGCCAAAATCCATGAAAAAAAACGTTTGGATGAAACGAAATCTATGAACATTTTCCAATTATTCTTCCATCACATTGATTTCGAAAACCATTCAGTTTGTGCATTTTGTCATTTATTTGATTAATTTGGAGGCGAGTTGCAATAAATTTTACCGAGAAAATCGAAGTTGAAATGAAGCATCAAGTGGTTGGGCATCTTCTTTAGCCGAAAACAAAATGCATTCCATCGAATTGAAGTGAAGAAATACACAGACTTACATGCTGACAATAGAATTACAGAAACAAGAGCTGAGCAATGTGAAGGTTGAATTGTTGAGGCGATTGATCGGTAAGAGTTTGCCGCTTAACCGTTACCAACACATGTTGATATTCATCGTCCTGCTGAACAACGGCGTGCGTACCTATTTGTGTGTGAGTAAGCGGAATGCAACCGTTCTTGGGGCGCACGTTCGCACTGCTTATTCATATGCTAACAAATGAATGAGAAACAAGAAGAAAATCGTTGTGGCAAACCATTGAGACACTAATACGAACGACAAAGACAGGCTGTGCAACTCAAACCGTAGCAGATGTTTTTATTGAGTTAACTTTTCGCCATATTCTGTTTGAATTTGGAATTACGTACAACGACTTCTTGCTAACCCACTGGAAGAAGGAATCGCAAGACGAAATTGGATACTTTTGTTTGTGATTCCAATAAAATGCTCGGAATTTGACTTTCGTTGGTGGTGACTTTGCATGAGCCACATAAATTTAGATAACGTCAGAATCTTCGACGGATTGTGTTATTAATAATGCACATTTGGAAGTGACATTTAACAATTGCGAGCGGGACAATCTATTGAAACTTGGTCGTTCACTTTCAGAATGCAAAATCAATGTTGAACTAAATATTTTTACTCATAAAATGGGTATGATTCTATTTGCTGCTCTGAAAATGCAAATGACAATGACGAAATGCAATTTATGTAAATGGAAGTATCTTTGACGTTGTAGAACATCAATGAGAAGAGTTTTATTCACGAAACTGAGATTTTCACTCGTTGCTTCACTAAACCCTCCAATTCATTACTTAAGTCTCGACTTTAAGCGCAGCTCAATGATTTTCGGCTGGCGATGTGAGAAAATAATTTTAGCATCTCACACACAGAAAGTGTCTATTGATGGGAGAGTTTTTTCTTGCATTCGTGGGTCTTTATATTAATAACCTTCTTTTACCTTCGCTGTAAAAGATTGTATCGAAGCTACCGAGAGATCGAGAGCAGGTAAAAACACAGATCGAATGAATCAAATAAAAAAAGGATATTTGTATCTGTTTAGGTGGAAATCTAGACGGGAAGAGACTTTCGTCAGAATTTCAAACTGTAAGTTTCCATTAAAATGAAGGTTCGCTCGTAAATATTGCATTTCTTTCATCTAATTGTTTTTATACTCATGGAAAGAACCCATATTTAAACCAACCAAACGAATAGTCAACTGTTGAATGCGTTTCTTCATTTTCAATTTTTTCGAGTTCATCGAATCAATGCAGTCGAATGAAATTTTTTGGCGCAATTTTCCTGAATCATAAAATTAATGGTTTCAAAAACAAACAGAAAATGTTCGAATAATTTGGCAAATTTAAGACGAGTTTCGGCAGTTTTGTTTGTGTGAAATCAATGAAGAAGATTTGTGTAACAATCGATTCGTTGTGCCGTGATCGAAGGGTGAGAAATGTGCCATTCCGATAGTACATAAATCGGTTTTACCGCGCTATTTTCAAAGATTTATGTAACAATTTCGCTTGAGACTTGCCTCCGAGACAATTGAAGAGGGAAATTCGAGGCGATTTTGCAAAGAGAGAAGACCGTCGAAAAGAAGAAATTTTGGACGGGAAAAAGGGGGCATCAGGAGCTAGACATATGTGCCAATAATTCGACTGGTTGAGAACGTGCATTATTGGAATCACATAAATATTAACGTCGTAACCAAACATCGTTGATCAATTTGAACTCACTCTCGCACATACATTTCTCGTTTGTTGCTTTTTCAAAAAGTTTGATGCGAAACACAATTGTCATGTCATCTCATGTCAAGAAAAGTGTATAGTCTTTTTTTTCATTCTTCAACTTGGGATTGGATTATGGTTGGGTTGTTCCTTGCGCTGTTTTTCCATCACAGCAGATACAATGACAAAAGAAAAGGAGCGAAAACACAAATGGGAATATGACGAGCAACGAGCACAGTATATAAATGGCACATTTACACAAGGTGACACAATTGCCTCATCAAATCAACAGCCAAGCAAGAACAACATATGCACTGAATGCTATATGCTTGGCCGAAGAAGAGCCCCGTCTGTGTGTGTTTGTTGGAAAAGAAAAAAACGGCACATTGGGCTCACGATAAATATATGAATTTTGGATGGTCGCCTCTACAAAAGATGAACATGCAGAGAATATATGGAGAAAGGACAAAAAACAAGAACTTATTGCACCGTTGTTTGCTCATTCAACCTAATTGTTTATGCTATTTTGCATTTTTCTCTCTGTCTTTCTCGTCTATATTCCCGAAGAAATTCTACTTTTCAAAAGTATTTCTGGTTTTAATGTGTCCTTTTCATTTGCAGCACTTTGATTTTTTTTTTTTTTTGATTCACTTGAAGAGGTAGACAGAATATGTGCCGAAACTCAAAGCGGAAAAATACCATAACCAACAAGTCAAGTAAATGGCAAAAGACAGTAAAACAGATAAAAGTGGATAAAGTTCTCTTGACCATTCAAAAACTTTATTTATCTCGGTGTATTTTTATAATTATTTCGGGGGGAGAGAAAAAAATGAGGCAAACAATTAAACAAACATGAATCACTTTTTGGCCGGGGTTTGACGCTCTTTTCCCATTGTACTGTGTTCGCCTAGTGTAGCGAATGAATCGAAAGTAATCCGAAGATATTTGCAACATAATTGCACGGATTTGTTTGGTAGTGCACGAGAGAAGAAGAAGCAGACAGCAAGCAAACAGAAAAAAAACTCGAATATAGAGCATTCTTCTGATGTGTTATACATGTTTAAAAAAAAGGGAGAAAGCGATGCAAAACGAGACAAAAACAAACCAATTTGAATATTAAATGAAATAACAATATGATTTAAATGTGATACTGATACGATATTTTGGAAACGAGATTCGTTGTTTGCATGGAATTTCGTAACAAGCACGCATTGTATCATGACAGTCTAGCGAATCAAATAAATGGACATAGCCAATAACAAAATGTGTAGATTGTTGAAGATCCCGAAATTCTTGTTGAAAACGATTCAGCAAACTCGTCACGCGCTGAACGACATGGTCGACCATAGACTTGCACTCACGACTTCTTCCGCCGAATTAAATAGAGTTTTCACGATTTCGATAAAAAAATGATTTGTTTTTTGTTGTTAGATAAAGTCATTTTTTGTTTCAAAAATCTACAATTGATATCAAATTATACGTAGTATAAATCGTTGCAAACGTTTTGGCGGTATTTTCTGTCAAACACACATAAATGTGGTAAAATTGATTTCAAGCAAATGACGACATTACGAATCGAGCAAATGAAACAAAATATCTGTGATTTGGCTGGTGTTTCACTCAACACAGTAGAATTGTGCGAATAAAGCATAATCCAAATGATATTATCAAACTTGGCGACGATTGGTGCAAAGGAACAACATAGAACTAACAGAACGGAAAGAGACGAATGATAGTTGAAATAGTCAAAATAAGTGGCTCGAAAGATATAACTAATGATATAACAGAAAAAACACACTTAAATCTGAACTCAATTTGGACTAAACCGAAAAATTGAATTTGGACTAAACCGATAAATGCGTGTTCCTACTTACATTTCACGCCGTATTCACAATGAGATGACATTCGGAAAATCCTACTCGATTAAACATGCAAAATTTTGAGCAGCAAAAAATCCAAAATTTAACAGCGATTTAAACACTTTTAATTGAATACAATATATCTAATCTAAAAAAGGACTATAAATGTTTTCTTCGATTTTTGTTCGGTTAGACGTCTACACTTTGCATGCGCAATAACACGAAGAAAAAAACGATGTACTGTGAAATTGTTGGCCTTTAGTAATAAACAAAAATAACGGCTATTTTGGTTCAAAATTGTTCAAACCAATACACCAATGCAGTCGTATCGCCGACGATATCTGAACACACAAATACATGCACACTCGCAACGTTTGGCTTTGCCACTGGATAGCGTGTACGTGCAATTCTTGAACTCTCACATCGCAAAGAACATTCTAACTCAATGGGACACAAACACACAAGCGATTGACACCGACTACATGCAGCGCGCTTGTCCCAAATCGCACACACCATGAACAACTTCAAGCTAAATAATAAAAACGATGGTATGCGCGTGCGTGTTGCTCTCAAACAACAACAACAACAAAAATTGCCGAAAAAAGAATCCAATAGATGATATGCCATTGTATTACCCAAAAATTCTTTGCTAAAAATCAATCAGATTGATTTTATCTTTTCATTTGCTTGAATTTTGAGAGGAGGTCGGAGAATTTATTTTAAATTCTTATCAGCATATATTGATTAAAATCATAACCATTCAATGAATTGAATCAAATTTTAACTTACGAATTTTGTAATGATGCTATCGTCATTTTTGTTTGGATATATTCAATTGATTGCCATAACACCGTTCACACGAGCTAAGTACGACCCTTACAGGAACATTATACAAAATAATTGTTGGGTTTGATGTATCACTCGGATGATTGAGAAATTGATTTGGAAAAATTAGTCCAGAGATCGTCATATATATATATACACATCAAACACCTGACAACAATATTATTTTAACTAGATTTGTTCTATATTTTTGAAAGCGGCCACAACGATAAATCTACTTCGCAAATTGGAGAGATCGTAACGAAAGTGGTGTCAGTGTGAGACAGATATGAAACCGTATGTCATTGTCGTTGTTGTGTTTGATGCCTTTGGGACAAGCAAAATATCTTTCTCTCTCTCCATCTTGGTCCGACTAGTGGTGCGCGATGCGAACGTGTTTTTTCATACCGATCAAAAATTCTGTGTACAAAATACAAACGCATATGTTTCAATCCTAACTGAAAGTAAGAAAAAACGTCCACCGAGAAGAACTCAACGTTTGATAACAACAACACCGAACTCATAAGCATTGAACAGCTTTGAATTTTCTTGTTTTATTTAAAATTCAACACATTTTCTATATGTCCATGTAATTCTATTTTAAATAATATTATCTTTACAAAATTATTTATATGATTATGAATTTCATGATTTAATTCAGATTGTCATGAAAAATGGCAGTTAAGTTTGAAATGTTAATGGCAGTAAGTAAGCAATAGCTTGCATATTTTTTTTACGCTTCTTCAATTTTTTTTTGTCCATTTTTGAAAAAAAAAAAAAATGAATATATAAATATTTCCCATTTTTGACCACTTCAAATTTTCTGTTTTTTAGCTTCAACTAAGTGAGACGCTTGCGACAATTTTTAGCACCGCAGTGACATGATGTTCCCACACCATCAATCAGCTCGTATTTATAATCGATGGTCAGCTCTTCATTTTCATTGATCAATCGTTTCGTGAAAATTGCAATCCGCGGAAACTTTTTACCTTCGTCCACATACACGTTTTGAAGAAATAGATTCGGTTCACAGCAGTGCTACAATAGAGAGGAATAATAAAGAATTTTATTCGGTTTTGTTATTTTCTGTTTGATTTTCATCTTTTGTTCCTGTTTTGAAGTTTGACTGAAAACGAAGAAATTCTTTGTTCTGAAGATTTAGGAAAGATGCTTACATTTAGGAAACGCGCAACATTTCCGCGATGGAGAGCATCGATTATATAGTCATTCATCATGTCGTCGTCTGGTTCAGGAAAGCTTTTGTTCTGCACCCAAAGTGGAAAATAGTTCAGAAATGTTTGTGTGGTGACCTCGTGATAGCGATGCTTTTTAGTCTGCGGCTCATCAACATCGGAATCACTGCTGATTTCTGGATCGTCTGTATCTGATGCATCAATATCGAAATGTGGCAATTTGAACTGATACTTTGTACTCCGTTTATCAGCTGCTGAATCGACCAGCACATCGCCAACATAATTACATATGAATACGCCTCTCGGCAAATCTGTCTTAGCTCGAACGCCCCAGCCTTTCTTCTCAGTTTGAAATAATTCGAGTCTATGCTGCAAATCGTGTTGTACGACGCGATTTACACATTTATTTTTGCAGCATTTACAATTGCTGCCACATTCGATGATACCGCTCTCAACCATCTTCTTGAGTCGCATATAACAATAGCCAATTTCTTTATAACGTTCGAAATCGCTACCCACGTCCTCATTTCCAAGCGAACGTTTGACAGTTAGTTGCCAGCAACTACATTTCGTCTTGTCTCGACAATCGTCTTTACAGTTGCAACCGGATCCCAGGTCATTTTTCGGTTCAACATCAATGTAATCGAAATTACAGTTTTTTATGTAGGAAAATGATCGATCAGCCATCGACATGGTTCCACATACGGCAACTGGCACCTTTTCGACACATTGAGAAATATCCTGAGAAAATCAATAGCATTCAATTTTTTTTTTTTCATTTAAAGTGTATCGGTTTTGAAATTTAATAAGTGGCGCAACATAGAACAACATTGCACCTTTCAATTTGTAACTGTAAATCGACCATTTTTTGCCACAAAATCGTTTGTTTTAGACTTTAAACAATTATTTGTCACTTACATCTGAAACTGCTTCGCTTTCAATCGATGGAATACTGAAATTTGGGTTTAGCTCAAAACAATCGATTCTTAAAATTGAATTCGTCTTCTTTAAATACGAGTCAATTTTGCTCAAAGAGTACAGTTTAATCCCACAAGGGGCTCTATAGAATTTTCTTGATTTCGATAACGATTTTGCAGTCATTCCGCTGCGACCTGATCTGTGTTCCCATCCGGTCAACAGAGGACGTGTGAAAGGACTGTATGCGTCCAAATTGAGGTGCTTTTGATTCTCCAACCGAACACATTCATGGTTGCATTGTTCGGCATGATGCTTCATGTATTGTATTCCACTTGAAATAGGCATCGGCAACGGCATCGGCATCGGCATCGGCATTCTGTCACTTCTAATGTTTTTTGCGCTGTTCCGCGTCTCTAAGTGGTCGGGCAATTCCATGGGATTGATTATCACGACGTCACAGTCCGCACTTAAACATGCTTTGTATGTTTTGATGTCCAAATGTTGATCAAAACACTTGCTGTGGATATATTTCCGATAGATTTGTGAAATGCGTGGACTGCCAATGTAGATCCATTCATGCCGTTTGTCGTCCAAAAAATGCACCTTCATCAAAAGTCCATCTATTTCCTCAATTATTGCCAATTTGTTCATGCCATTCAATTCAATTCTAGTGTTTTTTCCAACGTTTGCAACAATCTGCCAGCCTTCGTTTCTTTGTATATAAAATTGGAAATAAGATTTTACGTTCGAATGAGCTACAAAAAGGAGGAGCGGTAAAATTATGTAAGATTTGCGTTTATCTATGATAAAACAAAGATTTGAATTTATTCTAGGCACAAACCGTGATTGTATCGATCATCGCCTCGTACACGACGGATGTCAGGACGCGAAACCAATTGAACAATTCCATCATCGAAAAATATCATAAATCGATTATCTTGACGGCCGGCTATAAGCCCAGCGTATGGCTTACGGTCAACATTCGGATACAAATAAACTCGTTCATTATTTTCATCAGTTTTGTATGGTAAATCCTCATTGCGACGGCATGCAATCACTCGAGTGCCAACCTCCAGAATCGATTGATGCGTTGGAACGCCACTGTCCGCCAATTCATATTCAGCAACATATCGTTTTTGGCCATCACAAAATTGCACAATGTATATTTTATCGTTTTCAAAGTGTTGGCCTGTGATATTTTTCGATAATAGTTGGCATGGTTGCCACGGACCAATCACATTATCGCGCATTTTCTTCTTCGCATAATAATAGTTCTGATCGTTGTTGATGCATGCGATTGCTGTTGAACGAATAAATATTCCAACTATTTATGGATTTTTCAAGAGTAGAACCCAAAGGAGCGCAACAACCATACAAACGCGGTAGGGCGCATGGTTGACTACGCCATGTATTTTGCATATTTTTTTGCAAAAATCCAATTTTATTGTTTATTGGACAAAAATTATCAGTTTTTCAATAAAATCCAATTCCAACTAAAATCAAAGCAACTCACCCGTTTTTTGAAAAACAAATTTAACATCGCTCTCGTCATTCATTCTCATATAAAGTCAATCCAATCACAAATTAAATAAGCAAAATTAAACGATAATCAATTGAAGAATCTTACAAATTGAAATGCAACAACAGCAAAATGTGATATACATTGGCACAACTCTATAAATGCTCCGTTGACTCATTCAAATTGTATTCGACGAAACAATAACAGCAGCACATTCGATAAATCATGTCTCAACTAACTCTAAACTGATCGTGTTTATTATTTGATGTACACAGTTAATTCTGAGGAGGAATGACTTGCAAAATTAAACAAAAAATTATTTCATCCTATCTTATAGATCAAATGTTATTTGGCAATGGAATCTTTGATCCGATTGGCGTTGTGTTGAAATAAGTTCGAAGAAATACACAACGTGGTTTCAAAAACTGAGTTGCCATCGATTTTCTTTCTTAATAGGCGATTGCATTGCTTTGCTGTGTATTGATACAATATTCCGCACTCATACATTTGTTTGTGACGGACGCCATTTTAGCTAATTCGTTGATTACAAGCCGACGCTTTCGGACGCAACGCTATTTAGTGGTCACAGCTAGTTAAGCATATCATGGCGAAGAGTTTTTCGTCAAATTTTGCAACAATGGGAACGACCAAGCAAAAGGGCAGAACATTAAATGTTCAAAGATCAGCAAATCAAACAACTTCCCGCACTTTTAAACCACAAAATCTACAAAAATTAAATGTAAATTACCGCATTTCGTTAGTTCTAATTGTCATTTAAATTTTACAATTTTGAATTTGTTTGATAGAAAATACACGAGCAAATCTTCAATCTAGTGTGCGAATCGAAGGAAGAAATCCGATCGCATGCAAGTAAAATGATAGCATCGGTGAATGTTATTCAAGAAAAAGCAATCGCAAAATTCGATAAGATGTTAGAGCTCATTAGCGATGGTCATCGAATGAAAATGGCTAACGGCATTGATCAAAATCAGTTTAAACAAGTGGCTGCAATCGAGGGGCAAAGTGACAAACACAATAAGCAGCGGACCAAAGTAAGGCCTCGTCCATCAATAACCAAATCGAAAAAAGTTTGCTTCGCTCCTTCGATGCCATCAATAAACGATGATGTGCCGGCGCCGGCGCCGGCGCCGTCGATGCCAGGTACTCTATATTCATTCTATATATCTAATAATTGTGAAATTGTCTGATCAATTGCCTAATATTTGCGTAGATTTAAGTAGCGAAAATGAAGATAAGGCAAAACTATCGCAACAAGCGAAAATCACCAAGAGGCGAAATACCATTTGCATGTCAACGTTGAATCCTGAAGAACCAGTGATAAAGCAAGCACGTATCATTCTCAGTCCAATGACAGATTGGCCAGGCAAGACGCCTCAAAATGTAGAAGTTCAAGCTCCTCCTAAGGTCATTGCCTCTGGTATGTATTTCGCAGCGATTCACTGCCATTTTTAAATTACAAAATAATTGAATGATTTATGGTCTATAGAAAAAGAATCGAGTCCAATTGCCGTGAAGCCGATCCAAAAAATAGTAAAAACGAAGAAATCCTATGTTCGATTGAATGTTTCAAAGGAGACGATTGAAAAGCAAACACCACAAAGGATTCCACCACAAAAAGCTTCCATCTACAAAATTCCAAAAAAAATCGTTCCAATCGAGACACCTTCAAAGGAAAGCAATCAATCAAAGGAAGTAGCTCCGATAGTCGCATCTCCGGAAAAAGCTGATGAAACTCCGCTGATTGAAGAAGTTTTCCGTCTTTTTTTGGAAAAACGCAAGATTGTCATGGAAAAGATGAAGGCGCGCAGGGAACTGATTTAATTTTCTTTAAACATATTATCGCATGTGCATGCACAGACATGCATTTAATTGGATGGATAATCAGCGATTGTCCACATCATTTTTTTAATTGAAATTCCTACTCATCCGTTATAAAGATTTGATTTTAAACTTTTTAACCAAAAAGTTCAAAAGTGCAAATTCAAACCAATTCCAATTTTTAATTTAAATTCAATTCGATTTTTATATTGCGATTTTAAACTTTTGATTTCTCTTTACATTCATGGGATCCGATGTATTTAGAACATTGAGTGTATTTATTTTAAAGAAAATGTTCAATGTTTTTGGATACTTTTAAAATTGAAATAAACCCAATCATGATTTTATCTTAATGACATCCTTTTTATTGTGAATTGGAAATGATGACAAGGTTAAAAATTCAATTCTTCATCTTCAATCTCAAACTTTAAACATAAATAATTTTATTTTTAAATTAAATTCAACCCACTGAATTTGGATGTCGAAAAATTACAATCGGTTGAAGAACAGAATCAACGGTAGTTCATTTTCAGTGGTGTCACCATTCTTCTTTTCAGGTTCGACCGAAATTGTAGTTGTGTCATCGATGTTTGTATCACAGTCGGTGATTTTCGTCAGACAGTAGAAGTTGCGTGCTACCCAGGAGTTGCCAAAAACGATGCGGACCCTATAGTTGCAATCGGGCTCGATGACGATTGGTTTTGACAGTTGAATGTATTTACTCCGTTGCGTCGGTATATTTGCTTTAAACTCGAGTTGCCGCTTTGCGATCAATTGCGGATCACCGAATTCCATTGATTTGAACACGAGCAAACTGCCTGAAAAAGTCCCTGGTCCAGCCTTACTTCGCAGATTTTCAATAGAAATTGCTCCCAACAGAACTTTTTTATTCGATTTCAAAATCAAATTCACAGTTTTTGGGAGATGATATGGCGTCAATAACGTACTTGTATACGGATTTGTTGACAAAACACGTTCCATGTCCCAAATTGGTTGTCCTGTTTCAGTTGCCATTTGAACCCTTTTTTCAGTCGTTCTAGTTATTGTCGAATAATATCTCAAGATATATTTTAAAAGCTGACTAGATCACAGACAAAATTCGCAAAGTATTTTGATTTCTAAGATGAGTAGGAAAAAACTGCGAAAAAAAGATTTCATTTACAACGCTTGTAATTTGCATACATAAATATTTACTTGTACTGCGAACATAAATATGTTGCATAAAGGAGTGCCGCACAGAAAGTTGGAGTACATCAGCGATGTATATGTATACTATAAAATTAATTCACCTTAGAGCTTTTTGGTCATTTTTCAAACTCAGAAAGTGATTCAAATATTATTTCACTTTTTTCAAATGTATGTTTTAAGCGGATTGCTCAAGCTTATTTGTGTGATCGTAATCTGAATGAACTGATAACAAAAATATCCAATTTGATACAGCAAATATCTGGTGACATCATACTCCGAAAAAAGCCAATACGAACAAGGTAATATATTTGATTGATTAGCACCATCGGCGTCAAAGGAGACTACACCCTCAAACATAGGAGACTTTATAAAGCATCCTTCGCCTGGTTCAAACGAATAAACAAAATCGATATGGCGACGCCCAACGGAGCGAATCCGAGTAAAATGCCATACACAGTCCTTGTCACGGTATGGATGACATCAGAACAATATTCTTGACATGCTCGATTATATATTCAGCGTAAATTGAGAATGAAATATCCTTCGGAGTCGCCAGCCACACTTCTAGGGTGGATATTCTTTCAACGAATAACCGCATAGATTTATATGCATATATTATTTCTAGTCAGTTTGATCAATAATTTTTCAAGTGAGTTCATTCTTTGACCGGCATATGCTATAAATCTAAGGTCTTTAACTTGGTTAAATAGGCCATATGTAACGTCTAGACCTTCCAGGTCTGGAAAATCATGGGTCATTTGGGCAATGAATATTGATTTGTCCATTAAATCGATCTCGAAAGAATGATAATTGAAATTGAACGATTTTATTGTCCCAATCAGTGTTCCGTAATAGACTGTAGTTTATGCAGCCGTTGTCTATTCCGTCTATACAATAATAAAAAGATATGCTTTGTTTTGCAACACTGGTACCAATTCCATGGTCGATGACTTTCCAGCATTGTGAATACACCTACCCAATGTTAGTTCATGACAATTTATCGCACTCAATTTCAATAGAAATTTTTCACATATTTGATATGACGCGATGGCGTCAAGATTGCAATTTTGTATAATCTTAAGAAATACGTAGACTCGAGACAATCACAAGATCCGTTATTCATTGTGGATGACGTTGCGATTTGTCTAAAATATTTCCGCAATTCGGTGATGGCATAATTGCTTATCATGAGATGGCTTTTTAAATAGTTAATCTAAAATAAAACAGTAAAATTCTTCAACTTCAACCAAAACGGCATTCCGATCGGTGGCTCAGTTTATTCACATGTAATTCTCTTTTGAAAAATACTTGAATTGAATCATTCTATCAATACATACATTTTAACTGAGTAATAGAGTGATACTGGAAAATTTCAAATGAAAACGGTGTTATGTGAAATATGAATGTTCATTGTTCATATTCATCCGAATTTATCGCCTTTCAACGTCTCTCGGCTTCAATTCATATGGCACCCAATTTCCTTGCTTTTGAATGTATCCAGCTGCTTTCAAGCGTTTGGAAATGGCTGAGTGAGTGACTCCCAATGATTTTGCAAGTTCTTCTTGAGTTTGACATGGATCTTCATCAAGTAATGCCTCCAATTCGTCGTCTTCAAACTTTTTTGATGGACCTGGTCGCTCTTTGTCTTCTGTATCGAAATCACCACTTCTAAACCGTACAAACCACTCCTGACACATTCTAATGCTTACAGAATATTCAGGGTAAGCTTCAATGAGTAAACGTTGCGCTTCTGTTGCACTTTTCTTCAAATGAAAGTAGTGTATCAAAACTTCCCGCAAATGTTGTTTTGAAGGCACGAAATTAGACATTTTCGATTATGATAAAAACTTCTGCAAAAATACGACTGTTCACTTTGACACTTGTAATTCAATAGATTTTTTGATGCTCTTTAAGATATAATAGAATAGCTGTCACTGTCAAAAAAATGGCGCGAGTGAATCGAAACGAAGTTAGTAACTACGCGTCTTTCTAGGAACACACCCAATAAATTTTGGAAATTATTATTTTATGTTATACTTAGAGCAATAGACCCAAAATCGCTTGACATTTACGTTGCACATAATACTATTTTCATTCGCCTTCTTAATTTGAGCAGTCATCAATCTTTGGTGAAGTGAACGCCTCATCATGGTGGCCTCAAGTTCTTCCGAAACAAATAATATTCAAAGAAAAGAGTTATTTTGACATTCATTTGTTCTTTAATAGGTTCTACAACGGTTTCTATTGTGTTTACAATTCCAAAATTGAATTACCTTATGTTTGTATGTTATGTAAAGGGACTGTGCATCGTTAAATTTATTAAATTGTTTATACAAATATATGAAGTATTAGAATACTTCCAATAGAAGTACATTTTGTTGAGAATTTGGCATTAAATACATCCAAAACCAAATCACTGAAAATAATTCTCCGTGACGGAATCGAGTAGATCATAATTGTCAATAAGTGTGATTTTTTTGAGTGAACAAAACGTGCTACACAAATTCTAATTTCTTTACTTAATAATTGTCAACTTTGATTTATAATTTAATAATATTATGTTTTTCTCTGCATTGATGGTATTTATCGGTTATTCGAAAGGGTCTTCCTAGCAATATGTTGGATTGGAATGACTAGAACTTTTCGAGTAAGTAGCTGGCTTGATTGAAAATCATCATACTGCAGTTTGACTGCCTAACAGCATTCAGTGAATGTCCAAATTTACAATGTTAAGAACTTAAATGAATTGATAATGCAACAAAACGAAATAGAAAAAACATGGTTTATAAATAAATTGGTTCAAGGAACGTACGACATCAATGACAGAGGAGATCTCGAATCATTCATATATGATGAAATTCAAACATAGAGATTTCTGATTGATTTATCGGTTTGACACCGCGTGAATCAATAATATACGTAATGTGTTTATTCTGGCTTTTTGGCAGCATCACGTTGATGGATCGCCTCTCGTTCGCTCACATCAATAATCGCTATGTTTTGAGCAGCAACATAGGCGTGCAATAAAGAGATTCCACTTTTGGCAACCGATACTGGGAATGCGATGATTGTTAGCACTTTGAATAATGAAATGCCGAAAACTGGATTGAAGAGAGAGAGAAAATGAGAAATAATTCGGTCAGATAGTGAAGACCCGTTTGCAGACTCTATGAAATTTGATCTAAATCATTTGGAATCGAGGTCGATCGATGGAGAAAAATGCGAAAAATGCACACTTACATGTTGGTCCAGTGGTAAAGTTAAGCAAATACAATCCACAGTAGAACATCTCATTGAAGAAGCACATAAAAGTGAGCACATCCTTCTGATAATAGAGGCGCATGATGAAATTTTCACTGGGATCGAAGAATTTGTGAGAGGTTTTGCCCTGCATTGTGGATCTATAGATTTAAATCACAAGCATTAATTAGCAAAAAAAGACGCATTCCAATGAAAATACGGGAATCGATTGCAGGTTTTTTGCAGATGGAATTTGGATCCAGAATAACTTACGCATGCAAATAAATCCAATGGCAGGCGACGTCTATGACCATTGAAATTTGAAACCAGAACATGTATCGTGGATAAAAATAGCTCAAGGCTACCAATAATCCCATCGTTCCACAACGGTCAGTGAGTTGATCCAACATAGCCCCAAGTTTTGTGCCTGGCAAAAAAATCAATTTCTCAATTTTACTTCACACAAATCGATTGTTGTCAAGCCAAAAAATCAATGATGTTTAATTTGATTAACTGCACATCGGATTAAGATTTAGCAGTAGTGATGACTAGGTGAATTTCAAACTAACTCTGATTAAAAGCACGAGCAGCATGTCCATCGATGGCATCCAAGAGAGCGCTAATAATGTAACACCATCCAGCAACGATGTAATTTGATTGCATAAAATAAAATGCAACGACGGCCAGGAAGATTCGGGCATATCCTGTCAAATGAGATTAACACCAGATCAAATGGCTTGAAGTTATTGGAGCTGAAACGATGACGCAGTTTTGCAAATCCATTGAAAAATTGCGCGCAATTTTTATTTACCTATTAAATTGGGAATGAATAAAAAGATATTTTCCTTTTCCATTGTGTCTGCCATTTTTTGCGATTTTTTTCCACTAAAAACTTGAAAGTTTTCCTGTTGATTTGCAACTGGAATCGTAGTAATGCACTGAGCACAATGAGAATTTGTATATACAATGTTCTCACAAACGGATGCACAAACACAACGAGCCAATATCTCAAAATCATTCGATGTTATTTACTTCGAAAATAGACAAATATACTGTCATTGGTGGAAAGCGATGTGATGGTGTTAGTTTGTCGATAATGTCAGAAAACACGCATTTTAAATCCATGTTGGACTACTTACACTTGTCTTTGAATCGGGTACTACTTGATTTTCACCGCAAAAAATGTGCAACATTTTCGATCGATTGGTTTTTGGTTGTGGCACTTGAAATGGATTTGGCACTTTAAATGGTCAAACAAGTAAATTCATCCGAATTTATTGGAAATGCATTTGAAATGAATAAAAACGCAGTTGATTGCTTCCTAAGCGACATCTGTGGGCCATTCCCCGCATCCCATCAGATCAATGTCGTTAATGACATTCGATCATTGGTATGGAAACGGTTGCAACCACTACATGCACAGGGCGAAATGTGCGAAGGCATGCTATTAACACGGTGATTCGCCCAATTGTACACATTTGCGCACGCACACATCGTAATGTGCTCGAAAAACTGTCGTCAATTTTATTGTTGTATTTTCCAGTTCAGTTCAATAGAAAATTTCGGACATGGTCGTTTTCAGCCTGTGTCTACGTAGTTGAAATCAGCAGAAAATATACAGAGAGACAGAGAGAGTGATTGAATTAGTAGTGTGTTAGCTAAGTGAAGAACAATAAAGAATTTCCTACATACAAATCGAATTGAACGAAAAATAAGAAAATAGAATAGAAACTAAACGAAGAGAGAAAAGAATAGTAATATCCAAAAACAAACTGTGAACGAATCGATTTGCGGATATTCATACTAATTTTGTGTGTTGTGTTTGATTCGTTCTGAACGAAAAGTTTTGGTTAGGTTTATCTGACTTTTAATTTGTTCCATTTTGAATTATAAGTATTGGTTTTGATTTTTGCGGTCGACTCGCATATTGTAATTAAGTAGGAAAGAGACAGAATTACCGAAAAATCAGCGTTGGGCATTTTTTCCATTACGAAAGAGTCCTAAAAGATTCAGCAAAAAACGAACAGAACAAAAAGAAAAACTCAAAACCTAACCAAATTGTGTGAACAGAGTGTATGAGAAGATTACGAAAAATATTATATTTGTTGAACGAATATAAGTGTCAAAAATAAGAAAAAAACATCGGTAGAGCGAAAAAAAGAAGGCAGAAATACGAAATGGCGTCAATGGGCCAAAAATGACAATTCTTCGAAAGTGAAGAGCCCAAAGTGGCCAAAATTTACATATTTTGCACACCGAACAATTTGGTCATTTGGATTGTGTTTGGATGGAAGCTGTTTGTGTACGACGTAAAAAGAAGTGCAGTGCAATCAAATCGAGGAAGTGAGCGATTGTATTTCGATTTGTGAGACACCCAGCATAAAATCCATATATTCATTTAACGGAACGGCCAAACGTGCACGAACAAAACAATCTGATGCATTTTTTTTGGCAAACATACATAGACATTTAGACATCATCCTTAGTTTATCCTGAACAGATCCCACTAAGTTCGATCGAGAACTATAGATCGATTCCATTCGACAATCGTAAAACTAAACAGAGATTCAAGTAGTTAATTAGTATTTTGTTTGTCTTATTGGATTTTGTATCATTTTTCGTTTTGTCATTCGATCGGCCGCAAATTAAACGAAGCCAGTGTTAACCAATTTTAGCCCATACGAAACAACCGTGCACATTGGGGGATATTGCCGAAACAGCAATTTGTATTTTCGAACAATTCAGCCGCCATCGTGCACTGTCTCAATGTCGTCCATGAAGCGATCAAGTTTGGCTGGATCTGAACTCGGACAATTGAAAGCTCCTGACAAATGGGAAATATCCACAACATCATCGGCAAAGACAACCAATGCATCGGCCGCGAACACACCTGACTCCGCATGCGATACAATGTCATCATCATCGGCAGCTAAGACTCAAACGCAGCAGCAATCAAGAGATGCACAGAAATCAGGCAATTCGACACAACAAGTCACAAAGGTAACAGCAGCAACAACAACAAACACAGCGAATACATATATCTATAGAATTAAGATGCTTAATGTGCAAATTGAAATTGGCCAAAATTCAAAAGGCTGCATGAGAAGCAGCAAAAATGAAGTTTCAATTTGAAATAATACACATGCAAATCCATACATATGATATCTTTAAGCCAGATAGAACATTTTAGTTTCGTTCAGTGCATATCATTTTGAACACGCACAACTACACCAACGCATCCAAATTCGAGTCAAGTCTCTGAGATAGAACGAGTGTGTATGTTTGTGGCAGCACACAACCGTACGATTTTGTCATCGTCGTTCTGATTTGTCAGGCCCACAAGACTGATTGTGTGTATATTATCTCTGATTTGTTGTATGTGTATATAGTTGTTTTTTCGTTGCGTTGAAACGAATCAAGAAGCTCGAGTATAGTTTGTGGTCGTGCATCACAAATGGTTGTGGATGTGTGATTGTGTGTGTATCCCGATGAATATGATAAAACTGAATCGAAACGGTCATGGTATATGTGTGCCAATCGGTGCCTGCTTCTGTATCGCGCTCAGTGGTCTCAGTGTCGTATACGTGCGATTTAATGTGTTTGTCTCTGTGTGTATGCGACGGAGTGCAAATGTATTGTGAATAACAAGTACGAATATGGGCAATGAAGTTGCAGTTTTAAACATTACACCAGTTTTTTTCTTCATTGCTTAAAGTGTACAATTTGCACATTCGTTTCGGGATTCATTCTGGGCAAAGTGTTTTCTTTAATCTAACGGCGATTTTTATTTCTTCTGCGTTATTTTATCGATAAATTTCAATTGAATTCCATTGATTCTGGAATTCAATTTGTTAGTACATTTTTCTGTTCGCAGTGTCATTCGCAGCGTGAAAATTTGGTAGAGAGCACAGCAAAAAATTGTGTGTGATTTGTGTGCTTTAGTTTGAACTCTCCGTTAAATTCGGGAACTTTTTGCAATGTTAAAAACCAATTTGTATCCGATCAACTACATTCGCTGAGTGAACTGAACTGAAACGAATCTAATTTGATTATTAAACGCATTTTATTCGATCGGGTTCGGGTGCTAGTGGTGATGAGATTGTGTTAGTAGTACCTATTTTTCCTTACGTTCTTTTTTTGCTGTTCGATTTCATTCTTGATGGAGTGTTCGAATCTTGGCTGTGTTGACTCACTTTTTATTCGTAACAAAAATTACAAGACAGCTTTAAACTGGATTGTTCTATAAACGGTGTGTATAGTTTATATAGACGATTAAATGACAGAATCTGCCAGATTATTTTTTATTTAATTGTCTTGGGATGAGATACGCTTCAATTCAATTTCCCATTTAAAAATTCCATGAAGTCGATTCTGCTGGGCATTCGGAGCTAATTGAAGTGTACTCAAGAATATTATGTTCAATGAAGAATAAAAATTGTAAATCAAGTTATGGAGGACATACATTTATGTGCGATGTCTTTCTTTCTCTTTCTCTCTCGTAATTTTTTTTGCTGATCTTCATCTCGAATAAAATATCCATAAAATATTGAAAGCAAAGTCGGTTGATAGGTATAAAGATTACATACACAAACACAATCATAAGTAAAATGACATATCGAAGAACACAGTACAGAAAAAAAGTATCATAAATAAATTCAAACATGGCCACTTTCAGCAGCACTGGTAGACCAATGACGTAAGGAATCTCTGTGTGTTTGCTCTGTCGCTATTTTTCTGTGTTCTTCCTCTTTCCTCGTTAACTCCCGCTCTTAAAATTTTTCAATTTTATTTGTGTGTGTGTTTGTGTGAATGTGGATTTGGGCGCGAGCGTGTGTGTGTGTGTGTGTGTGTGTGTGTGTGTGTGTGTGTGTGTGTGTGTGTGTGTGTGTGTGTGTGTGTGTGACTTGTTGCAAAAACGAATCAGCAATTCGCTCAATAAAACTTTATTAAATCGGGCAGTGAAACCAAAAAGGTTAGATTACTTTGGCTCGAATGTTGACGACACACAGTGTAAATCAAACAGCTGAATATTTGGCGTTGAAAATCGATCATATACCAGGCGCAACGCGGAACGGTCCAATTTTTCGGCCATCATTTTCAATCGGAAAAGTGTTTGCTCAAATAAAAATTGTCACTCGATCGACGCGACGTACGAAAAATAGTCGATGGTCATCGAATGTGTTTTTTTCACATTCGATTCGGTTGTTTTTCTTCCTTCTTCTTCTTCGATTTGTGTCATTTTGCCGTTGCTAAAATTGGACGTACGCATAGGGTTCGGTGTTTTTTTCATCCTTGTTCGACAGAGAGGAGAGAGAC
Organism: Obolodiplosis robiniae; assembly: GCA_028476595.1. Taxonomy (NCBI): domain Eukaryota; kingdom Metazoa; phylum Arthropoda; class Insecta; order Diptera; family Cecidomyiidae; genus Obolodiplosis; species Obolodiplosis robiniae. The sequence goes on along the minus strand of CM052015.1, from coordinate 3,646,896 downwards.
AGAGAGTGAGGAGAGTGGAGAGCGTCCAAGCGCATCGAGAAATTGGATATTTTTTTGAAGTTTTGGCATTTTTTCGAATGAAATTGCAATCGCTGTGCACGTCATCGCCTCATTTCCAACTATCCGGGCCATGTAATTCAATTCAACAAACATGTGGCACTTTTCTTCTGGAAATATCTATGTGACATAAAAAGCAATCACTTGCATAGAAATAGCTTGAAGTAAATGGCCGAAAACAAAAAGAAAACAGCAACTGCGAAAAGAAAAAGGGAAAAAAAAAGAAAAAGAATATACCAAATGCCGATTGCGTTTATAAGTGGCAATGACAAGCATCGGCTTACACGACCACAAACATCAATTTCATATTTAAACAATACAAACATTAATTGAGTGGCTCAATTTTGGGCGTAATGTGTGCAGAGAGATAGCTGTGAATAGCGCGTGAACACTTGAACACAGCAACTAAATGTGTATTCGATTGTAGTTGAAGAAATCGACTGAATGACATAGTAAAGCAAAATGTGAGAAAAGCGTTCATGCTTCTTGTTTTTTTTCCTGGACGATTCGCTGGTGCTTTTTCTTTCGTTCGTTCGTTTATTGCGTGTGTATGTCGATTCAACCAAATCACATATTTGCATACAGTTCTAGCTATGGATTCTCTTTTTGTACGGAACGAATGAGCGGCTTAGATTAATGTCATATATTATATGGCTTTCATTACATTGAATTGTTTCATTTACTTGGCCACCATCGTCGTCGATGTGGACGTTGACGTGATCACTTCGAGTTTATTTGAAGAAATCAATAATTGTCGAAGAGGCGAAACAAATAAAAAAAAAAAGAAAAAAATTGCAGCCACTTGGTGTGTGCCGCATGAGAAATTCCGGCAAAATAATCATGCATTGACTCGCTTGGAAATGAGATTTATTGATTGAAAATGTGTATATCAATGTATATTTGTCAAGTTTTGACATTCAATTCAACTTCACGCTGTTATTTACGATATAATGAGCTCATTTTATGTATGAACATGTTCAGTTCTTCTTTGGAAATTCTATGACATGAAAATAAAATATTTGCAATAAATGAAAATAGGAAAAAGAGATGCGAAAATTTAGCGAAGTTTTTTTATGACCAACGGAAAAGTGCGTTGTGCTAATTGATTGCAGGCAAAAGGTGTGATCGCAAAACATGTGTTCAGTCACAGCGATTGATTCTGCTGCTAAAATCAATCAACACGGACACGATTTTGACGATGAGGTAGATTTTTGACGGTGTCGCCAATTTTCAACATATTTCTTTGATTTATTGTTGTTTTCGTGCTAATTAATGGCCGAATGTTATCAGTTTTCTTTAATCATAAATGAAATGAGTGCAACAGCGGAACCAGTTGTGTCTCTCTCCTCCACCTCGATTCAGCTTTACTCTTGAATGAAAATCGATGGACCATAACGTACATTCACTTATCGATGTTTTTTTTTCGATATTTTCCGCAGAATCTTGATCTGGATGAATGTGAACTAAAGAATCTACTGGATGAAGCATATTCTTATAAAGGACCAAAAGATAAAGAAAATAAAAGTGACATATTTAAGGTGCGTTTTGAGCTCTTCTTTTCCTGAATACTTAAATAAAAGTGTAACTACTATAGTGGATCGTTACTTATAGTTGCTTTAAAGCAAGAATAAAGTGCAATCGCAGAAACATCGCGGAATAATCAAAACCACATTCAAAAGACGTGTCATTTCGCTTAAGAAAAAAATGTTTGTTCTCCATATGTTTTTACCCATAATTTGATTAAATTTTCTTCAAATCAATCAGAACAAATTGCTTCAAAAAATTGAGTATTTTCACAAAAACAAGTGTTTTGAATGCAGAGATGTTTTGGTTTTTCTGTGTGTACGAATCTTAAATTCTGATTGCAACTGATCGTTTTTCCATTGTATTTCCGTCGACTAACAGGAGCTACTTCATAAAGCCGAACTCGAGGCTCAGCAGCAAGACACATATTTCTCATCGCGCCATTTTCGTGGAAATAGTCGGCGACATCACACCGGCGGCTCATTACAGGATCTAGTCGATAGTGTTAACAATGAACAATTGTTAGATTGTGATTATATGGGCCCGCAGTCGCGTCGCCATCAACAGAATTTGCGATACACCAAAAATTCATCATCCAACGTTTCATCACGCCAACGTGAAGGTGGCAGCTTACCAAATAATGTAAATTCATCTAGTTGCTATCCAATTTCAACGTTTCCAATCGTCAAATATCCTAAAGTAAATACGAAAAATAGTGGTAAAAATAATAAGCCGGAAACGCATGATCACGAGCGAAATGCAACAAACCATCATGGAAATGCATTTATTGGTGAAAGTGTGAGCTATTTTCTCGACGAAACCCAACCATCGATCGTTTCTACATCGGCTTCGGCATCGGTTATAAATGCAAATGAGAAAAATCACACAATAATTAATATCGAGGAATTGGAAGAATCTGGACATCTAAGGGCGCACGACTCCTTAGCTCAGGTTCGTTTGATATTAGTATGAATCAATATCAATATCGAATAATGGTGACAGATATTGTTTTTCCTTATTTTACAATACAAAAACAGTAGCCAAATGAAAAGCGTAATGAATTTTAATTTTCACGCAGGACACATCCGATTTGAATAGAGATGAAGGTACTGAATTAGTATCGATTAAAAAGCAGCGTGTTCCAACAATGAACTTTCAATCAACCAATGTCAAAGACATCGGCGAAACGTCACGGCAAAATTGCCACGGTGTTGATCAAACGGTATCGTTTTTGAAATACGGTCCGTCAACCGTCGAAACAACACAGTTGGGCTCAAAATTTCCCAAAGCATCATTTGATCCGAACAAATGTTCCAATCGAAGCCTCCTCCTCAACTCAGTACCGGTTCGTTTTTTACCAATTCCCAAAATTTTATCCGAATTATTATTAAAAACCATTGAAAATGACAATATAAAATTAAAATTAGGTGAATTCGTCTTCGATACAGGTGGCGAGTAACCAAAGTAAATTAGATGAAAATGGCAATGCAATTATCCAAAAAGGATCGAATAGCACGTTAATAACAACCAAACCGAAAACGAAGCGCAGTAACAAAGCCGATCGGAACACTAAGACTTGGACGGTGGCACAGTCAGGCAGTGAATATAATATTGATTTGGCGGTGGCTTTTGTCGAAAATACAGAAATACCGAAAAAGGCCAATATCATCAATGTGAACAAGAATAACCTTCATGTAGCGGAGCGCAATCGAAAGGAGAAGAATAAAACCGGTAATAGCAGCAAAAAAGAAATGAATCGACTGAAAAAGAGCACATCGATGGAAGAGCTAAAAAGTAGCAGTAAGATTGAAGAGGAGATAGCTCAATCGAAGCGTGCTCAGGTTTCCCAAAAGCAACCTCAAAATGCACAAAAACGTAGCACGACTTCCGAAGGCAAAGAGGTCAATTCGAAATCCAATCAACAGCAGCAATCAAATAAGCGTGGTGAGCGTCGTTCATGGGGTACAGAAGAGCTCAATGAATTTGAAGGTGTTGAGGATCGCGAGACCAAGAAACCCAAGGAAAACAAACCAAATACGAATAAAAATAGCAAGAAACCCGAACAAATTGCTTCGACAAATGCATCAATCGAATCGATACCAACGAACATCGAAGCGGCCGAATTTCATGTAGTTACAAAAAAGAAGAAGACGAAAAAGCGACAGATTCTCGAAGAGGCGAAAGCAAAACAACAGCAAATGAATCAGCGCGAGCAAGGGCATGGCCGCAATTCGAATAGCACAACGAGTAGCGGCAATAAGCCGTATCAGCCGAGTAGTACCTATACGAACGATCGCGATATATATGTGAATTCATTAATGACAAAAGAGAATCGCCGCAAATCCACATCATCCGTACCACCATCCGATAAATCCGAATTCAGTGATCTGGATTCAGTGCATTCGTTACCAATTGAATCGACGACAACGTGCGTGCAATCAATCATATCGTATGCCGAAATTGCCCGCAAAGCAAATCAACCCGAAAAATTATCGAATGTGAATGCATGGCCCGCGGTTTCCCAAAATGGCAACGGCAAAATTAGTGAATCGCCAGAAAATTCAAACACAAGCACTAGTAGCAGTACGGTGAGCTCAAGAAGTCATGGCTCCTTCAATCGATCACATGATACAACAAAAGCTTCATCGCCAAGTGAAGATAAAAACGTTGCGGATGATTCAAGGACGATGGAAACGCCCAACTCACAAACGGCCCTCGGTGAATATGTGAAAAATCAATTGCAAAAGTCGAAGAGTTGCGATAGTGAAAAGTATTCGACCGCCATGAATTTGGATCAATTCCCTGGATTGGAAGAAACTGTTAAGCCACAAAAGTCACAGCCTAATTTTGCATCAGTTCTCTCATCACCACCGCCACAGCAGCAATTGCAGTCGCCATTTTCGGCCGTCGCATTGACGACACCAACCAACGATAAGCTCGTCAAAGGACAACCGACCAAAAAATCGCCAACTGAGCCCATGGTTTCAAAAGAGAATCCGGTAAAAGTGCAAAAAATCGGAGATGATAAGCCTGAAAAAAGGGTGCCCGATGCAAATTGCTCGAAACTCGTTTTTGTTCAAAATAGTGCAAAAGCTGAAGAAATCGCCAACAGTGATTCCAGCAATTTGTTTGTCACGGTGAATGCTTCAACAACCATGAAGAAAGCGAAAAAGTCTCAACCGAACGCCGTAAACACACAGACAAATGATGCAACGAAGAACAATAACTCACAGCGAACGGTTTGTTCTTGAACGATTAATATTTTCTGAATGGCAAGTGATTTTTGGTTTTTCGTTTCTATTTTATTTCTAGGCACGCCAAACCGCCGTCATTTTCAGCGATCGTGAAACAAACCACGAAAATGTGAGCCCATTACTATTTGGTGATTTCAATGATGATATTTTACAGTTGATGAAACAAGAAGAAAACCTCATTGATGATGATATACCAAATCATGGCACATCGAAGATCGATGCGTCCGCCAGCAACTTTACGAATGCAAGTGCCGATTACATTGCAATTAACGATTGCAATCAAACAACAAAAAAACCAAATATCCATACACCGATGATGTCTTCACAATCCGATCCAGGATACGCTTCCGCACATCGCAATACTGTTCCGACCGAATATCATGAGGTACAGCACTTTCAAATATTTGTTATTTTTTATATGCCTCACATGCGAAATGCATGGAAATTTGTCATTTTTTCTGATTTAATTTTTTTTTAATTTTAATTCAACATATCTCCATTTTTATCTTGCCGCAATTCACAGGTGGCTGATATTCAAGTGCACACAGAAAATCACATTGGAAATAGCACAATCAAAGAGCTATCGAATAAAAAGAGCAACGTAACAAAGAAAACCAATTTGAACAACATAAATGTCAATAACAAAAACAGTGATGTAGTTAGCAACCAATCATTAAATAATAACAATAATATGATAAATAAAAATATTAGTTTAGGCGAAACAGCCACAGTCAAAACTGTCTGCGACTCGCAATCGATTAGTGTGTCAGATAGTTTGAACAACAATATAAATATACAAATGAATGAGAAAAATCGAAACTATAGTGCCGATGGTGAGTTAATTCATTTGGAACAGCAAGGTGCCAGCATCACCAAAGCGTTGAATACTAATGTAAATAGCACAGTTTCAAAAGCAAACTATCAACAGAAAGGGATCATCGCTACTGATAATATTAATAATAAAACTAAAGAAAATATTAGTAATGGTGAGTCGCTAACTTATTTCCAATATTGCGACACTTGCAATCTAAATGAATACAATTTTGATTTTTGCGACGAAGGACCGAAAGCGGTGACGTCATCAATTTTGTCATCATCAACGGAGAATGAGGTCGTTCCCGTCAACTCTCATCCGGCCAATGTTCCTCACAATAAAAATGTCAGCTGTGATGAAATACGAGCATCCTCAACTCACAATCATAATCACAACGATATCGTTGACTTCGTTGGTTCTGGTGAGTCCAAAATGCCATTTACAATTTTCTAAATAGTTTTATGAAAAAACCGAATTGTTAAAATGCAATTGAAATTCGCCTTTTTCTTATTGCATCTTGTATTAGTTAATAATAAAAATGCACAAAATCTTTTGATTGATTTTATTTCTTCTTCTCATTTGTCCATCATCTAGCTTGGGAGGAGGTGAAATGTGCCCGTGCTAACTATTTCAGCGGACAATAATATCGAATTTAGTGAATAAATTGCATTCACGACAACGTATCGCGGAGCAAAAGCAACAAAAACAAACACACACACATCCTACACATCAAGTCTACGAAATCATTAGTGACTGAATGAAAATCATCTGCTTTTTACATTTTATCGTTGTCAAACTAGCAGCAGTCTGGTCTGGCAATTTCTGTAATCGTTGCATTTGCGGTGCATAAGGTTCCTCGTATAATTACAGGGTTGCCAGATTTGGATGATGATGATTGAACTGATCGTTGGGCTAATACATAAATTCTATTGCATACCATTTCGCAGAATAGAAATGCAAATAAATAACCATCACATAAATGAAAATGGGTCGAATCGGCGGTCGAAATTTAACTTCATATAAATTTGGTTTTTTTTTTTGCAGAAGTTCACTTCATTTCGGGTCAAAAAGTGTCTGGACAAAAAGATATGTGAAAAAAGTATATATATAAAATATAAAAAGCCAAATAAACTGCTAGAAATCTTTGCAAAATTCTGAAAATAACATAAAATAAACTAAACAAAGTAGTGGTAATGGTTGAAATGAGAAAAACAATGCGTTGAAGACAGTGAACATGTTTAAACATATAAATCACATTAAACGATTTACAATAAAAACAAAAAACCTTATAAAAAATGCAATCGACCAATATGTGTGAATGCAGCCGGCCTGATCGCATGATTAAATCGAGATCAATGAGGAACTGAACAAGTCCACATTAAAAAAAATTGTGCAAAAGAATGTATTTGGAAGAAAAGAATTGTTAAGAAAAAGAAATGAGAGCACTTACCAAAATTGACGGAAAATATATATAGAACATTGAATAAGAAAAAAAAAAAAAACATTTATCGGTTCCGTATTAAAGCAAACACTTCATTGCGGGTAAATCCATGTAATGTAAAAAAAATAAAATTATTTTAGTTATAGTAAAGATATATTAAAATTCGCGATATCCGCAGTTAAGCCAGAAAAACACAACAACTGAAACAAAACTATAAATTAATAGGAACATAAAAAAAATATTGAAAAATCTACCAACAGCAACATGAAAAACGCTTGTAAAATCTAAAAAAAAATTGAGCACAAACTATATGATGCGGGAGCGCCCTTTTGAGCAAGGGTCGTTCATCCGAATAAACATTTTCCTCAACATTGTTGATCTCACCATTTGAATTCAACAAAGCAAAAAAAAAAAAAAAAAAAAAAACAACAAAAACGAGTCCCGTTCAGTCGTTTTCGGCGTGTTGTTGATACGCGTGTATTTGCATGAGACGATAGAATCATTACGTTTGATTTTAGAGAAGTGCAACCGAAAAATGCATCCGAATATCACATTTGCCTAGCAAAAGAAACATTCATCGAATTTAATCGATCACATCACACCGAAAAGACTAATTCTAAAAAGGAAAAAAAACACACAAAATTTAAACGGAATATTCAATGTGCAAGAATAATTGAGGAAAATCCATATAAATAGAATTTATAATTTGCCCAAAATCAAATAGAAACTCAATTTGAATCACCACAAATAAATAGCACGCAATTATTATTTAATTACTATACAATCCAATCCATGAAAAAGAGAGGTGAATCTTCGATGTGTGAACTGAACATTTACATAGAATTGTTATGGTGTCACATAACAGCAGATTTGTAAAAAATAAGCCAACGTTGGAGATGCACAATGCCGAAGCAAATCAAATCCCATTTTGTGTTTGTGCTCTCTCGCTCTGTTTCTACAAAGTGATTGTACACTGATATAAAATAAATGCAAGCCGATAATAGGGCACACTCACCTTCACCTTCACCCTCACACATTCGACGTCATACACCTCTAATTAGAGCTTTTTATTTTAACATTCTTTTTCAGTTGATTTATCTGTTCTCATTTTATTTTTCATTTTTTTTTCATTCAAAAGAAAATAATATAAACATTGTTATTACTTCATAAAGAGAATATAAGTTGAAATGTCATCAGAGAATCGCATTAGGTGAACAACACAACAACAAATGAGGTTAATTTATTTTCGACGGAAGCAAATGCAATCGCTTTGAGCATATCAAAACGCAGACATTTGCCATAGAATTTATGAAATAAACAGAGTAAAACAATAATGTTAAAATGCAAATAGGTATTTTGACATGTAAAAAAATTATAAGTTTATGTGTGAAAAAAACCCTCTCTCTGTGTGTGTTTCCAAGCAAATATATGAAAAAAAGAGTCTCTCCAATTCAACAATATCCTCCCCAAGTTGTTAGCTAAGATAAAACTGAATGTAAATTATATGCTTCATCAAAAAATGAAACAACTAATCAATGTTTCATTCTATTCTTTCATAAAAATCAGTCGATGAAACAATGGAATCACGATCAAGTTTTGAGTTATCGGTGCTGACCTATTATTTTCGGGAAAAAAAGAAGAAAAATTTTCCATTTCAACTCATTTCCTCGCCTCTTTTTTTAATTATTGAAGGAAATCTATTATTTTTATTTCCATTTGTGATATGAACAAATTTAGAGTAGCCTAGAGCAATACGGAAAAGGAAAAAAATAAAACGATTGGACCGGATGCAAGTCCATTGTAAAAAGCGATCGTTTAAGCGAAAATTGCAAGTCAGTCAGTGATGAATAGCGTTCCTGTGCTTACCTTTTCCTCTGTTCGCTTTCGAAATGTATGTTGGGGAGAATGTTAGAAGAAGAAAACCAATATCGATCGACAATACTCCATGCTTTTGTTTCAAAGAAATAAAAAAAAAAAACAAATTTCAATAATTTCGTTTCTCATAAACGCATCCGAAAATATAGAAGAAAACAGATGCATTTGACACAATCGGAAACAACATTTTAACCACATTTGGCCACTAATTACTCTCGGACAAACACACACACACATTCATTTAGTTTCGCTCGTTTTTTCCCTTGATCGAATTTCATTTGAATACTTAACACACATCGTTCACAAGTGAATTCGTTTACGTAATTTATTTCATCTAATTTAGGTAATAAAATGAATGCAAAATACTTTTCAAACATTTGTGAAAAACAACGCTCTGAGCGAATACAAATTGCACGCGGCAAATTGAATAAATAACGAGAAAAAAACTGATGAAAAAACTAAATGTTGAAAGTATATTGTAATAATTAATTTGTCGATATTATATTTATTGTATTAAAGCCCGAAATTTGAATTGATCTAAATGTATACAGATTTTTTTGCGAACCGAAATAAACAGTGTGTTGTTCTTTCTTTAGGTTAAAGAGCAGCAAATGCATCATTCTATTAACAAATGAAAATAAGTTGAGTTACGAACAATGATTCAGGCAGCATCACATTTAGTCTCTTCCAAGGTGGTGTTTCAACTTAATCGCTAAATATTAAAGCGCTTAATTCAACTTATTTTTCTGCTGAACTCGGTCCAACTGCCATTGCATATTTGAAACCGTGATATAACTGCCATTCCGATTTCGCGTTAGACAAATCCATTCACGATTTCTCATTCTCTTTCTCTATCCGACGTTCATCGAGATTTCCTCTCAAATGCCCTTCATCGAAAGACCTTTCGGCTCTCAGCTAAACATATTTATGAAGCATGCATCCCTTTAGTATACAATCACATTTTCAAGGGCAATCCTTTTTGTTTGTTATTTGAATGACTGTAGCTTGGTGAAGTCCAGCAAGACTTTCGATATGATAATTCTAATGGATCAGCAATAACGATTCGCATTTCAAATGCCTGTCAAATTTATAGTAGACAATTCGAATTCAATCCTCAAACAGCAACAGGGGGTACAAACAAAAGAGGAACGAAACAAATTAAAAAAAAACTAAATCTTTTTAAAAGACCAAACAATGTTATTTGATGCATAAATTTAGCAATAACAAATAAAACATTGAACATTGAAAAAAAAAACATTATATTATATGTAAATGTATTAAAACTAGGTGTAAGAATACAAAACTGAAAAACAAACACAAAAAAAAAACAACAAAAACAGCAACCAAATAAATCTAAAGAAAAAATATGATTCATTTTGTTTTATTGTAATTAGGAATGTTTCGACTCTTCCATTAATAATTTATACTTCATGTGTTCGTTAACAATCTTTACCCACAACAGCAACCACATGATAAAAAAATTCAATATTTTTGGCTAGAATATTTTTATTTCTTTTATTCTCTATTCTGCTGTACTGATTAACAAATTAACACATGTTTGTTTCAACATTGTATAGTAATTTATCAGATGCAAAAATATTGTGAGTTACAGGGAATGTTTAAATACAAATTCGGTTTTTTTATCTTTTTCTTGCTGCTTCATTCATTTGGAACCGCTAGAGAAAAACCGAGATAAATACTATGCTATAACAAAGTCATTTATTGTTTCACCAGATTTCGCATTTGTTAAGAGGATTCATTTCGCAGCCGATTGGGCAGTTGAAGTCATGAGAAAAATTCTTATTATTACTGAATGCTCCATTCACACGAAATCTGTTAGGAGAATGATTTTGAACATAATGCATTCCCAAGTACTCATGACGCTTTATTTCACACCACGATTGTGCAGCTGAGATCCAAAATAGCTGATTTTGTGTATAATTAAGGCCGCGTAATAATGGTTCTGGTCCATTTCGATCAACATAGCTTTGATAAGCTGCATACGCTGCCTTAATGCCACCATTATCGGCAATATTTTCATTTTGGGAGACGAAACCATCCACCTAATTCATCAAAAAAGGAGATCATTGAAATTTTAAATCATTTCTACCCAATACTTACACCTATGTCCGCATATATTGGATCAGTATAGTTTGAATACTACAATAGATAATGAAGATGTGGTTAGGAATCAGTCTTCTTCCTAAAGAAACTGCTGAATGTTCAACTACCTGAGCAATAATGCACTTTACTTTAGTTTTAAATTGTTCAGCTGTATTTGGCTCCCACCAATCAACTAAATTGCCATTGAAATCTCTTTGCCGTCCACTGTCATCAAATCCTAACAAAATAAGGACAGCATAACAAATTGTGCTTCGGTGAAAATAGGAAGAATTGCTTATACCGTGTGCTATTTCGTGTCCAATGAACCAGCCAATTGTTGCGAAATTACTATAATATGGCCTAAGAAATGTTGGGAAACAAATATTCCTTTTGTTTTTAATTTTTTTTTTTTTTTTTGATAATAATATTAAAAAGGAAAATACCGCTCGACTAAGAAAAATGGATGTTGAAGAACTGCGGCTGGCAGCACTGAAATTTGTCAATTGTAATTATTTTTTTAAAAGATCGCAGCAATTTAATTGAATATTTTCTTCTAATTGCTTACAAATACTATTTTCATCTCGATTATAAAAAGCGTTCACATCAGTAGATGACGAATGAGTGATCCAATCAGTTTTATTGATTGGTTTATGCAAATTTCGATTATTTTGAATAAAGTTGAACTTGCGAATGCGCAGTACATTTTGAAACAAAGAATCCGTTTTCAATTCCAAACCACTGTAGTACTCTTCCAATTTCTGGTTATTGTACAATTCGTCCGAATATGCGATGTAAAACTGCATTTTATTGGCTTTTTGAATGGCCGCCGCTCTTGTTCGCTCATCCATCCATTGAATACTTTGCAATATTTTTATGAACTCTGAATGAATATTGTTCACTAAATCGACTACTGCTCTTTTTGATTCTTTATTGAAGTAATTGCGTACGTAAAGTGCTCCAACGGAAATGGGTAAACTTTTAAATTTGAACTTTTTAGTTACTATTATTGAAAATAAATTGATGTTGACTCACGCATCTCTCGTCCATACCAGACACGTATGGGCATTTCGGACATCTAACTTCGTTGCACCAGTAAATAAGCTGCGATATTCTTGCTTTCGCTCATAAAGGGCATTATCCAAAAAATCGGCAGCCAACAATATTGATCGCCAGCCAAGGTAATTTGCAATTGTTCGTTTCGGTGTCAATTGAAGGAGAGCGCCTAGATCTCGTACATAATTCACATCGCGCACAATTACAATTTCATTTTCATCAACATGCAGCTCATTTTGAAGAGCAACATTGATAAACTGCAACCAATTCAAATAGGGGAATTCAATTTGAAGCTGGTGAATAGTGAACGGATTATACAGAATCGATGAGTTAAGACGACGTTCGTCTGCCGATAAAGAAATCTGAAAATAATACATACTAGTCGTATTTTCAAACGTTGCTTTGTATGATTGGAAAATCACGTTTCGAGCATTCAGGGCGTGCCTAGCAATCAAAACCAAATAAATTAACAAAGTGCAAAGTGAGACAGCTTTTAATGTGGTGATTGTCATTCAAGGTCCACAGTAAACTTCGCTACTGTTTCATGCGTTCCAAGTGCCCGCAGTGTATGGTTTCAACAAACAAACAAACCTTTCTTAATTTCATTTCAAACTTCAGTGTTTCAAGCAGCTCAACTTCTGCATAACTCCTGTTCGCTCCGAACATGACAGCAAAATCGGCCATGAAGTCGTGCGTATGTTTCAATTCCGTGTATTTTTCTAAATCGACTAAATTCAAAACATCTACATCTACTAACAAATTTGATTTCGACACTAAAATAGTTCCGTCAATCTTAAAATACGGAGAAAAATAATATTTAAAATAATATTGAGTAAAGGTTATTCTCAGTTTTGCGTTTTTCCGGGATATTCCAACGAAAACGTCATTAAGAAAAAATCGTTTTTCGTACAATCGAAATGGCAAAAAAACTCACTGTCAAAGTTTTCTTCGATGTATTTTTGGAATCAGGTAATACAAAACAGCTCAAAATCAGACGATTATCTAAGCCATCATGTGTCATTTTATTGTTTATCTCCATCCAGTCCCAATCGTCTGCTCGCCATTCTTCGCCTTTGACCACGGGCCATCCACCATATCGATCCAGAATTTGCAAAATCGGCAAGTGGCCTGGAAAATAATTGTGATTAAAAAAAACAATATAAGACAATATAAAAAACTTTCACCTTGGTTTTCTAGTGATACATTGTTCATGCAAGATCTGTAAAATGTTTTGGCAAGCTTAAATGGTTTCAATTCATTCGTATGTGATGGTTTATTGAAAATTGATTTTAACTGTCCGATCAAAATGTTTTTGACTCGCCCAAATTGACTTGAACCGAATGATGTGCGTGCAATTCGTCTATTTCGCATGAATTTGCCACAAGCAAAATCGTAGAAATCTTGACATGGATTAACATTGTCATCGAGAGAAGCTCGTATTCTGATTGATTCCTTGACACATGCTCTCGTTGTACAAATGCTGGAATCACCGATGATGTTAGAATCGCTTCTTGACGATATTGTGTTGGCACTATTTGCACATGTAATTGTTATATGAAGAAAAAGCCATACAATTAAAATCATTCTAATTGAATTTTACAAAAATTGCTGGAATTGATAAAAATAACAAGGTTTCGATATATTGAAATTCACTTTAACGAGAAATAGAGACATCAAAAATAATAAATTAAATGATGCTTTAGGCATCGTCATGCCACTTTTTTGTGGCTGAATATCGTCAAAAATTAATAAATGAGTAACAAATAATTTGAGAAACCGATAAGAATTGGATTTTGAATGTCAAACAAATCTTGTTATTAACTTTTTGAAGGCAACGGCAATTTTGAGCAAAGTGATTATATTGCCCATTTTACACTGATTAGATGCTATTTTTTCCAGTGTTTTGAATAATGTTTTCATTTATCACCCCAATTCGCTCATTTTGGCATGTATAATCAAATTCAAAGTGTTATTCAATCTATCCATTCGAGAGCTCAGAGATTTCAAAAGAGAGAAATAATAAAATTTTTTAGAAATAGTGATCAGTTTAATTTAATACTTTGAAATTTTTAAAAACCTTCTGATGATTTCTGTAGTCTGTTGAATACACCACTTTTTTGGCAGTCTCTGACCGTTTGATTTCTTCTGAGTTTCAATTAGAGCAGATTTCAGACCCAAGCCTTCATTAAATGAGGACTAATGCTTACTTATTTTTGCAGTTAAATCGTAGTTTTTAGAGACTTAGTTTTAATATATATGGGCACTTGACCCAAAGGTAGGAATCATGATTGTTTGATGTTTAAACGCTATGCGAGCGCCTTTTACGTTTGTAGCGTTTCTCTCAACTAGTAATACAGGAATAGTTCGAAACATGTGGAAGAAATTAAAAAAAAAACACTACATTGCACATTGGCGCTAGAGTACTATTCTTGATAGCCTATTTACATATATTTGTATGTAAAGATAGAAGATGATGCCAGGCTGTGACTTGACCCTTACCTATTGACCGGAATTCAGGCAGCTCTCAATAGGCTTGAATGACTTATCAATATTGAATTTTGCAGTGAATTCATTCCGATTCGAAAATTTGGTTTCAATAATATTAAGCCTCTAACCTGTTGTAATGCTTTATAGTTCACAAATCTGCGACGGGGTAGACCGGGACAAAAAAGAATGCATTAAGAGCAGCATGAACATTATGATAGATGACATTTTTCGTGAAACTATTCAGTATTTCAAAATCAGTCATTGATTGTATTCATAGTTAAACGGATGGGTGAGCTGTTCTTAGATGTTTTTCGATACACGCCAATGGCAGCCGACGCTGATGTTGATCACATTTTCAAATACCAATCTAAAGAGTAGAAACAAATTTAAGATGCATTGAGATTCAAAATTATTCAAATTGTAGAAACGTTATATAGATTAGTATATGTTCATTGAGATTCATTATGAATCGTTAAGATTTGGAGTGATTCATTCAGATTCAAACATATTTACTGATATTCATTTAGATTCATTTGCAGAGCTTCTGAGATAATTTGTAGTGATTTGGAGAGTAATTAGATGCTTTTTATATTAACAGAATACATTGCGCGAGCATCTGTATCACGTGTATTGGTTTCGTAGAGAGTTGGTTTCACATCTGTGCAAACAAAAAATAAGAACAAATCGGTGAGCTCTTGAAAAAGAGATCATCATTCCAGCTAAGTCATGAAAGAAACTGAAATTTGTTTTATGAAATGATTTGACGCGCTATCTGAAAGTCTTAATTGGATTGATATCTGAAAGAGGTACAAGATTCTTATTTGTTTATTTACGCATCTAAGCTTAATACATGGACGAATTAATTGAGCTGCCTTTCAACCAAAATCTGTTCGCACACAATTAATATATTGTAGCTTTTTCCATTGAATGAATCTAAACAATACAATAATTCAAGAATACTGGAAACTTGATTTGAACTTGCTGATTTTGAATGGACATAATAGTTGGCTAGCATCCGAACAAAAAGTCATAAATTTATTTGCTTTCTAGATGCATTTATTTATAATCATTGACATAATATTTGAATTTATGTGTTAATGAACTAGTAACGACTTTGACCCACATAATAGAACTAGTTCGAGAGCCGGAAAACGTTTTATCAGCACTGCTTTGACTTATCAGCGGAACGAAATGATCTGAAAATTCAACGAATATCAACAAGAAATTGTCGTTGGAGTATTACTTCATTTCGTTAATTGCAAATTTTTACAAGCCAAATAAAAAGTTTATTTTATATGAACATTGACAAATATATTTTGGATCGGTACCTAATATAGGGTGGGCCATATAAAATTTGCATTTTGACATTTAAATTTGACATTTGAGACATTTTGACATTTGAGCTGTCATTGTCTAAATAAACAATTTTGTCAAAATACAAACGTTAGATGACCCACCCTGTATTAATGCTTCGAAATTCAGATATCAGATTTCTCTCTTCAATCAGTATTCTCAATCACCAAACTTCGCATTTGTTGATGGAAATCATTCCGCTTATGGATACGATAGTTTATTGAAGTATAATGATTAAATTGGTGATTGCATTCATCATTTATTAAAGTCGTTATTTTCACATCATGACTGTTCTGTTGTTTTACAAAACATTTGATTCGATGTATTATTGAATCCAGCTTATGAATCGAGCCCCTGAGAATAAAACTGGTCATTCACATTTCATCGCCTGCAAAGGCAGATGGTAAGATGCGAATGACCACTTGTTTCATCAGCTTCTCAATTTTATCGGCATTCCCATATATTCAAATAAATTATAAATTAACAGTTTCGGTATAAATATTTGTTTCGGTTCCCTACGATATAATATATAGAGAAATAATTTATACTATATTTGAAAATTTTTGAAATGAAATATATGTCAGAAAATCGAAATTATTCATATTTACATTATTTCGGCTTGAACTGAAATTAAATATATGTAAAAAAAAAACCGAAATAATTCATACTGAAATATTCTATTCTAAAAGATGACTATTTGGAATCTTCAAAAAAGTAAATTGCATTGAAATAATAACTTTATTCATGTTATTTAACAAAATAGGTTCCGATTTGATGATGGCTTTTTGTATTGAGGGTGGACAGAGCATTGGAGATGCAATGAAATTAAGAATTTTTCGCGATCATTAGGCTTCAAATTTTACATTCTTCGTATAAAATAGCATTGCTAGTGGAATTATATACGTGGCTCTATTTTCCAAATAACGAAGAAGTGTGCGATAAAACCGAACTTTATGACGGCTTGATATTACATCCGTTGAATTCAGCATGAGGAATGAAACAAAAGAACCGTTCATTCCAGATTATTTAATGTGAAGACAAGATTGTGCGTTAATGATGCAAAATGAATTTAGGTTAAAGAGACGTCTTGTACCAAGGAAGAACTATGACTAGATGGGAACATTCAAATTCGATTCAATTGAAATTACATAGGTTAAAATAAAGATATTCGTGCTGTTTTAACTCATTAGTGAACTCGATATGAATAGTTTCTGTATTAAACTGAAATTAAAATTATGGGAAAAACCAAAAATAACATTTATAAATAAAGAATAAATGAACAGATTCAGTATAAATTATTTCTTTGAAGAACAATATTGATATAATTATATCCAAATACATTCTACTCTCTCTTTATCTATCTCTTCGCCGTGCTTCTACCATACAGTTTAATAATAATGCTTATGTTTCTCTCTCTCTTTCTCTCTATCTCTCTAAATATTGTTCGATCTTTTAAGGTTAATGATCATATCCTGTTCAATAACCTGATGATATTCTGTTGGTTTTTGTCGGTCATTCCGACGTTTTTTCGGTCATTTTGATACTTGTTCCCCCTCAGAATTATGACAAGTTAATATATTAATATTAAAAACATCAAAATGGGGAGTATTAACTATTGACAGTCATGCTTCGTTGCTCCGCCTGGGAGCCGGCTCCTCTTTCGCTGAGAGCTCAGCTGCTATTGAGATGGTTCAGTAAATACAAACATAAATGACACAACTTCAATCAAATGTCGGAAGTTATTTTGACGTTTGATTGAAAGACGTATGATTCGGATTGGGTTTTATATTTTAATATTGAATTTATGCGTTTTTGCCACAGCAATGCTCATGTGACACTCTTGCTCGAACAATTCTGTATCTTTTATTCGCAGGCACAGGCACAGGCACTATCTTTTTTGGAAGAAACTTCCGCATGCGAAGTTATATAATCTAAATAAAATGTAGGTATTGTGTGTATAAAAGATACTTTTCTGCATTGGAAATGAACCTTCTTTATAACGTGTCATGCAGTTTTGTCGAGGAAATCGGTTTCGTCCATGTTTGGTCTCCTTTCTTTGTTATTTTGAGAAGTTATTTTGTGAGATATCATACAAGAACCTTTGCAAATGTTATCTGTTTGTGGACTTGAAACTATGCAAAGCTCACTTTTTGCCAGAATAGTGTTGGGCATGACTTTGATATTTATTCAAGGAGACGTAAAAAATCGGACTATTTTCGACCTTTGGGTTTCGTCCTTATGTAAAACGATGATCTATTCCAAAACGCTCTTATTTAATAGGTGTACCGGTAAGTTTCCGCGGTTTTACAACAGATGGTAACTAGATCATTAGTCCATCGATCCACATTTCCGAACATTCACTGGAAAGCTACTGTCATAAGGCACAAATATCAGTATAAGTTATTTAGTGGTTGAATATAAAAACGTCAAAAAAATGACAAAAAACGTCAAAAAAAATAATCGACCATCAAAAAAATAACCAAAAACGTCAAAAAAATTACGAAAGCGTCAAAAATAATGAACAAAAGCATCAAAATGAAAACGTCAAAAAAATAACAAAAAACGTCATAAAAATGAACAAAAACATCAACAATTTAAATCGTCAAAAATAATAATCAATCGTCAAAAAAATAACCAAAAACGTCAAAAAAATTACGCAAACGTCAAAAATAATTAACAAAAGCATCAAAATGAAAACATCAAAAAAATAAAAAAAAACGTCAACAAAATGAACAAAAACATCAAAAATATGAACAAAAACATCAAAAATTTAAATCGTCAAAAAAAATAATCAAACGTCAAAAAAATAACCGAAAACGTCAAAAATCTTCACAAATCCAAAAAAATTAACAAAAACAACCAAATTATAATGTAAGAGATAGCCACGATTCCGTGAATTATCTTGTTTGTTTATGATTCAGTGCTCATTTTCTGTTTTCGAAATACCCAAGATCTTTTTCGTTCAACAATTCGACGATTGATTTATGAATAAAACGATTTTTATCGAATCTTCTATTACTATGATGATGCTTGCTTTATTGTAATTTTCGTTTATCAAATACAACTATAACTCAATTACACATACAAAATTTGTTCATTGTTCGATGAAATTCCAATCCGACGTCCTAATCGTTTCTGGATTAACCACTCGTAAATATCACATGAAAGATGTTCTGGTATAATGTTGCATACTGGGATATTGCTCAAGTTTGCAACACGAATGGTAACTAACCAAGTGGTTTATCAATTGGGTTTTCAATTCTTCCAAAACTGATGACATCAACTTTAGAGAAATACTTTTGTAATTTTTTTTGAAGTTTTTGGTTATTTTTTGACGGTCCATTATTTTTTTTTACGTTTTAATTTTTTGATGTTTTTGTTCATTTTTTTGACGTTGTTTGTTATTTTTTTGACGTTTTCAATTTGACGTTTTTGGTCATTCTTTTGACGTTTTTATAACTAACCTTATTTAGTTGAAGCGTAAACAACAATACTTTTAAATTCACTGAATATTTCGAGTTTCGTGGCAAACAAAATGTTTCTGCGGGGTCTGTTTTTTGTTAAGGGGAAAAAGTGGGACAATGACCGTTTTTGTTCGTGATTCTTTTGTAGGTACTAGAGGAAATATTTAGCCTTCGATCAACACTGACTTGTATGAAAAAAGAGTGATAGCGTTAAAGCGAGAGCCCTATAATACACCTGATGCAAGAAATCTCGGAAATTGCTCACTTTTAGGAATTTTTCTTGGCTGAGTATCCAAATTTCGGTCGGAAACAGTACAGAATCTCATGAAAAAATAGAGTATTTATTATTCAGTTGCACTCAAGGCTTGGCATGCCAATAAAGTAGATTTTAAGCGTTTTTTCTGATTTTCATGAGAAAAATTTGCACCAAAATATCCGCTCCCAAACTGTAAGCACCCCTGAAAAAGTACTTAAATGACCATTGCGGGAGCTGGTTTCCTCCCCACTACCATCCTTAGGCATGAGGCTTTCAGAATATTTCCCACTTAGATTGCATGGAAAAATATGAGCTTACTATCTATGGACATTCGAAAAAACGACCCTTCCCTTAGAAAGGAGATACCAGCCCCCCATGGTATCGGGGGAATTTATCTCGGGCCTGAAGGAAAGCTAAAAGTTGTAGCTAGTGATGGCCTATATTTCGAAGAATAGAGTTGTAACAATTTTTCCTCAATTCAGCATTGATTTTTGAAAAAAACGCGGAAACTTACCGGTATACCTATTATTTAAAGAAGAAAAAATTATTTTCTAAAACTTTATTAAATTTCAAGAATTCATAGAAATTCTTTCTATCAAAAGATTGGTACGAATTCTTTTTTTTGATTCATTCGATATGTGTTCTTGAAATTGAAACAAAAAACGACGTGAAGAGGTATAAAAGGTGATACTCTTTTCTAATTTGAATAGTTTATTAAAAACATCTGTGGCGCGATTTAGTCATTCAAAGAACATTTTGTGTTCTCAATAGAAAAGATGCATTTTTGGTGGGGACTATTAGCTCTTTTATTGCATGCCGAGTATTTAGTAAGCACTTAATTCAAAAAGAAAATCTCGTCAAATATGTAATGCACAAATAATCTTCTGTCTATCGAAAATAGGGAGCACAAATTATCAACGGGCAGGATCAAGGGCAACTTGTCAAATATTTTGCGGCTCTGTTAATGGATGATGGCCTTGCCTGCGGAGGATCAGTAATCAAAGGAAACCTCATACTCACTGCGGCGCATTGTTTCTTCAAATACGAAAGACCAAATCATTACAGCTATATAGATATTGAGCATTGGACAGTTCATGCTGGTTTAAATGAACTATACGATATTGTAAATGGGGAAATTCGGGCGGCTGGTAAACTTTTCGCTGTTGCTGGTATTATTACCCATGAATATTTTAATCCATTTTACAAAACCTTCGATATCGGCATGGTCGTACTTGCAGTGAATATGTTCGATGTTGATCAAAGGAGAACGATCGATTCTATACAGTTTGCTAACAACGATTGTAATTTTGTATTTTCAACAACTCATCATTATCAGCTCATTACCACAGGATTTGGATCAACAGAAACCGGTGATGACCATTCCAGATTACTGCGATACCTTGCAATGCAAGTAGTTGCCTGCACTGAAGGAGTTGATCAGTTTTGTACTGGTGTTTTCCCAAATGATCCATCACATGCAGATGCAGGTCATTTCTTAGATGAATCACAACAAAGACTTACGGGAGACGGAGACTCAGGAGGTTGGTACTGAATTGTTCGAACAATCCCTAAAATCCCTTGAATCAACAAATATTTTGATTGTAAAAGGGCCAATTGTATTCGATCATGATGGTACTCCCATATTGGTTGGCATTCATAGTTCAAGAGCCGTTTTAAGAGGGACAAATCATTACACTAAAATGAAACATACAAAAGTCAGCTACCATTTTCAATGGATTCTTCAAAAAATTGTAAGTAGTAATTTAATAGAAAAAGGTTTTTTAAATTGTTTTTCGAAACATAATATCTAAAAATCACGTTATTTCAGAACCAATTTGGGTTAGACTAGAAAGTTTCAGCATTATCATGGCTAAAAAGTTCTTCTATCAAAGAATCTATGATATCAAATCATGATGGTGCAATTCGACTACGTTTTCAATTGTCAACACATCTTGAATTAATCTTCGAACAATGTGCTTGTTATTGTAATTAATATCGATACATTTTGTTTGGGAAATGTTCAATAAATTCACTCGTTGGGGTAAATATGAAAATATACCGTAGTTTTTTCAACAAGATATCAGTAAAATTATTTCACCATTTCATTTGAAATTCAACTAATATACATTTTCATAAGAAAATTTTCAAATATTTCAATTCTGATTTGAATAATGTTTGGTTGTCATTGCAATATTAAATAAATGGTCTTACGTACGTAAAACTAACTTTTCCGCACAGTTCCCGAAATTGTTCGGGCTTACTCATTTTTCATTGATTGCTACTCATTTGTATTGGATTTATGTATACTTCTTATCGAATCATCATGCAACTTTGAGAATAAATCACAGAAAATTTCGAGTCATTACGATGAGATCGAATTTCAAGTCATTGCACATCATGTAATTTAAATTTTAATTTTGATAAAAAAATATAAATAAACATCTCAGTTTTTACTTCAACGTTCTCTATTTTTGAATTGGTAATAATATTTACGAATGAGTTTACTCTGATCTGAACTTTTGATTCATGCCAACGATAGATATGGTTCCACATTAATGCTATGTATAAATTTCGTTAAAAAGTTAATGAGCATTCAAATTGATGAAAAAAAACAGATTAGAAAATCACAAATACTTCATCCAATTTAATGACAAAATTTGAATTTTGACCACGAAAATTGAATATTTTGTAGGGGAGAGTCTTTAACCTCAACAGAATGACTTGAAATTTTTCATGACTCATTTTTTTCATAAATAAATAATATTCTGAAAGTTTCATAATGATATAATGCTAGGTTCAAAACGCATAGAAAACTTATTCCGAGCGTTTTGAATTTTTTGGACAGATCGCAATACCTTTACCACACACAGTGGTGTGTGCGGAAAAGTAATAAACATGTGTACCGAAACAGGTAGCAAACTGTTTTGTGATATATGTCATTTATATTCAAAAAATAATACTTAGCAATTGGTTGCTACATCCAGAAATTAGACGTTGCAGAAGAATGATACTGGGTGTGCGAATAACAAGTCAAATTCAATTGAAATACATCCAATGTCACAGCATATTTGCATATAACATTTGTGCACTGTTGGTCTCTCCTCGAAAAATCATTAAAAGAAATGCATTGAAATGTTCAATCAATTACAATACACGAAGCAGGAAAGTTAAACATCGACAGCGCAGCTGAATCGCATTGATAGCATTCGATCGCATTCGGGAAGTTGGTTTTTCGTTTCTTCGCAGTGGATGCAAATTTGAGTTTCCGTAAAAATGCTCGAGTGTAACGTAGCCATTGTCATCAACAAGCAATTTATTGCGATATGGTACCGAGCCTCTTTTCACTGGTGCAACGCAACAAAGTAAATGAAAAGCTTAGTATGGGAATTGAGTTGCAAATTTCTTATTCTTCTTCTTCATTGACGATGCCCGCAATCATATTGGAAATATATAACATTGATTTGTTGCTGTTAACTGAGTTAACCTATTCCCACGCAATAGTCAACTCATTTGCTATGAGTGAAAATGGGTTATTCACTCATTCATCAACAACAAAACAATATGAAATATGACAATGCTATATTGGAAATATACGATGTGACAACCCTATCGAATGAAGAAGAAGAATCAGTATTTTGCACATCGATTTCTTGGATTTGAATAGCGAATTCTACGAAATGGGCCATGAAATAATGTCGACCTTCGTTGCAATTCGTCACTCAAAAGCAGAACTTCCAAAGAGCAACACCTGGAGAGACAAACTAATAATTTATTATCTTAAATCTTTAGTACGTAACACATACATTTCTTTACTCAGCTTATCCCAGCTTCTGGATTTTGCAGTTTTCCATTTGGTGCAATAAGATACTCTGAATCGTGGTAACAAAACCTTGCGCACATCGGATAATGGACAATTCGATGAAAAACTAACAAAGAAATACGAACTTACTAGAAAATACTCCGGAAATGGGAATTTACTTTCAAAAAGGATAGAAACACATAGAAATAATGTTCAGATTTACAGAAGTACAGTTGTTTTTTAATTCATGCCCTGAGCCTTGCTCACAACTACAAATACCTTTTTTTTGGAAAAAATATTTGTACGTAATTTGACAGATTTTACTGTGTAAGTCAAAGTGTATTTGAGAAAATATAACCCATTTTTTTTTTCATTAAAAAAAATGGTCTTACATACGCAAAACTAACTTTTCCGCACATTTCCCGAAAGTCGTCGTGTTCACGGGCTATGTTTATTTCTTATTGTATCATCATGTAACTTAGGATTATTTCAAGCTACGAATCAGCCGTGCCATGTTTGGGAATGTATTGGTATTTGGTTCAAACTCATCAAAGGCGAAAATATAGATTCTTGTGGTGAAATAAAAAACAGTACAACTTTTTTTCTCGAACTAAAACAAACGTTTCCTCGTACGTATCGAGAGAGAGAGAGAGAGAGAGAGAGAGAGAGGGAGAGAATTTAAATATTTTGCATGGGAATGGTGTGATGGTTTCAAAAATGAACATTGTAACATGGAGCAAAAAGTTTCAAATTCACTTGGTATTTGAACGTTGAACCTTGAACATAAAATATAGCATTGTTTCGGAGTGAGATAACGGAATTCCCAAGAAATACGTCGTGAAATAAACTCCAAAAACGAGAATTAAGTAGGGGAGGTAGTCCTTCATTCCATTGGAATGACGTGAAATTTGGAACGACTTATTTTTTATACAAACAAGGTTCTGAAAGTTTCATCATAATAAAATAATTAATAAACATAGTCTCCATACAAATGTTTCGAAAAGTATTGAAAATCCCTCCATTGAATGACTAGACCCCAATTGAACTACCCGAAGACAATATCCGAAATAATAGCTGAAAATTAATAGATTTTCATTCCAAATGAAGACCTACATGTGGCTTCATTTGCGACTAATTTTATGGATTCTATCAGAGAAGCTCTTTAAAGCTCTACAAACTCTTCAGTTGAAATTATATTTGCATTCATCATTGGCCGGATAGCATTTTCGAAAAATCGTGGGAATCGTTCCATTTCTTGCATGGTTAACTGATTGTTTTGAATAAAGTGCGTCTATTTTTGTTTTGTGTGTCAAATAAAAACAATCATATTATAACACTTTCGAACGGTTGTAATTAATGAATTTTCAGTTATGTAGAAATATAATAGTAAAAATTAAATATATTCAGGAATTTCTGTAAACCGAAGATCAATTCCAAAACGTTCTCTTTCATTTTTTAAAAAATTTGTTTGTTTTAGAAAAAATGATATTAAATTTCAATAATAAATATTTCATAGAAACTCTACATTTCAAAGAGTTGGTACGAGTTGTTGCTTTTTAAAAACAATTGTTTATTCATTCGGTATGTGCTCTTGAAATTGAAACAAAAAACGACGTGAAGAGGTATAAAAGGTGATACTCTTTTCTAATTTGAATAGTTTATTAAAAACATCTGTGGCGCGATTTAGTCATTCAAAGAACATTTTGTGTTCTCAATAGAAAAGATGCATTTTTGGTGGGGACTATTAGCTCTTTTATTGCATGCCGAGTATTTAGTAAGCACTCAATTCGAAAAGAAAATCTCGTCAAAAATGTAGTGCACAAATAATCTTCTGTCTATCCAAAATAGGGAGCACAAATTATCAACGGGCAGGATCAAGGACAACTTGTAAAATATCATGTTACTCTAACAAGAGGTTTAATCTTTGCCTGCGGAGGATCAGTAATCAAAGGAAACCTCATTCTCACTGCGGCGCATTGTTTCTACAAAAACCAAAACTCAAAGCGTTACAACTTTATAGATATTGAGCATTGGACAGTTCACGCTGGTTCAAATGAACTATACGATATTGTAAATGGGGAAATTCGGGCGGCTGGTAAACTTTTCACAGTTGCTGGTATTATTACCCATAAATATTTTAATCCATGTGCACATGGCTACGATATCGGCATGGCCGTACTTACAATAAGTATGTTTGATGTTGATCAAAGGAGAACGATCGATCCTATAGAGTTAGCTAGTGACGTTTATAATTTTGTATTTTCAACCACTCATCATTATCAGCTCAGTACCACAGGATTTGGATCAACAGAAACCGATTCCCATTCCAGATTGCTACGATATCTAGAATTGCAAGTAGTTCCCTGCATTGAAGCAGCTGGCGAATTTTGTTCTGGCATTTTCCCAAATGATCCATCACATGCAGATGCAGGTCATTTCTTAGATGAATCACAACAAAGACTTACGGGAGACGGAGACTCAGGAGGTTGATACTGAATTGTTGAAAAAATGTCTAAATTCCCTCAAATCACCAAATATTTTCATTGTTAAAGGACCAATTGTATTCGATCATGATGGTACTCCTATATTGGTTGGGATTCATACTGCAGCAAACTCTGGAGGAAGGAGCACCTTAAGCAATTACATGATACATACAAAAGTCAGCTTCCACCTTCAATGGATTTTTCAACAGATTGTAAGTAGCAATTTAAGAGAGTGAAGTTTTTTTTCGTTTATTGATGTTCTCGATAACATTTCTAAATATTACGTTTTTGCAGAACCTATATGGGTTGGACTATATTATAGGAGATACCAACAGTTATATCAATGATAAGATCCGAAATCTAAGAATTCATAATGTAAGATCGAAAACTTTTCAAAAGAATTTCGTCTGTTAATGTATCTTGAATTCCTTAAACAATGTGTTTTTTTGTAAATTATACTTATCGATAAATGTTATTTGCAAAATGAATCAATAAATTCACTCGTTGGGGTAAATATGAAAATATATTGTAGTTTTTTTCAACAGGATAAAGAACTGTTTTGTGACATCGGTCATTTATATTCAATAAATAATACTACTAGTAATTGGTTGCTACATCCAGAAACTCGAAATGTTTCTTTTGTGTGTATAACTGACACATTACATTTTGTGAATGTAAAATTTTCGCAAATTCGACGTTGCAGAAGAATGATACTAGGTGTGCCAATAACAAGTCAAATTTAATGGAAATACATCCAATGTCATAGCATATTTGCATATAACATTCGTGCACTGTTGGTCTCTCCTCGAAAAATCATTGAGAGAAATGCGTTGAAATGTTCAATCAATTACAATACACGAAGCAGGAAAGTTAAACATCGACAGCGCAGCTGAATCGCAATGATAGCATTCGATCGCATTTGGGGAGTTGGTTTTTCGTTTCTTCGCAGCGGACGCAAATTTGAGTTTAAAATGCTCGAGTGTAACGTAGCCATTGGCATCAACATGCAATTTAATTCGATATGGTACCGAGCCTCTTTTCACTGGTGCAACGCAACAAAGTAAAAGTAATAGATATGATGTCGATATAAAATATGTTGCCAATTTTAACTGCACTGTATTTTGTTCTGTCCATTCCATTTATGTTCCAAAAACAATCAATTTGTCGCAACATTCCAAAATTTCTATCTATACATCGAAAGCCAATCAAAATGAACCAGAATGTTCGAAATCCTCCGTCATTCGATCTGATAGGCAATTTCTGAATTTAACGTTCTCATAATATTCTTTGCAACATTTCTCTTGATATGGAACAAAAATCTACACAGCATAATAGCTATCAATCATTAAACATATCAACCGTTCTCCATTTAAATATCGATATATATTTCGTTGACGTTATTTTTTTTAATTTAGTTTTCAATCAAAAACCGTGAGAAACAAGCCGTATTAAATATGTTATTTTTACGAATACATAATATTCCTCGTAGGTTATATTTATTCCTTCGATTATTTGTAATAAAAATATTTAAAAATACATTAACACAACGTTTTTTTCGAATTCCGATTATTTCGGAATGTCGTCGCTGTATGGCGTTCGAGGCAGTTTGTCAAATTTTCTTAGACATTGAAATCGCCTTAAAACAAAGTCGACAGTGTCTGTCAAATATTTTGTGAGGTTAAGCCAAACAAATAAGCACAGGTCAGTAATAGTAGGGGAGTAAATCAATCAAAATTAAAAGTAAGAGTTAAATTGCTACAAACATTTTTAAGTGCAACATTTCCATTCACAAAATCATTGTGATTTTCCAGTGAAAGTTTGAAATGACAGTTTATTGAGAGGAAATTATCAGCTAAAATTATGGAATTGCAAGTGATTTCAAAGCTTAGTGAATCAGAACAACAATCTCCAACGGCTCTTACATCGGTTCACGTGAAAACTCCGAAACGAATATTGCATTTTAGTGATGGGATCCTTGAGGAATACAGTTCAGACGATGAAATTGACAGTCCAAACAACAAAGAAACACATTGTGTCGAGGTGAGCTCAATGCAATTATTGAGTTCAGTGTATGACTCATACATTTACTATGTGACACTTTAAAATACAATGACCTTGTGCGGGACGAGCTTGTCCTCGAATTGCGTGCCGAAACATGAATAATGATTCGATCGAAATTAAGTAGAATTTTATCGATTTCCTACTAACCCATACTTTCTGTATATATTTTTAGAAACGGACGGGGGCGATTGGCTATGTTTTGATGGGTACCAACAAATTTTTGGCCGCTTGCGACTTTGTTGGTGAAAAAGTTGCCGCTGCACTTGGAATCACAACACCAAAATACAATTATGAATTTGAACAATTCAAGAAGATGCAAAAGGAACGTAATATGGCAAGATATGAAGAAAAAACGATAGGTGGATGGATGCAAGCAACACATGACGCACAATTTGAACATTCCGAAAAAGAAATGGAAAATAACAATGAACCAATTCCAATCATATCACAACAAGGCCTTAAAAAGTATTAAAATTTTTGGATAATATTTCCGATGCTGAACTTTCAGTATTCAAAAATAATCAATTTATATAATATATTTAACAACGAATTCAGGAAGCGAATTACGTTATGATAAGTTAGAATTATTCTCCTTTTTCTTGAAAGGAAAAAATAGCATCACAAAAAATATTTCTATGAAGAGTTTAGTAATAACTAAGCTATTGTACTTCATTATCTGAAAAGTATTTGCATCCGATGAAAATATGTTTAACAACTCATTGAATGAATAAACACTATTGATTGAACGTGTTAGATTTTACTCTTTTTCCAATGAAATTCATAATTTACTCGAGAAAGCTTTCCAATTGGTTAAATGCACAAAAAAAGTCTACTCTAGATAGAGAACTAGAAAATAGCATTATTTTTTTGTGTTTTGTGGCTATTTTTGCCATTACCTCAAGGCTCAAGCATAAGACTAACAATTTTGACTGGGTTGACCATGGATCTCATGCATGGCCGATTACTTTAATTAATTCAATTTAAGAGCACACGGCATGTACTTCAATGCATAGTTTTTCTGGCGGACATTTCTCGAAATATGTGCAGAAGGATGCCAGAATTGCTGAAAATACGTTGAAGGCGCCACACGCAAGTTGCACAATGTGTGCATTTTGTTGAACATCAAATACTCACTCCAACCAATACAACGAAGTGTTAAGGTGAATCATGATTTCTTTTCAAAACAATATCAAATATTTTGTTGAACTCTTTGTTTTAATCGATTTTGAACAAGTTTTTTATCAACAAGCATTCCCAATTTGAATCGTGTAAAGGTATTTCTAGCATTCGAGCAATATATATTTTTCGAGTAAATAAATCGATTGTCATTTATTTCGTAGCAGGTAATAAGATGCGTAGAAGTCAATACTACACGGTCGTTGAATCAAATATATTGTGAATGAGGGCTCAAATTCACATAACCGACTACAGTGTGTAAACTCTCCACATATAGTCTGATGGATGTGTATTCGTCTATGTCGTGTGTGAAGCGATGTACATAATGCGATAGGGTATCATTTGCACAAGCACATATGACTACATGACTACGCATATGTGAACGCATATGTAAAATGGATGTGCGATGGAGAGGGTATTTAAGGAATAGACCACGCCTTTTTTCGATGTTTTGTGCGTGCAATCGTTTTATACGCTACGACGAAATTCGATGTTTCTCGATTCTCAATCAGGAAGATTTTCATTGCGCTTTTTAAAAGACCATTTTTCTTGGGAACATTTCTTTTATTTAGAATATTTCGATAAATGTATACTTTCAAATAATTCACCGATTTCATTTAATCGATAGCAGGATGGAATATTATTCAAAACATTGACGAGAAATACATTTCATATTTAAATGATTTTATGTCTTGCAAAGTTTGAAAGCTGATGCCGTTGCTAAGTCCATCTTCAAACATAGTTTGTTAAAAATAAGAGCAAGATTCAAAGTTTATGTTTGCAATTCATTATGATTCATGAAAATCAACAAAAAATATTGAATTCTGATCGAATTTCTTTCAAAAAATTGCACAGTCAATGTTTGTATTGATTTTCATGTTTTTGATATCTGTTTGAATGAGGATTATATTCAAAAACACAACAGAAGAATAAAAGGAAATAATTTGTTGTCACGATTGACATGATGTTTCCTGAATTGGGTGAAATCAACAGTAAACAACAGTAAATGCATTTATCATTCCATTTTTTCGAATTCATTTCGAATTTGTTTATCTACAAAACGATTGTTCCAAAACGGATCAGATATTTTTACGGAAATCAATAGCCAATGTTCGATTGAGCAGAAAATGTCATCCTCATATTTGAAGTTTCAAACTTCGTTCGATAATAATCTTTTTCAGATATTGGAAATTTTCATCATTTGCATAATAAAAATCAGTTTTTGTTACTTTTCCAGCTATATTTCGACAGATACTATAGTTCGCTAAGAATTATTCAATTGTTGGATTCTTCTTATTTAAAATCTCCGATGAGACCGTCGGAAAACGAATTTTTCATATCCCAAATAAATCACAAATGTCTCATAAGTTACGCTCTGATTTGTTTAATTTGACGTGATGTGAGCACGTGAGCCCAAACACTGGATGGAAAAAATCGACAATCAAGCGATTTTGTTTATAATTTTTATAGCAGGCATTTGATCATCTGTGCCGTATTTGTAAGTTTTACATCTGTTTCGATAATATGCAAATGAGTTTGAGATACAGTCGGATGTAATAATTTTATTGTGTTAGTTGCTTTTGTTGATGCCGATTGCATAGAATTCAACGAGTCGTTCGTCTACCTGGAATCTATCGCGCGACGGCACACAGTCTGCAAAATAGCGACCGAAGAAAATGTGTCTACCCTTAATGAATGAGACAAACCATCTCGCTGATGGTGGAAAAAATGTTTACCTGCATCCGAATCGCTACATTTATGGAACAGTTCAGCATTTAGGCTGTGATTGAACGCTTTGATCGCCGGAAAAAGGGTTTTAACATTCAAATTCATCATATGAAATTATATCCAGAAATAAGTTTCGATTCAGTTTCATTTGAGACATTTTCCAGCTCGCAAAATGTTTGGCCTTCGGCGAATGGTATTTGGTGCTCAAAAATAGAAATAAATTCGGAGTTTTGACCGCTCGTTAACTGTCGCTTGAAAAAATATCGTGCCAAAGAAGGAATTAGAAGAATCCAATTTCATTTTTGTGCCAACCCTTTTTTTCGCTATCGGTGATTTGATATATATTCAACGAACCGCATAGTTTCCAAAATAACTGGACAAGGGTCATTTGAAGAGGTCACAAATGAGAAATTGCGAATCAAAAAACGGCGACGCATAATGGACAACAATGAAATGCAAATGAACGGGGATTGAAATGGTACTGGCTCGCGCCCAAAAGCCTTCACGACATTAATCGATGACGGCCGAAAGGTTGACAGCCAGTATATTTCTGGTGGCATTCTTGTTGAAATATACAACAGCCGAAGCCATTTGCACTCATCGTAAGCATTTATTCAAATAAATAGTCATTGAATTTGAGATGCAAGCCGGGCGATCGATGCATTTAAGAAGGAACGTAAATGAACTGGGAGTGACCTTAAAGCGTGTGTTTAAATGTATTTTGACTGAATACTGTTTGGCTCAAATTCTTCGTAATAATGAATTGAAATTTCTCTATTCGCATTGAAAACAGGGTTAAGTTTAGTTATTTTCTTCATCTTCTTAATTTCATTATTTTGAATAACAGGAAAATTCTGCACGGACTCATTCTATTCCGTCAATTGTCAACAAACAACATTCCCTCGAATAGTCGCATGACCTCATTTCGTCGAAATTAACATCGAAACTGTGTAACGAAAAATCAGCGACAAAAAAAGAGCGATGAAGAAGAAATGAAGGAAAGTTTGTGCGGTATTGATTTTCTGCGCGCCAGCTTTTAAGATTGCATTTGGTGTTGTTCTGGAAAAAGTTCATCGTCAATGCACAAAATTCACTTTCGCATGAGACTGACATTAACCTTCCACAATATTCAAATAAATATTCATATTTATCACAATTTTTTTCACTTATTTCGTGCTCTCTCGCTGTAGGTTGTGTTGTTGCGTTTTTTTCCCTCAACAGCTTGTGTACTTGTTTCAGCTGCCGTTCACTTGCTCTTGAAAAATACACAACATTTTCATGCAATTTACACAGTTTTAGTCGGGCTCATTTTTTCTCTCTCTCTCTTCATTTTTCGCGTAGAATGTCTATAAAATTCACACCAGCTTCACTCTTCCGCACTCACGTTCGTTGCACACGACATCTTTTATGTACAGGAGACGGCGGCAAGAGCAGGCAGAATACGAAACGAATTCAACAATTTTTCTCTTGCTATATTCCACACGCTTGCAAATCATTGCGCTCGTTGCACTATATAAATGCTTGCAATGAGACGAAAGAAAAGCTAGCGGTTGAAATAAGCGAGAGCTGGATGCTTTTTTTCTAGTGTCGGCGTCAACATTCTTACGAGCGCAGAGAGTAAAAAAAAAATACACCGACTAAATATGAGAGAAGGAACTTTTTCATTCATATTTTCGATGACGGAACATTCCAACATCATACTATCACAATTAATGAATGCCAACGAAACGAAACGAGTTGCTGCCGACGAACTGAATTCCTCAAGTAGTTGCAGATATGCAAAGTGATTGAAAAAACAAAAGTAAATCGTAAATAAGAGTATATACCCGTGCAAATTGCAAGGCTTGAAGAGAATTAAGAAGAGGAACTCTCGACAAAATGTACATATGTATATAGCTGACTGCACCATAAATACATAATATCATTTTGTTTCTTTATTTTGCACACACACTTCTTTTTGTCGGGCGAGAGTGAGGATGAAAAAATCTGCGCACAGCATTTAATGAAGTGACGTGCAACGCGAAAGGAAATTTCAGAAGGAAAAAAATCGCGCGCGCGACGAAACAAATTAGAGAATTATTGTGTCAGTTCAGTGGCGGCAGCGACTGTGAAACTGGCACATCAGCTGATTTCGCGTTTTCTTTTGTACGTTTTTTTGAGAAAAATGAGCGCACGCCACAAATTTTCATCTTTCCTTTTTACGTGCTTTCTCTTACTTCATTATGCAGCCAATTTCTTCCAACCGTATTCAGGAAAATCGCACTGCGAAAATGAGAATAACTCAAGACGGCATTCAGAATTGACTCTCGGAAATTGCACCAAGTGAGCAATTGTGAGTGGTACAGCTTTTAGTTGTTGATTTCTTTTTCTGAAGTATGAAATAAGCATTTAGTAGCCTATTTGAGTTGAGTTTCGTGGTCCATTTGTCACAGAGTTTTCCCCGATATTCGTTCTGATGACACAAAATGACCATTGGTTTCATTTTTGAGCAAACAATTGTATATTTGTGAACAAAGAAATCGATTCGATTCAACTCTAAATAGAATCGCATTCATGAAAAAAACGAAAGAAATTTTGTTCACAACTCCATCCTAAGATTAGAATTTAATCAGACGTGTGCTGAAAATGAAAAGATCCTTCTTCGGATTAAAATATTGGCCACATTGATGATTTAAAATCAAACATTTCGAAAGGTTTAAAGTGTTCTCATTCATTTGCGAAAGCGTTACCGCGGAGAACACTTATGTTTTATTGCGTTTCGTTATCAGATTCAATCTCGAATGCTTCAATTGAATTTCGTATTCATTTTCTGGTCCCATTTAGAGTAGTTTATTTGGTGCGCACATATTGCTGTCACAGTTGAACGATTTTGACGACAAACAACCGCTATAGGTGATTGTTACAATAACAGCCAAATTGAAATGCCATTCCAAAAGACAGCGCATTTCATTAACGGTCACCAAAGATAAATAAACATTTCAATAAACCCAACTGCAACAAATAAAATAGAATGAAAGGAGACTTTTGTTGATCGGACTGACGAGATAAAATGCTTATTTCATTCGCTTTTTCATGAAACCCCAAAATCTGCATTCAAAATGATGGTGCGAGGTCTCGTTGATATTTTTATCTAGTCCTCGAGCTTCTATCGCTTCTCTAACTGGATTTAGAATAGACAACTGAAATGACAAACAAAAGAGATGAATGTTATTGTAATTGAAAAATTTCACGATGAATTATGTAGCGCGTTTTGGGTCGGATTTAAGTCGTGCTCAAAACGGACCACATGATTTAGAGCTGATATCCTGTGAAAATGGTTTATCTTCATAATTTGGCCAATGCTTGAAACTTTCGAAATTAAAAAAACTTGGCATTTCAGTTGAAATACCACAAATATAGCCGAAAAACTTTGCCCCATTCTGAACGATGAGTTTTAAAATGTTTCTTAGAAAATTGCAATAAAATGGCGAAGAATGTGAACATTTTGAACAAAATTCACCCGAAATCCGATCGATCCGCTTAAGTAGAAATAGCCGACGGCGCATCGAACATTTCAATCGATGTTTTTCATATTAAATATTCGGAGAGTTGATGAAAATTTCGAAGGGTTGAATTAAACAAACTATTAAAATTGAATCTTGGATGCCCGTTGCGCAAGCAATTTTTCTTGTTTATTGAAATGTATGTTGATAATCAAACAACTTGCGAAGACATTTGACTGACCAAAAGTAAAGCATTAATTTTTGACCTCGACCATTCATCATTTTTCTTACGTTTAGTTTCCCTCTTTTTACCTACCTTTAATTTACCTTCCCTTTTCTTTCACGCACCCTTTTCAATGCAACCAAAGAGTTGTAAGACATTTCAGTGGAGCGTAAAAAGAGTAAAAGAAACTTGTTTCTTGTCACTCTCGCAGTTTCGAGTGGTCACTGTTAATTCCTTGGCATTGGTCATTCTGTTTCAATAATGGAATTAAGCATTTGCCTGTTTATCAAATCAAAAATTCATTTTGTGAAAATGGTTGCGATGCCGTCGGTCAGTTGGTTGGTTTACACCTTGTTGAACATCAAATTGATGATCAATTTTCCCTGACTTGCTTCACGAAGGGATGCAATTTTTTTATCAATTTATTGCTTCATAACGGTTCAGTTAACTGGTCATACGGCGGGGAAACATCGTGTGGCAATAATTTATTGCCAGTGCTCAAAACTGAGGGTCATTTTTAAGATGTTGCTGAGAGTTGAAAACTGATTGAATTAGAAATGCTACATTTTTACTCATTTGAAGACGATATTTCCCACAAAAAGGTCATCAAAGAGTAATTTCCCTTGAACTTAACAGTTTCTTACATTTTGAACTTTGCACTTCCATATTTTCACACTTGCACTATCTGATCGATGGAACGTGGACATAAAATGAAGGAATACTGAACTCTAAATTGATGGTATATATTAAGCAGAATAAATTATGCATGTGCATTGAATGCTTTTCACGATTGCTAACTTATTTCGAATGCGGATGAATTTTCAATTGATTATAAGCAAGTGTCTCTGAGGTGAAATATCTGAAGCAATGGACAATTCTCATGGAAAATATAATGTTATCATTAGAAAAAATAGTTTACGTTCAAAAGGGCCTAGAATTCTGGAGAATTTGCCTGAACAGGGAGAAGAGTCTGAACATCTGAACTTCAGTTGAGAGAAAATCCAGGAATGATAAAAAAAGTATTTTGTTTGAACAAAAGTATAAGCATAAAGAAATGTTGGTGATCGCACAGTGAATCGAATACATAAATCGTATATGGAAATTTGAGACTTATTCCGAAAAGATCTATTCTATTTGACTTTTTTTAAAATATGAACTCAATAAAATTATGAGATTGAAATATTTCAACATAAGGATTCCGTGAAAATGTATGAAAAATTCGCATATTGGCACGGCATTGGGAATCATTGTTTTTTCCTTCACATTCGCTAGATATTGTATTGAAAATCATTTTATGAAATTTTTCCGATTCAACACAATCATTTTTGTTGCTCGGCGTATGGATATTTTTGTGCTGTCGTTGGTTGACTTGCGGTATTTCAACTTTGCATATATGAGATCGACGTTGTGTAGAGAAATGCCATGTATTTGCATGATTGTGAACCGTGCGCTCTCTCGTTCGTTCGTTTATATAAATAGTTGGCGTTTGGTGGAATGGGATGGTGTGCCACATACGTTTCATGCGATTCAGCTTACATAGATGATTTCTAATAAGACTTCAAAATGGAACGTTGTAATGCAAAAACAGCGAATAACCAGAGAACCAACCAAAAAACAAAAGAGAGAGGGAGAGAGAGAATGAGCATAGCGTATTCCAAAATGAAAAATAAAATGGATTTCCCAGCGAAGTTTTGTGCGAATGTGTATGGTTTTGTTGAATCGTATGCGAATGGTGAGTAAAATATTCCTCATTGCCGGCAGCTTGAACTAACCAACTCTCTCATGCCACTGTTTCCGTTGTTCACCTTCGCTATCGCCCGTTCGCGATCGCTCTCGTTCTCGCAAGCAAACAATAATAATAAACATAAAAATATGTGTGCGATATGTGTGTGTGCACGGGCTTCAACCAAGCAAGTGAAAAGGCGATATTAAATGTTAACTGAAGCCCGAAAAGAAAATTTATAAAAGATCTACACTCATCCCCATACCGCGGCACGCAGAATTCACTGGCAAACGATGGTATTCAATGGCAATGGCAATGGCACTAGCACATATACACAATGACGATGCAAAAAATAGAATAAAATGCTCACGTCGTTCATTCGCTTGCTCGTTCGCTCATTCGTTCGACCAAAAATAAGCGTATACGTTGATATCTCTGTAACATCATTTATTGTTTACTCTCGTTCTCGAAAATTACGACGTAAAATTCTGTTATGGGCATGATAACACACAGCAGCAGTCATTGTATCGCCATATCGCTTGTGTAGCCCTTCTACACATTTTCGGGATATACCTATTTAAAATAAATATATTTTCGAAAATGTCGTGTGTGCTCCTTTATCTCCATCCTATTTGGTCCATTATGTACGGAATTTATGCGCTATGTGTACTTTACATTTACGGTGTGTTCGGTTAGCTAGCGCTCAGCAAGTGAGAGTGTGGTATTTGTAGAGATGAAAATTGTCGGTTTTCACATTTCGGCATATCGGGCACACACACGTTTAGCTCTCGTCACACATATCGCATATTGAACGAGCGAGAGCAGGCCGCACGGGGGGGAAGAAACACACATTCATACAAGCGAAAGTCCGACCCTCGAATCAAATTCTCATATCACCATCCCCAGCATCACCACCGCCGCCACTATCTACCAGTGCCATTTCTCAAACTCAAATTGTATCCACAAGCATTCGATTTGCCGTAACGTTCGGTTCATCGTAGACGCTATCGCCACAAGACTCTCAGTGCTCTTTTCGTCTTCGATTCCATATCCTCAGCTCAATTTTAAACTGCTATTTCTCATATGCATAATGAACATTGGCTCATGTGTACACAAATGTGAGATCGCGGTTGATACTTATTCACGTTTTCTCCATTTCAAAAGAAAAAAGATAGCAAAAAGCAAACTCACTGCTCTGTGGCTTCCTTATTCTCCGAATTCTGCGATGTTTCTTCTAGTTTCTCTCGTAATTTCCATCAAAACGTCTAAAACGTGCTTCGATCTCCGGAAAATCCTCCATCAATTTTCCAATTTTGGATGCATATACACCGATTTTTTTGCCATGGAACAACCGATTTTCAATATTTGACTTCAATTTGGCAATTTTTATTTCGTCGAATCGATAGCGATTCAGAGCAGGAAAGTGTGCATTCTTTTGCACTCTCTCCCCCGCCACGCAACATATATTTTGGTGCTAGTTCACCGTGCCAGTAAATATAATCATCGATTGAATATCCAAGGAGTTCTGAAACAAGATGGCCGAACGGTCTGCTTTGTGATTGGATACAATGAGTTGAGCAGTAACATTTCACACATACCGCATTCTATTTTTATATACACACACGAGACACATGTGGTGCGCGCACTCATCCAGCTCGTGTGTACCAACCAATGCTCTATACGTACGTATAACAGATACCTCTATATAGTACGGCGTTGTTGTTAGCGAAGGAGTCATTGCTATATGTTTCCATTTATTTTCGGGCTTCGTTGCACGGATAAGTGAAGCTAAACGCAGTGATGCTTATAATGTATGAGTCTATGACCGTGTTCTGATTCCATTGCTGATGTGACTGTTGTTGTTGTTGTTTTTTCCTTTGCTACGGGAATTGAATTTTCCACCAACACACTCATAAGTGCCTGCTTTCTTACTCATTTTTTGCTGCTGAGTGGTGAACGGACGAATGCCATTAGTATGCTTGGCACTCAAAATGTTACCGAAGATGCAAAAATTATTGAGTCGATGTCAAGAATGATTATGAACATGGTGCTGTCACTGTCTCAGCGGATTCTGCCACCAGCAGACGCCAGCAACAGAGAAATGGTTTATTAAGGCGCAACACACATAGACTTATGGGATTCTTGTAATTTTGACAAAAAAATCACCATGGTGAAATGGAAATAAATAGTCTTGTAAGAAGTCAATAGCCAACTCAAATATGCGCTCCTGAAAACAATGCTCGAATACGACATATTTCACATGTGTACGATTACATAACATCGATAACACACGTCAAGCACCCACTTCAACAGCAGCAGTCGCTCAGTTCACATATATGTGCTTTTTTCCTGAGTGTGACACACACTCAAAGGATTTAAAGAATAGTCAAACGTTGATCGATATGCGTGTTCCATGTGTGAATATTTATTGTATGTGAACTCTTAGCGATTTATTTTCATTTAAATTGTCCGCTGCTTGCATATTCCAAATCAATACATAATTGGATCGGTTTGCTGTTGCTGCTGATGTTGAGCTATTATTTTGTTGGATTTTTTTTTTTGACTGAAGTCAATATTTGACAATGGCGTTTCAAACTGATCTCCATACTGTGCGTTTATCGCTCCGTGTCGTTCATAGTTTTCTTCGCAGGTCGCGTTTGCTCTCCATCTCTCGCTCTCTCTCTCTCTCTCTCTCTCTCTCTCTCTTTTAAATTGAATGGTGAATATTTAGCTTCACACTGTGCATGATTCAACGTACTAACCATTCACGTTCATATCGTTTATTGTATACACAATCTCCAATTTATTTATGTACGATTCTGATTGAGTTCGCCCAAATGATTTCCGCTTTTTCTTCGTCAACGGTTCTTTTTTATTCTCCATTTTCTCTAGGTGAAATGAATTGAAATCCGCCCCATATGTGTGCGAGGGTGTTAAGGGGATATTTCAAATAAGGGCGGCAGGTCTATCGCTTTCACCGAAACAATTTTTGCTGTGGTTTGTGCCGCTTCTTTCTTGATTTTCCACTTCGATTCATTTTTGTTGAGCACACGTTAATGGCAACTCTCTAGCTGCCAGGCATTATTTCAACTTTCGACAGAACCCATCCAAGATCCCCGCTCATTCTACCGTATGCAAATAAAATAAATGATTTCCATGTATTGACAGTTTCTTTGATTAATATATGCGTTAAAATCACTTCCGATGGATTTTTCATTGCATTTGAAGTTTCGACTTTATTGTTTTTGCGTGTGAACATTTTTAATGTGTCTTCTAATGTTTTTGTGAGACAATAGATAACGCATGTTTGGTAATGGTTTCTTCCTTCGAAGAAAAATCAATTCTTTCTGAAATGTTGTGCATTTTTTGGAGGCTTAAATAGAAAATTGAAAACATTTTATATTCGCTATTTGCATGCTCATTTGATTTCCTCAATGTATTCCAAATATAAACGGAAGATTTACGTTTAGCAAACAGTCGCGTGACTTCCATTCATATTTCGAAATCAATTTGATTCGAAAAAGCATCGATTTTTT
The DNA here is from genome assembly GCA_028476595.1 of Obolodiplosis robiniae. Classification (NCBI taxonomy): domain Eukaryota; kingdom Metazoa; phylum Arthropoda; class Insecta; order Diptera; family Cecidomyiidae; genus Obolodiplosis; species Obolodiplosis robiniae. The sequence goes on along the minus strand of CM052015.1, from coordinate 3,607,004 downwards.
TCTGGCTCCATTCGAGCGCCTCTCTCTGAATTTATGCATCTGAGCAAAGTGATTCAACAACCCTTGAGTTATTGTTGTATTTGGTTAGTGTACTGCTTAGATGTTTTCACTTCAATTCAATTTTATTGTTGACATTATATAATAAATACGAATAAATCGAACATAAATCATATAAATGCCATATAATAAGTAAATCGACACAGTGGCGAAATCAATTTTGGATTGGAAGACATGGGCTGCTCTTTGCGCCTGATTCAAAGTGAATATTATACTATTGCCAATATCCAATTCCAGTAAATGTGATGCGAAAACCTCCACTTTCTCTCTCTTGCTCAGTCTCAATCGAAATCGCGCACTTTCGTGATCGCTTTAAATAGGAAAACATCTAATAACGGATTTGATTTGCAAGTTGTGCGTTTCCTTCCTCTCTATCCGTATGCATTTAGTTGGGCCATTTTATGATTCCGCTTCCATTCATATTTATAGCTTGAGCAATTTGCGATATCTCTATGGAAGAGTTTTTGCCTTTTATTCCATATTTTATTGATGTGCATATCGCTCAAAATTCCTATTCAAATATGAATTGAGCGTATCTTAGTTTTTCGTTCATTGAAAACGCATTTCATCGGGATTTTCGATTAGATTTCGAGATGTTCCTTCATTTTTTTTCTCAACTTTTTTTTATTTTCATTCTGGGGAAATACACGATGGAATTACCTTTAAATCTGTTGAAATTCTATTTTCTGGCGCGCATTAAAACGGAATTTATCCACGAAATATGATTATGTGCATTTCAAATCCGAGGCGCAATTCAATTGTACGTACGGTTTGGATTGACATCTTTCAAGCGGCTCCAATCAACGGGTTGTATGAATTCGCCAAACTGCAGCATTTCCCATCAAATGTGGAAGTATTTGCGTTGACATGCTTGGAATTCATTTCTTCATAAGAGAAGACACGAGAGAGAAATGTCGAAAGTGCAACTAAAACATTAAACTTGGCTCTTAATAAGGTTGTGTCTTGAGCACATCAAATGGATGGAATATATGCGCTGCTGGTTTGAATGGCAGTTGCATTTATTGTTTGTGTGTATGATATTCGCATAACAAGAGCACGAAAATTTGACGATATATTTCTTAATGAATGCGAGAGCAAAGCCGCACAAATGCTGGCGTTTGTTATTTGGTTAGAGGGACGAGACTGTGAAGTTGAAATATGCATGTGTTTCTAATCAAATTTTCGTCTGAACTTTCTCTCTACTAGTTCCCGTTGTTTGAGGTATAGAGAAAACCTTGCAGCCATACAAACTACTCGTAAAATATTAAAATTCTTCGATTTTTTCTTTGTTTGGTTAAAATGTTCGCATCGGATAGGTGCGCGCTCACTCATTTTTCGATCACAAATAACGAAAGTCTTGCGCCGAATGTAATAGCTGTGCTCTCTAGACGGAAACCAACGGAATAAACGTATGTGAATATTTAAGTTGTGTGTGCTATCGAAAGCTCCACTCTCGAATAAAACAAAAAGTGTATAATGAATAGAAATGTGGCGGTAATGGTGGTGGTGGCACAGTACCAAGTGGATTGCGGGCCATGCACATGAAGTTTGTCGCGTTGAGGAAACTTAGAAGTTGGGTGAAAATAAATAACAAAAATATTCCCTGGCCAAAAATGAGAGAGAGAGAGAGAGAGAGAGAGAAACCGAATTCTCAACGAGCGCCTGCCCTGAATATTCTCGCTGGATTTCACTGTGGCTCAAAATTGCGTGTGTGGTATTTGCGATAAATGTATACATGAGCTTTTATTCCGTTTGAATTTGAAATATGTTTTGCAGCGTTTGCATATATGAACGAAGAAGCGATCGAGAAGAGCATTTGTTACGGTTGCTGGGGATGGTACAGCCAACAGCGCTAATTAAACTTCATAGAGATAGAATTCTAACATTTTCCTTTTGCACATTCAAAAACTAATGAAAACTTTGCGCGAAATTAAATGGGATGATGATAGCGTTAAGGCGTTTGCGAAAGAGAGAGGAAGAGAAGCCAAATTCTAGCGCACTTTCTCGCCATCATTTTGTATGCAACGCGTATTTGGTTTTGCGATTTATTTGTTGCTTTGTTTCTATATCGAATTTTGCTGCTATGCGAATGTCTATTTGCCTATAAAATTACGAACGCCAACTTTCTCTCTCTCTCCCTCTCTTTCATTGTTCGAAAGCTGAGTGGATGAGTTGGCAGAATATTCTCATTGTAAAATAAGCAATTCCCACGAAACTTTTCTACGTTGGATGAATAGAGGACTGTCGAAACCGCCGCACAAATGAAACGATCTCGTACACGCTCTCCGTTTCTGCACCGCTTGTCTTAAGTCTTAACGCTCCTATTTTTATTAGTCAACTACTTACTCAACACACAAACATACATTCGGAATTTTTCACATACGCGCAAGCGAGAGAAAAGTGAAAACTTTCTTATCGCTGAGCTCGCATACGATTCACATGCATGTTAATTAATGGTTTGCTCGTATGCTCGGAATACATGAATGTACTTTAATTTTCATTCGATCTCATAGGAGCGCACATACCATTCCGTTCTATGTTCTGCTGAACATCAAATGTTGCCAATAGTTACCTATTTGCACACATAAGAATAACAAGCAGCGGAGGTGGAGTTTTTCGCCATCTTACAAACATTGTTATATTATTATAAACCTTTTCTCTCTCTCATTATTTTAAGTCAGATGAGAAGATCGTTGTCGTGGTTTCATTCTTCCAACAAACCATGTTTTTTGCTACAATCGAGTTTTTTGTGAGGGACAAGGAGAGCGAGAAAGAAAACGAAAATAACAGAAATATATTTGTAGTTCATTAAAAAGATATATATTTTTTTCCTGCATGTCGTTAATACCATCAACCGTCAGATATAAATAAGCAAAGCACATCGAAAACCGACGCAAACTGCGCTCAAAATGAGTTATTTACCAAATCGTAAAATGGTATTGTTCGGCAACTACCGTTCTGGCTGCTATTGATCACTTATTGAACCCAGGCGGGAAAGACGCACCGAAATCCGTAAATCCCGATGAATTTGAATAAAACGTGCCACGTTTATTTCGCCACATCCTTTTCACATGCATCAAATCATTTTATCTAATTTATTTTTTCTTTTTTTCGCTTGCTCTTTGCATGAAGTGAAAAATCGAAACAGCTCTTCGGGATCGGCACGTTGGGCAAATCAATACAATCAACGAGAGTGTTTGCAATATCTGTCCCTATAGGCAAAACATCCAAATGATAAATAAGCAACAACCAATTCGATAGAGAAAGAGAGTGAGAGAGAGAGGATATACAAGGGAGTCCTTGTTATTTAATATTTAACCATTCGATACGTGACATAAAGATAATTTTTGCCTAACGAAGCAAACAAATACACATACATGCTCATTTATTGATGGCAACATGTCGATGTGGCTTCGCCGATCGCGCGCGCACTCAAAAATAAACGGCAAATCAAATGGGTTCGAAGAGAAAGTAATTTTCCGAAAGCACGAAATCAATATGCCGATTGAACTCTGATGCATATTCACTACGCATTCAATTCTAATGTTATGCAAACCAAATGCGAAACATAATAGCAGAAGAGAAAATGTTTGGTGTACTAAAAAAACGGCCGCGACGAGTCACAAATTCAAGCCATACTCTTTGTGTTCAATTGTTAGTTACCCTCTTGGTTTTTTCTGTGCAGTCAGTTTGGTAACTACATCGCCACAAAAGAGCGTCTTCTCAAAGATAGTTTTTCTGTAGCCCCTTTGCAAAATGAGTGTAACAGATCGGAATCAGTTTCTTGAAGTTCGTTCCTTTCGATTCAATTAAATCAATATTTTCATCAAAAGACCTTTCGATCTGTAAGCTGCTGATTTTCGGGCAAAGAAAACGAAAGAGACCATAGTTGCTGGAATTTTGGCAAAAGACAAGGGTCCTTAAATTGCTGTAGTGCATATGCGAGTCGATCACTTTTTCAATAGACAAAACAACATTCGTTTTGCGTGTCACTATTATATTTCAACCCTTTTCACTTCGTTAGTCGACTCTCGGTGGAAAAAAATGTTGCGATTTTCAAACGGTGCAACATTTTTGCATGTCGAAAAAAAACGGTATTTGTTTATTGCACATCTAACGAGCTACCAAACAATATGTAAATCAAATAAGCCATTGTTCGATGAAGTTAAAAAAATGATACCCGAGAATAACAGGCGAATGGAATAGAAAAATTGTAATTTCGACTGGGACAAAAGCAGCATAATGTTTTTTTTTTCCGTTGTGCATATTCATAGACAACCCCTTATATTATCGACACAATGGAACGGTGTAAATGAATTACGATCGCAATGCATTAAAATCTTGCCGATGGAAATACACATTCGAATGGCATGTATTTTGCAACAAACAAGGCAATCGGCATTCGTTCCACAGAATTGGTTTTTGATATTTGCATCGATGCGCATTCAATTAAAATTTATTTGAGTGTCAAGCTCTAAATATCGAGCAGATAAAAATTGACAAAACTATAATTTTGGCCATTGCCAATGAGCAGATTGGCAACAACAACAAACACACACAATGCGGTAAAACTGGTGATATTCTCTTCCATATCGGATCCATCCATCTCTTAATTTATTATGCATTTCTTGGTTCAATGCTCGTACAATTGACACGTTCACATTGAGAATTGAATCCATTAAAATACGAATTGCTACCCTCAGCAGAATTTTTGTAGTAAAAATTCCATTCAAATGTCAATAAATGGTTTTGGATAATTATAAAATTGAAATGCGTTTTTTTTAAACCAAAATATGAAAAGATTCCAACGATTTTTTTTTCAAATACAATTTTGAAAAGTCAATATACAAAATGAAAGTAAATATAACAAATGAGACAAATATATAAATAGCGTGCAGACCCTCCTGTGATGGGAGAGCATGGAGCGTTTCGCATTTGGAAGTGGCCACATGTGGATCTTTGTTAACATTCATATGATTAATTTCCACGTTCTTTTCCTTTGTTTTAATCAAACAATGTTTGATTCATGGTTAATATTTTAAACGTGCGAAGCTGTGAACTTTTAATCGCTGTCAGCCGAAATCAATGCCTCCGTGATGGTGGCTGACATGTGTACGATTTATCCCGGAGCATTTATTAAACTAATGTCAAAATGAGGCATGAAACAAAAGCAAACTTTAGATGCGACATTTGAAGAATTCCTGTTGCGTATGAGTTAATTTTCAGCATTTTTCTTTTGTTTTAGTTCATATATCACTTTCATCTTTTTCTCTGTCTCTCTCGCAGCGTTTTTGCATTTTTTTCTGCATTCTTTCTTTTACATCAACACACCAGTAATGTCATTGTCTCAATATATGTTTAGCACGTCAAATGGCAATAAAGAAAATGGCATGTGGAGCGTCAACGATAGGTGTTCTTCTAGCTCGAAGATACTTTCTCGCGGGGGAAAAAATCATTTTGTGAGATGAACGTTGATAAATAATGATGAAATCCATTTTTCCGCACATTCATACGTATTTTGTCTTGATATTTTATTGTTGAACTCGAGAGAACTCGATGATGCTGAGCATTGTGACAATCGTCGCATGAGGTAATAATTTTAATTTTGACGAGCTTCAACATATTCGGTTGCATTTATTTGAATTTTGGTTCAACGGAGAAGTTAATATGAATACCGAATGCGAAAAAAATACGTATTTGAAATGCGACAAAAAATTAAGAAAAACAAACACTGCGAGAATCATGTGCAAAAAAAGGGTGTTTTGTATTGTTGTCAAATACTCTCACATATCAAACAAAAGGACGGGGAAAGGCGAACAAAAGGCAAAGAAAATATTTTTGTCCGAAAGTAAAGGGAGCGATTGCGTTCCTAGGTAGGAATCAACTTATGAAATATATTTCGATCACATCCTCCTTCTTCAGCAAAAGAAGCACTTGCAAACAAAACTGATGTTTTCTCCTGTTGAAAAATGAACTTTTCAAAAGAATGCGACTGCCTATTTATTGCATATGATCTAAGAGAGTTTGAAGTTTATGTATTTTCATAAAATATTGATACAAAGATATGATATGCCGTCCAGATCGACCGTTTTATGCCAGTTCATTTTTGCAAGAAATTCTTCAGAGACATTTCATATTGTTCTACTCAAGTAAATTTCATGGATCTTGAATTATAATCAAGTCAACGTAAAGTGGTAAAGAAAGTAAGAAAAGACGTAAAATGTATTAAGGAAAAAATGAGAAATTGTACAATGAATAATTTAGATTTTGTGTGATCAGTTTCAATTACATATACTGATTTGTATATCTTGAGTTAATTTAACATTACAAGCCAAAGATACATGAGCTCGGTGTAGCGACAAAAGAGAGTTTATGATAAAGACTGGAAAAATCCAGATTAATTTTTAAGCGGAACGAAAACATTCGATTTTCATGATAACGCCATTTTAAGCTTTTCCTCAATTTTGCTCGATATATGATGTTGAGAAAACCCTTTCCCTTCTTGTGTTCCAATCTTTTTTTCCCGATGCGTTTGACAAGAGACTTTGTATCTTCTTAGCGAGCACATGTGAAACATTTTAAATTAATAAATTCGTCATGCAGAGTGAAGTGGATGGGGGTGAATTCACATATAGTACACCGCATTAGCATTCGGGTGGTTAAACATATATTAATTCGGTTTTGATGGTTGACGGCGATAGTGTCAAAATATAAAACATGCATGTTTTAAGGCATGCCTTTCATTTCAGCAATAAATTCCGGCAATGGATTCTCTTTTGTGTGCATACATGTTGAGAAAGAAAGGACAAGGGAATTGTGGATCGAATGAAAGCACCGTTTTATTTATGACGTTCAGAATAAACATTTTCGGAACGATCGGGCAAAGTTTTAGATGGATTAGAAAATAGGCAACGACGAGAACAAATAAGATGCGGACTAATAAAGAAAATGAATGGAAAAATTGATGGCACATACGGTTGAAGCACACATGCGTAGTCTTTAAGGCAACGAAACGAACCCCGAAAATGGTAAAACAACAGCAACAACACCATGACTGATAATAAAACAACTACGATGTCGACGGGCGATGGTTATATTTTCGCATTATAAATTCGCTACATAATGTATACGAGTTTGGCGAACTGAAAAGACCCTTATCCATTAGATATGCATATGTGTTCACGCGCCTCCATTTTCATCCGTTTGGCAGTGTTTTTGTTGGTTCGCATCTCTCTTTAGAGCGCTCGCTCGCATATTATTGTTTGATGGGGCCTAGCATATATACATATTATATGTTTTGCTTTCGTTTTTAGATCGGTCGCCTGGATTGTGATGGGCACAAAAAAAACCGTTTACCATAGCATTCGCATACTTGCGATAGATGGGGGTATTTTTCCATAAACACACATGTGCACATATAGATATACGGAATATGTGCTCTGCTGTTGCTCATATTAACTTTCGCATGCCCATTACTTGTTATCGTGCCATCGGTATACAGCCCGCAACTCGGCAGCTCAAGCACTGCCAATGGATGGATGGTTTGTTTGCACGCATTTCGGAATCATTGTTTGCCTTTTGCAAATGGAAAAATTAATGTATGTGATGAGTTAGAGTCGGCCATTTTGTCACAAGTATGTATTTTATCTTCTCCCCCCACACAAAAACACACATGCCAGCCCGCCAAATCGGCACATACACACTTGTACACGCATCAACAATCCATTCATATGTGAGAAAGTGCCTTTCACTCGATGTCCCACTCTTGCTCACTGTACACTCGCCCCGTACTCACCCATGGATATGTGAGAGATGTGTTTTAAATGGAAAATCCATATTTTCGGTTGGCGATGATGACGCGGTGGTGGGTCGTCTTGGAAATTGTTTTTCTTCACATCAACGCTCACTCACTTGCTCTTCTTTGTCGCGCGCTATCGATGTGTGTATTTTGCTCGCATGTGTGTTCGCCATGATAACGGCTCAACGATCGGCCGTTATATTCGTATGGAATTGGCATGAGTTGAGGGTGGTTTGCACGTAATAGCATATTAAATTTACGTCTTCAGGCTTACGCACACACACAAACAAACACACGCAAGCTCATTTCTTGATGGTAAAATTATGTTTTCTTTATGCTTGTTTCTTTTTGGATTGCGTTTTTTTGATCATTTTAATTTTTTCTTCTTCGCTGGATTTAGAAAATTGAATTTATAATAGTTGCTAGGCATGTGTGGCCTCTTCCCATAACACCGTATGAGTACTTTCATGCGTTGAATTTAGTCTCCCCTTCATTCGTCAACACAATTTCGTTAAACACTTGAACGTACGCCGTAGATTAGAATGTGCCATTTTGAAAATCAAATTGATCAAGAATTTTCACTTGAATTTCCCGCACTTTTAAAGTGCTTTTATGGTTGTTGAGAGAGATAAAAAGACACACACATGAAAGTCGCATACGACATTTTGACTCATTTGACCTCTCAAAGTCGCTTTCGTGACATGTGCGAGATAGAAAATGGGAAAGGATGAACCTGACGGTCGCTATTGCTATGCACACCAGACAAAAAATGCATAATCTTTAAGTCATCACAAAAGTACATTAAAATGAATTTCCACAATACGTATTATGTGTGAAATTCGTTTCCAGCAAATTTCAGCCAGTGTTTCGCGTGCGTACCCCGTAAGAAATCGTTAAATACACAAAAAAAAAAATAAAGAAGTCGACACTCCTTCCATCGCATTACACAAAATGAATGCATGAAATGTATGTGAAAAGAGATGTTTCGCTCTTTCAATTTAGGTATCCATCGCTACCGAATAGAAAGTTTTAAATGTAAAACCATTAAGTTTCGAGGCGAAAAGCATGTATTATAAATGTGAATATGTGTTTTTTTCTCTCGTTGCTTTTAGAACGCTTAATATAATTGCGTGTGAGCAATGAGTTTATCGTAGCTTTGCACAACGTTCGGATTTTTATTTTTCATTTCGTTCATCGAGAAAACAAGTAATATGATTATATTTTGAACCCATAAGGCATCATCGGATACAATTTCTGCTCAGGTGCCTAACAGAACGGCGCTTCTATGTCCTGTAGCACCGAACGTACACACGCGTTGAGGATAAACCACCGAAATTGCGGCGCGTTTTGTTACAATCGGAAATCCTTCGGCACATATGAAGTGCCAAGGGTATGGGACATTGGCACAAACAACACGGTAACGTGGTTGCCGAAAATGTCAAAACTCACAAACGCGCGCTCAATTACATTTTTATTTCACTAGCCTAGTTACACTAGCCTAGTTACGCGCGAATCGTAACAACATTAAACAGCAATAAACATTCAACAACAATGTGAAATACGTACGTATACACAGCGGTATTAATCGACACGCACGAAACGAAATGGCATTTTATTTCTTTTTGCATGGCATAAGTGTAGTTTGAGCCGTCTTTTCCAATGGCACATGCAAAAGTATTAAAATCATACATTTCGCTTTCAATTTGAGAGATTGTTCCACCAATTTAATCGCTTCAAATGATGGTAAATGTGATACGTCTAGTAAAAGACCTCCTTAACATTTCATATACGGTTGACTGTTTGATCGCCAATCTTTTAGCTAATTAATTTTTCTAAGCCATTTTCTTCATCATTCGCATTCATTCAGGCTGAAAACTAAACCCTTTTCCACGAAAAAATCAACGATTTGATTTGCAATGTACATCATTAATTTCATGCAGAAAGTACTTTATTCATCGATTGACTGATCCAGTGTTGTGCTGAAGCAATCAATCATTTTGAATGAGACGATTGACGGTTTTCAGGGAGAATATTGATTTTGGCAAGAGAATAAATGAGATATGAGCTTTTGAATGAATCGAAAATGTATTGATTTCTGGTGCTAGCCGCAAGAATACTAGTTTTGAATCAACAATTTTGATCGATAGATGATGTGCAAAAGGAACAAATTGCAACTGTACATTTTGCTTTATGCTTTATTGCTATGGCAATTCAATTCTACAGCTTCATTTGCTACACAATTCTAATCTCGAACACGACTATAATTAGTTTTAACCATTTCACATGCGCGTCTAATCTACTTGAATAACGAAACTTAAATATAATCTACTTAACGTGGAAACTAAGCCATCAAAAATATCAACGTGCAAATATTGATTCATTCGAGTTTCATTTCATATGCTGACGCTGTCAACTTGTTTATAATCTTGAAAGCCATTAAATATATTCTCTCTCATATAAATAGAAATTTTTATGGCAACCAAATGTTCAATTTGTTTCTAACAAGAAAAAATTGCAATCTTGCGGAATCCAGTTTTGATACTGTTGCAAATTAGATTTGCTCATAATTCTTTTCTCAAGAGACGTGTTCAGGGAATTCCTAATAACGATTTTGACTTTCTAAAAAAACAACGATAAAATAAGTTGCCAAAATCATTGAATATTATGCTCATAATTCGAATGAAATCGAAACCATTCGAATCTTACCCTATTTTTATTCTTATTTGCTATATGCAAATTATGATTGAACACACCAGCAGATATATCTAAGTTGAAATCATGCAAAAAATTAAAGAGGGAATTGAAAGCGACTTAAGTATTGCCGGAATTAGCGTTTATGCGAGCGGCAATTGCCAGCACACCGGCATGAAACATATAAGTTTGCATATTTCTCTTTCTCAGATTTAAGCATTCTTGTCGAAGGCAAAATCTTTGCCAATTTTCTGTCTCATCTTTCGATTCATTAATATGTGAAGAAGGTACTCATCGAAATGCTGATGCTCATTGCACAATCCATTTGAGGAGTGTGGCTCCCCAGCGCGTATTCGTATCATTTTGCAGTAAATTGTTCCTTTTCTCCAATTTATACCATCGTTTATGGTTTTTTTTTCTTTTTTGGTATTTTAGAACTATAAATATTAGCTCATATTGTACGTATAGCGCCATTCTCAACAGACGATACTTTTTTCAATTTTTTCTTCTACATAATAGATGCTTTGATGATGTGTTATGTGTGTGCTCTTGATGCCTGATATCTATCGCTGTAATGTGTCAAATTGAAAACATGCACCAAACTTTCTTTCATTTTTGATAGAATACTTTTTGCACATATGATTTTTCACAATGTTCAAATGTCACATGTCATTCTTGATGTTTTTGCATGAGTTTTTCTTGCATATTCACGTATAAGTATCCAAATTCCAGTGCAAACATAAAAGTTTTTCAATTTTTTTTTTTTGCTTAACTTTCGATACAGAAATTGTTTGAAAGATAAAAAATAAAGCCGATGAGCTCATTTGAAAGAGATTTTATCGGTGTGAGCGTGTGTGTACCTAATTTTTACTTTGGTGAACATTTTTTGCTCGTTTGAATAGAGTGTGTTGTCAAAATTTCGTAGCTTCATAGAAGATATGCGTTGTAAACGCACCACATGAGCCATCGCTTCTATGTGAATCCGCAGCTAAATTGCCTCTTGATATGTAGCTCATTATTGTGATTATTTATCGATGAGTTTTCATGCTTGACGTCGTCCATGAATCTACTTTATTTGCCGATCGATCGAATCGAAAAAGAAATATTATAAATTGATGCTAAATGGATGTGCGTGTGGCTGTAGGTGGTTGTTTTTTTATGTTCGCCGAGTGGGAGAGATAACATATTATTGCATCGTCAACATTAGATTGAAGGGATGTGCCATTTGTCGTTGATTCGCAACTGCTGCCGCTAATACCATTTTTACTTTCCTCTGCTCGTAGCCAACAAAACTGCTCGATGTCTCTATTCGAGCTCTTCGATTTTCGATTCGTTCTATTTTTTTAATGTTTCTAAAGGGAATTGTATTAATATGGTTTCTTTTTATTGGCATTGCTGTCGAATGGCTCGGGCGACATTGATAGGATGATAGCCAACGGGTGTGTTTACTTTCTATTGAAATGCGAATGTACCACCATTTTCTCTCTCTCTCTCTCTCTCTCTCTCTCTCTCTCTCGTTTTATGAATGATTGAGATAATCGATACGGATTTAAGGTACTATCGCCTCAGCGTCAGCCACCAACGGCGGCAAAGGGTCGTTCGATATAAATGAAGAGCCAAAAGCCACCGCTCAGAAATGCTGTCGTGCATTCAAAATATCCATTAATGGTCTGGCGATAGCAGTTTGACGAGTTATTTTGCAAATTGGTTTGCCGAACATTTGGATCCTTTATATTTTTTTCTTTGCTCCGTCGAGTGTCAACATCAATATCACATCTATCACATCCATTTCCCATGCACCATTCGAGATAGTGTTCTGGCCTGACAGCGCCAAAAATAAGAGCACATAGCTTATGTATGGCCAAGAAAGAACCGAGAGCGAGAGAGAGATAGAGAGCAACCATCACGTCCAATAGAGAGTGAGATTTAGGTTTGACATTGCTACGACCATTTAGCAAAACACTTGCTGTTCATCGACAAACAAACATATAGTGGCAATTTATAAAATGGTATTCAACGTATGCGATTGCTTCAGATCTAAATGTGGCAAAAACGCGAAATGCGAAAGCAACGCATATATTACACTGAATTGGGGACGCAAAACAAGATAAATGTTACAAGAAAAGTGTATTAACGCACATGAAATGCGATACAACAGAAAAATAAATGTATTTTTTGCATCTTCGATGACGAGCTTGGCAGCACACACAAGAAACGCGCTCAAATCTTTTCATTTCCATTTCGCAAAGCCCATATTTCTAATGTACCATTCCGTGATACCGTGTATCCCTCGTCTTTTTCTCTCATTTTTGCAACCCAACGAAAGTCTTTGTAATCAGCATTTTCATCGTTTGCTATTTTTTTTTTGCGCGAATGCGCGATCGCCTATCGTCTCCAATGATTTTTGTTAAATCCGCCTGAACGGAGCGGAGCGGAGTGGTGGTAGTTTCAGCCAAACGGACCAAACTCTGCTATGTATTACAATACACCTATGGGAAAAGTAAACGAGAAAAAAAACGCAATTTTGGCAAAGAGATAGAATACATATAAAAAGCATAGGTTTACGACAGTACTTCCATATCGAGTGTGTAGAATGCGAATTGAAGAGGGAGTATAATTCGCCATTTCTCTTCTTTTTATCCTACGTACGGTTCACTTCGTTACGTACATTTTTTAACATTTGTGCGGCGCGTTTTTTTCGGTCGACAGATGGAAAGAAGGGAGTCAAAGCGTATGCTGTCGTTTATTGTTGATGGCTCTTACGATCCTCGGTTATTTTTGACATCAAACTCCGGATATATGCGAAAGTTAATTTTTCGCCAAGACGAATCGAAATACTTCAGAGCCAAGCGAAAGGAAAAAGAACATGCAAATTTTGTTATTAAACGACACGATAAGGGATGGGAAACTTGCTCAGCGATAAGAATTTCGCATAAATTGCGTGAATGAATGTAATGAATTAGACTACATTTTACTCGTTTCAAGAAGCAAATCAATCGAATCTTATTGACTGTTGGACATGAGGCATCCTCAAGAGCAAAAAAACCTACGTCTCTGATTTATTTTGCATAGATTACGATAGCGCTTTAGATACAATGCTTTGAATATCAATAAATTATCATTTGATCAAAACATGGGAAAACGCTTAGAAATGTTGTTTATAATCTGTGCTGGCGGAAGTCTCCATTGCAACATCATCGTAATGCCTCTAGTGCTGGTGTGGTTGGGCGGTGTCCCATTTCACTCATTTTGAGATAAATGAGATTGAATTCGAGGTGATTCTTTGGCTACACGATTGTTCAAATGTTCGTTCCATTTCACATATCAAACATATAAATTTGTTGAACAATTTTGGTACGCACGCAACTGGATGGTGTGAGTTGTTTTGAACATTGCGCATCAATAAAACGTTGAAATGACGAGAACGATGGATGGCTCATTGTCATGTGTGTGTTTAGGTATGAGTTTCACTTTTTTTGCCTTTCTTTCATTTTCATCTCTTTCTTTCGTTTGTCCTGTTTTGTCTTAGTAAAACACAAAAGCACCATACAATGTGTGATATATTTGAATATGTGCCTTTGTTTTTGACGCTAATGCTGAATACATGCATATATTGTTACCCCGGTGATGTCTTGTCTCATGTCAATCTATTTTCTACTATTTTGCTTTTTCGTTCATTTTGAAGCCAAGCTTCCTCTGCCCCATCTTCCTCCTCCTCCTCATTAGCGGCACATCGACAAGAAAATATCTTTTAGCAAATGGTTTTTCATGATGAAACCGTTTTCCGTTCGTACTTCGTATGGATACGCTCTGTATTCTTAAACTCGCCCGTGCCTCGCTTGTTGGTGTATACATTTTGTTAAATATTCTAATTTAGCATAATGTATGTGAGCACAAAGCGAGCATATATGTAAGATTACATAGATGGTTTATGCTTTTCATCCCTTTCTCCGCGCGCGCGCACACACACACACATGGCGATAGGTTGCGCGCAAGCACGGTAAAAATGGGAATGAGGTTCATTCGTTGATATCGCTCGAAATGAATAATAGCATGTAGATTGAAACTCTGTCTTTCACAACGCCAAGGCGACTCAAACTAAACGAAAACGACAACAACAACGGCTGAAGAGGAAAGAGTGACACAGAACAAGAAGCCAACGAGTAGCAGAAGCCAGAAAGAACCACGCCATTTCCCAATGTGACTTTCTCTTGTGTGTCTCTTGATGTTGCTGTTTTTAAGACATTCAAAGGAACCGACGCTCCAAAGCTCTGTGACATAGTCATTTATCATTTCGAAATAGACTTCTTCACATGCAGAAACTCGCAACATATCCATGCAAATGTAAGACCTAGACCCAAAGGCTCTAAACCTCTAAATACATCATGCACATGCATAAAATGTAGATCACAACAAACGAACATCGCGCTCCGCTAAAACTAAACGGTTTGGAGTTTAGTTACATAAGCGCTCGATAGCTCACTGGATATTCCATTCCATTCGACTCATTCTTCATTTGTTTCATTTGCGGGAGACAGAAATAAAAAACACACGAATGCCTCGCTTTTCGTTGGCTTTCGAATTATTCTAAAATACTCATTCACATGCATGTGTTTCATTTATGCTAGCTCGGTCGCGCGCGCTTTTGCGGATGAATCAATGGGAAATATATTCGCTTGAATAGAGAAGAAGTGGTACCGCTGCGTCAAACATTATATTGAAACGTTTTATGTTCACATTTATTTTTGCACATGGAGTATGAGGACGAGCACAAAGCATCCAGCACACCACCATTGATCTAGCGTTTATCTTACAGAGTTTTTGTATGTGTGTGTGTTCGCTCGCGAGGGTGCTCGATGCTGTGCCAAATACACATCTACCCGAAAAAGCAACACATAGATAATAACCGAAAAGTTCAGAGTTCATCTTTGACTTCGTTGTCACAAGAATTCGTTCAATCAACAAAATACACTCGATCACAATTCACCGCATTTATTTGTCGGTTAAAATGATGCCAAAGCATTCTAAATTCTGCACAGAGGAAGAGTGAAAAATAGAAATGACAGTGGGTCTTCTGACAATGGCAACAGCAGATAAGACCCAAGCAACACACGTTTTGCCATGGCGCTGCCGAAGATTTCATCAATTTTAGAATGAAAGTTGATTTTTTGAGGACTTTTTAGTTCGAGTTTAGGCACATTCGAATTCGATGTAGTTCGAAATGATAAATTCAAAAATCTTAGCTCAAGACATGCACTTGAATTTTAAGAAGTCGATATTTCGAATCAAAAAACAACTTCTCACACGCATTTTGTACTGCAGCTCAGACACATCTTGCTGCTGTCACACTAACTCAGCACCAGTTCTTTCACGTCCCTGTCGCTATCAATGCCAGCGAGACTTTTATTTATAATTCAAAATGCGATCCAAAATATATTGTGTTGAAAATGGTTGCTTGGGCATTTTCAAATATTAACCGTCACATTGCGATATATGTTTGGATTTTCTTATCATTACAACGTTATTTCTGCTTCATTTCTCCTCGTTTTGTCGTATTCGATGGACGATGCTCAAGCAGCTTGGCGTATGCTCGTTCATACCTGTCGTTTGAACGACAATGTCAATGTAAATTATGTGCACTCCGAAAAACCAGTGCAGGCACTGACTAATGGATAGATTTTTTGCCATAATAAAATATTAACGGCTCGAGATCTTAGCTATTTCTACGAAAATACGATCTAAAAATAAAATATAGAAGCTCTCTGTGTGTGTGCCGGCGTTAATGTATTGGTAATACCAATTTGGTGATTCGCAAAAACTTATTTACTGTCACAAAGATCTATGCTCTGTTCGGTTCCGTTAACATTTAAAGGCAATCAATGTTCGCTAATTTCTCTCCAAATTGTACATCAATGTGTACTTTACCCATTCCAAACAGCACGACACGTCTTCCACTTGCTGTCAACGCTCTAGCACCATAAGTCAAACGTTCGGGAATCATGCTAATGGCCAATATTGATTTATGATTAGAAACGATGGTGGATGGAGTTCGCGCACAGCGAGCGTGCGTCTTTGTCAATTGCAGTAATATAAAGCGAGCATTTGTTTTTCAGTCACCATTCGCACGATTGATATGTGTCGAATGTCAATTCAATTTAAGATGTTGTTGATGGCATTAAGTTTTTATAAATGAATCGCATTTCGTCCCGGTTTTCAATTTGAACCGCGTGCACAATGTCGCATTTATTCGCCATTGCAATGAAATATTACCGAAAAAATATATTAGATTGATTTGAATGCAACCAAATAATAGGCATTTGCATAAAATGCATACAAATCGAAGCGAGACACCTGGTCTCTCTGATCAAATAGCAGCGAAAATTTACATAATAATATGTCACAAACATGATATTGATTTTTCACTGTATAGATTTTGGCAGCGTTGAAATTGTTAGCGCCCCTGTTACAATGCACAAATGCTTTATTATTCAAATGATCCCGCCGATATATTGATTTTGTCGATCGAAAATCGCTCGACATAAATAATGGTGGACGATTTTAATTTGCACTTTTTTAATTCCGCTTCACTTTTTCGCCGTTTTGAGTTCGCAATTCGAGACTCATTTGAATAAAAGGTGCAATTCGAACGCAGGTAGAGACACAGTTCCTATTGTATCGAATTCAAAAAAAATACACACATTTTGCTCTACTTCGATTTTTGGAGCGAACAAAAACAACGGGTAAACACTCGGCACATTTTTATTACTGTTATTTTGCGTGTATGTGTTTTTTATTTTGCATACGATTGGATTAGAAAAATAAGTGTACCGGTCGTAATAACGAATATGATTGGTTTCTGCAATAGTTCCTTTGCTATGGAATCATCAAGCTGCAAGGGCACACAACATTTCATTGTTATTGTAATGCAAAAGAGGTATTGAACCAGTCAACGTTATTAAGTATGACGATACATATAAAAATACCAGCAGGTAACAAAATAAACGGTTTTCCTTCTTCGCTAACACTCCGAGCGTCAAAGGTATAATCGAACGTTGAGAGGGAATCACGGTGGCCAAAGTAGTTGCAATGTCTTTCTATCGACTCAACAACATTATTTCAGTTTTGATCACTTATAAAGTAACTCGTGTGTTTTTTAGCCTTTTCATTGCAGTCTCTAACAAATTCTCGAATTTCTGAATCTAAACATTCTTCGTTCGTTCTTTGAGAACAAATTGGATTGCAATCATTCTTAAAAATTGTTTGCTGAAAAGTCCAGATTCATTGCAATAAGTCGCAAGCATTGTTAAAACTCGTTTTTGGGAAAATACCGTAAAGTTTTATTCAAAATACGTACGGTTTAGTTTTGACAAAGTTAATGGAAAGAGAGAAAATACAAATGGAAAATGGAAAATTGAAAATACCAAAGAGAAAATAGAAAAGAAAGAAAGGAAAGAATGATAAAATTAAAAAAAAAAAAAACGTTTGAAAATGGACAATTTCAGAAAATCAACTTAATTTCCATTAAAAAAAACGACGCAAAAATTGATCAATTCAAAAACAAAAATGAAAATAATTGAAAGTAGCAAACTGCTTGAATGAAAAGTTCAGCCTCGAAGTTTTCGATCTGATTTCGAAATTCATTAAATTTATGGGCATAAAGTGTCGTCGAAAGAAATGTAATGGTGTGAAAATAATTTAATGAGACCCAACTGAATCCGTTCATCGGTGCAATCAAAACAAGCCAATACGTTTCACTTGGAAAATTAATAACTAATTTTTCTGCCCGATAACAATGGACATCGAAATGCAAAATATGCCGTAAGGAGAAAAAGTGGCTGAAACCGAAGAAGAGGTCAGCAAATGTATTTGCGCAGTATAGGGTCAATTGACCAATGTTGTCGTCGCACACGATGACCTCTTACCCTAAATGTGTTGGAAACGATTGCATGCACGCTTCGAAGCACGTACCACCATTTTTCGCTGTGCACAGCACATATGCATGAGCCAATGGTCAAAATGATTTGAATACCGGCCAAAGGGAGTGATTTTTCCATTCAATTCTCTCTCTCAAAAGAAATGATTTATTGAACAGCAGTGGATGGCCGCATGTTTCACATTTTTGTCACTCGTTTGCAAGTCATTGAGAGCGGCAGCAATAAATAATGAATTTAATAAAAATAATCCGAACCTAACGACCAATGGTCAAATTCGTACACATAAACAGACCATTAATCATAAGCATCGGTTGAACTGTTTTCGAATGTTCGCCGTGCCATTTGTCCAAGTGTAATGAGCGAAGTATTTAAGTTTTTATGAACATCGGAGGCACGGCACCACATAAATCTTATGTTATTAATAATGATGGAGCGACCGAGCGAGCCAGTCAAATGGCAGTGAAAGCACAATGTGAAAATTATGTTGATATTTATTTTGGGATTTTCAGTGGTGATGTAAATAAACGCAATGAGTGAAAATTGTTTTCAGCCACGTGGCATTCATTTCACTCGTTCTTTCTATCTTATGCTTTTCCGAATTTCAAAGACAATCAACCGGAATCGCTTCGGTATTGATGAATTGAGCTTTACCTCTGTTTTCCATGTTAAATTGTGGTTGAAAATACGATGGCGGGCACGATGAGAAATGAAGAACGTAGTTCGAAAAATAAACTCGATTTAATTAATTTCGTGTCTAAAAATGGAAATTTCAGTTTCATGACGAAACGCGTTTGGAAAGTCCAAATGTCGACAGCGAATCGTTAGTGAAATTCCATTTGCGCGAGCTGGCAATATCGGAAGTTCTATTTAATTTTTTCATTCAAAATGGCTGAAAACATAAGCTGAAGTCGCAGCATTTATTTTATCGATCGCATTTGGCCCCATCAGCCATTTATTCCGACTGACCGTTGGAGAGGACCGCATTTTATTTACATAGAAAATACCCCCCGTGAAAATATACTGTTTGCTCGACTCGTTTCGAAAGCATATAAGTTGAGGGAGAGAGAGCTCTGAATCGATTACGAGAGTCCGTAAAATCATCTTTTACATAGTGGAGCCACTGAAAAACTTATTTACCCGAGAGACGTTCGGACAACGTAAATGATCTGAGAAAGTGGATGCTGGGCAATAGGGGTGAATACGGAGAATACTCAAAATGATTTATTCATTTTGAGCAGGAGAGCGGGCGTTCGGAGGGCGAATTGACGCAGCAGGCACGAACTAAGAAGAATGACGACCATCTCTGCGATAAATTTCCATTTGTTCGATTTTATTATATCCACACGAAATGCGAATATATACGATCGAAAACATAAATTCACTCCCCAGTCCAGTCTATGAATCAATATATTTTTTGGTGTATAGTTTTTTTTTCATCCATTTCTCACATATTCTCGTTTGGTTTTGCGTTCGGTGTTTTCTTACGTTGCTTTTCGAGCCAGTAGCAAAAACCCATAAATTTTTTATGTGCTACGATTTTCCAATTCTTTTGGTTTTTTCATTTTTCCTTTTTATCTCGATTTGTGCTCGGATACGATGAGAATGGGAAGCGCAAAATGTTTTCTAGTCTTTTTTGCTTGGATTATCGGTAGCGTTTAGTTGATTTGCAAACGCCGTACATTGTGAATGTATGCAAATGGATCGATGTGACAAAGAAAAAAAAAATCAAGAAGAGAAAGCAACCGTAGAACTGTCGACTCATTTCTTCAAAAATATGGGAAAAGAGACAGAGAGTATGTGTGTGGCCGATCACAATGGGGCACATTTGCATTTCATGTGTACGTGTTAAGATGTGTGGTCTGGCTTTGAAAACACATATATAATTTATGCTGTCTATCTCTCTTTCTTCAACGTTCCGTCCAACGTCATTCTCGTCGTTCCATTTATTCGATAAAATAACAAAAAGGAATGCCGAGAAAAAGCAAAACGAGAAAAAAACTCTCGCATAGAAAATTGAGGGTGTTCAGATTCCCATGTATAATTTTCCATCTATGGGCCTCGCCGATATGTTCACATATCGTTCGTGCGACCAAACTTCGGTACACAAAACGCGCACAATTTTATTATTTAATGTGCTTTTTGTGTATCGGCAAATAATTTTATCCGTTCTCGTTACGTTACGTTGTTCGACGAGCACTGGGCACATGCATGAGCGAGCGAACTGGTGAACGCTCTGTATGTGTTTGTGTGTATGTACTTCTTTAAAATTTAATTTATGCACATACATGAACTCGAGTCACATACAAGCGGCTAGTATGATGGTGGCGCATTCCTTTTTTTTCTTCGACACCCCCCAAATGGTAAATAATGTGTCATGTGAATATGGAGTTTGTCTTATTGTACAATGTTGTTTCGGTAGAATCATCGATCGAAAAACCATTTTCCATGCAGCAGCAACAGCAGCAGCCGAAAGACACATCACGAAGACTTGGCTAGCAAAACCTCTTTATCTTTGCACACATACACGCATACACCACCCCATATCGAGTGAACAACATAAATTCAAATCAGCAGAACAAAACGGCTACAATAGAAATCATCGCAGAAACTTTTTCGTCTTCCAATCGTGAGCGCGCGTTGGGTTATTTGCGCGCTTGACTCTTCTCCGCATCATATCGTGTGTTTGCACTGTACGACAGCCTCATTGTGATTTGTATATATATATATATTATATGCGCATAACCACGTATGATTTGCCATGTTGTATACATTTTCCATTATTGGATCGCACGGCGTATTGTATTGGTGTTCTATGCGTATCGCATTTACATCTTTCATATTCGATAAACTATGCACATATTCGAAACTCTCCATACTCGCCCGAAAGTTACATGTTTATACCGCGCGCGTAAATAAAATTGAATCGGTTGCGAACATGCACGTTAGAGAGAGCGAGCGAGCAAACGAGAGAGTGTGTGGCTGTCTGTGTGAGCGTGACCGCAACTAAAAAGTTGCCCTTAGCAACGCTACCATAGCAACGGGGGTTCAAATCACCATTCTGGCTACTCCAAACACGCAGCGAATATACCTTCATTGATTGCGAATGTGAATTCTTCTATGCTTCCTGCATTACGGTATGAAGACGAAGCCATTAAACTGGAACTTTACTGTTTTGTTTCAATGCCGATTTGACGAGTCTTCGGCTTGCGGACTAGCAAATGTGGGGATTGTAAGGGTGGATTTGGATTTGTTATCATTTACTCTATGGTTGGTCGTGCGTAGCCATTCTCGGCACAATACGAATCAACAAACACAGAACACTTTCGTCTTCTTCTTTCAAAGTTGTGAGAAAGATATTGGCTATTCGTAATTTATTCAAACATAATGGATGCTCAACCAAATCGATTTTGATGTGCCAGCTCAATTTTGAATGTAACCAATATATGTGGTGATGAAACGGGAACATTCGAATGAATTTATCATTGAATCTTTGTGATGTGATTGCAAAGTGACATTTATGCGATGAGTCAATCTGGCTGAATCGTAAAATAGTGCTGAAATACTGAAATACCAATGAATCCATAGGAATATCAATAAATCTTTATGCAAAACACACGGCATTAGTATAAATCTGGCTCGTTTCGATTTACTTCGAGAGAGAGAAATGTATGCATGTTTTATGTGTACAAAAGGATATTCTATTGCACGATGAATGGGATTATGTATGTTGAATCGGAAAGGTAAAGAACGGTACAAAACATACATGTTGTGGACTAGAGTTTTGCAATGACAGAAAAAATAACATACACAATTCAACCAACGCGGAATGAGAGAGACGGGACCATTTACGAAGAGGGTGTTTTGAATGTGGATAAAATACTTTATTATAAAATGAAATGAAGGGGTGGAGTTAGTGTTTGTTGTTACTGTTGGTAGTTTATAATTTTTCGTTTTCCTGTTTCACATTTGGACGTCTCTTCATCTTCGTTTTGCTAATAAAAGACATTCATTTATTGATTGAGATATGTTGCAAGCGTATGCGTATGTAATAACATTCAATTCTTATCATTTGGAAATGTTGGCGGATTCCCTGCAAGCAATAGCAAATGTTAAAATTGAAATGAAAACATTTCAATATGATTTGATGCCTGAAAACAAGATGTTTTTCATGCATTTCAGCTTGCAATTCATTCAATTTCAACTTATATCGTCCTACCGCTTGGTTGTTTAATTCAATTAAATCCCCTTCTGGTTCGCAATCAACGTTCAAAACAGACACAGAAATAAATTGATGAATGAAAGTGTAAACAAATACCCACTTCCCTATTTCACATCGACAAAATGATCGAATTGAAACCCCCACAATGCGCTCAGAAGCAGCAGCAGAAATAATTTGAAATTGGACAATTCGATGGAATCGAATGGACTTACGCAAAACCAACTGTAGACCTCCTTGTAACATTAATTGAGAGTATTTGCATTGAAAATAAGATACAATTTTATGAATCCATACAACTGGAATGTTTCAATTTTTAAATTAAATATTATGAAATGTGGCAACAACCTTGCCTGAGACTAACTATGCCTTACTTTCGCAGAATTGATAACGTTTAAAGGAAGTGTTTGTGACGGACAAAAACCAAATTTCACTCCATTCGCATGTGCACACTTTCTTCGGAACTTCGATGTTACTCTTATCAGCTGCGTAGCTTTTCAGCATTAATTTCCGTACAAGTATCGAATATACAATATCATAATTTGAAAATTATATGCGATTCTATGAATGAATGTTGAAAATTCAATAAAATGTGTTTTTTTGTGTGGTTATCTCAATTTGATGCGAACATTGGCATGCGTACACTTAATTTTTTCTCAGGTTTTATTGTCAATTTACAAGAAGTTGCTTTAATCTTCTTTTTTTACCACAAAAGGAAAATCATCCAGTAAATTTGCATGCGCGGGAGCTCAAAATTAATTATGAAATAGTATTCAGGAATTTATGAAGGTATTTTCAATTTGTGCACTGCATTTCGAACATGATGAAGTAAATGCACGCATACCGCATGCATGTCGCACATAATTCAAGTAATGGAAATGCAAAACATTCCACGAGAGAGAGAGAGAGAGAGAGAGAGAGAGAGAGAGATAAGTAACATCAAATTGATCGAAAGTAAAATGCGAAATTTCAACATTTATTTTCTTGTAAGATTTTGACAGGAGTGGATGGCAAAGGTATTTCTTAATTCATGAGTGTGTGCTCAAATATGCGATTTCAATAAAATTTTCTGGTGACGAACGTATTAAATTGCACATTGCCATATTGCGCATGTTGAGGTATGGTTATAATCCACCGAACGGGAAAATTAAAGAAAATGAAAAGAGCACACATAATGAAATAAATAAAATGCTTTTTATTTCTCTTGCGAATTCGAACAAAACTGCGACGAAAGCACATTTTGATGGCTGCCAAAATCGTGCAAATTTAAAATCCAAAATGTAAACTATTAAAGCGAGATAAGATAGGGAAGTGACGGAAATTGTTGATACCAAAATTATTACATTGGCCTGTGTATCAACCTTTTGTGCATCACACGAATGCTCAATTCAAAATAAAATAGACACACGCAGAAATAGCAACCTTAAATCCATTCGTATTCACCATTTTTGAACCGAAATTAATCAATGTGAATGCGAAATGTTTTTGAAACAACTGAATGGATCATGCGTTTAGCGAGGCTTTATCAGCAAATACACATGCAACTTTCACCCGCAAAACACTTGGTTGGTTCTAATTTGATCCGCAGAAAAAATAAATAAATGGGTGTCTCGCGATATAAACGATTTTTCCTTTGCCAATGATAATTTTGATATGTATGCGAACCGAAAAAAATGCACCGTTTGTTAACTATTACACCCTGTGTCCAATTCAACAATACATAGAGAGAAAACAAGAAAGGTTATTCGCTTCACTCATTAGCCTTCTTTCTAGGACAAAAAAAAAATAATGTTTATACAATTGTCAATTGATTGATGTTGAAATTCAGTAATTCACGGTCGTGGGTAAATATTATAATATTATAAATATATTTATTGTTTTCTCACCAAAAAGAGTGAAATTATACAGCCATTGTGAACTTTTCTTTATATTCATACGTTTTGTTTTTGTTGAAATTTCACCAAATGCACCGGATACATCGTTCAAATCGACATTTTAATTGATATTCCGTTTAAATTCTTAAGCAGATCTTCTCTGTACTCGACGAGAGTTGGTTGATTCACTTGAAAAAAGAATCAGTCGAATTAAAATGTTCAAAGTAAAATTAGTTTTATTTTTTGTGGTGGCAGTCGCGGTGCCACCGAACATTGCAATTTTAAATGGTGCAGCTGCGATACCTAAACAATTTCCATACCTCGTTTTGATTGAACCCCGAGACTCCATATCATCAGCTTTTGGCCGCTGTGGAGGTGTGGTTATTTCAAATTTGTGGACCCTCACATGTGCACATTGCGTTAACAGTTCGAGTATTATGGAGATTCGAATTTCATTTGGCTCACTCGTAGTTAATGATTTAACCGAGGAAGGACGTATTACCCAAACTGTACTCCAAACCAACGCAATTTGTCATCCGAAATTCAATTTGAATGCAATAAGGAAGTAAGTGTCATTCACCTTCCTCACGTACAAAATATCATGCCGCGCGAAGATATTTCAGTAGATGATTCAACTATTCATCAAGCGTGTGCTTCATTCAATAGCGATATTGCTGGTGTCAAACTTCAAACTCCAGCTGAGTTCACCGATTCCAATTTCATTGGACTGTAATGAGCCTACTGAAAATACGTTAGTTACTGTTATGGGAGATGGAGTAACCATGGCTTATGCTCAAAACCTGCAATACGTCTACATGCATGTCATTTCAGATTTTGAGTGCGCTTTATACAATGTTTGGATCCTTTTTCGACCGGGTGCGGTCTGTGCCCAGGGAGATGGGACAGACTCTGCTTGCGGTTCAGACTCAGGCGGTTCAATGGTCGACACTAATAAAGGTACTTTAGTTGGTTTGATTAACTTTGGATCAGGCTATCTATTTACTACATGCAATGGAGATCCGTACGGCTTCCAAATGATCGCTGTTTGCAGAGATTTTATCGCAACTATCACGAACGTTACTCAGTGTGAATAGAATGCCGCAATTTTATTCGAGAAGCAATTTTAAATGAGTTGTGTACAAATATAAATGATAAACATGTATGTCGCAATATCGGCGACCGCATTGCACAGAATAAGAAGAGATATGGATCGAAAGTTGAAAACACACTTTTTTTCGTGTCATCACAAAACACACATTTATGGAAAAACGAAATCAAGATAAATGGATTTTATTGATGTATTTCATGTTTGAGCTATTTGAATGTAAGTTTCACCGTAATTGTATCCGATAATTCCTTTTTTCCACATTTTTCTCTCTCTCGTTCGGCCGCTTCATTATGTTCACATGTATATTTTCATGCTCACTGCATTTCATTTAGATCTATCGTCCTCTCTTATTTTCATCAAATGTTATGTGAAGATATTGTGCTGCTACTTCTTTTGATGCTTCGATATAAACAATATTTATATTAATTGATTTATATTATTATAAAAATCAAACATTTATGAACCACTGAAGAAGCTTATTAGCTCTTATATATTTCAGCCGTCTTAGAAACAAAAAGAATTTACTTCGCAACATTGGTCACTTATCTGCAATTTAAAATATATTCGAATAGCCCATATAAAACTAAATATAAATCCAAATCTTTGCCGAGCTGTTCTTGTTCTATTTGTGCTTGAAAATACACTAACAAAACATGATTGTGAAGTTGGTCCCGGATAAACTGTCAAGTCTAGAAAATTTACAGGTTTTCTGTTAAAATATTCAAATTAAACAGAAAATTATGTGCCATCATAACATTAAAAAATGATAAACTACATTGTTAAACTAGGTTGTGAAGACTTCATATGATTTTCTGTTCGAAATGGTTATGGAAAATCAGTAAATTTGAATATGCATTTTTTTTTTAGTGATTTAATTTACAATTTGGAAATAAGGCCTTTACTTTGAGCCATCTTTTGTTCCCAAAATGTGGACTCTGAATTCGGGAAAGGAAAAAGCCCGGAGCGTATAAGCATCTCTACATTTCACATAGTGATAAGAAGCCATACCTAACTAGTATATTTTCCGGAATTTTCTACATGGAGATTAAAGTGCGTGCACATGAGCGATTCCATTTTCAATTTGAGTTTGAAATAAATTTGTTGCTCTCTTTATGTTTGTTTGCTGTTTCTTTCGTTTGGCATCGAAACAAGATGCGATAGAGACAAGCAACAACCAAACATTGTTCCGATAAAGTTTTACCGCCTGCATCCAAAACAAACGCTCCGTATGCAACGGAAAAAGTTGTGCTCTTTGTGTGCGCAAGTAAGGTAACTCTTCGACGAACCAACGTCAAAATAGTTTTGCATCTGAAATCTTGTGCGAGCGTATGGCATGATTTTATGGTTGTATCGAGATAGGTAAAATGTAGCATCGATGCATAGCGGATTTATGCTTTGATCGCCTGGTTACGACATGTAAATGAGAGAATGGTTGCTTCTGGCTTCGCATTGATGCGAATGACTGTGTGTATGTTGTAAGCCCTCCATAGCTCTCACATGCCATGCCATGCCATGCCATGCCATGCCATGCCAGAAATATTTTATTAAATTGGGCTCTTTTGCAACTTTGTCATGGAGTTTTACATTGCAAATATGTGAGCGACTGAGTGAACGTATAAATACGTGTGCTGAAACGACCGCATATTACAAAGTAAAATAATAATATGCGAATTGGAAGCTGCCGATATGTAATTTGCACGAAATGAAAAATAAATGAAAATTCTTGTGTGTGTGTGAAAAGTTTTCGTTATTACTATTATTAGTTCCTGGCATTTTCACGTATATCGTGTGTCGACTCTCATCGCAAGAGTTTTTGCTCGCTCGATCGATGTGGTGGAGAAGATGGTTGAGCAGCAGAGACGAAACAAAAAGCAGACATACGAATTCTTTCGTTCAAGCTGAAAATAGCAGTTTACCCATAGTCAGTCACCAAAACCACATACATATGCTTGATCCGAATATTTACCCGTCGTTCAGTTGGAGAGTTTGTGGTTTGATATTTCATCCATTTACTCGAGCTTTTTACATTGCAAACGCTCATTTTGGAGGGGAAAAACTTTCGCAAATGAATAGTTGCCAAAGAAACATACACTTGTCAGGAACTAAAGAGCTTGTGCATACCATCTTAAAATAACAACAAAATCTGAAATTGCAATTCAAATGGCTTTTATCTTCAGCATTGCATTTTACTTGCGATACGACTTTTGCTTGTGCACTTGTTTACTCAATTCCATTTGTTTCATTCACTTGCTCGACTGGATTATGTTCGCCTTCGATACATCTATTCGTCGTGTATTGTGCAAGTGCATCAACAAACAAACATGCATGTTTGGCGAAAATTTAGACTTTGTTGATTATTCGCGGAAAATACTTTGGCGCTTTTGCAACGGGAAAGGCATTCCGAAACATCACATCCCCACCAATTTTCACTTGTGTGCTGCTGTTTTAATGAAGCATCCATATAATTTGGCAGAAATATGCAATTAATTACTGAAAATGTATGCCACAAGCACAATCGGATCATGAAAACGACCCGCTTTCGGCTTCCCTGTTTTTTCGTTAATTATTGCATTTTTTACAGTAATCTTTTCAGCAAAAAGTAGCATATTTCTGACGTTTCGCTATTCAATTTCATAATATAATACATCCGAAAATATTTGCACACATTATACCGTTTCTTTCATAAATTATTTGTGCAGTTTTAGCATTGCGGCTGAAAAAACACGGTTTTGAATTGACGAAGATACAACATTGAAATAATTTAACTCTTCTCGTAGAAGTGTTGATTTAATTGTCAAAATTTCAGTTAATTATTATCGAATGAATTCTGATTGATGTACTCGATGAAGATAAACAATTTAAAATTATACAGTTTACCAATTTAAACGCAGTTTGATCTCAACTAAACATTGTAGGAAAAATCATTGAGATATCATGCGCTGGATGCATTCAACAAAGAAGCATTGATAACTATTAAGCAATTGTGCAATTTCTTAAAATCAAAATTGATTTTAGCTGAAAGTAATGGCTTCAACCACTTGAGCCACTTGTATTTATTTCGCTGTGTTTTTTGTATACTTCCAAGTAAAATCATTTAATGTGGCGATGTTTTCAATGTGTCGACAATTTTTCCATTTCGAACAAACATGATTTCATTCTTCTTTTTTATTCATTCTATACTATTTTTCGATCAAAGTGTAGACTTTCCGCTTCAACAAAGAGGAAAATGAATGCAGAAAAATCGAGAAGTGGTTTGTGTAACCCCTCGTCTTCGATGATGCTGTCGGCCATTTTGTCCAGTTTTATTCTATTTACTATTTTCCACCCTCTTTTCCAACTCATCCCTCACACCATCTAGATTCGATTGAAAATTTGCTTGCTTCTTGCTAAGCTGGCGGCCAATTTCGCGTAGCCATCATCGGCAGCCGCAATATAGTAGCAACATTCCCGAAGCAAACGAAATGAAGAACACAACGGATCGAATCGATGCTTATCCAATGGTTATACACTTAATAGGGCCATATCAAATCAGTCGAGCGACAATCTCATTTCGTTTTCGATTTCGACCACCACGTGAAATACACTTTCACCCTATTTCGTCGTGTAACATCCCAAAAATAGAAAATCGTTGAATTTGACGCGGAAACGCCGTACAAAATGGATAAAATTTTATTTATATCGGGATAGAGAGGATATAATACAAATACACAGGACACACACAGTCGATGCTAGGGAGAGAGAGAGAGAGAGAGATGTGCGAGGGATAGCACGCGGTGGTCGTGTATACAACACGGTGGGTTATTCTTCGATAAAGTACACTCACACTCCCTGGGCTAAATGCGCATTTCAATAAAATATAATATTGATATATACATAAACGGACCCTTATATTTTCATTTGGCCGACGGTCCTTTTCTATACATATTATGCTGGGACAGCGCTTTTTCCCTGCACAAATAACCATAAAATACATAGAAGGCGAATCGCATGAGAGATGTGGCCCTCTTAGTGAGAATGGGCAAACGTAAATGATTGCATTCGCTGTTTGCACTCATCGGTGTGTGTTGTGTGAGCGAGTGTGTGTGTTTGAATTGGACGACAGAAATGGTCGACACTCGATTCAAGATGTAGCTTCATTCAAGAGATTTGAATGTCCAATGCTCTCCGATGCGGTTACTGAATCAAGTAAGATGAACGGATGATGAAAAACGTTGAATTGCTGCTCGTTTTAGTTTTGGGGGACGTTATCACGGTGATATTTGCAGGGAAGATATCTGCTACAAACAAAGTTATATGCAGGATTTTCGACTAAACCGTACGAAATTACTTTCCTCTTTTGCTTTCGTTTTTCTTTCTTAATGTTAGGACAGGACAGTGTATCTAAAAACCAATGGCCTCTGCACATTCATGCGGATCCACTTATTTACTTCGTTATGAATCGACTGCTGCTGCAATGTGGTCGCTGCTTGAAATGAATTCATTTATTTTTTCCCTTCTTTCTTTCAATCTTTCTCTATTCGTCGATTTTATGGCATTAGCCGCGAATAACGGTGTGTCGCGAATTACACGTAGTCACTGAAATGAAGAATCATTTGATGTTGTCGCTTCTTTTTTCTCTTATGGATTTGTGCACTTTGCGTATTTTTGGCACTTTATGGAATCAGTTCTCTCGATGAAAGAGGATTTACACAGATTTTCAACATTTGGATACGCCACAAAAAGTCGAATGCTTTGATCTAAGTTTTTGGGGAAGAGAGAGAGAAAGAGAAAAATTTCGTTGACAATGGCCAGAATGGCACGAACTAACCACTTTGCCATAATGAATAAACCATTTTTGTTTTCAGATGAGAAAAAGACAAGTCAAAATGCATGAATCGACCAAGAGTTGGCGCATTTCTTTCTGCAAAACTGATTTATGTAAGAAGATAAAGTGGAATTACAAAGGTAATGTCGTTTTCTGCTGACTGCCACGAAAAGTTGATCCTCATAATTAAATTCGTATCTGAATATTCAATAAAAAAATAATTTAAAAATGTCCACTTCGTTGCAAGTGGAGACCTTCCGATTACAAAATTTACATATGCAGATTTTTGAAGGCGCACCTAAATATCATTAATTTATTCAAGCAAAATGAAATATAATTGCTCTTTTATAAATTAGAAAAACTGTCGATGGACATAAATTCAAACCCATAAATAAATTCGTTTAATATTATTTAAAGTTGATCTTGCAAGCTGAAGTTCGGAGTCCAAAATTGGATTCGCTTGAGTAATTTTTTTCGGTAGTCGTAATTTTATTGCAGATATTTCTTGGTCAAAAATTTCGAGTACCACATTTTGGTTGTGTGAAATGGCATTTCACATGTAAGAGTGGTGTGGAGCATGAATTTGCATACGAAATATGCACATGCGACCGGTAATGATGTAGAATGTGGTTTGAGACATCGTTTCTTTTCTATCGTTTTTGCGCTCATTCTTTTCTTCATTAAGCATGTCTCGTTTGAACAAAATTTTCGACAACGACGACGATGAGAGCGCGCGAGTGTGGTTGAAAGCTGGCAACTAGCACATAAGAACAAGTGAAAACATGCAAAACTTTCGTCGATGTTGTACACGTATGCCGACAAATGGCTATAGCAAAATAGCGCACATATGCGATAGCATTTTCCGTCTTTAAATGGGTGGGATTCATTGTGTACTTGTACCGAACAAGTCTTTACAAACGAGAGATGGTGGCGAGAGAAAGAGCTTTTGTTGAAGTTACATATTTCGTTCGATGTGGTGTGTCTGTGTGTTTTTTTCGGCAGTTTTTCATTTGCATCGTGTTCGTTCCGTCAACATAGACAGAGAACAAGCGCTTTCTTCGTGGTGCTAGCAGCAGCTATTTTCAAATACACTAGAAATTGTGTATAGTTGTAGTCGGAGCTATTTAATCATTTCCACATACGATAAGTACCCAACCATTTCTTTCTTTTAACATAAAAGACTCTTATCTTTCTAAAAACCGAGAGAGCAAATATTTTGAAGCAGTCAAATGGAGATTTTTGCCATTGCGTATAACATACGAAGAGAAAGAGAGATAGTAAGAGAGCTAGAAAATTTTATCAACGGCCGGAAGAGTGGCAAGAACCATAATAAACAAACATAAACATGATAATTCTGCAATAAATGCTGAATATGGGCTTGCGTTTACGACTTAAACATACCAAACCATGTATGGTTGTTATCTGGTGCGAGCCGCGCGCGTGAGCAAATGTTTTTGCGATGGGCAAAATGACATAAACGATGAACATTCAATGGGAAATCAAAACAACGACACAGCCCCCGTGCACGAATTTAGCCAAAGACATGCGAACGAGAAAATGTTTTGAAAATAAATGAAAATATGGAAATCTCTTTCGCAAAACTCAAAGCGTTGAATAATGACAACACAAAAACGCTTTTGTATACGCAAGCAAGAGATAAGACTGAATGTGGATGGAGAACATATGTGAAAAAGAGTGTAGCTAACCAGTCACAACTGACAAAAACATCAACTCGAACATCAAACAATGCGAATAACAAAAACGCTCGACTGCTGAGAGAAAACGTTTAAAACAGCGTAAAGAGCTAGATTTGTGTATTGTACGCCCGGCTACACGATGAAGCATCTCGTTGCTTTGTGTTGCTACGTCACTAAATGAAGATAACACGAAGATATCATAACTAATACGCATTTGAGTTCACTGATTCATATGTGAATGACACTAAACTTTGACACACACTTCACTTTTCCATGATATTTTTCAAGTGCTCCTCGCTCACTCCCATCGGCCAAAGATTTTCGTCGCAGCTGGATGCCAACGCGCATTTGAAACTTTTTATCTATTGGCTTCTCTATCTGGTGGATATCAACAAAGCCCCATCTTCATGCCAGAATATATATTGGCTGTTGAATGGCATTCCAATGGGAGCCTCTTCATCTTGAAATTGTATTTAATAAAACTCACATGATGGAGTCTCATTCAATAAATGTGAAAAGGTTTCACTGAATGAAACATGCATTGCATGCAAATGAATAAAAATTACGATGATGGGAGTCGATTTTATTAGCCACATTTAGGTATAAATAATGCAAAATCGAATGGCTTAAAATAATAGCAACCGCATACCGTCAAAACGTTCGCTTATTACCAATTCTACCGTAGAAAATGCGTGTGCGTGTATGTGCATCGAGTTTCAGTTTTGAAATTAATATTTGATGTATTAGTTTAATGAAAGTCGGAAACGACTTGCCAAATTCACTGTTTAGCCTGAACAAAATACACATACTTACTTGAATTACATAAAGTGGCATGAAAACACATACGAACGATGAAGACCACGCCATTAAAACATGATTTCATTACGCTGGGAATATTTTGTGTGCATGCGATGCGGTTCACGTTCGGCACACAAAGAATGGGTGCATATAAATCTCTCGCTTGATCAAGAGAAAGATGTGTGTGAGGGCTGTGCCGTGTGGTCGTTTTGCCGTTAATTTATTCCTATCATATTCCTATCTGGCTGTGTGATGCACATGCAACAATGATGTGTCGTCTTTTCTCTATTTCGCCCAAACTAATGGAAAATCAATAAACGAAAATATATGCAAAACGCAAAACAGCCCGCACGCCTTACTCCCATATTCCGTCAATTCATCTTCGCTCACTCTCGTTGCATTTTCGAACGCTGAAACGAAATAGAAAAGCGGGAAATGTTGCTTAATTGGAATTGCATGCGCGCTGCCATATTTATTATCCAATAAAAGCTCATTAATTTATACATGTACAAGTAACAAATGCCTGCTCAAATACAAAATGTTTTACACCCAAGCCCGGCTCAAGCGTCGTTTTAGCGAACGGAAAGCAAACATAGTTTTAGATGCCACATATTACATAATGAACGGCATGCGAGATACAGTTTTGCACATCATTTATCGATCAAAACTGCATACGACCATTGCCGAATTTCAACGATAACGCTTCAACTGGAGAATAGGAAATTTTTGGCACAGACCTGCCGCACAGTTCGACGTATAGTTTCCATGTTTTACCGTTCACTGAGAGACGACGATGCATCAACCTTCCACATATCGCATATTAAATCAAACAAACCAAACACGATTTATGTAAATGCAGAGTGCATCAACGTACAAGCAACCGATGAGCCAGTACATTATATAAGCGCCATTCTGTCATCGCACTTAATAAATCCCAACCGATCTGGCGACGACGACTTGCAATGTATGAGAGCAAACACATTCCACCCTCTTCTGCGAGAGGAAAAATGGCGCTCGAGAAAGGGAGAGAACGAAAGACTATAAACTCGACTCCATGATGAAATTCTATTTAGATCATAAATGTTAACGAGATTGGAAAGTGGGAAGAAAAGGACAAAGGACAATGCCCATGCGCTCATTCACATGAAAGCAGTGATTGATTTAATTCCAACTTCACCCTAGATGCTCGTGCGCAAGCAACATTGAATGAAATCTAATTAAAACTAGCAGCGACTATTCTGGCCCACATTAAATTATGGCGCCATAAATGCATATCGAATGAATTTATGGCGTTTTATTAATAATTCGCTGGAAACTGATAAATTTAACATCTTATCGACGCAACGACAACAAATGTTCGAAAATATCCAATAATTTGCATAGATCTTACTATTTTCGAACTATTTTATCCAAATTAATCTTCGCAAAGCGTATATTTTTGTTCTATTGAACATATGCATCCGTTTTAGCTTATTATTTTTTTGACAGAAGAAAACCCGTTTTCAACCGATGCTCTGTCACTTTTGCCATTCCGAATAAAACCGTTCCATTCATTTGGCATATTGGCACCGAAATTCGATCTCGAAAATGCATTTGCACAATCCCTATTAATGTTGAACATGTTTGCTGTTACATTGATTTGTTTCATTTTTCATGCATATGCTCTGCATACAATCGAAATGTAGCAATGTGATTTTGTTGCTGTCACACCAAATAGCAGCGTACGAAGATTTTCTATTCATTGAAAAATATACGACCTATTTCTTGATCTAGATAAAGCGAATGAGACGCTAAAATTTATATGCCCGTACCGAAAAGAGAGTGAGAGAGAGCGCCCTGCTTCTTTTGTGTGCATGTTCGATGACATTAAAATATTTACCATGAACGCGCACGGCTTTCATCGATTTTGATCCTTTGCCGAACATAATAACCATTCTCACATCGATTTGATGTTTGTTGCGTAACATTATTTAGTATGCAACAATACTGTATTACATTTGAATCAAACTTGGCTTCCCATCGATTTTGTCTATCTGTTTCATTGTATTTGCCCAGCACATCCGAATTTACAACCCTTTTTCAATCTCACTCTATTCATCTCGAACGGATGGAAAAGTGCATCTTTGCATCGAACTCTACCTGGCTCTGTTGATATTCAATTTTACCATTTTCAACAATTATTCAAATGCCAAAATGAGAGAGAAACGAGAACGGAGCGAAATTATCCGTTCCACATAATAATAGATGCAGATTTTTATCATTGACACCTCAATAATTACTTAAATTGCCATCGGCTCACATTATTCACAGTACATTGACAGCGCTCTCATTCAAATGCCTTCTCAAAAAAATTAACCGTTTTACATTGCAGCCGCCGCCACCACCAATTTATGACAAACCAGGTCAAACCTAACTGAACATTTGAAATTAATTTCTCTGAATGAGAACAGTCTCAATGAAGACTGGGAATTATTTCATTTTTGTCTAAGCGAAACATTTTAAATAAACATTTTTGGAACTCTTGAAGAAATCATGAAAGAGAGTCCTCTCTAAGAATGTGTTGATTCAATGTTCAATAATGTTTTTTTAATCGTAAGTTCTTCGAAACACATTTCAACCTCCATTCTAAAAAAATTTGCATCACAATCAAACTTACGGTGAGCACACCAAGATCCGGCCAAATGTAGAGCGTTCTGTTCATTCAATGAAGCTATACATCTCGACATTCTAAACTGGGAATGGTTTTACGAGTGTCGTTTTAAATGCATTGTAATATGGCCGCAGATATTGAAAAAGGTCGAGGTTTGGTGAGCATGTGTTAACTAAGAGTTTGGATAAAAATCTCCGAACAGCCGCGCAATTTGAATGACTGATTAACATAAATCATGCGTGCTCATGAATCTTGGAATTTCACTGAATAGAATTGAAAAACGGGCTATTGTCAAAAGTTGATAAATCGCTTGAATGCGACCACATATAGAGTGTCAATGATGTCTACACACGAAACTGCAGTCAAGGGTTACATTGAACAGTTTTCAAGTGTCTCGTTGTGATTTTCGTCACCCGATTTTTTTTGTCGTTTGAAGTTCGAAATGCTTTTGAGATATCGATCTTCACACCTTCAAATTTTGATAAAAATCGATTTCGGAAAGACTAGTAAAAAGCACAGCTCAAACGATGGGTTTTATGTCAGAGTTCATATTCGGTGTCTTCACTTGTGTTTAATCTCATTCGATTTGCTTGTTTAGATTCCAATTAGTCGATATTACCAATCGATCGATGCAGTAATCCGTGCGTTCAAAACAAAATGATTATCATTTGTTGAATAGAGTCGAGTGTGAAAAAGTAGCAGTTACTCCAATTTCTGGTACACACACCAAACAATAGGCCACCTATCGCTTCGATGAAACAGACAGAAAAAACGGCAACAATGCGAATCAAAATCACGTAATAACCAAAACATCGGTGATCACAGGTACCAAATCCCATTTCATCCTTTGGAAATGCATCATATCTACTGTCTCTTATGTTTGAGCTACGTGCAGGCTTAGTTGTGCGGTATTTTTGCTGGTAGCAAAAACATGCGATTTCGTGCCATTGATCTTCCACCAAACAAAAACCGGGTCGATGATGCACGCAATTCTCCCTTTTTTTTAATATTTAATTCTTTTTGCTTCGCATTCATTTTGGCAGCAACGGTGTTTTGGCAATATTCAATTCACATTACTCACCTTTCCGAGAGCGAGAGAGAAGGTAACGAAATGAGCGGCGCACTGGTGGGAAAAAATCAAAATGCCACGATGCGAATGAACTCAAACGACACAAATTCAAAGGGTTGAGTTTATTTATATTGATTTTATACGATTATTCTCATTAAGCCATTGTTCAGTGATTTTGAAGATACTATGTCGTTGCCAATAGATTGGAATTTAAGTTCGTCAAGGTTCAATAGAGTAGCACGACGATGGAAATGAAACGTTTGGCCAACTAAAAAATGTTTGGAATTGAAAAACCGAAGTCTGAAATCTGAAATATGAAAGAAAAATAGAGAAACTGGAAAACTGGAATACATGAGAATATTGAAGAGAGTTAACTTTTTAAGGAAACATAAAAGGGTTTTCTTCAAAAAATCCCCGTCGATTTATTAGTGAATAAAGTTCAATTTCATATACATTATCATCTCCAACAAATGGCTTAATCGAAACTAGTCTTCTACTCCGTTCACGCGAAATGTGGGGAAATCTGAATAAGGGATTACAATTTGTAGATGGCTGCTTTTTTTTCTTATTTCCCTTTCTTCTGAGTATGAAGGTGCCTGTAAATTTGAAATTATCGTAAAAATGGAAACAACTTAATAAAATAAAGCGTTTTATAGTACAATCACGAGAATCTCTTCGATAAATCAGCCAAAATTCCGAAAAATTGAATGTTGTTACACTTGGAATAATGTTGTAATGATTGCGATAAATGGGGAATTGGTTCATTTATTAATTTTCAGTGAGTTCGCGCTTCCGCGTATTCACTAGTGATTGTCTGTGCATAAAGACAGAGAGAGAATGAAAAGGCATCAACCCGCTAACGACCTCTTTATTATTCAACACACTTTTTTCCATGTTTTACATAATTTCTTAGGTTTTTCCGTTTTTTTCCTCTCTGTGCGTTCTGTTTTCTTTTTCTTCGTCGTACAATAGACGGAAACGCTTACATAATTTTTGTTCTCTGTGTATTTTTTTCGCGCGCTCTCTCCAGACTTTTGCGCCAAGTGTAATTCGCATTGATAATGCTGCTGCAAAGCGACCGTCAACATGCAAATGATGTCGAAGAGAAACACTACCGAACGACAAAAAAGAAACCTTTTTTTTCGTCGAGCTGAAAAATTTGTTCTGAAAGGAAGCAAACTTTTTCTTTCAAAACGATTCTTTCTCTGTGTTGGCAAAACGAAAAAACGCAATGTTTTAAATTATGTCAAGGTCGTTTATGTGTTGGCGTCAATGCTAATTACAATCGATTAATGCACGACATTGTTTTTTCCGCTTCCTATTTTCGTGTACGACATTCAGTCGTCTGCTCTTTGCCTATACAATGTGTTCAGCAGCTCATAAAAATGCATCGTGGAACCGAATACATGCCATTCTAACATAAATTAGCCGGTATTATGGGATTACACATTTTATTACAGATCAAAACCTAACACTTTTTTACGTTTCGTTCAATTGAAAAAGTTCAGAAGATCATAATGAGGATACAAATGATGCTTGAGCTGATGCAAGACTATGAAATTCTCTCAACGAAAAAAAATTAAATCCTTTTGAATCAATGTCAAAGAGAATGTGAATGAAAACCTCTTGCAGAAAATAATTTAATTTCCCATGCAGATTTTATGCATCTTGCATTTCCCCAAAAACATGCCAGAGCCTCAAAAATAAATGCATCACATCGACTTAAACGCATAGAAGCGCATTATTAAGAGTTCAACTGCTTAGAGTGCAATTTCTCATGATCACTGTAAAATTGCATATTTTCGCCCTAACGGGTTGAACCCTTGATTTGAATAAGACATTTAAATATAATTCAACGGGCTGGCGAATGTACAGGCCTAGTAAGAGTCAGAATGCAGGATGGCACAATGAAAATCGCACAAATTACCTTATCGAACTGAATAATAGGATGCAAATCATGATCGACGTATACTTTCCTTCGCAAGAAAGAAAAAAACCGTAGCCCTAAGCTGCATCACATTTTTTTCAATCCATTTTTTTTTTTCATTCGTTACCTGTTTTCTGCCATTTCCTCTCTAATCCATTCAATCTTTCTACTCACCTATCCTTTCGATATTTCTTTCTCTAGTTGGATGTACCTTCGTATTTCACGCTTCTATGTGTGCAACGAAACAACGAAATGCAGAGAATTCGCAAGATGTATTGAACTGAATCACAAACAGCATTCATCTCAGCATCAGTGTGAAATAAGAAACTTCCGCACAACGTGCACACATTTATTTTCTCTATTGATTAAGAATGGCGAAATTGAAAGACGTTGAGCAGATTGAATGCAAAGGGTTGCACGCTGAATTTCGTGTCGTCCCGATTCTAATCAAATGCAATTATTCACGATGGGAACTGAGTTCGAAACTGACACATACACACACAGACATTTTATTGAATTTAAAAAGTTCGTTTCCTCGGATTGCACATCTACTGTTATTCAAATGCACTGATTTTTGTAAATTGGCTTGTAATGAAAGTGCTGCTTGCAGCAGTAACAGCAGCAGCAATCGATGCAATGAAAAATATTATAAATTCATAGTGCTGACAGATGAAAGAGCAAAAGGACGTTTCATATGTTGTTTCGCAGAAAAACCGCAATAAATTGAACGTACAATTCAACTGTTTTTAGAGAATGAAAATTAAATTGCAGAAGCGCATATTTTGCAACTTCAAAGCACATCAGTCAGACTCATCTTGCCCAAAGAAAGAAGGAGCGAGAGAGAGATAAAAAAGAACACACTTCACTCTCCCAATTGGTTTTATAAATTTTCCGCATTTTCTTTTTGTGCTTGGTTGAACGGTGAACATATTTCGTAGCCAAGCACATACGCGGATTTTCAGTCGCGGAAACTGAGAAGGAAAGAGAAAGAGAGAGAGAGAGAAGAGTCAAAATAAGGCAAAATGTCATTGCGGAAATATTTTTCGCTAAAATGCGATTGGGCCCAACCAGTCAATGTGTGGTTGTTTATATTCGATTCGCTGATGGATTTAAGTGACGCAAGCGAATATTAGAAAAGCAACCTCAAACAATCGATGCGATTGAAAACGATGTATCCCATGAAAAATCAAGCCCATCAAAGTGATTTGCATTGCGAAAAACCACTTAAGGGAAATACAACAATGGCATATAAGATCGATGGTTCGTTGCAACAAAACCGCGATGCCAAATTCGACGTTTTGATCTCGTAAATCGACGAATGGCATATTCACCAAGGAATCGAAATTAAATAGAAATCCCGAATATATGAGAGTTACAGAAAAATAAAAGACGTGCTCACGTCCTATACCAAAGTGTGAGCGTGCGCGCGTGTCACGAAAGCATGCAGCCACACCACATATTACCAGGAAACAAATACTGTGTAGCATTTTTCATTTTGACTGATTTTAATCAAATGTATTGAAAACGTGTATGCGGCACATACATGAGTGTGCGGCGAAAACAAAGACCAAAAAGCCACAAATAAACTTGAAATATATACTCGAAGAAATGAAAAACGTTTGCCAAACATGCGAATGAATTGAAAAAAAAGAATTGCCTTATATGGCATAGGATTTTGATTCGATCTTTGACTTTCTTTCCATTTTATTTCGTATTTTCCGTTTGAAAATACGGCTCTGACATTTTATATATGTTTGTTTGGGAAGCACAATGACTTATGGCAAAGTCAAAACGAACCAAACAAAACAAAACAAGACAGAGTTGATTCAAAAAATTCAATGAGGAATTTTCACGATTTTCATATGTGCCATGTTGTGTTGCGCTTGTTATGTATTTGATATGTGGAATCGTATATTATAGCTGGTTGTTGTGCGTGTGGGGGAGGCGTTCAATATTGTACAAATTGGCTTCTCGAAGGATATTTCCATGTGACCGAAAGTCAAAGAATAAATTGAACATTTCTAGCTACACCTTCGAGATTCTCCGACGAGAATTCATTTCGAAATGAGAGTTCATGTCGTTGAGTCGAATGGCTCACACTGTCGAGACGTTGTTTGGCTTGAATAAATCAAATGTTATGCAAATATTCGAGCGAGGACAAACGGTCGATACTTCATTTGAGCTGGCAATAAAGCTAAACGAGGAAAAATGAGAAACAAGACACCACGCTATTACAAATGAACCGACGAATCGAGTGAAAAACCTACCCACATCTACACACATGACAAACTCACAGCAAGTGTGAGAGAGCAAGAGCGAGTCCGTGTCACGCTCTTTTTGTGTAAGCCAAGAGAAAAGCATTAGCATTTATATATGGCTGAACAAATGTGAACACCATTCATTTCATATGGATTGCGAACGACAAACGTTACACATAACAACGACCAATACCCTTTTTCTAAAGAGCACTTACTCCATTCGGTTCTCGGAGAGATGTGGTGTGTACGTTGGCGACAGCAAAGGCGATACACAATGCGACAAAGGCGAAAGCATAGAGAATAAAAACAACAACGACACCGGCAACAACAGCACATACACAGACGACGACAACTACACATGCTCATTGCTTTCGATAAAACTTTGCATGTGCCAAGTGTACAGCAGTTATCCATACAGGACGATAACGATAGCAACGGCAACAACAACATCAGTAAGGCGGGCAATACCGTTATCCCAAATTCAATGGTTCGCTCTTCTACACGTTTCGCGTTTACGTTTTCCAATGGGTTATTGCTCTCCTCTTTTCCCTCACATTTCAGCTTTCTCTGTCAGCTCGAC
Organism: Obolodiplosis robiniae; assembly: GCA_028476595.1. Taxonomy (NCBI): domain Eukaryota; kingdom Metazoa; phylum Arthropoda; class Insecta; order Diptera; family Cecidomyiidae; genus Obolodiplosis; species Obolodiplosis robiniae. The sequence goes on along the minus strand of CM052015.1, from coordinate 3,565,543 downwards.
GGATTTTCCATTTTGTTTGTGCTTTAGATGCTTATGTTTGCTTCGTTCCTTTTTTTCTATCGAATACTCATGGCGAAATTCATGCGCGTCTAAAAACTGCATAATATATGGACATCATTCAACTGCATCTCTCTCTCGCTCTCGATTCTCGTTACCGAACGAAAAAAAATCATCGCGAAATGAAAATGGTCGAATGAGAGAGTTCATGGCGGGAGGAAATTTCGACAAATAGACAGATGTGGTGACACAACATCGATTCAGTTTAACGGAAAAGTTTTTGAATGAACTGCAATAGGGGGCTTTCACATATGCACAGCACAAATGTCTACAACAACAGCATTGATAACGAAATAATCGAATAGTTTTACCTGTCTGGCTGTCAGGCACACTTGCTCATCATTCCAACACACTTCGATTCATTCAGATTTGTTATCAATTTTTTTTTTCGCACAGAAGTTTGAAGAGAATTGGCGCATTTTAACGAGAGCAATTAGAGTTGCACTTATAAATTCAGCATCATAAAATGATGACTGCACATATGAAATCGGATCCAAATCATTGGATTGAATGCAATGGATATTCATTTTGCATGTTTTTTTTTATATAATTTCAGTCAATTTCACCCTCTCAATGCTCTCAAACAACCATTGTATGTATATGCAATCTCAAGCCATATATTCATTCTTTTCTGGATTTCACCCTCATTTGAATGCATCTTCCCTTCCACTGTTCTGATTTCAATATTTCCAAACGAAACGACTACTCGCAATGGCATCGGCGGACTATTCATTTAGATATTGTTTGTGCGCGCGGCAGGACGAAACGATATCCCATCAAAACCCATTCCGTAGTAAAAAAAATCGAAAGTACGCCGCTATATTCATAATAATCGAACAACGAAGAAAATCGGGCGGTAGACGGACAAAAACTGTAAATTCCATTTTATCACGCCATTGGCAACACCAGCCGAAGCGACAGTAACCAATTCAATTTGCACAGACATATTCGAACGAAAGAAAAGCGTTTCGATAATGTAAACAATTTATTCGCCCATCTCCTTTGCCACCACCGAAAAATTCGTTCACCAAGAATATTCAATTTCAATTTTGCTCCCTGTTTTTGCTCGCGTTTTTTGATCTAGTCGTATCGCCGATGAGTTCATCTACACGCGCTTCAACACGCATTTCACAATTTGGCGATATTTCGGTATTTGCAAAGAATTTTCCATCTTCCAAAGAAATGTTTCTGTCGATCCAATGTAAATAGAAAAACGAAGCAATTGAAAATTGTTTGGTGTTGTTGATTTTCGAAGCGTCGCTTAAGCGATTTGCATGAGCTTGACTCGGTTGGTTCAGTCGCTTGTCTGTTGTCGATACATGAAATAAATTGAAAAATTGTTGGACTCAAAACCGCCAGTATTTTCGTTCGACACATTGAAATATTTGAAACATTTTCGTATGTTGCGCGTCAAACGAAGGAACCGCCCGTGATGGAATCATCCGATTATTGAATAATTGGCGGCCGCATCGCGATAGGATTCTCACTGGTAAACAAACACAATTGGAAAAATTCTGATTGGAAGATGAAGAAGCCATGGGCGCATAGTTTTAGGCGATTAATTGGATTGCATAACTCACAGGCGTTTTTCTCCATGTCCAAAATTCAATTTCGAAATGATTGTGGATTTTTCGAATTCAACATTGAAGGGGAATCACATTCATTGTTCCTGTCTATACGGCCAAAACGCGGCATGATATCGACGGTTCGACATCGACCGGCCCAAATGATGATTCTTCACTATTTTCTCTTTAATTAAATCAAATCAAATTAATTAGTTTGCAGATGGATATTTTGCTTTTTCTCTCTCTCCGATGTTGCCGATGGAAAAACATTTTTCCGACATTGTGTTTTATAAACAAAATAAATGGAGCGTAGGTTGAAACAATGTTAAGCGTTGGCTTTAATTTCGAATTGTTTTAGTTTGACGACATGCTGCGCGTAGATGCGGCTCCATTTTGTAATGAGAAAGAGAGAATTTAAAATGTATTTCGATGTGTAATTACGTTATCTTTCACAGAAAAACCCGTTACATCGTATGGGATTTCATTTCACCCTCGTGTATATTGTTCAATTACAGAAAATTTATGCGCATATATGCACACACGCATACACATCAACAATAAACACCGACCAAAATGACACGACCAATGGAACACAGCATCTTCAACGAAAATGCTACTTGAAAATCGAATAAAAGTAATTCCCATTTGAATACAGTGAGCGATACGTGGTGGAAAAATCAGTCAAAACTATTGTACGGCAAATGAATGAGAAAACTTTTATGGATTGCTGTAAGTCACAATATCGTAAACGATGCTTAATCCAAATGAAATGAAATTCTGCCAGAATATGAGCATATTTGAATTGTTGCTTTGGATTTTCTCCGGTACGAAATTTTCGTTGGAACGTAATTGTGCATTAAAAATGTTTACCTCAAAACCCAAAATTACAAGAAAACTCGCAATGGAGATAAGCGTGATGCATGCCGCTCTGAAATTCAACGAGAAACCACGATTAAATTTATCGCGCTGCTGAAATGGCAGAGCGTGCGAGAGCTGATAGCAATAGATTTCATCAACACTGAATTCAATTACAATTCTACGAATTAATTTTTATTTGAATACATTTTCGCATGTTGACGACACTTGAATAATTGTCACAAATGAATAGTTTTGAATGAATGAAATCGCACATTCGAGCATTTGTTCAATAATTCCAACGTCGACGAACAACTTGATTTGAATGTGCACCACAATTAATGTACCATGCACAAAGATACGCCCGAAGCTCCACATTTGTCGCTTATGTTTTGAAAAGTATGAGAAAATTTAGAAATTCACTTTAGAATGCCTCATGAGATTTTCGTTAAACTTTAATTCTGTGATAATAAACCATGCTCGAAATATGAGAGACTTTTCAAATTAAGATTTTCTGTGATTTCTAAACAGACTTTTGTGAAATGTACTTTTAGTTTCGCTATTTTTCGAATTTCTCGGTTGAATATCGCGAGCTTACGCATATTTTCTTCATCTAAACTTCCTTTCAAATCACTTTTCGCTTGTTCTTTCACCTCCTACTGGTCCTTCTTCTTCGTATGCGTTTTCTTATTTTGCTTTTTCTGCTTTTTTCATCGTAATTTTCCTGTTGTTTATCGTTGGATTCCCCGTCACATTTTTTCCAAACCCTTCTTTTTCACCAATACTCAAAAAGACTTCAATAGATAGCCAAAATTCCTTCTTTCTTAAAAAATGCCAAGTTATTCAAACATTATTGCATGATTTCATTAAAAATCATATCCAAATCATAATCGGTACATCGTTCATTCACCCAATCTCAAATCGATTTGCAATGAATTTGTTGGAGTTCTACAAATGTTCAAATGTTCGGTGCGAAAAGCTCATTTTATAGGTTCAGTTTTAATTGTTTTATGAACGACGAACGTTTTACATCATTAGACAAAAAGAGCCTTTCACAATATCGTTGTATACGCGGTCCAGAGGACTCTCTTTCTGGCTAATTCCACCCAAATGCAAAAAGAAGGTAGAAGAAAGCCGGTATTCATAAACAATGTGTAAGCGCTCGTCGCGTACAAAGTAAATATATAGCCTCGTTGTTGCACCATAAGCAAACAACAGCGTCTGTAGCAAGCACACATTCACAGATCTAAATCCAAAAACGCGGAAAAAGGAAGTAAAAAACCGAAAAAAGAGGAGGCACTGAAGAATGAAAAAAAAACCCACACACTCTCTCTCTAAATTATTCAAATGCTAATTAAAAAAATCGCGATTCACTGCAAGAGTATCATTTAGTGTCGCGACATTATCCTAGGTTATGGCCACGCATTCATTACACTCTTCGCATTTTCCTTTATTTCCTCTCCCATTCTTTTCTTCTTCATTATTATTATTCAGCATGATGATGATGATTATTATTGTTGTTGTTGTTATTTAACGAAATTTTTCTGAGCCACGCGTTTTTTTCTCTCTCCCGATGAAGCTTTTTATTCGACCACGCGGTTTTCTTTCTTTCTTTTGCTTCATTAATTTGTTTTCACCGAGCGTATTGCGTGGATAACGCAGCATCAACTGGCAGTGCACAAGGAAGAGGGTGAGAAACATCTGAAATATAAGTAAACGCTTACGTATAATGTTCATGTCGCAATCTTCCTCTACTCGCCACAGCCATTTTCTCGCGCTTTAACCATTTTTTTCTGTTCGTTTCGTTTCCGCGAGCGCTCAAGAGAAGCTAATGGGGTTGATGAATGCCTTATTAAGAGTGGTAATGATGATATGATATAACATTCTTTCTCCGGTCCGCGATTTCTTGTCGCGGCATCAATGAAAATGAGAGCGAATTTGTTTTAAGTGTTTGTAAGCTAATTTATTGGCTTTAGCTTGGAGTCGTGTCAAAGAAAAGCAGCGAAGCTGGAATTTTTAATCTGCGATGGCGATACGACTAAAAATGATACTTTAGCCAATCCTTTTTCTTTCTCGATGTAAAGGGTTTTGATTTGTGCGAACAACGTGATCTGCCGGTTTGGGCCAAATGAAAATGTTAGAATGGGGTGTTCGTGACGTAATTATCGGTTAATTATTTCCCAAATTGCTCAGTATCACATCTTTTTTCGCTGCATTTAACACGAAGAAACCAAAGAAAAAGACACAGAAAAAAACGAGGAAAAAAAAAGACGAAAAAGGGAAGAAATTTCATTAGGAAAATTGTTATTTTTCGCAGTAAAATTCAATCGTAAAAGAGAAAAATGGAAAATGCAAATTTGAAATTCCGAATTGTCCTGTGACAAATGTTTAACGGTCAAAATTCGTATATTTTAGGAGCGATAAATTCAAGTATTTAGATTCAAAAATCTCCTTATTTCAACCACTTCGAGCTATTTGATTTAATTAACTTTACGTTGCTTTCATTACGTTGACAATCCATTGAGCCGACATCTCATCGCAGTAAAGATTTCCTTTTGCTTATTTTCACTCCTTTTGTCTTACATTTTTTACTTCCATGGAAATTAATCCACGTTTCCAGCATTTTCAGTTTTCAAAGTTGGGGTAATTTTTGCATTTTAACTCCTTTTACATCTTCACGCTGAAAATAAAAAAATCGACTCAAACAAAAAATAAAAATCAAATAATAAATGCCATTTACTTTTTCCACTCTCTCAATTTCTCACTCGTGTTAACATTTGAATATTGAACCAAATTATTTACTTAATAAACCTGTTGCATTGCATTGCACGCCATTTTAAAATTTTATAAATTGCAATAAATAAAAGTTTGAGCAATTCTTTTTTTGCGCTCGGGAACTCGAAACTGTTGCATTTTCGTTTTTGTGTCGAAGCATTGGTTGCTTCCGTTTAGAATTTTTTTCGGTCGTGTTGTTGCGAATTTTTCCTCTCTCGCTCGAAACATTTGTATTTTTTTTTATTCACTAGCTCTCGACGTGCTAGTGCTTCATTTCATTCATAGAATCAGCAAACGCTTTCGCACTAACAAAAATATCATAGCTACGATGACAACGTCTCCCCTTTGTGCACTGCACGCGAAAATTTGTCACATAAATTTCATTTTTATGAATTATGTAAGGATTATATTATGTGCTTATTTTGCTCTATAAGTTTCTGTGCGAGAAAAAAATATGATACTTTGGCAATCGTGAGCCAGCGACGATGCTATCATAAACACACACACACACCCACATTCACGTCGGCAAATCAACATGAACGCACTCCAAGCAGCTCACACAAGATATCAGCACATCATGTCGAAATGAAGTGAAATAAAATGTTCAAGTACATAAATAATGCGCGAATAAAGAAGGAACTCTTAAATGAAATCACTTGCATTTTGATGACAGGAGCAAGCACAAGCACGTAATATCAGCGACGACGATGCGAGAAAATGCTCGCGAACTCCATGAACATCCACGAAACGACTTTAAATAGTAATTTATTTAAATTAGTTTAATGGCTTTGGCTGGATTTTTCTTCATTTCCCTGTCGCTCTCTTTTTTCCAAACGCAAAGCAAGCGCCCAACCAGTCAAGGAACTTATAGAATTACCCAATGAAATGGATGTGGCATTCGTTATCGTTACATACAAATTGATTTCATATCCTCGTATTAAACGCGAAGAATGTGGAGTTCACAGCCAATTTCGCATCATTCAAGCGGTTAGGTGACAAACAGGATTCCTTAATTTATTGATTTAATTTTTCCAATTGGAACCAATAGTAGTCTATTTGTTTTGAATATTCCTCAAATGGAAACGCTTCAATGCCATCTACTGGCGGATAGTTTTCGAGCACACCATTTCTCCTCATTCCACACGTCTGCACACATGTGTGGAGATTCACATATGCCCCGTTGCCATCAGCGTTTTACGCTCTATTCGAATTCGATAGCTTTGTTAACGTGCATTTACACTGCATTTCATTCGTTATTATTCTGCTGCTTGACGAGTACCATTCATTCAACGACGTTCGATTCAATATGGAATCATATTTTATGAAAAGGCACTGAGGTTTCATGCAACGATTTCTTCCTCTGAATGAGAAGTCAAATGACAAAGTTTAGGCGAAGTTAGAGTGTTGAATTTTGGCAATTGATTTCTAAAAAATACGATTCTATGATTTTAATTATGCGATTAAAGTAATTTTTATGGACAAATCAAATGTGATCAATGAAAAGATTTTCGGAATTTCGTTCACAGTGATAAGTATTTGAAACAAAAAAGATTTTCGCACATGTTTTCCCCATATTTCATTTCCCTTCTTCTCTTTTTCTTCAATTTTTCCTCTTTTTTCAATTTGTTCTACTTTTTTCCTCATTTGTTTGTTTTTTATTTATTTAAACTTTACCAATTTTTCGATAGGATACTTGTTGGACGCCTGAAAACCAAATTTCTCTACATTCACTTAGTGTCAGTGTCTCTTGAGGGACGAAAATAATCGCCAAAAATTCAAAATTGTCATTATTGTGAAAAATGTATCATGTCGAACAAAAGGCAAGCGAGATATACCTAGCTAGAAAGACTCAAACTGCATTGCTTTTATGATTATGACCAAACATGGAAATGAGTCATTAATAAAATTGCGCAAAACTGTCACCGTTTCATGGTGGCTGGTGAATGAAACTGAACATAATGCACTGTAAAGAATGTTTGACGTGTTCATTCGACCATGCAATCGTAACGATAATAAATAACAAAAATGATTGGTTGGCGTTTTTTTTTCTATTATTGATTTAGCTGCTGCTCGCAGCAAGCAAGAATCAATGCGAGCGGTTTGTTTTAGAAGCGATGTCAGGGCGATTTTAATCCGATTGTTTGCCCGAATCGGCGAAAGAAAGGCGCAAATGACTGATTATTATTCCAGTAGTTGTAGCTTTGTCTGGACACTTTTTTGATATAAACGAATGATGAATGGATTCGGTTGTTTCGATAAAACTGCGAACGGTTCGCCCATTCATGATTTTGCAATGTGATATATTTCGATTGCAGATCGAATATTCGTCGCTCATCGTCGAAAATAAATCAGCAACCACGATTTTTCAGCACGACCCGGGCTAATCCAAGCCGCATAATTTTCCGTGCGACCATACATCACAACCGAATGACATCAATATTTGAATAGATTATTCTGTGTCTACGTTGTTGGGAAATTTTGAGTGTTTCGTGCTCAAAGCCATTTGAAAAACTGTCTTCGTTTAATTTCCAACAAAGCACTTTTCACGAAAGCAGCCGTGATCTATTATACCATCCACCGGGTGTACTGGACGACCGTTAACATGAAAAACTTCATATTTTTCCGTTCCGCGAAATGGAATGAGAGAGAAAAACTAGTACAAAAACTTTATTGATAAAACAGGTCGCTTAATGAAGGAGTTCATCATATTACCAAATGTTTTTTCCAGTTTCATAATGGGCAAACAAATCGAGCTGCAATTTGCCCATTCCAATTCAGTTTTGTTTGACAATCGCAAATGCTTGGGAAAATGAAAAAGCGCACGCTATCCAGTCAGACACATAGTTTTTTCTCTTCATTCTGACAACGCGGAAAAACAACAAAGCGAAAAATTGAATTGCGCAAAGACAGCACCGCGCAAACGGTGAAAATCCAACTCCAACCAATGACCACAATGTCAAAATTTCACATTCGTGACGAACTAAAAGCTATAAAAATAAATGACGAGAGATTGAGGCAAAAAAAATGAGCTCGCGCAAATGCCAACTGGAAGGACTGAATGTGTGGCGTAGGACTGGGTTTTCATCGTGAAAATTACCTTCTGAAAATCATATTCTATCTATTTAGTTATTCTGGTTCGTGTTTCTGTTACTGTTACGCTTTCGGTTCAATTCAGTCACACACAAAATAAATGTTCGTGCGATCCACGTAACTGGTACTGCTTGTTAAGCTCACAAGTCCATATTGTTGGCATTGCGATTTATGACGAATAATAGTACATAAATTACCGTTGTTTTATTTCACTTTGGCTTCTATTTGCAAAATACCAGAGCAATTACATGGCCCGTCAATTGGCTCTATTCAGAAATTTCGACATTTTTTTTCGTTTCGTTTAGTTTTCGTTTAGCTTCTTTGCTTGCATTTCATTTATTCTTTGGAAGGACTTCATCAACTTACTTTTCATGCGTGCGGGCAGTAAAAGTTTACTTTGCATTTTTAATGGCGTTTCCTTGTTATTTCTTTTCTTTATTTTGCATTGAATTTTCTCAGTAGAAAGTAAGGCCGGAGTTCCCTTTAAAGACAAGAAAACAGAAGAAAACATCACTGAAACTATAGCAATGCAACGTCTTTTGAAGGTTTTATGCTGAATAAGATTCGACCCCTTTTAACTCTTGAACATCGAAGCCGTTCAAAGAAAACACATTAAAATTATGAAAATATTTTCAATGATCGAATCGTTAAATTTCCAGCGGATCAAAAGTATCTGCGTGTTGAACGATGCACTGCGCGCACAGCAGCGCCGAATGCACTCACAAGACATTTGCTGTTAACACTTTTCAATGGCTAAGGCTCAGCGAATGAGCTAAATAAAACATATGTTTTTAATTGTGTTCTTTCTTCGTGTCGATTGAAAAGGAACGCCGGAAAAACAAAAACACATAGAGAGGGAGAGCGAGAGAGAGAAGAGAAGAGAAGAGAAGAATATTAAGAAGTGGAACATGGCAATGTAATATAAATCGCATCGATGGCACAATAATATTCATGTTTCAGCCGTTCCAAGTGCCAGAAGTCCCAATGTTGCATTTATCGCATTGTGTAATTGATCAACATGAAAAATTGAGCGACAAACATAAAAAATCGAGAGAGAAAGAGAGATAGAACGCGCCCGACAGCCACGCGAGCATAAGAGAGACGGGACGATAGATGCACACTGTGCGTTTATTAATAGAATTTCAAGTTTCAATAGACAATATCGAGAAAATCAGTGCATGTTGATGCATGAAGAGAGAACCACTCAATTGCCAGGCCAACGAAATTTCAAATGTTCTGCGACCGATTCGTATGATAATAATTATGCAGCCGCTTTGTAAACGGCTGATGTCGGCTACCAAAACGCATCACATTGACATTCAAAACGCAGGGAGAGCAAATGCCATAAAAGCAGAGACACACTATCGCTTACCCGAATGCAAGGCACTGCTCCAAAAATAATATTAATTGTTTTAGTAAACAGACTGAAAAATGATTTCGCTGTTCCGAGTCTTCCGATCGGCGTGACTCAACGCATACACACACAAACGCGGGAGCGCGTATCGAGTGTCTGTGCTCTGAACTTGACTTTCAAAACCATTTTATTTCGTGTCTGTTTCTCTTTCCTTTTAGGAAAAATGCATTTTCCCGACTTTTCATCTGTGCATTTTCTTCATTTGTCGGAGCAAAATTCTCCGTCTATTCGCTTTTCTGGCGTTTCTTTTTTGCTGGCGTTTTGTGCCGCGCTGTGCGTTTATCATCGCAACATCATAAAATGAATGATTTTAAGTGTGTCTTTTGAATATTTATAATGGATATTTTCGATTTTGAAAGAAATTTATTCAAGAACGCGATGCATGGTCTTAATTTAGAACACTCGAATCAACGACAACCAAAAACATTAGTTTCACATGAAACTCCGTGTAGATTATAAACAAGAGTGAAGCCAAAGCAAATGCTCAATGCATGGGAAATCGATTTGGAATGACATCATCAGTCAAAGCGATGGCAATGACTTGGTCATCATCATCATTTCTACGCAATGTTTATTGTAATTAAAGCAAAATGCCAGTCCTCATAAATCTTCACCGAATTTACTAACATCAAGTTTTAAACGATTCAAATGCAAGTTGGTTAGTCATGCCGAAGACAACGTCACCATTTATGAGTAAAGATTTTTGGTTTTGTACAAACATACGTTAAAATCGATGGTAAATTGATTTTTTAAAATCTTGACCTTTTCATTTTGAAATTGAAATGTTTCAAAGAAACTGCGTTCGCTCGAAGATCATTTCGGCTAGTATCGTATTTCAATGGAATGTCCACATGCGTGTCAATTCAGCTCGATATATCGAATGCTCATCAGACTTTCGGAGGGGTGAGAAATTTCTTCACCGTATTTGCCGATCTCTCACTCGCTTTTCTAACGACACAGCATCGCATAAATCATTAATCAATATTTTGTGACAGGTCGAACTGCAGTTGGTCAAAACGGCAAAAGACCCTTCGTATTCGTGCACACACGCAAACACACAGCATTGCGCTGGCATCGTATGCAAAATATAATTACCTCTCTTTGTTGCAACGTCCGCATAATTCTTAAAGTTGATTATTTTCATCTGATGCCAGCAATCTGCATATTACATGCGGATTTTCGAGTTAAATGTCTGAATTTGTGGCTGAAATGTTATACTTGGTCACTTTTTCGTGCCAAAAATTCATACGAAAATGAATCAAAAGTAAAATGAACAATAATGCAAAAATGCAACGGCGAACATAATTGCATGAATGTACATCGAAATGGTCAAACGAAATTGTGCACAGGGAGAAGGTCATGAGAGGTTAATGGTTTTTTCTTACAATGTACAGTATAAATGGAACAGAAAAAACGTGCATAAATGATTATTGCGAGCCAATTGTGTGCATATTTATTTTTGGTGTCGCAACCAGTGCTCTGGCATCATGCAAATGGTCAGTGTTGATGCTATGCAAACCCTGACGTAGTATAATTTTAGCAGATGCGTTGGTTTCAGTTGATTCGATTGTGTCGTTGCATTCGGTCGACTGGCGAAATAAAAACTTATATGAATTACGGTTGAGAAATTATTGATTTTCATTAATTTCACATACAGTCTCAAATAGAATTCAGCTCTCTTCCAATAGAACATACGAATTTCAGTTAATTTTGATTTCTTAAATCTGAATTCTCTATAAAAATATTCGAGAAAAAAAAAATTAAAAAAAATAATATCCGAATAAAGTAAGCGAACCGATTGATTTGATTACCGAGAAAATGTTTTGAACATTGCATCTTAAAGAAAGGATTAGTATCGATGAAACATCTGCATTCGATTGAGGAAACATGAAAGGATGGCACGTCCTCTGGCTCACTAAACAAACGAAATAATTGACTGTAATTCAATATTGCATCTGAACCGTAACTTCTCAATAAAATGGGATTTTTTTGAAATTCAATGTGTATTTTCTTTCGAATTATTGTGTAACCCATTCCGCAGCTGAAAAAATCTGCACTAAAGAATAAAGGAAATCAGAACCTCTGCCCACATTTTTTTTCACTATTCCACAGTATCCTCAAACGGTTAATCATCTATTTTTTTCTATCCATTTCTTTTTTTTGTTTAGCAAGCAATCAAAATCAGGCCACAGAATCACAATCCCTTCGAACATTTTGTTCATTGTCCATCACGTTTTTTTTTGTTGTTGTTCTATAAAACTTAGTCTTTTCTTTATGCCGAATTCCACGGGTTTTTTTGTTTGGATTTCATTCATCGAAAAAGGAACAATATGAAGATATAAAACGAAATTTAATAAGGTCGAGTTAATCAAAGTGCACGAGAAAAAATATCGACTCAGTTTATTAAAGCGATTGAGAAAAAAATTGACATAAAAAACAAGATCACCGAAATTCATTCGGATAGTTTTTGCAGATCTAATTTGTTGATAGAAAAAGAAAAAACAGCAATTGTGTAGGTGACATCATTTCTCTGTGTACAGAAAAGAAAAATAAACGGTTGAAGAGAAATGGCAAAAAGCGAAAGGGACTCGTCAATTAACCAACTAGCAATGAGTGACACAAAATACAAAAGTGACATAAGTAAAAGTTTTTTTTTACACAATTTCCATTTTGTTGCTCACAATCCCATCAAAGAAATCCATATTAACGTTGGCTAATCTGTTGTTTCTTCGGATATTTCATTTCATTTGCTCAAAAGATCGACGACAATGGACAAAAATTTCGGTTCTTCGAAACTTGTCACATTCCTTTGTTTGGCGATTTTTTTTGTCTACCTTTTCCGATATTTTGCCCATTTATGATGCATTTAGTGTACAAAATCGACCTTTTCTGAATTTTGGATCATATCTAGACACTTTTGGGTTGAATATGATGCAAGATAACAGTTCTTTTTGCATTTTCGAATGATTTGCCATTGAATTCTCAGCAATTTGTTGACATTTTCGCAATCTAAACGATTTTAATCTAAATCTGGTGCATTCAAACGACGCAATGCATGGTGACGAATTGAAGATTCCTTGAGGTTTTAAATAAATATTTGCTCAAAATGTGGAACATTTTGCTCGTGAGCGACTGACCGATCTGATAAAAAGCGAAATGATTTGAACATCGTGAGAACGAACTTTCTATTCCCGAAAATCTTGCTCTTTCCTTCTCAAATTCACTTTGAATGTAAAGAGTTGAACTTCCATTAAATGCAATTTTCTTTTTGAAAATGCATTATCAAGAAGAATATATTTTTTTCGTTCTTCTTCTCTAAAAAGAATTTTTTCGAAACAACAATCTTCGATTCTTGACGCAACAAAGCGGTGATCTGCGTTACAATATTTCGACAATGTGTATGAGAATGTAATGCAACACTTGAGCTCAATTGAATATGTACTCCCATCGTTTTTTTCGTGCGACTTGAAAAAATCCGTGGCGGATATTGTGTCTAGAGATCAATCGAGGATTTTTTTTTTCGCCTATTTTTGAATGCTCAGCAACAGGATGTTCCATTTTTATCGAGTGTAGACAGAAATGTGTGTGATCTATTAAAATGTACATTGAGTTTTCGTCACGTCTTGGTATTTCTTGTTAAAGTGATCCTCAAAATGTGAGGGTGCGGCATTTTATGGGGGCGCTCATTTTGCGTCGTCCGACGATATTTCATGTTTTAACATGATTTGCAATCTATTCTTGTCACACGACTGCTTCCCAGCGGAACTTTGAGTTTTATTGACACTGATTTTGTTTGACGAAAGATTAGGAAGTGAAAAAAAAGTGTGCGTGGTAATCGGATATAGTGGAAAGGTTAAACGGATCGTCGCATTAAAAGAGTGAAAATTCATTGTCAATCGAAAGGATAATTTCATCCCTCCGAGTGATTTTTATTTGCTATTCGATCATCTCAACGGAAGAACAAAAATGCATTTTTTTCGAAAAAGTTCCATACAAAATAAATAAAAAGATTCAGATCATTTTGAAGAAAATTTGAAGAGTTAAAGATAACGTTATTCAAGTGTCACTTCCGATACGAACATGCACGTATGCCATCATCAAATCGGCTTTTTAGCTATTCATTACCTAATTTCATATTTATTTTCCCTAGTGAAAATGAACTTTTCAAAACAACGTCCGAAACACCATCACTTCCATGACAACGCTATTCCCTATCTTCAAATTACTATAGAACGATTCCATTGGTTGGTGTTTTGAATCAGAGATTGCAGTTGCAAACTCTAAGTAGGGCTCTACGCATTACTTAAATTTTGAATTCAAATTATGTCACAATTTCTAAAATGCATTTAAGTCAGCATTAGAGCCTCTATTCGGAATTTTCAACTCCAATCTTCCGCATAGTCTTCGAAACTCCTGTCTTCTGCCTGTTAAAATGTGCCAATTTTCTCAAAAGTCTCTTTTTTCAACTTTCTTCATCTTTCCCTTTGGACTTTATCTATTTGCGTTTTCTTGCGTATTATTTGTCGACAATCACCACTTTCCAAAAACAGATGAAGATTTTATCAACACAAGACAGGTCAATATTTAAAAAGAATCGTAAATATCATCCAATTGAAAGAGACTGCTGTGATTTTATCTCAAAATATCTTGATCATCAAAATGACACTCAAAAATCATATTGCGTGAAAAGCATATGGCTAATTTTCCAACCGCTTTTCTATTTTTAGAGTCTTCAATTTCCGGGCTAGTTCATTTTTTTATTCCAATTCAAAGCAAGATGTAAATAGAACATAAAAATAATTTTCAATGAAATTAATTTGGCTCGTTAAATGCAAATGAAATGTTGTATCGCGCAGATCGGGTAAGATAATAATGAAAGATACGTTTCGAGTGAAAACATTTTTTTCAACATTTTTTAACACGTTTATTCAGAACGCGCCGTTTTCCCTTCCAATTTGCACGCACAGGTTTCTTGAGCGTTATTGTTTGTTGCCGGTTTTCTTTGTATCTTACTCTCATTACGGCAAAAAATCACACTTTATTCAAACTCAACCAACCGCTCTATCCATTGACTACGCAGGAAAAAGTAAACAAAAAAAAAATCAAGGGAAACGACGGTATAAGAATTTTTTCCGCATTTTTTTTTACATCTCATAGTTTTGGTTCCTGTTTTTCCACTTTTTATCCGTCTGTTGGTTAAGACAGAGTAAATCTTGAATGGAAAGGAAAAAAATGATTATCTAATGCTTGGAAAAAATCTAGAGTGACAGTTGAAAGGGTTTAATGAAATTATGCGCCCATCAAGATCAGCGCACGGGGAAAAAAGCTAAGTGCTTTCCATTTCTTCGGCGACTCGGTTCGCCCTTGCTTTTTGACATCATTGTTACAATAATTATATTGTTGTTATTTTATTTATCCAAATAAATCTTGATATTGTTCAGAATATGCTTAATTGATGAAATCGGCGTTCAAAGGAAATGCGCCTCAAGCGCAATGATAAAGACTACTTCAGTTGGGCACTTGAAATACAACTCAAGATGTAATTTCATCCTTTATAAACCTTTTCTTGAGTAATTTGGTTGGTTCAAGGGAAAAAAAGGACTTCTTCTCAAAATACTTGCATTTTTTTTTCTACTAAAAAACCGTCGCTTTAAATCATAAATTAATCATAATGAAAATAATTAATTTTCTTCCGAAGCATAGTTTTTTAATGATGCGAGTCCAAATGCATTAACGGTATAACCAGAAATAAATTTATTACAAACGCTCAATTGTGAATGAAAATCTGTCGATGTTTTATTGATTTGATTTACGCTCGATTCCCTTTGGCCAATTCACTTTTAAACATTTTTGATTGCAGCAGACTCGAACAAGTTAATTGACAGACCAAAAAATGCTACATAAAAAAGCGACGAAAAATTGAGCAGCCCAAATGCATCGAGAGAACGAGAGAAAAAATATCATAATCAATTTGTAGCAGCCCATCAAACGGTTTGCTGTCGCATCTCAGTTCAATTATGCAGGTCAGTACATGGTAACTGGTGCTGTCATTGAATTTGAAACAATCAATTATCATGAAGCAAAATATGTGTGCGCTTCATCGAAATTCAACGCCATATCCATCATCGGGCCGGAGCTCCGTTTCTCCCTACAAACAATAGATTTATTTTTTATTATTTAATTTATCAGGCCATCATCACATCGAATTTCCATCTTTTGCCGTTGCTATTGTTCAATCATATTTTTTTTTTTTTCGAAAAAAAGAGCGGTCGAATTATTGAAGAGGCGCAAATTGAAAAGAAAATCAGAACAAAAATGCTACTCACAATTCAATGCTGTTTGATGAGCTGTCCGATTAAATCGATTCAACAACTGAACGGAGCATTGATTGAAATCATTCCGTTTCATCTCTCGTACTTTCGCTTTTGACGAATGAGCGTGCGCAAAAGGGAAGGTAAATCTATTGTCCATTCCAGTTGTTGGGGAGAGATTGAGCGTTGAAAATTCGTACGTTTTGAACATTTCATATTTTGATATTTTTGTGGTTTGTTGGTTTACACATCGAACATTAACTATTGGACGTAAGCGATACGCTCATACATTCGAGATGAAGAGCCAATGTGTCTGCTAAACTCGTAGACATTGTGAAGAAGCATCAATACATTCAAATCTATATCAATTCTAAACAATCTCAATGTTATTCCGAACAATCTCAATATCGATGCATGGCTAAAATTCATATTTCGTTTTGTACGAGCGAACTACCGATGATCATGAAGATGATGATCATTTATGCATGGACTGTCGATTGTACGGAGTGTCGAATCGGATCTATGCACTGTGTTGTGCCCCAGAAAAATGATGTGTAAATTGAAACGCAAAATTCAACCCCTGGCTATTCATCGTTTTTTTCATCTCTCTCTTTCCAAATTCGTTGTGCGGATGCATTTTTGCGCAGTGTCAATTTTATTTTGGACTATTGTTGGCAAACTGACAACGAATAAAACGCCATTGAAAATTGGTAATATTCCAAAAATAAATGTCTGAAAAAAGAAAATACTCATCTTTTGATCGTTCGAGCAAGCGGGACGAAGCATCAATTCCAATTTTTAATATGTTTACAAAGACTTAGGACCAAAATTTGGTCGAATTGAATTGAAATAACAACCAAATGTGAGCGTTCGTTGCATTTTTGTTTGACATTCATTTTATTTTATTTATTTATGATGCTGAAATGCTTTAGGATTCCCTCCGGACACGAAAGATGTTCAGCGTTTTCGAGGCGTTTTATGATAATTTTTGGGCAATTAATTTTAATTTTGGTGCATATTTCAACAAAAATGCCTGGGAAAAATCTCCCCCGCAAATGCGATGACAAAAGATGTGGAAACAAATTTGATCGAAAATATTGAATTGAAATCGTTCAAAGACGTTGGAACAAATGAATGAAGCCTCAAAAACGAATCCTTTTTTTCGTCGGAATAACACCACTGGTCGATCGTTGCCATCTGATGAACAAAAAATAAAGAATGCAATTTTTACACACAAATTATATGCATCAACAAATTAATCCGGGATAGGTGTTGTTGCAGCACGATTCTTGAAGTCGTTGTGTGTTCGCCTTTGCCCTTTGTTTCGTTTCCATTCAATCGCCTCTTTATTCCATCGTACACAACTGCATTAGGATTTTCTGTTTGATTGATTTTTTACGAAATGCGTCGATGTGTAGACCACACAAACCGAAATGATGCATTTTCATGCGTATTAAAATCCAAATTATATTTCGTTTGAGCTTCGAAAATGATCCGATCGTTGGTTAAATCCAACGGAGGACAATGAAATTCCGAAAAACGGCCATTCGATGCAGGATTACGAATATATTTACCTTTTTTTTAGCAGAAATAAATGCAACGTAAGCGTAAACAATTTGCTCGATCACACAAGTCGATAGATACGTTAGTGATTGGCGTTTTGGTTTTGTCGATATCGAATTGATTTATTCGAGACGATCGGCGGGCGCACACAGGCGATATATTCAAATTCGCACGAAGCAGCAAAAAGGCCAAAATCAATGAAAATATCGATATATTGATGCGACCCTTGCCGTCCATCATTTGCGGCCGCGCACACCGAAATACAATGCAAAAATCACCGAGCACAAATGCATGGGAATCACACAATGAATGCCGAATAAAAGGTCACTTGTACCCTCTGAGGTCAAGTCTTATTGTTCATTTTATCGTCTGGACCAGAGCGCGCCTAGTTTGCGTCTGTGCAGTTAGTGCGTACAGCATGCGTTTTTGCTTCGATTCCGGTGCACATTGACCATCAATTCTGAATGTCGTCGAACCGTTTTCATATTTTTTTTTTTTCATTTTCTCTCTCTCTCTCATCTGTATTTTGTTGTTATTTTCATAGCTCAAAATAGAATGCTGCTAACGGGATTCAGTGTATCATTTTGACGATGGCCAGCTGTTGTGTGCATTGTGTAATCAGCTGCAACATATTTATGTATGTGTTATGTTGAATTCATATAACAAAGCGTGATTTCTCCCGATTGAACAATTGAATTTCAATTACATGTTTTGCATATTCCCAATAAATGGGATAATTACATGCATTATGTCGGTTTGGGTCGCATCTCTCATTCTGTGTGTCACGCGACGAAATGGCCTTTTCCCCAAAAGTCATTTGCTCACTTTAAATCCGATTTCAATGGCATACGGGCTTACGGGTTGATATTCAAATTCGCGTTCATTTCCACTCTGCATTTGTCAATCAAATCAGAAAATAGGCCTCAAAAAATGTGCATCTACAAATAAATATCAATTGAGAACATTCAATTTTTAATCAAAATATTTACGATTATTGTCAATTCCATTTAAATATAATACGCCGCTGAATTAAGAATTAACCAAATTTAATCTTGAAATCAAACAGAAAATCCTAATGAGATTCTATGTGAATTTGATTGAATTAGTTCATGTAAATCGAAATAATATGGCTAATTATTATTTAAAATGTGCGCGCAATGAAGCAGGAAATGTTACAGTTGAACAAGAGAGTCGATTGGTCTCTGTGTTGTGACATTAAAAGACCGCAAAATGAAAATATCAGCGAAGCATCGAGTGGCAAGAAACGGAACAGACCTTGAGTATAACCTTTCAACTCATTTATCCACATTTTGCCATTTTGATTTAGTACGCGATATTGGTATTT
Organism: Obolodiplosis robiniae; assembly: GCA_028476595.1. NCBI lineage: Eukaryota > Metazoa > Arthropoda > Insecta > Diptera > Cecidomyiidae > Obolodiplosis > Obolodiplosis robiniae. The sequence goes on along the minus strand of CM052015.1, from coordinate 3,546,568 downwards.
TGCATATCAAGCGATGATGCTCGAAACCTGGAAAAGTGAACACGAACCAGACTAAATACCTTATCGTAAGACATTTTGACGATGAAAATATGCGCCAAAGACAAAGAGCAGCACCATCTCCAAAGTGCACATGCATTGCAAACGGTTAATACGTAACAATCGATTTGACCTCATACACAACCGTGCACTTCATTTACATTTACATGAATTAATGGCTGGTGATGTTTGCTAACTTGAACATAGCAACGAACAACCAACACGAAATTATACAACTTGATGCTGTGTGTACGTACAATAAAACTGGAAAGTGTTGGTCTGTATACGAATCGAGATTGAAAAATGCAATATTTAAACATTCAGCTTTCTTCGGGGAATTCAGCGTGGTTTTTCGGTGAAAAGCTTGACGAAAACAATCAACTGAATTGAAAATGGCTAAAAAATGAATGAAATATGGAATAGAGAGCCAAATTAAAGCGTGCAAGAATAGTGTAAATGTGAGCAGAATTTCTAGCATGTCTCGCTTTGGTTTCGTTGACATCAAATAAACTCGTCCCGAAAAATGGAATGCATTTGTCAGCTGTCCCACGTCTAATGTACCCGTCTCGCTTAATGTACGAGCCACTATTGCGCCCAAATTTTAGATTAGCTCAGGACAAACAAAAATATCCATTTTGCATTACAAAACGCAACAATCATCACGATAAACACAACAAAAATATCCATAGCGTCTTTCATTCTGGAAAAATGCAAAAATAATGGGGGAAAATAACGTTAATGCGATGTGTAAGGCAGAAGTCGAATCAAGAATGCTGTTCGCCCAAAGTGGTGTGTGAGTTAAGTAAAATTGTTGATTTCTTGAGGGCAAAAAATTACCTGAAATGACTATAGTTTTGCCGGGAAAGAGCGAGCGGTGAAGGTGTTGATGGCCATTAGCATCAAATTTCATTGGGTCTGGACCAAGGCGAAGGTAAAATCGGCACACACACACATTGAATTCGTGCTACCTTTTAACGCGCGCGCCTAATACCATCATTTCAGCAGCTCTTTTTTTACATGCAAATAATTTTTATCGATCATTTTGATGTAAATTGAGGTTGAAATTGACGGCCAGTAAAAATGCGTTTCAGTTCAAAAATAGCCACAGTAACATCGACAAATTGTAGTCGAGCATCGCGTTTTTATTTGCTCAATTTGCCATTGAATCTAAATGAACTAGACATTTCGCGTCGCTGCTAATTTATGGAAAACACGGTGCAGAAACGGTGCGCGACCAATGAAGGTTTGAGCGATTTACACGAATTTTGTAGTAGTCGCCATTTGGATAGATTAACACAATTACGTATGCTGTTCTCACTCGGCACTCATTGATTTAGCCTCAAATTATAATTAAATTTGGCCACTTGACTTAATGCCAGCTATTGAACAATTGCTGCGGGGCGTTAAACTGACGAACATGGCATATGTTCGATTATTATCGGTAATTTGCCGGTGAGTTTCCATCTCGCAACGCGAATCGCATTTAACAATGTATTTTAGATGTTTTCAAATCAGTTTCGGTAGCGACATGATTTTCCATATAGTCACATCGGCCGAATCAAATATCACTGCAGCAAATGTAGAAAAGTCAAATATTAGCCGGAGAGTTTGCCATTTTTTCCCATTCTGAAGGAAAACTGCGCGCGCGTTCGAGCAACATTGCCAGAATTGAATTGGTGAAAACGCGGCGTGTGGATGCTCACCGAATGTGTTACATGTGAATTGCAGTGCAAATTAAATATAATTGATCTAATAGCCTGAGCAATTCGATTGAATACCGCTTGAATAGTTTAGTAGCACTCTCTAATCGACGGTACATTGCCACGCTCATTCTCGCATCCGATTGGGATTTGAGCGTGTTAAGGAACGTGAGCATGAGCGCGCGCGCGCATGTTTGCGCATTCTGCGGCTGACTGTGGCTTTTGTTTTAATGCTCATTGGTAATTCACATCAATTTTCTTCTTCAGCACATTCGGTGTCTCGTTTCAGTGCTACCTCTCTCCTGCTCTCGCTCGCACTGCTGGTCGGCTAATATCGATAGATATTGTGGTTATTATTTGAAGTAACACCGCGTCAAGCGCATGCTCTATTCACTTCAAGGTAATTCGTGACTTTTTACAGCAAACACAAAAATGACCAAAGCACACTCTCGCGAACTGCATCGAAACAGTTTTGTTTCAGTTTTGTAGATCGAGTTCAAGTGGAGACGAGCGTGCGCGCGCGCGCGAGAGAGAGAGAGAGAGAGAGAGAAAAATCACGGCATTGCGCACTAAACTCTTATTCAAACCGCATCCGATGGTATTTTTCGTCGGTTTCTCGTGGTCTTTGCTAGTTATTTGTGCATCTCATTCTGATTCGCGGCGTGCGCGATTATTGTAAAGTATGCGAAATCGGACGAAGACATTCAGCTTAAAGTGTGGGATAGATAGGAAGACGGTGTAATGTATATTGACTTAGGCGATCGTGTGATGAAATTGTATACACTCTTACAAAAATCTGTATGCAGCCGCGCGACCAAGTGATTCAGTGTGCCATCAGGAGAGGCCCACCGCGAGACAGCGTCAAACTGCAGAAATACCGCCAAATGAGAGAGATAGAGAGCGAACGAGCGACGTAGAAGAAAAAAAATGTATAAAATTATTGAATTGAACTTTGATAGAGGTGAAATTGTGTTCACTAAATGGCACATTATAGTTTTACCGTGAACTGGAATAGGCAAATCCAATTGTTATTGCGGATGTTCGTTCTTAATGTTCTCTTGTTTGCTACTATGTATGTACGAATCACTGCTGTCCTCAATGTGGACCGGAATGTGTGTGTGTGTGTGTGTCGTTGTAGCCCATCTATTGGCCACTTCGAATTTTGTTTTGATATTTTGTAGGCAAATATTAACAAATGTGAACAGACAAAAATTGGTTCGTGTCGTTGTGTGTAGTGCATATTCAATCTGGTCATGCCATAAATGGTCAATTTTAAGAATCTTTGTAACATTCGACCGTTACATGAGAGAGCATTTTCTATAAATCTCAACTCGACCGAATGGATGTCGGAATAAAACGATGATGATGACAACAAATGCAATTGCATTGCACAACTACCGTAGGCTTTATTACCGATTCGAAAACAATAAAAGTGCCTATTGCAAATGGGCAATCGACAAAGGTGCATGTGGCCTCTCTGCAAAAGATCTCGTTCGCACTGAAAATAATTGAAATTGCCCAGGTAAATGTCAAAGCATCAGAATAAATGGCGATTCGTTTGTGCGATCTTTATTTGGAAATGTGCGCTGTATGTTGCGTTGATCGGTGCAAACCGAATGCTTAATGCCTGAGAACGACAGCAATTTAAAATTGACCTTAAAAACCAAGTGGTCGCTGATGGTTTGCTCTCGATCGCATTTGCGCTGTCCACAATTCCCCACCCGTTAATACCGTTATGCAAATGCGCGCGATTTCTCTATGCCAAATCGCATCTCGTACACACAGGTATTGCTTTATTTTTGGTTGGCCTTTATTAAAAAAAAAAAAAATGGTACCGAATTAGGAAATCGTGATTTGCTGCTGAGAATGACATTTTGAGCGCGAAAATCAATTTAGAAACGGAGCGCTAGCGAACACCTTCCAGGTATAAAATAACATTATGAGAACCAAATCGAGCCCAGCCAGTGACCATTAGCAATGTAAACATACACAGAGAGAGAGGAGAGAGACATCGAGATTGACTATTCGTCAATTGCGTCGCTTCGCTTTGATCATTTGTGCCGCATCGAGAGCATGAGTTTTGCGTTTCGGTTCGAAATGCATCTTGTGGTCAACTCGATTGCATTCGCAAAATATGCGGTTTGACCGTTTTCACTTTTAATCATAATTCGCCTTTTCTCCGTTCATTTTGAAACCGCCAATTAATCTCTCTTTATTTCCCTATCGCTCGTTCGCTCGTCCGATACTGAAATTGAATTCTACAGCAAACGAAGTAATAAAAAGAAGTAATAATAATGATGATTTAAAGAGAGCAACATATAAGATAAAAGACTTTCAATGGATAGCCGCATCATTGTTTGCCAGCCGCAAAAACCACTGTACAGAAGACAGGAACATCAAACGGACAGGCAGCAAAAGAAGCAACCGAAGATCAAGAAAACGGCACAGCAAAAAAAAATCATACAAAATCAATAACATTGGAATAATTTGTTTATATATTTGTTGTGATAGTTGGTGGTTATCGTTGAACACACATTACCACGTACGACAGAGAGAGAGCCGGCTAGACAGGAAAACGTTTGAGAAAAAACAGCAACAAAACACACACACAGCCCAAGTGCATCATACAATGTGATGTACATCATTGTACAGACAATCAGATTCGCTTGTCTCTTTTATGCTTTGCCAATGAATGCACTCTATCTCGCAAAAAACAAAACAATAACACTAACCCACATCCGAACGGCAGTTTATCGGCTGCTATTGTTGCCGTGTCGACACATTTCGATGAGAGAGCTCTCTTTGCTTGCATTCCATTTTGGCATTGAGCTTTATCCTGATCTTCATATTCATCTCCCTCGCAACGAACGCTTGTGAGCATGTGTGTGTATGCATCTTTTATGCTTTGAGATCGCAAAAAGTTATTGTTTTGCGCGCTTCGACATCAACATCTTGAACAATAAACACAAACGAAACTGAAAATAATAACTGTTATTACTCGGATATTATCTTCCTACGAACCAAATGCAATACGAAAAATGGATGAGATAGAGTAAAAGTGGAAGAAACATTTAAATGTTTCTCTCTCTCTCTCTGTCTCTGCTTTCTGGTAGTTTCGAAGTTCCAGCTATTACATATCTATCGGAAGAAGGCGATCATTAAGATGATTTCGATATGAACAACGGAACCAACTATCGTATGCGCGATGCAGAAAGGACACGAAACACGAAGCAAAAAGGAAGTTTCAACAACAAAAGAATTGCAATTCAAAGAATGAAATTGGGCATCGAATCGATTCGAATCCATAGCTTTGTTAGCGTAGGTGCAACATCATGTAAAACTCATCGTCGGTGAAAATAAACTCTAGTTCTCTTTCTCTCTCATTCTTTCTTCTTTGATTCTATACGCAAATCGAAAATAAATTGACGTTAAAGATTAACCAAACAAAATCGAAAATGAAATGAGAAAAAAAAACCAAGAAAAAAATAGCCATATAATGTGGTTTTGTTGCGTTGCTTTTTCGGTAGTGAACAAATCACAACAAATGGAATAAAATGTAAGGAAAATGTACGGTTATCGGTTTCTGTTTTGCTTCTTAATTTCGATTCCAAACATATATTTGACCAAGTGGTCATATTCTTTGGCTGTGTTTTTTTTTATCTTTCTTCGAATGTGTGTCCTTTTCTTAATTCTTTTCTGTTTTGGTGCACACCGAGAAATTAGGTTAGCAATATAAACACCGGAAATTACTCATGTTCGGGCTGGCTCACCAATGTGGCTTGTAATTAATTCGATCGAATTCAATATGCTGTACGCTTGCATTTCGTTACTTCAAGTGTTCTGATTGATTTTCGAGACGTTAGGTTTTTTGGCATTGCATGGCTGCGGCAGACGTGTTGGATCATATTATTTTTCGATTTAAGATCGCTAATGAGGACGAATTACGCATAAAATTACGGGGTTTTCAGAAGTCCAGTTGGTTTCAGAGTCTCGGCCGATGAAATGATAATGGTGCTTCGAGTTTTGGTACTTCGAAAACAGACGAATTTCAAGGAATTTTCAAGAAATATGTGTTTTCTTAAATCATTAAAAAATTCCTTAATGTTTTGAATATTTGAATAAAGGTGGAATTTACAATCGCTTCATTTTAGACCTCATTTCATTGTCTGGTTCTTAAAACGCATCCCTTAAAAAATCATGAAGATCGAATCGAGTCCTTCGATCAATTTATCAAAAGTTGGATGACACCATTGCAAAATGCGATTCCGTTTCGGAATCAGTAGTAAACTTCACGAGTAATAAATTTCGGCTGAAAAAATATGTGCAAAATCAAACATAAATACCATTTAAGATGCGAATGTTGATGCAGTGTCACATTAAATTCCATTGTACTCGAAACGACCATTTATGTAGCTCACAAACAAAATCGAACTGGATTAGGGTCAGAGAAGAAAAAAATATCGGTACAAGACGAAATAGTATGAGACAAATAAAAAACGAGAACTATGCGACACAGCTCACATTTTTTTACATTACAAAAGAATGCTTGGGTTTGCACATTCGATCAACAACGACGTTTGTGTGCGTCTTAGAGCGGATCAATCTATGGGGTCATGTTTTTTTTTCTCGTCTATGCCACATTTGTTCTCACGCAGATCTCTCTGGTTCTTTTTTTAACATCATGGCTGACACAAATGAATGGTCCCTAAATCGAATTCAACGCGGACGATACAAAAAAATGTGCACAGATTTCATGCTATTGTGTTGGCAATAAAAATTATTCTGCACGTAGCGACTCAAGAAAGTTGAGCAGTGAAAAATACTAAATGAAAGGACATACACGAGGAAAAAACGACGACGGTAACGTTTTTTTGTGTGTTCTTCATTACGCATGGTTGTTTCGGATCGAGCATAATGTATGGGGTCCATTGCGCATAATACAAAAAAGAGTAGCTTCATCACACCAATTGCGCAGACGCAATGTTGATTTATTTCATTTTTATGTTTGCAAGACATTCATTTCCTGCACAATCAAAATAGCGTGTGTCATTTATATCAAACGAGTGATTGTTATGAAAATTTCCAAAACGTATTCGGCTGAAAAGCATTAAATTCGCCTTGAAGCCAATATTCATTCAGCTGTCCTCTAGCCGAGCCACTGGTTTTACGCAAATGCCAGAAACCTAAGAAAACATTTTCAATCACGATCAAAATTATATAGTGACAAAAGTACAAGCAAGAATATGACAATATTTTTTCCAGCGCACACGTCAGCAACAAAAACATGCCAGAGTAAACACTTTGGACGAACCGGAATTGTTAATCAAGGTGTAAAGGATTTCGAAATGCGAGAGACTGTTTATTTTTTTTTCTCTGTTTGACGAAAAAAATGTGTGTACACAAAATGTGAATGGGTCAAAAACTGAGAGGAAAAAACCGTTTAGAAAAAAGCTCCATAATTTCATCCTTAATTTAAAATTCTATCGGAATCGGAAGGAAAGGATGAAATTTCAGTTAAAATCACTTAAATCATGCGCCGAATAGACCGGATCTGTTTGCAATTGAAAATGTGATCAAATCTGATGACGTGATTTTATTTTTTTCGTCGGAAGTTCGCCGCATCATTCGAATTCTGATTTGATCAGAATTTGTTGTTGAATTTGTGTATGTCACCGCTCAAAAGGCTCTGTACACATGTCTCATTTCGATCCTCGGTGCAAATAAATGAGAGAGTCATTTTTTTTCAAATGAAAAAAAAGGTCCGAGTAAATGCGGTGAAATAACCATTTGAATCCATTGACTATTTGCTGGATTGTTTATACTTTTGTGCGCACGCACACCATAAACCCCTTGTGCATAAATTTGAATAATAAATTAAAAAGCGAATGACGGTAGCACATAGAAAAAAAACTATTTAACAAGCAACGCATAGCGACCCATACAAAGATAGACCGCGATTTTTTCTAAACGATTGTGACCCATGTCATTTTTTCTTTAGATTTCAGTTCACGCGTATTGAATGTTCAATCTGTGGGTAGTTTGAATCATACGGCACAAACATGGACGATGAACAAAAAAAAAATGGAACTAGTCGTCATAAAAAAGAGTTTGTATGCATTTCGATTCGGTTGAAACGCTATGAAAATGGATAGGGGTATTTCGTGCCATTTTAAATTGTTGGAAAAAGAATTTATTATTCTGACGAACCAACAGGATCGTTTTTAATTTTGTTATGCGCAACGCGTCCGATCAGCAACAACCGAAAAATCCAATAATGGATGCGCTTCGTCCAAATGCATACAATCTGCATCTGCTTTTTTTGATGCGCTCACGCTGTAATCGGCCCATAAAGAGTTGACAATGCACACCATGATCCGGGATAAACACATTTAACTTTCATTTTCATTGAATATTTTCATGTGATTGAATGCAACAACAATAAATTTGCAATCTGCATGAGTCGCATTGAATTGTTTATGTTGCGATTTCCAAATTTAAAATTGAACATTTAGATTTATGAGCGGATTGAAAATTAATTGCCAAATACACGCATTCAAACAATCGCTCATTCAATCATAGCTTCAGTCGTATTTTTTGAATTGGCATTGACTTTGGCGTCCTTAAAACGTTTCATGTTTTTTTTTAAATAATGTTTATTTATGCATTACCATTTCGTTACTGGCACTGAGCTATTGTGTTTGTGAAATAATAATAACCATATTTTCGCTTCCGCTTTGCCACTTTCAAATCAATCACATCCAAATTGTGGTTGCTTCATCACAACACCACAATATCCGTTAATTATCGAATTCTATCTAAAAGTAACTGTTTTCATTTTCAATGCGTCATCTTCATTTCATTTTCATTATTATCCTTCTCACCTTGAAATCGATCCTTTTGTTCCGATGCTCGATTCAATGTGTAAATATGAAATGAATTCACTTCGAAACGGTGCATTTGATTGGTTTTCTTCTTTGTTTTGGATGTGGAAACAATATCAGAGGAAATGAAGAAATTGAAAGAAAATCTCCGTCCAGAGGATCATTTTTAACACCAACCATGCTCGTTGACCATCTGCGATTCGAATGAATTAGCTTAAACCGGTGAGAAAGATATCGTGATGATTGCGGTTTTCGGGCTATCTTTTGATTTCAATTGAAGTATTCAACTTCGACCAAATCCATGACATTGACTTTATACACTTTAATGGTGATACTTACAAAATGTACTAAACTTCAATGAAAAACATAAAAATTACAAAATAATGTATTGTAAAAAAATTAAAAATAGAAAAAATTGAAACAAAAAGTATTGAAAAAATCAAAGAATGCAATATTTTTGGACTTAAAGAAAGGACAAAAGCCAGATTTTGTCTACACTATCCGATGTTAATGGACAAAAAAATCGACTGGAATTCGATATTGGTCTATTGTTATCGATTTCCGTGCATTATGAGAATTTCAATGAAAATCATTTACAGTTATTTCAGTCCATTTTTGTGTGTGTAAGTAAATAAAAATAGAAGAAAACTGAGACGAACTTCATTTGCTATTGAATTGGGTCAGGTTGTTCTGTAAAGACGGCATAATAAATGGTAAAACTGTGAGCTGCGAATGAATAGAGATTATGTAATTCGATCAATAAACTGTGCACATGCATTTCCATTGATAGTTGGATTGGATCGACGGTCGTCGCCGACTATTGAATTGGAAAACGATTGCACAATACGGTGATATGAGAGAAAATAAAAGGAGAAAAAGCTGACTGAGCCTTCGATTTAATTTACCTGTTCGATTGCTTCGGCGTCGCATTGCATTTCTTTCAAGTATTGGTTTTGTTGCTGCCTGTTCCTGTCCATTTTGATTAGATGAGTTGTTATAAATTCGAAGCTCATTATTACCTTGCCGCTGTCTGGCAATTTTGCATCGTATTTCATATTGTTCGGAATAAGGTTACGACTTGAGCGGGCAAGCGCGCGCCCGTCGGGCTCCCATCGATACCAAGTGCACACGTTTAATAGACAGCACAAAGAAAATCTAGAACAGAAAATCAAGAAAACAATATGTCTATTTTTAGTTTATGATATGTTGGCAACGAATCGAGTAACTCATTGTTTAATCGATATCAAACACCGCGTAAATATGTACATGGGTTTTTTCATCGCTGTCGTGATATTTGGTTACAAGTAAATTCAATTTATTGCGGATCGTTTGTTCTTGGGTGACAATATTGTGAAATTGCACATGAAAACATCGAAAACGAATCCAAAACGTCAGCGAGAGACACACAAATTGCATTCGAAATATTTGTTGCACCAACACCAATCGAACATATGTTGGAACAATGCAAATTATGCAATAATTAAGATTGTGACTCTGGAAATTGTATCACGGCCAAGCAATAACAATCCTCACAATATCCATAAATGGTGCATTGCTCAAGCGAAATCTTAGAAATCAATTCGGGTCGCACAGTTTTTCGACATCGTGTGAAATAGTTTGAGAGAAGCGCGTTCTGGCCAGTGCAACTGCAGCAGCTGCTCTCAAATCGAGAGACCGAGAACGAACCGGCACCTTCACGGAGAGGAAATAAACAAAACTACAATTACATGACGTTAAAATACTTAAACATCAGCAAACAGCCAAAAGTGCTTTTGCACGCTAGAAAGTCAATTGAACCGACTGAGAGATAGAATGGAGAAAAAAATAGCACGCGAAATGTATGCGGCAATAAACTAACAATTTCAACAAATGATATAATGGTACACAATATTTTGTGTGTCATTTTTGTTATTGTTGATTCTCTCTCTCTCTCTCTCTCTCTCTCTCTCTCAGCTTCTGAGTTCATGTGAATGCGCTTTATACCGCGGCTTTCTGCCCAAAGATCCCTGCATTTTCACAGATATTTATTTGATTTGTTTTTAAGTGGCCCTTTTTTACACGATCTGCAAATAAATTTATTTAAATTCAAGCGATGAAGAAGCAAATAAAAACACAGCCAACAACAACAGCCAGCAAAAAAACGAAAAAAAACGCAAACAAACAATAAATATACAAAATAGAAAAGCAAACCGAAACAAAACTCCAATGAAATCGGCGACTGAGAGAGAAGAAGTATCCGTATTTTAAACAAAACCGTTTAATACACACGCGCTCGTGATAGAAATGCATAGATATGTTCAAGTATATTCTGAACCACTCACACAATTTCAATGCAACGACTCAATGAAGCAAACAATAGTCGAAAAGCGGCAGCAGCAGCCAGGACGGACGTACGAACTGCAAAGCATTTTCAAAGCACACAATAAACCGAATATTATTATTATTACCAGATACCGTCAATGAACCGTCGAACATTCGCCGATTTCCCACTCTCTGTCTTTTTCACAACCTGAAATTGCTTTTGTTTCACATCTAGATAGATTTTTGTTCGACTTTGATTTTACAGCTTGAACGCAAATCTCCAAAATAAATGTCCCAAACATGGAGCAACAAGGGAAGAAATCCGCAAGAGATATGGAGAGCGCAATGAAAGAGAATGAGAGAGAGAGCGGACAAGTAAGAGGACGAGCTGGAATGAAAGAGAAACAAAAATAGAAAGCGAAAGAAAATGATAGAAAGTGTGAGAGAGAAGGAGTGAAAAACTGTGAGAAGAAACAGAGAGCGTCGTGTAAAGTAAAAGCGTTGAGCCAGTTGAAAACGGCAGCAGTCACATTAACAAAATGAAATAAACGTGAATTGTGCAGCATAAAAAATTGTGATGTTCTAATATTTTGTCGTCTCGAAAATTAAGTAACGCTGCGACAATACAAGATACATTATTTTCGGCTCGACACGACCCACAGCAGAAAAAAAGCACCAAACACCACACAATTTTGACTAATGGAAGCTGCATATTCCAAGTCTGACTCCACAAAAAGTGCCTGCGACAACAAAACACACACATGACATTTTCTTCCAGGATTTTCTTTATATTTGCATTTCAATCGCGACATGACAAATAAAAAAACACGCACCAAATGAGAGACAATCATGACGCGTACGGCAGAGGCTTCGAATCGACGCACGAATGCCCAATCAGGTATTCAATTGAATGCTGAATTATGTGCAACGCTGTGACAAAGACATCGAACGAGTTCGAGAGAAATTGCAAGCGTGGAATAGCAGCCAAAACACGATGTTACATCAATTTGGTCGAAAAAGACCGTGTAAATTGTGTAAAATGCAAATTAGGAATGCTCAACAATTTTATTATGTTTTACGAGCTCGATTCGTGTGCACATCCCGGTGTTTATCCGTTTTAGCTCCGTTCGAAAAGAATCTTCATGCAAGCTATTTACATTGAATCTATCGAACGAAAAATGAATAGAACGCAAGACTTTTTCGGAGTGAACATTTCTAAACAACTGAAATCGTGCTTGTTTATCTATGGCAGCTGGTGATCAATGCCTTGGCCAAAATTCCTTAGCAATGCCGGAAGAAAAATGTCAATGATAAACCAAATTCCTGGGGCAAAAACAGCCAATTTATTTGAATTGCATGAGGCGAGTGAACGCAAATGTCTTGAACAAAACCGAATTGACAGCAGAAGAATCTTTAGAGAACTGTAAAAATTGCCTTTTTAGATTAGATTTAGATCATGCTCTGGAAATGCATATAAAAACAATTTCTCACAATTCTAATTTTTCTCACCGTCATCTATTGCATTGAATCTTCGTTAGGCTCATTTAAAAATAAATCCCCGAAAAAAAATAAACATCAACGATCCACGGACAATGCTAGTTTTCAATGATTTCAAAACGAAATGGAAAAAAAAATCTATAAAATCCATCAAATTGCAAGTTCAGGCTTGACTGATCATACGGTACATCTTCGTCTCTCGATATTCTATGCCTAATTTTTTGTTATTCTTTTGCACGAAATGTGTACCGAACGGAACTCGAGAGCGAGTAAAAAATAAACGGTAAAAAAATTAGTAGTGAGATTCGTTTCTCTCAGGACCTTCGATGTGACCCTTGCACAATGTGATGCGTCAAAAAATGATGCTCAAAAAATCGTAACCGTAAAGAAATCCAATGCGCACACACAAAACACCACGAATGGCGGGCATAAAAGAAAGCAACAAAAAGAAAATCATGTACGCACATTTATTTGGGACAGCATTCGAACACCTTTGTTTTTTCTATCGTCATCAAATGTATGTGCGTCGTTTTGGATCGCAGAATCCAGCTTTTTTTTCGTATGACTTCTTTCTAAAAGGTGACTTTTTTTGCCTCAATTATAATTGCATGATATTTAAGTAGTTGGACTTGTCCTTCCTGCATTGCGCAGAAATTACTAAAATTTAATTGTTATTTTCTATGACGTGCATTTAACAAATGTCCTCCTCATTATTATTCGGATCCAGCTATTTGACGACGGGAACATTTTATTAGCTAATTTTCTAAAGAAAAAATAACGTGCTTTTAAATAGCGTTTTTTCACTTCTTATTTTATACCACGATGAATAAATGTTGTACGTGAAGACATCGACGCATCAAAGAATGCATGAATCCTATTAAATGTGTAGATTCTTTGTTCGTTTCATAGAAAGAATGGTCCATGATTACTGTCTTTTAGAGAGAGAGAGTCTCTCGTAATAAACGTTGCGAAATAAAGGGTCATTTTTTTATCAACCAGCATCACGTAATTTTCTACCTGAAATTAGCGGAATGACAATAAACCATCAAATTGCATAAAAGTGTTTCACCGTATTAAAGCAAATCTTACGCAAGACATTTCTGGCAATCATAAAAAATTCGGCATTCTTTGGAACATGATGATAACATTTACACACAGAGGGAGAATTAAAGTATGCACTTGACGAATCAAAATTACGACAATGCAACGCATAAAGAAGCAAAATGGAAAATTGGCTGGATTGTCGATAGAATGGAATTAGTTTTCAGTTGAAAGATTGGCCAAAATACAAAATATGGGAATAAGGAACAGAGCTCAAGTAGCTCTTCATTGTCCTTTAAGCTCACCACTCGCATCGATTGCACGTTCTATCGACGATTTTGATTTTCTCACGATTCGCTTCACAATGAACTTCAGTGGATTTGAAATTCAAGCAACAATAGAACTCCGAAGAATCCTGAATCATAAATGGATCTGACCTACTTTGCACCGCACAATCGTCTGAGTTTTCAAACTTCATTGTTGATGCACTTACCTCTCGATCGCATTTACTGTAGTGTATCGACAAAATGAAGCCATAACAAGGTCTATAAAATATGAATTCACCACAGGTCTCGAACAACAACAAAAAATCGCATTCATTTAAATGGAATTACCATTTTTTTTTTTTCAATTCTGGAGTTAATCATCATTCGAACAAACTATATGTTGTCGTTCGTGTGTCCGCGCAATAGATTTCTCAATAAATGATGTTATCTTGCGGTGTGTTGACGTCGATTCTCGACCACGCTCGCTCATTACAATTGTTACAAATGCGTTTTCAATGCACCACCTACGACATGTAAACGAAATTGAATAATTGTACGGTACCGAACGGAAAAATGCAAAACGATTCTTAATTGTTATTTTGAAATTCGAATAGACAACGTGGAGAGCGCAAAACAGCGACTATCGAACTAACAGAATATGTAATGAATATGAACGCGAGAGCAGAAAGAAAAAAAAAAACGAATCGACGAAAAATAAATGAAAAATCATCATAATGATAAATGCTTGGGTTAATGCTTACGAACTGATTTGCTGTTTGTTTATAGCAAACATAATAAAATCGGTTGTGCAGTGTGTGTGTGTGCTGGTTCGCACTCGCGCCCATGTCGATGGTTACGGCAAGTTCGATTTTGATGAGTCGCTTTGTGCAGGAACAATCTAAGTGTATCTCTAGTTGCGTAAGAGATATGTAAGTGATGTTAAACTCAAAATTCAATTATTTATTAATCGCGCGGTAACCATTCATTAGAAGTGCGCTCGCAACACTCACAGTGTTTGAGTAACGGTGAAGTAAATGGAAAATGTTTTGAGATGGACTTCAAACACATTTCCATCAACAATAGCCATTTTTAAGGCTTTTAGAACAAACGCAATAGCACGCAACAACACACAAAACAAAACGGCGCTTAACATTCTCTAAACAACAACAGCGAAAGCGAAAAAATCGAATTGTAAACGAATTGTTCGGAAATAAATCGAAAGACATCAAGGAGTGTTAACATTGAAATAAATCATTCGAATCACCCATTAAATTGTGTACAGGGCGCTTTGTTCAGTGCGTGCCGTGCATGTTCAATTTCCTGGTCAGCTGGATGAGACCCGTAGTATCACCCTGTGGCTCGTTATTCCGCATTTAATTGAACCTAAGTGAATATCATGATATCGAAAAACAATTTATACGTTTTACAATCGTACTAAATTTCCATTTTCATATGCGCGGTTCTCAGCTAAACAAACTCCCTTTCTCTTGCGCTCGCACGTTTTTAACGCGTTTGCATAATTTTTGTAATAAAATTGTGAAGAGAGCGCACGCGCACAGCAAAAATGAAAAAAAAAAGATTTTACTTTTCCGAAGCAAATAAATCAGCGCGCGGCCAATTCTGTGTTACGAACGCGAATAAAACCAGCACGCAAATGCTTGGTGAGACTTAAGCGATTCCAGCCGAAAATGAAGCAAAAGTCAGCACACCAAAACCTCTCTGAAATGAAAACGAGGTGAATATGAGTGGCTGCGAATGCAGAAAGAGATAGAAACAGTTTGTACACACCAACTATGATGTTGATTGCTCGCGATTTTCATTTGATTTAATAAAACTCACAACAAAATTATAAATCGGCATCTTTTCATATCATGCAATAGACGCGCACAAACAGCATCCAACTTATTCGTATTTACCATCTTACAAACGGCACTTGAAAAAAAGTGATCTTTTATTTGCGTTTGTTGGTTGCGCGTTTGTTTTTTTTCTTCTCTGTCTCTCTCTACAAAACATAACATATTATTTGATTTACAATTTTAATTTTATAAAATATAAATGCGAATATTTCCAAGATTGAGCTAAACAAAACAGCAAACCGCATCCAATGCGGAGTGGATTTGTGCTGGCTCACAAAATTGGTGTGCTGAACGGCGCGTAGTTTCAAATACTACATCTCGTTAACGGACTACTTTTTAGTTGTTGTTTTTTTTTCATTTCAATCGTTGATCTCGTACGAATGTGAATTAATGAATGAAATCGTGCATATTTATTGTCCGATTGCAAAAAGCGGCAAGACGGGAAGAGGAAAAGACGGCAATCACAACGAATTCGCAGCTTTGGTCGAATTGTGAGAAGGCGGATTGATGTTGATGGCGTATGAATATGCATACGTTCCACATGATTTCATTTTTCAATCTAACCTCTCTAAACTGACTCACTGATTGTACACATCCTCCTCGAAATAATGCTGCTGCACAAATATTGCATAAGTCATACGCGATGCGCTTTTCTAAATTGCATCACCGTGATAATATTCGAGTGAACATGATCGTAGTTTGAAATTGAACATCTCACTTCATAAAAGGTGGGAGAATTTTGCGTCAAAGCGTTTCAGTGAAATGAGGCAGTAAGACACGATCTCATTATCGTGATCAGTGTCACAAAATTTATGAGTGTAGAAATGAACCACTGACCGATCCAGAGCCACGCCAGCACCGCGGAAATGAATGATGCATCGCAAACACGACGCTTATCAACAATAGAGATTTCCATTTCAACAATTTTCAATTCAAATGCATAACCGTTAAACTGCAAGCGACTCAATGATTGATAAGAATATAATGAGCAACGTACGTAACGATGGGAAAAGACCTAGAAATTATCAGAAGCAGTCGGGTTTTTCGAAATCTAGAGCGCAATTGCATTCCATTCATTGTCGTTTTTTACACTTTTATTTCTGTTTGCTCATACCTTGCGCTGTTTCGCACGAAAAAAACTACATTGGAACGCAAGCACCTAATAATTCACGGAATCTCCGAAAAAAAATCAATGAATTATGAAAATTTTCCATTAGTTAGTGGAAAAATTACCGAAAAATCGAGTCAAAGCACATTTACACAATGTGTGTTGGTTTCGTGGTGATTTCAATGCTTTTGCTTTAACTTCTGCCTCTATCGAACCAGCACTGAACACAGATCACTCGGTTGAGTCTTCTTTTCTATATGGCATCACGTTTTTTGCGAGCGCGCGCGCACACCACGGCTGAGATTTTGACTTTTGATAACTGCATGAGAACTTTTCTTTTGTTTGACTTTGTTGGTCTAATGCATTGTTATAGCTCTCGTTATATTTGGTCTGCTCGCTCTCGTTAGCGAAATGCTTTAATTTCTCTCTAATGGGAAATGCGCGGTTGTGGCGATGCTGCAGCTAGAGAAAAAATCTCCGTTTTGCCAGCATTCGCGTATGTTTGTTTTTATTTGTAAGTGTCTCTGCTAGTGTGCACTTAATTCATTTTTATCTCTCTCTCTCTCTCTCTCTCTCTTTCTCTCAGCTCATTTCGTCTTGATATATTTTTATTACTATTGTTGTTGTTGTTGTGTGTATATTTTTTTCCTGTAGCACCGTTTGATTCGTTATAACACATCCACTCTCAGCTGGTCGAATTTGTTGTCTTCGGGAATGGCTCATAACTCAGGGAAACAAACAGTCTTATGAAACATTCGCTAGCACGAAAAACAAGCACGCAAAAAAAAAAAACACAAGGCACAGCACCGCAAAGAGAGAAAATAAATTACCAAGCGCAGCCGAATTCGAGCATCGATTCGCTTTCTGTGTATATTCTAAACTTTGCGTTTTTTGCTTAGGCAGTGACGAGTAACGAAAAAGAAATGCTCTCGTGCGAGCGATTGTGTCCGTCCTTTTTCAACTTGGTCGGATGGAACGAGTGTTCTCTTTGCCTCACATGTATATGCATTTTAATTGCAAATTGCCATTGCGCGCGCACAAAGCCATTCACCTCCATCCAAATGCATTATGTGAAAAATATTATAATGCTCTCGCATTCGGCTTTTTGTTCACTTGTTGCAATTTCTTTTATTTTCATTGTGTGTGTAGTTTTTTTTTTTTTAGTCCGAGCGAGAGATCGAGAATAAAACGGTTCATTCGGCTTACTAACAAACCGAACCGTTCGAATGAATTATTTAAGCTATTGTGCGCGGTTGTTTTGCTTCAATTCAAACAAAACCATGATTCGATGTCCGAAACTGAAAGGCCAAAGTTTATCCGACTTGGGCGTGCGACAGAAAGAGACGACAAACATTTGCCAAAGCCAATTTTTAATTGGACATTTTAATCGATTGTGAGAAATTCGAGAGAGTCGATACAAGATTTGCGAATCAAAATGCAAATGCAAACCGGATCAACTGGATTATAAATCAAAATTACAAATAGTTCAAGAGAAAAAAAATCAGCAGCATAACGAATGAAGATCACTGATTCTCATTCTTTTAAACTTCCTATGAATAAATCGAAAATGCGTTCGAAATGGAAGCAATCCTCGTTTTTCATCCTGTTTCTAATTAAATTAAATATTCGTATTTTCTTCTAAACGCTCGAATCCGAATGTCCATTTCAATTGCATAATGATCTGATCCGTTTTATTTGCCATTCGTCATGAGAAAGGCTGTGTGTTAGAAAAATGCGTGTAATCATTTATTCTGAAATAATTGCACTCCAAGGGAATATTTAGACGATAAAAAGCGAGTCGCCTGTCTAGCGCTGACTCAATGACTGCTGTGTGTTGATTTTTGTCCAATGACTCTAATTCGATTTATTCGCATATTATTCATTCCGACAATTATTCGTTTGGCCGATAAATGATATAATATTGACAAATATGATACAAAACCTTCGAACCATTGGAATGACGACGATGACGACAACGACGGTGCAGCGCGTCGAATGCACGGATCGAATGACGATGGTACAGAAGCATTATGTAGCAATTGTGAACATTTTATTTGAATTATAATAACATGAGTTGCTTGGCACAGCCACACGGCTGCCGCTCTCTCTCCCATTCTATCGATGTGTAGCGGGCGCGCATTACATCGACCATTGTATACATATCGCAAAACAATCGTAAACATGTACACAGATATCAAGCAACAAAATAACGAAAAGAAATGAAAAGTCGAGTTGTTTATTTGTCGCAATAATTCGTTCATGATTTAAAGTCTATCGCCGCGCAGTGCAGAGAGAAGAGACTAAGGATAACAACGGCAACGGCAACAGAAACAAAAAAATGACAAATTTATAGTTTTCGTATGATTTTGCCATGAGAGACGGCAGTGAATATCTCAAGTATCTGAAAATATTCGCGCACTCGCTCGCAAATCCGGCGAAATGCATTGATTGTTATTCGAATGGGTTGTGCATGATTTTCTGCTCTCGTGTTTGTCGCATTTTATTACCATCGAATCAAAAAGAATTTCTATGGAGTGAAACATTGCAAAGATCAACGGCTATAATAATATATTTTATCAAAATTACCCAACATTATCGCGATTAAACGAATGGCATTTTTTTTTTGACTTCATCTTCTCCTTTGTTTTCCGTGAATGCGGCTGTAGAAGCGCCCATTTTCATTGCTAAATGATGATCGATTGGCATTAGTGTCACAAATTTCGACATTTCAGGAATAAAAATGTGTTGTGAGAATAAGCAGTTATTTTATTCGCCGTAATATTTTTACAAATGACAAATTTGCAAAATTTTCCAATTTTGGGTATATCATCTTGAAAGTGTCAATTTTGTAGCGGAGATGCATTGACGTTGAGGAGTTTCAATGTGTGATTAGAGGGAATTTGAAGCAACGAACAACACCATCTACGGCATGTGATCCAGTCGAAATGATTATTCATTCATGGATGCACAATGCCTGCGCGCGCTCTTTAACTGTGAATATCGTAGCTAAATCATTTGCTTGAAATCGCCTTATTAGCGTGCCGGTTTGTGTGTGTGTGTGTGTTGCCGAGCTACATGCAGAAAATATTTTGATTTATTCGAACGATATTCGATGATTATTGTTGTACCGTTTTTATTGCCATCGCATCTGAAGTTGGTGAAATTCATTTAATATTCTTTGCATGATCGCTGGCCGGTTGAGTCGAGCAAATTCGAGTGTGACAGAGCGAGAAGGAGAGCAAACCAAATGTATTGGTCACCGCTGAGGTCAATTTGTTGCATTGAGCGAAAGAGCGAGAGTATTAACAGGAAAAGCACCGTAAGCATTTAATGGCAAACTCGAATCGATCACATGTGAAACATTGAAATCCAATAAAACACCAATCAAAAATAAAGGAGAGAATCAATCGTCTACGGCCGGGGCAATCATATACGCAGTACCGTGCGATTGGCATCGAAATTAATGGAATGATTTTCCCGGGAACGATGGGCCAAGCGGGCACGCATGCACGCTGATGCCCGGCAAAATGTGTAACGGATAATTGAATCGATCAGTTGGATGCATAAAACAAAAGCCACTAACATAAAAATAAAAGCCGGGCCAATTTCTCTACGGGACGGATCGATCAAGATAAATAAAATTCAGAATAGTCGATGATAGTTTTATATTATGTTTTTGGAGTTTGAACGATGGATCGAGTTGCCTGGTTCTTCAGTCATATCTGCAAGTTCAATTGATATTCTGGCAGAATCCGAAATTAGACACGCAGAACTCGAAAAGCACAGAGCCAAGTCCTCCAATGTTCTATGCATTTTCGATTCATTTCTATAAAATATTTTTGATGTAAATGAAATGAGTAACGGACCCGATCGAATTAAAATAAAATGAGTGAAATGCCTCGATCGCTACTCGAGCCGAGGAAATGCGCTGCCGCACAACACCATCGCCCATTCCAACAGCCAGACCAAATCAAAATCGTATCGAAATCACGAAATAAATGTAACATCAGCCAAGGAAACAACACACAAAAAAAAAAGAATGTTTTGGTTTTTGGCTTGAGAATTGTGATTGCAAAAAACGGGCTTAACAAACGTCGGGTAAAGGGAGACAACACACAACCACGGCACGACCATCACTAACAACACAAATTTTCAGAGCCCAAACCTTTTGGAGCAGCAGAAAAAAATCACACAGAAAGAGAGATCTGTTGCTGTTTTTCGGTTTCATACTTCAACAACATCAATTTTTGATACAACATTGATAAGTTACGGTTTGTTCTTCATTGTCTAGCCTCTGTCTCTGTTCCTCCACTGGCTCTCGCACGGCTTCGGCTCTTCATTTCATTCAATTTCCATAGAAAATTCAATCATATACATATATGCAAACTTTTAGAATATTTGCTTCCTTTTTTTCTGCAGTGCGCGCTTGCCGTGTGTCTCTCTAATAAGTCGTCTCTGAGACTACTTTTCGTGCGCTTTCGATGCATGCAGCACGGCAGCTTGTTAGCGAATGCACATTATTCGCTTGCACAACAACATTCAGTCATGATGCTGCCTCATTCTTGTTAGCCTCGTTTCGTTTTTTATTATGTAAAATTATTAACTTTTTGCCCATTTGGCAGAGCGCACAAAAATTCTTGGCATTCGGCTAGTTGTACGCCAGTTTTTTTTTTATTCTGTGCTGAGCGCACTCGCGAAGTGAACTTACGGTGGAGCGAGATAAGGAAAAGGAGCAAAATGCAAATCGCACATTTAGAAGCGATCAACACACAAATGAACTGGACAAAAGAAAGTCGTGAACTAATGAACAAGCTAGAATTCAAATTTCCCGCTGATTCGATGCACCACGAAATAGTATTTAAATGCCACAATCGAGCTGACTTTTCAGAGATCATAGAGATAACGAAATTGATGATTTCAACAACCATTCTTAATTGTCAAATCTCCGAATTTGCAGCCCGAAAACCAAACTCAAGTAATAAATAATTGTAAAAAAATAAATATGATTTCAAAATCCGACACTTTTTTTACTGCGCTGAAACGCTGATAATTATTTGCTGTCGTTTCACATGAGAACGATTTCGATGGTTGAGCCATTGTTTTCCAAGTGAGAACTTAGCTAACGGTGGAAAAAAGTAATCATGAACCATCATCATCAGCAACAGCAGCAGCGTTTGTGGTCGCATGTTTTTCCCTGCGATGCAAGTTTAGAATTTGATTTCATTGCACCCAAGTAATCGTCGTGACTGTAAGAAAATAAAAACAAGGAGAATGCTTATGCGCGTAAAGAGCAAAAGACGAAAATCAACTCTGAATCTGTCTGTTATTAGCACATATGCAGACAATATACCGCAAGTGCTGTATTTAATGAATACTTGATTCGCTGATATGCGCTGACGATAGTCTTTCCAAAGCAAAACAAAATACATCTTGACTCGACTCGACTCAAACACACATTCATTCAATGTGCACTCCATCAGTGTGAGCACTCCTCGTGCGCGCATTCGATTTGCTTAACTTCTAAATTATTTTAATTGAATGAGTGTGGTGTCAGTGGCAGCTATGAGTAGCAGTGTTATGACATGATAAAATCGAAACGCGAAAGTAAAATTCATTGGCGAATGGAAATGCCATCAAATTAGTATGATTTAATTATCGCCCATATTTGACTTCAATTTGTTGTTAATTAATTTTGAGCTGTTTCACACCTCTGACACGGGCATTCAAGCAGCGCACATTCGATCGATGCTTTTTGATTTTTATCCCACTATGAAAATGGCCAAAATGCAAATACCATCTGATATTTAACAATGTATTCAGCGATTGCCCGAATGGAATATACTTTGTCATTCGTTACACGACCAGCAACCGGGTGATTTGACAATGATATACCTATTTTGACAGATTTTATGTGTCTCTTTCGGTATGTGCACGTTTTCAGCATGACTGGTTCAGTCCCGCAACACGATGGCGCACTGCACTGTCGGCTGTCTGTCACCAGTTATCCCAACTCTCTCCGGTATTTCATTCACTCGATTCGAACAAATTGTTTCTGAAGCAATCACAATAACTTTTCTAATAAATATAAATGGAATCATCGCAAACGCGAGCGCGCATATATCGGCCGACTTCTGTATTGCAATAAAACTGTCGAGGAAAAAAGATTGGAAAAGCGAGCAAATTTTGAGATCATTTTTGAGTGCATGATTCAGCAATTTAATGTGAAAATTGCTTTGCAAATACCCGAGCCAACAAAAAAGAGTTGCGAAAGTATGAATGGTTCTTTGAACGAATGATTGAGTTTGCGCTGCACGATTGGATTTCGGTTTTCGAAAAGTGATTGTTAATGAATGAGCACACACGAATCACGCACACGTTTGTTATTCAATTAAATGCAAGATACTTCCTCAATTTGCCATCATTGCAATTTGTTTCAACTCGAAACTTTCGAAATGTTTCGTTGATTTTCGCCAAATTTTGAATTTTCAAAGATATTGTCGGATGATTTCTATGCATTTCAGGCCCAATCTACAAAATGGATAAAAGAAATCTATACATGCTTTTTAATCCAAAACCTCTAAATGTTTCTCATTCCGACGAATGATTGATTACTACCCATAATTGTGTTGTTTTATTTTTCGCAAAAAATTCGCTGTGGCTCGAACGCTTTTCTACTCACTTGCGACAAGGCCCATTAACGTATTTATTTTCCCACAAATATGTTAAAAAGCAATTAAAAAATGTCAATATGGTTTTGCATTGGAAGCGAAAAATGGCAGCGTTGGCAGCCAAGTACCGTTTCTAATAGCTGCGGTAATCGCGAATATAATCGATGTACGGGCAGCCACCGTTAGACAAGATACATTTTCGTGATCCATTGAATAAATTGATTTGACGAAATAAAACGAGACCTTTCTCCTCGGCCCGTTGAGTCGTCGACAAGGGAAAATCGCAACGCACATCATATCAATTGTGGCGGCAATCGCATTTTCCAGATTACTTCGAGAACTGTTGCTCGGTGTGACAATTTTTTGTGTGTCAGCATAGAACCCGAAATGAGTTCGCGATTCTGCCACGGAATTGAATGGATATCACTGTTCCATTTCTGCAATGATGCGCGCATTCGTGGTTTGCCGAACAAAATGACATATGGGAAGCGAATGCTTCACTGCTCATTCACATTTTGTGCACTGCACATTTTTGATGTGACGCGCTGTTTTAAACGGATGTCAAGCCACGATTTCAACAATAACAACAAAAAATAATCGTATGCATGGGAAACATGGTGATAATTTGGCAAAAAATCACGAATTCCATCCCGACTGCAGTATAAAATATACGTTTCCAAACATTATGGCTTTTAAATGATTACCAAATTTGCGGTTTTTTTGTCTCGTTCGTTGTAACGGAATGTTATTCCGTTTGCTTCACGTATTTCATATCGATCTGTCATTTACGAAATGTGTGATTTATGGGATAAAACTCGACATAATCATCATTAGACATACACACACATTTTGATGCACAGCCACAACTCAGAGCCCATCTTCAAGCCATTGGAATTTGACGATGATTTGTAGCAAATTGCATGCAAATCGACATTCAATCGATAGCCCAAAATACAATCGAGTGCAAGCAATTTCAACGGCGACATGCATTTTGGATGCAGGAAATCAATGAAAAAGCTGACGAACATTTCTCACTTTCGAAATCGTCGGAAGAAAAAAGTCGTAATCGTTTGCACGACAATGAGCACATTTTCGACAATGATTTCAAATGTGCACTACTTGAGAAATGAAAACACGGTGTGCTGCTGTTTCGTAATGAATGGTGTGTGTTCAGTGCATCGGCTGAAATTGCTAATGACTCGGTTCCGTAATTTACATTTATTTTAATGGTTTTATGTGAACGATTTTCCCACAAACTGATTTAGCGTAATGGCGAATTCCGATGCATCGGCCTGATGCGCTTCTGTGACTGCAACAATAAATGGTTTTTATTGCTGGTCGATCGCATTTGGATCATCAAGCTACATCAACGAATCAATAATAGCACCGCAATCGTTTTTGCCATGAATAGAATGGTCAATAAATGTGCGCTTAGATCGACATCGCGAAGGTCTCTCGTCTTCTTCTGTTCGGCGCGAACGTCATCATCGATCACCTAAATCTCGAAATCTTGTCAATTAAAATCGCAAAACTTATGACTTTATTACATTAATTTTATTTGATTGTATCGATGGCTTCATCGATTGAATTGGATCTCTCAATCAATTTAATGGGCTCTGCGGCCAATAAAGCGACTGTCGCGGGAGCGCGCAGTGCAGCCGAATACCAGCACACTGTGTGTAAAAATGCCAACAATCAAACCGCTGATACGATTTAATACCAATCATTATAAAGCTCACGCTATTCACGTGTACCACATTGTATGGAATGTTTGTTGCGATCATTTAATTTTCTCGTGCTGACAGTTTTTGACTTGGGCTGGCAATTGCCTGGGTGCGCGCACACTCTTCATTTGATTTCGACTGCGGTCGCCTCATCGTTAATGTCACTCAATCGATTTTCGATTTGGTGAGCCATCGCGATGCGAAGAACACAAAACATCCCAGCTAACCGCTACCGTTTCGAAAGCGAATAAATCGGCAAGAGATGCGTGCATTTTCAAAAACCATTTGAATTTCGTGTTAAGCACAGTTTAAGCAGCGTGCGCAGATAGTTTCAAGCGACAGCGATGTCTTTTCACGATAAATAATCATCAGTTTCGCCGGCAGTTTGTGGCTACCGTAGCATGTCTTCAGCATGTGGCGACATCATTCGACGTTGTGCGCACAAAACGAATGAAATTGTCAAACGCAAGCGAGCAATTTTTCGAGCGACTTTTTCTGCACGGCGACTCGTTCAGTATTTTGTGTGTATTTGTAGGTTCCGTTTCGCCCGTTTCCCAAGTGATCGTTGGACGATGATGATCCGATTTGATTTTAATGAGACAACCAAAGCATGCGCTCGCATTAACGTAATTCTTCATTTCAGTTCATTCACAATTTGTGCATTATCTTGACAATTGTTTTTCTTCTTTCTCTGCCGATGATTTTCAAACATAATTACAAGCATTCAACTTACCGGTCATCGAGTCTTCGTTCATATGTGTGGCTATAACAACGCTTATGTTGGAAAAAAATCAGCACGATGACAGCGATAAAATTATGATTTCGATGCGAATGAAGGAGTTTTTCATCTCTTTTGTTCCATGCCACTGCGTCAGCTCTTGTTTTTTTTTTCGCTTTTCAAAATTGTTGTTTGCTGAGAAATCGCTTCGAATGAAAATTGATTTGACAATTTAGAGCCGAAGCGCAGTTGTGTGAAATGCGCTAAGTGCAGGCACATGCTACCGCCAACAAAAGCACAGAGCCACAATCGAAATGATCATGAAACAACGTGTGCTAGAAGCAACACACCGACTCACATCTCGAGCCGAGTGCCACACAACAAGCAACAACAACGTGATGGACATAATTACCCATTATTGCAACTTTACTAGCATTTCGCATGAAGCTCGTGTTCGACCAACGCATTGCCATGAACATTCTCATTAAAGAACGAACGAACGCTAGCGCACAGACACACGACCTGCACCACAATTCACATTTGCTGTTCGAGTGTGTTTATTTCTGTTTGGCTATCGTAATTCGATTAAATGAGTCAGAATGATTGGTATTAAGTATTTTGTATGACTTTGGACTCAAATTCATCGGATTCTTACTGTGGGCAGTCTGAGCCAGAGACGATTTGAAAGTCATAATCCACGAAATCCAAGGCGGAATCTCTAAACGGAATTTGCACAAATAAAAACATCATTTTCTTTCAATTATTTTTATATGCAGGTAAATAAAAAGCAATCCACAAATTGTGGGTCCATAAAATAGAAGATGTATCCAATTTCTCCAGTCAAAGCGTGTGCGTCTGTACAAGTTTGATAATTTGGACAATGCACAACAAAATTAGAAATCAACAACTCGAAGACGATGGAAAAAGTACCTGTGGATAATTTAAAAAAATAATAATAAAAATGAACACACATACACAGATACTGTTGGCGAAGCGATTTAGAAAATCAACCGATTGTGAATTTTCACTGTCAACGTACGAAGTTTTCCTTTTTTTTCTGCACAGCGCTCGCGCTTGCTCATAAATTCATAATTCGGAATTTGTCATCAAGCGAAACACTGAACCGAATTAAAGACAATAAATTAGAGATAAGTGGTTGAACAATTTACGATTGTGTGGCGATTTCACGAAAAAGAGAAGAGTGAACCAGGCTCGCAGATCGCGCTTGGCCACGCATCGCTTCAAATATCACACGTGAGCACTGCGCAAAGCAAATGCGAGCGCGCGCGCGCATGCAACACAAAACAATTGGGAATAATAAAAGCAACGGAGACATACAACAAATCGAAAAATATGACTGTTATTAGAGCTGTTTGGCTCGTCGTCGGCTATAATAAACCATTTCGCGTTCGCTATTGTACACAATGTGTGTGTTTCTTCGAAGAAAATGTGCGAGCAGAGGCAAGCACCACGTCCCAAATCGCACGCACCATGATCACATTCAATGGTTTTCAATGTGTTTCTGTACGGCACAAACTCTAATGTTAACAATTAGTGAATGAGTGTTGATTGTCAAGTCCCGTAATTGCAATACACGAGGCTACGGTAATTCTACCGTGATATGGTTTTTACACTATTTTCTAACGATTGTCTAATTACAATTGTATGTGGGACGGCGGCGGCGATGATGACAATCTTTGCAGATGCCAGTTCGCCATGCTCAACGCTTACAATGAAATACTTTTTCTTAACAAATACCATGTTTGAACAGTACAAATTTGGAAGCATGAAAGAGGCGATTTTTCCGAATTGTAATAAGACCATTTTTCGAGAGCAAACATTTTGAGTGTAAGTGGTCATTTTGGAACCAATTCATTTCAAATGAAATCGATTTTTGCTATGATTATGAAATACAAAGCATGGCCCATTCCTTCATTCTGGCGACAAATTTGTCCTTTCTTTGCACATTCTATTGTTGGAAATAGAAGAATAATATTTTTGCCATGCGAGAGTGGCTGTTAAGTTTGTCATTGATCCAAATTAAATCAAACAATGCAACAAAAGGGACAGAAGTGAGAAGCATTTCTTTGTTTATCCGTAATTCTAATGTTTAAGCACTAAATGAAAGCAAATATTCGGCACATTTTGTCTCGATAACATGACACCCAATTGCATAATAAGAGCCTTTATCGGTATGTTTTTGCTTTTCATTTAAAATTTTCTGTCAAATTCATCCATTTTTGTCGATGGATCAATAGTAATTTTATTTGCAACGAAAAATTTGATGAAATCGATACACTCATTTCAAATGGAGAAAGTGACGAAAAAAAAGAAGAAAAATAACTTAAATCTGAACAAGAGAAATAGCGATGCAGATTGCGATAAGCCTTATTGAGTGTCGCTTTTCTTTGATTGAATAAATACATGTTTAAGAAAAGAAATGCACATTTCGAGCGTTTATGCAATGGAAGAATAAACATATATGTGCAATAAATGTGCGAACGAGTGAAAGAGTGAGCGAGCGAGAGGGACGAGAACTGCGTTGAATGAGAAGTACAGTAGATGAATGATGAGAGAAAGACTTTAATTTTGACAAAAGCATCGAAGCAAGAATGCAAAGTTTTGAAGGATTTGCTTCTCATCTGTTTGGAATTGACGTTTTCAAGTGCCAATATTGTTGTTTGTAACGAGAAGAAAATGAGCTCTTTTACGTTGAAGTGTCTGTTTTGATGTTGCCGCACCAAAAATTTCCTTATTTTTCCTCAATAAAAAATTCAATGAAACCAAATCAATGAAAACCAAGCAAAGATATATGCGAATGGACGTTTTTATTTGAATGCAAACAATCGCAATAGCGCAAAATGTGGATTTATGAGTAAAATGTGGTCCGTTGATTGCTAGAAGTTATGTTGTGTGTGGATTAGTCGATGCCAAGCCCATGTTTAAATCATAAACTGAAACAACAATTCAACACATCATTATCAAAATTGACGATTTTAAGTCGAAATTTCGCAATTATCATTAATTTTTCGTGTGTGTGTGTTTTTTTTCTTCACTCCACGAATTATTATTCGTATACAATGGTCGAGTTCTTAAGTGTTGTGTTGTTGTTCGAGGCGATGGTAAAATGCGTAGGAATTTCTGCTTTTCAATGGCTTCGCTCGGCAAACAATCAAATGTTGGCAAATGAAGAGACGGGCGCGCGAAACGAAAAACACCGATGATCAAAATCGCATGGGCACAAAACAATATGAATTTAATTAATTTTACGTAGGACATCGTCGAGTTGAGGTGAGCAAAATCCGTTGACGAGAGAAAAGAGATGTGTACGAACCAGCGCAATGCTCGTTTGTTAAAACGTCGCTAATGAATTCAGTGATACTTCACGTGTTCATTCAAATTATAATAATAAGCGGCGCAACATTAACGTTGCCCGTGATGCTGATTTGCCATTCCCGTTGCAGTGTAACGCATTCGTGCCAAAGAGCAATATTGACTGGCTGATCGTAACTGCATCGTCGATGCGGCCCACGTATTCACGAAAAATAATCAATTTGAAATATTTAATTGACTGCTGACAGTAGCTCTGGTGAATCGCACTGGTAAAATCAAACGAGCGACGGATATGTGAGTGCTGGTCGTTCGGTTAGAAAATCGGATGGCGTGAAGTGATGCAATACAAATGATGACACTTTCAAAGAAGAAGTCACCCATGTGCAACAGCAGCAGCGGCAGCAGCAAAAGACTCAGGAATTTCTTCTAAAGGTGATGGGTTTGCACACATAATTTGTGAAACAGTCATGCACGCCAGCATTTCGAATAACAAATAAAACCGTTATTATAATCGTATTTGCTACTTTGGGACTTTTCATTCTTGGCGCACAAAAAAAAAAACACCTCAACTCGATGATTTTAACGGTATGAAAAGGTACGTTTTAAAAGAGAATCTTAATCGAATTTGGCGTAAAAATCATTCGGACGACATCTAACGGTTTAAAAAGGTTGATTTTCGAATAGCAAGGCGAAAATCCAAGAGAATAGCGAAAATAAAGTCGGAAGTGTGGATGTGATGTTTTTGTGTGGCATAAATAAGCGATTGAAACTAAATCGACTGCCGACCACAATGTAGCAACTTTTCAATTCCACATTATAATCCAATTTTTGTTTGACCATATCATCCGAATTGCGACGTGTGTTGCATCGTCTTCATTGTTTGCCACGGATTGAAAATGTACGGAGATGCGACCGAGAGAATGAGGGAGGAAAAGGCTGTGCATTGTTTGAGCCACATATGAGTAGGCTTGGGCAAGTTCAAAAGGCAACTCGGCAATAATAGATAAACAAAGGCAGGCACGTATCGCACCAGGATCAAACAGAATACTCCAACACACGAGTTAAAATATCACATGTAGACTTACCGAGGTCTTAACGTCAACGAAGCTTCGACGTTCAATTCTAGCAACATTTAAACGCAACATTTTCATTAAAAAAGTTCGAATAGCGATTAATGCGAGATAGCCGCACCATATCGTCATTTGTTCTCTGTTTCTTTTCACTCACAATCATTCACGTATTCTCTTTGATCTTTTCCCATTTCTAAACACATACAAACGACGACGACGATGAAATTTTCGCTCGCGCACCGCACAAGAATACGAATCATTCTTTCTTTCTTTCTCTCTCTCCGTCTTTGTACCTTTCATTCTACAAACTGCAGTGCATTCGGACCATTTACGGGGGCCTGTACATACGTGTGAAATGGATTTTTCTCTCTTTATTTAATCCGAGTTTGATACTCCGGACAAACGCAATTTTTCATTTTTCTTTTTTTTTGCTTATCGCTTGCGTTTGTCGCTTGTTTGCCACTTTTGTTTGTTTAAGGCTAGTCATCATAATTGTCGTCGTCGTAGTCGGGCGAACTGAATATCTCGGCTTTAAATCACAAACACATTCAAGCGTAACGCGTGATTGAAAGAAGCAAAGACGATAGGAAGAATACAGTCGCAGTACTAGGCGATGGCAAAGGCAGTGTGTAAATACATAGGATCGATACACCGGATTTTGTGTGCATACGTGTGTTTGAATTTCGGCTGGGATTCGACCATTTTACGGCAATGCATTCATTGTTTGGCCAAAACGAATTATATGGCCAATTCATTTTTAAATTTTTTCCCAATTTTTGTTTTTCGTTCACTGTTTTTCGAGATGATAATCGGTTGTCGTTCCACTCACCGTTCACAAATTTGTCCACTTTGTGTCTTGTTCTTCACTGGATCATGAAAAATGACACCTTCAATGACGATGCACAGATTTTGGACTCCAAGCGGAAAAGCAAACAATTTATCCAGATTTTTGCTATCCGATATCAATTTCTCACAAGATGTTTGGCTGGTGAATTAGAACAGGATGTAATAACTAAGCGAAAAAATAAATAACTTCAACTACTCCAATTTCAATTCAATGCCATATCAATCCTTGGACCAATTCGATGACAACATTTTCAATACAATATCCGGATTCATTGCTCTCTATTGTAATGATAATGTGTTGAAATGTGTGTGTGCGCTCTATATTATTCGGTGCGCATAGAACCATAGAATATGAAAAACACGATTTTATTCACTCTAAATCGATCCGAGAATTTAATGTGAAATACAAATATTGACATCTGAGAACATTGGAGCATGTGAATTTTTTTTCCCTATTCATATCGTCTCTTAATGTTTTCTGGTGCAAAATTTCTGGAAGATAAAATTACGTACGAAGAATTTTACGATTAGCAGGTCAATGGAATGTCGAACGACAGCAATTTTCTCCCAATGAAACAGGTAAATTGCATCATTTGAAACTTAAATTGAACATTTTGCCTGTGTAAAATCAAAACGGAGTTTCACGATGGAAATTTCGAATGGGGGATTTATGGACAATTACTAGAAAGCCATTTGATGCAACCTCCAAGTCATTTAGATCTTGGATTTGATGGTGATTTCAAACGCAAATGACATTCGATGAACAGACATTTGTGAGACATTTTCCGCTTGTGGTTCGTTTAATTTGAAGTTCGTTATCTATTTGCATCAAAAAGTTTATAGCGAAAAAAAGAGCGAGCGAGCGAAGAACTGTAGTCGGCGACGAATCACATATTGTGCATAAATTGATGAAACGATAATCGAACGTTTAGTTTCAACATCAACTTGTTAAAATAGAAAGCCTTGCCAGCACAAAGAAACGGATCGACCGAATAAAATGGAAACAACAACAACAAATTCTTCTATTTCGCTGCTTACCTTCTTTTTAATTTTTGGTTGGATGGGCACACCTTCATTCGGAACTAAATGCTTCAATCATTACGAGCGCGCACATTATGAGTATACGAAAAAATCTACTAACGACATCAAATCTCATACACACATACAATGCACGTCCAGAGAACAATGATGATACAGCACATAGGTATTTTGACGATGAGCGCCTTTTTTTCAGTTGATTGTATTAGATGTAATGATTTAACGAGACATTTAAGACGGCTCTGGTTGGATCTAACTAGCACACGAACAATTGTCAATTTTCAATCGATTAAATGGGCCAGCACTCAGAAAAAACAGCGTAATATCCTAACATTTTTGCTGAATCAGATCAGAATCATGTCCTCTTTATCGAGCGATCTACGCCAGTATTATTGGCAATCTTTTTAACGAAAGGAATGGCCAGTGAAACACACTAATAATCTTCACTGATCGACACGCAGGGATTTTGAGCACTTCTAGCTAATAATTATCCAATTACGAAATCATACTTCCTTCTTTCGAAGGGCGATAAAGTCAAATTTTGATCCCACATTTAATGTGTGCTACTGGCAAAATAACACGTTCAATTTAATATCAATGATTGTGCGATACACAATCAGATATGAATTTCACGAAATGAGCAGGAATTCCATTTTTTTATAGAATGAAAAATGCGCGAAACGATTTCATAGCCTTTTAGCAAGTGTGGCATTCTTTCGAGTCGACTTTTGACCAACACGAGTTCCCAATCAAAAAACGAGTTAAAAGTATCAACAAAGTTATGAAAAATGAAGAAATTGATAAAAATGTGAAAAATTTTCAATTGTGCAATAATTTAAGTTTATTCGATTTTAAGCATACCGCATATTGTATGTAGTATACACAATCCAATGCTTTTACACCGTTTATTTTGTCGGGTTTAAATCTTAGCTTAATTCTTCGAAATCCAAAATCTGCTAAAAAAATCTGTCGAGTGAATGGAATTCAATTCGGTGGTTTGTTTTCATTGATTTCCTATTGATGTGATCTATAATCAATCGATGCGATCTAAACCAATCCAATTCAATATTTCAAACATATAAACATTTTGTTTGCTCAACGGCGGAGATCATAGTTGAAAGTTAAGATTCGATTAAATGCCAGAAAATCGATTGTGTGAATAAATCATATATGAATAAATTTCGGAGTCATATCACGTGGTAGGGAAATTAAGCGTTTTTTTCTTCGTTGTCATGCTCGCGCACAGTAAATATTTGGGTTTTGCACATTCGCTTATTAAATGTCATATCTTTTCCTTCGATCGATTGGAATCTTGGCGCAACTCTGTGCGAAATCGTGAAAGAAGCCATATGAATTCGATGACAATGCGGCAGCACATCAATGATGTAATCCATTGGCTGAGTAAAATTTTTCAAATTCTCGAGTTTGGTTGTTGTTCGTTTACGGCCAGTTCAATGTATGGTTACGGCTAAATGGTTTATGTCGGTTTTTGGGGAGTGTTCAAAGTGAGCCACATGAGAAATAGCAGTGAATCGATTTCATTGCGATAAACTGACACAGCGTGCATAGAAGAAAAGGCCACTTGTGCCATTCAGATTTGGTATACGCGAAGTGTCGTCGGGTAATATGTGTCAAGCGGACATTTGCGTACAATACAATGATATTTAGCATTTTCTTGTCATTCTTCAATCATTTGGATTGAGGCTCTTTTTGGCGTTCCGAATTCGTGTCGTTTGTGCCATCAATTCCGTGATTGATGATCAACTCCAAAAGAAGCCACAACAAATGTTGCGTTGGATTTGTGGCGTCCGAAAAAAGAAATTGAATAAATTAGTAGTGACTTTCACGGTAACGTTACGCCAAATCAATGGAATAAAAAGCCATTGAAATCGGTTCCATCGGTAATCGCACCATTACAATGCAGTGTGTCAGTGTGTGTACACATTAATGTACGAAATTCACTTATTCTTGGTTCGGCAAAGGTGTCACCCATTTTGACATGCATCAAAAATCAAATTTACAAAAAAAAGAGAAAATGAAAGTTGGCATAAAAAATGTCGTTCGAAAATATTGACCCGAAAATGACACTGATTTTATCTGTCGGTCCTAACGATATTCATTTAACAGAACACATTTAGAGGCAAAAACAGACAATTTTTTCTGTTCAGCTCACAACTTTTCTTCGATTCGTTTTGATTTTTGTTTGTCCTTTTCATTCATTTGAGCCTTGCACATTCCCTGTTAAAAATTCAACACCTTTTCAAAAATTGTCATACAATTGAGCATGATTTGCAAAAATACTGCAACAATTTGTGCATACAATTTGGCCATACAGTTTTATACAATTCTATTGTCCTGTTTACATGAAACAGAATCGTCCGAATTCAAGTCATGTAGCTGTAGTTCATTGCACAATCATTGCCAACCGAGTGAAACTAACTGGAATTGATGAAACGCATCAGTTGACCAACATTATAGTGTTTCGAGCATAATGATCCCATATGCATTCCAATTTCTATTGTGAATTACTCATTTGTGCTGCATCCTTTTGGAATCGTGCTCAGTTGGCAGCGATTGCCGGCGATTGGTCACTGTGTATCAAATACAATGGAACAGCAGTCGCTCTCTTTTTTATATCAAAGATCATAATCTCATTTCTCAGTATGATTAATTACAATAAAATGTCCATTCATTTCGATGAATTGCGTTGTGTTCGGAGTGAGTTGGCGCATTTTCGATCGTTTAATTCTGACTTCTCCACTCGTTTTTTATCGAATTCACGTAAAAACGGTCAATATGTGTGAAAATTTGTTAAAAGGTATCAAAATCACCAAATGATTTTATCAACTGTTCGATCAGTAAGACACCAATGAATTGCATGTTTCTTTTTGATTCGATTTCATGCAAAGAATCGTTATTTCAAATACAATTGCTTGAAGCTTCTACCAGCAGGAGTATAAAACGGTTTTGATGCAACAATGGGAAATGCCCACTGGCTTTTGATCCGACGGCAAATAAATGCGTTGTTACATCGACTTGCGTCCATATGGCCTTCAGACATTGATAAGTATCATTTCATCGATACATCCTTATCTTTTTTGTAATTAGTTGTTAAAGAATGCTCTCAGACGGCATTTAATTGGATTATCAATCCAATTTCTTTGTAAATATTTCTCATTTTTTGATCGATCTATGTAGACGTTAGATTATTAGCATTGGAAAAATCGAGTGCCGGTCATTCTCTGGTCTCAAGTTGTTACATTTAATTTTACAGGAAAATATTTATTGTTTTTTTCCTAGAAATAATGGTTGTTGAAAGCGCACGTGCAAAGCAAATACAGTGCATTTCTTCCAATACCAAATAAATGCTATCATTTGAAGCATGTTTTATATTTGTTCAGCTTGTGGGAGAACCTCTTTCTAAATAGCGAATAAAAACAGCACAAAAATGATGTACAACAAGTACTCGGCATTCAAGCAGCCATCATGTAATCGAATGCGCAAAGTTCATCGACGATACACTGACAGTGTGGCTTTTGTTTTGTCGCCCAAACAAATAAGCTTGATATTTCAATTTGTTTGCATCTTTTCTGTTGAATACTGTCTCGTCAAATGCAATTTGCTCGAGCCATTTGTTCCTCTTAGCCAAGAGTTTACTCAATAAATATAAATCAGAAATCGCTACCACATAGTTTCGTTTCACCGCATGCAAATGTCTGTCAAATCTGGGCAGAAAAACAGGCCGAATGCTCAATCGGTTGATGCTCGCCTAATTGCTGGTAATAAAATGCATAAATTTAAATCGAAGTATTGTTAGTAGATGAGTTGATGTTTGGCTTGTTGATGATCGATTGTTCGTCATTGGAAAGCAATGGATTGAATGCCGAACAAAAAAAGCCGGAAAAAGGGATTGTAGCACACTGAATCCGGTGCATCAACTAAAAGAGTTGGCATTTGATGGTGTAAACACTTGAATATATCATTTCTGTCATAAAAATCTGGCGCGCAGCCACAAAAACCGCCATTTAATCGAAATGCGTATGTCACTTGCGAAGCGTAAATTTCTGAGCGCATTATTTCGCTCTCTCTCTCACTTTTTTTTCCAACAATTGAATTCTTTCACGTCAA
The DNA here is from genome assembly GCA_028476595.1 of Obolodiplosis robiniae. Lineage (NCBI taxonomy): Eukaryota > Metazoa > Arthropoda > Insecta > Diptera > Cecidomyiidae > Obolodiplosis > Obolodiplosis robiniae. Next base: position 3,510,357 of record CM052015.1, on the reverse strand, counting down.
TATCCAAACAGCGTGAAAAGACGCTAACGCCAAAATAGCGATAAAATAACATGAATTATATGTTGTTTTGAGCAATGCGCTGTAAAAAAGGTATTGATGTGAGAATGCGTTTGATGTGCCGTTTCGGTTCGCAATGAAATCGATAAACTTTAAGTGTCTGACCACAGCAATCAGTGTGTCGATTGGCGCGCCGTGAGCGAGAGACTTGGGCGAAATGAGCGAGAAAAGGGAAAAAAACGCGGGGCGAACGCATTATTATGCGGTGGAAACCGAAATACCAAATCATCGACGGAACAAACCACGTTTGATCGATGAAAAGTGCTCATAACAGCTCGAATACGAAGAGAACACCAAATGCTGCACACTCACACACAAAACTTCGCGTGTCGATGACAACGACGCTGCATCGATTCCAATATGCAATAGCCCAACATGAATGAAAACTATAGCCGTTATTCTTTTATTCAGGTTGCAGAGCGAGCGAAAAAAAATCGCGTTGAAAACAGCCAGACCAAACCGAACCGATTCGAGCTGACGAAACAAAAGATTTCGCAGCTTTTTTTTCAACACCAAGCGTAGGTTTTTCTTTGTACTGAATTCACTTTAAATACAGTTTTTTTCGGTAATTTTTGTTCAGAGAATTTTCCAATAGTTTGCTACAATGAACTTTGAAACGATTGTATCTCATTTTTACGCTGGACTTATTTGCATTTCCTTTCTGTTTTACAAATCAAATGATTGAAGGCGATTAAAAAGATGAAGAGAGAGAGCGAGAGAGAGAGAGAAAACCAGCCATCGCCAACAACAATTACATGCATTTATGTTAAAATGCTTTTTGAATTGTCGAAATAAGCAACAACGGCGAGCCATACGGAGAATAAACCATTCCGAAAAAAACTGGGTGTGGGTTGAAATCGAGCGTTCACAATGAACGTTAGCAAGACATCACTGGATTATGAGCAGAAAAAAACATGTGAAGTATTGAGAAAATAGAGAAAATTATGAAGATCGATATTAATGCTTCATTGATTAAGCGTCCAGTTGAACGCAGCATAACCATCGCTAGCGCTGACGTAGGCGCTATATATGATATGATTTTGACGTGCATTTGATTATTTCTTTTGAATAGCATTAATTGGCGGCGCACAACGAAACAAGAAACACGAGCGCCGCTGGCACTGTCTTGAAATCGAAGCAATTAGTCAAATGGCCATTTCGATCTGTCATGTGCAATGTTTTACTCAATCATTTTTGCAGCAGTTACAAATAATGAATTTGTTTCTTATTCCATTATAATTTGTTGCGATTCGCGCGCATCGGTCGATGAAGCAGAATTGGTCCCGAATGAATGCAGTTGAGTTGGATGATGGCTATCGCACGACTTATTGTTTCGGTTTATTGCATTGTTTTTGATATTCTAGAATTTGATCATGCATTGAGCGAGCGGCCGTGGCAATCATATTTCGCTCAGGTCATGTCCATTGTATGCAAAAATCGCGCGTTGATTTCCTAGGAACGGCTAGAATGCAAAAACGTAATCGGTTTTTTCATTGATTAAACATCAAATCATGTTTGGTCGAAAAGAACAACGACGATCGATCCATAGACGCGTCCCTTATGAATGGATCGAGTCGCCGTCGTTGTTGTCACGCGCGCGAGCGCGCGAGGCAAGATCCACCTTAATTTCCATTTCAGTGTATTTCCTGCGTTCTAGAAATAGGTTGGGTAGACAAAGCCAAGTTTCATTGAATTTCATAGGCAAGACAACGGCCACATCATTCATAGATGTTCTGCTCAGCACAAAGCGATACAGAGAGAAATACATCACAATGGCATCGAAATAAGTCGGAATATGGTACATGCGTAAGCCGATGAACAAACGAAGATAAGTGCAATTCTATTGAAGATGTACACGTTGTGTACCTTTCGAAAACAGAAAATGCATGTTGTTGGCCTTTTAATTGAGTGGGCGAATCAATAATCGTTGCTTGGGCTTCAGCCAAAAACAACCGGAGCCGATTCGATTAATTAAATGATCAAAATGTTTCAGAAAACTCTGAACTGTGTGTCGCTTTCGGTTCAGTGAGTCGTGTGCGCGAACGCGATTGCGAGTGCGAGCGCTCGTGTACATTTAATGCCATTTCCGTTTTCAAGCAGACGTTTTGGTTCTTTTTGCTAATCGCTTAAAATTATGCCAAACTGAACAACAACAACAACAACAACAAAAAAGGCATCGAATGTAGAGACCGACTGAATGAGAAACGAAACTGACGTGCGCGCGCTTCATCACATCACATCACACGCGCAACATCGCGTACCTACTCGTTTGCATAAGTGAGCGCACGGGCAAATAAACACCAATTTTATTACCATAAACAACATACGGCTTCGATACAACGTGCTTTTCAGCAAAGAATAATCCGAAGATTCGACCAAAAAACAGGCGAAATGGCTCTCTCTCACTCACTCTTGTCCCTTTCCCTTCCAATTTCATTCTCGATATTTGAGCTCTCGCAATCGTTTCCTATTTCTTTTCTTTGTTTCGTTCACCTTTTGCTTGAACGCACTCTCCGTTCATTCATCGTTTTATTTACTTGTTCCCGTTCTCTGTTTGCTACAAAATGTTTTGATTTTATTTCATTTTTGTGTGTTGATATTATGATCATTACATGCATTATTATTGCATGTAACATAATTTCGTTGTTTTTGCTGTTGTTGCTTCGCCTCATGATACATTTTAAGGTGTGCTGCTCGATCGGACGCTCTCTGACTGCACATTTGCTGCGTTATTATCACATTACGTCGCTGAGTTGTTCGCTGCATCTACTCAAAATGCGAGAGATCTGGCGACACCGATTACAATACTCCAAATGATTGATGTAATACGCACCGCACGTTCAATTCAATTACAAGAACATCGATGATATTTCACTTCAAGTGTAGGCATAAATGTTCTTTCCCTCTCGTTCGATGCGAATGCTGTTGTTCTACATCGAATTCAACGCACCATAATCCAATTCCATCGTGCGGCGAATGGACGTGCAACCATTACATTTGCCAGCAATGGCATTTTTGAATTTCAAATGAGAATGTCAAACCATTTGAAAGAAATTAAAGATGTACGATAAAATTTAAATACGTATTCCTCACACTTGTTTTACTTTCCAAAGCGGCCAAATTAAATTCATATCCAGAGGAATGGACTTGAAGCGAAAAAAATTGCCTCTAAAGTCGTTCGCTTATGAATAAAAGTGGAAAAAGTTTCTGTTCACGATAATATTCGGGAGAGATTTGGTGGCTCTGAAATGTATTCAAATTGGCAGATTGAATTCGAAGCGCAACGATAGCACAAATGGACTGCCATTCATACTTGTGAAAACAATTGCATGTTTGTTGATTCGATGTTGGCAAACAATTTTGCCAATATTCCACTTCTAACGCTATTTCATTTAATCAAATAAATTGAGTCCATTTCGTGTTTATAATTGAATATTTCTTGGGGTTGAAGACAAGAATCAAACAAACTCCAAGGGAATTTCTTCTACTCATTTAATTTTCCATCACGTTTACATTTTATGCAGCGGTTTATCCAAAACTTATTTCGAAAAGAACAAAAGCGCAGAATGCTCCGCTTCATTACCGCCATGTTTGAGATTTTGTAATGCTCATCTCAATCTAATTATTTGCGGGTGCTTACGTTTTGCAAAGCCAAATCGGATATGTTGTTGCGCGATTGAAAACTACAAAAGCAACTTTAGTCAGTGCAAAACTGGGCTCTGTCCAGTGTTCTATATTTTGGAATATTAAGCACTTTGACATGTGTTTTCCACCAAATTCGAAGCCATTAAATTTCAGTGCCTTCAAAAAACTGCGGCAATATTCAATTACTGCTTGTAAAATGCCAAATTTTGCGAATTGTTTCGTTGACAATTAATTATTAGTGATACTTAAATGAGTCAAGAGAAAATTTGCATCTTTGGACAAAAATGTTTGACATCACTAACACTTATCTTTTTCAACTTGAAAGCTTCAGCTGGGTTTCTGAATAACAAATCTGTCGTTGGAAGATATTTTTGATCCGATGCACATACAGATTTCGATTGTGACGAAAGAGCGCACACAAAAAATAATCCATATTTCGAAATGATTTAGATTATGTAAGGTTCCTTCGATGAAAATCAGTTGAAGTGTTTGTATTCCGTTGCGGAAACACTTTTCTTTCAAAAAATTGGAACGGATGTGAGGTGTTGCTTGATTTTGAGTGTTTACAAAAGATTTAATTGAATCGAGACGATGGATTTCGATAAATTAGCTATTGCTTTTTACATGGACATTTTTCATTTCATCGATTTATATGTCAAGTAGTTATGGTGTTTAAGCGATAGAAAAAGATGAGCATCGAAAATCTATCCACAAATTTCAGAGAAAATGCGATCTTTCGATCGAACACTTAATAATAGACCATGAAAAGTCGTCGTTTTCTCTTGATTTTAATCGAACAATAGAATTATTGGTACTCCATCGATCGATCACTTAAAGCCGATATTTGTAACCATAATTATTTGTCATAATCACTCGAAAATCTCCCCTTTCTTTTTGAAACTCAATATGCATTTCCTAATCAATTCCAAGATTCTCGTCGAAAAATATGACATTAAACAATTGGATATGGCACGATAAAATGAATTTAACGCAATTTTACAAATCAATTGTAATCTAAAAAAAGCATCGATGATGATCGATACAAAAATGATGACGACGAAAAAAGAGCAGAAAAATATTGTATTCATCGAATAAAAGGAAGTATGGACGGTTTTTATGCCCAAATGGGAAAATGACACACCTTGAGCGAGTTTCTTTTTGCCTCTCTCACTGTTTATTGAGACTTTTTCTCTTGAGCGCAAAAGCCATTGTAAAAATTTAGTGCTGTCTGCATTGCAATTGAGAGCCAGAGCGAGATCGCTATGATTTCGACTTGGTATAGAACCAAATAGGACTGATCAATTTACGTATCGCAGCTATTGTGAATAAGCGAAGGCGCGTCGAATTACTCATTTTTCAGATGAATCATTTTGTTGGAATATTAATTCATTGCGGGTGAGACGTTTTTTATTATTTTCGGAACGGTTAACAAGCATTTAATCGAATGGTTCAAAAAGCAGATTGAAAATCAACGCCCAATCACTCATTGTATCATTTTCCGAAGCACACAAAGAATATTTGTAATTGTGTCGCGCAAAACTGTCTGCTTTTCATCAATTACATCGATTGCCAGTATGGAGCTCATTAGGGAAGTTTGATAAAAAAAAAACGCGCAGTGGCAATGATAATATTTATGCATCCCGTATCCGGTCTCAAGCGAAGAGCAAACGGAAAAAAATGGTCATTTAAAAAAAGTAAATCCTTCAGAAAAAACCTAAGATTTACTGACTTCATAGACCTTGAATGCCATACGGAACGTAACAAATACACACAAATTGCAGACGTGACAATTAACGCCATTCGACAATAAAACAACGAATGACAGAATGAAAAAAAACACTGTAAACATTTTCATTCTCCGTATGTTTCTGTAGAAAAGTATGGAAATATATGCGTGTGCTTGTGTGTGTACGACGGACGCGCAATGTAAAATAAATAACGAATGTAAATTAAACAACAACCGAAATGCATATTGCATTTGAATGATGAAATGGAACGTTTGAACTTGAGAATTGCTGCAGTTGCTGAGCGCACTGTGACTTCCATTTGAGCTTCCATTTGGACGCGAGATTTATTTTCCCGTTTTACTTCATCATCTATTCTTATTCGAATCCTTCGCGCAGCATTTTTACTGCGGCTTGGTGACCTCTTGGTGAACAAGATAGAGAGGGAGAGAGAGAGAGCAGAAGCGAAAAAGAAGCATTGGCATGGGATACACAATCTTATTTTTGTGCATCCCAGCAATGGTGAGTGCATGCAATGCATTCACTATGACCAGACCAGACATGCCGAAAAACATATGCGTCACACATGTTTTCCATTCGAATGTAATAACAAAAATGCTACCGAAGAAATAAAAAAAAGAAGTCCATTTATGTGGCTGCGATGGGATTTCATGAGAATCGCAATGCAATAAACATGGTCAAAGGATCGCGTTCAATTTATCTAAATATGGTATATTTATCGTTGCATACTGCTTGCAATTTGCATCTTTCCAAAATTTCACTCTGCCATTTGTATTTATTGAAGATGTTGCTGTTGTATGGTTGGATATAAGAAAGCTGCTGTTGTTGTTGATTTCACTCGTCGGCAAGTGTAAATGAATATCAATTCCGGGAATATGATCATTGATCATGACAGCAAACATCAGAATCAACTCCGACGACCGCTCAGTCCCTAGGTAACCGGCAAATTGATTCGAAAGCATAAACAATTTCCATGTAAAAACGAACAATTTTTCTTCTTTCGTTGCCACACCAACAGTTACAACTGCGACTAATGCATTTTGACGATGTGTTTGCAACGCGATGAAATTGAATGACCCGAAGCGCACACATCGCATTTATGATTGTACATCTCGTGTTTTTTATCTATTTATATGTTGGTTCGGTTGCGCGTTATTAGTTTATCTTCAGGATTCTTCCCTTTGGCATTATCACGTCTATCTCTCTCTCTCTCTCTCTCTCTCTCTCTCTCTCTCTCTCTCTCTCTCTATCTCTCTCTCTCTCTTGTGGTGACAGCGAACAGGAGATAAAGGCGAATGGGGAAAACGTGATGTTATTTTAAGAATAGAGAATGCTAGTGTATGTTTGTACTTTCTCGAGAGCGATGGAGATCATATTGTGGCCCGCATTCGTTTCGAAATGGAAACGGTTAAATTCGAACGCAATGCCAAAGCAATTAAATATCGGGAATGAGAGAGAAAATATAACAGTAAATTGCTGTACACATTTGCGACCGTCACCTATTTTTCATCTGGTTCACCATCAAAATGAAAATAAATCCCAGTAAGAGCGCAAGATGCAGTTTAAAAAACACGAGACATTGAAAAATATAAATGGGTGCATCGCCGAACATTGCCTCAATCAACTTAAAAAACCTTGAACTCGGACTTAACGAGAACGACACGACGAGAAACAAATGCATTTGCTCACTTGAAAAAACATCTACGAAACTGTCGTTTGAATATATCGAATGTACACTAGTTTCATGTGCAGGGGTCTTGAACATGATTGATTCATGCCAAGAAAATGTTTTCCATTTAACAACCAAGACATTCCATCCTTTATTTGGATCATAATTTTTGTTTTTAAAGTGGGAATATGAAAATGCATCATTTCGATTCCAGTGTGGACATGGCTCGATTTTAGTGAGCATTCGATCGAAAGTGAATGGTAAAAAACATCCAAAAGTACTTGACTTCTCTGCGTAAGTATAAATAGCAACAGGCCGCATCAAAGTGCATAACAATCTATTTGTTGGTTTGGACACACACAGACAATTGCAGCCCGCTCACATATGGCTTTCGAAAGTTGTCTTGCCTTCGTCTCTGCGCGTCTATTGCTCATTCAGTTCTTTACGGCTGCTTCAAGTCGTATAAATAATATCGGGTAACGGTAATCGTTGTAAATACATTTAACCATTTTTGTTGAAAAATGTCTGCACAAGATTACATAAACAATCGGAAACGATGCACCAAAGAGAAATCAAACGAAAATGATGAAACACAGAAAAAATAACATCACACAAAACCAATTTATGAGGGGAAAATAATGCGTTTCATTGAAGAAAAAGGATAAATTGTGAATGTTCGAAGTGATGTTGAAAAAAGCAAAAATCTGATTGTTTGTTGGTGCTCGGAAAAAAACTCATTAGAACTCTGGCGGTTTGTCGTATCGCGCGAGCTCAAAATCATTTACAACCACAAGAATTAAAATGGATTCACGATTTTACCCGTTTTTTATTATTTTTTTTTTTTGCTCACATAAACACGAACCAACACAATAATTAAGTAAGAGATCGTAATAATTCCGAGTATTTGGAGATTTGTGATCCAAAAATAGATCATCTTCGTCGAATCGATCAATTCTCTCTCTCTACCCCCTTTTCCAATCGGTTGACATTCGTTTCAACATTCCCATCGTTGACTCTCACGAGAAATGCGTTCTCATTTCCGCACGACCAAGACGTTTGATGAGATGAGAAAAATCGGAAGAAAAACCAACGCGCATTTAGTTTTCCGTTTGCAATGATATGTTTGGGAAAATGGCCCTATTAAAAATAATCGCTCGCTCAAATTGAGGGTGGAAAAGACAAACTAATTACTATATCGAAAATGACGGCTGCTTGAATTATGAGGCCCAGTCCCTTCGTCCATTTTCTTATAGGATTTTTGTAATAGCAATTGGAGGAACATCTTTCGGTTTGGCGTTGAAATATATTTGTCATCAGACTTTTATTTGAAAGTGTTTTGATTGGTAGATGTACAAATGTGCAGTGATTTCCCGTGTGAAACAAGAAATTACTCATTTTTCTCAATCGAACGAAGACATGGCGATGTTAAGCTGCTCACTCGCCGAAGAATATACTTAAAACTACTTCACTGACGAACATTTCAGCTCGTGCCCACTCTTTTACAACAACGATTCTCCGTCACGTATGCGGAAGCACCAAAAACCAATGAGTTAATGTGCTTATCTCAAAGTTCCTCATTCATAATTCATCTTGATCGCGCATTTTTATCTGCCACGTTAGAATCCATTCCCAAAAATCGACGTTATGTGAAAGATAGTCGTTAATTTTTTGGGAATCGATGTTTTTTAAATCGTCGTTTCTCTTCAAGATGTTTTCTCCATTTGTAAAACGGCTACAATATGAATCCAATTTACAGAAGAAGTGAATCGATGAAACGGCTAAAAAGTAAAAACGCTTATTATTGACATTGAAAAAAGGCCGTAATTTGGTTTGGGTGCGCAGCATAAAAAAATGCGTTGCCACATGTGCACATATGCCCGATCGTCGTATATAAATAAACGGACATCAAATTAATTATGCGTTTTTTTCTCAAAAGTCTTCCTTTGTCAGCCATCGTTCCGATGCACTTTCGTTTGTCGTTGCACATGTGAAATATGAGACAAATATGTGATGGTGCATGTAAAATTATACAAATAAACGGCAAGAACGGGCCCGTGACTTTCAATCCGTTTCAATGTTTTCTTTGTGTCGACAGTATAATCTGTACTAATTATTTTACGAAAAAAAAAAATGTTCTACACGCCACACGGAAGACGTTGAGCAGCTCCTTTGAGACGGTTCAACGGACCTTACAAACGGTTCAACTTTGTTGAGAAAATGTTTGAATCGCGCGCATAGAGAAAAATGTTTGAAAGGATTTGAGTATAATATGACCAAACTCATATTGACTTCCATAATTTCATATCTTAACCAAATGCACTCAACCCAACGGATTTCGGTGCGCTCAGACATATGCTTGACTTCATTTATTTTTATCTCATCCTTTCGGTATCTTTATCAATGTTCCGTTTACAGACACGCATCTTTCAAAATGCTTGAGATGAACAACGGCAGCATTCAACGAGAAATGGTTTGTATGATTTTTGATAGCAATATTTGGAAAATGTCCTTTCCAACGACTGTAAATGGAAAATTTAAATTAAAGCAACAAATGCGGCGCAATCGTCGTTTTAAGTGCAAACGAGATGGAGATGAGAGAGAGAAAGAGAAAAAAATGCGGGCCATCTGTTTATTGTTCCGTATGACTGTTTGGATTCAAAAGAGTTTGAACAATGAAAGAGGGGTTTCACGACGCTTCTATTTAAATCGTACTTTTACTTTTCTTTGATGACCAAGACATTTTCTGGTTGGGCTCAAGATGCTTTTCTTTCAAACCTATTCAAATTTATCATCGAAAGTCATTTAAATTGAATTTGTGTGTGGATTGAGCAACAGCGGAGGAAATCAATTTGGAACAACACATTTAAAGAGTTGTTCGAAAGACAAAGCGGATATTATGCGGATCAATTCTCATAGAGTCAAATAGCATTGGCGATATCAATGAAAGAAAATATTTGAATATATTCGAAAACGACCAAAAATTACCAAATTCAATTATAAGTCACTTCATTATTATGCATTGTTACTTCCGATTTGAATAAATTTGCGGCACTACCTAGAAAAAAGAAACAATGAATTACAACAAAAAAAAAGCAATGAAATTCATGGTAAATTTGCTTAAAGTCAAAATGAATTTCTCGATTTCAACATAGATATTCGAAATGTTCACAAAAAAGATCTGGCACATTTCTTCGTGTGTTTGCCGCTGCTGGCCAACTATTGCATTATTTCCTTCGCCGATCACGTATCAAAACCATTTGATAAAATATTAATTTATTTGTCAAACGGAGATGCGATCGGCTGGTTGAAGTGCAACCACATCATGCTATTAACGTTGATTATCAATTATCGCGATCGTGTTGTATCAAAGAAATCAACCATAGATCATTGCGTGTGACAGGTAAGGGCTCAAACAAAACAACCTAATGAATTCGATTGCATGCCGTTGAGATCTCGTCGATGATGCGACGCTTCATACACAAATCGGCTGAATAGATTCACTTACAGCGCCATAAATATTATAATTAAAAATGATTTTTCGATTGCTCGGCTGCGGTTATAATGTTCCAGTGAATGTTGTAAATTGAAATGAAATCCGTTCATTTGATGCAATAGTAAACATCAATTACTTTATGGTCGGTTTAGTTGCTCAATTGATAGCATAGTGAGCCCGATGGAATCGGGCTGCGGAGAGCACTTAATAAAGAAAAAACTGGCATGGAAAGAAAAGATTTAAATAAGTAGTTCGGTTTCAAGAAGGAATGGATTTTGTGAAAGAGAAGAAGACATTTTACACCAGATAAAATGTGGCCAGACAGTGAATGAGGAGCGCGGGCACACACATACACTTGCCTCACACGTATTCCCGATGCGGGCATCTCCGTTAATTTATAGTCACGAATTTGCTTGCATACACAATTTTCAGCAGTTTCATTCCATTCGTTCGCTTAGTGCTCATACACACACACATGCCGCATTTCGGCTACAGCATTACGAACGCGAAAAACGCGCGATTATACATGTGTGTCTTTCATTTCAACATTCATGTGAACATGGGCCAAAAGGAGAAAAGATAAACAAGATGAAAACGAGGATTTCAGAGAAGAAGAAAAAAATGGGCAACAGAGCACAAAGCCCAAAAAGATTTATTTGATATGAACTTTAAATCATTTTGCAACATATCGCAAGAGAATTCGCCTGCAATTCACTTGGTGTGTTGGATTCGGCCGTTTTTGTCTTGAAGTCGATCCCAAATGCACGCTGCACGGTGCGCGCAATGAGATTAAATTTTACATTTTCATTGGATTTGGATGGTATCGGCTGCAATCGATCGATCGCTGTTCGAATCCAGTGCAGTGCAAATTACCTGCGAAATGGCGCAAAATTGTGTGATAAATTTCAATAATTTGAAGGTGTTAGAAATAAATTATGATATTGCACATGCTGCACCGAGAGACCACCGACATAATTCATATACAAATTTTGCGCGAAAGACGTTTTGATGTGGCAATATGAAGAAGGAACGCATCTCAACTGAGATTAGAATGTGAGAATTCACCTCTTCCTGAACTTTAATTCACAAAATAGCGAGCGACGAATAAGAAAGAAAAATTTAGCCTAATTGCATAGCGCTCATTGGCACTGTACCATCGCACAAATGGGGAAAAACAAAGAAGAAGTCATTTGCTTCGATATTATAAAATCGTTTGAACGTTTCCTCAACAACGGTGCCATGTTCCTAGTTCGTTATCTGTGCTCAGATATTTAAGCTCACACGTACGTGATATTTAAACAACGGCTCAGCGATGGCATCAGAGAATAGGAGAAGCGCGACGAGAAAAAAAAACCTATGACGGCACACAGCCGAAGAGAGCGAGCGACCACGGAAAAAAAGTGTACGAGTACACTGTAATTGTTTGTGTGTGAATTGTTATTACAAAGTACCGAATTGATTTGGCTGGTGTGAGAGAGCATGGCAATATGATGTACGGTGGTTGAAAATATGGTGTGAGGAATTTTGTCATGTTCCGTGTTCACATTAGAGCGCTGCTGCAGCGTTCGAGAAAAAAAAAACATCCAAAAGCCGATTATAAATTCTCTTCATTCGCCATTGCATACATCGCGCGCTCACAAAAACATTTTATTAATTTTATTCGCGTTTCACGTGCAAGACCTTTGACTTAATTTAATAAATAATAACAACAAAAATGGTTTTTATACAGATCATTGAGGCGCGGGAGATAAACGAACAGCTAAAATATCTGCTTTGATATGAATGACTTGTGAAAATGACGAGAATCAAGCAAAGAAGCATGAAACAACACGGAATGGACCTAATTCCAGACAAAAAAACACTCTGTAAATTGTTAATCGCGTGCAAACACGTTTGAGTCAAGAAAAAAAAATGTTCAACTTAAGAAATGCAGAAATTGGCTGCTGATCATTGGCTTTGGTCCTTTTAAAAAGGCTTCCGCAAATTTGACGTGCTCGCTTCACATTTCGGAGTTGCGATGAATAACCAAATTCATTGGCCGAAACTTAGCTGTGTTTTCATGTGAGAAGAGATTAAACGGTTCGCTGATATACATGATGTGCGAATATGTTTGTATTTTGGTGGGTGGCAACCAATGTACTTAAATGTTATACGCTGCACATACTCGTTGCCCCATGACATTTGTATCTGTCGTTGCGAAAGCTCACGTATCCACTTGATTGCATATATGAGTAGCGGTTCAACTATACCAGACGCTGGAACATAAACGCGAGAGACACGAGCACATCCCCTATTCAAATGTAGAAAGGGTGAACTGCAAACCAAGGCCATCTGTTATCTAATAGTTGGCGACAAGTGCATATTTGCAAAGTGGAAAAAAATCGAAGATGCGGTCATTTTCAATGAATCCTTCAAAAATAAACAAGCTTTTTCTTTGCATAGCAAAATTCGCGCTGGCAAACGATTCTAACCGTCGTGAAAAAGTTCAATTAACGCGTCTCCCGCGAATTGAAACTTTGTTTCACTCAAATTCTTGGCACACCGACGATTCCGACTAACTGTTGCGACGACCTTCCGCTTCTATGTAGACACAGTTTTTTTTTTTTGTCTCGTATATTTGCTGTTTACCATGCATTATGAGCAACTTTTTTCCATTTCATCCCAGCACCATTTTTCCACGTTTTTCTTTTTCATTCACTTGATTTCAATGTAAACAAGTGCGCGTTGTGTGAATATTATATAATCCGTCAGACCTACTCCATAATACAATTTGTACACGCTGAATTTCATTTTGTCGCGCTATCGTTGTTTTACTTACTTTTTTCCTTTCGTTGTCGTCGTTGTCTCTTATTCTTGTGTTTTTCCAATGAAATTTCGGGCGAACGCGTACGGCGTAGAAACGGAAGAGGAACAAGAAATTGGAGAATTCTAATGAACAAAAATGCCTGGAAAAAGGAAAGTGCTACGCGCAAACAAACACAAAATAAATATTGAAACATTAATGTGCCGGTGGTTAATGACTTTCTGCTTGGTGTGTGTGCGTCTCTCTCTCTCTTTCTGCGTATTCTTGATTTTCCTTCACTTCATTTTGGGTCGTCCAAGATTGCAGCCGTTGAGTAATTGTTACAAGAGATTTCATTCATAATTTTAGAACAACTGAATCGAAGTGAACAGATTCATTGTTTGTACTTTGGTTTTCTTTTGCCTTGAACTTGTGGGCGAGATTAAAATCTTTTCTGTGCAAACTGGTTGAACGATGCATATTTTTGTTCCGAAAATCAGCTGACTGCTAGTAAATTGAAAAAAATGCTAATCGACGAAAAGTAGAATTGCCGCGATAAACTGTTTCGAATTAAACGCATTAATTCCAACATCCGAATCAAACACCCAATGCCATGCCGCTCCATCTTAATTAATTCAGATTTATTTTGATTTAATGACTGACGGTGTTTTTTTTTTCAGTTCACGCCGCTACTTAAAATACAATACGGATGGAAAAAAGTGCAGGCGATTTGAAGAGGGATGAAATGCCAAGTCGCGAATTGTGCACATTATTTTGTTTGCTGCCGCTTCTATTGATGTCGTCATCAGCGTTTTGTGTATTTGCACGCTCCTTGTACTGCCGCCACCACAGCGACAACGATTCACAGTTTTCTTCACAATCATTTTTTTCTCTCGCGAAACAGCTGGTTGGTGTTGCCTATTTTTTTCTCGCTCATTATTTCTTCTTGTTGTATTTTTGCTGTTGCTGCTGCTGCTCGTGCTTGTTGTTTACATATTTTCTTGCGAACCAACGCGCACCCGATCTTTTCTTACCATTCATTTTTCATGTTCTTCACTTTTTTTGCGTAGCCACTTTTTTTGCTGGTACATTTTGTGTTCCGCATGCTCTACATTAGTTCTTTACCGGCGTTGCATCTGATTCGCACCGTTCTGTGTGTTGCCTCTTTTTCGGCTCTTTTTCGTCTTTTATTTCACTTTTACTTTGTTCTAAAGCCGAATTCGATATTGCGTTCTTTTCGTTTACGCGCATTCTTTTATTTATTCGGAGGCAATAATTCGGCTGTCGTGGCCCAATTTTACATCGATCATTGCGTTGCCAAAAGCGATTTCATTTTTCAATACTACTGGTCTTACACTTAGCACGATAATTAATGTGTGTGGCGATCAATAGAAGCAGAACAAAGACCATGAATTTTGTTTTTAAAAAAAAGCAGTTCTCTTCTCCATCTTCTTCAACTTTTAATCCGTGCTATCGATTTGTTCCTCGGCTGCAGTGTCGGTCACAGTTTGCACACAAACAAAAAGAAGTTTTTCCAAACAATAAAGCGTCGCTATCAATTTTTTTCAATGATGACGTTCGAGTCTGCTTATTATGAAGATGCCAATGGATAAATTTGAAGTTTTCGAGCAAAACACACACAAGGCTATTATTAGCATATCCCATGACTTCAATAGGATCAAATATTTGTCCACTTTTTATTGTTGTCAAAGCATGTCATTTTTTAAAATATGTAATTAAATAAAAGTTGCTTTTTCGAATGTCAAAAATCGGCATTTTTGAGGACGTAAACAAATTGCCGTTCAACTTTAAATGTTTCGAAACATACATTTTTGGAACTTACATTTTTTTTATACGTTTCGAGTGATTTTTCTTGATTAGAGCGACAATCACGCATTTAATTTCGAGATCATTGTCTAATTTGCGTTGCTCAATGAATTGGTGTAGATTAGATTCGAATGTCGTGCATCTCTTTCTGTCGATTTCTCCAAAAGCTCACATATGTGAGGGGATTTCATGTGTGTTTGTGTGCATCGGCATTGATTTCGTGAGTAGGAAGGGATAAATGGCTATTTGGCAGTGACGGCGCGCGCATATATAATGATGAATAAAAAGCCGTACTCACACGCCTGATAAGACGTTCGTATGTATCAATTTTCCACACACGAGCTATTACATAAGTCTCGGTCAATTTCTCCATACACATTCACGTGTGTGAGCTTTACACATCGCCTTCGTGCGCAAAGTGAGCAATATTTTTTGCTGCTTCCACCGCCGTCGCTCTTCTCCTCTATATTCAAAAAATCATCGTGTCTCAGATTTTTTCTATCTCATTCGCATGAATATTCAATCAAATCAAAATCATTATTCCAAATTTTCATATCCGAAATCGCTCATTCCGAAGGAATAAAATAAAAATAGAATTTGAAGAATAAAAAAACGAGAGAATTAAAGCAATGACGAATCCGTTACACATATGCGTTATGCTTGACATTGTACACGTGAATATATATTTCTATATATATCGTGTTTTATATATCGTATAGTTAACTTCTCCAGCCATTTGCTGTAATTCCATTTGACGACCGTAATGTCCATATGAGTACATAAACGAACTAACTAACGAATATCAACTCCGACGACAAACCGCAAAATATCGCGCACGCACTTATGTATTTCGGGCTGTTAACCACTTCGATTCCTCTCCTCCGCCTTCCGTCGACCTCCTGAATTGGTGCACATCTATAGTGCATGTGTATGGGTGAGCGATCAAATAAATTGCGCGACTGTTTTTCTCTCAATTTCGAACTATTTCGATACGATGCAAGCGAAAAGCCGCAGAGAAATCCATGTGTTTGTGTAGTTTCGACTGAAATTGTCCGAAATTTCCATAAATAGCAATTGTGTATCTACATAGTCGCTTGCAGATTGAGGATAATAAAACTGAGTGGTGAACATTCAATTTCATTTACCAACCAACCGATTCGAAACTCAATTCATTCAATCTATGCGTTCCATTCATTTGTGTGTTCGATACTCTTTCCCTCCATTTGGTTGCTTTAATTTGTGCTGGTTGATCCGCTTCATTTCTATGAGCGTGCAAGTGTGTTTACTGTACATTGTACTGCAAAATACTCGATATTTCGAATTAAGTGACGGTCGTCTCCGCCGCCGTCATCGTCGTTGGTGTGATTGCGTTGCGTGTCTGTGTATTTGTGAGAGTCGCTGCGAACCACAGAGGGTTCAATTCAATTTCTCTTCAGCGAACAGAAAATGAACAGAGGTACAGAGAGGCGCTTCCAAACATTCACATTTTAGAGCGGAAAAAACTGTAGCGACGAAGCGACAATAATAACGGCAGCGCCGACAACAGCAGCACTCTCTATTGCTTATATCCACTTTAGTTCATATGTTTCTTTTGTATGGTTTCTTTTTTTTTTTTTTGCTTCCTAATGTGGCCGCTTTTATTATGTTTTTTTTTTTTTGCTGCTTTCAAACATCTCTCGAACACCAGATCAGTCGTTCTAGTACTCTTTTCTGCGCTGGCAGTGTGCATGTTTACTTAGCGATTGCTGTTCGTGGCGAACACACACAGTAATCGGTGTGCTCTCTGTGCACAGTGTACTGACGGTGTTGCTCTCTCTTGCACTCTCTCTCTCTCTCTCTCTCTCTCTCTCTCTCTCCCTGTCGGTGTGTATTCTGATCCATTTGAAGTGAGCACCGCTGCCGTCGTAGCCGCTAGAGATCTTTGGTCCGCGCGCACGAGAACACTCTGTATGTACTGTACAAATTGGTGGTGTGCATCTATCACGCGCGTTTCACAATTCTCCATACGATTATATATTCGTCGCGTTTCATATCATTCCATCCACGGCACCCGCGGACTATATAGCAAATAGTGACTGATTTTAGCTGTTGTTTATGTACATGCACATGAGTGTATGTAGTGGCTGTGCTATTCTCTGTTGTTGTCGTGTTTTTTGTACTCTCATCCATCGCTTCGCTCACTACATTATTTCTCTACTACACACAGAGCCCGAGAAAGAGATGATATCGTACTCGCGCGCGCTAGCTGGCTGGCTGGCTGACTGGATGAGTGTGGAGTTGTAGTATATTTACAATTTCGATGGTGGGACCGGTGACCAGCGAGACTCAAGCTCGTGAATGTGATATAACGTATTTTGTTTGGCCCATCATATTAGATGTAAACGGACTGTCGCGTAGTAAGGACGTTGCGACGTGTTGTCGGCTATTCAATTTTTTATTATTATCTCTTGTGTATCTGAAGAGAAAAACATAGTGTGCTTGTCGAACGACGAAGTGTGTGCTCTGGAATAATAATATTCATGTGTAGCGTACAACCAACAGCAGTTGTCAATGCAATCTGGATCGTTTGTGATTTTCGTGCACATTTTCTGACTTTTTGCCGTGTGCTTTGATGAGCTTGTTTTCCGTTGGGTCCTTTTAAAAGAAAAAATATCAAACCGAATTGTTTTCATTTTGAACAGTGTTATTTTGTTAAAAAATTAAATCGGACCAAATTTATTTACAAGTGAACAAAATACACACATTTTAGATTTATTCAAAATTTTCCGCAAACATTTGAAATATTACGAGTATTTTTATTCGAACACAGCGTTTTCGAAAGCAAGTGGGAAACACAATTTCAAAAAAGAGCTTCAGTTTTGTTTTTTTTTTCATTTTTAAATCAGCGTTGAACTTTTGTTATAAAATTTGTGCAATCAATTTTTTAAACTGGATTATCGCAAAAAAAGAGAGTGAGAAAATCCGTTTTGGATCAAACTATCAATGGAAAAATATCGAAAACGATTTTTGTTTATGGAAAAATAAACCCAATTTAAAGCGAAACATAACTGAAGGACCGCAAATCAATTGAATGAAATTCGCAACATTCGAAAATTTTAAATGACACGTTTGCCGTTTTGACACTTCAACCGACACATTTTGTGCAAGACAAAAAATGATTTAGTGCAGTGCTTATTGAAAATTATAGAAGACATTGGCCAGTATCCTAGGATTAATTTACTGCTTAAAATCTAATTAGAATTCATAGAATAAAACCGGTTCTAACCAAATATGAATCATTTGCGTTGAGTGAAGATTTGAGAAACTTATTCGAATAATCATTACCTATTTAAACACAATATATGTATCAATCAGAGATAAGAGACAATACAAATCGTACGACAGACTTTTCATGGGTTTCATGAAAAAGTGATTCATCTATTTGCCGAATACCAATAAAATTGACTTTTCTTTGTGGCTGTGAAGTGTCAGATTAAAACATTGCCAAAATGAGAATCAAAATGCCAGCCGTTCGAATTGCTCAAGGTGAGGATGTTGTTTTTAGTTGAAAACCAAAACTTTTTCCAAATATTTTTTTTTTTTTTTTTTGAATTAATCAAATTTAGTTTCGAAGAGTTGCTGAAATGCACGAAAATGCTTTTCATTACATCATCAACGCTTGTGTTTGTCATCACGTATTTTCGGTTAATTCCTACTTCGAATCTTGCGTACACCTTTTTCGCTGTATGATTTCGATTTTTTTCTCTCTGCATGACGGAAGCATCCTTTTCTTTTGTCTTGTTTTATTTTACACTCTGCAACTGCTCGATTTCGTCTCAATGTTGGTTTTATTTGCGTAGTGATACATCGCAAAGTTTGTGTCGTTTCGGTACCCCTTTTCTGTTTTCGTCTTCGAACATTTCAGGTATACAACTGTAAATAAATAATCCAACGTAATGTCGTTTCGGAAATTACATTTGGCCGGAGCAAGAAACTAGTTTAGCTCGTGTTTTTCACGTGCTTCATTTCAAGCACGGTTTTCATGCGAATTTTGACTGCAATTTGTGAAACGGCTTAGATTCTAAATAGCATCAGTTTCCAGCTGATAAAAATATTTGTATTTTGGGTATCATCCGAATGAAAAACCAACAACTTTAATTAACTCAATCGCTGAACATCGGTCGAAAGATTCAAATAAAGTTGATCGAAAATGAGCTAAGATTATAAATCAGGACAAAGCCAGTACAAGAGTGGTCATTGTTCAATGAGATAAAGTTTGTATTTGTGATTGTGTGTGAATTCGTGTGTAATATATTCATTAATATTATCAGTCGAAGATGATCACAACCAATTGTCGGATTCATTTTTAACGTGCGCCCGCTTGGATGCCCAAGTTCAAAAAGATGAACCATTTTTTCGGTCTTCCTTCGAATTCAAAGGCATACAATACTTCTATCGCTGTTTTACCATTTAAGCCGACTAAACGCAGTTGTCATTTGGCAACAGAGAGTGAAAGACAGAGGAAAGGGGGAGATGAATTACTAAGGATAATTTCTTATTCCGTTCTGATATTTCACTGGTACATTTTATGCACCCGCATTCAACCAACAAGGAAAAGTGAAAAGAAAATTGGCTGTGAGTTTTTCTTTTGTATTGCTCTTTTTACTCCGCTCTCTCCCCCGTTTTATACATTGAAAGAAATTTTTGAATGGATAGAGGAAAGTTAAATTCGCGGGTCGCGCCGCTTACACATTTACATAATGTAAAAACGGTTTCGGGAGCATCGCGCTTTCGGAATTCATCTTGATGTATATAGATTTTCATTTCCATGTGACACCATGCTTTTTGTGTGTATAGAAACATTTTCGATGAAAATGTGGTCGCATTACATCGATTGCGATGCGCGACGATAAACAACCACAACAACACCAAATTCGCGCTGTTTGACAGGAAATGCGCCAAATTTTCGAATCAACATTTCGTCCGGCATACCGTTTTGGGGTCATTGCCGTTTCGAAGTTTATGCAAAGCGATGGACACTTTTGAATTGACAACTTTCGGTGTGTTTGTTTCGGAAAAAATCGATTCATTCGATGAATGGACAAAATAGTGACCAAAAACAAAAGAAAGGCTGAAAAAGAAATTTTCTTTAGAAAATTCCAGTAAATTCAAACGGAATCGAAATTGAATCAGAATTTCTCCAATTGAAAATGCTCAAAATCTTAGGTTTATCATTGAAATGTAGAATTTCGTTTTTCTGCAAGCGTGAAATAGCGTTAAATTAAACCTGGCTCCAAATTGATAGAACTAGTTTTCGATTTGGAATAATTTTTCGAAACATTATTTGCGCCGATCCACTGATTTCGCGGGATTCAGATTGAGATTTGCGTTTTTCGGGTGTATTTAAATGTGATGTTCGTTGTGTTTTTGTACACCAAAGAGTGTGAGTAAACATATGGTCTGTCTTCGTTTCTGTGCGCTTTGCTGTCGATCGTTCAAATTATTCACAAATTAATGCATTTTCGTTACGCATCACTTTGTGCTCCAAATAAGTTCTTTAATGAATTCGATCGTTGTTTAATTTTGCGTATAAATATTATATTTATTTTCTACTTTGTTCTGTCATTGGGCATTGGCTGCATGTTGTTCCGTATTCTCATTTCCAAATGGGTTATTTTTTTTTCTGTTGCGCGCCCATTCGTCATCCATTCGAGAAAAAAAAAATGATTGAGATGAGAGTCAGAAGGAGACGAGACCGAAAAATACAGTCGCACAAGAATTATTCAATTCATTTTATGCACATAATTAATCGGACCACTGAAACATGTGGCTGAATGTCGAATGCTTCACAGCCGCTAACCAAATATTTTGCTAATTGCTCTCCAATAAAAGTCTGCGCTTCCAGTAGCAATTTCACTTTCATATTCAATATTTATAATTTATACGGTTCGCGCGGTGCGCTGTTTACTTTTCTCGGCGACATATTTTACTGACTATGACTAGCTGCGTTTGTCCACAGTTTTAGTGGGTTCATTTCAATGTTTATTTGCTGATTATTATAAAAGGTAATTTGCCGTGTAAAATAGCGGATAATTTCGCACCTGATGGAGAATGGGCGTTAAAATCGTATTATCACAGTTAATTTGTGGCCAAACAGGAAAACGTCAACACACAAATATCAACTTGCAATACTCAGGCTAGCTGAATGTTGTTTAGTTCGCAATTGTTCTATTTGGGTCCATGCAGAAGCAAATACGCATCTTTTTTTCCCCATTTTGTCATAAATATTTAATTGCGAATTGTTCTACGACATTTTTGGACCTTCAATTTGTCGAAATTAACAATTGACGTAGCTTTGAATGTAAATGAAGTCAAAATAGGGAATGTTCTATACATGAAAAATCATCTATTTATCGAAGTCATTCGATCGGACTAACACAAAGGCTTTTCATTTATACGTGCTGGAACTAAGTAATGAAGAGCTACTGATTAAAATAGGCTGAAAAACAGATTGTTTTGGCTTGACTGGAAAGGTTATCCATTTCCATGAAATTCGTTTCAATTTACTTTGGCAATTGAAATAGGAAAAAATCGAATGAGTTAAGAGTTAAATTTTCGCCAAATTTGTGTGCACACATTCAAACGCGACTACACGCATTCGTCATCAAAAAACCGACCAGAATGCTATTTAAATTTCATTTTGCATGACAAAGAAGTACAAACACAAAATATCAGCCGCGCGTCGGTTTGGTTGAATGTTCTTTGACCACCCGCATATCGTTGTTATTGACCGACTTTTGTATATCCAGTTGTTATATTGCGTCGTTTTGCCCATTTTAAAGAAAAAATATTCCAAGCTTTTTTCGACTTTTTTTCACTTCTTCGCTGCATTCTGGCATGACTGCAAACGGGCCTCACAAAACTCACAGAAGCCTCGCGCCATGATAAAGCGCTATAAAAATGTAATTTCGTTCGTTTTACATTTAAACGCACATAAAATTGGTTACAATTTAAAGGGCTCAGTGAATTCAACCGAGAAAATAAAATTTCCTGCAATTTAAAATGAATATTTTATATAAAATCATCACATTCCTATTTTATGTATCACTTGTGTCCTGTCCGCGATCGACAAGTGTCGATACTCAGAATTATTTCATCGAAATAATTGAGCAAAAATTCAAATATTCTTGAGAATTAATCATTTTTTCGATGATTCGCTCCTCGTTCATAGACGTTCTAAATTTTTTACTTAGAAATTCCTTCTTGCATTTGAATTGCTTTATTCAAATATGTTCTTGAAGAATTTCATTGAAACGTGTTGAAACATATTGGAATCTGTCGCCAATCAACTTGAACGAAGGTTCTTTCGTTTGACTCCATGTCAGAACCGACCAAATGGGGAAAAAAAATTGAAATTCGTCGATAAAACACTTTTTGTCGATAGAAACAGTGGCCTGAACCGAAACGTTTGTGACACAATTGTTTGATCAATGATGATTTAACAAGAAAAAAATCCAACCAAAGGTGTTCGATGTAAATTAGCACCAACTTTATCGGCCAATAACAAAATGAAATGAGAATCAAAAAGGACATGGTGTTTTATTCGTGTATATTGAATGGTAAACAAAATGTGTATTTTGTTTGGGCTAGATTTTTGTTCGCATCGCATTGCGAAGTGTGTGTGCTGAGCATTGATCATAAATTGAATAGGCTGAGCGTCATATATTCGTTCATTCTGCACCACACCCACATGAATATTGTTGTGTTGAGCAGCGTGACAATCGTTGAACAACCTTTTTTATCATAATCGTTCGATGAACATTCTCAGGAAACCGACCCGGTGTTAAGTCATAGCAATTGACCAACTCAACCGGGTTTCTTTATCGTACGCAATATTCCAGCGGAAATGTGTTATAGATAAATGTGAGATAAGTTCTTAACCCAACCGAGAGACAGAGAAAAAAGCGGTCCGAAATCAAATAACACGGTTAATCGTCAGTGTTTAAGGCTTCACCAAATTAGAACACCGTTCGGCGCTTCATTCGAAAAACCATGTAGATTTTAACATACAACTAACTAATTATTTATTTATTTGGAACAGGTGATAAAAGCGATAGTATTTTGCCCAAACGAAACGATACACAATGTGTTTGAATAACAAATAAAACAAAATTACAGAACCAAAACGCCTAAGAAAACCCAACAACGTCGTTCCGGCGTGCCGAACCTTACGCATACGTGCAGCAAAATGAAGCGATAAGCGAGCCCAAAGAATATAGTTGCGCCAGCGCCAAATTCATTCTCGTTTGCACGCATATTCGGACGACGCATGGGCACTATTCCATCGCAGCAGTTAAATCATTGTGTTTATTTGTGGCAATACACATTGTCGGTCGCTATTCGATAAAGTCAATTTGCTCTGTTCTGCTTTTTATATATTCAGCTCGAGAGCCACGAATAACGATTATTTCGGTCGGTCTTGTTTGTTTTTGTCTTGTATTTTGCTTTGCATTCAGAAAAAAAAAAGAATTATATGCAAACAATATGCGTGTACAATATGACTTGAAGTTTTTTTTCTCTGTCGATACCCTCGAAAACCATTGAAATGGTTACGGCGAACAAAAACTTAATTTAGTCGGAAAATATTAGTTGATGAAATTCCAAAAATGCATGTGTCCAAAGTCAATTCTTTCTGAAAAATTAGCCGTCGACGGGAAAAAAGGGGCGATTTCGAATTGTATGCATTTCAATTTACATCATTTACACAACATAATACAAAACATACACGAAATGTAAACAACGTTGAGTAGCCAAGTGTTAAACGTTTAGCGGCTATTAAACCGGACATATTTATTTGCACCGTTTACACGCTTCATGTGCTTTCATTTGCATAATTCTTTCTTGGTCGCCGATTAAACCATGAAATAAACCTAGTCATCAAGTCATCATGTGGTCATCGTCGTCAAATAAAAGGCGCTCGCACAACAGAATCAATTCAAATGTCTATTTGATTCCAATTATTCATAGCAACGCGCCGAAGAAATACAGAGCGCGCTCGAAGAAATGTTGCGTAAATGTTGTGTCCGAAGGTGCTAGCCCATTGAATGACCGCTTGACCTCTACAGCAATTATCTACAGATCAAAAGATTACACATATGAATGACGCGCACGCACACGCACCAGAAAGTCAACTGAATAGCCACTTCACTGAGAGTAAGAGAGAGCGATTGGAACGGAACACCGGTTCCTTTTGCAAAAAACAGACACGGAGCAGTCTCCTTCTGGTGACTGTTCTTGTTTACTTGCGTCAAGAACATTGCTCAATTAAAATAAAACTTTGCGCTGACACACCGAACAAAACAGCGGCATTCATTACAGTGTTTGTTCCGAACAATTGCGCACATACAATCGCATTGATGCAGAGACAGCCGCTGCTGCGATTTCAGTTTATGTGTGTAAATGTCTGAAAGGTATGCATGGATGGCGAGAATGAGGTGCAATGCATATAAAAATCGCAACCCTTATGCCTCACAAGTCCATCTTAATGATTTCGATATTTATTATTTTTCTATTGCGCAAACAACAGAAGAAAAAAAACCAGCATAATAACGAGATGGTTCGGTGAAAAATGGCTTTTGTTTACGATGTCCGTTTGCGAAGAACAAGAGAGAAAAAAAAACACACGATACGGCATTGATGCTTCTTTGGACATCATTTGGCCTTTCGTCAGTTATTTACGTCGTCAATCCGTAACAAAGGCTACGGCTTCCTATGCACATTCCATAGAACTTTGCCATGCACATTCACATCGATGTGAAGAAAACAAGACAAAACAAAAAGGAAACGTTACAAACAGAAGGGTTTGGTCGCCGTTGGTTTTTCTTTCGATCGCCGCGCGCACATTACTTTTGTACGCTCTGGCTTGTGTGTACAATCAATTCTTTCATCCAGTTGTTGTCGTCTTTAGAAATTCGTCGGACATTCGGTTTGTGTGCATGAGCAAACCAAACGTAATTTTATACAAATCAATTTTTGAATGGGAAACGAAAAAAAGGGAATTTCAAAGACATCGAATGAACAAATGCGCTTTATGAGGGTACTTTCAAAGGGTCACTCTTCGTTAATCATGCGCTGCGAAAAATACAGTCGTGTGTGTGTTAGCGACATAAAATGCGCTATTCATATTATATTCATCGATAAATGTATGTGCCAACTAAAGCGTGAAAGCGATGATCTAGAGTGAGCGAAAGTGTTGCAAAGCGAGAGATCGAGTGAACGAGAGAGAAAAGTGGATAGACTGAGCATTTAGGGAAGAATTAAACGTTTAATGCAAATGCAGTGGCTATCAAGATTTCTTGCAGCAAGTTTCTTGCTCATGCACACACATCAGATATTCGGGAATCGATTACAATTCGGATGTATTCATAACAATGGGTTCACAAAGCGAACACCGTTGACCAGCATGACCGAAGAAGGGTTCTTAAATAAAGCGGAAGTCAACACATTCAGACGCGTCTTTAATCGATTTTCTCCCATTTATTTGCATTCACTCAACATAAGCAGTTTAATCAGCCACAAGAAATGATCAATATAACGTTCGTATCAATCAATCAAACGCCAACTATCCGATTTAATGGCGTTGATCTATTCGCATCTATTCAATTACCGCCTTCAGAGTAATTGGTTTATGTCCAATGAATAGCAAAACCGCTTTCAATTGAATCGAAACGGTGATTTCATTTATTTGTCACTCAAGCGCCAAAATTATCTCAACGCTCAATTCAATGCAACAAATTATAATCTCTATTTAGGAGACTATTAATTTCTATGCGTCAATATAATGACGAATCAAGTCAAGTAGAGAACGGAAAACAGCATTTACTTTCTGCGTGGCACACAAGTTTAAGACGCAAAATCAAAATTTCAATCAAAGCAATAACAATGCGCGGCACTTAGTAAGAAAGTTGGACTTCACGGTTGATGTTGCCGGTAAAGTGCTTTATGGTTGGTGTGTCATTTCGTTAGATTTAAAGGGGAGAAAATCGGTTGAGCTCAAACTCAACAAAACCCATCGCCTCGTTTGACACACAAAAAACTATCGCGCAAAACACAATGTATTGTTCTCATGTTTATTCAAAGACACAATCGAAGACCATAATATTCATTTTCTTTCATTAATTCGGTAAGCGTCATCATTTGGTAGCGACAATTCCTCTCATTATGCTTGGAATTTATTTTCGAATAAAAAAAATTAGATGAATCGAGTGTGATCGTTTGTGCATGTTGGCGTGACAAAAGTGATGAGCACCGAACATAGTCCAAATCTCGAATGTCACTGGTTGACGTCAATCGAATTCATCACTAGCAGTCTAGATTCATTAGAATATTTTTTGTTCGAGAAAGTTTGTCCAATTCCACCGAAATAGCGCAAGCGTACGCAATTTTTCAGCGTAACGCAAATGTTCAGCACACCTGCATGGAAAGCTCTAATTGAAAAAAGCACACACACATTGCAAAACACAGTCAACATCATGTTTTGTGCTGATTTATTAGTAATAATAAATTATCACCAATTCAATGTCGCTTGTAATTTATGATGTGGGAAACTCCAAGTAAATCAGCTCATCATTTCTAAGTTGATGCACCGATTTGAAGTGCGTCAAGCATCCAGCATGGGCGGAACAGTCGTGTTCATTGTTTATTGAACGAATGTTCAATCCCAATTAAAATCAAATTTTGTTGTTAGTTCAGTGTGTCAGTTGTTTGAAAATAGAGGCAAGCAATTGCAGATGTGAGTATTTTTGATTCTTTGTTCCCTTCGGTTGGTTTTAGCATTTTGAGCTAAATGCATTTTCGGCGTTGCCATTTCGTGACTATGCAAAATGGCCCAAATTTCAACCAAATGCAATGCCAAACCGATTTTATGTGCTGCTTTCGCAATCGATTCGCCACATTGCAACCACTGCCAATTGTTGAAAACTGCAACCAAATGCTGTTGCAGTTCGGCATTAGAATATCGCCACATTCGAATTGTCCGAAAACAAACCATAGTTTTCCAATACATTGTATGACTTTGGATTTGTGATTGTGGTTATTGTGGCGATTGTCGATTGTTTTTCCAATTATAAAAGCGAAATGCCCGTTGTTCTCGTACAAAGTTCGGGGGATTTTGTGATAATCTGTTGTTGACAAAAATAAAAGTTGGCCGCACACAGTTGATACACACCAACTAAACTCGAAGCCACCATTGAAATGGCTAACGATGGCTCAACGGGGAAGCACATTTAAAACATGTCAATAGACAAATTGATGACAATGGCATAAAATGCGCTTCAGTTGCACACGAACCGATACTCTGCGTCATAATAATGGAACAGGGCATAAACAGAAAAAGGACAAGTACACTCAATGTTCGGTATGAGCGCATCAATGGAAATTTACAACAAGTTTTTCCTTGGGTTTTGTGAGAGAGTCAGGAATCGAGTCGATGGTTATAGACATGAAAATCACATCAAATATGCTGGATACACGCGAAAATTGGTTGGTTCGTTGACAACACAAATCAGGTACACAGCTCATATTTATTAATGCGGTTTAACCTTTAACTATTTGAATGGACCAGCATAAATTGGCTCGATCTCCAGAGAGGGAGAGAGAGAAAGTATGTGTGTTTTTTTCGCCCGCGACTCGCTCGGCACTCAACGGTTGCATGGCAATTGCACACGGCGAATACAAAAACTGCTTGCAAATGAATGGGATGCTCTGAACGGCAACAACAGCATCAGCCGCATCTCATTGTCATGTTGAAATGAGTTAGTGCCCATTAAAAATGTATAAGTCGCTTGTACGGCGCTGAAGAGATGAATATACATTTGTCAAATGAGCACGATACATAGATTTATTTTTATTGTTTGTGGGTAAAAAGTGTTTTTTCTCACCCCATCGTTGAAATGCATTAATTGGTATTGACCTGTGTCTCATTAGTTCAAACCAATTAAAATGTCCAAAATGCGTGAAAAAAGCACGGAAAATCTACATTGTTGCCATATTCATATTATTACTACGATGGGGGATGACACATTGAAAGGCAGTTTTAAGCGTGGCATTTTTCCATTTCCCAGAAACCACGACTGAAAAATGTCAAACAGTTATCGCGAACATATCAAACTTTATTCCACAACTGGCATTTCCTATTTCTGGCATCTGTTTTTAAACTCAATTAAATGTTAGTTTGTGATTCATGCATATTTTCTAATTATTTCGGCTGTTCGAATGCGAACATCAATTATTTAAAATGGATTACAGTTTTACATTGTAATTTTCATGGCTCAGCATATTTTCAGTTTTATCAAACTACAATGTCGTTCAACATTCAAATGCGCGATGTGTAGAAAAATGCGAACAATAATTGAAATGCGTTGTCAAGTCGACCGAACCGAGCGAAAAAAGTGCACGGTGATGTATGTTGACATACAAAATGTGGAGCGAGCGGGAGAGAGAGAGAGGTAAAAAGATAGATAAAATGTTCATTATGAATGTGCGGTCGACCAGAGTTGAAGCGTTTCCATGAAAAAAGAGTGAATGCGCGTTATCACCACACATGTCAAACAACACGAAAATATTCCGTTGTTCTGTGCGTGCGCGTGTGTTGTGTGGTCGGTCCTTTCATTTCATATAGCGAATGATATGTGAATTTTTGCAACGGACACCTTTTGTTCTTCGATAAAAAGATAGTCACGGCAGTTTTCTATTCAACATTTTGTTTACCTTATTACAAACCGTGCATACGGCAAATAGATAATGGCACAGAACCAAAAACGATATTCCATACTCTACATACATATTCGTGGCCGAATGGCAGGTTGACTCAGAAATGAATTGTATCTGTTCGCG
This sequence comes from Obolodiplosis robiniae, assembly GCA_028476595.1. NCBI lineage: Eukaryota > Metazoa > Arthropoda > Insecta > Diptera > Cecidomyiidae > Obolodiplosis > Obolodiplosis robiniae. The sequence continues at coordinate 3,481,267 of CM052015.1, read as the reverse complement.
CACACACACTCAACTCAATGCTATGAAATTATAGAACAGCACACGGCATGTGTAAAATCGAAAATTTCACATCGATTCCACTTTGAGAATGTTGTATTGTGCAAACACATTTCTTAATTCTCTCTCGCTCGCCCATTGTTCAATTCTCCAAATTAAGCTGTTGCTGTAATATATTTCAAAGGTTATTTCAAAATATTTTTTAACGCCATCAAGCGAAATTCGGTGCGAATGCGCCATTAAATGATTTGGATAAAAGTTGAGAATCGGCAAATATTGTTAAACACATGTTTGAGATTAGTTTGAGAACATTAATCTATTTACACAAAAATACTTTCGATGCGCTATTGAATTTGGTCGCAGACTATTTACTGTGACGTGATGATATTGGTATCGATGTGACGAGAACAATAAACACCGCGCAATTCGATGAAACGACGACGATGAGAAAAAAATTTAATAATGATCCGAATAGATTATTTTGTGTTATTTGTTTTCTAGAAACCAAATCAGCCGCATTTCGTTTGTGTTTGCAGCCAGAAGGTCTAATGAAGTTGTATGGACCGATTCGAAAAACAAACGAATACAAACCATATGTGGCGAGTGTGAGATATTTGTACACTCATATCTCATTTTTCTGGCAATGACTGTGCGTGGACGATGACCATTCAAGCAGCTGCCGACTCAAACCGCGTTTAACCTGAATTCAAACAGCTTTAATGAAATCATGAATTTCAAACAGAGGAACATATTCTTCATTAGCCTTGAATATTTTTCGCTGTTTCTATGTCCATTTTCGGTGTAAATACCGACGAAATGGCGACTTATTTCCAAATTTCAACACAGCCAATCAAACACATGTGTGCAAACTAGCCCATTTCGAAGCAGTTATTTTGCCCACTTCACCCGTTTAACAATTGTAATTTCAAGTACGTTGCCATTGGTCGCTTTTCAAAAGCCTCGACAGTTCAATGAATAAAAAAGCGTCGGAAAATCGCTTGCAAAGTCAAAACTATGAATCTCTCTTTCTCCTGCCAATCTCTCTCTCATCCAACCGAAACATGAAAAGAAATCAGCATCAACGCACACCTTTTCTCTTCAGTCGGTCTCTTTGAGTAACATTGATTTAAATGAATCGCCGTGAAGAGGAAAATAAATGTTAAAAACGAGCGAACATGAAAACAAGAAACAACGGCTACATATAGCTCAATAACAACGACAAAAATTGCTCTCCCGCCGCGCATTCGTTGACGCCTGGACCAATCGAACACCAGAATTTTTGAATAGTAATCATCCGCATGACATGTAAAGCCATAGACTCGAATAAATAAGCAACGAAATGAATTTTACACACTTTTCGTTTTCGTGTACATAGCCAAATTTCAAGCGAATCAGTAACACATCATTCATACACACGCCGTCATGTATATAATGTAATAAATAGCCTGAAATCGTATGCGAAAGAGTCAAGTCAAACTAATAACACGTTCGAAAATAAAAGAAAAGAACGTCAAAATGACGGCAAAGACACGAAAATACACAACGAATGAACAAAGACAACACAAGAATGTGTGTATCGACAAAATAAAAAGAAATTAAAAACTGGTTTTCGAATTAACAGCACACAGCGCGCATTTCAACGTGAACACCAATTGAAAACGCTCTTCTATGCCATTGTTAATCAGCTTTTGTTCTAGTTAACGATTTACCCTCGAAATTCAAATTCCATTCGCTTTGAAATGATGATAAATGAGAATTCCTACCAAATACATGCGCTCCACATTTTGCGAAGAGTTCGCAAGAATTTCAATGCTTCAAAAAATAAATAGTTGGTTCTTTACGATGTCCGAATATGAAATCTCTCTTTCAACAAGCTGATGCAATTTCAATTTCTTTTGAAGAACCATTTCAAGTATGGAATTTTTGCTCGATGACGATAAATCAAATAAACACGGTTTATGACATCATTTTTTGACTCTGTCTTGCAGTGAGTGACATTTTTATGGCACTTTTATTCATTTTTAATGTGATGAACGAACATTTCGTAATAAAGTAATTCCTTTCTCTGAAGAAATGTGTCGAAAATGTGATGTGATGCAATGATGATCAAGACATTTTCATCAATACATCACTCAATATCACTCATTCGCAATTTCTTTCCTTAATTGGATTCAAAACCGTTTAACTAACTATCGTTTTTCTTTATTGTCCGCAGGTAAGCTTACCACCACAAGTCATCGGAGCGAATGCGTTTGTATAATGTCGAATTTATCATTGAATTGCAAACAAAAAAGCAGTCGAGGTTTGTGTATAAAATGAAGATCATTGGTGATAAGTGAATGGAAATAAGGCTCCGGTATTACATATGTCTCTCTCGCTTTATTTCTCTTTTTAAAGTTACATTTTTTTTTTTGAAGACGATATTCATTTTGCATGCGTTCCATTTAACGCAAAAATCCTATTTACATAACTATTTTTCGGAGAATAAATTAACAATCGCAAAATTACCCATGTAAAATAGCAGAACGGCAACGAGCGAATAGATTTTGCTGAAAGCGAATGAAAGTAATTAAATGTCGAAACTCGGTTGAATTGGAGTATTTGATGTGCCCAATACTGAACGCGTTTGTTTGATCGAATTAAAATAAATAAAAGCAGGTGAATTGAAATTTCTGACCAATGTTAGCGGTTAGTTTGTTTCTTTACCCTCAGCTGACTTTGCACGAGTGCGCTCGATGGGCTGATGGCCCATCAACGGCACGAAGAACCAAACCGAGCCGTGATATATATGTTGCTATGTGAAATTAGCGCATAAACAAAATAAATTTCCCCTATTCTATTGTTTTCTGCTTTTTTTTTATTTCGATATATTCAAATCGGTACCACGAGTTTCACTCAATAATTCACTTTTCATATTTCTATTTTCAATTGGATTTATGGCATTGCCGTGCACTCTACAAATTTCAACTTTGACATAGCGTGCCTCGTGGAATCAAAATCCCGAGCCGACGAATTCAATTCGATAATTTATAATTGCTAAACCAGAGAGAAAGAGAGAGCGAGCGAACAAAAAAAAGGCAGCAAAAAGTAATTTGTTTGAATTTATAGATCGTATTGTTGCGCCCCCATTTTCCAGTTGTCATTGAACGATAAACAAACTGACGCTTTAAGATTTCTCTACGATCAACGAATGACGACAACAACGAAAATAAATTACGAAATGCGATTGATTTAGGTCTTCGGCATTTATTTATCCACTTGAAATGGTTGTTTGTGGATGATTTTGGGGTATTGTTTTGTTGACAACAACCGAAAATGATCCGTTAAAGAGCGTTATCCTTGGTTTTTCTGTTTATTCGTTTCCATTTCTGTTCTGAAAAGCAAAAATGAGTGATAATATCGCTTATTTGCTGCGCACCACATGATCACGCAGGTTAAAAAATGTTCGTCGTCTTCGATCGAGTATCGGGTTGTGCGCGCGTTTACAGTTGCTCCGGTTTCTTTTTGCGGAAGAAATACGCTTTTGAAACGCAACTGAAAGAATGGAGTGGAGTGAAATAACAACAAAAAAATCAGCATTCGCTGACAATACACAACCAAATTCGTCTATTCTTTCAACTAGCGCTTGCTCAACTGACTTCGTATGTCGTGTAGGAAAACATTTACAATCCTCTCACAAACACTGACTCAAATGAGATGAAGAGCAAAAATAGTTCGTGAGAACTAGATGCAAAGAGATAGTTATCGATTTCACATCGGTTTATTCGACAAGCGCTTCGCACCGCTCGCCGTTGTCAGGGCAATCGAGCAAGTCGATATTGTGTGTTAACCTCTGTGCGAACGAGATAAACAAAAACCACCAGAAATTTATATGGAGAACAGCAAGACTCGAAACTCGAATCAAAGAGAAAAATTGAGGCGCGCGGTAATAGGAAAACGTGGCCAAATCAAAGACGAATACACATTTGCATGAGTTTCAGAATGGAATATGCGACACATATTCATCGATGGAAGCAGCATCCATTTGTTTGGCGCTCGCGATTTCAATGAATTGATGGCGTGCCCCTTTTCTCTCGCATACTCCAAAATGAACATACGAAAAAAAAGAACGAAATTAAAATAGTCACATCACAACCGCATTATAAATTATTGTCGATTTTTCTTGGTCTCGAGAGAGCGCTGCTGCCGGTCGAGAGTTGTGCTCAGTGTGCTTGCAGAATGAAATATTATTATCCAAATGCTAAAAAAACTTGAAAATTATGTAATAAATAACGCGAAACCGACTGAAATAGAAACGATCAAATATCCAGTGTAATTTCGATCGTCCGTTTCGATACACACAATGGACGCGCGCGCTCACGCGATGCGACAGTGTGGAGCAGCAGCACACACAAATGAAAATCACCCATTATCAATGTCGCACTCGGTGTGTCTTTCTTAGTCGAAGTCTTGCCAATTCGGTGTGTGAGCTGGGCTGGCTGGCTGGATGAAAAACTACATGTGTACCCATCAGTTGTGATCAGTGTGTGGCGTCACCGTTGCCATTTATGCAAATAACGACAATGGAAAAGGTTCTAGATTTCGATTATTATTATCGCACTCATATCTCGGTTTCTTCAGGTATTGTTATACCGTTTTCGTATCGTAAATCGTTTTCAGTATGACCAAAGACAGACTTTATCACATTAATTTTTACCTGAGAATGCTCGTTTAGCTCGGCCGCGCGTTGTGTTGTGTTTGCTCTACAGATTTTTCACCACTGATGCACTCGATCTAGTCGAACTATTGCCATCAGCTCTCTCCATCTCTCTCTATCTCTCTCTCTGTCTCTCTCTCTTTCTATTTGCGACGCGCAGCCATACACTTCGATTCGTCGTTCTCATTTTGGGCATCATCGCAATTTATTTCAACAATATTCAAAAGATTAGCGACAACAAACCACCGAATCGACTGAGCCTTTGTTCGCATTTACATTCAGTAGAAAGAAGAATTGATGACATGGCGTGACCACAAAAGCGATTGGTCGGTGAGAAAATCGTTCAACTTAGCCAACAAGCACCAAAAGGATTGATGCATATTTTCCAGAAGAGAATTGATTTATTTCACTTTAAATACTTCCTCAAACAAACTCCAACCGAATTCAATAAATCAATTTGGGTCAGTATTTGCACGAAATAGCCAAAATGAAAAGGAACTCATGATCATCGAGTCCTTTGTTTGGACCGAAATGGCTCAAGTGTGTCTATGAGAATAGATCATCATTTCAAAAGATTTTGTTTAACGGTAAATACGATACGCTCTTCGGTGAGTTGGCTTTTCCGTTCCGATATAATATTTGAACAAATACTATCTGCTATAGGGAGAAAGAGGGAATGAATAAGGAGAAACAAAGACGAAAAATGGATACAGCACCTGTTAAAAGTTCCCATGGTCGGCGTGCAACTGTGAATGTAAAATGCACACAGAAGCAGTAACAACAGTTTTAAAATGGTTCATCATTATGTTCATTTTCGGCTTAGCCGCAATTGACCTGAAAAACGGAATCAAATGCCAAATCAAAACGCCGTGCTGTTTTGGTGCGTTGAGGTTGAATGAGAGAAGAAGCACGACACAAAAAAATTAGACGAAAAGGAAGAGTAAAGCCGAATACATTTCTTCATTTTTTTCGTTGATGTCAAAATGCCATGTTCGATCTATGAAGAACGTATAAGCTAGACACAACTACCAGACATGACCATATGGTTCTCATTTCAATTGTGATCGATGTGTGAGAGAGAGATTTCAATTTTGGATAATATACATACTAAAAAAATACGCAAAGGAGCCAAATAATTTTTTTATAAACCACATTATGTTCATGGATTTTATGACCACTTCAAAAAATCGAATGCATAAAATGTAGTGATTGTGCGGCGAAGCGGTCTTTTGCACTTCATCATAAAAATACTTAAATTACATGTTTTCTTCGGTGTGTGTGTGTGAGAATATTTATTTATTCAATTTTGTCCGTCTCAAAAGCATCGATATCGATCTCTCGTCAGTGCACATTGAGAGCAAGAAAATTCGAAATAGACAAGGGTCATTTTTGACCTGTTACAGTTTGTTTTCTCACCAAAAACAACACATCCTTATCGCTATGCTCATACTATCCAGTTATTTCTAGTATTTTCGCTTTTTATGAGTTTTTGCTCTTGTTTCATCCCCAGTCAATCTCTCTCTCTCTCTCTCACTCTCAAATTCCAGCGGACCAAATTCCCGAGACAAATTGAGAGAAACTAAATATGGATCAAATTTAACGAGATTTTTTTTGCCCTTTGGGCTGAGCGTGAATGAACAGAAACGATGGAATACCATATCGAATACGAATAATCACATTTGATGGTTTTGAGAGAGTGAATTAGATCGGATATTTAATCTTTATGGTCATTATTGCTTTGGCCTACTTGTTACAATGTTTTGAAGTGGAGTCCATTTTCCGGGCACTTGAGCCGTTGAGATATTCATCAAAATTTTAATGCTCGACATTCTTTTCAACTTGATTCGTTGTTTTTTTCTCCCGTTCGAATACAACTCGTCATAGCTAAATGCTTATGTCATCCACTGTAAATATACACGATTTGTCATGGAATGTTCAAATCTCCGAAATTCATTATTTCGATTTTATGAGTCACATGTCCAGAAATGCAAGCGCGCTTATGTATGTTTTGCCATTTTATAACTACAGGATACTCATTTGTATGGAATTGCATGCGGCGTGGCGCATTCAGTTGCACGCTATTTCTATGTTATACAATCTCATGTTCAACAAAATTGTGGCCGTGTGAAGATGATGAACATTGAGAAACGTTATGCCTCGTGCAAGTCGCAATTAAACTTTTAAAATCTGAATTGATTTAAAGTAAACCTTGCGCAAAAAGACAATGCCATAAAACGAACCGATTTCAATCCAGCGGCATTCAGAAGAAAAAGAGAAATTAAAGCAACTGAAAAAGAAACACTATGCACGCGCAAAAAAGAGCATGCGTGTGTAAAAAAATCGAAAAAAGCAACAGCATGTAAGTCAGATCAATCATTCTCGCACATTGGACATATGCATAAGCATGAATCTGCCAATTTACAGTTAAGCTGTACGTTCCAGCGCAAAACAATATTTGCTAGTTTTCAGCGAATAAAAATGCTTGGCGAGCAATTGATTTGGCGAAGACACAGGTTTTATTCGCCCAGAAAAATAAAAGAGAAAGGGAGAGAAAGAAGGATAGAGAGAGAGTTGGGTGTTCTCATCTAATGTAAATGAAAATGATCCGGTGCATATAATTGTGCGGTCATTAAGTCAAAAATTATTTGTTTGAACTTTGATGCGCGTTGTTACACGATGGTCGCACTGCATAATGTCAGCGTCGCATGCAATCGCATTTAAATTTGCGCTTAATTTGTGTCTACGGCGCTTGCATTCATAAAATCATTAATAAACAAATCATTGTATCGTTCGCGCACATGGGAAAAAGGCGTAAAAAGAAATTCAGCGAGGCCTTTCACAGACCGAGAGGCAGCTAGAGCCAGCGAGAAAGAGATGCGCGCAAGTAAAAGGCCTGCGATAATGAGTGTAACGTTAAAATTAGCGGGTGTTAAATTATAGCTGGCAACGAAAGGATCGATGCATTCGAAACACACACACACACAAGCTCGGAAAAAAAAGTATTGACGAAAAAACAAAAGCCTGCACATAGTTCGTTTGCATTATAATTATTCAATACAGTGAGGCATTATTTTCAGAGCACGGATTCCCGTGGCGAACTTATTCATTTGTCTTAATTTGGTCATGAAACGAATCTTAAGCCAAACAGTAACAAGTTACACTGTCAGTAGTCGCATGTAGTAAGCGCGCAAAAAGACAGAATCAGCGACATTAAAATGCAGAAAAAGCAACAGTTCGAGACGTTGTAACACACTGAAAGACGTCGACGTAATACGGAAAACACGGCGAATGAGAGAACATAAAGAAATGCGATGAGAAGAGAAGACACAAATGAAGAGAAGCAAAAAAAAAAAAAAACCGACGACGACAACAACAACAGCAGCTGCTTGCCACAACAAGCGACAGAGAATCAAGAGAAAAATGCACGAAAATCGAATAGAGCCGGGATGCGGAGTGTAAGTGCGCGCGCGCGGGCGCGCGAATGTGCGAGAGCGAACGCTTGAAGAGTGCACAATTCGCAATTGTGATTATTATGTGATGCAGTTGGAAGGTGTTCGTGTGTAGACATGATAGTGTGGCGACGGGTTTATTGCATATATTTTGTTTCCATCATCATTTTCATCAAGCGCAAAGTCCATTTCAAATGTTACACCAAACACTTTTCGAATCGGCGCAAGCAAACCTGCACATTCACCGTGAGCGCGATTATTCGACACAAAAATCATGAACAAATGAACGAACAACAAGAAGAAAACCAGAGCAACAATTGTGAGAATATTCACATCATACAAAGTCGTCGATGGCATAGACCATTTTTGAAATTAAAAATGCGAACGAAGGAGATTCAACAGAAACACATCGCACTTTTAATTGCTCTCGTTCGTAACTGACGAATGCATGGCAAATATACGATTATTTGGTTATAACTGCAAATTTTTCAAGTGATTGTACGGAAAGTGGCTCATAGGAAATAGCGAATGAATCTTCTAGAATGGAGAATTGAATTCAGTTTCTAAGCAAATTTTTCCTGCACTTTTGTGGAATTTTCGCTGGAACGGAGTGCATTGTGGGTCTCCCATTTCTCTTAGCACCTCAACCGGCTCAATTGTTTGCATGCGACGTGCCATTCAATTTATATTATGTGAAGTTGGATTAAATGCTGTGTGACGCGGGGAAAAATTACGATGCGAAGACACACATCGCCAATCGTCATATCTTCGTGCTCTCGCACTCACATCTTTCCCCAACGCGGCGTGTTGCTCTGTAGAGAAAAACCAACCGATTACTCTCAGCGTGTACACACATACTTTTCGCATTTGCAATTAAACATTGTTTGGCTGCTACTGTTTTCGTTATTGTTTTCAACGGCCGCCACACATTTAAATTATTATTATCAAATATGTTAATAGAATGCAATATTTATGTGGGTGCGTGTTCATTTAAATTGAACACAACAACAAAAAATGCCTTGAAAACAAATATCACAAATGGCAAAAACCACAACACGTCGAAAAATTGTAACAATAACATAAGAGATACAGTTATACCTTCCCGTTTGTGCGTCTCATGTGCTTATTCTAATAAATAACGAGCCGCTAAGACAAATATTAGTAATGAATGCGGAAGAAACGATCAATTTTAAAGGGAAAGAAAAAAGTATGCGAATTTTCTCTATTCATGGAACTAACGCATTCGGTAATGAGAATTGGTTTCTTTCAAATTCAGCCGCTACAATTTATCACACACTGTGATCTTGTCTCTTTTGCTCGCTTAATCTATCCCTCCATCGATGAAAACTGTAACGGATCCCGATGGCTCATTGTTCAATTACTGCTCAGTCAATTCCGAAATTGGAAAAGCAGCAACCATTAACAATTAGCTAAAGTACGTGTCGATTTCGATCGTTGACATTTATCAATTCATATAAAATTAGCGAAAAAACCTGTGCATTGTGATCCAAAAATGTCGCAAAACATTGACCAAAATTATCGCGTACATACAAAATGCTATAAAAAATATTTATTGTGCATACAAAACCCATATTTGGCTAGAAAATATAATAGCGTGCGCGCGCGCGCGTATATCTATCCTCGGCGATGCACAGCCGCTACACAGAGACGCAGAGTGATATATTTGCCAGATTGGAATAAAACAGCCAAGTTTCAGTCATGTTGAGCACACACATTTCATTTTGGGCTTTTTGTTGTGGACGCAAAGTGTCTCACTCTGCACACACCAGAAATATATTATGTGAAAATTGTTAAAGATCACTGGCTCACTCTCGTCTCTGACTGACTTTATTAAGAGCCGATTCACGTGCATACACTGGGCCAACCGAACCAGCGCACGGCATCGGCAAAATTCACTGCAATAACTCACAATACCGACAGCATTTGGCAATATAAAAAAGCAAGTGCAATTTTGTCGCCGAATCTCGAAACCATCTCAGTTGGAGAACGAATAAACAAACAAAAAAAAAAATTACTCGATGGTAAAATCCAAAATCAATTCATTTCCAATTCCCATTTAATGCGACGTGTTTGTTTCGATTACAAACAATTTAAATGGTGCAATACATAACGAATTCAAATGGATAAAAGCATTGCGCGCAGCTGACGATGAGAGAATTGAAAAAAAAATGATGACGATGACGATGAAGAAGAAGAAGCAAAGGAGGAGAGAGAGAGCGACAAGAAGACAAGTACACACTTTGCGAAGAAACGATTGAGCGCGAAAAATTGTCGTCTTAAAATTCGCAAATCAATGTATCAATTCGATCGACCGCGGGATTGAAAATGTTTCGCATCGAATCAAACGTTTCCAATTGCACCATACATTTCCACCAAAACACACACTCTCTCTATATCTCGCTCTCTCAAACAACGCATTGGACGATGTGCAAACAGTTGATTTTCTTTCTTTTTATGCTATTTTATGTAAACATTTGACTAGTTTTATTACTCTGATGGGATCAATTCCGTAATTTTTGTTTTTATTCGTGTGTTTTTACCGTTTAGTCTTATTTCAATCGGTGCAATGCAATTTTCGTCCAAACCAAAGAAACCAATCGCTCTCAATGCACAGTTTTTTTTTAATTCTTCTTGAGTCGATTTATCGCTCGCGCGCACCGATGCGTACTATGCACCATAGAATCCGCGACTCGAGCAAGTTATTGCATTGACATATTCACAAGGAAATATGTACCGCTGTTCATTGCCAACGAATCGCATTGTTGATGGTGTGTTTCTCGTGTGTGTACCTCTCATTCTGTCTTTCGCTCGATTTTCGTCGTGTAAATTGTGAATGGTGAGCCGCTTGCAAACAAACAAACAAACAAATAATGCCCGTTGCACCATTGAACTGCTAATTATTTTCTATTTTTCTCACGATCTACATATGTAATGCTACACACGAACGCTTCGCATGTAACCAAATTCAAAATCTACCAAAACGCATACACACATTTAAATGTGTGCTCAACACTCGAAAGATCGACACAATATCCAACTAAAACCGTGTCGTGTATCCGCACAAAAATAGCTGTTGAATTTGAGAGATGCGAACGGTACACTCAAAGGAAGAAGAGCACGTTTTTGGTTCGAGGCATCGGGATGATGTTTTGGCGAGTGCAGAAAAATGCTTGGAAATATCCGCTATTTCATGTTTCGCGGTTTTCTTCGCCGGCTCGGACGAGATGTTACCAGTTATTTTCACACAAAGTGTGAATTGGCCAGGTTTACACTCGGTGATTCACAAAACTAGATAAAACAAACGATCACATTCATTTCGCGTATGGCACGATGCGGCCAACATTCAAAAGACCCCATTCATCCGACTCTCGAATAAAAAAACCTGAGATATTTCTATTTTAATTGATACAAAAGAAATTAGAAGAGTTGATGAGTAAATCATGTGAACTCGGTGAAGTGGCTCAAAAGACGCAGGGCCGAAGTGACAAAATCGAGAAAGAGCAGTGGTCGTTGAATGTCTGAAATGGACCATTTTTCAAAACGCACGATGCGCGCGACCACAAATGGAATTGGAATTAAAATGTGACGCTCTCACAATAGTCATTTGCCTTTCTTTGGCATCGAGAGAGACAGAGAGAGAAGAGAGAGAGAGAGAGAGAGAACCAGTGATCTCGGGGCTTTGTCCGGTGTGACAGAGAAAAAATAAATCGATTAGCCGAATCCATGGGAAAATGCACAAAATTCAAAGAGTTGTTCACATTTTGCTCTCTCTCTCTCTCCCTCTCTCTCACTCTCGATCGAATAGAAATGGGCATTAATCTCGACAAATGAGTCACCGAATCCATATTGTGCTCATTATTTTGCTTCGCTTTTCAAAGTTATTGTCCGAAACATCAGTGTTCACGATCAACAACGAGATCATACGCACTTTATTATAATTTCTCCACAAACAAACACTCTCATTCGGCAGTACGGTTGTACTTGTAAGCACCAATAAATATACAAAGCCATTTGGTTGTTCTGAAAAGGGCCTTTTGAATTCCTTTGGCTGTTGCTGTTCTATTTGAATTCGTTTTCTCAGTTTATTGTCCATTTTTCATTTGATATTTCGCATGACAATACGAAACGCACTCTCACACACAAATACTCACACCAACACATTAATTTCACACGACAAAAGGAGATACATCGAATAGATGCAGAAAGACGATGAAAAAAAAGAAGACATCATCGAGTTGATTATTGTTGGCTGGAGCATCGTTCTATTCGATTTCCTTTGTTTGCGGTCGAACGTTATTGTTTTCGTGTCATTCCGGTGCCGTTGTCGTGACACATTCGATACGTCGTCCAGTATGTGAGAGTGCTGAGCAGCACAAAAGCAACGGTAGTTTACCTGTGCGTCGCACAATCGCCTTGATCTGATTAATGACAAATGGTAAAAATGCTGAAAATGCTTTCCAGCGAATATGCATCAATCTCTCACTCGCATCGATACAGTTTTTCTATGCGATGGGAAAACATTTTAATGTTAACCCTTTTCTCTTTTCAGCCGCACAAACAAAACAATCATTTTTCCAATTTTAAATTACATATCTGTCGTTCTATTAACATCGGCATTATGGAATCTTTTCTTTATGTTGTTGTTTGAAATGATGTTTTGTGGTTCCTTTTGAGCTTCTCAATTAAACTGTGCTGGAATGCATTTCAGTTGGTGGTGAATATCGGAATCGGAATGCTAAGTAGAATTCACTTAGGAGCTGCTATCACTTACTTTGGCATGAAAAACCTCAATTGACCGCAGTGTCGAAGAAAGACGCTAATTAGTTTTAAGCATTTTACGCCTTTTTTGCGAAATTCAAAACTCCTTTATTTTCTGACTTGAAACCTTCTCCAAATTGATCCGTTGAACAATATTTTTTCAATGGTGTAAATTATCCATAATAAATATTGGGTTGTTGAATAAAATGCGCTGTTCTTCAAAAGCCTTCGCGGTTTGGGCTGAAGTGTGAAAATTGGTTTTTTGTTGCGCACATTCTGATGGCACACTTTTCCAAAGCATATGCAAAATTCAGCCGAATTTTCTCACGGTTCTTTCGAAAAGAAAAAGAAAACTTGTGCGCGACTATGAATGGTGACCAAACGTTTAAAAACCGTTCATCTCCTTATAAACGGCGTGCACCGCTTTCTCATTTGTTTCCCCTCTTTTGTACTGAGACGGTGGTTTTTCGCTGTGTGTATATTCGATTTGAATGCACAGATTGTGTGTGATGATGCCGATTAGAACACTAAAGTAATATTAAAAGTGGAGCAAACGCGGCATAAAGAGAGATTTGACTCGGTGTCGCCGTTCAGCGCTTTGATTTCGTTGTTGTTGTTGTTGCATTGCCATTCAGTTGTGCGAAAAATTGTAAATGAAGCCGTTTTTGCCCGGCCTCCTTTATATTACAATGCAAAAAACGAGCTGCAATAGACAAAAGCGAAAAAAGAAATGGTTTTATCGTTCGATTTTATCGATTCGCAATATGAATCGAAGTATATTGGCATCGAAGCGATTTGGAAATGTTCCAGAGTTGAAAAATGCGAAAATTTGTGCCGAACGAAGAGATCGGCGTTTCCCTGCCATTCAACAAAGAAAAAAACAGTTACGCAAATTCAGTTTTATTATGGTTTTTGGATAAAAATCAGCAGCAAATTGTATCACGGTTGAAAAATCGTTAATTGTACTTGTTTCACTGTCGCCCATTTGGCCGCGGATTTTTTGCGCTCTGTATTTGCCGTTTTCCTTTTCCTTGCCGTTTGTTTTTGCGGTTTCATAATCGAAATCACAGAAAACACGCGGTGGATGCAATTGCAATAGCAGCTATATGTCGCGCTCTCTGTCGCGGGTGCATTTTCTTTTGTTAGTGTCGCGACCGATTCGATGCTCAATTGCAAACTTATTATTAATTAAAGCAAAGCGATGTGTATTTATCTATAAAATGAACTTGTTCAATTCAGATCGCGGCGGCGATGCATTGCAATTGCATTTTCAATGCATATTGCGGCTGGCGTATTCTATGGGATTCAATTCTCATGTTTCCACATTTGAATAATGGAAATAATGAAATATTTATTTACGTATGAACCCAATGAAAGTTGACTTGGTACAAAAATGTTTTAATTTTGGTGTTTGATGCGGTTGATTACAAGCGAACGGTCGGAGGTTTTGTACCTGTACGCCAAGCAAAAAGGGGAAGTGTAGGTGAACACTGATCCATGTACCACACAGAAATTCGTAATTCTCTCGCTCGGTGTGTGTCTGTCGCTTGTTTTTTGTTCATTCATTTGTTTCATTTGCATTGTGTGTCGAGTCTATCAACCAAAATCGACGTAACACAAACATACAACAGCAAACATAATAAAATGCAGAGAGAAAAGGCAATACAACAACACATTATCTCTGATTCAATCTCAATCGGCGTATCACGTAAATGCAAAACATACAAGCCAATTAGCTCGATACTTTTTGCGCATACGTTATTTTTTATTATATTATTATTTTCGAGCAATGCGAAAGCTGGGGCTCTCTGGCCGATGGATCGCGCGCGCGCGCGCACCAAATAATGAAATATAATATGCGGCCATTAAATAGAGAACTCATACAAAAACGTTCGGCTCTGAAAAATGGCGAAATTATTTATAATTCGGTTTCTCAAGACTCCCTTTCCCCTCTCGTTCCGGCTCCATCTAGACAAACTCGAAGTCGAAGTTGAACATAAAAGGAGCTGTGTACACATATTTTCATGTACATATTTCCATTGGCGGATGTTTTCGCTTCTTTTGGTAACAAGGAAATCGATCGAAAAATTCAATTAACAAGTAGGAGGAATTATCCATTTTTCTCATCTCCATTGGCCGCGGTAGTAAAAAAAAACACTTGAATTATTATTTGCTAATCTTTCTGATATCAGAATGGCCAAATTTGGCTAATCGCCAACCAACTACTTTAATGATTTTATTGATTTTGAAGCGAATCATAGTTTCTCCTGTTGACGTAATGGCAACCGCATAGGAAATGGAGACGCTCGCGACTTGCGATTAAATTGAACCGATCAAGTTTATCGGTTGTTGAGAAAGAAAAATCTCGCATCTAATGACACGAAATCGAATCAAAGCGTTCGCCACTGCACATCACATTTGCAAGTGAACAAATGGTACGCGCTCGAATGTCCGCCGCTCTGATGATAAATTGTCAAATGTCTCATTATTCATAATATTATGTTTCTAATTGACCGCATTATTCTTGATGACAACAATGGCGAATACAGCAGTGTACGACGCACAAGACTACGACCATTTCCATTCTAGTTAGTATAGCGATCGCATTTATACAATTAAAACAATAGACGAACACACATTTTACTGATGAAATGCATAGCGCGTCAGTGGTTACCGATCAAGCAAAATCGGCAGTGTATCTAGTGAGAATGCCGTGTAATATAAAACCACGGTGACTTTGACGAAATTCACATTAATTGAGCGAATGTTCTGGATTTTGCTGGAGCGCGCTGTGTTCTTTATATCAGTTTTTGTGTTATTTTCATTCGGCTGTCGCATCATCGGCTTGACGTGCAAGGCGAAGACTGAGAGAGAGAGAGAGAGAGAGAGAGAGAGAGAGAGAGATAGAGATAGAGATAGAGAGAGAGAGAGAGAGATAGAGATAGAGAGAGAGAGAGAGATGGATCAGTGGTGGTTGGTCGTGGCATTGTCAATGAGTATTAGCTTTTGTGAGAACGCGCGCGCACCATTTGCAATTCGAGTGCAACTTCATTTGACGGGTTTGTTATGTTGTCACGGTTCGGTTTATCGTTAGTGCGCAATCGAAAGGAACGGGTCTTGGTCACATGTAAAACAATTATTATAAGTAAGTCGCCGCATGTGCATTTTTCAACGAACATTTTATTGAATTAAATTGATTGTGTCGGTCAATAAACAATTCGAATCAAGGCGGCGGCGGCCACTCTCGCACAAAAACCGACAAATCCAATCCAGAGGAGAATATCGATAGATACAAAAGAGAGCGAACGAAAAAAAAACTCATTGTACATACGATCATGAAGCATAACAATAGCGGCGACACAAGGATTCACCAGCACCACGACGAATTTTTCCTCTAGGAAAAGTGCAGAAGTCATTGATGTATGGTCATTTGACAATCTTCTTCGATCTATCGAAGCGCTCGCTCGTCTTTTTTCTGTTCTACTTGCAAACTCAATGAGCGAATGAGCTCAATCTGTTTTGAGAAATGCCAATTTACATGCATAAAAAGCCCTTTAATTCTCTCTTTCTCTCGTGCGGGAGACTGTTCGCCAATATTCTCATTTATTTCGGTTTATTTTGTCGTCGCTCAATCGATGCCTTTATTACTTTCGTTATGTGAATGCACGCGGGTTTTCAATTACATGTTAATACATTCCGATGCGGCGCTTCACGGTGAAGATTGAGTGAACGCTTTTTTCCAATCGCATTTTCCCATTCGTGCTGTCTATCGATAACATTTCTTTTCATTTATTGATATTTTTTGTGCTGCTGTTGGTTCACAGAGCAGTGTCGTCAATGCCCCGCGCACGCCCGCTCGCTCTTTGTGCTTTTTTCGCGACCGCGCCATCAGTTCACATAAATCTCTCTTCAATTGGAGTATTCAAAACACTAAACACAATCATTTAACTTTCTGTTCATTCTTTGTGTGTTGATGTTTTTTGCTGCTGCGTCTTAAGTGCATGTACCAAATGAAGGGGCAGATTAAGATCAGCGGTTGACCGCATAACCATTTCATCGCCATCATATCGAATAAAAAAAAAACAACAAGAACATTCATTGTACGATCAAAGACAAGCACTTACAATAGCAGTTATAGGACTTGATGAAAAAAAAAATTACGCATCAGGTAGAATAAAAAGAGAGTGCAGCTGAAAAAATCCACCGCCAATCCTCTCTCTATCCAGAAGAATATGCAAATTAACTGCAGATAAAGTCAATTCTCACACTTCAATGAAATGGAAGTTGGATTTAAAATCTTTGTCATTTCGTCAAGTCGCTGCCCTTGATAGCCACACATTTTTCGAATTACTTCATTTGACTTGAATTCTCTTGTTAATTTTAATGGGGCTCGTTTACTATACAATTCATTCTTCAGCACAATTGAAAATTGTGGCTCTCGATGGAGGCCAAACGATTCGTTACGACCATTCAAATTGATTGGAAAAATGGGAAAATTATCCGAAAATCAGTCTCCGCAGCTTCTAAACAAGATCCATTGTAATGCATGCACGTCCATTTAAATAGTTTTCATGTGTTTTCGCTGGAATAAGTGTGTGATGATGTCCCTCATTGTTGGACCATTGAAGCGTTTCATTGAACGGAACGAATCGATTAAATGAAGAAGCATCAATAGCTCTCCCTCTCTCTCTCTCTCTCTCTCTCTCCTTCTCGATAGAACCAACAATGATGCGCGCGCACACGCAATAATTCATGCCATTGTTGGATTCGGCTATGCGAAGCATCCGAACGTGGTTTTAATTGCTCGATTCTCTCTCTGTTTTCTTGGTTACATCGTTGAAACCGTTTAATTGAGCGAAATGGCAGAAAACAAAGTCATCAAAAAGTAGTATACGCAATATCAAAATGAGTGTGAGCGAGCGCACGATCGCTTCAAATGCGCCCCAATAACAAGTCGTAAAAATGCCGTTTTATCAGTTGTTTGAACAATTTCCGTGGATTTGCATTTTAAATGTTCATTGTCGTATGGCAAACAACAAGCCTTCACGATGTTCTTGAATCGAGCAGCTAGTCGATGAGCTACCTGATTATCGATATTGTGAAATGCTCCACATTCCCAGCGCACACCGTCGCCTTTATCTCATCCATTTGAACAAGATTTCGGTTGTTGCTGTTGTTGTAATTTATAGCCAAAAATGTCAGTTGCATAATCGGAACACATCCGTAGCATCCATATGAAACGACACATAAAATCCATTTACACTCAAATCGATCGGATATTTCTCAATGAGCATCGATATTTTCATCGATGCAATGTGATGCATTTGCTAATCTCTTGAAATCGCCTGGTTCCAGCAATGAGAGAACGCATTCAATCGATGGCAGTCGACAAACGACGAACGAAGGACAGAGAAACGTTCAAAATCGAACATCGTTTAAATGTAAACGATTATAAATTACATGTGTCGCGAAAATTGTAAGGTTTTCAAGTAAAACAAGATAAGGCAGCTCTCTTGCAACGAATCCGCACACCATTTTGAGCTGAAAGCCAACTGACAAAATCAAAGAGTCAACGTAAAAGCCACAATCAAGTAATGAATTGGCTGTGCGCCCGCACGCTCATGCAAAAGAGTGAGACAAAACGAAATGCTAAATACACGTGACTCAGTGGTGAAAATGTGCAACAACATTTTTGTTTTCTAAGCGCGACCGTTTGCGAAATGTCCTGTTCGTAAAGTAATAGACATCAAATCGAACACACACCAAACATTAGAATCGTCAATCGATCGACGACTTTATAATCGACACACTTGATTACATGTGATGCCAATAAAATGCCGGAGCTCAGAAACACATGTACTTTTGCTAAAACTCAAAGGCACACATTTGTTGTTCGTTGTCACCAAATCCGCGGACCGCGCACAAAGTCTATTTGCATTGGATTTGGGACTCAAACAATATCAACCAGCTAGTTCAATTTGTTTTTCTGCATGCCGATCGATTGTCGTTCTCAATTTACCAGTACACACATGCGGTGAGTGAAAAAAAATCCAAGTTTCGATCAAATAAATCGGCTTGATCGTGGCGGCGGCGGCGACTTGTTGACATCAAAATGTTTTCAATTTGTGATTTTATTGAGGTAATTGAAAATTACCGAATGGCTTCGAGTTAATTAAATATGAAAAGACACACAAACAGGTTGCCGTTAGATGGATCCATCCATTGCAGAAATCGATAGAGAGAAACAAACATGCTAATCAATTAAAATGGCATTGTGCATTTTCCAGCCAGTGACATATTTTGTGGAAGTGTTTTCAAGCCAATTCACCAATAGCTGACATTAACAACATTAAATGGCAACAATATTTTTTGAGAAGACCAGCAACAAATCGCATTGGAGAGGCTGCAGCAAAAAAATATGAATGAATTTTGAAGTTCGGAAAAGAAGAAATAGCAAATTTGCTAATTGCAGTTAATCCTATTACTTTTGCATTATTTGTTAATTGCATGGAGATAATAAACGAAATGCATGAATGACATTAGTTGGATCTAGTGCACACGGTCATAAAATTCTCGGCTCCTTGTCTGTCTTTCTCTGTCTTATCGGACTCAACCTAAAAAAAATGGAGCACAAATATTCCGAGCCTGAGGTGAAATAAATAAAAATAGCGTCGAACGGACAACAAACGAAAAAAAAAGAGAATTAACAAAGACATCGTTCATTGTCGACATTGTTGTCAAATGCTCTCAAGTTATCGCTTCTGTAGTTACATTTTGTGTGACGCACAGCACAACAGCTCATTGTGCAGAATGATTGTGGCACCGATTCCAAATTGAGAATTCAAGTTGTTGGGTAAACAAACAAAATGCATAATGCAGTAGTCAGAGAACAAGAAAATCCGAATAAAAACAAAAAACCGAATGCCAGCGCAGAGTGTAGACAGAAAAAAACGCACTGCTGAATGGGATTAATCTTCTTCTTGTCCGTTTTTGTTTTTGTTTTTGTTTTACTGCACCAGAATCGAAATCATTATATGGGCATCGTTGTGTTTTTTTATTACTTCTGGTCTTAACAAAAGTCCATTCATAATAACAAGACACACACTATTCATATCGTGCACCTCTTTGTGTCCGCAAAGATGCGTTCTCACACTCACACGCACGGTACTCATTGCTCCGTTCGCATGCATCGAACGAACTGACCCTTGCGGCAACCATATCTCGTGCAAACGACTCCGCACCATAAATAATGCTGCATAAACAGACACATACACACACACACCATAGATAGGTGCAAAAGAATTCGCACAAAATTTCCATATGAATGAATTTATTGACGAATGCAAAATGCAATAAATGTCCAACGCTACAGTATGCTTAGCATTTTCAAAGCAGCTGAAGTTTGGCCGACTCGAACAAAGATCGCAATGGCACACACAAATCCCATTCATGAAATTCTGTGATATAAATAGTATCTTAGTGTTTTATGACGGTGATTTGGCTTGTTTTCTTAGGCTATCGCTGTTCCGAACAATTGTTTTTCAACGCTTTTCAACGCAAGAGCCCAAATGCAGTATGCGCATTCATAAAAGTTGATTCGAAAAGGAAATATGAAGGATGAATTTTTGCATTATTTGCATAACTGCCGCACTTTTTCGGTATGAAATAGAAGACGCAGATGATGGGCAACGAGCCAACTGTGTTTTTATATGCTATGCGACTCAGCCACTTGAAAAATGTACTCGCAAAAAAATCCAAACTCAGAAATTGCATTCATTCATTTCATCTATTCATTGATCATATTTTGGTCATTTTAAAGGCATTCCGAAGCGTTCATCTCTTTACCAGCGAATCGAACATATATCTCTTTGTTGTGATGCTCTTTTGATGATTCAAAATTGGAATGAAAGGACCAAGCCAAGTGTTTTATAAAACAGAGAATCCATCAAATGTGAATGACATGACAAAGCTGCATGATTACATCAAATAATGCACAATACATTGTCCATTCGCCCATTTCCTTTGACTCTTCTCTCTCTCTCTCTCTCTCTCTCTCTCTCTCTCTCTCTCTCTATCTATCTCTTCCTTCGAATCCTAATTTCAATGCAACACCGAAAGAAACGAAGCAAACATTCAAATGAATCCAATTTAACACGCACTGTTTGATGTCCGAGACACACAAAACACGGACAAATCTTGTTAAACGTTTTTTCGGCCAGAGAGAAAGAGCCGAAAAGAGTCCAGATAAAAGCATTTTTTCTCTCGTCATTTTCCATTGTCGAATATGGTCTGTGCATCATTGAGTGACACGTCACAAATCATAGCCGCTCAAAATTATGATTGATTTTACCTTTTGACATTTATGTAATAACACAATCGATCCAAACGCATGTATTGAGAAACAATCGATTCTATTTTTTTGTATCCCAAAACTGGCCAAGCCTAGAAAATCAATTTCGATCTTCATTCAATCGAAACCCACGCTCATTTTTGATGAAAAAGCCCACAGGAGAAAAATGCAT
The DNA here is from genome assembly GCA_028476595.1 of Obolodiplosis robiniae. Taxonomy (NCBI): domain Eukaryota; kingdom Metazoa; phylum Arthropoda; class Insecta; order Diptera; family Cecidomyiidae; genus Obolodiplosis; species Obolodiplosis robiniae. The sequence continues at coordinate 3,459,824 of CM052015.1, read as the reverse complement.
TGCTTCGAAAATTTCTATTTGACCTTTCGATTAGGACAAGGCTCATTATGGATTGAAAATTTAGTGTTAAATAAAGACTCTTTATTCGTAATAACTTATTACTAATAGCATGAGTGTGTGGAATTGTTCGAGCGAAAGCACGCACGACTAATTGATTCCAAAGTGAAAATGCGCCGTTAGTGCAAATGCAAACATGTTTTAACCGTTGCTGAATGTTTATCGCAGCAAAAGAGAGAGATGGAAAATGACCGTTAGAATACATTTTCCCAACAGCCGTTGCGTATGAAATTCCATCACGCAACCGGAAAACTTTGAGATTTTCTCGAAATCAAACTTAAACATGCACGAATCGTCGTTGATTTTGTTGATTCAACGAATCTGGTATGCCCATTGTTATTCGCACATTTATTTTTCCACACACAAAATCGCTTTAACATTGCTTTGAACAATCGCCCGGAGATGGTTTTTTGTGTGCAGCTCTTCCGATTTAATAAATTATATTAAAATTAATATTAATAAGGAACGGTGATGGGTATGCACATTACAATGTGTGCGCTCGTTTTTTTCTCTCATTTAGGGCTAGTTTTGTGTGTGTGTGTGTTCTTAAGAATGGCATGTGAAAAAAAAACTGGATTGTAAAAAAATGATGATGCGAGCATCTTCCGTGCAAGAAACACATTTCAATTTGCCTATTAATTTTAGCGCTCATCTATTTTGATCGAGGTAATGAATAAGAAAGAAAAGGACAGTACCGGAAAGAAATTGAGCGACACTCATGGTAAATGCATCAATCGAAAAAAGCTATGGGCGATAGATCTTGCGTTAAAATTGCATGGCATTGTTCGTTCCGTATATTTTTTATCTGCTTCAAGGGTCGAAAACAATGTATTTCTTAACTAACAACAAACCAACCAACCGAAGATGAAAAAACGGCCAGAAAAACAGGCTTGTACATAAAAAGATGCGACTGTTAAAAAAAATCCCATACCCATCATTATGACATTGATTTACATACATGTACAGATTAAACAATTTAGAAAAAATGCCGTTACATCGTAAAATCTTCCCAGGGTCTCTTACTGGCAATCGCGAGTAACGACCCTGCATACATAAAAAATGTGCACACACACTTTTTTCCAATCGTAAGACGGAAGAGTGGAAAAAAGTGGAACAAACAATGAAAAAAATGATCAAATACATTGACACAAACTAAAAACATGCACACACCAATATCGCACTCTCACACTCGACTGCTTTGGGGTTGAGCTAAAGCAACGGTACACAGCCCAACAATTTCCAAATAAATCTCAAACACTGCAAATATACAAGAGACTTAGCCGAATCATAAATGAACATTGTTTTTCTTTCGTTGGCCGCTTTTTTCCCTGTCTTACGCGAAGATCACATTACCATCCGCCGAAGGGAAGGAAAGCACAAATCAACACTGAAATTACAATGTGCAATAAGATGCAATGATCAGTCCTGACTGAAAGAAAGAGAAAAAAAGGAAAACTAAAACCAACAACGCACATAATCAAGATGAATAAAAAACAAAATCGAAAATGGAATTAATACCCTACGTTTTTTCCATGCGCATTCAATCTCTCCGGATTTTTTCTTAACTTCACTTACTCTTATGGGTTTTGCGCCCTTCTTTTCAATGCGATAAATAAAATTTAAATTTAAATGAACAGACGAATCAAAAAAAAAAAAAAATCTGCTCGTGATTTTTTTTTCCCTCGATCATCTTTGGCATTCACAAAAAGATGAGCTCGCTCTCTCTCACCAAAGTCGCATGAAAAAAATGCACACGCACTGCTAGAAATTTATTACCTGGACGGCTTTTTGTTCATCACTCATTCGCCTCACCAATTCACGTCCGTTACTTTTTTCCTCTCCGTCTGTTTGTCTCTCTCTCCGTCCAAAGCCAGCGTCATCGTCAATAGATTATAAATTTGATCGTGTCTCTTCATCGTCATCATCATCATCATCTATGCCGAATGCATACATTATTGAATGTGAGATGAGGAAAAAAGTGCCATGGGTCGAAAATATACGCCGATTTTTTACCTGCATTCTGTCGTGAAACACGGAAAATGCGGATGCAAGGACATGCGCTATTCGGATGATTATGCGTAATGCGGACCAAGTGTAACCCTCCGAATATGTGCATAAATTCATCATACTCACATATTGCAGCCGTGATCATGACCGTCGAATATATCTCTTTTCCACTCAACGCATGCTCGGTCCTTGTCGAACGTTCGGACTTTTTTGTTTGGGGTTCATTTTCCGTATGTGTACGCGTCGACGGCTATTTTTTGTCTTCCTTTTCTCTTTTTTTTCCGTAACGTCGCTTATCCTGATGTGCGTGTAGCCGAGATGCGTGCGGCTCAAGCCGACCTCAGTCAGTAAGGTTTTGTTACCCAGAATACGCACACGAACCTTCGGGACCGTCGCACATACACACACAATGAAAAAAGCTATTCATTTCGAAACGCATTGCATCGAATGCAACCAGAAGTAAGGGGCGACGGACCACAAAAATCACACTCATATTTCGATACCGAAACTTTTTTGTTGGCCTTCCCAGGCGATGGACGATTTTTTCGACGTCAGTGTTGTTCAGATGTTTCAACGCGAAAGGTCAGCAACGGCAAGCAACAGCATTTTATCCAAAATATTTTTATTATCGAACGGAACAAATGAAATTGAAAATTTTAATACAAAAAATCTAAAATAGATTTAAAACAACCAAACGAATTTTTTAGTGTTTTTCTTTGTGATTTTTTATTTGCTCGTGGCCATTCAATTTTTCGTTATTTTTTCTGAACATTTTGTTAATCGAAGGATTTTTTGGTGATTTTATCGTCGACTGAAATTAAATTTTTATGTGACAAAAATAAAATCAAAATCGACAGATTCGGTCGGTATTTATCTCATTCAATTTGTGTGCGAATAAATTGTGTTCTTTATGATTTATAATCAATTGAGTGAATGTTTGCTAAAGCATTTGGCACAAGTGCAAACACTTATGATGATGTCCGCGAGTAGTGAAGATGCTGGATTTCGTTCCATAACGCGTAAGTCTCAATTTAATTGATCAAAACAATACACAATTTCAAATTTGCGATTCGCGGCGACATTTCAGTAAGAAATAGCTGAAAAATGGCGATTGACAGTATGTTACATTTAAAAACGACTTAACACTGGGCAGCAGAGAGTTGCGGAGTGTTTGTGGCGAATTCAATATGTGAAATCCAAAACTTGGAATATTGGAGCTCGGTTGAATAGTGGAAATAGTCAGTCTCTCGCCACCGCAAAAGTCGTCACCGACTGTAGAACTTCGATGGCCTCGGATTTTGCGGTTTTCATTTAAATATGTATATCTCTCTCGTTGAAGTCAGTTGCAATGCAAACATCTTTGTCGATAAAATGAATCGTTCGTGATCGATTGGCATGAAATAGTGGCACAAAAGTATTAAATGAACGCGCGCAAAAGATCGACCAAGTGAAAAAGTGTCGAAAGAAAAAAAAAACCAGCAAAGATAAAGTCCATCACCTCGCTCCATATATTCGCCGAGCTGGATTTGATTCGGTTGTGTTTGCTTAACGTTGGCTTGCATGTGATAAACGCGATTTTATGTGGTGAATAATATATTGTGTAAAATGACACGTACTAAAATCATAGGAACACACTAAAAAAAGAATGTTTTATATCTTAATTGTATCATAAAATCATATAGACATGGATAAAGACAATAAGCTCGCGGAGTGGAGAAAAACAGAGCGAGACAATTATTTGGCCCAATACGTGCGTTTTGATTTGACATTGTTTCTATTGGCTAAGCAGATTTGGACCAATACAAACAAACACAATCGTCCAGCAATTTTTTTTATGACCGCACAAAAAAACAGCCATAAGATTCGAGTGTGTGCTATGTGTGCACATCTCAGTCCAGATTAGTCCAGATTGTCATTTTTGTTTCAAATTATTTATGTGTGTTTCGCTCATATCTCTCTGCTCGCCTGGTGCTTTTATTTGATTTGGTGTTTTATTTCGATCACATCGTCATTTGTGTCATTTGTTTGGATAAATATCCAAAAAAAATAACAAATCATTTCTAAATATGCCGACGTGAAGAACGGGAAAAAATTGTATTATGAATATGGTATGGCCAACAAGCAGGCAACAAACGATAAACGCAGATAGCCAACAAACTGATAAACTTTGATAAGTTAGACAAAAACCAAACAAAATAAACCTTATTATTCGAAATGGAATATATCGTTCTATAATAACGAAAATGGAAAACTCAAACACGGCCGTTGGTTTTAATACATTATACGCCTTTTTATCGGATATTAAATATTCGATGCGATAAGACGATAAAGATAAAGAATCGGTGCGCTTGTTCGCTTTTGCGCTGAATGTTTGCGCTCTTTTTTCCTGTTCTAATATTTCATGTGACCGTTTGTGGTTATTCTGGCCGCTTTGGTGCCGCCACGTGAAAGCCATATCACAGCTCGCAACTGTGATATTTACGATGGGCAATTCAAATGATTGTTCTTTTTCTGTGTTTGCGGTTATATTTTTTTTTTGTTTTTTAACACAAAGTTTTTGATTTTGTGTGTACGTGTTGTTCCACAGCGGCCGTGTTCTATTCGGTGATAAAGAGCGGTCGTAAAATTAAATACATGAATCTGGAGAAATCAAATTTTGCGAATTGTTGAACCATTTTGGCCTGAGGTTGATGTCATTTCGACCGAAAATTAGAAGATGATTCAAACGAGAGTACACAATTCCGTTACTAACGGAAAATGGAAAAAATACATATTTTTAATGCGGCTGATGGGAAAAAACTTGGCAAAATGAATTAATTTGATTGCATCTTCTTCGGGCTTTCAGTTGTTCTGAACAATTCTTTTCAAATACAAGCGAGAATTAATTAAAGTGCATTCCATGAACGGTTATTCGGTTCACGCGGTACCGAGGTGATCGTTCTGCACAATGATCGCAATTACCCACATAAATATCAGCTACAATGAAATCTATCATAATGACGGTCGTGTTATGCGGTGCGTGCAGCGTATTACACTTTTATTACATATGTATAGCCATATATGGCTCACTCTTCTATTGTAATATAGGCCGTGTTAGTGCAACGACATAGGAAAACCCATCCTGAGAGAGTTGTCGACAAACAAATATACACTTCGCGTTTCATCCAATATATTATCATCATATTTACGAAATGACAACAATTCCTCTACTTGATTTCAATATTTGTTCCTGTTTCTATTATAACAATTGGCGGTGGTATTCGTGTGTCGCTCGCGTTCAATTAAATCTTTCAAGTCGCCATAAAGATGTTACAACAATTCATCATCACTTGTGTCTTGTTTTTCTTTTTTTTTCCATTCATATTTTATAATCTTTTTTCGCTTTGTTTGTCCATTTAAATTTCGTGTCTGCTTTTTGCTGGTATCCCGAAAAAAAAACACGAAGTTGGAAGAAGGTTGTTTATTCTGTGATTTCTCGTCCCGCAATGTGGTGATTTAGATTTAATTGTATCGCTCGAAATAGACAATAAACATTAATTTTCGAGTAATAATCTTTTGTTTATTTTTTTTTTTGTATTGCGCGACTCGACTTTGTCACACATTCTCATGGTCACAACGTTTTATAGCGCTCTCCGACGAAGGGAAAATTTCCATTCGCTTTGGTTCAGCTTCACACAAAATCAACATAATGTTTTGGCATGAATCCAGGCAGCTTCCGGCTGTGGTCTCGTCTCAGTCCAACATTACAATGCCAATTTGTGAATGCCGTTTTGTTCCAAATGATAAGCAAAAAATTAGATTGGATGTCACGTTTTTAGCCAGTTACTTCGTGATAATCCACAAAAACGTCCAAAAATCGGTTGCATCTTGTGTGTGTGTGTGGTTCCAATTCATTCGCATTGATTTATTGCCCGTTGTTTATGTCTGTTTCCATTCAATTGTATGGTGGCATGACCTTTGTTGCACACACACACACACAAAATTGATTTTGTGTAATAATCAAAACACCTTTTCATTTGATATTCAGTATGCTTAAACCCTTCGACATATTGTGAAGATTGCATATGACAATAGACAACGGAAAAAAAGAGAGAATCACAAACATACACCTTGAACTAGATTTTATTCAACTTTTCGATACACAAGCGTTCTTTTTGTCGCGCTATTACACCTTCAACATGTGAGCGCACTACTCTGGGGCACACATCGATCCGAGTTTTATCTCCTCGAGCTGGGTAAATCCGAATTTTCACATGAAAAAAAGAGGACAATGACAAAATGTACGTGCTTCAAATAAATGTGCATTTGAAATGCAGGCGAAATCAGAACCAATGGCAATGGTCTAAATCAACAGCTGAACCTTCGGTTCAACAACAGAAACGAAGCGTAACTCGACATCAAAACGAATAATAATTTTTATTATTTCCACAAATCCACCGTCAAGTTTCATGGAAAGAGAAGAAAATGGGCAAGAAAGAATTTCCCGTTATGGCAAAGAAACAGATCGCATTAAGTGAACGTAAGTTGTTGAATGGTTGAAATGCCGTAATTGCAACTAATTTACAAGTAAATGGCAATTTTGTATCAATAAAATGGAATTTGTGAGTTCGCTGAAATTGATATTGTCATTTGTCAATCGATGCAATCACTTCCAATTTGCCCCATCGTCAACGACGGGCCAATTATTCGCATCGTTCTGCCGTTCGACTCGTAAAAAATCGTTAAATCTCTGATTTAATATTCGGTTGTGGTTAAATGAGAGCCACTCTATTGCGCATCTCGCAAATAATTAAGCGTGATTCGGGTCTGCTCTGATTAACTATCGAATTGCATTTTATCGGGAAATAGCTCTCATCATTTTATGATTGTATGTAGCGTGCGCGAGAGTAGAAATGCGCCTTCATTTCACTTCAAGTGCCTTTTGTCTATTCCATTTTGGTGTGCATTAATTTTGTGCGCCTCTGTTCTGCAAATTATTGCGATCCATTTCAATCGATAGTTGACTTCATTACGCGGCATTGAATTTATGTGGAATACACACAGTAAATAAACTCTCTTGCCAAAGTTAATATTATGTAGAGAGCACAAATCAAAAAGTATCTTTGTTTGGGCCAACGATTCTGATCGCGACGAGACGCACACACAAAGTGAGAGAGAGAGCGATAGGGATCTCCAATAAAACACAAATTATTTGGAGAATTTTCATTAGCATAAAAACCATATTGATGGAAAATGCGGACCCGAAGAGAGGAAGAGTAGGGCAAGCGAGCCGGGAAAAGCGATTTGCTTGATACGGATGTGAACGGACGATGTATATCGACGAGTATTTTCGATTTTCGATGTACTGCTTATGGAAAATGCGATTCCAATTGAATTGCCATGAATTTTCATTGTTCTGTGTTTTGATTGTTTCTCGCTTCGTCATTTCCATCGCAAAAGTTATATTTGGTTCATTGTCAGTCAAACAGAAGTCGAGCGGATTTTTATTTTTCATATTATTATCTTTCGTGATTTTCACCATATTTACTTCGATACAAAGGCAAGGAGTAACAAAACCAATTCGGTCCGAATGATTCCGAGTAAAATGAAAATTGCTTCGAATTTGCCACCATTACATCAATGCGAAATGTGAGCTGGCAAACGAAACACCAATTCATATTGATTTCCGTCCACAACGTCTTGTCATTATTATGAGCACATCTCAAGACGAACATATCGATATATTCGGGAAAAACAGAGCATATCCGGAAAATATGGTACCAATTGGAAAATCATCAATCGGATGCGATGAGAACGAAACGACATGAGAATGCGACGAGTCATTAGCCAGATCGGGGCGAACGAAGAAGACGAGTCCATTACATTATGTAATATTAACTACTTCCTCGATGGCGATTGATATACGTTTGCTGGATGCGAGCGTGTGTATGTGATCGGATAGAGACACATACGGAATTTAATTTTATGGTCGAAATTGTTTCTGGTTTGCCGCCACCCAAACGTACACATATGTGAAAGTTATCTCACATTTGAACGGATATTCGAATAGGATGTGTGCGATATGAGAAGAGGCGACCGAAAAAAACCACAGCAGAAATAAGAACAAAGATGCGATGCAATGCTTTGATATTGCATGAATAAACGGAATCGATGTCAATATCATCGGATTTTTTTCCTTTATTTTCCACTTTTCGATGGAAACGTGCCCGACACTTATTGAAATCAGAATGCCATTTCGGACGGTCGCCGACATCCATTTCTCTGTGATTTTGATGTCACATTTCATGAAATATAATTTCCGTTCGTTCAATCGAGCCTTTAGCTATGAGCGTACAAAAAAAGTAGACTACATTTTTGCCACATCAAAATCTTAATCAAATTGATCGAAAACTGCCGTATTTCGGACTATTTTCTAATTCTATTAGTGTCCCGAAAAGTTGGCCAAATTAGTAACACTGCCATTCCGGATCTGTTCACATAAAAAAAAGAAATATGAAGGGCGAAGTAAGTCGCACTGTCTCGCTCTTTCACACACTCAACTGATTTTCACAGGCCAATTGTCGATTTCACGTTATTCAAGGCAAATGTTCTGCTTCTGAATTCACCACATATCTGATGCTTGCCAAGCGACGCGCTACTTTTTGCTGCAATTACTGCGCGTTTTGCGAAGGGAAGTCATTTGAAAAAATTTATTATAATCAAACACATAATTTTATTGGGTTCAAATCGAAAACTTATATTTCGTCTGTGCATTGAGAGAATGAGAGAGTACATTTATTCGGTGGTTTCATAATAAATTGTTGGATAATATTAGCGTGTACGCTAAGCGATAATGCTCGGATAAATTGAAACACATTCTGAATTTATCGCCGAGTTATTCGGGGATCTGATTTCAGGCCACAGCACAAATAAGCCAGCGCAGCGCAGCACAGTCCATTTTCATGACAGAAAAATGAGAGAAATCGACGAGAAAAACTCGAATTCCCAAAGAATATCAAATTTCGTTTCGTTTCTACTGCACGATGCATTTGCTAGTTTTTATGGTACTTCGTGCAGCCCCTTTTCGTTTCGCCGCGGCGACCGTCAATTCAATTTGGTTTGGTGGTCAAACTTTGGTTGCCATTAATTTGATTAGGCGGATTTGATTTAATTGCGTATGGTCGTGATGTTGCAATGCTTCTGACAGTATTTTTTGCTTATCGTTGTTGGTTGCGGCTATGAGAACGTCGATAAAATAGCGGAAAGGAGCGAGCGCAAATGCAAATTGCTTGCACTTGTTTTGGCGATATAAACAAATGCGTCTCGCATCCCTCAATTTGCGAATGAATGATTGGCGTGATGGTAGCATCGATTCGTATTTATTCTAGGCCGATTTCGAATGATTTACTACACAATATTTCTCATATTTTGGATTTATTTCGGCTTAAGAAATGTTCGGAAAAAATTGGCAACGATTCTTTCATTTTTTCTTTTTTTCCTCCAACGAAAAAGTTTTTTTTTTTCTTTCATGTGAGAAAAAGTTTTTAGTGTGGCGCGGAAAAAGAAGTTTATGTTGCAAAAAGTAATGGAGAAGTTAACGACTTCAAGTGAACAAGTCGAATTGACTTAGCAAAAGAAAATCCGTGCAAAGTAATAATAATCCTTTTGTAGCAGCAAATTAATGCGAACATTGAAGATGGAATCGCGGGAAAAAAAGAGTTACTCACTCGAAGCTTCTTTCAACTCCGCTGGGATTTTCGTTTCAATTATAAGTTTGCATTGACACGTAGAAAATTACACGTGCAAATCCGTTTCTGGTACTGTGCAAAAGACCATGCAAACGAGCGAAACGTCAGCAGTTTCCAATGGTTTTTCGATAATAACACATCGATTTTGGTTGAAGGGCGTTACCAACCCTTATACATGCGCATTTGGTTGACCAATGGTCAATGAATGAACAACATGTATAGCGGCACCGACTCAGCTTGTGGCTCGCTCACTTGTTTTCTGCTTTGGCCGTTCATTCTCTCTCGCTCTCTCTCTCTCTCTAGTGTATACACAGAGAGCTTCCATGGTTATACACATATGACCGACACACAAATACATGGACAACACACAACGTTCGGGTTTCAGCTTTGTCTATTCCATCACTATTACGTTCATCCGCTCCGCTCACCACACCTCTAACGCTAAGCGGTGCTGAGCAGCAGTCCCAAAGCCTTGAAAACTACTCAAACGAGAAAGAAGACAAAAAAATACGGCAAGGATTGATGTATTGGTATGCGTGTGTATGTATGTATGTGTATGTGTCGGAGTGTTATGCTGACCAATGCGTATAGCCGCTATAAAATGTGCCATAGTATAGCACACACGGGGATTGGATAAATATGTGCGTTCGGCGAGTTAGTTTTCGAAAGTTGTCTGTGTCATGAATGTATTGGATGTCCCTTGGATATTCAATCTCATTGTGAATGTGAGAGTGTATCTTTTTCGTTAGCCATACCTTCCCTCTTCACGCCACCATCCACACACTCGCTAGACATGCACACAGAAATCGATAGCTCGTTTTTTTCGTCTCTGCTTGGATACACGTGATGCTGAAAAAATGTTATCTATAAAGTGAGACAGACATGAAAGAAAAAACTTTTTTTTCTATCTCTCTCTCTCTCTCTCTCTCTCTCTCTCTTTCGCAAAATTTAAATTAACAGACTTGATGTTTCGATATTCACTCTCCGTCTATCTAAATCAATAATATATACAAATGGTATATTGTTGTTAATGGATACATTCGGTTAATATCAAATCAGCGAAATGGCAAAATGGTGTATTTCAAATTGAAAGTTTCAAAAATCCATTCAAACCAATATGATGACACACTAGATTTCCACATTGCAATTTTTAATTCGAGAGTTTCAATTTTCTATTAAATTTATTTTTCTAATGTGTCCGCAAATTGTGTTTCAAAAAATAATGAATTCTAGTTGAAACTAACGGTGAAATACTGTCAATTGGATTCCCTTGTTGAATACAGAATTCATAATTGATGATTTCATTTTGTTGGCTTGCTGAATGGCAGACAGGCATGGCTGGAACTTTTCACAATTTGCAAAATTCATACTTAATATTTGTTCTTGTTGTAAAACATTTTTTGACCGCAGATGTTTTGAGAGAGACAGAATTGACGAATTTCATGTCACACACACACACAAACACACTCACTCACTTACTTTGTATCGATGACTGTACCTATTTTATCGATAAATTTCCAAATAGATTCATTTAACGTGACGAATGGCCAGACAATTTGCTCTCATTTTAGCTACTGAACAATCGCAGATGTATTTCATTTCAATTGGAATGGAGAAAAGGTTGGCAATACAATTTTCAGAATTAGTTGAGTAAATGAGGGTGGGTCATTCGGTGATCACACATGTGTTGTGCTTGTGTGACTTCAGAATTCTGTGGGTCTGGCAATTTCGAAAATAAAAATAGAAAGAAAAAAACAACAAACAAAATCTCGAATTTTGTGTTGCTCTTATTAAGCTTATATGTGTGTGTACATAGAAAAATATCGTTATTATTTGTTTCTGCCGAAATTATTATTTACGAATTGTTTGAATGTGTCGGTTTACATCAAACAAACTGGTTAAAGATTTTCCTTTGTCGCCTTTTTTTGTTGGCATCTTTTCGAAACCGAAACATGTACATAAAATCAAAGTCAACAACACAAAGTAAAAACATTTTCGTTGCACCAACAATCATTATTTCAATTTTGTTGTTTTCAACGAGTTCGACAAAAGCCCTGACTTGCTAAATGACTCGCATTATCGGCCGTACCTTGCACCTTTTCGATCGAGCAACAATATCAGGGTTTCATTTCTGTACTGCACACAATTTAATTGTTGCTAGCGCGCACTAGGCTATTTGCGTTATGCAATTTTCTGTGTCGCATTTTTTAAAATGGAATATATCAAACGAATGAAAAAAAAAATGGAATGTGTACAAAAAAATTCAATGAATCTGGTTCACCTTCAATTACAAAAGCGTCATTACTTGCCGAGCTCGAGATTTGTCGAATTCAATTGGGGTTGCGAGATATACCTTTTGAACGATGAAAAACACACACACACTATTTCGAGCAATCACATCGTTAACGAGGCAAATAATATTTGAAAAAAAAGAATCTGAAGTTCATAAAAAAGCGACGCACTCTCAGCTCAACGCAATGCCAAATTTAGGTTATGTTTACCGTTTTAATGGAGCGGTTTATGTTTGATCCAGTTATATCGACTGTTGGTTTTGTGCGTTTCTCCCTGGTTTTCGTTCGAAGGACAGAGAGAGAGAGAGAAAGCGAACGAGAAAGTTAATAGCTCATTTCGAGTACTTGAATGTTTATTTTAGTTTTTCCGGTACCGTGGCTTACCATCTCGCTGCTCGAGAGCACACACATTTCGTGCGATGAAATGAAAATCATTTTTCGATGCAATGTAAACATTTTCCACAAAATTATGGCAGATTTGATCCACTTGAAATAATCAGTTGTTGGTTTCGGGTCAGTTATTTGCAGTCATTTGACAAACACACGAATTACTTGGCTCGTTAACTAAGACTAGATATTGTCAAATGTGCGTATGGCACCGTTTTAATCGGGTAGCAAAAAAGTCAGCGATGGAAAAAAAATGAATGTTGACGGGCAGTTTCGCTTGACAGAGAGTGATTTTTATCCAAGCTGAGGTCAAATATTGAGCAATCAATTAGTAGAAATGTACATAATCGATTCGTGGGGTGCAACGTAATAAACCAAAAGTGGCTCCGTGTGCGTGTTATAATCCACAATAAAAAATCGAAGTACACCAATTCGTGTCATTTTGTTGCTGTTGTTAAAATCAATGGATTTGTGTCGCAAATGCCCTAAAATCCTGAAACCCTTTTTAATGATTCAAAAGGACTGAGCCATAATGATTTAGTGCGCTCGCCATTTCTATCGATGCACAAACTTTTCCAAGTAATAAAATAATTTTGGCGGATTTTGAGCTAATTTGGCCATTCATCGTCGATTTTTGATAGCTTGAAATCATAAATTTGAACTTCTTCCATGAGTTTCGATCGTTTTTATTGCAATCATAATTTTATCGAAATCCATAGACACTTTATTTTGTCTTCACACACAAATTGCAGCAGTCCGTCAGATGATATTATTTTTATGGCTTAACCAAGCCATTCCGAACAATTAATATCAAAATTAAAATCCATTCGAATTCGTTGATATTCATTTGTGTTTATCTGCGTAACGAATCGAAATGTGACGTAAACTGCATGCAATCGATTCATTGATTCGCTTCAAAACCATCATATTGTGGTGAAAAAGTGTCGAGAGGAAAAAAAAGTATGTCTGTTAATCTGTTTGCGCCAGAAAGGGTGAATAGAATCGAAAATGAATTGGAAAATATTCCGAATAACCGAGACAATTCTATTTATTTTATTAGTGAATTGGCTTTTTTCTCTTCCTCTCTATGCTCAGATTGATTTTGACATGTTTGAGGCGAACATTCAAAGCGAAATGTGTCAATTGCATTAGTGCATCGATTTGATGTAATGCTGTCAATATATCCATTTCTATAAAAACAACTGAAATAAAGGGGTAAAACGGAATTTTTATGCAGGCACAGCACAAATATGAAATAATATCGAATTATACAACATTTGGGATTGCAATGTGTTGAAGCAGATTTCCAATATGCTATGAATTCGGAGTGGATGCGAAAAACACCAAACAAACAAACAGAAGTCCTTTTTTTTGAAATGTGACATTGTGTCAAGGTGTTCTCATTTGCAGATCAAGGACTAACTTTGTGATGGGAACACCCATTTGACAAACTACGTAGTTTGTTGACGTTCGAAATGCCAACGCTCATCGCGTCCCAGACGTCTTTTTGTTTATTAAATTATGCGGTTCGCTGTCCGTATTGATACGGTCGCCAAATAAACAGCAGCACAATTCCCCCATTGCTTCGTGTATTATCAGCGAAAAGTTTTTCATCCACCTCTGCAATGGCCAATTCAATGATTGGTTTTTTTCTCACTCTCTCAGCTGATTTCGCTTGCTTACGCAAATACATTTGATGGATTGGGGCCACCGCCGATAATTCGATAAGTATTCGACGTCAGGGATTTTTATTAATATTGTTAGCGATGCTCATGCCATTCTTCTTCATTTGACATATAAACATGTGAATATTGGTTTAGCCAGTTTTTGGCGACCATCACCACATAATTGAATTACATAATTCGCCCGTCCGTCGATAACAAACAGAAATCCGTCCATAATTTATTCAATACAATTTATATTTTTGGTGGAATTGGTGGCGCGCATGAAACCGAATAGTTTTCAATTAATCCGAAAAACGCTGCAAATAATTCATTGGAAATGGCTGTGAAAAAACCGCCACACTTAAGACACTTGAAGTGATTTCTCTTCGCTTCGTGCAAATAAAAGCCATTCGAATGCTTTTAATGAATTGCACCATTAATTTCGCCACTGTTTGATTACATCGATATAGAGGCTGGCGGCCAATGCAAAACTGTTAGAGCGAATAGTTATTTTGGGGTAATAATTATAATCTCTCGCAGTGAATTCGTGCCAAAGTAGCAGTTCGGAAGGACGTTTATTGGGAATATTGCCTTCGCAGAACGGATGCGAGCAGCAGAAGGTGGTGGTTTTTGCAATTGTGTACCAGTTGCAAAGTGTTCGCTCTCGTTGAGCCTCAAGCAAAATTATCGTCGAATGTGTGAAAATGAACGTAAATGCTCTCTCTCTCTCTCTCTCTCTCTCTCTCTGCCAGTGCTCTTGTGTACGTCCGTATACATTTTGACATACGGTTTCTGACACTAACGGCCAAAGGGTAGTACTTAAAGAGATTACGCTTCAGTATCGCCCAACACTGTTCCACAAATGCTACATTTAGACATACGAACGCTTGCGTCTGTGTTTTATTGGATGTGTATTTATATTTTATTGAAATCCAAGAGCATATCCATACATTTTAGTTAGTATTTATATGAAATGGTCGCAACCTTTCGGTGAATGTGACATTTGTCCCTCTTCGCATTTATTAAATAAATATTTGATTGGCTTATTCTCGTGTGCATCGATCAAACGCATTCGATTCGCCTATGTGTAGCCATCCAATTGATTGTGTAACAAAGCAACGACATTTCTAACGCTTTGCGATTTCTTTATCATTGCAGCAGAATCTGAATCAACAGCAGAACCGGGAGCTATACAGGATATTTTAACATGTGGCTCGTGTCAAAAAACATTTGCACTTGGCGACATCGTTAAATTCATACAGCACAAAGTTTTGCAGTGCAACAAAGAAAATTATGGCCAGTGCTTTCCACAAGGTGAAAAGTGTATTTATTTTCCAACGACTGCAATTCAATCATTCTCATCCTTTTGCTGTTTTTGTTTTTCCTTTTTTTTGAAAAGGTGGTTCAACCGGCGACAGAGATTCAGAAGATGGCAGACCATTGAGTCTGGTGAATCGACGACCGTCCATTTCGGCGCCGATCTCCACACGAAAACCATCCAGTTCATCGTCACGCGTTCACACACCACCTCTAGCTAGTCCTGGATTTTTGAGCGGTGATGGCACGTCTAGCACGCCAAAAAGACTCACACCTGATGGTAAGTAATCAGTACGATTTTCTAACATTTGCATTTTTCTATCATCGACTGCATTGTTTCGTAAAACAGACGATGAAAGACATTAATGGTCTACAATCGCTTGCTGTTGCTGACTTGTAATTCAAAGAAATGCCGAGTTTTCATAAGAATTTCTCTTGATTTCCTTCAAATTCTAGATGAAAATGATGTGGAAAATTCCGAGTCAAAACAATCGGAACTGAATTCGCTGGAAAACAACAGCAATTCAGACGATGAACAGAAGCATGGAAACATCGGGGACAACAGCAACAGTTTAGATACAAAACGCGACCGAAACGAAAACAGCAGCACAGAAAGTGGTGGAAATGACGGTGAAACCAGAACAGTAAACAATGGTAAGTCGAACTCATTTTTTTTTTTCTTGTTCTCATCATCGTGACAAAATATGTCAAACTCTGTGTTTTTTTCGTCGTTGTAACGAGCATATAAATATTTAACGAATTGACCATGTCAGAAAAGAATGACCACTTTTGTATGGTCTTTGAGATAGAAATATAAATCATTCTCTTTGATTCCTTGCGATTCCCCTTTTTTCACACAAGGAATTAATGATTCGGTAGACTTTGAGTTCTTTGAAGATTTCCAGCAGACAGTCGAATAAAAAGAGGATTGTTGTGCTTCTGCACAAAGAAGCGGTCATTTATGACGCAACCCTTCCAATTTTGTCGTGTTTGGCTCGTGTCTATACACAGAGATATGAAATGGTCTCGTGCCACATTTCCATTTCGTATCACCTCAAATTGAATGCGCACGGTGAAGGGGTTGCACAAAGTAGCCTATGTCCATTTGTCTACATCGTATGCGATCAATCGTGAATCGAAGTCACAAAGGTGCTGAAAAGATAAAAATCTCTGACAGTGGCATTGTTAGCAGCTCATTGATGCATGATACTTGCTTTGTTGTTTAACACCAAAGAGACAGTTCTTTTTTTTCCCATTGCGAAATATGAGTCTTTGCAATGACCATAAGCCGAACGTGGATTAGCACAATCCGGTTTTTCAATTGGCAAAACGCTTTTCGGCTCTTTGAACAACTAATTATTTTGGAATCGTTTTTTATTTTCTTCGCATCGAACATATGACAGCATTTTGTTTTGATTGAATTTAAATGAAATAAAACCAACAATCCAAATTTGTGGTTTACAGTGGAACGGAAATATATATGTCATTAGTATCGCCGCACATCTGTCGATGCAATCATCTTCGATGTTTTCTCTCTTTCTCCACCAACCAAATGCCCTTGAAGAAAGTGAAATCAAAATATCTATGAACTTTTTATGCATAATATTATGATGGAAAGAAAAAAAATACGTAAAAAAATCGTTGAATTATTCTGGTTTCATTCCTGGAATATTAATACACGGGGGAAATGTGCGCATACAATTTATCGCCCAGCGCTCTCCAACGCTCGTTTTGTAAATCTCCAGAATGTGTCATTAGAATGCAGTGCGTTATGTGCGTTGGACGAAATACTACGAAATCGGAAAAATTTGGAATCATTCGAAAATGAACATCGAAAAAAAAGATGAACAAAAGCGGATGCCAGCTCCGATATATTTTGCCGTCAAAATACCAAATTAAGTGAAATAAAATGATAAAATCATAGTTCATCCGTGTTTTCACTGGTCGACCGTATCGGACTGGATGCCGCCCGATCAAACATGCAGGGAATTTGAATGGAAAGGAACAAATAAAAAAAAAAACGTTGGCAAATTACACACATTTTATCATTTAATACATATTTGTATGCGATCGTAATTCGCACACCTTGGAATCAATTTTCCCAATTGTCTCGCTCAAAATGTGTTTCTCTTTTAACCAATAATTAAAGTCGATGTGCGGCTACATTCAAAAGCCCACTCAATGTTCACGGCTATTGCTACGCGTTTCGAAATAGCAGCATACGCAGTGTGTGTGTGTGTGTTTTTTTTTCGCGCTTTTGACTGGTCTTGTTCTTTGCATGCATCTCGATTTCATTGTAATTTCTCATAAACACTCAACTCAAACATTAAATGTAATGGCTCAATCTAAATCATGTAAAATTATACAGACCCAAACAGTCGGCATCGAAATTCGTGAACGCGCACTCTCGCCGAACATCCACTCACACACCAAATAGATGTGAAATATAGAAAAAGAAACGACGCAAATATTAATAATTCAACAGAATTTATACCGAGTTTTTTTTGTCCCGTTCTACATCTCTCGTGTTTGCCCAGAGCCTATATATTTTATATATATAATTCGCATGGGCATTGCGCGCTGCAATTTCTTCATCGATTGCATTTGCTCTTGATTATGATGACGAGGTGTGTGCTAGTGTAAATACAGACGTCTTACAATAGCACAATTGAATCTCATTATTTGGTTCTCATTTATGCGGCTAAAGAGTTCAAATCAAGATTACATTATTGTCTTCTCTTTTGACCGATCTGGTGTCATTCGCGCAGTGTGTTCGATTGGTGCATTTGGATATACGCCTGCACACACTGACTGACTGATTCAATGCAGGGCTTTCGGTTCGTGTCTGTTTTTTTTTTTTTTGTTTTTTTTTCTGTTCCTCCAAATGTTTCACAGTTATAAATACTGGCTATTTGTATAATATATCGATAAATGATAAATTCATTTCATGTTTTTTGCCATTACTTTTGTGGTCATATTGTTTGTATATCGCGTTTGTGCGCTCGCTCGCGCTGTTCGGCTCGGATTTGTTGAATTTCAATGAGATGAACGATTTTGTGAAATATTTGCATCGAATCGTCATTACGCGACCACGTTCACTTTGCATATCGACGATAGACACAAATCGAGACCGCGACTGTCTCATTCGAGCCATTTAACAATACATATTATTGACCAAAACGAATCGATCGAATGACGGAACCTCGTTCTCAGCAGCCTCAATCATAGCCTATTTGTTTAATGTCAGCCACTAAAGAATGGAATTGCATGCAACTCAAACACTTACCACTATTACGTTATTAATCGCGTTCGCCGTGAATGGCGACGGCCAAGCGCAAGAGAGAAAGAGCGTGCACTATTTTTTTTTTCTTCTA
Organism: Obolodiplosis robiniae; assembly: GCA_028476595.1. NCBI lineage: Eukaryota > Metazoa > Arthropoda > Insecta > Diptera > Cecidomyiidae > Obolodiplosis > Obolodiplosis robiniae. The sequence continues at coordinate 3,441,000 of CM052015.1, read as the reverse complement.
TTTAACAGATTTCAAAGCGAATTTTTCTCATTCGGCGTGTCTAAATATGCAAATTAAATGGCAATATAGAAAATGAAGCGATGCCGAAACATTGGAAAATCAAAGCAAAATGTGAAGGTATTTTACATATGTGTTGATTGAAGATCACATTTTTTATTGCAGATTTGCTTTCTTTTTGACAATGTGACCAAAGTGCCAAATAGACCGAATGATGTTTTGTTGTGTTTGTTATTCAACTGAAAATCTCCAGCGCCCGGCACCATCATCACCAATCGCGAAGCCGCCCAAATAAACGAAAACTCACGAAATGAAATGAGAGAGAATGAGCCTAATTCAAATTTACACGAAAATTTATGATCGCTTTGTATGTTAATTTCGTTTTAAATGGAAGAATACGCGATGATGATGTCAACGCTCACATTGCCGACTGAAATTTATTGTTGGCACGGAGAATGGATAAATCGATGATCTTTTTAAAGCCTCAGCGAACGCGCAATTTGCTCGGGCGCGCGCACCACAAGTAAATAAAATTTGCGAAAAAATCAAGTACATAAAAACGGTATTAAAATGTACTGTGTGCTCGGCACCACTTGATTTGCATTTGTGCTGCTCTTCGCTCACGATGATCGCTTAAATCTTCTTCGATGGCACACCGTCAGCAGCACAGCACATGTAATGCAGCGAGAGTACATAATATATCGCCATCGAATGACATGCGGTTCTTCTTAAACAAATATTACTGAATGCACGGCGAGTGAGTGCATTGATGCTGAAATTATGGTTATTACCGAATGGAAGAGTGATTGCCGGCGATCGGTGTGCCGATCGAGCAAATGCAAATTCGGGCGAGCGCGTGAAAAATGTGTTTTGCGCATAAATTTTAGAGAAAGAGAAACCAAATCCACCAAATAGTGTATTCTTGCGCCTTGCATAAGCGATTTGCATGCGCTTGAAGCATGCATTTTTATTCAAATTCCCTTCGCAGTCGAGCTATTTATTTGCTCAAGAAAATTGACAATAAAAATACCAAAGCGATTTATTGAAAATATGCGGTGTCTATCGACGTGCGCATACAGGCGACAACACTGGTCATGCGACAATTCATGCGGCTGGTTTTGATTTATGCTTTGTCGTGCATTACAAAGGAAAAGTGATTCTGAACGACTTGTAAATAATTAGCACTTACATCATTTGAGGCGTTATTTACAGTCACTTTAATTGCAGGCATTTACTCATTTGTCAATTCGCTTACAAATTAATCACGCGTTAACACATCGCCGTCGTTGTTGTCGGCGCAAATCAAATGACGTTCTATTTGCACCGCAACGGAACGGCAATTTTCGCGGGAACTCCGAAAATTAGTTGATGTTACGGAATAAATCGAAATTTATTTGGTTTATATGCAAAAAAAATCATTTGCATTCATGGCTTGAGCCAATTCCGCTCAATCGACCCGATATAGATAAAGGAATGCCAAACGAGAGCCAAACAAAAGAAACTTATCGAAAGGGAAGATCTGTTGACAGCACAAATACACAAATAACATTTAGCATTCAAAAACGGCCAGGCATTTTGACGGCGAAACAAGGCTTTTGTCAAAGGATTGAACTGAAAATTGCATACGGATAAAAGGAGCGAGTCCTGTCCGGAAGATATGTGTGTAGCTTTGTACACAGAAGCCGAAAGAAAAGGGTCATTCATGCGGTTTAATCTTTAGTGGCCACTTATTTGTTCCGGCTTTCCGAATCTATTTTTATGGCGCGACTTTGCACTGAAGCGCCAATCTCCAGTCACCTATTTCAATACCACAAAACATCGCGCTGTTCATTCACAAAAGCGGATAATATTTTTTTTCCGGCATTGTTTTTAGCATGGCAATGTACAAAGAAAACGGCACACATCATACCACCATCATAATTCCATTGTGTGAAACTGCATTCGCAGATGACAGTTTTTTTTCTCTGTTGCTCTCCTTCTTGGCACTTTTGATGGCTTTTGTTTCATCCGAATGGGAAAAAAGTGACAATGAACATTGAAAAAAGTCGATCTAAATTGTGGTATCTTTTCACCCTCATAAATAAACTGCATGCAAAAGTTCATCGATATTCTCTATCTCAGTTGTGCGCTTCGGACAAAATGTGCACATTGCAGTGGCTGCTGCTACATGGAACGCAGTTTTCTAAAGGCCATTTGAATCGATAAATGCAACGTGCACACAAAGCAAAGAATACAAAAGGTCCGCTCTTACATCGTCTCTCATCAGCCTTCAATGGCTATCCGACATAAATACGTTGAATACCGTGGGCCTTTTTCATCGCCGCTCCTGTTCTCTCTTTCTCTTTCTTTCTTCCACAATTGCGGATTTTGCAATTGCACATTGCCCTTACATAAGTGCGGACGGCTTATGCAACGACATATATGAAGTGTAGTCGAGTTATTAGCAGCAATTATTCAACATATTCATCATACAGTGAGTGCGCGCGTGTGTTGGTGCACCCCCAGTATTTGTGCTGAGGATGAAATGCATTTGTATTCCACAACGCTTTTAAAATCAGCGCTCAAACAAATGCGAACTCAATTTTTATTTTTATTGAATATGTGCACGTAATATATTATTCCCAGTCAAATGTGCGTTAATCCGATGAAGTGTTGCGCTCTCGAAAAATGCAACGACCATTCGCCTTTAAGTTCGCGGTGAAAGAGACAAAAGGGTTATAATTGCTTCAGCGACGACAACATTTTTCGGAAGATGTGAATCCAAAGAGATTCACATCTTGATGATTTAACTTGATAACAAAAGCCGTGTAGTCGCCGCTTCGATATAAGAGAAAATGTTTGGAATTCCAAAAGCTTGCTCAAATGATGGCTGCATTCAGTCCAAATTTTGATTGACACGTTCAAAAATTAGCTGAAGTGTTTGAATTAGAATGGCTTCCAGGTGGCGCTAAATCCATATAGCCATCATTCAATTTCGTTGTTTCCACAAAACAATTGACCGATATCCAATTTACCAATGAAACGCTCGAGTTCTGTTCGAATTTCACAATAGCATTTCTGGTGAATTCAATTTAATGAAATGTGATATTTTCCAGCAATTTTGTGAATGACCTTACTGGAAAATTGTGCAAATGCGGGACGTGCAAGTATCGCATTTGTTTGGTGTGAGCAAAGTTTACGTACAGTTGTTAGCTAGATAGCCTGGGCAATTTTATGGATATGACATTTTAATGTTCAGCATTTTTATTACGGCACTGCATTGTTAATGGTGAAAACCAAAACGATAGTGGATGTGCGTTTTTTTTGCTGTTGTGTTGCGCTGCTTCGCTCTGCTCGGCATGTTATAGTCATGGAAGCAAGTGGTCTTCCTTTCTTTCTCTCTCTTTCTCTTCTCTTGTCACATTTTCTTATCGTCTGCACAACGTTCACATAAAATGCATTATTATGCAATAATAGAAGAAGTTGGTTAGTGAAACCGCAGAACGAAAAATGATTCGCGATAAGAATCTAACAATGGCTTTGCATTCTGCAGTGGCAACGCAGCAGCAGCACAGACATAGCCGATGCTAACCCTAAGCTGAATAGAGAGCGCACAAAAGGAATGTTGGCAACGGCATTCACTGACTGTTCAAATGACCGAAAATGGTCAGAAGCAATGTAACTTCGATCTAGCACCCGAGAGAGAGAGGGAGAGAAACAGAAAAATAAAGAAAGGCAAAAAGGCAAAATGATAATAGGAAAACAAGGAAAAACTTTTTTCGGTTTGAGTTTTTGTTTGTGTGTAATAAATACGAAATTGTCTACCGCCCGCAGTAATTTTTAACGAATATGACAAACACACAGTGCTGGCGCACGCGAGTTGCGTCAGGCTTTTTAGCATTTTCTATTCCAGCAACAGAAATATTCTGCATGAAAGCACTCAACACAATCGGCCAGTAATGTAAAGAAGCTATATATTTCGTATTTCAATAGAAAGTTCGATACGAACGGACGAACGAACGAAAAAAAAAAAACGATCGAACCACAATTTTTATAGGCAATTTCCTATGGCAATTGAAACAATAAGTGCTGATTTCCTTCAGTGGTCTTTTCCTGGATTTCAACGAAGGGGGACACAATCAGCTGGAATCTGATAAATTCTTCCAAATTCAATGGCCAACAAAAAATATCATTCGATTTAAAAGAGCACAAAAAACAATGAATGTGTCATATGAGAACACAGTTCGACCCCATCTGAAAAAATTATGCGCATCGAGTGAGTGGTCGTGTTGTTGTCGAATTTCCTTACGATAATGGATTGCGGTGGTCTTTTGCTCCGTCTTTTTATCTCATCACACAAAACCGATGCTATTTTCTATGATATTTTAACAACTTAACAGTACTTTTTCACATATTTCATGTTAGTTTTTTGAATACGGACGGATCCGATACGGGCCACCGCACTCTAACGAACTGAAAAAGAATCTGAAAAAAATCTTGAGAATTGAAAGATGATATGGAAAAGGGTGATTTTGATTGAAAAATACAAGTTCGTGTCAACATCCACTTGGCCGGAAGGGTCGAATTGTGGACAATATCGATCATTTTATCTGGCGACAATAAGTAGCTCAACATCAGCCGTAGCACAAACATATGCATAGCTTTGATGGATTTGTTTATGATTGACCGCAAAATGAGGGAGGAAAAAGATTGCATGTAACTTCTTATGTTATGTAAATTGGATCATAAAACACCATGTTCGATAAAATCAAAATGCTCGATACGATAACATATTTATTATGTGTATGATAATGCTCATAAAAATGTTTATCGCTCGGATCTAAGTTGACTTTGACGTCCAACTTGACCAAAAAACAACACCAAAAGTGTGGCTATCAACAATTTTGGGGGTGATCGATTCATATTGAATCGCGTTCAACATAGTTTATAATCACATTTGGCTCATATCACAACGCTCTCTCCCCAAATAAGCGAAGGACTACTTGTTGAATTGCATTTTGTTCGATTCGTTTCGTCTAAAAAAGTTTTATGGTTGAACCAAATAACTTTTCCTTTACAATTGTTCCGCTTATTTACTATTCATTATTCCTAAATTGCTGTTGAAATTTCAAAATTTCCTGGAAAAAAACCAACGTAAATATGTTTAATGAAACGTGAGCATTGTATGTATAGCTGTGATTGGATTGAGTTTTGAAGGATATCAGCAGTTGATTGAAATGGTGAATCGCATCGATGAGCAATAATAATGCGTTCAACAAAAGCAAATCGGTACGCACGTTCAAATGTGCATGGAACGCGTGTGGGTTAGCGAATTACATAACCCAGTTATCCTAGTTTCAATCGTTACAACATTTAGCCAAAACATCGGAAATTTGAAAAAAAAATGTGATTGATAAAAATTCGAATGCATTTGACAGATGGATGAACGCTATTGGCCCAAGACTGTCCAAAGAACCACGTACACAATTCCACTAGCAACGCTTTTTTATATGTAGAGTGTAAAATTTGATGTCTAATGAACGCGATACTCTATGATTTGTCTATCGCCGATAGCTCTATTCCTTGCGATTTTTTTTAATAAAATATTGACAGTCGCAATATTTGAAAGTCCCGAATCATATCTTATCTCAGGTTTGGGAAGCACAGACCAACGGTCCAATATTCCATTTCATTGCCAAATCTCAATATCAATTCAATATCTGAATCACGTCCACACTGCCACCGTGCTTTTGTTTCGTGGCGATATGAATTTTTTTGACTTGAAAAAATAGCACTTCTATTTCAAATGTATAGCCAGTGGGAGCAGATGGTGTCGCTTAACACAGCAAATATTTATGATTCCGTTTCGACATTCTCTGCCAATATATTGGCGGAAGCATCAAAATGAGCATACTTTCATTTTTCAATTGATGAAATTGAGAAAATCAGAAAAATATCGGACATTTGTGACAATAATGCATGCACGAGCAAAACTAACATTTCGCCAACAAAACCAATAACATCTTGTTTTCGGTATTAAATATCTCTGTCCTGTGCAAATGCCGAACCGAGATAAATTTATGATAAACATGGTATTCTATTTGTTTGAGGCGAATAGAAATGGCCAGAATCGCACCCGTTGCGTTGCGTTATTTTTCGCTTCACATGTGTTACCCACCCAACGACCGCCGGATCTCTCCCGACCGAATATTTTTAAATTCAAAATGAAAAATCGAAATTTTGTATGGTGGAAGCGTGTGAAAAATTGCGTTGAAAAGTGCACGACTACCAAATCACCCTCGTCGCGGCCGCCTCGAGCGCTCCATGTTCGTGTATGCGCTTCGCAGCTTCATTGAGGGTGTTAATGACTTTGCAACATGTTCACCACATCATCGAATGATAGTTGCCATTTTGTGACCACAACGAAAGAGAAAAACCATCATTTTGGCTTCATTTTATTAAATTTCACCATTTTTCATAAAAGAAAAAATAAATTCAAAAGCTATTCCATGCATTTGCTACCAACGGTTGTTGATTAACGATTCACTATTTCATGTTTTTTTCCCAAAATGATGTTTCATTGTTAGCAACTGTCATATTGAAAAGTAAAAGTGTGCCCAAAATTATGGGTTCACTTCGGTAAAGTGAAAAAAAAATTCGTTTAAACTGGATGTCATCGCCTTTTTTGTCGCTGGAAATATGTTGAGCGGCGAAAGTTTGATTTTGTTTTGTCTAGCCTCTTAAGATCAACGATGATTTTTTTACCCATTTTTCCGTATTTCCTTTTTACGTTGCTTCATGTAATGACTTGTAATCGAGACAAGAGCTCGAATGTTGATCCGAACATAAATATTACCCTCAATTAATAATTCTAAATGCGCGTGACGATCGTGCTTCCGTTTTTTCCGGTGCATCGGGTGTTCAATTTCGATAGTTAGACACGTTGTTTACACCAAATGGGCGCAAAGATCTTTAAAAAAAAGAGTGTTTTGTCTCGTCTCTTTTCGATTTTCTTTGTTTAATTTTTGAGCACACGATGCTGATCAGCCGTCAATCGACGACGGATGTAAGCGGCATACTTGTTAAATGTTATCTATTATTTTCCTTTTGTTCTCAGTTTTTGCCTTCTTTCGAAGACGTAAAACCGTTCTAGGAACGCACATTTCATCGGTTTAGCTGCATCTGAGCGGCGCACGCGTGCTGCTTATAAAAACTACACGATTTTTATGATTTTACCCTTTTACCCGTTGTGATATATCAACTCTTTGCCGGCTGATGGTGCGCAACAGACAAAAAAAACGCACCAGGAAAGAGTGAAATCGTTTTGTGTGTGTGCTTATCCTTTCATGTCATATGGATGTGAGACACAAAAGACTCTTTATTATTTTAAATATCATTATTTTATGTGGATGGAGAAAAAAAAATGTATCGCGCTAAACGCATGCTCGCGCAGACTAAAAAAAAGACGGCATAACAGATTCGAAAATGTAGTTATTATCCATTGAAAATAGTCAATAGAAACCCTGTCTGTTTATAGAAAGGATAGAGAAAAAAATGTGAAAATGAATATCAAATTAGATGCGCGTGGATTGTGGAAAGACCACTGCAGTTGCACTCGGCGTATAAACTGAATTACGTTCACAGAATAATAATTAAGCAGCTAGTTGGGATGCGTTTCATGTTGTGCTTTGCTTTTCCATATGGTCCAATTCGATGTTTGCTTCGCTCGCGCGCGAAAAAAAAACACAGACATGAAAATAATGTTAACGCCATGGAAAGGGTTGAATAACTGTTTCTAATTGAATGCATCCTATCCCATGCTCGATTCGAATATGTTTGTGCTCTATTTTTATCTTCGATATTCAACCAACTTTAATCCATTTCGTTTCTATTGTGTCATTTCAGAACCCAGTAACTACGTATGCTCAACATGTAATGCTAAATTGAGTTCAGCCTGGCGCCTCGTGCAACACGTTCAACATGCTCACGGTGTCAAAATCTACGTAGAATCGAATAAAAATCTGATCGATGCCCAACAAATGCAACAAGAAGACAAAGAAAAAGACAAAAGTTCAAAGAATTCCAGTGCATCGTCGGACGTTGGCAATACAAGCCAGCAATCGAATTCGACATCGAATCAAAAACAAAGCGAACAACAAAATGCTCAACTTCTGAGGCATCATACACTGTTGCCACCGCCCGATATGCACGGCAATCCGTTCGGTTTGTTGCGAATGCCGTTGCCGCCACCGCCAGTTGGTCCATTTTTGTCACGTTCACACCATGATTTCCGCATGGAGCAATTGGTGAGCGAGCAATTCCGTCATCATGGTCTCAATTTGGCTGCGGCCGCAGTGGCTGCTGCAAATTCACTGGCCCCACACAATTCTGGCTTCCAATCGCCCGGCAACGAACGTCCAGCATCGACTGGTGGCCGAATCTCGGCATCAACATCAAATCCAAATCTCTCAATTGAACCACAAATCGATTTTTACTCGCAACGTTTGCGTCAATTGGCCGGCACAACGAGTCCAGGCAACAATTTGGTGAATGCTAGCTCGCCGAGTCCACGAAAACAGCAATCACCATCATTTGCTAGCCCATCACCGTCGCAATTGCCACCGACACCATTGACAAATAATTCAAGGCCGCAAAGTTTGACGCCGCCCGAAAAGCACACAACAGACGGAAACAGCGATGAAGCGCGAACAATTCTAACAACGCCACGATCAGCATCGACTCCACCTAAGGAAACCGGCCAATCGGCGGATGGTGTGCATGCATGCGAATTTTGCGGCAAGAAATTCCGTTTTGAAGCCAATTTGTTGATACATCGACGCTCTCACACCGATGACAAATCGTACAAATGCAACAGCTGTGATTTTACCTGTTTCCAAGCATCGAAATTGAAGCAACACTTGAAAGTGCATCAAACGCCCGAGGATCGTACCAGCAACGCTGGTTCAGTTGAGACATTTGATGGCGACGAATCGGGCGTCGAGGATGAGGAAGAGACCGAAGAAATCGAAGATGAAGAAGAAATGGAAGAAATGGAATACGAAGCGGAAGATTTGAGCGTCGGCAGCAAAAGTGAAAAACAATTCGATATGAAGCGAAATTTGCTGTTGGGACATCCACCATCGTCATTGGTCGGTGAGCTCATGGATAAATTCGGTTTGTCGAACATTCCACAGTATTCAGAAGCATTGAAACAAGCATGGCAGGAATCCAATAAAGCACTTCAAATGCAATTATCAATCAAAGATCGTGACAATAATAATAGCAGCGCAATGGCACCACTCTCCGATAAACTAAATGGTTTGCCGGCTGCGTTGCGGCTACGTGAAGAATTCGCCAAGAATATGCTTCAATCGCAACAAGCACAAACACCGAATCAAGTACCAATGTACAATCCAAATCCATTCGATAGCCCATTCGATCCGGCCAAGCGAATGAAGCTTGATAGCAACGAATGGTGGTCGCTGCCCGGTTTGCACCGAAACGATCCATTTTTTGAAAATCTGAAAGCGAAAACGCACAACATCATTCCCACGTCAACGGCCAATCTCATGCATAATCCGTTGATCAAGAAAGAGAGCAAACGAAATGATACGTGCGAATATTGTGGCAAAGTATTCAAGAATTGCTCAAATTTGACGGTGCATCGGCGCAGCCACACCGGCGAAAAACCATACAAATGCGAATTGTGTTCGTATGCATGTGCCCAGAGTAGCAAATTAACGCGTCACATGAAGACCCATGGCCGTCACGGCAAAGATGTGTATCGTTGCCGATTCTGTGATATGCCATTCAGTGTTCCATCAACGCTCGAAAAACATATGCGCAAATGTGTTGTGAATCAAAACAAGCATTTGAAAAATATGTCCGTGGCCAGCGGTTTGAATCCACACAATTTCCCAATGCCACCGCTGCCGACATTGGCTGCAATGAATGCAAGCCTCTGCAACAGCGTTCCGAATATGAATGATTTAGAAGATGCTGCAACGAATTTATCGGCTCATGCCTCGTCAAGCCTATCGACACCCGTATCGATGCCACCGTCTGCATTGTCGTCACCGTCACTGTCCTCACTATTACCTCAACACCATCAACATCATCATCATCAACAACAGCCGATGTCCATCAAAGAAGAGGCTTGACTTTATTCAAACTGGGCAGCCGCCTATCGCTTACCACCAAATCGAATGATGTCACGCATCTTCTAAATCTTCGATATAAAATAAAAAGAAGTTATTTATTGAAAATCACCCCCTTGCAATGTGGCAATACACACACACAGATCGGTTATTAGATATTTATATCGTGTGCACTTTGAAAGATAAATCATGTTTTTTTTTAATTATTTTTTAGAAAAAGTATCTTTAGTTGAATTCGTTTTAAGAAAAAAACAACACACACACAATCACCAGCTGAAAAAAATGAAATACAGAGGCATTAATACCAAAGTCAAGAAATGAGGCACTTCCCCCTTTTTTTAATAATTTAAAAATTATGTACGAAAACGATGAGTAAAAAGAAAGAGGGCGAAGAAAATCATACAAAAATAATGCATAATTTTAAAAAGACATATGAATGCATAGTTAATTGAATGAAAGGAAACATTTAGCAGGCAGAATTTAAGCATCACTAGGTATGTACTGTAAATAATTGAATTTAAAATTAGATAAGGCATTTAAGAAATCGAGAAATCGATCGATTTCATTGCATTGCCATTCGACCAGAGCGAATGCAATTGCGCCACCACACACACCCACAATTTTAACACTGAAACCATCAAAACTTTTAATATCCAATTCAAAAAATTTGTATATGTAAATTGAATGAATTTGAACGTAAGACGAATCTTTATTAAACGTAGTGTCAATTGTATAAAATATAAAAGTTGAGTAAAAAAAATCCCATTGAAGATTAGTTCATTTTGCGCGACAAGAAGAGAGAAAAAAATCGTTTGTCTTTTGCCCTTTTCACTCCTTTTCACACAATCTATACACAGTTTTAAAGCCACTTGTTCGTATCTATTCTACTAGCAATTTTAAATCTAATTTAGATCGTATTCTTAATCGTAGTGTATTCTGTATAAACAAGAGACAAGATACAATGGATTTTTAATAAAAATCACACATTCAAGTATTGAAAAATCACCGTTTTCCCTTCCATTTTTGTTTTGGTTTGTTTTCATTTTTTTTCCCATTCTGTTGAGTATTGTATATTCTGTTTTGGTGAGCACGCAATTGATTGATATCAAATTCACGAGTCGTTTTGTACGGAAGTCCTTTTCTCGATTTTCCCCACTCTTCTTTTCACTTCATAGTTCCATTTTATCATTTTCCAATTTTTCGATTAGTTTTACTGTTACAAATTGTATTTATTGCGGTAAATCGTGTTTAGTTTAACTTTGAGCGAAAAGGTAAATGCATAAGAATAATAAGTATGAATAATAAGCAAAGGATTTCGCATCAATCGCAGCAACCGTTGCAAATGCAGTGTATTGTTGTCTATTTGATGTGATTAAGAAGAAAGGAAAAGGCGAAGGAAATTACTTGAAAAAAAAGTTAAATAGAAAATAATTTTTGCGGGAGTAAAAACACAACGTAAGGTGTTTTTTTTTATTCGTTTAGACTGATAAATTAAACATTGTTTTATGATTTCATTGACAGTTAATTTTGTTGATTCAATTAATCTGCTCATAACGTTAGTAGTTTGTGCATTTCAAATGAAATCTATGCAATGTAAAGGAATGTTTCGATAAAAAATCACTTAATTTACTTTTTATTCCTGTTAAACACATTTTAAAACAATTGTTTCGATGGAATTGGATCCATTTTGGAACTGCAGCACCAAAGAATCAGTCGAAGTATATTCATAGTGCGATTTTGGCACTAGCGGAATCAATCAACCGATAGGTCACAGTTCGAAAACCGATCAAATTCGAAAAAGAGAGGAAAATCGATATAACGACTTCATTTCGTGAAATTTGAGCAACCAAAATGAATTCATCGCGAAAAATCTCAAAAGAACACAAAGACAAGAGAACAAACAATGAAATGTGGATGGTTTTTTAAAATAAAAAATTGAATTAAGATTATCGAAAAGAAATTATATATCATTAGCAAATAAGTAATACTGAAAAGATGTAGACACCGACACCTATAGTGTATTTATTATGAATCTGTGTACAATTTGTTAGAACTACAACAAAACAGTAATCAATTCAAACAAGATAATCCCAATTGAATACATGATAAACGATTCAATAACAATTAGACGTATTATTGAGAAAAAAAAAAACTAATGAAACAATGTGAAACATAAATTATGCAAAACATGAATCATTTAAATAAATTTTTCGCAAAAATTTAACAATCATTTGGTTTATTTTAATTGGCGGAATTTATTGAATTGGCTACACTTGCTGAAAAGCATGCGGCGTGAGCAGAATGAGAAACAATTTGACGCATTAAAAAGGTATAATTCTTTCAGGTGATTGGCCTAAAGCGGAAGTTTTGAAGTGTCAACTTGAGCTCTTTATTGTTATTTTGCACTGATTTTCATGAGAGTAAAATCCTGTTTCGAATTTGAAATATTTTCAAAAACCCAAATTCAAATTCCAAGCTTTAGATGGAACTTGAAATCTATGAAATTGTCCGAAACTCTGACAAACAGTTGGAAGAAATACAAAACGGGAAATACATGTGACAAAAATACTATAAATTATACAAAGGTAATATACAACGTCATAGTCGAAATGAATGACAAACTACAAATTAAGACAGGGTAATTTTGACATTAATATAGCAAACAAATACTTGAAGATGATGTTTATCTAGATGAAAATATAACGAAGCTAATAAATTATCACATTCCAAAGCAACTAACTTGAAATATTTGAAAATCAAAATTAGAATTGTCCATCGATTTTTCCGATATGCATTTTGGTTTGGCGAAAACCAGTTTTGTTGGTCCAGATAAGGGTTTAAAAGAGAATATTTCGTTACCAATTGATCAAATGACAACGAGACGAAAATTAGATTTTTTAAAACTCTCTATAATATCAATTGCCATGCAAATTTTAAACGATTACTTGATTTAAATTTCAATTTTGATTGTTATTCATCATACACGGTATGGATCAATTCGAAGACAAAATAAACATTTTATTGATCATATAATGCAATGAAATTAATCTGATTTGTGCTTCATTGAACTTTCATATTGGAATTATCCGACTGGAAATTCCATCGCAACGTATTTGAATTGCATAATTTTAGGGGCATCGAGTGCGGATGAATGCCAGGTAAGTGCAGGCATTTTTCCAATTTGAAAAAGGTCAGGTATAAGACACTGTAGTGAATGGTTACAGGTATTAACTGTAGCATACATTTCGGCGCATATTTCTCTTGGAAACAATCAGTTTTGATTTTGACATCAATAATAAATAATAACAAACTCAGTCGAATGAAATTAACTGATTGAAAGTTTCAATTTGAAACTAAAACGTTTCACGACAATATCGCAATCCAACTGTTTGAAGCTTCTTCCATATCAGCCAAATGAATAACCGCATTGAACGTGAATCAATTGGTGAACGGGTGTTCCGATTAATTTAAATTGTTGAAGCAAAATTGTGGAAACAAGTGGAAATGTGCTTGCACCATTCGTATAGTTGAATGGCGAAAAATCCAAACCAAATCAAAATAAAATTAAGTGAAAATATAAAGTACTTTCTGCAATGCATCTGACTTGGATTGGCCATAATATTTGTTGTTGCATTTGGCAATTCACATACAGCAACGACTAACCACTGGAAGGAAGTTTATCGCTTGTTTTTGCGCCCGTTGCTTTTGTTGGCGTTGCCATACAAATAAATTTCTTATCATTATTTCACGCTAAAATGGATTTTGTAACCGCCAAAATGGGCGAATTTTAACGAAATTGCACCATCGAACGCATCTGTAGTATTCCGGTTATTGATGCATGCAAACCAATGCGAATGCGATGCTTTTGCCTTCGCTGCTGGAACGACGCTTTATGAAGCCACATTTGAGTTTATTTCTCGGTCGTGTGGCTCTTCTGGTGAACGGCGCTCATAAGTTTCCGAGTCGGCACTTGATCAGACAACATTTGCACAATATTGCCCTCTCTCTCTCTCTCACTCTCTCCCTCTCTCTCTCTCTCTCTCTCTCTCTCTTTCAATGAAATAGACTGGGCCGAATTCGAGAGCTTTGCACATTGCAAAAATCGAAATTTCGAATGCATCCATTTCCCACTCACAATTTTCAGAATTGAATTGTTCACCGGAAGAGAGAGAGAGAAAACGCAATCCAGATCGAAAAGAAATTTAATTCATTTCTGCACCAATGGTTTCATAATTAAATGGTTTGCTATGCATGCGATAAAGAAAATGCTTAGAAAACTATTGAACTATTGAAATATGCATAATATTTTATAGCATACGATTTCAGTTTTAGTAGGTGTGGTTGTAAGTTTCGATTTTCTCGAATTCGGTTTAAAATTTTGACGTTTTTTAACAAAATTCATAAGTCTTGAGTTTGCATTCAATGTTGGATTTTCTCGTTAATTTAACGAACAGCAACAATTTCGATCTTTCCAATTTCATTCTTAGTTTCTCACTCATTCCGAACACCTTTCTCGACACACGCTTCAAAGCCATTTTAAAGGGAAAAATGTTCCATATTCCAACAGATTATTTAAAAAAAATCAGTCTAACTGACAAAAATCATTGAGCGACCAGAAATCGTTTGGCAACACTAATTCCAATGTGATTATTGTGTTACGATTCCCCTTCTATATCGCAATGCGTGCGCTTATGTATGTTGCGGCGAACGTGTGTGTCTAGGTCTTGCTATTGCTTACCTAATTCAACGCACTGAAATCCAATACCAAATCGTTGTGCGTTTTATTGTGTTCGACAGTAATCGGCTGTGTAAGCCGTATGTGCTGACCAATGAGAGCGTCTGTCTGTCCCCTACTAAACGAACTATTTATTATTGATATGCTGACGCAGCCATATGAGCAACTCAGAACGATGCGAATAACGAGGCAAAACGAAATTCAACTGACCAGTCACGCTAGCTCGATCCACTCGAAGGCAGAAATAATCAATAAGAGTGGGGATTACGACACCTTCGAACAATTTCAGAGCACATATTCTTACTAAACAACATTTTCAAAGCTGTATTCGCAGCAATTTTATGAAATCAATTCAAACGATTCAATAAAATTTCCTACTAGAATTCCAGAACGTTCATCACTAGTGAAATTTTAAAAATTACTTATTGCGCAATTTTCAAACCCAATTCAAGCTTTGAAACGTATACAATTAGATAATTCAAATAATAAACGTTCGTGCATTAAAGCCAGGTTATAATATTCACGTCTTTTGATACCAGGTAGGAATATTTTGTCTGTTTTCTTTCGCCGATTTTATTCATGAAAGAGTTACTGTCATTTGAATGCATATAAATTGGTTTGAGAGTCTATATTATTTACCAGAGATATGTTATTTTGGGGTCGATGCAGGTAAAAGTTTCTTGTTACTTTATTCAAATTGGCTTTGGCTGGAGTTTAATTTGATATTATAATGGCACATCAAATTATATTGTTATAATTTTATCAAAACTGGTTTTGGCGGCTGTAATTTCGTTTGCATGAACGCTATTTGTTGAATTCCCCGAATGAAAAACCTACAAATTGGCTGAAAGAAATGAACAGAAGAGTAAATCTCTATATAGCATAAAGCAAATTGAGTAATTTTAATGAAACTGTTTGATCAAGCAATGAATGAACTTACATGGAACTTTGTTGTACTATTTGCAAATGAATTCATCATAATTTGTATGTGAAATTCGGATAAAATTTGAAGCAGCTGGCATTTGTTTACAAATTGAGCAAGTAGTTTGTGTTTTTTTATGTGAAAAACTTCCGTTAATTCAGGATTGGCGACGTTTAGAGATGCAGCCTGATCTGTTGATCACTGCCACACAGACTTGGAATTCACACACTGTGTGTGCGTGCACATTTTGACAGCCGCACACAGTCTTAATGTGCGCCGCACCACTTCTTGTATTTATAGAATTTTGACATTATTGAAAAATGGTTTCGAACTGGACACCAACCGTCGCTAATGTCGAAATTCTATGGAAATGTGCGCGCACACAGTAAATAAAAGAGCTCACCAGCCGCACCCGGCGCACATTAAATCTGTGTGCGGTTGACACAGTGTGTAAATTCCTTGTCTGCTGCCACAATTAATTATTTTAATAAACGATTTTCCATTTTTCGAATTTCAAAGAAAAAATTATTTAAATTATTAAAATTATGAAAATTTCTTCGGAATACTTACGTTTTTCCACTCAAATTGGATGCAAAAAATGGAGAAAACCGAGACAAAATTCGTTTTGTAGTGAAGTGAATTTGCTTGTGCAAAGTTTCGGCCATGTTTGTTTCAGAGATTCGTGTGATTTATGCGTTTGGTGTGTCGGTGGGATATCTGAAGCAGAAGCGATATGTGATCACCATAGTTGTTTCCGTTGGCATATTATTTATTCAGGCAAATTAGTAAAGAGAGAGAGAGCAAATATAAATTGAATGGGATGAAAGTGGCGTTGGTGATTATCCCTATTACTAATATGGAAGATTTTGTATGGAAAAAAGGCGAGAGCGAACTGAATCACCACCATCAAATCGCATAAGTTGCGCATAGGAAGTCACGGAAGCAACCGAAACGGAAAGCATTTATCATTAAATTTAAAAGGGTTAGCAAATCTCCAATGTCTATGCATTTATGTGCGCTGGCATCATTTGTATACGTATTTCGGTTTGTTTTTGCATGGCTCTTTTGCACACTGATTTTTAATTGAACGAACACGATATATACGGCCAAGTGCTAGAAAAACGGTCCAACGAAACGACAATTGCACACACGCAGCCTCAACAATGAACAGACACATAACGGTGCTTTTGTTTGGCTCGCACTGAGTGTGTGTCACATCCGGATGACATTTTTGATAAGTGGTCTAACTCATACACATATTTTCATTCTTTTCCATCATCTACACACGAACACACGAGCTCTGTTCGATTGTGTGAGGATGGAGACAAACCATTGGACTTAAATTCTACATTCGAGCAAATAGAACGCCGGTGGCCCGTAATATTTGCGTATTCATGCTGACAATTAATTGTACACACACGCACATTATATAGCAACCAATACAAATAACAATAGATGCCTTTAAATTTGCTAAAACAATAGCGAATCAACAAAAACTTCAAGAAAATAACGATCCGAAATGACAGCACACACGATCTGCATTGAAATTAATCACGTTTCCATTCGAATCGCTCCGCATGTGTGGTGATGGGAAAAATAAATGTGTGTGCTCGACCCTGCAAATTAATAGATTTCGCTGAAACAATGGCCACGCTGTGGCTAAATAAATTGGCTACCTCTCGCTTCTTTCAAAATACCATTCACAATTCTATAACGAATATTCGAACGAAGAACATTCAATTTTATTAGTTATTCGAGAAATTCCAACAATTCATATTGTTAAGCGCAAATATAATCGCCTCTTTACAAAATTCTTCTGAATTATTCAATTTTCTGCAGAAAATAGCCTCAAAATTATGAAGATTATTTTTTTTGCCTATTTTTAATCAAAAGTAATTGATCGTGCAATTAGATTTGATAAAAATCCCTCAAAAATCTTACAAATCTGAAGTATATTCAATGCGTTCACTTCGTCATCGACGATATGAGCTGACATCGAACCAAATTGTCGACCTATTCATTTGTTCTTCTCGAAATGATGTGCTTCAATTCAAATTTACAGCGAAAAATTCCTTTTGAAAACTATTTGTCCACAACTGCCAGCCAGCGGCTGACATGAACATGAAGTACTCCCCGAAACACAAATTGAACTAAAATTGAAATGTAGTTGTCACGATAATTTAACAACAATTTTGCATCCCTTTGCACTTAAAATGAAAACTTTCAAACAAAATGCATGTGCATGATTTCTTTCAAGTGCAGTTGTGTGCATTTGAGAGTTGGCTCCTCATGTGCAACTTGCAATCGGCAACATGTTGTGTCTCTTACAGTGAACTTTATTTGTATAGTAATTTAATTGTGCAATTTCTGGGATTTAATTTTCGATTGGTTCTTAGGGGGTGGCCAAATTTACGGCGCAACAACTTTATTTGTTCACTTTGGTTGATGGCAAAATCAAAGTTTTCACTAGTGACCTTTTGCTGAAAGCCACCTTTTCCGACTTCTCTCCCCCCACAAAATGCGACATTGTTTAAAAAAGTAATTAAGCGTTCTCATATGAAACGTATGTTTCGGCGTTAACATCTGCTTCAGTGTGTTCATAATTAATTATTATTTTAAGTCTAAAAGTCGTCTAATTTCCTGTATGTCGATAGCATTCCTCGACGCGCCGCTCATTTTGAATAAAGAATGGCCGAAGTTTGCTCAAGTTAAACATGTAATCAATTTGTATGTGCCACGCTAGGTTTGAAGTGTGAATGAGTTCATTGGCATGTGTTGAGTGATGAAAAAAGAATTCATGTCAATTTTTGTCTTTTATTAATTTTACTCATCAGTTTTTTCCAGTGTGAAGATGACACAACACAATGAGTTGCCAAATATAAGTCACATATACACACATACATTCAAATGTGCACATACCAGTAAGAGATGTCGAAGATGGGCGAGAGCCAAAATTCACCATGGATAATGACACAACACAATAACAAATTTGCTTAATGACATTAATATTTTACATGAGATAATGCCCAAACAATCTGATTATGTGATTACTAAGCGTCTCATATTCCACATGGCGCAAACATTTATTTTTGACGTGAATACAAACGCGCCGCGCACACACGTTTTGTGTGCTATCGCCGGTTATGATTCGCCGTTCGAAATTAGCCAAGCAAAGTTTTACACGCGCAAAATGGTTGGCTACCGTCGATTTTTGTGTGATGGTAAGTTTTTTGAGAGCGAAAGAGAAACTTTGTCATATATTAATACCCAGCACTTTGCTTGATCACACACGCACGGCCCACACACATCGTGATTTGTACTTATCCAGGCACTTAGTATTGTGTGCTAACACTCTCTTCACATTCGCTGGTGATTTTGTGTCGAAACGATAGAATGATTTGGCCGCTGCTTGAGAACTCCCTTTTAAATCCATTTTGCCTCTCGCTTTGCCAAAAAGACAATAATTACGATCAAAATCGTGTGGACTTTGGAGCATCCTCGCACCAATCTTATGTTGATGATGAGGCGATACTGCATTCGGTTCGGGCGAATGGAATGAGTATAATCGCATCAAACATATGCTTCGTGGCTGTGTACATGCTTAATTCATATTCGCTCCGATATTCTCGCCAATCATTAGCAACGCGTTCAACAGCAAACGCCCGATGATATATTGGCTTTCGAATCGAACATTGTGCGGCGCCTGAATGAATGACAAATCTTTTCTAAAATGACGCTATTTCAACTATTCCTTTCGCCACGTTAGTCCACGAAAAGGCATTAAATCGGCGAGGCACCCCTTTCACGCGACTTCTATTCAGATTTATTTCGTTTATGTGAGAAATTGAAAGCCAGTTCGATAAACGATTTGCCTCATCTTTTACGCCGGCATCAGCCAGAGAATGGTGCTAGCGCTCGACTCTCATCAAACTAATATCACATTTTCTTTGTGAATTTCAATTGAAAAGCCACAGTAGTTAACAGTGCCATTGGTGAAACTTCGATGAATGCGCTTGACGCCGTAAGTTTTTTAGCCGCCTAATGAGGTAAATTCGGCAGTGCCGCTTGCACTAATGACGAATTCAACGCGCGTTAAATAAAAGCGAAAATCATTGCACAAATAGTAATTAGTTGACGAGGAAGTCTTGTGAAATCGTATGTGATTCATGGCTATTTCGATGACGCCATCTGCTCGAATGCGGTATCTAGCGAAATTTTAGATATTTTTGCGATGATTTTGAAGACTTTGTTCTTAGTTAAGCTTTGTCTGGCTACTTAAAAAAAACGGCTATTTTAAAATGAAAAAATGGAAAGAATAAACATGTTTGAAAATCCCGAAGGATTTAAGCCGACAAAGTCTTCGCTCGTTTAGTCGAATTCAAAAGGCTAATTAATTTTTAATAGTTGCGCATTCAGCGGCCACAAGAGGTTAAATTCACATATGTTAAAGTGATTCGATGTCGTTTCAAAATATTTTATGGAAATATCGCCGCAAATTGACAATTAATCACAATAACGCGAGCCAGTCAAAAGGCCAAGAAAATGACGTCGAAATTAATTTGAGAGCGAATAACTCTTAAAAACAAGTCTGTTGACAAAGATTATGTCTATTTTCCCCGTCCAACTACTTATTGTTGGAAAGTTTTCAACGCTCACAAGTTCACACCCAATGTTTAACCAACTGAGTTGAATGATACGCAAACAACATGTAAACCCTTCTCCCTTATTCTTCAGCGGGACACTTTCTTCGCGAATGTTGTTTCCAATGCAAATGCGGCTGGCATTCATTATGCTCAAAATTTTAAGCATTTTCCGATGAATCCGGCTTTTTCAACGCCTCTCCACGATGATTTACTAGTTTTTAATAATTCTTGCTACTAAAATATTTTGGTGTGAGTCCATAAATAATATTTGTGATTGAATAACATTCGCTTGAAATGTATGTTCGAGCTGGCATGCAAGATGTAAAATCGTCGTGGACAGTGTTCGTTTAGTGTGTAGCGAATGAAACTAGTTTGTCATCACGCCATTCAAAGTCATTTACTTTTTGTCGATACGATTCAAAATAAACGAACTCAAGTTGATCCCTGTGCGTTTACTAAAACTTTATTTCCAGTTCGAGGAGTAAATTTGTTGTGTGTGTGTGTTCGAGGTTATTCAACATAACCTTTTTTGGAATTAGTGCGGTATGTCCAATTATGTATTAAATAATAAATTCGAAACTGTTATTTCATGTTTTTGGTCGTTTATGTGCGCGCGCTTCTGTGTTTTAGAATCGATTGTTGCGTAGTCAAAAAATGACGACTCGCCGAAAAGTTGATTTTATTTCTTGCTAGTTTATTGATTTAATGTAAATGGCATACAAATTGGTGATGTCGCCAAACGTAATTCTATTCATTGGTATTCACTTCATGCAAAATCCATTTCTAGCCGCTCGAAATCTGCATTTGATTCAGATATTTCATGATATTGCCGTCAAAACGCAATCATAAATGAACTTTTGTTATTTGATAAGCCCATAATACGTTTGTAACGATGGTTTATTGGCCGTTTTAATGCCATTTTTCTATGATTTCATGCCGAGTTGACAGAAATTCGTCATAAAAGTGAAAATGACGAGAAAAGTTTTCGCGCTCCCGTTGTTTTTCGAATATCGTTCCTCGAACGCTGTTTTTGTGCGCACTGTTTCATTGACGATGTCGCCATTTGTTTCGGTCATGATTTAGTAGTCATTTCGCAGCGCGTTCATGTCAAAAGGAATTGAATGTCTCATCTATTGTAAAGTGACTAGCGGACTTTCAATCGCAAGAAGGGTTGTTGCTTTTGTACTGTTCATACAACGATTATAAATAATCATCTGCTGTTACTGTTCAATGTCTATTCGGTGGTTGCTTCCGTGGTTAATTTTCGCGACTGCAGCATGCTTACATATTCATTTTGAGCAAATAACTCCAGTAATATACCCGATTTCGAGCCCTTTTCATCAAGTTGTAGCCCAAAAATCATTGCTTGGTTTCTACATGAACCATCTTGTTATAAATAACGCACTCTAATGTTAATCTAAAATGGATTTGGAATCGTAGTTTGAAAATCTAACACGCAATCATCAAAAAGGAGTAAAATTTAATAGAAATGTCATTAAATGCATATAACGAAAAGTGAAGTGAACAAAATTGAGGAAAAATGAACGGAAACGAACAAAATTCAAAAACCAACTCTTCAGTTTCGAAAATGTCTACAATTTCATGAAAAATGTTCGCCGAATTTGACCAGCTATAGCGTTCATGACGCCACCGAATGTACGTTCATCGTTTGTTTGTTTCCTATCCAATTTCGAGCATTATAATCTAAACACTCATCAGAAGTTTGCACTTAACATTTGCTGCAATAACAATATTTTATCAGTTATAAATTGCCTGTGCGAAAGGAAGAGAAGTGAAAAGTCTCGGCACATACACACATACACAAGTAGCAAACAGTATGGTGGCGAATGGTCTGTGGTGTAAGTTTTCAAATATGGAAGCCCATTTCCATGTATCATTCGCTTTCATTCTCTGCTGTGAAATTGTTTGCTCACAATTTAGGGAACGAATGAGCGTTGTACGCGGAGGCGAGCGAAAGTCGACAAGTGACAAAAGTAAATAATTGCCGAATGGTTAAAAATGTCAGCATCACCAAATAAGTAAGAGAGAAGTTGGGAAATTAAAGGGTTCGGTCAAATGTGTTTGATACATTTTACACACATAACGGTCGCTGCACACGACGAATCAAGTAAATGGCAAGCATTAAAATGGATGGGCGCCCATTGCATGAGTTTTAGCGATGGAAATCAAACATAAACCGTGATTACATTATGTAATGGCCATTGAATACAGAGCGCATTACATGCTATGGACGACGGTAAATGTACGAGTGGCTGCGCTGAATGAATTAAATATCCTCTGGAACATGAGCAAGAGACACAAGCAAACGGACACATATTCTGTATAATTTTCATTTTTCGGTGCGTCAGCGACCGTTTTTTGAGCGTATTCAAGCATTCGTCACATATGCGAAATCTTCAAACGGATAGCCATTTGCCCTCGAGATACACATTTTTGTGACGTGATGTGTGTAAAATGAATTAAATGAACCGCTCTCGGTTCGGTACTCGGTGGCGCTAGACAGACGAATCAAATATTCTGAATGGTACAAATTTCAATGACCGATTTGCATACTCATTCGTCTTACTGTATCCATCATCATCGACTGGACAAATTGACTCAAATCAAGTGACTTCTAGTAATAAAACCGTTTATTCTCACACACTGATGATGTTGACGACGTCTCCGGTGAGCTTGTTGTCGATTCATTTGGATAGTTGAATAAACCAGCAAACGGTTGATTATCGTGGCAAACTTTTGGCACCCAAAAATGTAGGTAGAAGATGAGAACGCGCGAAGAAGGTAGCGGATAGTTTGCAAATCTCGCAGAAAATGTGTTCTTTTAACACAATGTATCCGTTATGCTGTGTGCATCGACCCTTTTGAATGGAAATTTTCGGATGTGAGCGACAGTAAAATGAAAGGAACCGAAAAGCAAAAAAAAAACAACAACAACAAATAAAATATTGAGTGTACGCGTTGTGAGGCCTCAGAGACCATGTGTAATGGCATAGCCAACTCGGACTAATGGAGAGAAGCAGTCGACGAGCACACTGAATTTCTAATAAAATGTTTTGTTCAGCACTGTTCTGTTCTCGTTTTTTGTGTTCTCTGCCTCCTCGTCGGAGCTCCGTTGGGTAGGCGCACAAATGTACACATTGCTGATTTTAATATCCAACATGCATTCCTTCTACATATATTAATTTTGCATAATGGTTACCGTCGTTTTCACTGACGGCCATTCCAATTTTAACATCCATAACACATGAATGTCGCTATTCTATTGTTATGAGCGCGGTTTCTCTCTCTCTCTCTCTTTCTCTCGATTTCTCCAAGGCCAACGGACCATCGGAGCAGTAAAAGATACCGCCACATCAATGCACACATACACGCATTAAATAAAATTCGGAATTTGCTATGTTCTTCCATTGAATCCCGATGCTTTTCGACAGTCTCTATGTATTTTCGCAACACATTTTCCCATTCGACCGACCATCTACGTGAATATTTGAATAATAACAATTTCACAAAATTGTTTTCCCAAACAAAAGACTGAAAGAGAGAGAGATGTGATATCTTTCATTTGTCCGGGGCTCTGACTGTTTTGTCCTGTGCTAGACAATAACAACAACAACACAGTCCATGCATTCAAATCCAATGAGTAAAATCCAACAAATGAAAATTTATACCTACAGCATGAGTTTTAAAATACTTTAAAAAGTTACGACCATAATGCGGCACGCATGACAGAAAACGGAAATAAAACTCATATTACGGGACCGTTTTTATTATGTGCGTGCACTTCTGAATCTCGAGACAATGGATTTCAACAGTCCGAGCATATAATTCGCCCGTTGCATGAATATGACGCCTCGAAACTAACAAATAAAATCTCAAAGTAATTCACCGATTGAATCTTGAATATTGTGTTCGCTTGAATTACTAAAAATCATTTTCAATTTATCGAATTGCAAGCGAATCCGAATTTGTCTCTAGGTCAAACAGTGAACTTCATTTTTGGTCAATATATCGTGGTTTTTCATATTGTATCGAAATTAAATTGATTTCGCTGAAAGACGAATTTCATTGAACATAGCAAATATAAACATCATATTTTGTATTCATTTCATTGAATTCACATTCGACAGCCACAAGACCAACACAAAAAGCAAAAAAAATATTTATTTACCAGCATAACAAAGGGTCTTGGTTCGGAGGAAAAGCCGCTGGCAATACATTCACTCACACACATATGCAGCAAAAACCGTAAATAGATAATTGCGTCCGCTTTCTATGCAAATGCTCGAGGATTCGTCGTTTTTTTGCCTGCTGGTGCCACTCTTCGATCCAATTGAAGCAATTGATGCTTTGTCATGACATTCGCACAAGAATCCCAAATCGCTGCAAGCTGTTTCAAATGTGTGCAAGTTATTCTATTCAATCGACGCAATTGCAACAACACAAGATAAATTTGAAATTGAAATTGAGGAGAAAACTTCGACATTTCGCTGCGACGTTCTCGATGCAACCAATATTCCATTTGCACATCATCATTTACGTAAATCCATTTGAGTGATAATGATTTTTAGATGGATTTTAAGGAGCTTGAATGAATTTTTTCCGTTTTGAGGAAACCGATACGGTTTCGCATCCTGAATGAAAGTGTACAACACCTAACGAAAGGTTGCAACATCATTTAACCCTTCCATTCAATACACCGCTTAGCTTTAAATTCAAGGATTTCATTGTGATTTGAGAGAAAAATCTGGTTAAACTGGAAATATTATTCTCACATTCTCAATTTATCCCTTCATTCGAGAGATCACACGACTCAGAAGCTGCATTCATTCAATATTTTGATGTTTTCATTCACTTTGTCACCCAATGCGGTCATTCGCTAGCAATTTGCATCATTTTTAACATTTTGAACTTTCAGCACTGGCCATTTTACAACTGACCAAATGAGAGATGCTCCCATAAACGGGTTTTACACGCTGATTCATCCAGATGAACTGTCGGATTCTGGAAAAAAAGACTACTAATTTGGGTCAAAATGCCAAATGTCAAAATGTAATTTGAACATTCGCATGTAATGTATATGAACTCATTGAAATTGGTTCGGCGAAGCCTTGGGGCGCTATTCCCAAGGTGGGCGATTGCAATCGTCAGTGCTTGCGTATGTAAATTTCTTATGGAGAGAATTAATGAATCCTCAATTCATTTAATTATGAACGAATTGAATCGAAATTTCCTCATTTTATTCACTTGGATCGGGTTGATTTGAAAATTTCGCATTTTGCTGGTCCAAAATGAGCAATGAAATTAATTTTCGAGGAAGAAAACGGAAACCGCGACGACAATTAGGCCAAGAATAGCAGTGTTATATTCGCAAAATTTCGCATTAAATCGCATACAAACTCCACGAATCTACTTTATTGCTCAATCAAATTAGCTTAAGCCATGACCGAGTTAACTACGGATGAACTGTTTGCGTTGTGAAAATCTTGACCGTCTTGCTTCAGTATTTGATAAATATTTCAAGTTTTCGTTAATATTTTCGAAGCATTTACAAATGCTTCAAGTGTACACGCATTTAATTTTTAATGAGTGGCTGCTAGCCGAAATCCAACGATATAGCTGAATCACCCGTCATGGAGTAAGGATATTAAAATTATCCACCAACGGAAGCACGTCACGTATACAAAATGTGTACATATAAATCCAGACGTTGTAAAAGCGATGCATATCTTTTTACGGTTTGGAAGTAACACTTGTTTGATTGAAAATGTTGGGGATTCGGAACAAATCTTTGAGCTACTGTAAGTCAAAGCTTGTAATTATTTGAATTTTTTACGATTGAATCTCCAATTCGATTTAATTTGGAAAATATTCTAAAGAATCACTTCAATCAGATGAGATCATTAAAAATTAGTTTTTACATTAGTATCAAAGGTTTACTTAAATTCATTTTTTTTTTGTTCCAATTTCCCATGGAAGAAGCATTGCAGTTTGTAATTTGATCAAACTATTGACCACCATTTGCAATCTGCTATGATCAAATCAGCTCTTTAATTTCAATTAAAAAGTTTTGATCAATTAAAAACGAAATCTTCCAATTTAGATTGCTTCCTCAAATCTCCGCATGTCATTGAGACATCAGTGTGTCATTCAGTTTCGTCTCAATCTTCATTGAGTGTGATGCAGTTGAAATGAATCTTTTGCATTTCTAATTCACGAAATTTCCAATTTGGCTGCAGGGCGTGGATTAATTTCAACTGGCAGATGAAGTGTTGATCTATCATTTCCATTTGATTTCATTCGATTGCAGTAGTCGATCGCTTATACTAATTATAAATTGATGAAATCCAAATGGAGTCTCAAGTGTGTATGGACGGGATAACTTTTGTTTGGCTTTTCGCGTTCATCGATTCAAATTGAAAAAGTTGCAATTTACTTCAATTTGCCGAGTGTTCCGCCCAAAACAGGATATTGCCATTTTAGAATTGTAAAATTATAATGGAAATTCAAAATCGTCAGCGAATTGACAGCATGCCAAAATGTTTGCTTCGGTAATTATGTTTGGTTCTTTTGCGCGCTTGTTGCTCATTTGTATGATGTGAATAAATTTCAATAAATGCTTCGACAACCAATATGATTTCGATTTTTGAGCGTTTTTGTTTTTTGAAGAATGAAGATATTTGAAGCAAGTTTGATTGCATTTTTACTATCCTAATGCGAATTCTGTGTGTTTTGCTTATCTCCTTGCATCATAGGGTATTGAGGGAAAAAAAGAGATCAAGGACTATCCATTCGGCCATTTTGGATTAAGTAATTATACATATTCCGCATGAAAGCGATTTTCAGCCATAGTTGAAGCAGATATATTACAGCTCTCCGTCCGCTGACGATGTAATTCAATACGGACAAAAGAACTTTCTGTTCTATTGTCACCCCAAACGCCTTCAATGCTGCTGCCGCCGTCATTGCTGCTGCTGCTGCTGATGGAAAAAGTAACATTAAAACGCATTTCGAATGGCGATATAGTCCATTGCATTATCCACTAATATCTGAATGGATTGTGTACAATAAGTCACCATCAAAAAGGTCGTAAAACTCACACATCAGCAATCACAAACACAAGCTTGGCGCGCTACACCA
Source organism: Obolodiplosis robiniae (assembly GCA_028476595.1). NCBI lineage: Eukaryota > Metazoa > Arthropoda > Insecta > Diptera > Cecidomyiidae > Obolodiplosis > Obolodiplosis robiniae. The sequence goes on along the minus strand of CM052015.1, from coordinate 3,413,409 downwards.
TTTTAGCTGGACCAACACACGGAATCAGTTTTCCACTATAATATTGGCGGCGCACATGGAACTCGAAAAACCATCGGAAAATAAATGAGTTTGCTACCTCCGTACACATAACAAGAGAAGAGCAAATGGTTGGCTTAAGATAAAATGTTTTCTAGTGCCCAAGTGCTATTTATAAAATCGGAAAATGGTGCATGTGTATGTAATGTAACGTAACAAAACAAAAACCAACCGCATACACCGGCAAATCGCGCGGAACCCTATGAAATGAATCTCTCGCAATCCTTCTCTTTCTTTCTTGCACTCGCATCACCTCTGCTCGAATACATTTCATTTATCGCTGCTGCTGCGGTGGAAAATTCATGCCCGAGAGTTAAGAGAGTTTGCCAGTCGAACAAAAAACGATGTCGGCTGAATTGTGGACGAAGCGATGTGGCTGTTTGAACTCTCTCTCTCTCTCTTTCTCCCTCTCTCTCGCTCCCTATCCCTTTCTCATTCGATCACTCTCTTTTGTTGCCACATTTCAAATGTAAATAGATCTGTATATTGGCTATAAAGATGTGTATGGAATGGCACAGGGCAAAATATAGTAGCACAATGTCCGGTAGCATTGGTAATGATAAATGAGCATTTTGGATTCTTAGCTATTTCATATGGCATGTTTGACGCGGGGGGCACGAAGGCGGTGTGTTTCTGCGTGGTGTGTGCTCTCGCAATGGCTGTGTTGTTTCGTATTGCTTAAAAATATGGATGCGGTGAATCTATTGTACATGTGGCTAAACATGCCTCTCCATTTTTTGACTGGCTCTTCAGTGCTCCACATTTATTATTCGCCTAGATTGGAATGTGCATGAAACGCGACTGCCGAGAGTTTTTGTTTTCTACAGCCACTTCTTCTGTTACTTTAATTTAGTTTGTGAGCATGAAACAAGAACGGGCACAACGGATTGTGGCTGTCAGCAGAACGAGAACCAAACAAAAAATGAATGCGGAGAAAATAGCCAAGCGAAATAACAAAAGCATTTTAACTGAATTGAGTTTGATATTTAATTTTATGCACAATCATACGAGCGATGCCATTTGGTTGGCGATGGCCCTGCAAATGATTTGATTGAGATGGATTGACTCGCGACTCATTGATGTACAGATGTTTGTTGACTTCTGAGCGCAACACATACCTCTTTTTCTTGATAACACGAATTTCTTCGACATTCAAACCATTCCACTCTTTCCACCTTCCGTGCGCGGATCGAGTGAACGCGACGCGGAGAGAAGCGGACCCGCGAGTCAGTGTCAGTGTGTATTCAAAAAATACTGTTCGTTTTGTAAATGTTGGGGAAAATTGTGTATTTTATAAATGATTCGGACATGACTGGAATAAATGACTGGATCAATAGGAAAGGTGCTCAAAACACACATTGATTCGCGAACTCAACGAAACTTAACAGAAAATTCATTCTCGAAAATAAACATGTGCGAAGTTTTGCAAGAAATTCACTTTCTTTCGATGATTTATTGATTCGAAAGACATTCCGGATATAAAAGAAGAGACAGTTTGGTGGAAAATCGGTTACGCTTCAAGATTGACATTGGTTTGTCCACGTTCATATTTTTCAAGTTATTCCTCAATTCTCCTATTTTTCGTGTGGATTCTATATTTTCTTTTGGATGGAATTGTATTGTATTCATATTTTCTATTCATTTTTTCATGAACTTGTGCATGAGAGGCGACCGCCATCTAGATGCAAATGGTGAAACTAGCTATTCAACTGTTATGTATCAGCTGAGAAGTACTCTGTGCTGTTGACGCAACGCAGTCTTATACGTTGAATACACGAGAGGAGAAATGCGAGAACGCATGAAAATTCCCCTCGAAATGACCATCAGACGCTTCGTACATACTTTGATTATATAGACGACGCGCTTATATACAGCCGCCGCTCGACGTAGCTGCATTCCCAGCTGGAGTACATACTTGATAGCGCATAAATTGTGTACAAACAAATGTCGCACTCACTTCAGGGTTTATTCACGTCAGCTTCCGTTGTTATTTACACCGAACTGTGTTATTTTCTTCTCTCATACATTCTAACTGGAATTTCTTCACTCGGACACCGTTTTTTGTGTATGCAAAAAGTTTTCGAAAAATCATAAAAATAAATAAAATCACACCTCCGTTCGACTCATATTGTCCGATTTCTCATTTCGCCATTGCTATTTTACTTGCAAAGGTAAATAATGCTGGAGCAAAATTGAAGCTATTTTCGGATGGAATATTTATTTAGTGGTCAAATAAGAATGTCAACTACATTTTACTCAATATGTTACATTTTAAACGGCAACCAGGTAAAATGTTGCGGAATGAACGAAACATGGTTACTAAGCTGTGTGTCTTGTTTATTCGGCTCCATGCCCGAGCTATTGAACATTCGAGCGATGATGGGAGCGGGATATGCAAGTTTCGCAGATAGAGTCGGTAATATGGAAAGCATTCATGTTTGTGTCCATTGACGATGTACATTCGTGAGCAGCACTTGACGTGCATACACAATCACTATTGGTGGTGTCTCTCTCTCTCTCCCTCTCTCTCTCTCTTTCTCATTTCTTTGGAATATCGTGCACTCGCTGGAGGTAGCACCATCTAAAGAATTTGAAAGAACGAAAAGACAAATATTTGATTAGTTTCACATTTTTCGATGCGGTTCGACGTTGCCTCATTGCAAATACCATTACTTCAAGTGAATGTACACGGCAATTTCATGCGAAATGTTCAATCCTAAATACACATGTTACATTCGATTACATTGGGATTCGTTTCGATTCAATCGAATGGCGTTCTTTTTGATATTCGTTGTTAGTATGTAGCCAAAATTGGACACGAGTTTCTTTTTAATTATTCAGCAATTGGATAATTCAATAAATTACCGATACTCGTTCCAATTTACAGACGAAATATGTATCATTTTTCAATATTTAAATTCAATAAATAATGAAATTCGATAAATTAATCCGTTTTCACAACGTACAGATTTATTTCAACTTCCAGATAAATTAAGACAAACGTTGGACAAAAAATGAGTAAAGTTAGTGAGTGCGAGTGCGAGTACGAGAGAGAAGTAAGAGAAACGGATGGCGTTCGAAATGCGGTTCGACTTGAAACATAGTCTAGTTTATGAAAAAGTTACGTAAGTTTGCTATTGTTCAAGCACAAAATACCATCTCCCAAATTTGCGATACACAGGAAAATGCCCATGCCCATGATATCATTAAATCAGTAAATTTTCTCGTTCAAAGAATAACGCAACTATTGCAAATATAGTCCTGCTTTCGTCGACTTTCTTCCTCGCTCTCTCTCCCTCTGACTCATTCTCACTTTCTCTCGATGATTCGTCTATCTCATGGCAAAAGCAAATTTTCCTAATTTTCCTCTCCCGAAAACCAAGCTCAAAAACTTTTTCTTATTCCATGCAATACATGGCGATAGAGTGAATGCAAGTGCAATTCCTGGAAGTGGATGAAGGAAGTAAGAGATGAGAACAGCATCTTTGTTGAGCGTGCACGAAGTTTATGGAAAAGTTTTTTCTATGTATGAGTGTGTTTGAGAGAGAGAGAGAGAAAGAGCGCGCGGGAAGTGTGGGGCGCATACATACACTCACGCGCCACACTCAGAATACGGGTAAACAAACATAACTAGCCAACGGGTGGACTATTGCATATTCACGAAATTTCGAACAAAAGAGAAATTCAAATAATAAACTGTAATTTAAACAAACCGAAAGACACGAACACAGATACCCGACCAAGACAGAGTACGACGGCGAATAAAATACATTTTGCCGGCACCGAACAAAAAGTTTTGGAGTTTAACACAGCAAGCACGCATTAGTTGCGGCTCTCGGCTTCATTTCTTGCAATTCGATGGTTTTCTAGGTAATAAGTTCAATAGAATATGGATCGCAACAAGAGCGCCAAAGAGCGTGAGGCGGCGATAAATGGCGGGAGAAAATGCAAAGAGAGTGAAAGATATATTTGAAATGCATTTTAAGCATTTGTATATTATTCTAACGTTTGGGCTAAAGCAGTAAGACAGCTTTTCATGCGGCAAACAAATGTTAATAGATATTTTCTGGTGTTGTATTGCTGCTTTCCCGTTGAATGACGTTGGCCAATGTTCCTCTGTTGACTTTCTGCGAAAGTTACGAATTGAAAATTTATGCATACAATTGGTTGGTGTGTGTGTGTGTGTGTGCGTCGTCTTTTTGGTGGGCTTTCAAACACAATTTACACAATTTACTCCATTAAATCGAAATCGAAATCAATAGAAGCAAAAATCAGGCAGCGATAGTGTGCACAAATGGAAAACGCTTTGTTCGTTAGAATTGGCTTTGAATGTATAATTTCAATTGGACAGGATGAAGATTTCAACTTCTAATCGAATCAAACTGCGAGTCAAATTGTTGTTGAATTGGAAACAGGGCACCCACAGCCATCGTCATTGCTAAAGAAAAACCCAAACTTTCCATCTCTTTCCAACTAAATCAAGTTGCGTTCGATCGCATTTACTTTGAACGGTCTTCCGTTTAATGGAATTGATATAACATCTTCAACCCATCTTCTACACTCCATTCCATTTCTCGCTCATTCGCCTTCGTGCAGCTCTCGACCACTTTTCAAGCAAATTAAATTGACAATCAACGATGATTTAATTAACGTGAGGCTTTCCGAAGAACGTTTGAAGCTCAGAAACAGACGCAGGGGAAACGCAATCGTCTCTTGACTATTCGGACACGAAAATATACTGTTCAATGTTCGCCTGTGCCGCACAGTCACCTCGACCGTGAATATTTTCCAACCCGTTGAATTTCCCAAGTTAAAGGTATCGAGTTACTAAAACACTTTTAATGTTCATTTTAAATAGTTCTTGATAATTTTAAACCAAACGCTGGATATATACATCTCAAATTGCGAGTTCGTTTGCTTTGTGGTTGGTTGAGAGAGAAAAAAATATTTCTTTGCGAACTCCATTCCTTTTCAGAATTGCATGACCCTTTTTATTGTTCTAATCTGAATCCATTTTGTGTTAACCGTTCCAAATTTGAAAGCTCGATATCTTTTGATCCAGCCAAAATTAGTTTGCACAAGCTTTGTTTTGTGCGAAATGAAAATGCGTTTCCATGATGAAATGTGTGTGTGTGCATCAATTTCGAAATGAAAGTAAAGTTTTCACATGCCAAAGTTAAATTCAGCCAAATTCGTTCAATCTTAGCAAATCAATCAATCTACGAAAACTTGAATAATTTTCGAAATGCTGTAATTTAACGCTTAAGAGAGTGGAAAATTCCAAGTCATATAGCCTTTTGAACTTATTATTTTCAGTTCAGAACGTGCATTTGTTTTGTTTGAAAGGCAAATTACTCGGATTTGGTCATCTTGGGCATGCACATTTCCATATTTGCTAAGAGAGAATTAGACAGATATTGAATAATCAAAGAAAAAAATAAATGCTTTTGCAAAATTTGGGAATTTCACCGGCTAATTGCTAAAATTTAAAGAAAAATAATCATAAAATTTAACAAAACATCATTGGATTTGGATAAAAAATATACAAATGTTGACAAAAATTCTTTATTTTCATCAAATATCTTAATTTACGAAGGAAACATCATGATCTCAATGCCGATGCTATTCCATTTTGAGAATGTGCCGCAAGTAGTTAAAACAGCACTGAAAATGCGGTGCTTTGCGTTACGTCAGCAAATCTCAATGCGATGGTTGAATACATAATTCGTCGATAGACGTATATATAGTATATACGGAGAGATAGAGCATATTTTCATGCAATTCCAATTGGCATTTCGCATTCAATATGAAAGCACAAAAGGTGTATGTGTTTGTATGTGGAACAAAAGCATGCGAACAATGAATAAAGGACGTAATTTCTATTGTATTATTTTGCTATAGTCATGCAATGGACACGAAACGATGGTATAGGTGAACAGTTGTTATTGCTATTTCGAAACGGTTATCGTATTGTGTGTTCAATGTGCATGTTCAATGTACATAGCCCGCAAATAGAAGAGGATAAATGGGAACATAGCGAACAGTAAGAGGGATGAGGGAAACCGCTTTTTTCATTTGTTTGGACTAACTACCGAAAGAGGGGTGGTTCTCTGTAGGCTACTTCAGACAGTCTATTTTAACTGGTCGATTTTCGGTGCAGAGTTTTGCTGTGCACATTTTGACATGACGGCGAATTTGTACATTTTGGAGTCGAAACTTTCGACATGGATTTGGACGTCCATTTATCAACCAAACCGACACAAATTAAATTCATCGTCTCAAATTTAAACTTATGGAATAGTTTTTGGCAAAATGCCAAAATTTGAAACTAAAATGACCAACTGAAATATTTTTTAATTAAATTACTGAGTTGTCCGCGGAGAATATCATCGTCAAAAATAACATGGAAAATGATAACGAGATACTCTAAATTACAACAGGTACTTGTGTTTATATGGAAATAGCAGAGCATAGCGCGATGCCTGACCTACGACGACATTCAATTTGCATATCGCTGATTTAATGAAGCTCACGAAACATGGAACCCACGCAGAGAGAATTTGGACCGCTGAAATGTAATCAAATTCAATGCAAACATACGTTCTGTACATGGAGCAACTGAGCTACTGTATGCGCTCGCTAGTTGTGCGTGCACTGAACCAGATGAATGAATTTTCCAGCGAAAATTTCGACTTGTACCATAAACAGTTAGCGGAACGCAATTACTCTTTTATGAGACGTCCGTCGGGTGGATATTAAAGTGCTTATTAATATTTCATGGCCATTTTAACGATTACTGCATATCGAAACCTACATCGATATCTCGTTTTGAATGCGGAAAAAACAACACCACGCGAAAGAAATAGCCAAAAGACTATTTCATCGAACCTAAACAGGTTTGCAAATGAATGGTAAAAAAAAATTATTGCATGCAATAGCCATAAATCGAATCGAAAAATTGAAATTTGATACTTTTTCCGTCGTTTGGTTCGAGTGTTTTTGCGGTGTTTTCGCAATGAATCTCGCAAATGCCAAACTCAAATGGGAATGGATTTTTGCATCTTCTGACATTTGCAACGTTTCAAATGAAAAATACGGAAATTACACTTTAAAATCGCAAGCATTCAAATTGATTTTCAGATTTCATTTTATTTGAGCGTTACACTAATTTGAATCGTGCATTTATTTTATTTTTAAATACTCGAATAGCAAATGCTTTTTGAACATGAATGAATGCCGTATCCCGAACATTCTAATCATGCTGTAATCCGTCTGGACGATTTAAAATCGAAATTGCTTTGGAAATGGCCACTACTTTTACAGTGCACGTGTCCAGGTCAATGCAAGATATATCCCTGTTTGCATATAATAATATTCGGTTGGTCAGCTTTCAATGTGGGCTGTCAGATGAGAAAATGTTGTTCAATCGTGCCAAGTTGAACTGGATAAAATGAATGGTTTGCCATTAAACGGGAAATGGGCCAAATAAAATAATCGCGTTTGAACCTTTTTTGATTCGGTGTTCATTGCATATGCGCGCCTTGTTACCATTCCGAACACATGGCAGAAAACTTGCTTCAAATCGCATCGATGAAAAGGGGTTTTAGTTTTAAAAATTTACATTCGAATTGGTTTCGTTTTCGGTAAGAGGGTTTCATCGTTCAAAACTTAACATTTCGTTGTTGAATTGATAAAATATTTAAATCTACCTCCATTTGACGAATGGAATAAATTTGTAAAGTTTAGTTTAGCGTTGCGAAGCCTCAAGAAAGTTGGAAAAAGGAAAATCAACAGATGATTTGAGGCTATTATAAAAATGACCTACTAATGTTCAAAGACCGAGCTCAGCTTGTGTTGCATTTGAGTGCATTTGATTGTGATTGATTTAAATGGAAACGTGTCAAAGTAACACTCGACTCCCTGCTAACGTCAAACTGATTTTTCGATATCGGTCATTTAACTCAGTAAATCATAATTTAAAATCTATAAAAACGAATACAAGCGAAAGTCGTAATTTTTGCAATCGAATACTTTTGAATTCCCTTGGCGTTTGTGAATAATGGTTGTGAGTAGCGGATAGTTGCAGTCGGTCTACGAAAAATCCGGTCAAATGGCATTAGAGAACGGTACATTTGAACATATTGCGATAGTAACAAACAAAAATAACACGGAAATTCAATACCAATCAACCCCTTTCTCACGAACGTCTTGCAATTCCTTTCGTCGATTTCTCTCCGTCGCTTGCTTGATGCTTTGTAGCAAACTTTTTGCCATTGTATTCGTTTCTCATACATTCGATTTGGTTCTATCTTTATTTGTTTAACATTGGTACTTTATTTTATTTTTATTGCATTTAAAAAGGGTCAAACATAGATAAATGTTTCTGTATTTTTCATCTTTCTCTCTGGTGATTCAAAGTGAGAGTTTTTCCGAAAGATCCGAAGACGATGCGATACATTTGAAGGAGAATTGTTAACAGCGGAAAAAAGAGCGGACCTTTGAAAGGAAAGGCTCAAAAAAGTCGGTTCGATTTGTGCTGTGCATTACCCGCTAATGCATTAACAAATTAACAGGAAATTCGATAGGCCACATTGAGCATGTACGCCAAATGAACCCATTTCAATTGGGCGATCGCCTCGATTTGTTTTCTTCGTCCATGGAGAACCTCTCGACAATCCACCAGCCAGCTACTGAATGATTGCTTTTAGTCAAATGAAAGAATATTGATGTGAATATTATGGAATTGGCATGTTCAATTTATGTAGTATATGTATTTTCTCTCTCGAGCCCAGACGCTGTTGACAGAAACGAAGTGTACGGCAATGAAAGCGTTCGGTAACAAATGCGATGGTCGATGCTCAAATGAGATGTGGTCGTGTTTTTTTTTTCAGCGATTGTAAACATTTTTTAGTTGAAACCAAGCTGAACGTACATATAAATTGCTCTCGTCGACAGAAAATGTATCATTTTTTATTTTCGACTTCTTCTCTTCAATTTCGATGCCATAAATTACCGTGAAGGGTTTTTTTTCTTACGTAATAAGAGTCCACATCGTTGGACCATTTGAAAGAAAGCTTACCGACCCAAGACCGTCGCGCATTCAAAGAAAAAATCGCATATTGCATAGAAAGAGAGGGAGAGAAAGCGGCAAAAATGAATTTTCCAACCGTCAAAAGGTGGAACGAGTGCTGTTTCTTTTGAATTGGCTGACTTTCAAAGTGCACCGTTTTGACGAGTGCGAATAAAATAAAATGGTGATAGCGTCTCTCTCATTTGAGAGACGTTTCGGTGCTCTGGACACAACGATAGTTTGGCGATTTGGTTGAACAGCGCGTCGATGTGTCACTTTGAAAGTGTTAAATTGCGCTCATAACTCAAATATTTATTGCGATTCACCGAAAAAAAAAACATTTTACCCTTTTCCCGTCTTCATGATATTTTTTCACTAGGCAATAAAAAAAATATGACAACAAATGCACTAAGCTACACGAATGGTATACAGACATCGGCGCCGGCCATTCAGGTTATGTGATTGTGTTTGTTTAACAAGCACCAAAAGTCTATCGAGGCGGCAATAAAATGTCGTTACAGCTCAAAACAAAATAAATAAATGGAATGCACGCATTCGAACATTGGCATTCGGATATAGGAAGATGGTTCATTTAACCCTTTTTCCTGTGGCACATAAAAAAATATGAATTTGTATGCCATTTGTTGATATAGAAAGTTTAGTTCGGCGCACTGTATCGAAAAGACCATCTTTTCACTTTCGATAAATTATTACATTTTCCATTCAATCGTGTTAATTGTCGCTGCTTCATTTCGCTGCCTGAACTCGTTTCTCGGTAATTATTCATTTTCGTCGCATTGTTTAAAATCAATCAATCGTCGCATCCACTAGAATCTTCAGCAAGCATTTTTGCTCGTGATAGATTTATGAATGCAAACGACCGAAGAAAGCTTGAGAAAAATGCCCTTCTCTGCAATCTGCAGATTTTCGTATCATTTCCATTGCATTGAATTCAATATTTTTTGCGATGCAATGGATTTCGTGTGACAATGACTTTGGCGAGTCGATATTTTTCTGCCGTCGTCGTAAACAAAAGTATTGACACTCAAAAATCCAGCAACAAAGAAAATAGTGACGATAAATAAAACACCCTTTTTTATATGTTTGAATTGAAAATGCGATTCACTGAAGCTAGTGCGAAAAAAGCCAACACGAATAAAAAAAAACAGCACACAGCGACGCATCGTTTTGTGTTGCATTCAGTTTTTGCACACGAAGACATTAATCAAAAATCCCTTTTAAAATTTGATGGTTTCGATTCTTTTTTATGTGCGTAACTACGTGCTGCAACTGGTCTCTCTTGCTTCGTTTTTTTTCCTACTGAATTACGGCATTATCATCGAACGTGGTTTTAAAATCGATTTTCAATTCCGTTTTGACACGACTCTTCTGTACCATATCTATTGCACATTGAACATATTGCACAGTGAACGGATTGATGTAACCGATACATTTTTGATAAACCCTAAACCATTCAACTCTTTCGAACAGCGCACATTAGAATGTTCGAGCGTCTGTCAGAAAAAAAAATACAGACGCGTCTAATGAATGCTCAATTTTAAATTTGATGCGGCCTGATTGTTATTGCCGGCTAATATTTACCATGAAATTAGGAAAAAAATGATGAAATTTCGCGCTATCTCCAAAAATTTCTCTCGATGTTTTAGTTAAAACATCCAGGGCTGAAACTACGTTTTCGTTCACTTCCCCCTTTAAATCGAACGCGTCGCTTTCAAAACTGGTTTTACAATGACTCTTATTATTCAGCTGGAGTTCGAAGACTACTCTATTGGAAGTGAGAATCGCACACTCATCGTGACATCTTACGAACTTTATGGTTTTATTGTAATTTTACTTAAAGAATGCATTTATTTAGTCATTTCAACACTTGGCCGAAGAGAATCCATCACGCCAAACTGGTCAAGCCACAAAATGTCCCATTATTAACCGATTACTGCAATAATAATGTTTTGAGAAAACAAGGAGAAAAAATTTGTTGCATAAATATTTTAAAGTAGCCCTAATTTTAAACATTTTCATGTGCACATTATTTGGTCAGCTTTTTGTGCCTTCATTCAGCATTTTTGCCACACTTTTTACCTATTGACCTCTTGCATCCTCTCGATTTCTACACGTCATTCATCTCACTACATATAAAAATGAAGCGAATATGGACAGGAGATTGACAATGATGTTGAAGCGTGTTTGAAGGTCAGTATTGGTCACTTTTGGTGTAAATATACGGGGAAAAGACCAGTGAATTTTGGAGGGATGCTGTTCAATTGTTTGGAATACATCAATTTGCATCAAAAACTAGATCATTGATGCTGCTTTTTTTCCACCGTTTCATGGAAATTAGGTTATTTGCATTTAGTAGAGAATCAACTTAAGCCAATGAATACGATAATCGAAGCCATTTTTTTGGGTCAACCGTTCATTTCTCGGATTGTGTTGATGCGATTTGATCTCATTTTTATGAAGATAAGTTGATTCTGTAAATAGGGTGAATTAACTGGAGCACTTTTTCTCTCGACTTTCAGTCAGGGTTAAAGTGCAATTAGATCGTAGTATCGGCATTTTTAATGCAATTAAAATCAACGAAAACGATACTAAACAAACAAATATTGAACGCACAGAAAAAAAATACGCACGAAAAAAACTTTGCGACCCTCGATGCGTTTTTCGCTATTGAATTTTAAAATAAATCGAATAAACATGTCGGTTTTGAATTCAATACAATAGAATTGTTGGTGTTGGTTTTGTTTATCCAAATCGGTGTTCGACAATCGGTCGAATGTGTGACGAGTGAAAAAAGGTGTGGAGCAAAAGACTCCCTATGGTGTTCAATTTCACACAAATCAAAATCAAAAATTTCATGGAAAAGAGAAGCGAAAGCAGAGAACCAAATCGGCTGGTGTCACTCTCAAATCACACACAAGTAGACAAATCGCTCCATTTCTCTGAATGTTGCGTGTGAGTGTGTGTGAGCGCTGTTGGATTGATCGTTGCACATAAATTCAATCAAACTGAAAGTGTCAGAAGTAATAATAAAATGGTTGAGAACCTCCCATAATTCAACAAAAGAACAGCATTTTGATTTTCTACATGTGTCCGTATGTCAGCGGCAGCGTTCACCTTCGTATAACTATAGCAACCGTTTGAACAGTCGATTTAATTGAAGCGACATCACCAAAGGACATTGCCGAATGTAAATAAATCCCTTTGTGTTTGCGAATGGTTTGCAATGCGCTAATTTGATTTTGCAATGCGAACAAATTCGATTTCAGTTGCAAATGTGATGATAAATCGATTGATCTCACTTGAATGAGATGCAAAAGAGATGCGAGAGTGAAAGAGATTTGTTGCCAATGGTGATGTTGTTGAACTCGCTTGTAAATCGTTCACATGCTCTTGCATCGTTATAAATAATTCGGATGAACATTTCAATTGAAAGCGTTGAACATAGTAACCAATTCGATGGCTCAATCACAATCGTATCGGTGGTCCATTGCCACTCGCACTCGTCGCTACCGTATTCGCAAACGGCACACATCGTGCACATTAGTGCACATATTCCTGATAAACGATCAAATCATTTTGTTTAATTCGATCGGGGCGGGCAGAATACTTTGTATCCGAACACCGCCAACGTATTTATTGATTCTCAACCATTTTCTTTTCAACTCTTCCCAAAAAAGTATACTGCTCACGATTTGATTATCTTTTGCCTGCATTTGATTGAATGAAATTCGAAACCATTGTGCGTTGTTCCTCTTTTGTTATCTATTTTTTAAATGGCCAAAAATGTACGCGTGCTTGAAATTCATACGCTCAAAATAAAGAGCAAGAAAATGTAGGCTGCGATTAGCTACGCCCGGTTCAATTGCCCGATTCAATGAAACGATTCATATTTCAGACGATAAATATTTATACCATTTAAGTTCATTTTACTATCAATTGACAAACGATGGAGACAGCAAAGTCAAAAAATATGAAAAAGTCCCCCAATCAAACTGTCGCATAAATTCTGGTTGAAAAGTTTTTTGTGTGCACAAAACATTGTCCTCTTTGGACCTGAAAAGAAGTTGCAATGCTGTTTATTTTCTTCGGCTTTGTCATAAGTTTTTGATTTGTCAAAAGAGACAGTTGCTGGCGGAGCGCGTACATTCACTTGCTCATATATGACATCAAGGAGCATCGACAGTGGCAACGCGACAATAACAAAGAACCACTTAAAATTCTGTTTAAATTGAATCGAGATTGAATCACTCGAACACGCAAACATGAATACGACATGGCAAAAATGGTGGCTCATCAATGTTGGTTGGCGGCGAAACTACGACCAAGAATCGGTCGATGCGTACGTCGATTGGGCGCAGTGGATGTGGAATGAAGTGAGTTTTTGCTATGGCCCACATATGGATGATAACAGAAAATGCTAATATCATGCAGAGTATGAAATTGCTAGATATGCAAAAAAAATGTATATGCCATGATATATACAAAGTGCGACAGCGAATGGAACACCGTTTCAATTTCTTCGTTTGTCAAATAAATGATGGTTCTTTTTGGATCACGATAAGCGCATATATGCGCGATTCATAATAAAAGGGTCATTCGAACAATTTTTGGAAGTCAGCAGAAATGGAATAAAGTAAAAGTAAATAATGCGATATGGATGGCGAGCGCACGAGCGCTTGGCCAAACATTGAATTCCATATCAGTCTCGCGATGAACTAACGAGACTGAAGCATGGATCACGCTCGATTTGTGAAGTGTCTTTGAAATATTATTTATTTGCAATGTCATTTCAAGCATTTCTTAATCTCGCTGCTGCTGTTCTTCACATTCTGTTTGTCATTGTCGCTCATGTGGACACATTCGCATCAGATTTGCTTTGTTGCGCGCTATTTATCTCTCGTATTTGCTTAGGCGGCCTTTTTCCCAACGTACACCATTTTTGCGCGCACCAAATATTATATTTCGGCAAAAGATGAATCCGTACGAACCACTTAACAAAATGGTCTCTTTTATTATCCCAATATGTGTACAATTTCAGCTTTCTCTCGCTCTTTCTCTCTATTTGCAAAAGAGATAGTCGAAAATGTCGAAAAGAAGATTAAAAGATGGAATTTTTTTTCTATCATCCGTCTCTTCAAAGTGCACATCCAGAGTGGCGACGACGTTTGAATGTATTTGTGTATTTGTGGTGAGACAGTGACTCTATAAGTTTGTTTAAGTTAGATAACGAAAACGGCGACCCGAACGACCAAATAAAATGAAATAATTTTCGCTGTTTGTCAATATCCGTACGCAACCGGGCGAGATTATTGGCATGCGTCAAATGATGGCTATTGGCAAATGGATTTCAATGAGAAAAAAAACACAAAATTTTTTCGACTTCATTGAAAAATATGAAGTCGCATCGTTTATGTCTGTTAGTAAACTCAGGAGATTAGACTGTTGGAGAACAACATTCAAAGTATTTGGCTTATAATTTTGTTATAAAAAATCATGAGGGTCGCCGAATTCAACTAAACTCTTTGCCTTTTCGTTCCAAATCTCCCTTTTTTAAGGATGGAATCGCAGCATTTCGATCTGGGTCGCAACTAGCAATTTGCATTGTCATCATTACAGCGATTGTGCGTTCTTCTTTTATCAAAATATAAATTATTTTGGACTCACTACGTCGTGACTATTCAGCCGAATTAAATAGGCTACTTTTACAGTGAGCGAACGACTCTTTTTTGTGCGCCTAGAATTTTGGTCTAATTTTGCATGGAACACAATTAATTATAGAATATGCCGAACCCTTTGAGCCGAACAAATTCCAATTGTCAATTTATTTACAGCATTTAGCATTTATTTTGAATTGATGCAAAACCGGATCGATGCACGTTAAGCCGTCTTCCATTTGTGCAAAACTCATCGGTCCCTTGAAAGTCCTGTTCGCTCAAAAAGTATCTTCCAACGCATTTCGAATGTGAATTTCTTTTGTTTTCATTGTTGAGTGTATGTGTGTTTGCCCACAAATGCAAGAATTCCAACTTTTCATGTGTTCAGAGCAGCACATCCCCCACCTCAACCCCAAATCGACCGAACGCATTCCATTCGACAGCATTACATATGTTTTCGTTTGTTCGAAAGGAAACTACACGCAAAGAGAATGTTTGAATGGAATCCTATTAGCGTATTGTTAGCAACATTATGAATAGATATCTCGAACATGTAGTTGCTTTGCGAGTGGTTATTTACAAAAGTCTGAATGGAGATTTGTGCTAATGGAAAGTGCTTAGCAAATACAGCAATGGATGGACAATATTTGTGCCCAGCTCGATTCCATTTTCCGGCTTTCACAGAAGCTCACAAGCAACTACATGTCATACGCTGAACGCACAACCGAAGAAATGAAATGTGCCTAATAAAACGATAGACGACGATTCGAATATGGCAACAAAACGAAAGATGAAAAGCTTGTGTCGTGGCAATGCCTTTCATTACATGTATTTATGGAATGATATTTGTTGATGGCTAACAGACGTAAGCTCTCTTTGTTCGATGCGCGATAAATACGAGCAGGAGGATGGAGTCGGTGAGACACAGCAAATTGAAAGTGCTGCCCAAATAAAAAAAAAAACGAAGATAAAATACACCATTGAAATGGTGAAATGACAACGAAACACGGTGCAAATGTACAATGCGTCTGTGCTCCATGCGGACAATAACAATAACAATAAATATAAATGTATGCACAATACACCATTAAACATATATGATTCGGCCTGCTTCGAAGATGGAGCGATGGGAAGAAAGACCAAGGAAATAAAGTCAAACAAACCGACCAACAATCCAATTCAGCGAGAGCAAAAGAAAAACATCGTAAAAACCCGAGTCAAAATTGCCAATGTAGACAACAAAAGTTGGACATTTTCGATTTTGTTCCGTCGCCGACTACGATTGGGAATACTGAAAGAGGGAATATATTGCCATTTACTTTGCACATTTGGTTCAGAAATTTGGAACATTTGAGAGCAGAGCGAATGAAAGAGAAAGGAAATTGGGAAATTGGCAAAGACAACCGAAACGCACCAGGAAGACACAGTCATCACGGTTTGCATATGGTAAAAAGTTTTTGGTTGGTTTTTTCCATTATTTTTGCTCGGATGTACGGTCCATTTGATCATTCGGGAATTCGACGCATTGCAAACCGTTGGTTTGCCATCCGATTCAATAAAAGCGCACATATTTTGCCATCGCGTTCGAACATGTGGTCGCTTTTCGTATTTCGATGTTGCCCATTTCGAAATATCGATTTGGGCGAGCACAAAAGACACAAGTATTCCATTGATGCCTCGGTGAATCCACAAAAAAATACTTTTCAAATAGTTCGTATCGATTGATTTGCTAAAATGAATATGTTTCGCATTGAAGAAAATATGTTTTTATTTGCATTTGTGAACATTCAAAGCGATTCTACGACACTGTTTCGAGTCGTTCGTTTCCAAATGAAGCCATTTGAGTGATGCGTGCGCGTATGGTTCGCAACGTTCAGTCTATTAAAATAGATATGGTATTGTGGCCGAGGGTGAGCCCTTGATTTGCAAATTCGTTGCAAAAAAAAGACGATGTGCGACACATGTTTGCCATTGTGTGAATTTTTAATGGAATTTTTTAACAACAAAGTATAATGCTAAGGACTTGGCTATGATATTTTGCCGCAATAAATCTAGTAACTACCCGACAAAAAAAAAACGTCGAAGCACACATCATTCGCACAGGCAGACTTTTTTATGTTCCCTGCTAAAGCATTTCTTTGGTGATTTAATTTGCATGTATTTTCGCGGCGTTCCATATTTAAATGTGGCATTTATAAACGAAATGACTCGATGAATCTCCATAACTTAAATTATCCACAATCTTTCGAATGAAAATTCAAAATATGGAATTCGTTTATGTCACGGTTTGTCAGCTATCGCCAAAGTGTTACTTAATATGCAATTTCTCCCTTTCTGTTGGCTCTCGCCAACATTCATTGGCTTTCATTCGATGGCCACTCATTCGCATATTTATTATTCGAGACTGAAAATGATTGTGTATGTGTGAGTGGTTCGCAGATTGGCGAAAGCAATTAAATGAACATTTTGCCGACTGAATGAACGAAATTCGATTGATCATCGTTGTCATCGCCCATTCGCACCACAATCGCGCTATACAGTTCAGCGAATACGCACGACAACAAAGAAATGCACAAAATTTTCATAACAATTCAAAGCCAAGCACACAAAAGAGAGGATCGTCATTTCGTCATAGAGACAGAACGTAGCAAATACAACGTAACGTGCGATTAGTGAATTCCACCTCAAAAGAAACCGAATATTCACGCATATTATACTCTTTTAACAGCCGATAAATGGCTGGTGAGCGAGAGAGCAAGAAAATGAGGAACAAGAAAGAAAATTCAGCAAAGGGAAAGTGAAAGAGACGAACTCTTACAGTCGATTGTTCTTTGTTGGAAAATGCCAATATAATAATAATTTATTCCATGTCTATCAAAGTGGAATATTCGACCACAAATTTTAGAAGGCGTGTGTGTCTATTAATTCACCATAAACAAGTTTGAAGCAACCTTATTTTATTCAAATTCGTGGGTGAGTTTAACGTTGAAATTGTATGCAATGACGAAGGTTGTATTGGATTGTCGCAAACCATACGGCAAACATGAAACAAATTCCAAAAAAATATAGAGACTGAATTTGCATAATTTTGATGTTCCACAATTTTTTATTGAATATATTCCGGAAGTTTTGCACAAATTGACAAGGGCTTCGTCGAATTCTTTCGTTGAGTTGCGACGCACACACACACGAGAAAAAACAGCAGTTGGGAAATCGGGTTGAAATGTTTGAATTGATGGTTAACAATCTATATATAGCCAAATTTCACCATCCATCCATTGGAATGGCAGTTTGTTGGTCAGACGAAGGTTCCAGCGCATTTTCATTTTATTTTCTTGGAATTTCATGATACGAACCAATCAAGTAAAGGATGTATTCTTATTCCCTGACAGTTTTTTTTTTTCTTTTTTCTTCTCCTTTCCTTTTGTGTGTGCATATTTATATCAAGAGATTCTTTTTCGTGTTTTTTTTTCGCCATAAATGGTTAAGTATCCCATCAATGTCCTTTCGTTGCCATAAATTATGCTGCTGATGTTCGCATGTGTATGTTCCGTTTTCCGTATTTTTCGTATGCGTATTCGGCTGACATGAAACATAACATGCAAATAAGTCCGTATACCGTTTTGAATGTGATGGTTTTTTTTTATTCCATATATAAAAAGGATATAATGTTTGCTTGGCCATGCAAATATTCCGGCATCCATTCGGACTCACTTAAACATGTGGCTGTGTATATACATAGAAAGTCGGTGCGTTTTTTCATTATTCTTTTGCTCTACCCTCCGATCGTTAGAATTTCAATTTCATCCAATTTATCCATGTTTCAAGTCAATGATGCCACCATGCTTCTTATGATATTTATATAAAATATGTGCATCTCAACACGCTCTTACTTTTCGGACGATTTTCTCATGTACGATTTCGGACGATAGAGAAAGAGAGAGAGAGAGGAAGAGAGAAAGAGAGAGAGAGAGAGAGAGAGAGAGAGTAGCTTGTCACTGTGTACTTTTGATCCAGCTTTTTTATCATTGGCTGTGTTTTATTGTTGTTGTATTTCGGAAAAATTGCCATGACTTTCGATGTGTCGGGTCATATATACCTCGGATCCGCTGGATTGTACTTCGATTTAAACCAGCTATATCGGACCTTTTGCCGTTCGCCATTGCGACCACAGTTGCAAATGAAGGCACATTACTTCAGGCTACTAATCATTCTGACACTGCGATTTACCCGGCTGCTAAAATAATATGAAAACACATACGCGTTCAACTTACCGGTGAAAGATTTGCGCTAATCTTTTCGGTAGTTGGTTATACTCACTCTTGGCTGCAGAAAAGGTAGCAAACCTTCCTTTTGGGTTTGGCGCTTTTCGCGTTTTTCTCTTTGCTTCCATTCGTCGCGGTGACATTGCACGAAATCCAATATGTTAGACCTAAAATTCAAGCCGTCAGTAGAAAAAATAGATAGATAGTCGCTCTATGTGGTTTTTCATTGTGAAAATATGGCCAAAAAATTACATAGTTTGCAAACATTTATTGTATGTTCTGGCCGAGAATAGTGTGTGCGGGTTGTCGAGAAGGATAACTTTCCAAAGTCTCGCATGCGAAACGTACATTCACGAGATAAAATTCATTTGACTTGCACATACATAGTAGAGAGAAGAGCTGAGGCGGGCAAGAGAGAGAGAGAGAGATCAGTAAGTCCTACATAATAACGTATGGCGATGGCTATTTTATATAAAGCACATCAAAATGGAAAACGGCTACTTTAACGACTGCTACCTACTACTGTTATCGCTACCCTAAATGGAACCTCACTACACAAATCCATGCGGATGATAATACGTACACAATTGGTCGATTCGTAAGCAGCACAACGACATGCTCATATGAAAGGACCAAACGAAATGAATGTAGCAAACGATATGACAGGGGATTGCGTTCGTTCTTCTGGTGTAATTTTTTCTTATTCTCATTTTCGGCTCCTTTTTTGCGTTGTCGGTTCACCAGTATCGTTTGGACATGCACGACGAATACATAATAGAGGAGCAGTGACAGGCGACCGTAACAACCATATACGGACGGACGGTCGATATGGTATGGGTCGGCCGAGCGAACGAACGATGTAAACACCGAGGAGTGTGAGTGAATGTGAAACGAACCTTTTTCCGAAAAGTTTTGTTTGCAAAGAAGTTTTTGTGTGCGCTGAAAATGTAGGAGGGATAGCCACAATCATATACATTCTCAGTGCGTATAGATATTGATACATATGTGGTACGTTGTAATGGTCGTCAGAATGGAATAACTATTTGCAAAACCTGTGTATTTTGCGCTAACTCTCTCACCAATTTTCTCTCTCTCCATCTATCTATGTGTGACGAATTTATTCTTCTATTGCTCTTTTGCTGGCTCGCCTTTTTCCATTTCTTGGTTTCCTGTGTTGATGCTTTTCTTTACGACTTTCCTTTCATGTGTATCGTTCGGAAGATGCAAAACCTTTTTGCCTTGAATTTGAAAAGATACCGAATTTAGTGATACATACACTTTTCATATGTGCCACTTGATACAAATCTCATTGGGGGTATTTTCATGTCTTTTGTACAAATGTTTGTTTTGTCGACCCGAAAATCAAATGGACGCTACCCATAAATATGTAGAAAATGTGTGCGAGCACATCATTTGATGCCTGCAACGACTACAGCGACTCTGATACCGCAGTCAAATGGAAAATTGTTTACGTCTACTTTAATTGATTTTTATCTTTTGACAGTTTTTCTCTCTTCTCTCGCTCTCTCTCGCTCTTGAGCTGCAGCAAAGATAACACTTAGCTACCTTCAACGGCTTTTGCTCTTTTTCTTCCCTCGTTCATCGAACACACAGCCAGTGATATACCCAGAGATAGACGCAGAGCAAGAGCCGGTTTTCGGATTTTGTTTCCGTGTTATCAAACTCGTTTATTTATCACACAATGAAAAATGAAGTGGCAAAGTAACTAAGAAATGGAACTGATAGCCATTTGAGCAGGTATCGTGGAACATCTCAAACGCCCCATTCCGCATACTATTTATCTAGGTGTAAAATGGGTTTTGCAAGTATACAATTTTACTACGATGGATCTTAGTATTCGACCTTTATTTTTGTTTATACTTTGTCCTGGCCATTGATCGATTTTATTTTGAAATAGTTTCGTTGGAGCGAGCAAAAATAGTTTGGTTTGAATCGAGTTTGACCTTTTCCGGCAGCAACATTTTCAAAATTAATGAGATGCTTGAGCAGATAACGACCAAACTTGTAATTTATCTGCATAAATTGAGTTGTTTGTTTCTACTGAATGCTGCGTCGATCCGTTCTGCTGCGCGCCGAATACGAAGTCCACTAGATTTTTGCAGTAATTATTCAAATTTTCGTATTTTTTTTTCCTTTTTCGTGGAAACAATGGATAGAAAAAAGTCATCGGTCTCCAATTCCACAACAGTTCACCGATGAAATTTACCATTTCAAATCATAAAGTCAGTTAAGCATAATTTATGATGACAAACTTGTATCTCATCGCTGACATTCGTTTTGTCCACATAACTTCAAAGTTGTATCGACAGAAGAGAGAAAAAAACCCAGGAGGAGAGTGCATTGAACAAAAAAATACTTGGAGAATTCACTTCAACATCAAGTTTTGTGATTTTGTTTCCGGTTTCCATTTTTTTTTTTTTATTTTGTGGATATTTTGTTGTTGTCATCAATTTTATAATTACCCTTGTTTGCTGTGCGCGCTCCACAAAAAACAGTTCTATAAAACTGATGCAAGAGCCGAAGTGAGCGTGAATAGATGCTCTACATGGCATGACAACGCTGTTGACAAACATGTACGACAACATTTTCACAACAACAGGAGCAGCAGAAGCAGCGAATAAGTCGACAGAATGACGGAGATGCGAACGAGAAAGAGCGAAAACTACGATGATGCAAACGAAACGGGAGTGAGGCGATACTCTTTTAAAAGGACCATATAAATTCTAAACGTAAAGGCAAAAACAATTTCAAAAGCAGATTGTACTTGAAATGCTCGACGTCCTTTGCAATGATTCAGCCATATAGCCGCAATTATTGTTACTGGCCCTCTTCTCTTGCTGCTACCGCCGCCATCACCGTCGCCGCACATCTCCATGTAGGTCTTCAATGCGCATTTTACGTGCGCGTTTTTCAATTGTAACAAAACGAACAATAAATGTTCGCCTGATGAATATTGTGTGTAATGTAACGCGATGGTCTGCCCCGTGTGATCATTACAACCATCTTTCGCATCATAAAGAATGTGTGTGTGCATGTGCTGGAATATATTCATTCTGCACGGCATTTGTAACAAATAATTTCCGCCCTCATTCATTTTCGTCTTTGACTATGAATACTCTGAACCATGTCGTCATTCTATTCATTAAAAAGTTCAAGTTTTGTGTGTGTTCGCTTTTATTAGATGCATAGACAGTGCATGTCTATCAAAATAGACAGAGGTATTCCATCAGACCACCGAGGCTGTGTCTGTGTGTCAGAAACTTTAACTGTTTTTATATATTTCTCCATTGCGATTGAATCACTTTTTCCTCTCGCTCAGAAATCATGTTGAATCTTCTGACTTGCTGAAATACTCTTATTGGCTCAATTTTTTATTTAAAATTTTTTTCTTCTGCTTTGATCAAGTGAAATACTTGGCGAAGTAGTAAGTTCAATAAAGTTTCTCGTTAACTTGCAATAGTTAAGGTGGTTTTTTCTCCCAATCAAAAAACATTCTAGAAAGCAAATATACGCTATTTAATCAAATGAAACCGAAAAAATGAAAAAAAAGTCTATGAAAATGGACGAGTAATATGTTAAAACGATCAATTCAACTTAAACATGCATTCAATTTGCAGAATACAGTGGCTTTATCATGATGTCATATTAAATTCTTTTGTTGGCCCAAAAACCGTTCGTCATTTGCCAGAAATAAGCTGCTGGTGTCCCGAACGAATACACATGACCGCCACGCAATATCTCATCATTACAAAAGGTCAAATTTCCATTATATACTCATGTGGAGCTCACATATGAGCACATGCGACCAACCGATGAATTCGGATATGAAAATTGAATAAAGAAACTTATTAGAATAACGACGATGAAAAAAAAAACGAAGAACAAACACTGAAATATTTACAACGTAAAATATTCCGAGCAGAAAAAGAATGTGGAGTAGCTCGCTTGGCATGAACCAAAAAAGGATGCAAGCATCAAATATCATTACGAATAATGTTGTTATTGTGGCCAATGCTCAATGTACCGTGTGTACACTTCACTTCAGTCTACTACTCACATCGCGCGCAATAAGCGAATGAAAATATTTTCCTTTCCCAATTTTCCATTCTTTCGCATTTTGTGTGTGTATGTTCGTAATCATCAAAAGGATCACTCCAGACATCTTATGTACGAGCTCGACCCAATGAGAAAATGCGCACAGCACACAAAAAAAAAAAAACATGAAAGAGGGAAATATCATCATATTTCGAAGATAAAAATTTTTATGAGGGTTTACGGTTTTCGGACTAGCCAATAAGAATTTGCGGGTTTTCTTTTTTAACATTTTAATAATCATTTTGAAAATGACTCAATGACCTTTAGCAAAGACACTTGATTCATCAGCTAGACTAAGCTCATGTTCAATCACAAAAATAATCCATAAAGATTCGAATAAATGATGATCTGATGCCATCGTTTATGTGTGAATTTCGGAGCAATCGAGAAATTCAGGATCATCCAATGATTTTTTTTCCCGAATTGAAGTCGATTAGCTGTGAAAACGGAAATTAAGTGCAATTTCAGTTCGTTTATTGTTTGTGTCGATCTGATAAAAGTTCGGAAAAAGGCTAACTATTTCATCTGTGCATCCAAATTCAATCAGCCCATTGAAATCAGCACTTAATTACGATTGGCATTCAATCCAACGTGCCAGTGTGCAACACTTGAAAATCAGCTAGATAACCGAGATGATGATCGACTGTGCATTTGAACCCAGTTCTTTTTTTATTCCGAATGTCCATTGAATGAGACAATAAAATGATTGAAATTATAGTTAGAGAATTAGCTACTTAGTCACCGCATGATCGCTATCACAAACACTGCATTCAATTCAATTGAATTTATTTCACTCTAATCTACCATCATCTCTTACCGTCGATAATCGTGAATTTCGCTCTGGAGACTCTCAAAAAATACATCAACCGAACACAAACAATGAAAATGAAAAGCAGTTTTTTCGTTTTAAAAAAATTTGTAATCGCAAATCGGTCGTTGGGAGAAAAAAGAGTTTTAAAGTTGTCATAGTGACGGAGATAAGCCATATAAGCGTGTATTTTTTGAATCAGGAAAAGTGCCATCGAAAGCTATAAATGATTTTCGATGAAGTGCAGAGTCTGCACAGCGACACATTACAAATATTTTTGTTTTCTACCTACTTCATTTCGGCGAGAGAAAAAAAAAAAACGATGACTCTTGCATTCAGCAAAAACCATACAAATAAAATCCACACACAAAGCAAACGAACGGAAAAAGCAGCAGCGGAATGAAATTTATTATGATTTTGACATGCAGTTTTCCTTTCCACTTCGTTTTAAACTCTTTAGTGAATTCAATTTTAAAAGAGGAGACCGTATGAGAACATAATACGTGCGGCACTGTTTTTGTTGTTAATGAACGCATCTGAATTTGTCAGCTTTATAATGGAAACAAGATCATGTGACGTTGCAACGACAACAGACAAACGGTATTGGCAGCACGGTAAACTACGTGCACATTACAATAGAACCCTTACATAAACACACATATTCACGCAACGTACACAATATTCAATAGGAAATCAGTCGAATTTTGTACCTGCATTTCACTTTTCTTTTTTTTATCGACTATAAATTAAATAAAAGAGTGATGTAATGCGTTCATTCGAATTGAGAGAATAATACACATTAACAGACAGAAGAATTGTTTGACTGCTTCAACCCTTTTTGCACACGCTCGCTCTTTTCGTTCCATTCTCATTCGAACGCAGGAAAATTATACATTTAAAATTTAAAATAAAATCCAACCTCCAGGTAAACAATTCGTTGTTCCAAACAATGCCAAATCTGGATAAGTGTGTATGCGAACGGTGGCATCAACGGTTCTCGTGTGTTGAAACGAATGAAACGCAAAATATCAGATGTCTCATGTCGTGCATTAAATGAAGGTATTCAATGAAATTCATATTTAAACATTCTACCGCATTTTAATAATTGTCCCCGTTGCCAACCATCGATGTGCACACGATGCTTTTTCATTCAGCAGCACGATTGTGGTGTTCAAATCAGTTTCTGTCATACCTTCTCGGCTGATACATCAGCGCAATTTAAAGTGCACAAAATGTTGGAATTATAAGGAAAAATCAAAATTGTGGCCGATTATTTCTTGGATGCTGCTGTTTGTTTTCAAATTGTTCAATAAAATATTGAAAAAGATTCGAAGGGAAATTTCAAATAGAAAATACTTTGAATACAGCAATTATCTGAAAACGAAATCAAAAATTTAAAATAAAAGAGAATTCCTACAAATTTTCTTGAAAAAAAGAGGCCAAAAATTAATCCAAAAACGACACCTCTTCGATGTCAAATTTCAACGTCACACAAATTTGTCGACGAATTACAAATAAATTCAATATCGATTTCAAAATGAACCATTTCCACTAAAAAAAACGACACTAGCATAAAAAAAACTATAAAACTCATAAAAGTCAAAATATATAGTAAATAATATCAACACAAAAAACTACTGACTTATAACAGTTAGTGAGAAGTGCAAACAAAAATACTCGACAACTGAATCAATCACATAATAAAACGCCCTTCTGACTTTTCTCTCGTTCTCCTCGCTTTCTATTCGATCGAGTAGTTTTTGTTGCATCGATTTTGCCAAATTTGTGTAGAAAGTCGCAACGAAATCGGAAGAGCAAACAAAACATACACAAAAAAACAACCAAACAATCGACAATTTATGTGATTACCTGTAATTTATACCCTTGAAATCGTACTCCGTTTTTTTTTTTTTTGGAAAATATTACACATTTCTGGTTGATGCTACTGCTTGGGGTTAAAAACATTAGCAGATTATAGCAGATAATAATACGCAATAGAATATTTCCCGTTTTCTGTAAAAAAATGTTTGCTCTTGTTTCGGATATTGTGATGGTACATTGAGCAATCTGTAATATGTAATTGGATGTCAAGTGAAATTGAAAGGCCGTGAGAATTTCAGTTGAAAGTTTTTTTTCATCAGCTCTGACGCTTTTATGAAACGAACGATATAGATCGTGCAATTGGAATTAACTCTATAATAAAGGTAAAAACATGCTTTTTACATAACACTTTTATTATCATAAACTCAGTCAAATTGATTACATCTCTTTCTTTCCAATCAAATTGAACATTCCTAAACAGTTTCAATGCAATCAAAATTGTAAATTCCACAAGTAATGTTGATAAACTGATCGATTCAATGAATGCGTAATATTCTTCGGGTTTAATTTGTAACTAACTATAATTAATGACCGGATAATCACTGTCTACGGTGAATATGCCGACAAAATCGTCCTCAGCATCATCATCGTCCAATGGAACGATTTCCCAATAGTCTTCGCTATCCTCATAAGAATCAGAAGCAGAGTCAGAATCAGGTTCCAAATCTTCCTCGGAAGAGGCATCATCATCGACCGTTACATGCGCTTTTAAGCATGCGCGTATAATTCTAGCATCTATACTTATTGAAATGAACGATAGCATGAACAATGCCATGAACAAAGTTATTTTTCCCATTTTGCAAGGACGAGTTATTCCCTTTCGAAAGAAACAATGATCAATCCAACTTGTGCTCTTGAATTTATATTGACATTTGCTTGACGTGCAGTCTTTCTCTTTTATTGCTGAAAAGCGACTTTCATGAACAAGTAATAACTGTGAGTTTTCGATATCACGCATGCAATTAATTTTAATTGAAATTCGCAACAATAAATGATAATAACATACATTTCCAAAAGATCAATCGTTAAATCATGATTTAAATGTGCTTTGAAACACTTGCATGAAAAATATTCATGAATATAATGTTTGCTAGCACCGAAGTGCTGGAGAGGATAATTTGATCAAAAGAATATTTGAATTCAAATAATTCTAAGCTTGCAATGATCTTTTCCGGATTACATGTCTGTGATTGAAGCGTACCGAAACACAGATTTTGGCCGTAGTCATAGATATTTAGATGGATGAGATGCTGCATTTTTGATGTTGTTTGAGCTTTTGAAAACACGTCATCTGATGAAACCTCTGAAAAAAACCATATTTTAAAATTCTTTCTAAGGAAGCCAATGTTTTTAAAGCGTAAAATAGTCAGACCGCTTCTAGAATGTGCGCTCACAAAAAATCGCCCACAGCACAATTGTAAAATTTCTTAAATTTTAAGTTGCATTTGTTGAAAATATATTATATATTTTTGAATTCATTTCGGCATGTTTATAGCCTTGTTCCACAATCATGAGCAAACCATGCGTGCATAAAATCATAAGCATGAAAATCGTGAATTGGCCAATATATCTTCCGGCGTTTTGTTTGAACAATATCAACAATATATATGAATCGTGAACCTATAAAAGTTGGTCGTTGTTCATTGGACAGCAAAGCGAGAATTTTGAATATTTTATGAATTTTATAATTATGGCTCATTTTTCTGATATCCGATTTTATCAATGTGGCTTTACTCGAATATTTCGATCTATTTTTAAGGTTTAAACAATAAATATGATTTCAATCACCAACGTAATTAAAGAATATTCAAAACATTATTTTACTGATAAAACAAATTATTTTTATTGAATGAAATCGTTCAAATAAATCTTATATTCAGATGACTCATTTAAATTAAAAAAATGTGTATTTTTAACCCAAATGCTCCCAAAAATATTGATTTGATTATTGAAATTCCATGTTGTCCCGAAGTTGCCATATGGCAAAAAAATGGAAGTAAGCACGCGTAGGTGTGCCAATTATACGTCGCAAACACGTACACAAGTTGTCACTGAGTGTTGGCCGATGGAGTCGGGATAAGCGATACACAGAATGGAACCTTAACTAATGCAAGTTAGAAAATATATTAATTAAAACTCTAAATTACAGGTAAACTGGAGAGATAAGTGCCATATGTATTGTGTGATTTTAGATCTTTGATTCTGATTTATGTTGTCAATAAACTTGCCGTTTAATAGCCAAAAATTTTGCCAGCCTTTGGGTTAACTGAAGGTGTCTTTTTATGAAGAGCTTGTGCGGAGGGCAAAGCTTTAGTAAGAGCCCCAATCGTTGAATCGACGGGCACAGTTGCAGCAAGGGCCGCAGTCGATGCTACGAGGGGCAGAGTTTTAATGATTGGTGTAATCGGTTTTGAAAAGGGCAAAATTCCAGCGATGTCCGTGGCAGTTGAAGCGAGGGCTGAAGTAGATTTAGTGATGCCCCCAAGTACTTTTGTGACAGGAAAAGCTTTCTTGAGGCCCCCAAATGGTAATATGTTTCCTGAAACCAAATTGATTCCGGTATTGTATATAATAAATAAAATTACAAAAGGTACTGGATTGTTTTTCACTTTCCCCATTTTGAAGACTGAGTAATACTTTATATTTTGTCGGCTTTTATATCTTTTTTGGACATGCAACTAAGGTATAAGTATAAGTCATATGAGGATCATGAATGATATTCGTGAGCAAACATATATTTTTTAACATTTCTTCTTCAAAATCACGCTTTTTACTTGCGCAATGGCATTGAATCATGAAAAACGTGATCTTTTATTATTGTTTCAAAATAGCGAATAAAAGATGAAAATAAATATAAAAAAATTAAATATATAAAACAATAGTTGGAAGAAAGAACCACTCAAAAGCAGTTCATGGATTGATACAAAGGGAAATTGATCAAGTTCTGGATGTCAAAATCAGGCCCAAAATAAATAGGCTTGAAAATTAATTACCCAATCAAATTTTCACAATTTTGACTATCATGGTTAAAATTATTCCAATGAAACGATATATTTCTATAATTTAACTCTGTTATTTGCTTTTTGGTATATGTGCTACAGAGATCTATCGGTGAGAAGTAGTGGCGAGAATGTACAATTACACGATGTCCGACAATAATTTCTCCGGAGAAATTATTCCTAAAATGCACGAAAAAGACATGCTAAAAAATCACGAAATCTTCGGACATCTTCATTAAATTACTTAGAATTTTATAAATTTTTTCAAAATGAATTGTAAAGGTGAACATCGTCACGCTTTCTTGAAGTTCCTTCTAAGGCTAGCGTTAGAGATCTTGCTCGTGTGAGCTACAAATATTCACCTACATCATGTGACAGTTGCGGCGATAGCAAAATGCTGCGCACTATAAAAATGATCTTCAAATTGATGTTAATGCAACGACATTTCTAACGATTTTTTGCTTTTTTCGAATGGATTTTCTCTATCCAAAACCTACAAGCACACACACTGAGCCGTAGAATATGAACCACACCATGTGAAAATATATTTCATTATATCACCAGATATATGTATAAATCAACAGTGATGTAGAGCAAAGAAATCATATTTTCGAAGCAATAAAGCAATTTCGGCCGAAGACGTTGAAAGGGGAAGCGACTGCTTTCGAAATGTTGAAAGACATGTTCTGTTGCTGAGTAGTGATCGTGATGTGGCGATATGACGGCAGGATTGCGCTTTTATTTACTAAATTTCACCCACACACTTCCGACAGCCCGCAAACAGCGGCTAAAAAAATATTGGGTATTTTCGGAAAACCGCACTATTTACTTTACATATTATATGGACTTGGACACAGGAAAAATCTAAGAAGGCACGGATCGAATCGAAATCACAGCGAAATGTATCGGGAAATAACGTAGCCAAGTAATTGAAATACGCATACGACGAAATCAAACACAACTATAAATATAAATTTGGATAAATGGTCGTCGTCGCTGTCGCCGTAGAGGATGATGGCAAAAAATGTGAAGCTAAATCGTATTTTACATGCGGTCGAGATAGAGAAAATGGGGAAAAACTGTATTAAATTTAAGTAGTTGATTGATGTGCTTGGTCGTCTGGTGAGTCCAGATAAGGTTTGTTTTCTTTTTGTTTGCTATGCATGATCTCCCTCTCTCTCTCACACACTCTCTTTTTTCTCCATTTCATTGCTTTGAACATTTTCATTCGTAATCAGTCATTCGAAAGCAATGGTAGACGAATTTAATGGTTTTTGCATTGAAAAACACTTTCTGCTCTCGCTCGTGGTCGATGAGTTTGAAGTTATGGTCCAGTGGACGCGTCGTACAGCACACATCGAGCGAAAGAAACGTAAACGAGCAGATGCTTTCTTTTGATTATTCGGAGTAATTCATTTGAAATCCCAAGGCATTAACGAATGATCATTTTTGGCCGATTTCCGAGCGAATCGTCGATTTCGTTGCAAACAATTTAAAGTATCGCCTATAGGAACAACTCTTCTGCAACTGGCTCACATTTCTTTTGTGCCGGAGTCTTGATGGGATAAAAGAAATAAATGAACTTGAGGTGAAGTTCAAAATTTCCCAGGAATTCGATACTCGCGCAAGATTTAAAACCAATAAATTATCATCTCACACTCTATATCCGTTTGAACCTAGACATTTTACCCTTCCATACCGAAAAATCACTTCTGTTGACTGGGCACACAGCTACAGCTAATAAAACATTGTCAGTACAGCATCACAGTTTCAGACCAACAAAATATAGTTTTGAAAGTGCGGATGCCTACAGAGGGGATGAAACAGTTTTTACCTGCAATTTTAAAATGCAACACTTTCTCACCGATGAAAAAAAAAGTCTTTTGTACGAAAAATGAAGTCAGTTGCACCGTAAAGAGATTGAGAAAGAAAAAATGAAACCTTTAAAAAAACTCATACCGTTATTTCCGTAATAAGGCATCACTCACAATTCGGATGCATGATGTTGTCTGTCCGCGAGACAAACTCGAAATTATGAAGAAGAATACAGATTAAAAGAAGTTTCAACATAGGGAAAATTGATGTTACCTGACGCGATCTTATTTAATTGAATGAGGAAAGAAATCAAGCACTGAAGACAATGGAATGACTACGGGAAACACGGCAGCAAGACCAAAAGGTGCATTACCCTTAAGGCAGAAGGGTTAAAGATTCTCATCATAATAATACGCTCTCTTTCTCTTATTTGCTACGCTGTTGTTTGTAATGCGCTGCTGCGGCAGTCTTTGTTTTCTTCGAACAAATTATATTTATTTGTCTTTTTTCCGTATCCACACGCAAGAACAGCTGTGCCTAAAAGTAGAATGAAAAAATTCTCACCATTTAATAAGAGAGAGAAAGACCTCTCTCGAATGGATTAATTTTTCAAATGTGTCGTTTAGTCATTGCCCGAGATTCTTTCAAAAGAGACGTCTCTGAGAAAATATTTAAGAAAACCGCTGATGATCAGATATTTTCTCGAATATTTTGAATTATACTTCCATCACAGATAAATATGTGTCCATTGTAATTGCAATTTATTTGGGCATTTAAAAATTGAAAACAGAAAAAGTGAAATAAAACAAAGAAAACAAATTGAATGAAAATTAACTGAGCAAATTCAAGTTGAATCGTCGAAAAATCCAGTGTCTATTGCTTTTTTCGTTGAGCAATGTTTTGTATTCATATAGAAAAATTGGCTTTCTCCCTCTCCACATGTGTCAGCAGTTTATT
This sequence comes from Obolodiplosis robiniae, assembly GCA_028476595.1. Lineage (NCBI taxonomy): Eukaryota > Metazoa > Arthropoda > Insecta > Diptera > Cecidomyiidae > Obolodiplosis > Obolodiplosis robiniae. Next base: position 3,381,766 of record CM052015.1, on the reverse strand, counting down.
CTTATGTGTGTTATTTTTTCTGCGAGGAAAAGTAGCGATCGAAAATATTTACACGTGTTTCCATGACACATGGTTATATACTCCATTTGCCAAACATTTTCGCGAAAAGCGCTGAGTTGTACAAAAAATGTAATATGTGTGGAATATTTGTTGGAGCACCCATCGGCCAGCCAGCCATCAACCCAATATTAATACATTCACATAAAGAAAATCCATTTCAAGTAAAATGAAACCGCTTCACCGACCATGCATCAGCACAAAAATACGTAAATAAAAGAAGACAATACTACGTCATGTGTGTTTAAGCGCATCTTATATTCTCTTCTTCTATTTTTTTCATAAAAAAATTTACAGAGAAAATTGTAAACATAACAAACAACACGCACATCGATATGCATTATCATTTTGAGCGAGAGAGGGAGAGAGAGAGAGAAAAAGATCAAATCGTACAATAGAGAAGAATGTGTGGCGAGGGTGAGCTGCCGAGCAGGAAAACGAATGAATAAAATGTAATGCATGTTTTATATGTGTATAATAAAAAAATGTGTGGCATCAGTGAGAAGCACGAACAGAAAAAGAGATATAGAGGCACAAAATGTTATATAAATGATACACAATATTTGTACATTTTGCAGAATGAATTGACCATTTTTATTAGAGTAATGGGAGACATATTTCTTGAGCATCGTTTTTTTTTCTCGGTAAAACCTATTTGGTCGATGTTCGATGCTCTCTCTCTCTCTCCATGTGCGTGTTTTTTCATTCCACGCATATTTTTTGCTGTCGTGGGCTATTGTGTAAGCATAGATACAATTCGATCAAAATACACCCCTTCGGTTGCTGCATCATAATGGCCAGTGAAAATCGTTTGGGGTTATTTTTTCCCGTATATAGCAAAAATTGCGTATTAGCTATGGAATATTGGTATAATAATAATGGACTGAACGGAATGCACGCCTTTGAACCGGATATTTCGAGGAGGAGAGTCGATGACGCAAAATCGATTGGACAGCCTTATAAAAACATTAAAGCCATTGCTGCATCAAACATAAGCCATGACCAAAAATCGCAATCGCAACAAACTGGCGTAGTTGTTGATTTTGTCATCGCCTGACGACCATTTTTCTCTGTATGTTTTTTCAGAGGGTTCTTTCGTCCACTTTCAGCTGTCGATTCGATTAAAAATTGTGCATTTCAAAATGCAATATTGAAAATATGCACCCAAAAAAGAAAAAAGATAGAAGAATGTGATGTATTGCTCGAGAGCCGACAAATCAAGGCATATGATATCGAATTAATATTCATTGAGAGTATGTTCATGAATCTAAAAAACGTCATATGTTCAATCAAACATTGAATCATTCCAATTCGCTTCGGAAAAATATCGGAAGAATTTTTTTCATCTACCGATCAATGTAGAAATGGCTGAAATCTCGAACATGTGCCGGTGGACTGAGTAGATGGAGGAAAAAAAAAGAAATTTGAACACGAAAAATGTGCATTCGAATGAATTTCGCATTTTTCGCAACAACTACAGTTGATTTGACAGTTGTAGACGGTGTATGGCATTCAAATTATAGTTTGAACTCGTGCTTGTTTCCCCGGGTACGTTTCTGGCAGACGTTTGCCGTTTTCCCGTTCACCTTGTTTTCTTCATCTTCACCGCCACTTAATTCAAGAGCCGCACTGGCTGCTCATTGTTATAAGTTTAAGACGATGAGTAATAATAGATGGAATTCTTATTGAAAAGTCAGGTTTATGGCTTTGCGTTGTGCAGCATCCATGGTAACCGGTCCAGAGTGCTCGACGATAGACTTACGGAAGAAAAACTTGGCATTATGGTGGTATGAAACTAGAGAGAAGCTAAGCCATCATATCCACATCGCTGGACCATGAAATCTATTTTGAATTTTCATTCAACGTCTTGACTTTCACTTGCTGCGTCTTCGCCGGATTTTATTTCTTTTGCAATTTCATTTCGATTCACTGCTTTATTTGTTCACATCTAACCGTTATAGAGAGAAACGTACACATATTATATAGATCGACTGTGTGGCCGTTATGGAAAAAAGAAACAAGAATTATATTTTGTAATACAAAATATCTGCTTGGCTAGTTTAAGGGTGCGAAATTCCATATTTGTTATGTTTGAAGCAAGCGAAAATGAAATCGACATGGCAAAAAAAGCGTGTGTTGCAATACATGATTTTTTTGTTCATATCCAGACGAATAATAAATATAAATAGATGAAATGGCTACGAAATTGAATGGATCTCGATGTTTCGGCAAAATGTCGAAAAAGAAAGTTCAAGCACCATGAAATCAGACAAGAGATAGCTCGGAAAACAGGCCTCGCTCACCGGCGGATGCTTCAACAAACAAGAAACGAAATTTCAAACGATCAATTCCATATGCCACTTTTAATATAAAAGTAGCCGAGCAACGGTTATTCGAACAGAAAACCAGAAACGCAATTCGTCAACATTCAACCACTTTAATATAGTTTCGTATATCACACGCACATTTTCTATCATTCTTGAAATGTAAACGTATTTGTTGTAGCAAATGCTCCACATCAACGTAAACATTTAGGTCCAAAATGAGAGAATCGCATTTATTTTCGCAATTCAACAGTGGAAAACTAACAGAAAAAATTGATTGAATTCGAGACGCAGAGCATCTTGTTTGTTGGTTTGACGAAATAAATTTGGTGTTTTTCGGCGGCCGCATCCCCATTTTATTCGTTTTCTTATGTTTTCTTATTTTGTCGAACGGAAATGAGTATTTTGGCCATGAAATCAAATAAAAATGCGATTAAAAAACGTACGGAAGAAATATGTGAGCAAAGTGGTCAATTTCCAATTGAATTTAATAAGACGCTACATTTCTTTTTTGTTTCATTTCCTATTTCGTAATAAGTTTGAATCGTTTTTTTCCAAACCTTCTGAAATGTTGATTCAAGTCCGTAGACACAGTTTCACCGCTCAGTCACATCAAATTAATTCATGAGTGTATAAAAAAATCACCAATAAAAAAACTAATCACAAAAATTTGATTGGATTATTAAAATAAACCGAGAATCACGTTGTATTTTTTGTGGCTGGATTACAGTGATGCCCTCGGTTCTAAATCTTTTTGCATCGCATTCGAAGATCGTGAATAACCAAACGGATTTACAAATCCGCTAATAAAATATATGTTTTATCAAGCAGTAAAATTGTATCGTCCAAATATATGTGAATGTGACAATTGCACTTGATTTTTCATGTCAGCTGTATTTAGCTGTATTTGATATCGCGATCACAGCGTCTCGATGACTGTTTGGATTTTATGTATTTTTACAGCATTTTTGCGGTGATTTCGACATGCGAATAACCAAATCGCAGCACATAGCTTTCGCTTGTTTAACAATAGATTTCCGAATGAATATAAATATTTTTGCCAATAACAGCTCAATACAATCATAACTGATATCTCTTTTTTATTTGGCGTAGAAATAACGAGCAGACAACTCGTGCTATATCGTGCCGATATCAAATATGACACCGACCGCCCGACCGACCGACCGATGTGCGAGTGTGAAAATGCAATGGCAATTTTCATACGCGAATCACGTAGGAAAATTACTAACCGTACATGATGTTTCATCATTCGCAGAAGTTTGTAAGCGAGCGCTGGATACATATCCCCATCGGGAGCACACATAGAATCAGAATATTCGCGTAAAAATGATGATTTCGCACTTTTTTCGCCATTTTACTCATCCTCTTTTGACTCAGTTTTAAAGATGAACACCATTGTCAGGGCGATTTTTCTCTGGTTGAACAACAACAACAGCAACATAAACGGCAGCTATTCATTCTTCTGCCCATAAAAATGCACGATTGGTTCACCCAAAGCATAGCTTTATTTTGTATTTTATGAATTGGATTTTGCGAGCGGTAACTTGAATCGAAAAATGTTGTGTTGCCCATTCGATTCGCGTGTATCCTTCGGCGAATTGGCTATGGAACCACGTATTGAGCGATTTTTATTTGTCGGTGTTCTATTTCTTGTCTTAAACATGGATGAACAATGATTACCATCGTGTCATGGTAGTGTGTGTATGTGTGTTTGTTTGGTTCATGATCCGCGTGGTTGGCACTTCAATCGATGTAATAAAATGGCATAATAACAATAAAAGACGCAGACTCATCGAAATCTCGCTGTATCTAAAATGCATTCTTGTGCGCGGGAGCACTCACATTTCGCGGCCACGAACTCACCGTTAGGCGACACACACACATACACTGCTTGTATCGAAAGATCGAATTATCATTCAATAGTCGTCATCGCACATTATACCACGCACTGTGTATATAAAATCCGAATAAAATTGTAGTTTTATAATATATTTTTTTTACGTTTGTCCACAAAACAGATTGGTTGTTCACATCATTCAGCGAGGTTTTTATTCGATTGAAGGCAGTAGTTTCGGGTCCATTTTGCTTTTTCCATATCCAAACTAATTTTCTTAATCCGCATAGTTAATTTGAGCGAGGCTTTAACACCGAAGGTCCAATCAAAACAAAGCGACCCCTTTCAAGCATTGTCTCGAACGCTTGCCGTACGCACGCATAAACGTCTCTCCGTCAAACTGATTGCAAACTACACAAGGATGCTATAAGTTGAAAAGAAAACAAATTCAAATGAACTCAAGACCAGCATCTCATTTGAATGGGTCATTTTTGTCGGATAATTCGAAATTTGCATGATTCTGCATAGCATTTAAATGACTTCTTTTATGCGCACCATTGTCATTTGTGTCGCTCAACGACCAATCTGCATCGGACCATTTCAATCCATCATCATTGATTAGACGTGAGCGTAATGGTAAAGTTTATCCCGTTGCAAATAAATTGTGTGCGGCCCAATTCGTCGATGTGTTTGCGCATTATATGAAAGTGTTTGTCTATTAGAAAATTTATTTGACATTGAATAAGAGTTCGGTCGACGGCCGTACGGTTGGAAAATGAAAGAGAGACGAAAGGGTTCACAAAGACACAGCACAAATACATACACATAAACCTAAAACAACACGACCATCTCATGGATAATAAATAAATGTCTCTTTAGCTCGCTTTGCACAACGAACACTCTCAAGAACATGTAAAAAAATTTATTGGTAAGGACCGATGATGTTTTGCATGTGAATGAACACGAAGAAGGAACTCTCGACCATTTCAGTAGTAAAACAAAACCGAATCGAAATGGATGAAAGTAAAAAATAAAGAAAACACATTATTCGAACTGGCCTTGAGCACTGAGAATAAAATATGTGCACTCGGTTTTTCTGGCTGACATTTGGGCAGCCAGCGCATATATGTGATTCCAACAACCATCACCAATTCGGTTATTTATTCGATCCAGTTAATATATCACATATTTTAACACAGTTAAATCACTAAATCCTATACCTTTTTACCATAGTCTCATTCCATTCCGGTTTCTCTTAGTATTTGCTGTTTTCAAGTGCAATCAGATGATCTGGTCCCCACACCGCTGCCCCAATTTGGGCTCCCCAATCGAGATGAAATTGGATGAAAATGGAAAGAAATATGTTCATATGTCAGAAACCACCCGCCTATAGAGATGAACCTAAATGTCCTGCATTTATTTAGTTACAGGGCGACATGTGAAAACAAGCTTTAAATAAACTTAGAAAAAATCCCGTCGAAGAACGACGTTTATCAAAATCGCCACATATATATCACAGTTAGAGAGAATTTGAGTGCGCGTGTATATGAAACCAATGGCATAGCAACAAGGGTAAAACCATCTAAATGCATGCCTCTGTATCGAAACATGATTTCGAATTAATGTAGCGGCAAGCCGGTCATCTATTACACACTGATCTCACTTTTGCCATATGCAAGCGCACACATGAGCTGCTCTCATTCACTTAAAGTCTGATATGGAGCACGTTTTACTCATTTTTACAAGATGAAGAAGCTACGAACAACTATATTCAAACATTAAAAGGCAAGTATTTTGAACGGAGCACGATTACGAAAACACGGTAAAGACTCTTTGGAAAAAATGCTAACTATTCAGGGGAAACAGGTTAAAGGTTTGTCTTTTTAACTAGATAATTTGAAATGGTTTATGATATTAACAGCATATAAAAATTTTGAAAAGATCAAAGTTCTCATAAGGATATTCATAGAGAAGCTCTCGAATAGTTGCATAACTTCATTGATGGAAACATTTTAGCTTGTCACTCATTATTGAATGTGACTTAATCGCCGAAATTATGGTGAAATCCGATCAATTTCAATTGACATGCGACAAAACGATTTTCGACCAAGCAGATCAACCGCGTGCGTGTGCACGAAGCAATCAGTCGACTTTAGTTCCGTTCGTTGATTTTTTGAATGACAAATTGTGCTCATATAAAATGGATTTTTGTCGTTATTTCATTTCAAAATGAAGAAAAAAGTCGAGAGAAAAAATCAAAATGGTTCCAATTTCGATTTTGTAATGTTTTGCCCAGAAACAGTGAAACGTGTAATGTTCGTCCATAATCGGAACATTTCGTTAGCATTGGATATTTTCCGCACCACCACACACACACACACACATACACAGGCACGCGCTTATCTGACGGGGCACGGTAAGCAATCATGTGCGAACTTAGCTGTATCGCCAAGAGAGGAAAAAACACACATCGCGCGCACATATCGAAAATAAAATGGTTGTCCACGGAAATTTATTTTTCACCCTATCACAAATCATAACCACCCCATTTACGAAAATAAAAAAATAAACCGAGGCCAGCAGCAAGCGAGGGAAACGGGCGAGTGGGAACAGAAAAAACTACTGCGAAACGAAATGAAATGCGGAAGAGTGAAAAATAACAACACCGGCACACTGGCACACATCGCCATAAAAAATGAGCATGCATACTTTTTGAAGCGACCACCGAAAAAAACGCACATACTGATTCAGCTTCGAGCTACAACGATATCATCCAAAATAATAGAAATACCAACAACAACAACACCAACAACAGAATTGGATAGGAAAATGGCAATAAAAATCAGACAAAACTTTGCTTCTCAGCGCATTTTGTTTGTTTACGATTAGATAAATGGATATGATGGCTTTTCACATGGTGTGTATGTATTTTGTTGGCCGCAAATACTTGGATTTTCCGGCGATGCTCATGGTTTCTTGTGAATAATGGGCACTTTCTTTGTCGATGTCATTGCGATATAAGAAAATATCCCTGTGGTCCATTTATAAATATTAATGTAATTTATACACAAAAATAATTCAGTCATTTCAAAAAACGTTCGCTTCAACTTTCACATACGCTCACTTCATATACCTTTCGTGCGGAACAGGAAACGGGGGGTCGGCGAAACCAAAAAAATCTGAGAAAAAGGACATTCGGTGAGCATAGATAATAAGAATATATATGAATTGCAAGTACGTATCAACACAAACCGAATAAACGCAACATAAGCAAACGCTTTTAAAAATAAATATAAATTTTCGTAACAAAACCGATCGTTGCAGCACGTTTTCTACTGCTGGCTGGCTGTTAGCGTCGAAATAACGCACCATCAACATATGAACCGAAAAGCACACGAAATATACCCCATAGCCATACATTACCTAGATTTATTTACATATTGGTAAAAAGCGGCGAGTATGCCAATGAGAAAAACGCAAATAACCAACGGAGGAATATCAAAAATTACGCTGTTTCTTTTTTTCGGTTGTTGAATGTCAAATATAAAAACATCCATTCATACACATGCTAGCGCATTATAATGCGAATTGTATATATGTAATATGAAAAATATGTGAGGTGCGCGCAACCTTAGATTGCTAACGTCCGATTCATTCGGATCTACTGCATGCGCAATGTAATAACAATAATAATAATTTCCTATTTCTGGGTATATCAAACAGTTGCAATGTTATTAGCTTGCCTCTATCTCTCTCACTTTCATGAGAGCGCACACATGTGATCCGATTTTCACCATCGTCAAAGCGAAAAACATGCGATGAAATTCCATTTGAAAATGGAAAAATAATATGAATGGTACAGATAGAGAGCGAGCGGCTGGGATCGGTTTGTTAGTGAAAAATCGAAAATTCATAGGAAATTTGGTGCTCACAGTGCTCACGGTATCATTGCTGTTTTCACACACATAAAAGCATATAAAATGAAAATACTATAAAAGTAAGACCAACAGCCATTTCTCGAAAACCGAATTATAATAGAAAGATAAAGTTGAATCAAAAGAAGAACAAAAAATATGGCATGTCTTGTGAAGGTTATTCAAACGATGGCGAAGAACTGTGTGCATGGGTCTCGTGTATAGAAAATACACGTTTATTACCATATAAAATGGCAAACGAATTCACCGATATCGAAACCACTCGCAATGCCAACAATAATGATGAGATAGCAACAAACTCATTGGCAAATAACGAGAAAATGAAATTTTCAATGAATATTTACCAGTTGCTCGCGCATGAGAGCGCGACCGAACGTTTGTTTTGGTTTCGATACGAAAAAGGAAATGGCCCGACATGCGAAAACAAAAGGAAAATAATAGTGAATTTTATATTCCAATACAAACACTAAATTATCATCTCTCTATCGTCCACAAAGTTGTGGAAAAACACAACAAATCTGTATTTTTTATGGACTACTTCCACTTCGTTCGCCATGTGCTTAGTGCGCCACGCTTCTTTTACTTTTCCATCTTTTCGAAAGGAAAACCTTTGAATTTCTGAAGAATCTCTTTGTTTGAATCACAATTCATCATTTCTAAGGAAAACCTCGCAATCTCTTTATCAATACTTTATTATTTCAATGCAAAAAAAGAATTGCATATCAACTATTTAATTTTGAATTGATTGCATTGAAGAATCAAGAATCGAAACTAATCGAAGAACATAATGGTCGGATTGAATTGAAATAGAACTGAAAGTGTGCGGAAAGGAAGATAAAATGAAAAGCGCTCTCTTGATGTGGCACATGCCACAAAAGAAACCAAATATCAAACAGTCGAACCCCCGTGTCGTTGATTATCCAAACAAATTTTTAACAACTTTCAATTTTGATTTTGTATTCATCGTGTCGAACGCTGCTAATAACCTTTTGCGCGAGCAGATGTTCGCCAGTTGAAATGCCGAATCATACGAATTTGTTCAATATTTGAAATAACAAGTTTGCTCACTCGATGGTGGCCGTTAGCAAACAACTAATTCTCTAATAAAGTAATCATAAATTATTGATTGCGTATGCAGCCGGATTCGCGAGAACAGGATTGATGTTTCGTTTTGTACGTTTCGTTTGGTTTATTGAAATTTGTTCAGGTAGACAAACACAAAAAACGAAGCCAATCATTGTCACCGGGATTTTTGTTGTTCGTTCAACATTTCAATGTTCGCATTTCACTTTTGATGTCAATTTGCGCAACTATGTTTGCAAAGCGCAAGGCTTATTTGCGTTTTGCATGTGACAATTGAGCAGCGACTGAAAAAACATAGACAGACACAGAGAGTGTGTTGAAAAAACTAGGGTGTCGTTTTTTCTCTAATTTCATTTTAATATATTTGCCTTTCTGCAAAATAGCTACACAGATCGCGTGTATGAGATGCAACCCTAAAATTTGAATATTTTGAAACACATGCATATCGAATGCGGTATCAAATGTGCGTAAAAAAGGTTTGAGTCGAAGCATCTCGCTCTCTACCTGAACATATTGCAATTGAATCGGTTGAAAAATATGCATAGTAAAATATTTGTTGTAACCAAATGCCACATCGATCGAATGCACATCAATTTAAATAACGAACACAAAAAAGGAATTAATCTCTTGGCATGGGACCGTTGCACCGTGTGCTCAACCAACTGACTGTCCTCGCTGCTGTTGCAGTCTCTCTTCATCGATAGATCGATGGCGAATTACTTATTATTAATGCTATTTTGATGGTATTGTTATGTTTGAGTTCCGCATCCTATTTTCTTTTATATTGCATATTTAAATAATCACTTCGTCGTTAGTAGCGAGAGGAAAGAGTTGAAAGCGGATACAATGCACATATACGCACACAAAACACCGTAAGCAAACTAATAAGCGATCGACAGAGAGAAAAATGTGCATGAATACAAAACAGAATATGCAATTTTTATCTTTTTTGCATGCACTATTTTGCTTGGCATGAATGTTATCCATTTTATAAATAAGCATTCAACAAATTGCATCGCGACGAACATACTAAGTTCAACAGTATAAACGAAATGAATAGCAGTAGAAAACGAAAAATAACCGAATTTGCTTTTGAAATTTGCCAAAAGGGGTTTTCAGCTTGCATATACACACACACTTACTCACTCGAATCATATCGAATGGTAAGTAATTTATTTTAAATATTTAAAACCGTAATACGGAGTGAGTTATCTACAATTCATAGAGCCAACAAGAAAGATGCGCTCCGGCTCGATGCATTTTTATTCTCTCTCTCTCTCTCTCTCTCTCTCTCTCTCTCTCTTTTCTCGCATTCATCGTTACCATAGAGAACGAATGGAATTTGTCGATGGATATCGTTTAGCCTTTGTTGTATCTTCTTGTTCCGTTCGCCTTGTCTCTCGGCATCATCCTTTCCTCTTCGTTCTCTTTCTCAACTATTTCCTTACTGCTGCAATATGAAAAACCATTTAATTTCATCTTTTCACTAGACCTTTATTCGGCTTCTGCCGACGACGATCTTTTTCCATTTTTCGCCATACGACATGCATTACAGTAGACTAATGCCATCCGATATAAGGCAAATTTTATGCATGTTTTCACAACATATTAATACGAAATATGATAAAATGATTCGCAAAAACGGAAATGAAACAAAATTGCTACATATTATCGAAACATTTTCTTGGAATTCAACGAACAAAAAACACACACACACTGTTTGATATTAACTTGGTCGCTGTTGCGCTCCCATGAACGCTACATTCTTTTATCGAAAAGATATTTCTCTATTGGAAGATTGGATAATTCGCCAGTGCAAAATTATTTTCTCGAGTTAAAGAGAGAGAAAGAGATTATGATGAAAAAGACTTCAGCAAACAAGAGAAAATTCACTTCGAAAAATCAATAATCTTCCGACCAAAATCACTATAAATGCCTATTGAAGTTATGGCAGTCACATCACGGACGAAACCTAAAGAGATTATCAAACAGTTTATTGAATTTTTGGTTTGAAAAAAGGGGTTGCAATTATACAATATCCTTTTTTTGGCAGCATCAAATCTCTTCGCCTACAGTATTTACTTTTGGCTACTGTTCATTGTATAAGCTTCATACCAATTGTGGTTTAGATGACACTTAGCGTAATTTTTGCATGTGAGTAAGTTTTTCGAAGAGTGGAATGATTTGAAGCTATTTGGCAATGTGTATTGAATCTATACCAACCGCAAGTCTTCGAGTGAAAACAAACAGACCAAAATGAATATCTTCTTTGATTTTTTAATCTTCAACCTGTGCTTCGACTTCTCGCTTTTCTCACTTTTCCTCGATCGCGTTACCAATATGAAGAGTAAAACACTTTAATTTGCTCTACATTTCTCTAAATTCGATCAACTTCAGCGAATTTCTTCTGAGAGTGAAAATTGCGAATTAAAATGTGAATATTCATTTCTAAGAATGAGAAATATATCCTCATCGATATTGGGCTTGTGAAAGCCGGAAAAATATTCTGTCGCCGTTGTCGTATATTATCCCATTTCAATTCAGTTGAATACAAAAAGAAAAACTATTCTCCAGAGAGGTAATGCGAAATTCGCGTGTATTTTCAAAGAGATTCTATTGGCTATTTTGTGAGCCAAGATCATCATTATCTCTTCAAAGCGATTTCAAATGGAATCGAGAGAGCGCATTTCAAAGCGAAAAAAACATACGAATCATCACATATCATGTTCTCAAAGAAACATAAAAAAGAGAACATGAACGTAAGAAAACGCGCTCGCGTTGTACTGCTTTCAACTGCTTTGTGGCGAGGAGTTGGTGCTTTACGAGTGAAATGAGGGCAAAGACTACCTATATCAATGGTTCAATACATTTGCAAACGCATACACATTCACCAAATAAATCCTTTTCGGATCAAATATAAATCCATCGTTAGATAAATTCGCCATAATATATTGTGAAATAATAAGGAGCGAGAAAGAGCGAGAGCAAAAGCAAACGATGCTGCCAAAGGTATTCGCTTCGATTATTTTTTCGTTGAACAGTTTAGAGCTTAGGTGGGCTTCGACGATATGCATGAACTTAACGACCACTATGAATGCGACGAATTGCGTGTACGTTCGGAACTTAGGAAACAAATATTGCATGGGTTGCGTTATCCATTTGTCGTTGTCATTCAATGCTGTTTCACGTTTTCGCACAAAGCCACAATATTGGCATACGCTTCGTTGTAATCACGATCTCAATACGTTCGATTCGTTCGTTTTGGCATTCAATGACAAAATAACAACTAAGCAGCGACCAAAAGTTTTAATGCCAACATCAGGGAATATATACAGTCCAAATCCAGATGAAGTAATATTGAGATAACGAACATATTCGATGTGATTCACCTAGCTATCGAATGGTTATTCTATATGTACACTCTTGAAATGTACATTTTCCGATTGCGTCTGATCAACGGCAGCAACAACAATTTCGATATCCAAATAGAAATATATTGATATCCAATGTGGATCCGCATGTGATTTGGATTTCTTTCAATCGGGACCGCTCTCTCGCTCTCCAAGAGCATTATTTCCTTTTTTTTATCTATTTCAATGTGAACAGAATGAATGTTGAGTTGATTCCGAGGAAAAAAATGTCATTTTACGACCATGAATCGAAATTTATTCTATCAAGCTAATAACTAGTGTGTAATGATAAGAAACTGATGCATTTCCGTTAGAAAATAGCGAACAAATGCCAGCCAAGGTCGTTGTGATTGGGCATTTTCAAATTTTATCGGAATGTCAGATTATTTATTTTTCACTATATTTCCAAAAAAATATACAAATCAAGCGGTTATATTTGGAATGTTCACCATTGACATAATTCATAAATTGCCTTGCGCAAAGATTAGCGTCGCGCACAATCAAACGAAATGGTAAATTATTCAAAGTGACAATAAATGATTGTTGACAAAATTAATAATCTCTATGATCGACACCTGATACACGTGACCGCACAGCCCATTAGCCCCATTATATTGGGGAACTGAATAGCTCATTTGAATCAAGTGGCCGCTTCGAACACCCACCATATTCTATCGCTTTCAATCGAAATAACAAAATATTCCATAAAAGCTAGTTGTAATCCAATGCATATGATTAATGGACGTTGTATATGCGTTTTGGCACGAGTTCCATCTGAATTAAAGACGATTCAACCTATTAAGTTTTGACACGTTCGGCCATTTCAGCCATCGCCTCTGCAACGGCCAATCAGCCAAATCAAGATGAACGGCAAGAGGTCTCAGCACGCATCAAAACTGGCTTCTTCACATAAATACACACAAACATGCCAAATAATAATTATTCGGCGAACGTAATTCAATTAGTGAATATAGTTGGGTGAACGCACAAGCACATGCTCACACTATTTCGACAGCATAAATAATCGTTTGACTGTGAAAAATACTCGGAAATGAACTGGCAACGCACACTCTGTAAAACAAAGCAACCGTATTCTTTATGCATGGCAAGAAGCATGGAGATCGAATCTGTTTATCTATCTTCAATCCGGATCTTTAATTTTCGCAGAGGCGAATCAACCGTCCGGACGCATTTCAATTTATTTACTTTAATAAAATTTGATTGTTGTGGCGTCGTCTATTTAATACCATTCCACTACATATTTGGCAAATGAGGCTAACGAACGTATATGTATGCATAATTTAAGGTTTGTTAAGTATTTTGCCGATGATCATGTTGCATGGAAGGGGGTGGAAGAGCTGCTGCTGCTATCGGCTAATATGGTTTCGGTTGTTGTACATCACTTCATTTTGATTTGGTTTCGGCCAACGCAGCACGTACATATTCACTTTGGCATCCGTTCAATCGGTGGTAAATATGGTGTTCTTGCGTCATTTAACGACCAGTGCTATAAGCTGAAAAGAAAAGAAAACAGGCCAGGCGAACAATGGATTTTGTTGCAAACCCAAGCAAACAATATATGATTTCGACCCAAAAGGCCAGATCCGAGCAGCATATTTATACGTGCCCATACATTTTGTGGCCAGTCGAAGCACGATACTAATGTGAATTCTCTGTTTTCTTATCCGAAAAAAAGTATAAAACGTCTCGAGTCGCCTCATCACAACAATATCAGCCATGCGAAAGGATTCCAAACGGGGCGAACGAAAGCACATATGTGTATCTTTCAAATAGGATACGGTCATGTTTGGGTGGCAAAAAATGGCGTGGTTTGGATCTTTCGAAGAATAATAACAGCAGTCCAGAAAATAATTAAAATATAACAATATACAGCAAGAGCGATGTGGATGGATGTTATTAGTTTAAACTTCTTGTGGCTACACACATTTACAATAATCATATCGTTCTCATAACGTTCGTCTATCGTGCGCACACACACACACCCAGTTTGTACGTGCTCGAATTCAGGCAATGTTTGAATTCCTGTGTGAATTGTTGCCTTTTATTGCTTCGCATCTCATGCCAAACTGTTCCAAAGAAGATTATCTTACCTCTTGCTTGTTACAACGTCTAATAGAGCACCATTTAAAATGATTATCAACTACATCATCCGAAAGAACCACACATTTATTAGTTATAGTAGCCGGTCGATGTCATGCCGCTCGCATTTTCATCGTGTGGCGATTCGATTTCATAATTGATTCACATTTTGACATAAGACTTTGCAAACTGCTTTTGTGCACAGTTCTTGTTCGAAGTTTGATAAAGAAACCATTGAGAAGCCATCGCTTTGCTTTCGCTATTTTCGATAAATAAATACGCCTTGTAATATCCTATGAGATTTATGCATATTTTCTAATCTCCATTTCAAAGTTTTTGATAGAGTAAATTTATTGAAAATTTATTTGAAAAGTGTTTTCTTCTGTTTTGTTTGGACTCGAATTGGATGTACTTAAATGAAGTAAAAAGTAATCCGAAGCAATCCAATGGAGCCGAATATGAGAAGATCTATATCGATTTGTCTAGCCTTGGAGTGGCGAAGATGTCACTGAAATTATACGCATTCGATTCAATCAATCACATTTATAATAAAAAAATATTTGAAAGCCGAAACATAATATAATTTAAATGCGAAAACATCGAAAAACACTTGAGCGACTTACCAACTTCTGGATGAAAACCATGTTCATCGGCCGTGTAGCTCACCTTAGTTATGGAACCGTCTTTTTCGACAATTGTATATTCACCTTTGGTTGTAATCACATCGGCACCGTTCACCGTTTTGAATTTCCCATCTTCTTCGAATTCTTCTCCATTCACGAATTTTTGCCTGAATTTTTGCGAATTTGCCATTTATGTAACGCAATTCATAACAATATTTCCGTATTTAAATTTGTACTCACTGGAAATTATATTCGAGATTTGAGTTTTGATGGAATTTGCCGTCTGAAACCGCATATCTAGACTGTTGTTCCGGTGATTTGAATTGCAGATCGAACTGTGGAGCACTTTGCACGAACGCAATCAATGCGAAAACTAAAGCAACAGCAACGAATTTCGGCATTTTTGCACATAAACAAAAGACAATCTGTTTGAAAAATAACAACTTGTCGGATGAACGTAAAATCAACTACTAATCATGCCTTAAAAGCAAGATTGATATGCAGCATTTCAATATGAATTACGAAAGATAGAAAAATACGCGGCGAAACAGGTTTTTTTCCATGCTCAATAAATCTTCTTAGTATTGAGATCGGTGTATATCAGCGATTGACATTTAAGGAATGATAATATGTTGCGTCTACATCATCATTCAGTGAGTTAATTCGTAAGAAACCGCGTGAATTTTTAAAAACCTTTTTTGCATATTTTGTACGATCGATTTTTTGTAAAAATCGCATAATTTTGATTTCATTCCCGGATTCACATTATTTATAAGAATGAGTCAATGACATTAATTCCTCTCTAGGAAATGCAAGAATTACCGAAATTTCAACTTGTTCAATCAAATATTCTGATTAGAACCCAGTGAACAGGTTTTTGTTTGTTTATTACAAAAAATAAAACCGCATATGTTTCTCTAAATATCTTTATTTCGTTTTAAATATTTTTATTGGTATTTATCTCATAATTCTTAAGATTTAAGTTGTTCATTTGCCAGCTGGTGATTGTGTGACTGAAAGAGTAAGGATGTTTGTTTTTAAATCGCATGTCACGAATTGAAAGCAAAAACGCATAAATGGGTGTACTCACCAACTTCTGGATGGAATCCGTTTTCATCGGCGGTGTATCGAACGAGTGTGGTGGAACCATCATTTTCTATGATTGTGTATTCTCCGCTTGTGACGATGACATCCATGACTTTGCCTTCACGTTCGACTGATTTCAAATGACCTTCTTCATTGTGATGTTCACCAGATGCGAATTTTTGCCTGAGAACAAAAATTAAAGTTTATCATTAAAACGGATGTACTAAACATTGAGAATCGCAGTTCCGAATCTATTCATTTTGTGGAAACACTTACTTGTAGTTGTATTCTTTGGATTCTGGATCTTGTTGAAATTCCTGGTCGACGACCATAAAACGTGATTGTCTTTCTGGGTTGTGCACCTGGGCTCTGCCTTGTTGTTGGAACTGTGGCTGTTGGATTTGTTGTGTCTGTTGGAATTGTTGTGTCTGTTGGAATGGCTGGAACTGTTGCTGTTGGAATTTTGCAGCTCCACGACTCAAACGTTGTGGTCCACAAAAAACAGACACAACTAAAGTACTCACTAGAGCAGCAAAAATAACGAATTTTCGGGCCATTTTTCAAAATAAAAATTATTTTATTCCAACTCAAAGATGAATATGTTTCTGTTCAAATGGATCGAACCTATCACAACCGTGTCGAATCTCTGACTGACCGCTCAGGCTTAAAAACAATCCGATTACATATAAATTTTCTGCATTTTTAATCGCAAATATTACGAAAGAGTTAATAATAAGTTGTCGATTTCAATTCATATGAAATTTTTCTAGAATCGCGCTCTAAATAAAAACCAGCTTTCAAGGTCACGAAGATTATGGAGCTCGTCGAACGACAGGTTTACGAAAATTAATGGGCAGACGACTTCGAAGTGAAAACAGATGAGAAGTCGACACCAAAATAAAGACAAAACGATGATCCGTTTTTGAATATATAATATTTATTCAAATGTATGCCAACAGCTAAATCGCTGTTTTTTTTTTATTACGAAGTTTCTTTTTATCTGCGGTACGGTTTCTTTACATTTATCGCAATCGTTCAGACACTTTTGTGTGTTAATTTATTTGATTAAATTGCTAAAAATCGATAGTGTGAAAATATCGTAATCGTTCAAAATCGTTTAAAATTCACATAAAAATTGGTCAATTTTTCGAATTTAACGGCTCAAGAATTTAAGAGTACATCGTTAGTTTCACATTCATTGATGAAATAGCGATTCAAAGATTTTATTTGACATATAAATTGCATTATATGTAGCCATTTAGTGCTAATGCGATCAACCAAGCAGCTAAAACCCATTCGGTATTGATGTCAACATTGCGTCTCAAAAGAGGAGGAGAATCATTGAAAGTGACAGAGAGAAAGTGAAAAGAATGAGGGTGTCCATTTTAACGAACATTAAAAAGGGTAACATAAATTTCATTCGGTGCTGACGTTCAGATACATAACAGCATTTAAATATGCGCACGAACACCACATACACGCAGCATCAGTTCAGGTCACTTTCCATTTTATGACCAATACAACGCTACCGAAGCGTATGCTCAAAGGGAAACGGCCGATTCAATGGATATGAATGCTATAACTGGCGAATTCTAGACAAATATGGCTGCCAAAAGACCGATATGAATCGTTCAATCGATACTTGACCAGTGTATTTTCATTGGTTCATCCGTGTACCTGCTTCGTGAATGGCATCAAATAAACCTTTATCAAATTTCCCATTTAAGGGTTCGATAAAATTTCCAGTTTTAAAAACGCAAGTATTCTGAGTGTTACAGTGCTTTAACACTCAGAGTGTATTCAAAAGAATTTCTTGAAACCGTCGACGCCGTCAACTGAACGACTCTTTTTCTTATATTCCATTATTAAAAGCATATTCATTAATATAATTCCATGTTAAAGGAACGTTTACGGTTGAAAATGGTCAAAATATCTGCACGTACTGAAAATAAAAGAAATAAAAGGTCATTTTCACTCCTTTGCTCTATCTCGGCACTGCCAACGATAAAACTCATTTGAATTCGCCCATTCCACGCGCAAAATATGACCAAAACATAATCACCAATTTCATTATAAAATACTGGACAGCGACATTCTGAACCCTCTCACTCGACAGCACACAGTCGCAACGCAAGGGAAAAGAAAACATGAATTGCATAGTTTACTAGCTCTCTCATGTCGATCCTGTGAACTGGATTGAGATGAAATGCTTGCCTGAATTAAATCTGCTTTCGTTGCATGGGGTTAGCATTCTAACAACTCAAGACAAAAATTAATGGATTCAAGATTACGAAATTTTATGTAAATTTTAGGGTCGTCGTTTCAAAATCAGGATGAGTTTCTTTCCCTTTGTTTGTCGGTCGACAATATCTTGGCATTTGGCCAAATGCACCAAACATCTTCGAACCGATTTTACCTCCTGTGACACTCGCTGGACACAATAGCAACTCGTTTGCGTTTATAAGTTGAAAATTACTTGACCCTTTCCGAAAATAATAAGATATAATTTATTATTTAAAGTTTTGCTTCCCCATGCCAAATCCCGAATTGCATTGCGGATATTCGATATGGAAATGAGAAAATCGCAGACGTAATTCTTGCAAGAAACACACTGAAAAAAAAAACGGATTTGCATGGATTTTCAGCGTTGATTACATCAAATGTGGCCATTAAACGTGTGTGGCATCACAAAATGATTTATTTGAATCGTTGAAGTTTCAAAGATAAATTGGGCTATAATAAAAAGACCCGTTGACTTGGAATTGGTATTAAAGATTGTGAAATATGTGAATGACACACGTGTTAAACTAATAGACAGATTATTGTTTTAGAGTCGATAATTATGATATGAATTTTCGATTTCTGAGCGAAATCAATTTGATTGTTTCCCATCATCATTTCTCGCGTGTCATCAGTCAATAAATCATAAAATGGAGAGCACCCATTCTGCATGCATATTTACGAAATTGCCCTGTTTGCATCGATTAACAATACATTTCTTGAGAAATATTAACAGAAATTTCATTATGAACTTTTTGTGTGTGCGACAGAAAAAAGTTCAATCGGTCAAGTTCTTCGTTGGTGTTTTTTCGCCAGTGCCTTTCTCTGATAGAGCAAAATGCGCTGAATTAGGAAATTTGCCAAATTTTAGTTTGTATAGAGTTCGGTATTAATTTTGTTGATTAAAAAAATACACCAAAGAAAGTTCATTTAGTTAATATTAGATGCTAAAAATACTTTCCAAAAGCCCATTATAAATGAGCCTTGAAATATAAGCAACTAAAATATTAGCGTAAATACAAATAAAATTGGATAAACCAGACTGATTTTATGAATATATTTGAATAAATTCGAGCTGATTTCTCCAATTTGACACTTTTTCATCGAAAAAATCTTCAACCTGAAAGTAAAAACAGCACAATGATATAATTTCCAAACGAAACGATCACTGAGAGAGGTTTATTGATTCAAAAAAGTATTGGGCCAAATACGTTATGTATGAAATGTGAAGGTTACGCAACCGTCGAGAATTATGCGCGTTCGAAGCTATTATCAAGAATATGATAATTAAGATGAGCACGAGATATCGTTTGACCTTCGATCTTTGCTTCTTTGCTTTGGGATGTTAAATGTTGGTGTAAATGCTTGTGTTGCTGACCAATTCCAAAAACTGCTTTCCTTTTATCGACCAGGTGAACAGTTTCGTTGCCAGAGATGCGCCATTTTATCAAACGCCCTTGAAATAAGCAATTTGAATACTGTAAAAATATAAATGAACCTATTTTTCGTACTCGCACTGAAATGTTCCGCTTCTTGAGATTGTCCAAAAATAATTTTTTTTCCGAATCTTCGGTCGGCGTTTACGACGAATATTTATATATATATTCAAATTAGTTCCGCCAGGGATTGCAAATTTATTCAAATAAAAAATGAAACAAAATCGTTCGGTTTTTGGATTTTTTTTAATAATCTCAAATATAGCCATCGATTCCGAGGATACATTCATTGTCAACTAAATCTACATCTTCAGAGCAACTTATTTGCCAACCAATGATTTGACAGCGCTTGGGTTAACGGCTTTCGGGCCATCTGGTCCAGCACCTTTTGAATTTAGAGAAAACAAAATAGTAATTAAATTGTTGAATTCAATTTCACAGAAATAAAAAAAAAAAAAAAAATGAAAAATGTCCTACCGATTACTGGATGAAAACCTTCGCTATCAGCTGTATATGTCACCCAATGTGTTTGACCATCTGAACCAGGGAATGAGTACTGACCAGCGAATATTTGGTTTCCATTTTGATCAATATCTCCAGCTTCTTGGAAGAATTGGCCATTGTCTAGTTCATATCTAAGCTCCAAAAAAGAAAAGAATCCCGATTAAAAATCGCCCAAATGATACACACTTTGTTTCATAAGATTTTGGTTATGAGTTTATTTGTTTGTCAAATCAATTTGATAAATTTCGCACAATTTAAACATTATATTATCAATTTTCTTTTTTTTCAATTCGAATTTTTCACATCTTTGAATTTTTTCAATGAAAATGTAAGTGTTGCGAACAGCGGCCAATTGTTGTGAAGAATTCAAAATATTTGTTTGGAAAAACACTGATAAAATAAGTGGAAACGTACGAGAATTCAAATGTTCCCGATCCGTCGTTGTTGTTGACTTCGCTGATAGTGCGTGGCTCTTGAGCGGCAACGAATGCAACAGCGAGCACTGACAACAAAACAAAGCTGAATTTTGACATTTTTGAAACAATCGATTTCATTAAAATATAACCGAAAACTGAAGTATCATTCGAGACGATCTTTCCTTTTATACTGGAACTAGGGTGGTCAACACTCACTTAATGCGGAGGTTTATGCTTGGCAAAAAATTTGCATTAAGTAACATTGATTCACAAATAGACTTAAAACATATCATATATCACGAACGTTATAGCAGGTGATACCCCGCGTGAAAATATAATGACTTTGAAGATTTGTATGAAACTCAAGCACTTGCAATTATTTATAATTCAGCCAATATAATGACTGAATTTTAATTGAAATTTTAGTCGACTAAATTTCGACATTTTTAGTTGCATAGAGTAAAATTTAGGGAGCAAATAAAAGTAGTTCGAATCGATTGAAATCGATTATATTTTCAATCGAAATTTGGATTGTAAGTCAACAAAATTTCACACGGGTTACCAATACCGCAAATGAACAGTGTCCATCAGGTTTT
This sequence comes from Obolodiplosis robiniae, assembly GCA_028476595.1. NCBI lineage: Eukaryota > Metazoa > Arthropoda > Insecta > Diptera > Cecidomyiidae > Obolodiplosis > Obolodiplosis robiniae. The sequence continues at coordinate 3,360,061 of CM052015.1, read as the reverse complement.
TTACTATTGCTTCCCTTTCTCTTAGTTCTTTGAGTGTAAATTTTCACACTTAGTCTTTGGAACTATTGCTTCAGTTTTATGTTTCATTTATTCCATTCGTCTACGATTTCCGGTGACAAAAACTAGAACTTGAAGTAGCTTCCAAAACATATGACTGTCCGAAGCGACAAGTCTGTTCTTTCACATAACGCTCACGAACAAGCACACCTTAATGATAGATTTTAGAAGGGAATGAATTCCATTTTCAAATATCCACTTCAGACGATGTTTCGACCAAAAGAATGCTTAGTTGCTATAAATTCATAAAGGCCATGAGAGCTTTTCGAATGTAAGTGGAGAAAAGCTCAACAAGTTTTGACAGACAATTGAGTAGTTTGCAACTGATTTTTCGTTCATTTTTTTCTATTTACGAAGTTAATGAATATTTCGAATCGTTCATTTTAACAAGCAATTAGTTATCTGAAGGCTTTGTATTTGTTATATCATTGATGCGGAAATTAACCGGCTAATATGCCACACTTGCTAAAGAGTGAAAACTGTACGCACTCGTTTCAACTGACGTACGTTCTCATTTCACCCAGATATACAAACACACTATCGGGCGAAGACAAACAGACATCTGGCTAATGATTGGATTAAACCAATTGTTGTTGATGACCAAGGTTAAGATGATGCTGGCTAACGAGAAACCTTCACTACTTTATATCATTTCGAAATCCGTATAATGCATATAATAAGCGAAAAAGTATATTTTGATTGCGAATTCGTAAGTCAGTCAAAATGGCAATTTACTCATTTAACGGTTTTTTTAATTTTCCCAAAATTTTTGACGTCAATTTAATGAACTTTAAACATTTATGTAAGAGATTACGTAATGTCAATTGAATGCAATCAATTAGTCAGTAAAAGTCATTTATTAAAGTAGTTTCAAACTGGAACGCACAAAATGTGTACGTTGATTGTCGTATCGTTCAAAAGAAGATGTCGATCTCTCAAACAAGCAGTGACCTTACACATGACCGATATTCGATTTGGTCATCGATGCATTTCCAATAGTTTCTTTTCTCCAGTTGATATTTTAATTAAAGATTTTATGTGAACAAACAGTAGATTCGAAATCAACCTACGAAAGTGTTTAATCTTAAGACTTTTATTCAGTAATTGTAATTTTAAGAATACTTTCAATTAAAGTGAAATCATCCACATTTACATTGTTTGTATAATAATTCTTAATATTAGACACCAAGAACTCCGTTCAGCAGAGTCGCAAATTCGTCGGGATGCTCGAGGGGATCTGTTGCTATAAAGTGCAACACGAAATTGTTAATAAATTGAATTGAACAAATGAGGAAATTTAGAAAAATCGAAAACTTACTGATGGTTGGTTTGAAACCATTTTCATCAACATTATATTTTATCCAGTAAACTTTGCCGTCCGACGCAGTAACTGAGTAAAGACCCTCCACGTTTTGTTTGCCATCACCTTGAATTCTACCGGTTTCCATGAACAGTTGACCATTTTCTAGTTCATAACTTAATAAATGCACAATTTGAATTAATAAAATCAATGAAACGTTTTTTTAGCTAATTTTAGATTAAAATTTTTCATAAATTCTCAATGCTTCAAACATTTGATATAAATGATAAATATTAATAGATTCTCACGCGAATGTATAGTTTCCTTCGGTTCTGAGAAAATCTTCAGGTTTTACTTTTGGTTCTTCCGTTGCGACCAATGCGATAGCGAACATTGACAAACATATACAGTTCAATTTGGACATTTTGGAGCAACTTGTTGCGCGGAATCTCAACAAAAACTGAACATTTTTTCAAAATTGTGTTTGATTTAAAGTCTGCAAACAAAATGCCAGCACGTTTATTCAATTGACTCCAACTTTCGCGGCCCCTTCTTCCATTTCTCTTAGATAATAAGCGGCATGTTTTACAAATTCAAGAAAAGAAAATAAAATATGCAAGTGAAAGTGTAACGCAAATTCATGGCTTGGTCGAACAGCTCACATTTTCTGTTTTATATTTTCCTCTTTTATGTATGAGTCATTCTTAATGATGGAAGCTTGAAAAAAGCAAGCTATAACAAGCGTATATTCTGAACATTATTGCACCATTCACTAAAGTAGATGGGAATCAGGTAAATTTTCGTTGCATTTCAATCGGATGAATCAAATTGAAAAAACCTTGACATTGAAATAACGAGAGTCCATGACGTAATATTCTTAATGAAATGATGAGACTATATTATCACAACCCGTTGCCAAATTTCTGGCTCTATCGAGTGATATTGTCAAATGTGAAATATTTGCTATAAATGCTCTTTTGAGACTTTATTCAGTTTGAGTGGAGGAGTCTTATTTTTTTTCATCTTTTCGAAAGAGATTCGAATGTAAGAAATAATTCAACATGAATTGAGTATCTGGAAATCAATATGCATGTAAATATTTATATCTAGATATCGTAACATAAGATATGGTTTTTTATTATTGCTAGAGCGATATTTATTGTGATATAAATTTCTTAGACAATTGTTTTGAAGTATTCTTAATATTTTTAAATTTTCAATACCCGTTCCACTCATAATGCGCCTTCATTTCTTTGGTGCACAAGAAAGCGATAATTATTTTGAAGAGGAGAAACCTGTTTAATAACATGTTTCCCTAGAGATTTTAGCATAAAAATTCTCAAATTCTTTGCCATTTTTGATCAGTTGAATTTGCAGCTTTGTTTCTTCTACTTCAACATGAGCTACCTCGGTCTTGCTTTATTCTTTACAACAATTATTGTATTGACTTCAAGCGCTTTTCTTTCGGATGGCATCAAGGAATTTCGTTTTACGAGACTCGACAATGGAAGTGATGAATTTGGCTTTGAGTGTGTTGATTTTTTAATTTTGTGCATAAATAGAATCATAATTATTTCTTTTACACTTTAAAGATACGAGCTAGAGAATGGGAAAAATTTTCGTGGAAAAGCTTTACATATGAACATTGTATTTGAAAAGAAATATTTTTACATAATGTTGGGTGCTGACGACATCGTTTATTGGGTGGATTTCACACAAGATGAATACAAAAACAAAAAGTCCTTCATCAAATTTGTTCGTCTGGGCAAGTAATGTGATTGTGCTTGTTTTATCCAATTTTCATTGAGCTCAATTCCAGATATAATTGCAACGTGCCATTTCAGTGGAGCGAGGCGATGATTCGTTAACCTTGAAAGATGATTTCTATGAATATATGCTATGGATTTCTGAAGGTCAAATGACCTTTTTCCCTTACAGAACAAAGTATTTATTGGAATTTAATTGCGAACAAAAGCAATAATTTTCTTATGAATATTTGCCAATGATTTGTGAATCATTTAAGTTGGGACTTGCAGCAAATTTGCTTCACAAAATTGGCGAAAGACGATCAAACATTCCGATACGTGTGAGTTCAAATCTATGGAAATTCTTCAAAATCCTATTTTATGCTTGTTCTTTGGTTGATTTTGAATGCAGATTGACTGGGACAAATAATTCTCGAAAGTTCAACGGTACAACTTATTTGGAAACAAATGACTCACTTGTACAACGTATCCATTTGGAGGATGGATCACAGCGAAATGACGTTTATGAAATTACGTTCATAAAGGACGAACTTAATTCATGTCAAACATTCTGCAAAGGCATTTCGAAAATCATCTCAAGTAAGTGCAATTACGAAATTTTGTACCTAATACAAAAAAATTCTCCTCATTGATTTCCAATGCTTTCTGCTTTCGTAATTTACAGCTATGGGAGTCTTATCAACGAGTATTTTGAATAATATAAACACAACTGCTTTAAAATCACTGATTGGCTGATGAGAGTTGTTAGCTTCCAAAAGATTTAAATGAATCTAAATGTCAAAGTTGAAATAAATGGAAAATAATAAAACAAAAATAGCAAAAATTTCGAAATAATTCAATGTATAATTATTAATTCAAATGAATAATTGTTAAACACTAAGTATGATCATTCACTTGCTTGCTGTGAGAAGGAGCTACCTTTGGTGGATGCATGAAAAACATTCTAACAATCATATTGTTTTAAATAGAATCAAAATATAGATCATTGCAAAAACTGGAAAAACATTTGAGAAAGGTTTGAAATATATCTAATCGTTGAATTAACGGTTCGAAAGACTCCTGAACATCAAATAAATTGAGACTGATCTATTAATTATCTGAAAAACATAGAGACATGAAAACCATTTAAGCAAAATAAGATGGTTGGTTTAGGATAACTCACTTTGGTAAACGCGTTCAAATCACAATCGAAGAAACCATAGCCAGTGACGGTGCGTCGTTTTTGAGCAAAGGCAATCATAAATGTAAGATTTTTTTGAATGTAAACTGGAAAAAATTGTTTGCATTGGTCAAATGTCACATTTGCCGTTTGTTGAATTTTCGCTGTGACTCTAGTGGCATAATAGCAAAACGGCAAAATTGAGAAAACAGCCATCAGCGATGCAAATAAAGTCATTAGAATTTTGATATCAATGGTCACAAACGTCTGAAAGGTTTTTCCCTCTAATATTTAAAAAAGTGAATCGATATTAGATATGAAGTATTTTTACATTACCATTTCCAATTGAAAAAATGTAGTTGATATGAAAATTGTTCCGCAGACAACTTGCAGGAAGATTGTTCCAGTAATGACATTCACCATTCCTTCAAATAAACTGAATACAAAATACAAATAAATTAGGTTCGAGTCATGAAATAATGCTATGGTGTCTTACTTGACAGCATCTATTTGCAGAACAATCGCTGTCACAAATTTTGATTCGATTTTACGTTGAACAATGTTTGTCTGGCCCAAATCAAGAAATACCGCTTCGAAATCGTCACAAATCGCTTCCACATAAAAACAGACGCTCAAAAAATATGCAGTCACTAGAGTCTGAATAATGAAGTACACGTAAGCGCTTATTGTTTCCGAAATATGCACAAGGAAGTATCCAAAATAGGTGTGGTGGTCGAAAGGCAAACTGATAAAAATACAATTCCCAAAAATTTACATTTACAAGTTGGAAAAAACGCTAGCGAATAGAGCTAGGTTAAGCTGAATCAGGTAACTCGGCTCAGCGCTATTCGGCAGGGATGATATGAGGATTGGTTATAATTTAATGAAAAAATAATAATTGGGAGAAAAACAAAGATTCAACCTTAATTGATAAGTTAATGTCCAATGTTCTGGATTCAAATTGCCTTTTATTAAATCTCGCAGTATGTCTTGCAGCGCCATAATAATTGCTATGAATGTGTAATTGATGCACAAAATACGAAGCGGCCATTTGGTTATAAAAACCGATTTCCCTTCAGCGGCAGAGTACATGTAGTTTGATTCAGATTTGATACCTATTGATTTTTATATCAATAACTTTCCCATCTTTTATGAAATTTTGTTTTTAAATAATACAACTTACGATTTTCCACCAAATTTCTGAGACATTTGAAAGTTTTAATGGCTGATTTTCCTTTGAAAATGAACGTTATGTAGGAATTAAGCACTAAAGAATATGTAACAACCGGAGTTAAAGCGGCTATAAATGATTCAGCATCCTCCGAGTGGAGAATGAGATAAAGAATAAATGGTAAAAATGTCAATCCAAATGCTATGCCCAACATTAGGAAACGAACAACAAACGCGCGAAAATCGAAACCGCCATCGATATATCGTTCTTTTCGACAAAAACCAAATATTTCCAAATATTTTTGATTATATTCGAGTGCTGCCATTTTCACAACTGTCTGAGCTACCATCACTGGGAATGTCTTTTATATCATTCATTTGTTAGAATATCAGTTTTATTTCCATGTCAGGAAGGGGATCATTGGAATAAGGAAACCTGTGAACACTTCCTAACAATTAGACTTAATCATATGCTTTTGATCAATTGAATTTTTTGAAATCTTAAATAATAAATTAAATGGTTAAAAGACGCTTGACAACTATTAATAGATCAAAACGATCCTGGTAATAAAGTGGCGTGTCAAGAAGCAATATATATAAGCTTAAACTTATAATTCAGAATACGCGTTGCTCAGATATTTGTTTTGAAGCATTGAATATTACAAACGTTTTCACATATTCAAGATTGTTCATTTTATCATAGGTGTTACTAATAAATAATAGCGAATAAAAGTTTTTATTGTTGCCATTTGACTGGACTCAACCAACTAAAGGGATTATAGCTCCCAAAATTGTGGATCTCATTGTTCCCGCAAAGTATTTGAACATTTTCAAAATTATAGGCTGTAATGGCAATCTGAACTTTCACAAATAAACCACAATAGAATTGTTCATTCGAATCGAATTATGCTTCGAACTATCGAAAGATCTGTTTAAAATTCCAGGGCTTTCAACAGTTGTGATCGAATTTTTGCCTGGAAAATTTTCTTGGTAATTGCATAAAGGGTAATGAGCACATGATCTGTAATCAAACACAATATTCTACTAATTGCTGCCGATTAAAGCGTATTTAATAATTATTCAATAATACATTTTGTTTATTTTACAATTTAACTGGCGCAAACGGTTGTTGTTTTTAGTCAACGTTTCATAACGGTTTTGAACATAATGTAATACGAACCCGTGGTATTTAAAATCTACAATATTTTAATCGATAATTAGCAAAGTGCTTAAAACCTGATGAAAAAAACAATTGGAAAACCTTTTTGAATGTCTGTAAGCTGCAGTAGATAATCCCATAGCCCGAAAAATACAGCGGTCGTTCGGAATTCTCTATAATCAATAAAATATTTTTTTGAATTTTTGATGGAAATGCATACCAAATGAAGCTTTCATAAGCGCTATCGCCAATCGCTTGCAGCCGCAATGACATATGCGCCGAATAATAGCAGTACGGAAATGTTGTTGCAATGCTCACAGTCGATGCAAAAATTAATATGAAGAAATCCGGATTTATGTGCTGCGATGCCTATTTTATGACGAAAATAAATACCTTACCATGAATTAGATTTTGCATTTCGAACAACATGACTTAATAAGCCGAGAGAAAGGGAAAAGAGATGGGAGAGAGAGCGAAGGGAAATATAAGAAGATTCATCGCAAATATTCACCAAATCTAGTTGATAAATTGATGACGAACAGAATACCGCACCGCACAACAGCTGAAAAAATACGATTCCAGTGACGATTTCGCTCAATTCATGAAAAAATCTGAAAAAAAGAGTATTTTTTGAATCAAAAATCATATTTTTCATTGCCATTGCACATACTCAATAATTTGGATGTTAAATTTGACCGCATCTGACATTCGACTCTCAAGCAAATTCACCGATCGAATTCCATAACTATTTAATTGTTGCATAGTTTGATTAAAATCCTCAGTGAACGCATCCAGATGAAAGCAAGAGCCGAGAAAAAAGCCGGCTTGACTCGTTATTAACACGGCATAAGTGTGTAATGCGACAATTATCATGAATAAATAACAAAAATAACCGTGCAAAGAGTGTACATTGAAGGGATAGCTGATTGAAAGAATCTCAAAATTTTATCATACATTTTATTCGATTTTAGATTTCTTTACCTCATTTTATACATCGCATACCAAGTGATCGGATCGCTTTTAGCTGGGATCATTTCAAAAACCACCGTGTAAACTGTCGCAACAACTAAAACAAAGTCATAATTGATAAGGAAAGCGACGAGCGGCCACTTCGCAACGAATGTTGACCTTTCTTCAGCTTTGAAATAAAATTTTTTTGACGCAGAATTTCGATGAATGCCTACAATTGATTGCCATTGCAAAGAAAAAAGTATCTGAAAACTTTGGAAACATTTTCGGAAGTTTTGTTTTCATTCGGAGCACTTACGTGAATTTACCAGCTTTTCAATATCATCCAGAAATTTCGACACCTGATATTTTCGCTTATAGAAAGTCCAATAGCCCCCGCCCGAAGCAGTGTTGGCAGAAACTTGCATCACAGCAAAAAGGATGCTTTCAGTATCTTCAAAATGCGAAACAATGTATTCAATGCTAATTGCAATCGTACAAAGAGAAATTCCCAACAGCGTCCAATTAACGCATTTACTGATTATTCGATCGTTATGTGAAGCAAATTCTTCATCTAAACACATTCCAAAGAGTTTGAGTAACTTCTTGTTCAACACAATCACTTCCATATTTTCCTCAGCAAGTTGACTTCAAACTTTTTTAAACTAAGTTCAAACTTTTGGATTTGATTCCATTAATTGTAGTAATTGAATTGATAAGAATTTCAACACTCTGAATTTTGATTGATTTTTAAACTCTATTTGATGGTTTCAAAGAAAAGAATGAGATACGGCTGGCGATGGATGTTTCATTTATTTAAATGCATTTTTCGAAAAAATCAAATGAATTTTATACATTGTAATTATATGAAACTGTTGGATATGAGTCTCAAACCTGTAATTAAGTTGTTCGCCCATTTTCATGCTCAAGATTTTATTGATGAACTGTATATATGGTTAGGTAAATTGAACCATTTTAGGAAATATTCTTACTAGAATGGTTTATATGGGTGGCAACCAAAAATTGCTTGAAGCTATAATTATAAAATTGCGTCCTTTGAATGTTCGGTGAATATTATTTTATTCCATTGATCGCTTTATTGTAAAAGTGCCTAAATACTACAAAGGTGTCATCGAAAAATATTGAATTTTACCAGATGCATCCTCTCGTTATTTCTCCCTTCACCGTGATTGACCCATACAGCGTAATAATATTGATTTTCTCTCTCACTCTCTCTCTCTCTCTCCCTCAATATTGTTCCAATTTTTCGGTTAATAATGATATTCTGTTGGTTTTTGTAAGTAATTTTGATATTTGTTGGTGAACAAGAACGAGGCGTCCTCGCTGCACACATTTTCACAGATAATGAGATAATTTTGTGTTGAAGAGAGTTTCAAATAAAAATATTTGTGTACGAAATGCTTCAATATTTTATTCGTGGTGAATTCTACCTTGAACATGCATTGTTCGGGAGAGAGTCCTACGAAAACGAAACGTGTTCGACAGCTGGCTGTTGAGGACAGTCGAACTATGCAGCCAGCCAGCCAAATACATTTTTTGCGCGTTTTCGATAACGCACAAAATTGCAATTAACTTTTATATTTGCACATTTGAAATGAAATGAGATGACCATGTTTACATTCCAAGCCAATCAAATGATCTTTGATCGAAAAAAATTAAGCTTTCGACGAATAGTAATACTTGGAATTTAAAATGGTAGTTGAAATTGCAAATATATAAAATAATATTGACTAGAATATAGCTTTTAGTTCTTCATGTGAATAATGCAGTCTTCAATAACCAAAACGTTGCCTAGGCAATCATTCGATTAAGCGCGTAGAAACACTATGCAATCTAAATTTTTGTCCAAGAATCAACACTTGCACGCGTTTCAGAACGGTTCTTTGCGACTGTGAATGGTGATACAAATGCAATCTTTGCTTTGAGAAAGAAGAAAATATGATCTACAGAACTGTTTGGTTGGTCATTGATATTCTAATCTAATATTTAGTGTTATATCACCTAGTAGCGGATCATCATCAAAAAATGGACAATACAGAACAGTCCAAATTGAAATGTTCAAAATGTGATTTTTTAATCAATCAGAAAATTGGTTATGTTATGATCAAGGGCTGTTGCGTGCAAATTGTGATCGTTATTCAAATAAATACTTGCGTTCTTGAAAATCGTGGAAATGGTTTAAAGTACAATTACTATCACGTTCGAAATGTTTGTCATCAAATCATGCAACAATTATTTTTTAAGACGCAAGACTTAAAATCGTGAACCTGCACACGATAGAGGAAATATTAACTGACTTTCGAAACAATGGATGGTTAGAACATGGAAAATTATTAATAAACGAAAATTGTTTTCTGATAACGTTTGACTGAAATTCAATATATATATGTAATCTTAGTTAGAATGAATTCAGTGAATCTATGAATTCTGATCCTTCGCCTGGTCAATGGAAGAATATGGCAACAAATTTCTTATAGAAAATTATTTAAAAATGATCTTATTTCCAGCTCTTTTGCGCTATATAATTTCCCGCCTCTGAATAAATGCAAAGGTAAGGTGAAACCGACTAGAAACAGGACCATGCAGCTTTAAAACCTGTCAATCTCCAACGGAAATTCGTGCTCTTTTAATAACCAATTTCTGCGACTACTTAGATGGCAATATTTCAATTCTCTCAATCGAAAGTGTGTGAAGGCAGACCAAGCGTGAAAGAGTTGGAAAAGTACCCAAATATAAAACATTTCCAACCATATTTTCACAGAAGTTTTGTTTCAAATAAATTATCATGTTTATTTTGCAATTTAAATTATTTTGATTTTAAACGCTTCAAACACCTATTCGTTAAGCTTTTTGTTGTTTGTGTCCAACATTTTCACTATAATTAAGTGAACCAATGAAAAAAACTGTAATCCAAGTAAAAGTCCGTTGATATTTTTAATCCAAATTATGATTTAAATTTATTTTGTGTTTTGACTTGATTTTTACATATATTCAATTCATAGCTTAAGTCTTATTTTTACGTTTTAGTTCATTTATTTCACAATTGCTAGGCGCATGATCCATAATAGAGAATAAAATGAAATTCACATAGAATGCACATGGAAAGAATTATTCAGAATCAAGTATTTTTTAGTGTTTCTAAAATTTCAATCCAAATGTTTGATTAACCATTAATCAAGTTCAAATGAATTACTTAAAATATAAAATAGTTTTTTTTTTCGAAATTTGCCGATTATTTCATTAAACTGGCATACGTGTAAAATTCACATTTATACGTTGAATGGCGGTTTGTTTGAATAAAAAAATTATTTGAAAATATCGCTTTTTCGTGACATCGTTTCTATTCTTTTTTTGTGGTGATATTTTGATGGTGTCATTATGTAATCAATTCTATTATAACGGAAATGTCTTATTTTACATTCAAACCCTTACTTTTAATCGTGAGAATAGTGTGTTTGTTTGTGTTTGTGTTTGTGTTATGACTGCAAATAGATAAAAATCTACACTGCTATGCTACTTAAGAGAATCAACAAAATGATGTTTAACTAGTCAACAGTGCAATATTTATTTCTTTCACCATTTTCACGCGATGTAACATTTTTGAGAGCGCCTCTTTGCCCAAAGCTTGCGTTGAGTACCAAACGGGGGAATCGGGAACGCATGATCTTTCCGGCAACAGATAGAATACATCGTTACGTGTTTTCACACTTTCCGGACTGACAAATAATTAGGATATTAATATACAATGTCAAAGTTTCACAAAATAATTGAAAGTTGCTGTTTCGTAAAGGCAAAAAAAACCTACCATTTTGATAAGTAAAACTCGTATAATTTGACTGGACATCGTAGGGGATTTTCTTCATTTTCCTGCTGCTCATACACTTTCTTCTTCCGTGAATTGTCTGTTACAATTGCAAATTTCGGTTATAAATTGAAATAAATTACTGTTGCAAATTCGTCGAGTCTCACCTATATGCGCTGATTGTGGCGGATAGAATCGCAATAGCACATTCCTTGACCCGGCCACTTTACCTGATCCTTGATTTGGGTTTCGTTTCCAGTGCTTCATGATGTGTGAAAACGATAATTGCATATGCTCTTCAACGGTCTGCAATCACAACAAATAAATTAATTGATTCATTTTTAAAGTGAATTTGATCGAACGCCTCGAATAAAAACAATTACCGTTAGGTTAAAGTGCTTCGTATTGAAAAACATGAGTGTGCTCAAGAGAACATGTGGTGAATGGGCTCCGAGCTGTTTGCACTCCCATAAATGCTCCTCCTCGACACGTGTGACGATGTATTCTGGAAGAGAAAATGGCATGCATCCAATCAATTTCCGTTATTTTAATCATATCGCCTCATATTGAGTTTGATTTACTATATCAATATGTATCTTATACTCACGAGAATCATTGTAAAGGACAGAGAACTTTTTGGCCACTTCATCCAAGCAATCGGTAAATCGTTCATAGTACGTATCGGTGAAGATGTTATCAATACGCCCGTTCTCGTACAGATATTCTTGAATGCCTAACACTAAATAGTAAATCGTATCTGGTGCATATTCGCTGCCATTTGGTTTTCGCACTTCTTTCACAAATAAACACAATGAGTAGTTCAGCTCGTCGGCAGTAAGTTGAAGCAGCTCCGTTTTGAACAGTCTCTTTCGCAGTGAACTCTTTTCTAATTCAGAGTTCTTTGTCATAACCCATTGCTTCCATGCATTAACACCAAATGTGAATTTCAAGCACATATTTGCGTCAGCCTTTTCGATGGATTCGCGTGGTGGTTCTGGCTGTGGTGGCGGCTCTTGCATAGCACCCCTCCGTCCCCTTTTGGCCGGTTGACGCGTTGCTCTCGGCGCTGGACCTCTTTTTCTAGTTGACCTCTGTTGTTGCTCTTCCATCATCATCATTTGATGATTGTGCATTACATCGTGGCCGGGCATCCCCGGATGCTGCGAGTGAGGTGTTATTGTATTCGCTTGCATCGATGCCTCGAGATCAACTGCCGCAGGATCATATTCGGTGGCCATTTTCAGTGCCATTTGCATAATATCCTCGCCAAAGTTATTTGAGGATATTTCTTCGTTGTGAAAATCATTTTCATCTTCTGAACTATCCGTTTCTTCTTCTTTCTTTTTATCACCGGCCACCATTTCAGCCATCATCAGCAATTCAGCTTCGAATGGATCAGATGGCATTTTGTCTTGAATTTTTTTGATTTCTTTCATTATGCCATTTGCGGAGTTTCTGGCAAATGATATGGAAATACCACGAAATTAGTAAATATTATTCAAAATTGATAAAGAATCTGAAAATGGATCACTTTGCATACCTCGTGGTTGGTATAAAAACGGGAATTGGAATTGGCAATGGAATTGGCACCGGCACTGGAAATGGCTGAGCGTACATCGGCAACGGTTGTGGAAGGTAAATCGGAACTATGTGCGAAATGAGAACAATTAATTGATACAACTCAGAACAAACATCTAGCATAAGCATGAACTTACCTGGAATTGGAATGACCATTTTCCGTTCTAAGTAACTGTCAGTCTGACAGCCGACAGTGAATTGCATTGGGCGTGCTTGTACCTCTTTGTTATGTGTAGCAGGCGCACACAAGGTGGCTGCATTAGCTACCCTCTTCGGCAATGGTGGTATAGTAATGATTTGTGTCTGCTTTTCTATGCGCACTTGTGGTGCGGCCGACGATGGTGGTTCAGCGATTGCAGTGCTCCTCGGTCTGCCAACCGGTCGTTTTTCGACAAAATTGTCTGGTAACGGTTCAAGCTCAACCACAGGCTGTAAGCGATTTAGTTCAACATTCAAGGAATTATTTTGAGCTTGATTGCTTCGACGTGTGTTCCTTGTTGGCGGTGCAGCTAGCGATGTTACACTTGAAATTACGAAATTATTTCCTGGCGCAGATTGTTTAGCCGCTTGATAATTATTCGTCTTTGCCATTCTAGCTGCTGCAGTGGATTTGCCTTTAGCCTGCACTTGTTGCTGCTGCTTCTGCTGCTGTTGTTGCTGTGCCTTAATTCGCTTCGGCAAACCAGTTGGAACGGGTTGTGCTCGCTGATCGGCGACTTCACCGTCCAGCGTAAGCGGTGCTCGGCTGAACTGGCTTTGGAATGACATGACACACTGATAGGTACAGAAATTTCGCATCGATGCATCGGACATAGTCAAATGGTATTGTGGTGTTGTCATTGAATTACACTGATCACATTTCTGCTGTTTCATTGCAATGGCATTCATAGACACTTCGCACATTGAAAGGCAGTTGATCGAGCAAAGCATCATTTGACCGTGCGTAGTGGATATCTTTTGAATCATATCGAAATTGTACTTGCGCACTTTGCACCATTGGCACGGTGCAATTTCGCGTTTCGCAATAATGTAAATGTTCATGCAAACTTTCGAACAAAACACTTTGGCCTCATTGCCCTGGTAAATTGTGTGAGCATTTGATGATTTTCGTTCAAAGTATTTTCGGCACATTGCACAGGAATCTGTAAAATTGAATAGTAATAATTAATGAAACAAATTCTAGATAGTAAAAGAAAAATGCCACTCACCCGGATTCACATTATTCACGAACTTAAACGCCGAGAAACATGGATTCGAACAGAAAAGATGCACATTCGAATCAACAATAACTTCAACGCGGACAATCTTCTGAATGTTGCACACCGCACACATTTTAACTTGTTGCTTTTTATTGTTGAAAATGGAATCGTAATTTCGCATACATTTTCTCGAGCAAAAATCTTTGAATTGACCGTTGATGGGGGCCAGAAATTCGTCATTTTTTGCGATATCCAATTGACAGTATGAGCAAACTTTCAGACCTTTTTTGAAGCTATCCAAGCAAGCCGATCGACAAAATTGGCGTAAATCAAAGCCAAATCGTACACAGTATTTGCCCATGCTCGCTACGGAAACGGCATTTTGGCAGAATTGGCAAGCGGCACCGATTGTCTGTTGGAATTGACCCAGGCAAGCTTCATTACAGAAATCCATCGTTTCCCATTGCAAATTGCTTTCGAGCATCATGATATCAGTATAGCATTGGGCACATCGCCGATTGAAGCTGGCTTCACGATCAAGAGCTGCGATGCGCTGTTGATCTTCTGTACGTGCCACCATTTTATTTGATTTGTCAGCTGCAGTAGCCGTTCGCTTTGATTCGGGTGGCGTTGAAACCGCCTCATTGGCTGGTTTCCGTGACAAATCTTTCACGCGAATTGATTGTCGCTTGAAGCGGAAGCGATCAGGCTGTTCGGCCATCAACAAATTCAAGCACGGATCAGAGCACAAATAATACGATTGATCATCCTCTTTGAATGTGTATTTGCAATTTGTGTCTTCAGAGCACTGCAAGCATTTTAATTGTACATCTTCCGATACATCACTTCCAACCTCTTCAATGATGAATCTTTTCTTGGCTAAAACGTATTTGTCAGGATGTTCGGCCATAAATTTACTCAAACATTCATCATCACAAATATAATTGAATGCAGCCTCTTCGGTGGATCCTTTGAATCGATATTTGCATCCTTTTGTTTGTTCACAGCATTCGCACTTTTGCTCTGAATCCATTGCAATATAAATTGATACTTTTTTCACCACCACCTTGTATTGGGCATTGACATTATTGAATTTCTTTACACATTCTGTATTGCAAAGATATTGGACTTCGGATTCAACGGCGGAGCCTGTGTCACCTTCAGCCGGCAGAACTTCCTTGAGCAATGCATATTTGCATTTCGATGTCTGGCCACATTCCACACAAATTTTCTCTTCGATAGACTCGGATTCGATTTCTTTGATTTCATCCACATTCGGTGCAAAAGGAACGGTAGATGCATCGATTTGTGTTTGCTCGCCAGTTTCATTATCTTGGACTGTTTCGCCATCTTGGTCCTCCACTTGATTTTCTGCTGGTTCTTTCTCGCCTGTTTAGATAAACGATTTTTTTAAGGATTTTAACAGATTTCACAATATTTCATTGTATTTTACGTACCATTTTCCTCTACAGCTTCCAGATTACCTTCGTTTGTCTCATTTTCTTGGTCATCATTCTCATCGGCTTGCTGTTGATTTTGCAACGCACGTTCTTTATCCGCGTCTGATATCTCTCTATCTTCATCTGGCAACAAACAAAGCTCCTCGTCGGCTCCTTTGCCTTCTTCAATATCGTCCACGGCTATTGAACGATGCAAATTTTTCATTATCAATGAAGCCCGGTATAAAAAATATATTTCTAAATCTTGATCTATGATCATGTGAAAAGCATTTAAGACTTCTATGCTTTTATTAAGCATGAACAGGGATGAATTTTAAGTCATAAAAAAAAAACACAAAATGCTGTTCGAACAGCCGGCAATAATGGGTTAAAGTCTTGTATTTGGCTTGATCAATAAAAATGTGGCCTCCATTAAAATAACTGTTGCTAATTTTTAATTGAAAACAACGCATACCTTCAATGGCGGAACTATCTTGTGCGGAGCCATCGTGTGTGGAGCCATCGTGTGTGGAACCATCGTGATGCGAGCTGGTGTCTCGATCATCATCCTCATTTTCACTGCCAACTGGATCTTCAGTGTCGTTTGGCTCCTCCATTTCATTCGGATCGCCACTGCTCACAGCGCTGATACTTAATGTTGATTGATTGTTACTGGTTTCATCATTATCATTCCTCATCAGCGAATCGAATGGATCATCTGATATGGTTTGATTGTGTGGTGCTGGATCACTATAATTACTGCAATTAAATTGCTCTACATTGTGTTCCATGACTGAGTCGTCTATTTTGTTGTCGCCATCAGGAACATCTTCACCTTGCGGTGTCTCACAATCAACGTCCATTTGATCGGTCTCATTTATACTCTCTGGTGCATCCGTTTCGGTGTCCGGCGCTTGTTCAGGATTTTCATTATCCTTCTTACTTTCGTTCTGTACAGATTCTTCTGGTGCGTTGCACTCTGTTTCCGTTTCCGTTTCCGTTTCTTTCTCTTTAAATGTCTCTTGTGGCTCGATAGCTTCGTCCACTTCCATAGGTTCTTCGACAGCTGCTTGTTCTACTGTATTTCCATCGGTTGTGTCACTTTCTTTCAATGAATCGAACAAATCTGTTGATTCTGCATCGTTCTCAGGCGGTTTTTCTGTTTCTGTCTCAGTTGCTTGCTCAGCTTCTTCATGTAGCTCATCCACTTCTTCATGCACTTTGTCTAATTTCTCGGCATCTTCTGATTTTTCTGTTTCTACAGGTGGTTCTGCTTCATTGGACAGTTCTGTTTGGTCAGTTTGGTCCGTATTTTCGACATTGTCAATTCCACTCGAAATTGTAACATCATCATTTTCTGTTACAATTGGTTTTTCCGTAACACTATCACTATTTTCCGTTTCATCAGACATTTTTGCTGGTCTTACAAAATCAAATGCACACAAAGAAAAATGCCTTTCTCCAATTATCCAGTTAGATTGTTATCTGAAAATTATCAAAAAGTGTTCTGAATTAACCGAATGCACGACAATTTTTCTATTCACTGCGTCGCTAGTTCCATGGTTGGCACAATTGTCAACACAATGATTATGCGACAGGGTTCGGTTTGAAGAAGCATTCAGCCATATTTTCACGTTTGAATACAACTACAATAACCTACAATAACGCCAAAATACACAAGTGCTCAATGGGAACACACAAAATGTATTTCGTGCACAGGGTGTATCTAATCAAACTGTCAATTCCATTCAGTACACTGAATGTGTAGCGAGGATAAAGGAACAACCGTAATGAACACCCTTTTCATTGCGAAAAAAAAAATTCCATGCATCTTTTAACTTGAAAAAACCACATGCACTCTCAGCATTTATAAATAATTAATATTATTCGAAATGGATGATAGTTCATGTGAAATGTTCATTTCCCGCGAATCACATAGACTAATTGGTATTGCATTGCCCAACCATGAAACACCGGACTGCCGCCGTATTTTTGTTTATATATCAATCTACGGAAAAACACAAACTCACAATTTTGTGACACCTAATTTTTGATTTCGTCACTTTTACATCCAGCTTAAACATTTACAGCTCGCGTAATGTGGACTCGAAATATGATTGGAATGCCAGAAATACGCATGTAATTGAATGAGCACAAATAAACCCAATAATTGCACACTTATGAAAACAAACCTCGACTATATATCACCATCTTGGATTTTTCGGCTTGCGTTTTTCTATGGGGTCGGTGTGTGTATATTACAAGGCACACGGAGCAGCGTGAGTCGGATACAGCGTGATCAAACGCAATATGGATGGATTTAATGACAGCTGTCGCATGTCAAACTAAAATGATATATACACAATTTTACATTTATGCTATTTGCATTACTGCAACGAAGCAGCAAATAATGAATCACCAAAATTTTAAATGATGCAAATTGTCGAACAATCTCTACTTGGAATGATTCAATTTTTCAGGGTTATTTTCAAAGAAAAAATATCTATAGTTTCGTACAATTCCGAACATAGAAGATGTACTAGAGCAATCGGAAAATGAAGTAGTAATTTATTCGATTTTCCATAAATTTATGCACGTCTCCCCTGGGCCAACACAACGGAATTAGATGCAAAAGATGACATTTTTCCCACATTTTTTCAAAAGATTTATCTTTATTTTGACAATAGTTTCGTACATTTTATTTTATACTTTTGACATAAGAAATGGTTAATTAAAAAATTTAATTATCATCTTTCCATATCTGATTTTCTATCATTTTTGTCTCTCATATCTCTCCCTTGTGTCGCCAAACAATTTGAAATGAAAACTTGCCCAAATGCTGTTATATAATATAAATAGAATTTATTTTGTGGAAAACATGCAAATGTATGCATTTACATTCTATTTTTACAAGTTGGTCTGGAATTTGTGTGTGTATTTTAGTTATCTTCATAGAAACAACTACATTTTGTCTATTTTTAGCTGGTGAAGTATTTTATTTCCATGACATTGCGATGCTTCGGTGCACATCTAAATGAATTTGTCGAAATGAAATGTATCGCCAAATAAATGTGATATATTATAGGTTTGTATATTTTTTCTCTTCACAGAACTAAATTAACACATGTTAGTCAAAATCAAAATGTCAAAGTCGAAGCTCACAGCTGTCGATGGATGATTGGGCCAAATTTGCACGTGAATATCAATGAATTGTCTATTTGTTGATTTTATTTTTGATTTGAACTGGATTGGAGCGCTTCGATCGAACTGTGATAACATCTACCATTCAGCATCTCCATTTGATTTTTGGAAAATATAGTCCTTCCCACCAATGTTCATGATGCCGTCTTTTAAATAGAATTTCCATTTGTTACGCGATCGCGTTATCTAAAATATCCAATCGTAAAAAGTGAGCAA
This sequence comes from Obolodiplosis robiniae, assembly GCA_028476595.1. Classification (NCBI taxonomy): domain Eukaryota; kingdom Metazoa; phylum Arthropoda; class Insecta; order Diptera; family Cecidomyiidae; genus Obolodiplosis; species Obolodiplosis robiniae. Next base: position 3,341,046 of record CM052015.1, on the reverse strand, counting down.
ATGTATCGTTGAAATGATTGAGTCATCTTACTTTATCGTACTGACACACAACCACATTTTCTGTGTCAAACAAATCATTTTGATTTTCTTCGTCTGAAACGTCGTCATCACTACACAGCGGCTCCTCTTCAGCACCAATACCTTCCTCCTCCTCGTCATTTTCCTAGATTCGTTGTTTATCAATATGAGATTGTGCATTAACAGATTATTATCACTTGTTGGGTTTCGAAGATCAAAAAGATCGACTTACCGGTATATTATCATCATCATCATCATTGTCTAAATTGTCATCGCTTACGTCGCTACCATCATCATCGGAGGTGTCTGCAGTGCCATCCACTTGTTTCGCAATTGACGTGCCGCTGTTCGACAACACCGCATTGATATGCTGTTGGAGCACAGAGGCAGCAACCTCCGGTGGTAAGCTCATAATTGATTGGATGATTGGAGTTGCAGTTAAAGCACTGTGTAATTTATTTTCTTGTAAAGCAGATGCAGGCACTTGGATTGTCAGAACGCGCGGTTCCTGATTCGTTGAATTGGGTAGCGCGGGCAAACTACAAAACCATTTTTCGATATTTGAATATTCAGAATTTATATAGAAATGGTGCAAAAATGAGAGCTCTTTACGTTATTTGAATTGGTACAATTTTTGCTGGATCGATGCCAATAACAGCTGGGGGTGGAGGAGGAGCTGCTTGTTGCTGAACGACTGGCTGTGTTGGAACCAATGCAGGCGGCTGTTTCTAAATTGATATTATCAAATATTTTGAATAAATTTTCATTGTAATTAAATGAATTGACCAGATTTTATTCTATGACATTCAGTAGTTTCGATACTTACTTGATGCACAACTGTTGATTGTGTTTGAATTGGTTGTGAGGTAGCCAGTTTATTCATCGTTTGTTGCTGTGTGACTGTTGATATATGATTGGGTTTCGTGTGATTCTCAGCGGATGTATCTGCGGCGGCAGCAGCCGCAATCTGTGCAGCATTTAATTCTGAATTTTTGTTTTCTCGTTGTGCACTTGGTTTCTTTGATTTCGTTCCATTCGACTGTAATTCAACCCAACGAAAAAGTGAATTTTTCAATTTATTAAATACGGCGAATATTTTGAATGGGCTTACTTTTGATTTCGGTGTATTATTTGCAATGATCGGTGGTGGTTGTGCTTCGGATGGTTCATTATTTGCTTCGACTGCTTTGCTGGCCATCAACTTATTGGTCCAAACTTGTTTCATTTCTTGCAGCACTTGTTCATCGACTCCTTCATCCAAAAAGGAGTCACGCACACCGGCTATTACATCTTCTATCACCGCTGTGTACAATTTCATCTGAAACGTATCGAACGGGCTTCATTACATTTGACAATCACGTTCTTAAAAATTGTTTTGACCAAAGCCGAATCATTTTTAATAATATCACAGCGCAAAAATTATATTGACCTCTACATCAATTCATTGGAACATTGATCATGGTCGTAAACAGAAATGGTATTTTAATAGGTGAAATGAATAAACACATTATCACAAGCGATTATTTCGTGTGAGTATTTGTTTTCATGGATTTTTAGCTGTATCGGCAAATAATAACTTTATTTTCGGCATTGTTTAAATAATAATTGAAGAATGAGTTAACGCAAAATTCAATTGCCGTTAACAATCAGCTAGATACAACAAAAATGCATTAGCCCACTTGTACACTTACCACCGATGTTTGACTTAAAGCCATTTTTTCAATCGCGTTGTTTTGTAAACAATTGAGCAATTAAACGAATCAAGTCGAAAATATAATGATGATTTGTCTGATGAATACAATTCGTTTTTGCGGACAATATGTTGAGTGTGTTTCTTTGATTGTATGCACTCCGGTCACTGCGATTCAAGTGTTCGCAGCTCAATTTTTGCAGAAAAATAAATGTTTTTTTTTTTCTTTCTATCTTCTTCGTTTTGCGCTTTTTCTGTTATTTAGTTCATTAATACGCTTCGCAATTCATTTGCAATCGTACATTTGCCTGCAATCTGTTGCTGTGCTTTAAACATGTATAAGTATTTAGCTGGCAATAAATACTTCGGGACCTTCGTTTGAAGTTTCAAGTTTCGTTATGGCAATACAGACCGTGTATTTGCCGACTACACTGCGCGACTCCAATTCGTGAATTGATCGATTCGCCTTTATTTAAAACACTTCATTTGTGAAGTGAGGATTTTTCCACAATAAAAAATTCTCTTCAATTTTTTCAATTTTCAATAATTCCACTTGCAAATGCTCACAAATAAATTCGGTTATTCATAAGGAAAATAAAAACGAAATTCAACGAGAAAATGCAACATGAGAATGGTGAAAACGCGCGTGTTTTATTTTTAATTCGCTGTACGGAGTGAATTTTTCCGATTGGTTTGTGCTACCAAAACCAACTAGAGAATAATTATGAGGATCGAATCAAAATGTATGTTAACTGTGATGTCGTACCAGACGACAAGAAAACGACGTAGTGTCGACATATCACACACACACCCAAACGGCCTACGAAATCGTATTCACGGACAGTCATGCACGGTGCACGTGAGTTTTTTAAAAACTCTAAAAAATAAAATTTAAATCAATAATATGTTTTGGATACAATTTTTTATTAAAATTTTCATGATCTTTCGATTGTAATTTATTCATAGTTTAATCGGCCTACAATTCAAACTTGAATAATTTTTTTTTTTTTGGAAATCTAGTGCAATTATTTTTGCAAACGAATTTTCCAAATTACGTATTACGAATTTGTCATTCACCAAATGACAGTTGTTTGACTGATTGAGAAGTGAATAGAAAGGAATCGATTTTATTGTTTTTGAGTAATTGGAAATTGCACACAAACCGCAATCTAATTTGTAGATTTGACCTTAGCTCATACTCAATTTTAAAATCAAAACACAGACAAAGAAGCCGGGCGTCAGGTGTAGAGATCAAGAATAAAAAACAAACATTGATTGGAGCTATGTCAATAAAAGATGATAATATTCCATTGGCCGATGATGATCCTCAGGGTAATTGAAGTGAACCAGTTGTTTATTATCGAAAACACATTTACCTAAAATTTATTTTCGCATGAACAGACATAATCGAAGACTCAAATGACAATTTCAATCGTGCTAAATCGAGCGATTCGCTACCGAGCATGTACAATAATGACGGGTCCAGTTCAAGTTTGGAACCAGACATAAATCCAGATGAACAGGAAGAGAAAGCACGACTCATCTCACAAGTTCTGGAACTACAAAATACTTTGGATGGTAAAAGAATATCTATATTCAATTCTTGGAAAGGCCAAAATTCACAAATATCACTCTTTACAGATCTATCGCAGCGAGTCGATGGTGTGAAAGAGGAGAATCTTAAGCTACGCTCGGAAAATCAAGTGTTGGGCCAGTACATTGAAAATCTAATGTCAGCTTCATCTGTATTTCAATCAACAAATGCCACGACAAAAAAGAAATAAACCAATCATTCCATCGGCATTTTCAACTGGCAGTATTTTCCCGTCGCTTAATCTCAATCACAAAGAAATATTTACATTCACACCCATAAGTGCTTTTGCTGGTTCTAAGCTATTTACTATATTTATCTCATAATTTTCTGCGATTTTTTGGTATTAACTCATTTTCACCTTGATTTGAATCGTAATTTTCAAAGCTAGAATCATCTTTATAACATTTTTGTAGCTCAGCCCGATAATGGATTGATATGATGTTTGTGTCAAATGAAAAATACATATTTATGATTCCAAATGATGCATTAAGTTGTTAATGCATGTATTGGTTTGAGTTTGATTTCAGTGCACAGACACGGTCATTTTTGCCGTTGCCACATAGCAACCGTAGGAGAAAATGAGTTAATTTATGATCAATATGGTTTCTATATATGGAACCATAAGCTTTTTCGGAATTATTATCTATTTGCGTTTTTTTAAGAAATATTCATTCGAAAATTGGTATTAATCAAATTTGATTATAGGATTGTTGTTCGTATAAAATGTTTAAATAATTTTCTGTGCTTATTTTTTAGTTATTCAAACAATTCCATATTGTAACTGGGCCATTCCGTTCATTGACAGCGGAACCGTGTAAGAATTTTGTCGGAAATTTTGAAAATAAACCAAATCTTATGACTCACACAATTGTAATTTGAATTGAAGGCATTTAATTGGGTAGCGTTTGGTCGACGCGAAGCTAAACCGATTGAAAGAGGAAAATAGCGCCATTTGCTAGTTATTTGACGAGTAGATCGCCATTACAACGACTTTCCATTTATTTGGAATTTCAATAAAACCATTTACGCCTTAGTAATTTCCGATTGCCATTTTTTTACATTGTCATTGTGTTTTATTGAAATTCGAAAAAGATGTAGAGCGAAGCAGAATCTTTAGAATTGGTCAAGTCATTATGTGCGGTGATTGGTAAAGCTACAACTTCACGCGTATTTGAATTCGAAACGGACTTTCCAATTTTATCTTCCACTTCAGTCAAAAGCACTTTTTACAATGGCGGCTTCGATTCGAGAGTGCGTTCTCCATTCACTTTCACCCGAATAATAGCGCAAAGAAACTCAAACATTACATGGAATCCATTAAAAATAGAAATTAAACCGAAATCTCCGCGGAAAATCGACAAAAATCATCTATCATTTGTTGTTATTTAGGTTTTTTCAAACACAAATGCAATCGCACGAACGTCATTTTCCAATTTGGCGCCACGTTTAGGGCCTTTGTTAGACGCACCCTTGCGCGTTGTCAATGATAAACCGCTTCCATTTTCAAAACCGCAATGCTGCTATCTTCAATGCGAACGCGCTTCGACCCAAAACACCATTTTTCTTTTTGGGCCTGTATTTGTGAATCGCTTCGATTTAGCCGTTGTATGTGTTAGTGCGATTTCATATGTGTGCGCACTGGTCGTACTCTTCTCGACAATAGACAGTCTGCTGTGCTATCTTCTTCTATTTCCTTCGTATTGTTCGCGTCACCGCCGCGAAAGCAAAATGCAAATGTCGCTGCCGAGTTACAAAAGAAACTCGATTCACACACAAGACACCACAAAATAGAAAACAGCTTCGAAAATTCTTTTAATTTGTTCTCTTTTATTTTGTAATTTATTATTCAAAACAAGGTGTGAAGAAAATGGGTGAATTTCAATAATTTCAGTGAGTAATTTTCCGTAAAGAGTGTGCGTTACGTTCAAAGTGAATGAAAAAAAAGAAGAGAGAGAGAGAGAGAGAAAGAGAGAGAAACGACGAATACTGAAAAATAGATTTTGTGTGAACACACCAAATGGTTGGTTCGGAATTGTGAAGCGACAAATAATTTTTTTACTCACTGAAGAAAGAAAGCGAAAAGTGTTTGCATGTGATTGGAACGAAAATTAATAAATTTTCGAAATGTGAGTATCATTGTTGCGGAAAAAATTCAGCAAACTTCGAAAATAAACTGGAAAATAAAGCGAGTTAAAAAAATGCTGTAACAGAAAACACAGTGCTTGAGTTCATGTAGACGTAATATTTGCACGGATTTCGGTGTCGCCATTCAAACATTCGTCGTGACTCTTGTCCCCCGTTGATTCGACTTCGTGTCGGATTGATTCAATGAAATAGCAGATTTATTGAACAAAACAAATTATTTCAGCAGGAAAAATGCAAAAAAAAAACACACTACAGTTTTCTTTGTATTAAGTTGTCAAAATTAAAGTGTGTACGGCAATTAGGTGAACGAATGCGCTGAAAAGACGAAACAAAAAAAATAAACGTTTCCAAGTAGTGAAGTGTTCGCAAGAAATTTTGTGTGGAAATTATTTCGATTCGAATGGGAAAGAATAAAAAATTGACAGAATAAGTACGAATTGATTTGCGAATATTCTCTAATTTCTGGCTAAATTCAATGTGATTATGCAGCGACGGCTTTATACCGTCGTCATCATCGTCAATTCGGTTTAATTCACACATATTCATATCACATATGTATACGCCGTACCAACTAAACAGGCGGCTATAGCACCTCGAACAACGAATAGCAGCCAGTTTTGTGGCTCTCGCACTGAGTGTGGCTAAATTGTGTGAGTGTGAAATGCACACACAATTCCGAATGGAATGTATGTGGAACATGAATGAAATAAAAACTGCAGAAAAAACGAGCTGAAATCCAAATAATTTCGAATTAAAATTTTATTCTATATGCGATTGGGATAAAAACTCGAGTATAGACGACAAACGAGAGAAACAATTCAATGCAAAAAAAAGTCTCATTCTACTTGTGGCTAAACACACTCAGTCTGAGATCGCGCGCGCTGTCCTGCAATCTTTCACAGTGAAAATATTGAGAACACCGATAGAGTCATTGGAATATGCAAATTTTTTGTCATTGAAATGTATAAAAATTATATAGAAAAATTCATGTGAAATCGAATGCAATCGATGGAACACCGATGTGTTGTTTCCAATAAATAAAACGCGCTGCAGCGCTACACATTGATACTCTGTGTGTGCGAGGATTTGCTGAGAGCAGTTGCTACTGTAACTGTAGCAAAGAGCATTGTACCAGCACAGAGAAGCCAATTCCATCTCATTTCAGCCGAAACAACAAGAGAATTTCATTCACCACATTTCATTTCAATTCAAGTATTTTATATTTTATATGATCGAAATGGGTTCTATTGGTTGCGAACGCTGAAAACCGCAACCATCGATCCGATTCAGCCCGTGTTGAACACGAAAGAGAAGAAAAATTGCCGCTTTTCCGCTTGAATCTGCTATTATGTGCATTGTCGCTCATTGAATTTTCCATGTGTGGATGTGACACCGAAATCAGTGAAAATATTCTATCTCTATATCGAAAACAGTGTTATTTTTTCCTTCATCGGATTTTTCACACAAGCTCTGTAATCGTTTTTAATTCCTTTTTTTTCTCTCAATTTTTCATACGCTTGCGTTACACAAATTACGTTAATTGTATTGCATTTACAATGTAATTGCAATTCTGGTTTTTGGTTTTATCATATTCATTTTTATCTATATTTTTTTCCTCTATGTTTTGTGAAATAGGATGAATTTACCCTCAGTGAAAAAGAAATTGCATCGAAAATGAAGTAGCAAGCAGAAATTGGAATACCAGTTTTTGGGTGTTGGCATTCGAAATAAATTGTGAATTTTCAACTCGAGGCACCATGATACCCATCAATTTTATGCATCGAGTTGCCAATTGTTATTGAAAATCGGTTTGAATTTGAAAAAATAAAGATTGTGGAGCAAAAAAGTGCGTTCGTGAAAGCGAAGCAAAGCAAAGCATTGAGAGAAAGAGAGCGACAGAGTGAAAACAAGTAAAAACATAATAAAACGGAAAAGAAATGTGAATTGTGTAAATTTGAAGTGAACGACATTCATGAGGCTTGAATCTCAATACAAAACAGTGACTTGGAAAGACAATTGGGAAAAAATTGAAGTTTGAATTGTCTTCAAAACGAGTAGATAATCGACTTGAAAATCGATGTGGACGATTTTATTTGGATTGATTTCGGTGTGAGACGTGTTTCGTGAGACATACGCGCGCGCTTCGGATGGTGCGTGTCGTGTCTGTTTTGTTTGCTATATGTGTTTTTATATAAATGCCTCGAATGAATGTGCTTGTGTACAAAAGAAAAAAAAAATAGCCGAAGAATTGTATTGCTCGAGTGTATGAGTAACGCCGAATAGAACGGTTTTAGTGCTCATTACGAATCTTAGTTTGTTTTTGCTCTCGTGTTGTTGAGAACTAAAATGGCGCAGCAACAAAATGACAGCTTAAATCAAATGCCGACTAATGAAAATACCTATATGAACGATGTAACGGGCAAAAATTTCCCACAAAACGGTAATAATTTGGATGCAACAAAAAATGTGTCAAATATGAATGAATCACAGAAAGGCAAACCATCTGGGCCGAATGGAAATAGTGGTGCACCAGTTGGAATGCCCCCAACGCATAACGATGCGAGCAGTATTCATTTAGGCCCATACGGCCACCCAATGCAACATCATCATATGCCACCCGAAATAGATCAGCAGCAGGTGAGATTTTGTTTCCGTCCAGAATATCGCTTTCATTTTCCATCCAAAAATGAAATCAGATTCAGTGTTTCGTTCCCATCAAGTGGACAAAACGTTAAATTAAACTAACATGTTGGTTTGTTATTTGTTTGTTCTACGTATAGCAACCAATTGAACATATGTATAATCCACAAGCACCGCCATACGGTCGCTATCACGATCCAAATATGCCCCCAATGGATATGTACGGACGATACCATCCAGGCGGTAAGAGATTTGAATCATTTCTAAACAGCCAAACAAAGGAAATTCCTTCCAAATATTTTGCCATCACGTGATTACTATTTTCGAATTAGCATTCACTTGCGGCCAATATTCCATCATTTCGAAAAGCTTGTAAGTGATTTTCAAAGAGTCGACTAAATCTATTCGTTTTCCATTACATAGGGCTTGAAATGAAAATGCCACCAAATCGACCACCACCACAAAGATATCCGGTAAGCAACTTCATTTATTTAAAATTCATCTCTTTTATTTCACACAGCCAATGTAAAATTGACGGGCTGTCATGCCCATTTGAATAATTGCGCCTGGTTTAAGCATTTTGTTGTGAAACATTAATTTATTGCTGTGGTTTTTTCGTTTCGCGTTTTTTTTTTATCTGGTGACAAATATAGCAACAACAGCCACAAACATCGGCTTCAAATCAGCAGCAACAACAGTCTTATTCGGCTCATCCAACGCACGCACCGCATACGGGTGAGCAAGCAGCACAAGAACAAACACAGCAGCCACCAAATCCGATTGGACAAACGCCAACATTAAATTCACTATTGCAATCGCATCAAACGGCTGGTCCACCACAGCCGCATCATCATCGATATCCAAACAGTTATGAGCAGCAAACGAGTCAGCAGCCGGCATATGGAGCACAAACATGGAATCCATCGGCTGCTCCTCAGCAACGTCCTTATAGTCCACAACTGGGACAACAAGCTTACAGACCACCGCCTCCAAATGCGGTAAGTTTTCCCATCCAACCAAAAATTTTTATAATGAATCACCAGATAAATGTGACTAAAAACAATATGACAACAAAAAAAGTACACAAAAAAAACGGAAAATGTCTCATCACATCACAACAAGTGTCTCAAACCCTCATTTGTATCTAACTTCAGTTTTGTACAAAACAAAAAATCAATCGCATTTCAAACATTCCCTTTTTCAATCGAATTCAGGCAGTTTCACATGTGTATATTATATAATAATAATAACATTCGAAAATTGCATTTCTACATGTCACATGATCGCAAAATCTTTAATCAACCATCCCATTGACATTCGAATCTAACCGGAATTCATTCATTTCCATTAGCTAGCTTAAGTAAGCAAATCCATCGGAACCAAGCCTCGTCTATTTGACAATGTATTCATTGAAATCCGGTCGGTTTTTGCGGCAATTTCAAAAGTTTACCGCTAAAATTGACATTTAAATAAGTCGCATACAACAAAGACAAACCGAAAATATACACGCGCGCGCACACGCAAACGCACACAGACCAACTCGACTATACAACGAAAATGTACAATTATAACGCCGGCACAGAAACAAAAACAAAACTTCAATACAATTTAATCGGCAATTTCATTTCAGTAATTTGTTGACATAAATAATAAAAGCACACGCGAGCAGGTACTTTGATAAACAGAGTGAGAGAAATGCCGACCAACAACAAACTTAAGAAAATACTACTAATAAATTTAGCGGCGATAGTAGCAGCTGCTGCTGCTGTTGTTCAGTTGCAATTCCATTGCCAAGAAAACAATTGAAACGTGTGAATGCAAAACATCATGTAAATAATGTAAACAAAACAAAATTCCAAAATGAAATTTTAAAATCGCATGTCTCTTTCATTCCTTCCCTCGGCACGGCTTTTGTGGATTTCTTTTTGCCTGTTCGAATGGTTTGTCCCTCGACCGCGCGCGTTGTGCGTGTATCGTTCAAAGCACCATTCATACACTTCGATAAAACCATTGATTAGTTAATGAGTTTCTAAATGTGACAGTATAAAGTGGCCGCGTTGCGATGGGTTCCATCGCTGGTTCGGATAGCTCAAATTATGATTCGATCAACGGCAACAATAATAACAACGGCAACCGACCAATTAATTTGAACAATGGGAGATAGAGTGAACTTCATTGTGATTTTGAGTGTTCTACACAACGCTAAGCACGTTTGATTATGTGTTAATTTCGAATACGTTGTATAATCGATTTTCGTTAATATTTGTTATTACGAAAAGTGTAGCCTAGCCACCACATTCATGCATGCCAATCGGTTTGGCATGTGTAAATGGGCGTCGAACCCGTCTTCATCGAATATTCTATATATCGGCATATATCAACGAAATGTCATTGCAATCTGATTCGAACCGAATCGGCTTTTGTGTCAATAACTTTCAATTCAATTCACTCACTCCCGCACGATGCACGCTCTCTGTACGATTAAATCGCACTACTCGACATCAACAATTCAAACTTTTCTGTCGATAGGCACGTAAATATCGACAACAAGGTGCATTAATAAAACGTGTTTTTCTATTGGATCCCCAACATTTTCACCCCGATGTGATTGATCCTGTTGAATTTGAGCGTGTGTGTTCAGTTTATGTTTTTGCTGTTGCTGCTTTTATGAACAATCATTTCATCATTGCGATCTGGAAACTAAGAAATTTCTATCGGTAAAATTCATTGATTGGAACAATGAATCAAACAACAACAAAAAACACACACAGCTGCTAAAAAGTAATCAATGAATATGATTTGCATTTGTTTGTTGATTCGCCAAAATGAGCGTGGTTTCGTAATCTATTCTGAAGTGTATATATTGAACGCAGCGCGTGGAATGCCACACAAGCGCATCATCATGATTGGCCATGTGCTTTGGTTTGTTATTCAATGTTTTGTTCGCATCTTGGCATTCAATGTCGATTTGATGGCGGCTCGTTCGCGTTGCTCGCTCATTTTTTCCCCATTCCATTTCTCTCCTTTGCCTTCTCTCACATTCAATTCGGGTTTTTGTGTGCATTTCCATGTTTTGGTTTTAGCTAATATAAGAGATTCCAAAGTGGGCATTGGTACAAACATGAAGCACCACACAGAGAGAGGCATAAAGTGTCAATGCATCGAGCAATAGCAGCAGCCACAGCATGTATTACATGAATTTAATAGAGCCGGCACATTTGCCAATAGATTACATATTCACCTCGGTTTCCTATTTTATCAGTTAGATGGATAGCTAAGTAAGAGTGACTGTGGCAGCATATCAACCGAATGGTGTGCGGCAATCAGTAGTCGCTGACTATCTTTCTTTGCATGTGCATGTGCTGTTGCATTCATTGTTGCTGTTGCGGTGCGTCATCATGTATGCATATTTAATGGTTTATATCTTTTGTGCATGGGCCAAACGTTGAAATATAATACAGTGTGAACCACATTACGTTGATTTTGAGCGAGAGACCGGGAGAGAACCACGTGAAAAAGGAAAAATCACACACACACACATACCGTCGACCGAAAATTCTTATTGAGAAAAAGCCATACGTAAACACGGAATGCCATACTCTAAATTGTTTCTCGTTCATTCATTCTAATATTGAGAGCTTTCTTTTTTTATTACATATATACACTTTGGTTTGTGTACGATATATGTAAAATGTACGTACTGAAGCGTGAGCTGTTCTGTACATGACCTACAAGAAGTTTTTTTCTTTAATCAAAATACATATGCATGTATATATAAACATAAATCTCCGTAACTTTGCTATAGCCGTCGCTTGATGTCGTCATCATGAGACGATTTTCGCTCTTTTCCTCCAATTTCTACAAACTACTTCTTCCTTCCATCGTTTGCTATTCTTGTTATTATTATTTTGTTCATTTTTCATGTCTATTTGCTTCGGAATTTGTATTTTCCCGCCGTGCCGATGCTTTTCATTTCGCTTGCTCGCTCTCTCGTCTTCTTCTTTGCACTTTTTGCCATTCATTCCATTTTCCTGCTTGCTCTTGATTCAATGAATCACCGAATGCGTTATTATTGCTGTTGATATTGTCGCTGTTGTTGTAGCCGCTTTCATCCTCGAATCTCCTAAACTAAAATAAACATAAACTTATTTTATCGATTTTGTTTTCCGCTCGGTTAGTTCTTTTCTCCCCATCTCCAAGTGTATATATTTTCTCTCGTGTCTCGGTTTTACTTTTTCGCTGTTGTACAAATGTGTGTGTTTTTTTTTGTGCGACTTCTAACAGCTGAGCGGGATGCACAAGTGAATGCGGCATTTGAATTATTTGTATGCCATCGTTATTTCCAAAGCATTATTATCATTACAGCCATTGTCAATATTGGGGCTTTATGTGCACTTGGTGTTTGTAATATTGAAGCAGCGTAATAAAGTCCATTTCATTATCCAAATGTACCATTTGTTTGGCTAGTTGCTCGGGTTTGTTATTAATGGGGTAATGCTTTTTTCGATCACCGAACTTCTATATAGTTCACTGGGAAATCGAGGAATATTTACTCTGAACCGCAAAAAATTGCTTAGAAATGTCAATAAACTGACAAACTAGCGATACGTTGTGTCAACAACACGGTTCAATTTCAAGTTGAAAATCACCGAGCTCAGACTAACCGTTCACGGACGCGGCGAGAAAGTGCCGCTTTTTTTTCTCAACAACAAAACACAGGCACATTCTTCTCACAATTGAGCACTTAATACTCGTAATAAGCACGCGATTCAGAATAAATGGCAAAAAAATAAAACACGAGACATCATCGTTATCAATTTAGCGGTATGAACTACAAATGAAATTAAACGAATAGAAATGATGATAATTATTTAATCTTCAGTTTATTCCCACATCGTATTCTGTTTTACAATGGATTTTTTACGAAAATCCGATTTTTTCAATCATCAGTGATGCAAAGCGATTTTTTCACGAACGAACAAAGAAGTAATTTCTTCGACTTCTATAAATAGATTATTGGAATAAGTTGTTAAAACAAATAACACCTTCGCTCCTTAATGACCTTACACTCGAATTAATTATTTCCGATACGATGGAAACGAGCACCATCCTTATCAAGAATGGAAATCCAATGTTTAAGGGGAAATATTGGGGTATTTTTGAACCGAAGCCAGATTGATTGGACTCGTATTATCGAACATTTGCTATCAAATACGTAAATATATTGATGAGATTATTTGGGCGAAACTCTTTATCACAAGACACACACATATATTTACCGAATCGATTCAGTTCGTTAAGTAGCTTAGGCTCCAAATCCAATTGCTGTCCATCAAATACGTTTAAAAAAACTGGATCCACAGATTATACCTTTTGGCTATACAGGTGTTGAATCAAAGCGCATGTAAATACGCATACAGTGCTGAAATCCAGTTAAATAATATCGATCGTTGCATAAGAAAGGACCTAAGAAATAACCACGGAAGCTTTATCTATGTGAACGAGCAAGCGAGCGAGTGAGTGTGTGTGTGATTTGGATTCAGTCGTAAATACACAGGAACAAACTAAGTATCCCGTCAACTGTTTGCCTTTAACACCAGCATGAAAAGAGCGAGAGAGTGAGAGAGAATCTAACAAAAGAAGGCAAATAGTCCATCTAATAAACTAAAGGTTCAATCGTTCCAAACTAAATGCAATTAAAAACATTTGTTTGACAAGCATAAATTCTTAAACACTGGACAGAAATTCAATTAGAATGGAAGCGCATCGGGGCGTTGGAGCGAAAAGGGAGGGAGGAGAAAAAATGTATAGGAAAACAGTGGTACATGATTAAATCGATTAGCACGATTGAAATTTGAATTGTGCTCAGCAAGGCGTTTAAAGGTACACAAATACACTCACGTGAAGTTTCTAACGTCAATTTGCTAATTATGCCATGGGGCATACATCAATCGACGCATTTTATGTGGCTAAACGGATTCTAGCCATTGAACCACACGCACGTTATTAAAATGTGCGAAATATTTTAATATGTACATGATTATAAAACGTTAAAGCGTCCTTAAACGCAGCAGATTATAGATTCAAATCAAAGTAAATATTGAAAATACTTAATATCGACATCAAAAGCAATGTTACTTATTAGCACCGCGAAATCATTGCCAAACCGAATTAGAAATGTAAATCGAAGTAAGTGCTGTTACGCTGCAAGCGCAATTTTCAAAAGCAAGAAATAAACCAAACCGAAAGCGCCCTTTTAAAATATGCTGGATGTTAGTGACATAGAATGTTGTCTATTTGATGTTCATGCATGCCAACAGCAGTATGTAGCCGACAATGAAAAATATCATAGTGCAAATTCTATTGAACATGACTAAAGTTCTTACTCTTGACGATATATACATATATATGTTATGCCTGTGTCATACCGAAGCACACAGCATTGTGTAACTTATATACGCAAATTGAACCATTACCGTCGGATAGCACATCAATGTCTGCCGAATTTGACGATTAGTGTGGTGACTCTGTCTCTCTCCCTCTCCCTCTCTCTCTCTCCCTCTCTCTCTCTCTCTCTCTCTCTCTCTCTCTCTCTCTCTCTTTTTGAACGCACAATTGTTCGGTGTTTGTATGCGGCATTCGATTATTAAGGAGGTCAAAGGAGGACGGCACACAACTGCTAGGAAAGTTCTAAACACCATACAACGGATGATTTGGATATCACCGCTGTTTTCCATTTCCATCGGCTTCACGTATCGATGTGTGCGTCTGTTTACGTGTGTTACATGTAAATTTTCTAATCATGTGCGCTCAATTTCATGTGTAAATAGAAAATATGGCATCAATGAGCGGAGCACTTGTGATACAGTTTGACTGGCAATGCCAACAACAACAATGGTGATGATTATGATGATGGCAATCAGTTTATACGTATCACGTTCGAATTGTGTATATAAATGTACTGATAGCTCAAGAGCACTTTATTTACTTCATTCAAAGTAAATTGATTGCACACGGCATTGGGGCAAGCGAGCGACGGCAAAACCCAAGTCACTCTTTAAAATGACGAATGGAATTGAAAATGTCGCGGGAATCCATTTCAAACGAATTCCATGTACAAAGTTTTGCTCCTACTTTTCATTCTTCTTGTTTAGTATCTCTCTCTCTCTCTCTCTCTCCTTCTATGTTTTTTCTCTTTATTCAACTCCATGGCTACAGTGTAGCGCATTGTTTTCCGACTCGATTGCAACATTGTAGGGTCTTTGATTTGGTTTTATTTGCGTCTTATTGAGTGTACGGTGTGTCTGTATATTCCTGTTGGTATTTTTTACACTGAACTCGCGAGCGCGTTCATGTAATAAACAAAAAAACCAAAGCGATGGTGACGACTTAATAAAAAATGTCTCACTTAATGCCGGTCGATATCTTGTGTACAGTATCTGAAAATATGTGTGTTTAAATAGAAATGCGACCAATATTATATACAAAAGCACACATATTATGTGCGACGACATGTGCACACTCATTTCGCAACAAACACCGGCTTTTCGTTTTCTCATTCCCGACGTAAATACGTACACATTAATTCTTTTTTTCGTCGTCATTGTCATCATCGGTGTTTGTTGGTGCCTTTATGCTGTTTTATTTCTTTGTATGAAACATTTTTTTCTTCCCTCGGTCGAAAAACCCAAAATCGTTACAGCTGCTTTTCAATAAACTCGCTACGCTTTCAACACCATTTTCGATTTAAGTCGAGTTTATTTTGACCTAATCAGGTAATTTGCAAAGTTTTCAAAAATAGCGCACCTAAACAGGTTCAATTGTATGTAAATGTGGCGCATGAAGTGTCGAGTATCTTTACCTTTTTATAGAATTCTAATTGAATGACGGCAATGCATATCAAATATCAACCTGACCTTTTGACCCGTTTCAATCGAAAAACCAGAAGAAAAAACGTGGCGACCGCCTCAATATTTATTGACTCAACTTAATTTAATGAAAATTAATGTTTGGGCAACATTGCTGTAGTACTGGGCAACATAATTTATCAGCGTGTTTCAATTTCCGGCTGATATTATCTGAGGCATTTAAAATTAAAAGAGAGTTTTCATTAGCAAAAATGCAGCATTTCGCGTTCAAATTACATTGAATAGATTAGGCATTTCATTAAATGCATTTTTGATGAGGAAAAAAGAGCCACAGCCGAATGTATGGTAATATGAATTTACACACGCGCACGCATACGCATATAAAATACCGCAAAAAATGAGGATGAAAAACATCGCCATCGGCTACCATTTATGCAATCACACGCAAAAAAACGCAAACATACACTTTCCAAATCGAAAACATAATTTATAACATTCTGCCATGTTTAATTTGGCTTTTTCTGTTTTTTTTTTTTTTTTTAATGAAAAAAAAAACGAGAAAAATCTGTGACGCTAGCAAAAAAAGTAATCGCCAATGTGGGCGAAAAGCAAATAATGCTCATGCAAAAATGTGCAAAATGGTTATGATTGAATTGATTTGTGCGCATACTTTTCTTCGTTTCGAAATATGGAACTGTTAAATCAACGAACGTTTAGCCCAACCTAGCGAGGATATGAAATTGGTTGGATTCCTCTATAATTTCCCTTGTATTCTTTCTCGACTCGAATCAATAAAATATGGAGCCGATACCGATTTTCATATCACCTGAATTGGTGTGGTGTTGGCGCTGCTACTGCTTTGGCCGCCACCGTTATTTTTCAGAGATAATTTTATCGCCGAATAATGCCATATTTTTATGTTTGGTGCAGAGAGACAACGCCAATTTTCCACCGAATATTGTGCAAAATGATTTGGTACTTGAAATTGTTAGGCGTCGAATTAAAAGCAAAAATAAATCATAAAAATCCATTTCCATCTCCCTCATATAGCCCAACGTAGAGTTGTGGTAGCTGCAGACCGACGATTTTTTTTTCTTTCTCTCACACACACATACACACGAAGATAGAAAAATGTAACAATATCATTATTTTATTGGAATGTTAATGGCGTCGTTTGTGTGTTGTTTTAATGCAGAAAATATATAACGAGAGCGTATTCGTGCTGTCGAATGATAGATTCGAATTCGAAATCGAACAAATTCATCGTCACGCTCATTCTCTTCGTGTCCACGTATATTTCCATCATATCCAATACGAACACACACACTTACATCCACAAAATGCCGAATGAAAACGGATATTAAGCACGAAAAACGGCACAGCGAGCGAAATATCAATGCAATGGAAAAGCATTTAATGGATTATGGCAATTCGGCATCGGCCAGTCTCACTACAAGTCTATGGCTGTGTATTTTCCATGTTTGAAGCTTCATGTCGGCGTTTCGGTTTGCGAAGTGAGCTTTTGTGTGAAAGGAGCAGAGCTATAGACGATGCGAGCAGAGCATCGAAACATACAAACGCATCCTGAATTCGTCGGTCGTGTCTGTGAACGTGCACGCGGCTCCACCTCTTTGGCATAGAATTTTCTCTGACAGTGCCATTGGTGGAAAATTATCGATCGCATCCTTACCGAAACAGATCACACTGCTGCAGCTGCTGTTGCTACTGCTCTTGTCGTCGAGCACACATTTCTGTGTTTTGCTCTCTCTCACTTTCGATTCGGTCGTATGAGTGCTGCGCTTTTCCATATCAGTGTGCGTATAAAATTGAAATGTTGGAAGCGAGATATGAAAGCTCAAAATAAATATCAAATACAAACGAACCAAAGCCAAATGAAAATATAACAATGGCGTGGATGTCGACAGAGAAAAATTGGCTGGCATTGCCACAGTCACTACTGCCTCTACCGAACTATTAAATTTTCAAAATTAATAATGAGATAATAATTATCGTTGAATACAAAGTGATTGTCCTGGCTTTTGTCTTTCACAATCATTCATGATAAATGGACTAATGACACGGATAAGGAAGCACCCTGCGAATCGACCATCATCATCATCATCATTAAAGTGAAAATATCATGCAAATACATGCTAAATGTATTCAGATTCACTCCGTTCGTTGCCATCGATAAATGCGACAGAATCTATTCGATAGCTGCAAAACTATGTTGCATTTTTTGCATTAGTACTTCGATTGCCTGAGCATACATTCACACATTCCTTTTTGCATTTGCACACATATGCGACGTCGGATGGGCTGAGTTGCAGTGCAGAAACTGGATCGACATCGGCCTGATGTTTCAAAACATTTGATATGCATTTGAATTATTCATAATGATAACCATGCAAATTGAAGAGGAAATTTTGATAGTTGGCAATGTTGATGGCGTTGCAGCGCCCAATTCGTACGGTTGCTTGCTCTGCTTGCTAGTTCGCAAGCCTCGACATACTGAGATTGCTCAGCAATCAAAGACACACGCCAGCAATTCAAATCGATTTTAGAGCATGCAAGCGAGAACATCCGACATAGAATCGCTTTTGTTGATGGCAGTCTCAATTGTATGGCAATTATGTCGTGTCAGTTTCGTATAGACACGCGCATACAATGCAATGCAATCCAATGCGATGGAAAGGCGACAGAGAACATACATTGCAAATAACCTCGCTCTTTCCACCGACCGATTATTTGTATGGTAAATAATCGAGAATTTCACGCGTCATTTTTCAACCGTATGCAATTTGTGGGGATATTGGCCTTTACAATTCTCGCTAATATCAATCTCTCGCTCTCACTCTCATTGGATGTGCAGCGCCTGCTGTTGCTGCTGCTGTTGCATTTGTATGTATCGAACGAAGTGGATGTTCGAGTGCAATTTGCATTTTGATGCTTCACTGCTGCAGAACCAATTTTCGGCCATCAATTTATAATTTATTAATAATAACAACAACATTCTCGAACAATGGCCGTTCGATTCGTCTCATTACATTCCAAT
This sequence comes from Obolodiplosis robiniae, assembly GCA_028476595.1. Lineage (NCBI taxonomy): Eukaryota > Metazoa > Arthropoda > Insecta > Diptera > Cecidomyiidae > Obolodiplosis > Obolodiplosis robiniae. The sequence goes on along the minus strand of CM052015.1, from coordinate 3,322,036 downwards.
GGGGGAATATTTTTAACACAGTATAAATGCGATTGATTTTCCGATGACTCCTACATGACGATAGAAGAGTTGCAATCGCATAATCAATTAAATTCCATTCAAACGTGAATTTCCATGCTTTTTTTGCAATTCTATTTTAAATAATTCCTTTGCTCTTTTCTCCGTTTCATTGATTTTTCTCGGTCTATCTTTTTTTCGGTTTTCTGATTGCACTTAGTATTTCAAATGTTACATTGAATTAAATAAAGGCGAACATGTTTTGTAAGTTGAATCAATGTGAGTAAATGACTTTGTTACATCTGCCATTCTTGGTTCGAAGCTCTGCGTTCGCGCGAGAGAGCACGCGAAGCTGAGTGAGACAACGATTAATTGTGACAATAAATATAGAGACAAAAACGACGGAAGACTTCAATAAATCAAACACACACACACACACACAGTTGAACTGCTCGCTGAAATCTAGTGAAATGAAATTGAGAAAGGGATAATGAGAAGGAGGTTGAAAGACAAAGCTGCCTAGAATCCGTGCAAAGTATTTGAGAACTTCCACGTATATACTATATTTTGAGTAGAACTGTGATGAATGTGACATTCCTTAGTCACTATTGAATTCGAATTTGTGTAGAGCGATTAGCAAAAACTGAAACATCTTTGCAATTACTTTCTTCACACTCCAAAAAAACTATATGCTTGAATCTAGAATGCGGCACGAATTCATCCATCAATGAGTTCATATCCACCGCCACCTCCACAACAGAATCAACCAGGTCAGTTGGGACCGGCCGGTGCAATGCAATATTCACCCTATCCACAACGATATCCAACGCCTCCAGGCAGCGTCACCACCGGAACGAATCATCGGCCCACTTATCCGGCATCACATCAGGTAAATTTACACATATTTCATTCAGTTTTCATATTTAATTGATGCACAAAATGTCGAATTTCGAAATAGGCAAATTTTGTGTTTGCTTTAAGAATGCGTACGATGAGCGTACTAATATGGGTTTTGTTCTCGTTTTCAGTATCCAACAGAACAATCGAGACCGTGGCCACCGCCGACCGGGCCGACTGCTCAAAGTACACATGGGCATGCACCTCATCCGCCGTCACCTCAGCATCATGTCACTGCTCAAAGCCCAGTGCATGCTCCCAGCCCCTCACCTCAGCCACCGCAACCATCGAATTCGCCGCATCAGGTAAAAAGAGCAAAATTGCCAATGAAAATGATCGGATCTCAATTCATTTGAGAGTGAGAGACGAACAAAAGTTAATCGCAAGACACGTGAATATCCCCTTCGAGAAGCCAGGAACAAATGAATTATTTAAAAGGCAAACAAAACAAAGCAAAAAAAAAAAAAAACACAGAGAAACAACGAATGAATGTACCGGAGCACGAGACAAAAGCATACGTAGAACGCACTTTGTTAAAAACGAAATGTAGAAAGTGAAAGGAAGAGGAAAAAAGGCGAAGCATACATCTCCGACGGATAGAACACATCTTATTATCATATCATATCGTATCGGCAGCACGCGTGTTTGTATACCGCATACCATCGAATTATATACTTAAAAAAACACATGTTTTGCTCCTTTTTCCCGGTTGTTGTTGTTGGCGTTGTTGTTGTTCCGTTTGTTTTTATATATGAATTCTTTTTATTTATTTTTTTCTCCGTTTTCGATTTCTTTTAAATGGGCAATATTTTGTTCACACGCATTACATCACTTTTGTGTATAATCTGTATATTACATTATATACCGTCCCATTTCATACATTTTAGCGGTATCAATGCAAACAGTCTTTGTACGAGTAAAAAGAAGCAAAACCATTGCGGAGAAGCCGTAAATCGGCATAGTAAACGGAACGACAACGATAAAAACAACCGCATTTTAGGAAGCGCACCAATTCAATCGGTGGTTGTGCATCAAGAGAGAAAGAGAGCGCGCACATTACTCTGTTATTAATTTGGCGATTTGTTGGTTGCCGCATTCGGTTTTCTTTTTATTTTTGTTGTTATTCTCTGTCTTCATTTCATCTCCGTTCATTCATTGTAGTTTCAATTTGACCAATGCGCTAGAAACACATTCCAAACCATTGACCATTGCCTTTGATCGTCATTCATTTCTTCTTTTTCCAAGTAACAGTTTCATATAACATTTGATTACTTCGGCAGTGTTGCCATCATTGATTTGCAGTGACCTTTTTGTGTCGTTGATGTTGTTATCGTCGAGTTGTATTATTATGAAGCGTAATCTCGAAATCCCAACCATATGATCAAGCGTAATTTTTGCATTGAATTTCATTGCAATAACAACAATTGAAAGCAAAGAGTTCTCAATGATCACACCGAATGATTTCTCAATGAATATTGGGTTTATTTTTAAAATGTGTTATCACTTGTGCATCTTGCCATTCACCCGGATACGATGCAATCGTAAATCTTCTCGCTTTCGGCAGGCACATGTGCGCCGATGTGCTATGTGACTCATCACAATGGTCTTTCAATAAAAATTTTGTTTACATTTTGTCCTCAAAATTTGACACACTTCGATATTAAACACCGGCTGTATGTACTCAAGCACACAAACTGCAAAATAGCATTGCGGTTGTTACGCACTATAAATGGTAACCGGTATGCGGAAATTTCATGGAAAATTCAGAATACGTCTATTTAAAATGCATTGATTTGAGCACGTTCAAACGCCACATATTTCAATTGAGCCCGGCAAATGGCCGTATATTTTGCCGTGTCGTTTTTCTCAACTTTTACTTTACATTTTACACATCGCAACCATCACAACGTGTGAGTCATGCGAATCATTCATAGAATCCGTTATAAATATTCCATTCATTAAGCATTTAGGTATAAATTATCCCTTTTGTGTGCGCGCTTTGGCCCCTCAGTTTGCCATTATCGTCGTCGACAAGCGCGCGTACGTGCTCTTTTGTGTGGTGTGTATATCTGTCGATTGTTTCGCGTATGGCGGCGAAGCGATGAAGAATTTTAATCGCCCATGAAACAGAAATCCATGCCAAAGTATTCTTGAGCCTATTTTTTTTCAATATTGTTGTCATTTTTGATCTAACCAACGTACCGCATTTGAATTTTGGGCAATTTTCCAACTAAATATATTATATTGGAAAATAAAGATTTACTGCATTCAACCGAATGAAAAAAAGACCCGAAAAAAGTGTGAGTCTATTGAGAGACAACGAGATATGGGTTGAGGTACGAGACCAGCATATTTGGATTCTAGTTTGAATCCAATGAATGCCCATTTTTCGCATTGCGTATGCATGCTAAAGCATGTTTTATGTGGCATTCGTTGTCGGTGCTTCCTTTTTCGCTTTGGTTTCGTAATGAATGTTTATTGCTTGACGTGGGCGCTCTATGAGCACATGGCATATAAATTGTATCGATAGCAGCATAAAAACACACAGAGACACACACATAATGAGAAAGATAGGAAGAGAAAAGAAGCGAAAACAGTGGAATTGGTAAACAATTAGACAACGTGTTAGTGTTATCAAAAATGCATACAGTTGTCACACAAACACAAAACGTATCCAGTGTACATCACATAATGACTTTAGTCGGTGCATTTTATCGTTTTTACATGTTTTCTAAATTAGGATCGTACTTTATCCGTCGCGTACTATGTGACAAATACATACTGATACTGAATTAAAAGAAAAAGAGAAAACTAGTAAATAATTATTAATTGCAAATACAATGCTGACCGTTTGCAATGCAGCAAGTAAATTAAGTGCATATTATTCTCATTGGTGTGCGTTGCCACTTGATGTTGCTGCTGCTGAAATCAATGCACATTTCAACACGTGTAGAGCCGAAGCGTCGTTTTGCATTAATTTAATGATCGTGCTTCTTTGCATATATTGCATCGACATGATTTCATGTGTATTCATCGATGGGAAACATGCTGTTGAAGCGTTGGAGAGCCATCTGAAAAGGAGTTCTGCATTTGTTAAAAGCATGTGCTTGCCAACCGTATCGCATCTCCTCGTTGGATATTTGGCAGGGTCAACGTAGGTGTATATTTATATTTTATGTAAACATTTTCTTTGGCAATGAGTTGTGAACACTAGCCAACACACAATTGAAGCGCACAAGAAGCAAAATGCAGAAAATGGAATGCGCGCCAAATTGGTACTCATGTTGTTTGCGAATTTATTGTGACGCGCACTCGTTCGGTCTTTGGAACCATTGAAAGCAGCTGAAAATCCTTATCGTTCTCTATGTATGCACAAAGTACGACCGGAATGGAACAGCACCAGAGAAAAAGACTCACTGTCAGAATCCATTCGTTCCAATGTTGGTATAAAGATAAACACGGTGATCCTATAACATATAAAATTCATAAACACGCTCTTTCAAAGTCATCCAATCCAACCCAACCAAAATATATATCTACCATCGCAGCTTACTGTAGCTCAAGATAAATAAATAACACAAAAATACGCCAGCAAAATCCGATCGGTTGCGCTTCTATTCCTTTTGTCGCTTTATTTTTTGCGATAAAAACGAAACCAAATCAAAATGCAAGCACATGAGCGCACATTTTCTACTCCACTTTCCAAAGTGATGCGTACGTGTACAAACAAAGTATGCAGTCTTTATCTTTGTCGTATTTGGACGTTTTCTTTCCCTATTTTTCTCAATCTTGCTCGCTTACTCGCATTGTCTGTTCAGTCTCTTTACTTTGTTTTCATTGCTTTAAATTGCTGTACTTTTGTTTTTATGGATGTTTTGCTGGTAGCGTGTATCCTCTCACGTAAAAGTCCTCGTGAATACGCGAAACATTCCCCCCAAAAAAAAGAACTTTTGCTTTTCATTCAACTGAATAAGCCTTAGCGGCACCAACAAACTGTATGTTATATAAACGGATATGTAAACATTGCAAAATAGTTCTGACGTATGCGGATTTTCTCCGTGCAAGCGGCTTTCATGCGAAAAATAGTGTGTGTTTTGCCGGCATTTTCGTAATGCTTCATTCAGTTCGGAACTATTAGTCGTTACGATTAATTGATCTCGAATCGTTTTGCCGTGGAATATTGAGCAAAAAAAAAAGCAAACGCCAAAGATAAAAAAAACGTGGCCCCCATACATTTACACAAACACACACTCAAACTAATGACAAAAGCTTTGAATTCGCTCCGAATTATATTGTCGCATGTGGACGTAATTACAGAATACAGATCAAGTTGCGGTGTTTCGCTTCACTGAAACGAAAAGTGCATAGCAAAAAGGGCGCGCACAAAGTCAAAGCCGAATACACGAAACATAGTCAATGCGACCGCAAACCATGAAGTGAATATTTATGTTTTATTTAAAACTATTTGCCAATGTCGCGTGTTTGCACCAGTCCAACATTTGTTTTCTAGGAACGTTTCGGTGCTCGTGTGTATTGTGCGTGCTGGGCATTTTCTCTCTATATCTCTTGCTCGCATTTACTCCTTTTTCATACACATCAATTGAACTGAAGTCAACTGACATGCTTTTTGAATTAATGGTTTTATTAGCATTTACAAAATGCCAAATATACGATTTAAGAATTGATATTTCTGCCATGCAGCCCATTCAGGTATTTGCGATAATGCTGTTAACGAGAAATGTCGTGTGTTCACGCTTGCTTTATAGATATATCTTTCTTCTTCGTTTGTTCGCCCGTTTACTGCTTCTGCCGACTGACAAAGTGAAATACATTCATTTTTCTCTATCTTTATTGTTGTTATCTTGTGAGTTTTCCCCTATGAGTTGGACTATATTTTGCGCAATTCGGCGTATTTCCTTGTGTTCAGTTTTCAATTTAGCCGCCTTTTTTTATCAAAAAAATATCAACAATGCATTTGATTGCGTTGTGTGCTCATCAATTTTCTCATTTTGTTGAGGCCAAACCAAAACCAAATCAAAAATCGACACTATCGCCATTCATTTTGGCTAAATCGAGCGGCTCTTTCCAATTCCTAGGAATTGTTGCATCCAATAACGAACGAAGTGAACCTAAAAATGATCGAAATGAAATAAAATTGAATTTTTACTCGTGCTCTCAATCTATAATAACGTTTGCCATTAAAACTGTCTGTATACGCGATTGCTGGGTATTTCATTTCGATATGATTTGGCGGCTAATGTAGATAGACGACGGAAAATACGAAATCCATGATGATTGCGAAGTACAGGGGGCAAACGTCAGAAAGAATACGCATTCAAGAAAATGTAATAAATAGTATAAATAAACCGAGCAAAAACTCAGTTGATAATAATAAAAACGATTTGTTGGCACAATTGCTTTGGCATAGCATAGCAAGGCATGGTTTGGTTTAGTTTGGTTTAGCTTCGCTTGCTGTGTGTTTTCTCAATCTTTAATATTGGTGTATATTATACTCGAATATACACATATTTGCAACGAATGTCGACGATTTTTGCTTCTCAAAGGCAAAACTCGCAGCACAGCGTCTTATATTCGACGTTCGTTTGGATTTATCGCGCGCGTGATAATTTTTCGTTGCTGTTGTTGTTTTTGTTGCTGTTGTTTCGTCTTCTTTCTTGCTTTCCTTCGTTCCCATATATATATACTGAAAACAACAGCACACAGCACTTTGAACAAACAGCATAAACAGGCAACTCGAAACTCGAAATAAAAAGCATTAAACACATCCCGTGTAGATTTGCGTCGGCCTCGCTTATTTTCTATAGTGTGTCGTTCCTATTCGTTCCATCCAATTGCGATCTACGTATATAAATGCGAGAAACACACGCATATTATACGAGTTAAAAACACATCACATCGCATTTGCGATGGCATATCTTGTTCTCTACAGACAAACACACACGCACACACACACACACATACATACATACGAAAAATGCACGGCATTAAAGTCGAAGCAAACCGTACAACAAGCAATCATCAGAGAGGTTCAGAGGAACACACCAGAAAAAAACTCAGAGCTACAGCGGCAACAGCAGCAGCAACAACAACAATAAGAACAAAAAGCCGAACGATGTCGACGCATATAACAAAATGACAACAACAAATGTGCAGCAGAAGCAGAGGCAGAGGCAGCGGAGCACAATTTAGCTCTTATTATAAATTCGAATAAACCAGCACATCATATTATCCGCCATATATTTTATACATATATGTGCTCTCGAGCGCTCACACAGTTTGTTCGGTTCGAACAAAAACGCCGTATATATATATACTATAATGTTATTCTCGTTAGTTCGTTCCATCGTTCCGTTCATTCCTACATTTCGTGGTCGTTCATTTGTTCGCTTTCTCTCTTTCTCTCTCCGCATTATATTATCGACTGACTAACAGCAATGCCATGGCTTGATGTACACAAACGATATATTTTAGCCCTCGCACAATCGAGTCAAGCGAACACAAGCGATATACGTGTATATTTCAAGTGAAATGAGTGAGTGTGTCTGCTGGCTGGCTGACTGCTTTTTGTTTTTCTACTGCTTTGTGCGCGCTTATAGAAAATAAATGAACGAACGCCTGCCTATGAATGTTAAATTTTCGATCGTTCAGCAGTACACGGGCTTCGAAACCGATTCAGAAACAACGACAGCAACTGAGCTCACTCTCCTTCTTTCGTTCGCTCGTTCGTTCGTCTATCTGACTATGCATATGCCACAATATAGCAGCAGCAGCAGCAGCAGCAGCAGCAGCAACGAACGACAGCACCACAAAATTTATATTGGAATGAAAATATGTGTGTGCTCGAGAGCACTGAAAACACCATCATTTGTACAGCTCGACAGTGTGCTCAATGTTGAGTTTTGGCATAACAAGCATTCGGTACCCAAGTACCGAGCACCATCCATACAAAACGAGTCGGACGCTAAAAAATATCGGCCGCCGGTACATCCAAGCAGCTAAATCGGAATATGCGAACAGTGTGAGCACACGATTTTGTATAAATTCTGTGTTTGAGCGCGCCGTTCCCTTCTCATATCAGGTCATATACACATTCCCAGTGTATTGGCATTGCCGTCGTTGCTGTTTTCTGTGAACGCTCATTCGGTGTCGGTCGTTGTTGGGTATTCTTTTTTGTTGTTTTCTTTCATTCGTTCGCCTCGTTCTCTCGTTCGTTTGAAATTTTGTTCACTTTACTTCTTTCCTCACCGTTTTGCTGCATTCATTCGTTTTTCGATGTTGGTGTTATTTCTTTTTTCGTTCGTTTCGTTTCATTTTATTCTCTCCTCGTTTCTTTCGCCTTTTCCTTCATCGTCGTCGCTCTGCTTCGAAACGTTGTGTATTTTGTTAGGTCGTTCGTTCGTTCATTCGTTCTCCTCGCTATTATAAGTTTTTTTTTTGTGCTGTTTCTCTAGAGCGAACATTCAATTTGCTTTAGTCGCTTTTGCTTCTTTTTCGTTTGGTATGCTGTTTGCCTCTGACTCGGTCTCTCTGGCAGCCACACTGCGTATATTTCGACGAAAAATTACTTTGTTCGTATACATCGTGTCCGACTTTGTACGTACTTCAAATACAAAACTCCTCTTCGTTTTCATAATAATGAAACATCGAAAGCGAACGGAGCAAAGAGAGATAGATATGCCATTAATGTAACCGAGGCACAAAGCCGTTCTTATTTTACTTCTTCTTCTCCTTATTATATTCTCGATGTGTTGTTGCTTTTGCTGCTGCTGCTGATGTTGTTTTTTTTTTCTTTCTTTCTTTTTGTTACTCTCTGCTATATTCTGTGTGTGTTTACGGCAATGGCAACAGCAAGCAAAGTGCTGCTGTCGATTCGACGACCGATTTTAATGTCAGTTTGAGTTATAAGATAGTTGAGCACAAAATGTTTGAAAAATACATTCTTACTGCCCGAATAACGAATAAAACGAAGTGCAGAGAGATGGCTTTTGGTTTATCGTTTGCCTGCATTGCATTGGGGCGCACACAGCATAAAAACACACAGCACAACGTTATGTATCCAAGCGATTCCAGTTGCCATATCCCATCCAAATACTCTATTTGTGTCTCATTCTCACTCTCTCACTCTGTGTGAGTCTGTCTCGCTCTCTATGTCGCATTTCAATGTAAAATACTTTGTATGGCTTTTTCCTGTTGTTTGAGAAATTACGAAAAATGCTTTCTCTAAGTGTGTATGTGCAACGAAACTCTCTGCCATATTCAGGCTTACCGACCATTTCGATACATGTATTATAAGCATTAAGATTAACTTTTGTGAAATGTAGTCGGGAGAGTTTTTTTTTCTGCCTCGTGTTTATCGTTTTATGTTTCTCTCCGTCATTTCCATTTTGAGGCACACAACGTGCATATCAGGTCAGAAAGCACACAGCATTCTGCAACAACCGAAAAGAATTTCAAGAGAGCGAGAGAGAATTGTGTGGAAAACAAAACACATGAAAAATAAAATAAAACAATAACAGCAGCAGCAGCAGCGGCGGCGACGTCGGCAACATCAGCCCGGTGTTTTAGATCACAGGGAAAATGAAAAACGAACCATGACAGATACTCACTCTGTCGTACAAAAATATACACGCAGATACATGCACATGTCCTACCCAGATGTACATTGATAGACCCATCGAATACATTTGATGATTTGGCGATGACGATTACGATATATAAAGAATAATGCAAAATAGAAAACGAACTTATGAAACATCTATAGACACGCGTTGCTTTGGCACATTCAATCTCGTTCATTTTTCTTCAGAATCCATTATAATCTCTATTTTGCTCGTTTTTCTCTCTCTCTCTCTTTCTCTCTCTCTGTCTTTCCATCTATCGTTGCTTGTGTTTTCTCTGCTCCATGTCTGTCTATCAACGACAGGATGTATGCTGCCCATTTGATATTTCATACAAAAGAGAATCTCTATATCTCGCACCATTCAAAAGCAACGAAGGGAATTATTTTCGATGGTCGAGATTGTCTCAAACCGACATGAAAAACTATTACAGTAATAAGAACATGCAATGCACATGATACGTATGTTCGTTAAGCTTGTCTCCCTCTCTCGTGCGCCGCACGAATCGAGAGAGCGATGAGTGGATCTGATGTGACACTGTAGGTCATATTTTAGATGCAGCACTCTGTGCTCGCATTCAGCAATTCAAATGTCATTAGAGGAATAGGAGAGAAAAGCACCCTCGGGTTTCGGTGTAAACAAACGAAAACGGCACAAAAAAATAGTGAATTGCACAGAAGGATATTGAAGTTCGGAATTCGAATTCGAATCCGAATTCAACGCACATTTAAATCAAACGGGTCCGATGGCGTAAGGAGGGTGAACAAAAACGGACGAAATGCATAAACGCCAATTGGATTACGATATTTTTTTCCCTAACGCTCTCTCTCTCTCTCTCTCAATCTCTCTCTCTCTCTCTCTCTCTCTCTCGCCCCATGCGCTCGCTTTCGATAGATGTTTTCAATGCTTTTGACCCTTCATTGACTTCGTTAAACGTTTTTTTCGTCTTGTTTCGTTTTAACTTTTGCAACAAATTACAATTGAAATTGCTGATTGGATGCATTTAGTAAATGGTTGTGTGTATACGAACGGGAGAGCTTCCACCTGATTATTCTTCTATACATTTGCCGTGATCAATTTCGATGTGACATTGCTTTTTCGTTTGATTGTCGAATCGTTAGATTGGTTTTTCCTCATTCCATTCCATCCGCTTCTGTTTCTTCATTAAATTAAAAGCTCGTTGTCATGTGTATTAATTGTTTGCCGGTGCTTGAATTGCTCCCGGTGCACAAATGTATGAATGTTGAGCACATGAAATATGAAGGACCGAACGAAAGCGGCAAAACAAGTGGGACGACCGGGGGACATGGAGAAAGAAAGTGCGATCAAAAAAAGGAGGAAAACAGAAATGCAAAGAACACACTAAACCAATCTAGAAGTAATGGCAATTTAAAAGCATTTAAAAGGAACTGTCCAGATCGAAATATCCGCACACCATCTTCCAATTCGATAGCATGCCACTATGTATGGCCAAGCAATTTTAATCTTTCTACTCTTTTTGTGTCCAACAGACACAGTTTGTTGGGCATACACATACATTTTAGATATAAATAGAGATCGGAAAGAGAGAGCGAGAGAGTTTTGGTGAAACATTTCTTCATGAAAGATATTTTTGCCAGTTTTTGTATTTGCTGGATTTGGTCGTCATCTGCTTTTGCTGTTGTGGCTCTTGTGCAATTCCACTTGACTGAAACATCCACTCATAGAGCAAAGAGCTTTGCAAGAAAAAAGTAAACATACTAAAGGCTAACATTCGCATACAGAGCGACGAACATACGCGCCAATATACACAATGACTAAGTCAGATAGCAAAATAAAATATAAATTACATTTATATAAAACCGACCAACTTTTGCTATAGAGCAGCCAAGCAAAAATTGTGCGCTCGAATGACAGCATATTCTACAAACGAACGAACGGACAAACGCAAAACAGCCAGCACACTATCTACGCAATGTCGACGGCGAACGATGTTCGATGTTCCACAATGAAGATGATGCTGATGTTGATGATAAAAACAAGCAATACATATACACCAAATCGGAATGAAATTCCGTATTAAAAGCATTTTGGGTGATAAACGTGGTTTTTTTTATATGCGCGCACATTTTTGTCTTGTTTAGCTTATCTTAACTCTCTCTCTCTCTCTCGCTCTCTCTCTCGCTCTCTCTCGCTCGCTCTCACTGTTTGTGTATTTCTCTCGAATTGTTCATGAACACTGGCAAATGTTTGGATTTGTTTTTATATCTCCGGTATCTTGATGATATACATATATTTATATGTGTAATGTGTGAGCGCGCGACCGCATCACTCTGCATGTAAGTTCTTTACTATCGCAAAGGTATTCGTTTGTCGTTTCATAAATTTAATTACTGCGGTTTTCGGGAAATTCATATGTGAGCCATTGAATTTTATTTTATGGCTACCATTATAGTCAAATTACTTGCTCATGCTTTATTTTTGTCACCGGCAAATACACAAGTGCAAATTTCACATTTATGATCATTTTCTATTTTGACATTTCATTGCCATCGACAAATGAAATACCGCTAAATATGAGATTTTAATTATCGCATAGAGCGAGTTCAGTCGATGAATTTTCTATTTGTCGTTGGTTTTGATAACAAGTTTCCTCGGAATGGCTTCATTTGCGCTGTTAAAGAAAATGAAGCAGCTGTGTGCGCATGTTAATTAGCGATCTTTATCGATTTTCATTAAATTGGCTCGAAGCAATCTCGAAGAAAATTCCCACTTTATCGCTTCTCTGATCAATGAATTTGTTTATCTTCGTTTCGTACTGGTTGTGTTTCCCTGCCTCGCAACGAAATATGCACAGTGACTGCAACAAAATAATAACGGAGCAATATTCTGTTGATGATAATGATGATGATGAAACAGTCGCACAGTAAATAACAACGACAATCACATGTAATGATCATCCTGTTATTCGTTGCTCATCGCCTCATTATTTGCTTCAGTGAAATTTCACTTTTGTCGTTTTGCCCTTTGTTTCTCACTAACCCTCTTTTTCGCACTCTAACTCGCGCTCACTTGTTCACCAGCTCTTCTTCACACACATTCACATTTCAGCGATCGCAATATATAAAACAGCAGTTCAATAAATGTTGCCCAATTATCTTCACTGAATCGAAGTATCGAAATGTCGAGCTCAAAAAGAGAAACAATTATGTCGTTTTGTGTCTGAAAACTTGTATACGAGTCAATTTGCGCTCATGTATTTTGCGTTACACTAAATGCCGGCATGCAGCTTCGTTTAGTCGGTGTGTTGATCGTCGTCGTCGTCATCGTTAGTTGTTGTTGCTGTTGTTATTTTTTTATATGCATGTGATTTTATAACTCAATTCGATTGATGCCAAAACACTGTTTACATTGCATCGTCGCATATGAAGCGGCGCAAAGTAGATGAGTGTGTGTTGGACGACGTAATAAGCAATGAATATTGAACAGTCGGTGTTCTGTTTGTGAACGTGTAACAATTCGTTCTATACAATTTTAAAAAGTTGATTCGAAGCATTTGTGAGCGCTGGATAATCAAATTAAATGGCTTTTCATTTGCTTGGTGTGGCGAATCGATCAATTAGATTAGAGAGTGTCTGGCACACACACACAAATATGATATTCATTATTCCATTTTGGCGCATTCAAATATCATTTCGAATAGTCTGAACTAATAACATTTCAATAGAATTCGTTACATTCATCAATTTTCATCGATTTAAAATATACGGTCGTCAAAAGAGTAATTACTTGAAAGTGCATTCAAAAACGAAGCCAACGAAAACAGTTACGGAGAATATATAAATATATAAAAGCAAACATCCAACTATCATGTTATTTCGACCCGTCGGTCTACCCATATGTATATATAAGTTGGCCAACGTCGATATTGTGTAATCGCGGTAAAGCACCTGTGTACTTCTGCTGCTGGTTGTTGCTCCGCTTTTTTTTAATGTAAATTTCAAAACGTTGATTTCAAATGTATTCGTCGGTGATAAAGACGTCGCTTTTTAAGTTTATTCTGCTGCTGTCGCTTATTTCGCTTTTAGTTTGTTTCTTTATTTTCGTAATGCTTTCAGATTTTTCTCGTTTGGCGCGTTTTTTCGAGCACATGTTTATATCCATATGCATACTCCATTATTCTTATCGGCCAACGATTGAAAATACCGAAAATAACTTCTCTTTCGCAATTTGCATTGCAAATAGAGCACACAACGAATGAGTTGTATATGTTTATCATATCGCACAAGCTCCTGAGCTCGTTCCACTCATTCTCTCTCGTTCTTTTGCTATTCAAATTGGATTATACGTTTCGAAATCGCTTAATTTGTTCATATCAAAAACCATATTTAAGTGCGACACATTTTCTTTCTCTTTTGCACCACATCGCGCGCTCTTCCATTATGTGCCTCTTTCTCATTACATCCGATATTAGCTGTATATTTTAAAATGCGTTTTTATTCATTTATAAATTTTGTTTTTCCATCAAAAGATTGAGAGGGAGCACATAAAAAAACAAACACAAAAGCGATAAATGAGAGAAAGAAAAGACGGCTATATTTTCAACAGCAATTTATTCCCATGAATGAGTAATGTGTACTGAAATAAATTCAAAAAGCGTTTGATTCACGCATGATAAAGGGAAAAAAAAGTGACAAAGGAGAAAGAAAAAACAGCAGCAGAATGCAACCCAGAACAGATCACCGAACGATGCGAGAAAAGCATGAGAGAAAAAGCCGGTCAAATGTATGAGAAAAACATTGAGCAATCTCGTGGAAAGAACCCAATTTCCGTTTGACAGCTAATGCGTTCGTATGTGTTAAATTTGAATATGAAAACGCGCGGCAAATAAAACGCGTGTATACACAAGATTCTGTATGTGTGCTATGTTTTTTTTGATTCGGCAAAAATAAGGAGCGCACATGTGCTCCTTCAATGAAAACATCAGCCGCAACGTAAAAAAATTGATTGCTACCACCACCATCATCATCATATGTATTTCTTTTCGTCCAATTTTTACCGTATAAATAGAAAATGTTCGGTACGAATCGGTGGTGTGAGGAAGAGAAAGAGAAACTGCGAAAAGGATGCCAACAACAACGGCGAATTGAACAAAACGCGATGTTAAGAAAAAAAAAAAAAATAAAAAAAAAAACGGCACAGCAAAAGTTATTGTCATCTGTTGTGCATGTGAAGTCGCACACATTGGTTATTGATGATGGAAAAACCGTCGACTGCTATTTCAACTGCTTTGCCAATGCGTGCATGTCTCGCGCGCGTATATACTAAATATATATGGGGTTACATTGGATATGGAATTGGGATATCAACACATTAATTTTTACCTACTTTCAATCCATATGACCGAATCTCGGCAAAGCTCGAGCAACGAGCAATTCTCATCGTCAGCATTTAGTTGTATACACGATTTTACTTGAGTGCTTTCAGTGTCAAAAGCATTTATCAATTCGAGCAAGAATTGTTCACGAATTTCCCAAATCTCAGCGGAAAAGCTATTGGTGATTGTGTGCCATTGGAGTCCTATTTTTCGTTTCGTTTCTCGTTTCAGCTATTTCTCATGCTAGTCTGTTCATCACAAGTGTTGCAATCAATCCTTTCGTCTGCGAATGAATCTATATATGCACGAGCGCGTATATATTCATATTATCGTACAATACCAGCAATAAAATGTTAGTTTCACAAAAAAGAAAATGAAATGCGGCTGAAGAAAGCAAAAAAGCAAAAACAGAAATACCGAAAAGAGAGTTACAAGGCAATGAGATGAAACAAAAAGAAAAGAAAAGACAGAAAAAAGCACTGCACACATAAACACCGAATTGAGAAAAACAAATCAACACGAAACAATCGTCAACACAGAGCAAAACATACACAGTATACATGAGACAGTTCAAAATGTGCATGCTTGACTGCTTGATATAAGCTTTTATGCTGTGCGCTCTGTCGCTAATATTCTTTTAATGCGATGGCCATTGTTATTTTTGTTTCTTCATTTTTCTTGCAATCTGCTCTTTATTGCACACGATTACTGTTATTATTGCATATGCATGCTATTTTTCCGTTCGCGCGCACGCACGCTTCTCTCTCTCTCTCTCTCTCTCTCTCTCTTTCTCGCTCATAATCGTCATCGTCTTCGTTGCGGTCGTTTGTCTCTGCTATTGGCATTTCGGTTTGCGGAATTGTACGGCAAAAAGACATTTAAATTATAATTCAAAATAAATCACTTTGTGCATGTGTGCGGATATCAACCCTAAGTCTTTCAATGTGATTTGATTTTAAAATGTGAAATCGATATGTTGATGTTCTTTTTGTGCTTTACGGCAATCAGCCGGTAATCATTCGTTTTATTTTTCATTCTCCGGCCCTTTACGTGCACGATACGTGATTTCTGCATCAGATTTATCGCTTTTCATTGCGCGGCTGTTCATTGCTGTTGTGCCGCCGTCGTTGACTGTGCCGAGGCAATCTAATGATGCCTTTAAAATTTTTATTAAGCTGTCATAAAATATCTTTGATGACGATGTTTTGACGATGACGTTGAACAGTTAGCTCAAGTCACTGACTTATTTATTTCTTTAATGCTCGTCGATTTTATTTTTTATCGAAATGTTGAATGTTGAATTCATACATCAAACATATTTGCGAATATATTCATTAATAATCATTTTTGTCACTAGCTGATAATTCAATTTTCAATATAAAAAGGATTTTAATGATTTTGGAATCCGTTCTGTCCTTTCATTCTATTTATTGATTTGATTTTTCGATTGTGCTGGCAGCGAACAAATGAATGCATCAAATGCTATTTTTCATGATACACTGTTTTCTCGCGCAACGAATATGGTGGACACAACAATTCACTAGAAACAATTAATTTGATTTAAAAGCTTTGCTGGAGTGTGTTTTCGCTCAATATTTATATTTATTTGGATGTCAGTGTGTACGCTGTTCCGCACGCACTTTTATCATGGCAACAATTTTTGCATCATTGAGCTGCATTTTAAAATCGACAACCGTAAACACATACAATGATCCACGGGCCAAATTGAACGCCATTCACGCAAAAAATAAATCCGTCCAACGATTCATTATATTTGCATTTAATTTGAAAGCAATGTGAACACGTTTTAATTAAAATTCGATCCGTGCCAAAATACATTATATTCAGCACGGTGGATGGTGTGAGCGAGCCCAAAGAGCGTGTGTGTGTGTACGTTGTTTTGGGTTAGCAATGGGAAAAGCCTCCGCACAAAAATGATTTTTAATTGAGTTACAATCCATGCCCGTTTGACAATTGAAACATAAAATTGTTGTGAATCCTTTTGTCGAGCCGCCAAACCATGCACGATTTTAATTTTACATTGATCCTCATTAGATAAAAACCGAAATATCGAGGCTGAATTTATAGCGTCATTGTGAATCATCAATTGCATTCAATTTCTACAGTATAAATTATTCGCATTGCCGATAGGGCTGGCTCCAGACTCTCAAGTCTATACCGCTAAGAATGCCTCTGTGCTCTGAAAATCCGAAATTCAATAAGAAAACAGACATTTTGCATCAAGATAGATCTTCACGACCCGAAAGAGCCGTAGCAAAGGTGAATCCAATAGCAACCGAAGGAAAACAACGAAATTTGCCAACGAATGAATTCTTGAGAAGCACAAGAAAAAAAAGAAAAATAATGGGCCGAGATAGAGCAAAGCGCAGAACAAAGTCAAAAGAAATGAACTACACGAAGCAAACGAACGAAAAACGAGAAATTATAAATGATGGAAATGAATTAAGCAAGAGAATTGAAACAATAACAAAAACAAGAATGACGACGACAACGCGGTGCGCGGCAACTCTCGACTCGACGAGTAAGAGCAATTTGAATAGCGCGCATAGACATGGCGTGTAGATAGAGACATGCAAAACACCAGCACACAAATTTCTATAATTTTTCATGAGCCACCATCGAAAAGAAGTTAATGCTCACATTGCCAGAGAACATACAGAACCACAGAGAATAATTGCGAAAAGAGAGAGAGAGAGAGAGAGAGAGAGAGAGAGAGAGAGAGAGAGAGAGAGAGAGAGAGAGATAGAAAGAGAGGGGGAAAGAGAGAGAAAGAGAGAGAAAGAGAGAGGAACAGAGAGGAACAGAGAGGAACAGAGAGTGACGCAGTCTTGCGATACTCGGCGCACATACCAAAAAAAATGCAACAATAAAATCATCTACGGCAAAAATAACTATCTTAAAAAGCATTTAAAAGCGAATGCATGCATCGAATATAAACATATACCGACGATTCACTTATTCGAGTGCCTGCTTACCAACTCTTGTGCCAATCGCGCGCACATCTCTCCACCGACACCGAAATCAGTCAGTCTCTCGGGGTACACATCGGCCATTATATAAATATGGAAAAGATCGCGCTATATCTTTATAGCTGAAATTGCTATAAATGTTGCTCGGTGGAGCGGTTGCTTCAATACCATTTTTCCGGCTTCAAATGTGTTTTCTTTTTGCATTTTATTGCATTACGTTTACGCTTTTTCTACGTTGGTCGTCGTCGTCGTCGCTGTTGACGTTCTTCTGTATGTGGCATTTTTTCCCCGATTCCATCAGCCCATCTCTTTTTCCATTTTATTTTTTTTTTTTTTTCGTTTTCTTCGCCCAGGCAACAATGTGCACTTGGGAGTTTTGTTCCATCAGTGTAGTTCCGATGCGAAACTACGGGAAAAATCAACGATGTCAAATTGTATTCAACACTAGAGCCGGAATGCGAGCTCAGCTCGGGCCAAAGAGCTCTAGCTCGTCGTTCTCTACTTCTACACTTTTGCTGTTCACAGCACAAAATCCAACAAACCAAAAGTACACGCATAAGCGATTCTCATTTCATTCGGCTTCGGTTCCGTTGATGTGTTCTTTGGTTTGTGCGCGCTTTTTAGCCGTAATGTGGCATATTCGTGTCCTGAGAGTGTGTGTAATGCTCGTTATACTCGTTGTTCGTTATAATATAAGAAAATTGAATGTGCATAGCGCGTTAACGTTTTCGACGAATACGTTTGCTTGGCATGTGAACGAGCGAGAATCGCACATAACATTCCGAAGAAACGAACCCAACTAACGTTTCAATCGTATACAGAAAAAGTCGGGCGTAAAAATTTATCGGCTTCCCGTACATCACACACAATATATACAAAATTGTACGAAGTCATTGCGTTTTTCGTGTGTGCGATCTGCACTCTCTCTCTCTTTATTCTTTGCTGCCGTTGCTATATCTCTAAGTGGAAATGTACGTAAAAAAAGACCTGAAGACACACCATCAGCACCAAAAGCAGCCGAAGCAGCAACGACAACAAGCAGCTATGGATGGATGATGTGATGTGAGAGAGGTTTTTGTATTCGAGTTTGAGTTCCAACTTTGGCTTCGAGTTTAATGGCAAGACGAACATGCTTTTACCGAATGCTCGCTCTAAGCTTCTCACATCCGACCAACCGACTGACTCAACGTTTAATTCTATTTCGCAAAACGACAACGATGACAACAATACAATGACAATCGAAATGTATTTATGCCTCATATGCGCGCGGTTGCTATAGATAGATAAATAGTGCGAAGGAATCAAGGGGAGTCCCATCTATGCTGAAAACGTATATTTTTGATTAGTTGGTTGGTTCTGTTGGAAGCCGCTTTCACTTCTCTCCAAACATTCCCATCTCATCGAAAACAATCAAAATGCTCATATACATTTATATACATATCAAAAACACATACATCGACACGAGCTCCAAGTGCTCGGCATTTGTTTTTCGATCGAAACACGATTCAGTTGAATTTGGTATATATTCACTTTTTACCACCAAGGAGACTGCAAATTCGCGGCTTTTCTCAATGCTATCCATTTTCCTTTCGATGCCATTGTTTTTGAACGTCTCTATTTTTTCAACGGAATTTCCAATCGTCCTCTTTCGCCGGTTTGATGTGTAAGTAAATATGGGCAATTAAATTCACAGCAATTCCAGCGAAAATGTGTTAGTGCATGAGCGCGCACGAGATTAATTTATTAAATGACATCGATATACAGGGATACACACAGCATACACGCATCCAAAATGGCATTAAGCATCAATGTAGATGATGGAGCCGTAGGAGAGTGGGAATGTGTGCGAGAGAGGGAAAGAATAAATAAAATTTGCTCGACTGAACATAGCTTATAATTCATACGAATATTGTGATGATTTTGTTCGAACAGCTATTATAGGTGCATACTGATCCGATTAGATACGAGCACAGACAAAATACATACACCAAAATATGCCAACATTAAAAATATATTAACATTTGAGCGATGGATCATGCGAAAAATATACTGCACAATTACCGCCGTACTCCAACATGACAGCAGCAAACGAGAGCACTGCAACTCTTGAAATAGCTGGATGATTTGATTTTTTGTGAAGTTGTGTATTATAATACAAAAAAATCCCTCTGTTTTCACCCGGTGTGTGGTGTTTTGTGATAATTTTCTGTGAATTATACAGCATTCTTAATGCGACGATTGCGCCCATCGAGCGTGTATGTGTCTGTCGCTTTTTTCCATGCATATACAACTGAAAATGGCTTCGTTTTTGCTGCTTTTCGACTTTTTAGGCATTGTCAAAAACTAATTAGCTCCGCAAAAAAAGCTTAACAGATGATAATTTTCCATATGTACCGAATTCCGCTTGACAGCGACAGCTTTGTAAATGACACACAAAATGAATAACAAAATTTATTTCACTGTGAGATCGTTCACTGTTCTGAAAAACTAATTATACCTTTCTATCATGAATATATCTATTATAGATATGATAGAACCTTCTTTATGTATCCTGTACTTCTTTCTCTGTCTGTCTCACATCGTGCACAACAATTGATTGTCATATTTCATAGAAACAGAAAATGTAAGATAGAAACAAATCATAAGAAACTGACAGAGAGAACAGCGGTCTTTTCTGCACACAATTTCTTATTGGAATGGTGCGGCAGAGACAGAAACCAACCACATGTACTTGAAGAATCAAAAATGAAAATCGCGCGCGCCAGAAGTTTTCTCATTCAATACTCGATACACACGTAGATTGTAATATTGGACAATTTCTCTGTCTCTCTCTCTCTTCTGTTTCATCTTCCCTTCATTCCATTCACCTTCATCCATTTAACTTCTCTTTAATTTATTATTGATGTATATTTTTTTCCATTCCTCTGTGCATTATTCTTTCTTTGATTTTGATCTCACTTGGTCTATCCGCGTGTACCACTGTACATGCCATTCGTAATCAATTTTCTCGATAACATTTCACGCAAAAGATTCATGGCACAGTCTCACGTAGATGCAAGCACGTACATCGTGCAGGTATCGAGAAAGAGAGGATATGACTGCTTTTTTTTATGAATTGACAGACTTCAAAGAACTTAGAGAAGCCAACAAAAAAAAAACTTCGACAAAAAGAGCTCTCGTTTAATTGAAAAACAACAGTACCGGTGACACTAACAGCAACAAAGCATGCGTTCATTGGAATAGACCGTCAACATAGTCGTTGCTCTTGTTGTGTTCGCATTTTTTTCTCGTTCATATTCATTTGCACATCATTATCAGAGAATATTATTTCATTGAATGGCCTGTAACCATCGTAATTGATGAACATAAAAGTGGACTCCTTGTATTTGCGTTCGACTTCTTTATTGTATGCTCATTTTCCGCATTATTATCATGAACAAAATGTTTATTAGACACATTCAAACATAGGTGTTTTCTGTGCACATTTGACACTCATCATATTCACTCAGTCACTGCCAACGAAAAATCAAAAGTCCGCAACATTTCCGAGAGAATAAAGAAAAAACAACACGCAAATTAACGCAACAACAATCCCTCTCTCTCTCTCTCTCTCTCTCTCTCTCTCTAATAACATCGCGAACAGCAAAACAAACAGACACACAAAGCGAGAGAGAAACAGTGAAGATATGTAAAAGAGAAAATGAGTCATAAAGTCGTCAGAGAAGCATTAGGTAAACAAAAAAAGAGAGATTCATTTTTGTGAATTAAGGCGCTATTGAATACCATTGTTGTTGTTGTTGCTTGTGTCGCGTTGTGGTTTTTCATTTCGTTCGTGCCTGGCTTTTGAAATTGACTTGACAGGCGGTATGCGAACGAAATGCATGCATGAATCAAAGAAAACAATAAATGGGATAGTCATCGTAAATAAATCCGTTTGGCAGTGCGTTTGTATTGCGAACGAATCGAAACGAATGAGCGAGCAAGAGGGAGACAAAAGTACGAACTGTATGTAAACATTTTCGTACATATGAAGAATTTTAAGTTAAATCCAAATGCTTAAAATGCCGGTCGAAATGTATTCAATTTTGACATTCATACATTTCTTCGCGCTATCTCTTTTAAACTTGTTTTTATCTGCTACAGGCGATTTATTACCCAAACAATTATCGTTCCGAATATTTATTGTTGTCAATGCGTGACAAGATATTCATTCCTTGATTCATTGTTTCTGTACGTTTCGGTGTCATGCGATCATTTAAGTTTTTCTGTTGGGAAACAATGAGAGAGAACGAGAAAAATATTACATTCTCTCTCTTTTTTTCCCGTTGATGTCTCAATCATTTAATTTCGTAATCTGTGGATTTGCAAGCAACACGTTTCTGATGGTTATTTTCTTTTGTTGTCCAATAGGAAATGTGCCAGAACAGCAATGACAGTAATGCACCTGGGGCAACGACAAACACACCAAATTCAATGGCGATGCGACCAACTCCTTCGCCCACTGGAAGCTCAGGATCGAGGTCAATGTCACCAGCCATACCACCACAAAACCATCGACCTCCTTATCCACATCCCGGCGACCAACAACAGCCAATCGATCCAACTGCCCAGCAGCAACGATCTCCAATGATACCGAATGCACAATCGGCTGGCGATTTCTACGAAAAAAGGTATAGTTTACATGAGTTTTACTTGAAGCATAATTCTTTGCTCACTGCATATTTTATTTTGATATTTAGAAATCTACAAGGGAACTATCCAACGCCTCCTTCTCCACATAAGTATCCTCCGCCACCACAAGCAACCGGCCCTAATACAATGCCTCCGCAAGGGATGCCACCTTATGGCGGCCAATCGCAACAGTTTCCACAAGGCAACTATCCCGCACGACCACAATACCCTTCAAATTATGGACAAGGTACATCTCGATTTTGTTCTCATTTTTACACCTCGATTTTCATTAAATTTTCATTGAATTTGCAGTTAATGGTCCAGCTAATACACCTCATGGTCCAAATCAAAATCAATACGGCCGACCGATGCCAAATCAACAACAATTCCCGCAAGGAAACTATCCAACGCCACCATCTCCTCACATGCATGGTGCTTACAAAGGCGGTGCGGGTAAGATTATCGCGAATATTTGGTTACATTTCACGTGCTAATTATATTGATTGTGTGATTTCCGTTTCAGTGAATGGTCCTGCACCAAATGCTGCACCAAGTGGCTCACCACGTCCTCTGAATCATTTAAAGCAACATTTGTTGCACAAGGGTGGATATAATGCAAGTCCGACATCGCCGCAAAACTTTATAAATGGCCCGGCGATGCATCAGCCAATGGGTCCTCCGCAAATGCAGGCACCAACGCGAATGCAGGTATGTTGTGCTGCTCGTGTGTGCACACACACACACACACACATCTCAATTAGAAAAAATGAACTAAACACTTTCGTCACAATTTGCAGGCTCCTGGCAGTATGGGACCACCATTTTCACCACATCATAATTCACAAGCAGGAAATACTCATATGAGCGGTAAGCATAATCGCATCAAGTTCAATCCAATTGTAGTCTCTGGTTGCACCATTGATTTGGATTTTTTTTTGTATTTTTTTATACCTATAGGTATAATTCCGCTACCCGAATCACAAGATAATGGCATTTCGTCCGGTTCATCTGCATCATCCCAACATCCTGTAACGTCAATTGTAACAACTGGACCCGACGGAACAACGATCGATGATGCTAGTCAACAGAGTACTATTTCCAATGCCTCAGCAGGTATGCTTAATTAAAATGCCAAAATCGAAATGCAAAACTAATGGAAAATCAATTTTCAGCATCAGATCCATCGGATCCACAATGTTCGACACCAAAACGGAAAGCGGACGCATACAATCAAAGCCATTTGGCGGGCAGTACACCGACGATGCATGACGACTTCGAAATGGGATCGCCAACGTGGCCACGAACACCAGCTAGTCCGGTTTTTAATAGCCACACAGAAACAACACCGCATCGATCATCGTCGAAAGTATGAATTGATCATAAAGCCACATTCACTCATTGTTTACTAAATATGTGTGTATTTCTTCCACTTCTTTTGCAGCAAAAATCGGACAGTCTGTGTAAATTGTATGAAATGGATGACACTCCAGAACGAAGACCTTTCTTAGACAAATTGCTTAGTTTTATGGAAGAGAGACGAACTCCGATCACAGCTTGTCCAACGATATCGAAGCAACCGTTGGATTTGTATCGTTTGTATACATCAGTTAAAGAGCGCGGCGGTTTTGTCGAAGTTTGTAAGGTAATGTTCAGTATAAAATCTAAGCAATCTACGCATTCAACTTCCGAACACACAACTAAATCTTGTTTTATCGTTTGCATATAGGTTACTAAGAGTAAAATATGGAAAGACGTTGCCGGTTTGCTTGGCATTGGTGCTAGTAGTAGTGCAGCGTATACACTGAGAAAACATTACACGAAAAATTTGCTCCCATTCGAATGTCGTTTTGATCGAGGCGACATAGATCCATTACCGATAATACAGCAAGTAGAGTCCGGTTCGAAGAAGAAAACACCGAAACCCGCATCAGCTCCGTCTCCAGGTACAATTCGACATATTTAAAGAATAATTTTAATCCATTTCCATCATTTATCAAATTTTATCGTCATTAAATTTCAGATGCAAACCATAAAGGTTCATCGAATTCACAAGACTCATTTCAAGGTAAGCTTGAAATAGATTGATTTTTGACTATTTTTTCTTGTGCTAACTCGGTTTTTTTTTCATTTCAGCAGCTCAAATTCAATCGCCACCAGGTTCAAGTTCTGCATCAATGGATAGTTTTAATGCGTATCCGCCACCACCCCAGCCACAGCAACAACAGCCACAACAGCAGCAGCAGCAGCAACAAGCGACTGGACCAAATGTTCCGGTTCCAGCCGCCTATCCACCACAACCAAACGCAGCAGGTATGCATTTTTCGTTGAAGCACCGATGCTTAACAATACTATAAATTCTGGATACTAATTTTTCCATTAAATTTTTAGGTACAGCTGCAACACCTCAATATCCGGTCGAACAACAGCAACAACAACCACAACCATATGGGCCTCCAGCGCAGCAGCCACCGTTTCAACAGCCACAACAAGGTCAATTTGCGGCACCAAATCGATATCCACCGTACGGTGATGCGCCTGATGCAAGATACAATCAGCACCAGCCACAACCGCCGCCAACAGCCCAGCAACAAGGCGCTCAAGCTCCGCCGGCTGGTCAAGCTCCTTCTGGACCAATGCCTAATGCACCACCATCTCAATATCCACAAGGTAATGCTTAAAATCTCGATGAATTTGCGATTCGATATCTAAGTGAAATTTCTTCGATAGGTCCACCACCGCAGCAATTTGAATATCGACCACAAGAACCACCGCAATCGAGGCGTCATCCAGATTTTGCGAAAGAATCTCAGTATCCGCCAGCGCCTGGTCCATACAATCAACGGCCTCAGATCTATCCAAATTGGCAAGGGAATGCCGCACCTTATTCACGTCAATATCCGCAAGCGCCGCAGCAATGGGCTGGCAATCAGCGATTGCCTGGTCCACCTAGTGTAATGGGCGCACCCGTTCAAAATGCACAGTGGGAACAACATCGTTATCCACCACAAAACGCACAGCCTCCTTATCCAGGTGAGTTTTTGCATCAGCATCACACTCAATCACATGTTAACAAACCAATTCTATTTATAAAAACAAATAGGTAATCAAGTGCAACCGCAACAATGGGCTGGTATGAATCAATCGGCAATGAGTAACGTTCCGAATGCCATTCGGCCACCTCAACGCGGCCCAATTCCCGGTAAAAATATTCCTGGCAATATGCCGCCGCCGCAATTGGCCAAACCACAAGTTGCCCCATTTCCTAGTGCATCGCCTGCCAAACGTGATATTGTCTTTCCAAGTAAGTAAACACATTCATTCACTCACACACACAAACACACATTTCGAAATAAACATCCAAATTCAAATTGAAAATAATTGACCGAATTATAATTAGCTAAAACTTCCAATCTAGGTGATAGCGTTGAATCCGTAACGCCGCTGCTGTATCGACGAAAGCGACTTACGAAAACTGATATTGGACAAACCGATATGTGGCGGATATTCATGTGTCTTCAATCGGGCCTATTGTCGGAGAGTACATGGGCACTGGATGTGCTGAACATTTTGCTATTCGATGATACATCGATCCAGTGGTTTTCGTTGGCATATTTGCCGGGGCTACTCAGTATGCTACTTGATCATTTTCAAAAGAGTCTCACCGATATGTTTGACAGCCATAAATTTAGTGGACGACCAGCCAAACCACAATTGAAAGCGGAAAATAAGAAACGAACAAACAACAACAATAACAACGATGAAGATGACAACAAAGTCGGCGGCGAAGAAGGTGATGACGGATTGCTGAGAGATAGCAAAGACTTTGTTGATTTAGGGCAAGTTACCAAATTACCAAATCCAAATGATCGATTAGTTGTATTGCATTCGACGACCAATTATACAATGTGCTCACGCAAAGGTGTGCCAGTGCGAATAAAAGAGGCCGATGACGATATATTCGTGCTGGATTCGACGCGTGGCTGGGACATTCATGCGGATTATGAAAATCAAATCCATTCGAATGCCGAAAATGATGTTTGGTCATACGGTCACACCGATCCCGATCCATATGCGCACATCATCGATCCATTCAAAGGAGAGTTCGTAAACATTCCATTTGCTAAATACCTTAAATCAAGTGATAGAAAACGAAAAGCTTCGACGGCGATGGCTGCGACGGCGGTGACGCCGGAGACATCCGATGGGCAAACAGCAACAACGGGTGCGCCTCCAAAATCCGATACGAAAAAATCAACTGTAAATAGTTCTAGTGTAAATGATGAAAAAATTGAGGATAGTAACAATGAACCAAAAGTGGTTGAAACGGCAAATGTCGATGCTGACAAAGCGGTGGCCATCGAAAGAAAAGCGAAAGAGGCGGACATTAAGTCCGAGCCAATGGATGTTGATGCTAGTGAAACAACGAAGAAACCCGATGACACGGTGAAGATTAGCGGCAATGAGCCGATTAAAAAAGAACAATCGGCTGATATGGATAGCGATTGTCGTGAGGTCGATATGGAATTGGACCGACTGTCGAATGGTCCACGAAGCAATGAAGCGGCAGTTAATGCAAAAGAGAGTGAAAATAAAAAGGCTGGGAATACAATCACTATCACAACAACAGACGCGACAACGGCATTTGATGTGAAGAAAACGATTCAGGACCCAGCTGAAACGCTGAAGCGTCGCCGCATCGGCGACTACGAAGACGAATGCCATGCACGCGATGAAGCCTCTCTATACTTAATTAGTGAAAATCAAGACACATTGGCGCGCCGATGCCTATCAATATCGAATATATTGCGTAATTTGACATTTGTCCCGGGCAACGAAACCGTATTCGCCAATTCCGAAACATTCCTAGCAATTCTTGGCCGAATTTTGTTGCTGCACCACAAGCATCCGGTGCGAACACAAACCATTCGAAACTATGACCGTGAAGATGATAACGATTTTTCGGATTCGTGTAGTAGTTTGCAGGGCGAAAATGAATGGTGGTGGGACTATTTAATTCAACTACGCGAAAACATGATGGTGGCCGTTGCCAATATTGCCGGCCACATGCAACTCGCCAATTACGATGAGATCATCGCACGGCCATGTCTAGACGGTTTATTGCATTGGGCCATTTGTCCATCGGCCCATGGTCAGGATCCATTCCCGTCGAGTGGCTCGAATTCGATTCTATCTCCACAGCGTTTGGCATTGGAGGCACTCTGCAAGATTTGTGTAACCGATGCAAATGTTGATTTAGTGATTGCAACGCCACCATTTTCACGTCTCGAAAATCTTTGCTCCGTGCTAACAAGGCATCTATGCCGAAATGAAGATCAAGTGCTACGTGAATTTTCCGTCAATTTGCTACACTATCTTGCATCGGCTGAAAGCTCAATGGCACGAACAGTTGCATTGCAAAGTCCCTGCATTTCATATCTCGTGGCGTTCATTGAACAGGCCGAGCAAACGGCATTGGGCATTGCCAATCAGAATGGCATCAATTATCTTCGTGAGAATCCCGATTCAATGGGCACTAGTTTAGATATGCTACGACGAACTGCCGGCACATTATTGCATTTGGCGCGACATCCCGACAATCGGCCATTGTTTTTGCAACAAGAGCAACGGCTGCTCGGTCTTGTCATGAGCCACATTCTAGATCAACAAGTTGCATTGATTATATCGAGAGTGCTGTTCCAAGTGTCGCGCGGCAGCGGTTCACTCAGCGAATCGCCCGTGAAAAAAGTGAAACAGCGTTTGCCATACAACAACGGTAAAATAGCTTCAAATACTGAATCATCTATTCCAGTGTCATAATATCAAGTGAATGGTTTAACTACATAACCAGTCTGTGTTCCTTCAACAATTACAAATGTTATGAACGTGTAAAATAAATTTATATATACATTTTATGTATTTGAATGAGCGCCACTGAGGGGCACGAATAATAGATGAATAGAACTGATTACTATGAAAAATACAGCATCCGATCCAGATCGACTCTCTGCGCGCTATAAATGAACCAGTAGACAAGCATAGTTTTGAGTTATCTTAATAACAACTTTTTTCTCTTCGCAAGCGAAAATAAAAACAAGCATTTGCTATGTGACGTGACATTGAACCGATAGAAAAATAGAAATGATGAAATGAAAACCGTTAACCAGTAAGGAATAATATAATTAGAAAAAAATAATATAACAACAATTGCATTGCTAAATACAAATATAATATAAAAACAAAAATATAAATGATAGACTTTAAGCCAAAATGCTATTCGGATTTGTACTTTAATGAGAAAAAACAACCAATTGAAGATCTGACAAACACACATTGATATGAAATATGCACACAAACACATTGTTTGTTCTAATTCATATTGTAAACGGAACACTGGTCAAATACACACGTGTGACGGCAGATATGATCTTTGGCAAAGCAGAAAAAATATTTGAATAAAAAAAGAAAAAGAAAACTGCAACCTTAAATAAGAAATTAGTTTTAAACTAGTGAAAAAAAAAACAACAACAAAACACATTTTGAAACGAAAAAAATGACGAGATTCGCATTGGTTTGGACACAATAACGAACATAAGATCAATAACAAAAATTCCTATGGTTTGAATGTTGCGATATGTATCGTGTTCTAAATAATCATTGTGTGTTTGGAAAGAAAACATGTATTTTGAAAAAAAAAAAAAACAAAAATTGAAAACTTTCAGTGAAGTGATCGATTCATAAATGAATAACCATTGTAAATAGAAAGCATGTAGAAGATTCATTTGTAGCGCTATAATAACAACAAACAACATGATTTAAGTTCTAGACAGAAAATGGATTCTCGCCTTTTTTATTGTTTTTTTTTTTTTTCTTTTTTCAAAAAAAAGACTCTTTAGTTTCGTCCACTATGAAATGTGCGTCCTATTTGTGGAATGTGTAATTGAACAATTTGTATATTGTAATCATTTTTATATGCAACGATTTCATCGGAATTGTCATTTTTTGAGTTCCCCACTAAATATTGTATTATGAGTTTCAAACTGTTTTTAAATTGAAGAAGAGAGAACATTTTTCGTTGGCCGTTTGTAGTTTCTGTATTTGTGAGTTGATTTGTGTTCGGACCAAATGCGGAGAATCGTGCGGTGACTTACAAATACGAAGCATGTTAACAATCGAATCTATTCGATCAAACACATAACAATTACGCGAAAAAACAAAAACATGCTCCTTTGATGGACACTTAAATCTATTTAATGCGTAAAAATGAGACAAATGAAAACAGGGATTGGATTTTTAAATTTTAATATTTAATTGTCGTAGAAATTTAATTATTTTAACTGAGCAAAACAGCACACTATGAATAAATATGGCGAAAATAACATGTAAAATTTAATTTGAACAAATGGATAGAAAATGAAAATTTGAAGAATCACATCATGTGCGAGAGAATGCAGGAAAAAATGCGAAACAATTGAATACAATGGCTTTGTATCGACATATTTATGGAAAAAAGTAAATATTTTCATTGTACTCGATTGAAATGTCCCTCTCGATACCCAAATTACCGTTTGTTGACTAAATGAACTTAAACGTACGTTTGTTTTTATCCAAATAAGCGATCTTCAAATACAAGTAAATTATTTATTAACCAGTATACATGGATTGTATTCTGAAAATCATACAAATTTTCAACCCCAACCATTTTTTGTGTTTTGATTTCGATAGAAAAAAAGAAACATAAATGTAAAGAAAGCATGAAAACACAAATCACATCCACTGATTCACGTGGTCTCACTGCCAAAAATGCAACACCTCCAAATTTGACACGAAACTGTTTAGGAAACTGACATGAAATGGCAGTCATGTCGACAAACATGAACACTCCCTTTCATCAACCACAAAGCGACAGAAAACAAATCATTCATTATTTAAAATCATAAATTCCAAAAACATTTACTATATTCAGCACAAAACCATTCAATCTCGAGGGTTCCGCATTACGTTCCATAGTATTCAATTTCTGTGTATAGCCAAAGGAAAATCGGCCAAAATCGACGGACAAGCAAACCAAACCGAATCAAGTAATTGCACATTGATTCACACTATCTAAAACTGGCCGATGAATTGTTTTGTAAAAAGTAGCCTAATATATGTGTCTATGAATGAACATTAATTTGACGATAATAGATACAACCGCACAACAATTTCTTTCGTCAAAATCCAACTGGAACCCATGTTGCGCGTTGTGAAAATGCGCCAACAGTCGACTCTGGAGTCAAAAATGAGCCGGCCATACGATTTCCAACATCCCCCCCCCCCCCTACCCCAATCGTCGTGTTAGGGAAATATACTGAGTATTGAATGAAATTGAGCACCATGTGAAATGTTGGAGAACTAGTGTGAAAATTGTAAATGCCAAAACAATGAACGATGATTGTTGCTATTATAAAAGGCATTTTGAAATTTATTTGTGGTGGCTGCTGCTGTGTAATCCTTTCGTAGTAGTGCAAAGTTCATCGTTTTCATGTGCAATTTTCGCGAATGCTCTCTCCCTCCCATTCGAATGTATGTCATTTGATTGAGTAAAATACGCATACAGTTTATTATGATAGAAAACAATTTAAAATTTATTGAAATGGAAATTTATTATGATTATCACTGCGACGTTAATTCTAAGAAATTCACTGAAATTGTATTGCAAATAAATCATACGTAGGATGAAGTGACAATGAGAGAAAAAAAACAACCAATGGTGATACTTAACAAAAATGATTAGAAAACTAGAAATTGCAGCAAACAAAGAGCTATTTTGTAGGCAAACGAGAGGAAAAATATCAGGAATTGGCTAGTTAAAATGGGTGAATTCGCAAAATGATCCAAAGTTAATGAAAACAATTGGAAAATGAACTGATTATGTGGTTGCAATCCGCCATTTCCATGCCGTTTGGTGGCCGGCACAATGGAATATCGGCGGCGCTGATCGATATCCAACCACTTGCACGTGGCTTGAAACGAATTTGAATATTAAAGACAAAGAATGAAACAAATACAAAATGCAAATTGTACAGAAAGTTTTAATTTTAATTAATATTGAGTCTCGAATGATAAGGACAGATTGTGTGTCATTGAGGAAAAAAAACGGTGATGTTTAATTTACTTAAAAGATATTCACACAAAGTATATGGAATAAATGTAATTTGTAAATGACAAAAAGCACTAATGTAAACAATCAAATGAACAATGCGGGACACACTCACGCACACGTTGGAAAATTTTGGTGTCGCAGGTTTGGGCCGCTATCGGCCCACCAAAAACCATTAAATCGAATGTGTGGCACACACGTTCCACATGCGTGGCTACTACTTTAATATTCAATCTTCTCAGAATTAATTATAGACACCGATTTTGTCACATGATCGTTCGACGTGAACATTAATCAATAGTTTCAATTATCGGTTTGTTGTGTTGCGTGCGTTGTTCCTCCCCTTAGATTACACTATTGCTGCCTCAATTTGCAAATTCTCTCTGATACGTTTTAAATGAAAAGTGAAGTAGAATTTTTCATTCGTGGTGGCCACTACTCCATTCATCAAAAAATGTTCAGGCGAATCGGCAGGATATGTATCGCATGCACAAGTTGCAAATATTTATTTTTTATGAGGCAAACCGATGAAATTGGTCAACAGCATCAGCAACAGCAACAGCAAAAAAAGACACACAAACACACACACACACAAATTATTTGCTTTCAGTGTGGTTGATTGATCTTAACAAACATTTTGTAAAATAATTAACGAAAAATAAGCCAATGCTTAATTACTGAACAAGAAAATGAATCTATCACAAATAAATATTTAGCGATGATACGTGACAGAAGTAAAAAAAAGTGGAAAAACACACCGAATTAAATAAACTAGATGTATTAAGAAATGAGAAAAATTAAAATAACAAAACATGTTAATGCAAACACTTCAGAGCATGAATAAGAAACGAAGAGAAGAATTAAAAATAGAGAAACACAACAAACATATATAGAGAAAAAAACACTTTCTTTTTTTTAAAGAAAAATCTAATAATCTAAATGTAATTAATTCATTTTTTTTTTTTCTTTTTAAAGAATATTTTTTTTAGTTTCTATTCAAATAATGAATTAAATTGTATAAGATATATGGTGGATTAAATAAATTATACATATTGTATACCAAATTAAGGGTGCGTATTCATTAATTTTTGTTTGAATATTACAGGTCAATTTTTCTCAGAAGACATTTTCAGATTTGGGCATTCGCTTGGTAAGTTTGCCGAGAAAAGCAGCAAAGAAAATAAATAGAAAAAGAAAAAAATTATAATTAAAATACGTACATAGAATAAAATTCTTCTATTCAATTTGAATGGCCTTAATATCTTGATGAACTCAATTTTAACAGGCCGAACATTTTTCTTTTTTTTCAAATGAGTGAGAAAAAACTCCAAATATAATTTCAAAACGTTCAATATTGGGGCTCCAATCGTTACGCAATGCATATCGATTAATTCAAGTAATTATCGAATCCTATTTTTCATAATATCATATGAAATGAGTGACTTAAAGTTTTGGATTTGATTGGAACATCGGTATTCTTAACTTTCCACCTGCACAACCTTGTATTAAACAAAAAAACTTCACAACAAATTTCAGTTACGCCACGAAAACTTGTCCATGGTCGTAATCATCCGTATTCTCCATCTAAAATTAACCGCAGCTGTATTTTTACAACTGTCGATGCAATAATTATTTTCCAAACTAGTTCTGATTGTCGATCGATTTAGGTAAGACTGGGACACGGGACATATTGTCCTTTCACATGTCTAACCATGAATTAGGTAATTATTAACTAATTTCACTAGACCATTTCAAAAGTCTGTACGTGACGAGACCATCTCAAATTTATCTACACTTAAATTAAAAATGATTTTGATAAGAATGTATCCACAATAGCAATTATATAGTTTATAAACTAAATATGTTCAAAAACCATTGGATTTATGATCTTATCTGCTTTTATAAATAATCCAATCAATATGTTTTTTTATAATATTATAAACGTTTGCCAAATATTGTCTTTAAATGATGAAATCTGAAGGATTGAATATACTCTTTATCGCTCCGATCAAATATCCATGCAAATGTCAACGAAGCAATAGCTGTGCGATTGAACAGTAACACTTGCAAGACTTGCATACTCATACATTTACACAGCGTTTCAAGATCGGATGTAATGTCAATCAGTTTTGTTGATTTTGTTTATTTGTAGTCGTAAGGAATTTCAGATGGACAAACAAACGCAAAAGATGTGAAACTGTGGTGCCATTCGAACAATAACGCGGATTATGCAAACGGTAATAATTTTGAACAGAGTACAAAAGTCGTCAACAGTAATAAATCCGATTTCGTTCAACATTTTTACGAATATTTCATCCTAACGAATTGTGACGATTTCATCTTGGTTCATTAAACACAATCAAAATGGCGAAAGCAAAGTTGTTTCCGAATAAATGTATGATCAATATTACAAAGAATTTGTACTTGGACGACGAAACAGCGGACATTTTTTTCATATTCGAAATTGCTGGTGAAGAATTAGAAGAACGTGTTCCGGCTCACAAAAATATATTGGCCACTGGAAGTCGAGTATTTTACTCGATGTTATATGGTGAACTGAAGGAAGTTGGTGAAGTGAAAATTGTGGATGCAACACCAAATGTTTTTATTGATTTCCTACGTTTATTTTACTTAGAAGAAGTGAAGATTTGCGATGAAAATGTGGTGGAATTGATTTATTTGTTCAACAAATACGATATGCCAGAAGGTTTGAGCATTTGTGAGCGATATCTCTTGGAAGATACGGAAATCACCGATCTTTGTGCACACCTTGAAATAGCTTTGAAGTTCAATTTGGACCAGCTCAAAGAAAATTGCGGCAAAAAGATTGGTCAGAATGCCGTCGAAGTATTCAAATCGAATGGATTTATGGATTGCCCAAAAAATGTGCTCAAAGTGATTCTTCAGTTCGACGAAAGCAATTGCCTCGGAATGGATGTGTTTCAGGCATGTGTCGCTTGGGCAGAAAACGCTTGCAAAAAGGATGGGATAGATGCAATCGACAAAAAGATTGTGCGTGAAAAACTTGGCGATTGCTTCTTCTTGATCCCGTTCACCACGATGACAATCGAGCACTTTTCAAAAATTTCATCTGCCAATAAAGAATTGTTCACACTTGATGATGTCTTGGACATTACAGCATTTATCACAACAGGAGCAATAACGGATCATTTAAAGGAGTTCGTCAATGTGTCTGCGGAAGTCAATGAATTTAATTGGTGCGATGAACATCTGTTGGAATGCGAACGGGAAAATGGCGAAGAAGTTACGATGATCTCTTGTGTTGAACACACGACATTCAGTTCAAACCATAAACTATTGTTCGGTGGATTTCAGCTCTTCAAAATTTATAAAACCACCAACTCGAATAAAAACCTATCTGGAATCATGCACGTTTCTAAGCAAAGTGGTAGCAATAATGAATTGCTGGAAACACTCCAAATTGTAATACACTCTGAAAAGAAATCAGTCGAACCGCTCTTTATAAAACTCAAAAAGCCGATTGTTCTTATTCCGTATATGAAGTACAATATTCATATTGATTTTTCGGACAATGAGATAACAGAAGATGATTTCGTTGACGGATGGGAAAGTTGGGGAAGTCCATTTGAAACCATGCATTTTTCTATCGATGAAAACATTCGCATCGAATTTCATGACAATCTCGAATCAACACTTGAAGGCCGTTTCAGCATCATTTCCAAGTTGTATTTCGTTCGAACATAAAATTATGACGTCAGAAATTTAATTCCAAGTGTACTCAACCCAAGCGGTTTTAATAGAAAAAAGAAATGAAAAATATAAAAAAAAAAATTAGTAATGAATGAAAAAGAAAATACTGTATATTTTACACTGGAAAATGTAAAAGTTGACTTATTATTCAAGAACAGACTTGAACTCCCTGAAACTTCATATAATTTGTCTTGCATTTTGATACTATTCTAACATAATATGCCATCCACTTTTCATTGTGGATATTATTGAGGCAACAAAACAATATTCCACTCGAGTAATGTAATGGAATTCATGTAACTAGAATTATTATTTATAAGTATCATTCCAAAAACAATGACAAATAAAAATAATAATCAGCGTTGGTAAGTATCATGATGTCATCTGTGCATTTTAAAATCAAGGCCAAAACCAACATCGATTTTCATAAAATATATTACAAAGAATATATTATTTACAACGGATTATTGTGAAAAGATCCGATAATTCAAAACAATAGTAAGCATTCTCCTATATTTTCTAAATTGAATTGTATGCGTCAGCGCGCTACCGCTCCGCTTCAAACATAATTTTGTTCAATTGGAACCAGAAATAAATGAGCGCAGTCATGTAAATTGGACCGATTTCGATGGAGTGACTTTCATTTAAGTTGTGATACTCAATCCAATAAGAAGGACATTCAATCAGTCGGTCTTTTAGTACGACTTGTGCCATGAACTGATTCAGACTTTTGAACCAAAAATTCACGGATTTTATTTGTTGAGGCAAATTTGAGTTGAAAAAATAAGATTTAAACGTTATTGTGATTCTTTTAGTCGCAAAAGTGATTTTATAAGTTTGCAAATAATAAAAGTCCTTATTTGAAGTAATTTTAAACCATGCATTTTCCGAATTTCAATTACAAAGTTACTTTAATTGTGAGCATGTGTCTACTCGCTTTTGGTGTTGGTTTTGGGATCTTTGCATTCCCAAAATTATTGAAGAAAATGATCACTGGTGTAAGTTTGGTTTCTGATTTGTTTCCTCACATGCAGCCGTTTAATTACTTTTTTGATATTATTTGAAGTGAAATTGTTCGAAATTTCAAAATGAATTTATTTTAAAATTAAAGCAAATAAATACGGCCCCAGGATCAACAATCAGACCATTATACGAGAAAGCGCCATTTTTCATCAACTTCCGCGTTCGCTTGTTCAATGTTACAAACAAAGAAGATATTATTCAAGGAAGTAAGAAATTATTCGATTCTTTCTTGGGAGTTGATATCGAGTTCTTCTTCTTTTTTAAGATTTGAAAAAAATTATAAGTTAGAAAAACGTAACACATGTTCTGTGATCATTTAAAAAGTATGTAAAGTTCATGCTGAGTCATTATCCTCAATTTCATTGAAAGAATACAATAAATAACATATAATATGTACAATTGAGTGAAGAAATTTATAAAAATGTGAGAAAAATTGAGATAGTCTGTAAAAAGTAAAAAAATCCAATGGCATTTAGCATTTCATTTGCTGAGATCCTAAATCAGAGCCAATTAAAAGTGAATTTGAATTCTTGGCATTCGAATAAAAGTGTCGAAGACTCCCAAGAAATTTCGATTCTGACATTCTTTTTTAACAATAAACCACTAATTTAACTGTGTAATCAATAAAATTTAAAAGTTACTTTTTTTAATGTAGAAAAACCAAAGCTACAAGAAATTGGTCCATATTTCTTTGAGTGAGTTTTGAAGTTCATTTGAACTGCACATTCTTTAATTTTAACTGTGAACAAAAATTAATAGTGACATTTTGAATTAGAGAATGGAAGGAAAAGTTTGATTTAGTTGACGATGATGCAGAGGATACGCTTACTTACCATTATCGCAATAAATTCATATTTCGGCCAGATCTAAGTGCGCCAGGTTTGACAGGAAATGAATTGATTGTGATGCCCCATCCAAGTAAATTCCAAAAACGAGGAATAATTTCACTGAATTTGAATGAAATAAATAATATTTTTGCTATTTCATAGTGATCATGGGCATGCTATTGGCAACTAATGTCGATAAGCAGGCAATGCTTCCTTCAGTTGAAGCGGCCATTAAAAATTTGTTTCATGATCCCGCCGATGCATTCTACAGTGGTCGCGTGATGGACATTCTTTATAGTGGCGTTGAAGTGGACTGTTCTTCTGACGACCAAATTACAAAGGCAATCTGTTTGTCGTTCGACAATCAACCTGCGATGCGAAAAATTGATGAAAGTCACTATGCATTTTCGCTCTTTGGAGGTGTAAGTATACAACACTCTCACTTTTAACATTTCACTTTGAGTATTTCCTTGCACTCTTTCCTCTCTGGGCACAAAGGAAAATTATCCATCAATAGTTTGTTATGATACAATTGTGATACAATTGGAATAATTAGCTTAATCAATGTAGTTAAAATCAATGCTTTTCTGGAACAAAACACCTTTTATACATTGAAATATTCCATTTCTTCCATTTGAGGGATGAGAAAGTGTCACAGCTGTGAAAGTTATGAAATTTACATGACATATGAATGATTAATGTTCAATATTAATTGAATTTTGAGGTAAAATGAAAAATTCATGTTCGACGCTTTCGAAGAGCTATTTGGGTCATTCGATTTAAGTTGGATTTACTTCAAAAACAGAAGATCATCAAATAGATTCAAAATCAGCAGACTTTCTAAATTTGTGCTGGAACAAAATATGCAAAGTTGAGGTCTACTGGCATCGTGCTCCAATTATTTTCACCTTTGTCTGAAAATTCTAAAAATATAAACACTTCCGATCCTTCTCTTCCTTCGCTATGAACAATAATAAAATTCTTCAATTACCTCCTCGATAATTTCATAACAAATCAACATATTCATCAGATAATGTTTTCATCCAAAATTTAGATCTAATTTCATTTTTTCCTTCCGGAAGAATATAGAAATTATCCAGTAATAGAATTTACTAAAGGATGATTGCAATTATTTCAAGTGATCATCTACAGAATGATTGTTCATTAACTGATTTGGAAAAATATTATTTCAAGATAATCACATTTGGTCTCATTTTATTTATTTACAAATAATTAGATTATACAGCATGTGAAATTACTAGAAATACCAAAACCACTAAAATATTGCATTTGTTCAACAAATTGAAAGAAAAATTAAGCTCGAAAGAAAATTCGCTCCATAAATTTCTCAGTGAATTCTAAAGAATTGAAGTTCACGCGCAGATTCAATAATATTCCTTCGATTCTCTATCAGATGTTTTCTCCTTTCGACATAGAATTCTACAAACAAGAACCAGTAATTAAAAAATGTAACTGTTCACATCCAATTCCACTTTATCAATACAGAATAATAGAATTAATCTAATTTTGTACTTATTTATTAATTAGTACCATAAATTACTGCAATAATAATCATTCATGTAATCGACCTATAGCAAGAAAATCAATGCTTGTCATATGTTCCATCGTAAATCGGCTTAGTTTAGGCATGTCAGGGTCGAAATGATGAGTTTTCCATATATTTATGCTTAATTTCAATATTGATTTAAACATTGAATTTTTTCTGTTTCATCAAGCTTGAGTAGTTTCGATCTAAACCGGAAATTTCGTCGTATTTTCTCAATTGCTTGAATTATTTTAAAATTGCCAATGAACGATTATCAACTGAATCACGTTTGGATACTAATTTAACGATATCAATAATTCAATTATCATGAATGATAAAAAGCCGAATAAGCAGAGCTACTGATATTCCTTTCTAGACCAATTACACTGATTTGGGTGAATTCAAAGTGTACCGTGGAAAAAAAAACTATGCTGATACAGGTCGTGTAATATCATTCAATGGCGATACAGGTGGATCAATCATAATTTTTTCGATTACATGTATGAAAATGACGAAATTCCATTTTCAGAAATGAATACGTGGGATGAGGATGAATGCAATACATATGTGGGGACTGATTCGACCATTTTTCCCTCGTTTATTCGAAAAGAAGAAGGTGCGATTAATTGAGTCGATCTTCTTTATAATCAATACGATAAATTTAATCATTTTACCCTTGATAACGTAGGTATTTGGGCATATGAGCCATCAATTTGCCGATCTTTGGGTTCGACTTACAAAACAAAAACAAAATACAATGGAATTCCAGTGTTGGAATTCACTATGGATATGGGCGATCCAATAAATATCAAGCAATGCTTCTGCCGTGATGAGGACAATTGCCCGCCAAAAGGAACAATTGATTTATTCAAGTGCGGTGGTCTTCCAATGTTTGCTTCACTCCCACACTTTTATTTGGCCGACGAACAACTTGTACAAAACATCGAGTCTGGATTAAATCCAAACATAAAAGACCATGGAATCTCCATACTTTTCGAGATTGTTAGTACATTCCGAAGATGGGAATTTTGGCTCTTACCGAAAGTCTTGCTATATTCATAATGTCATTACAGTTCAAAATGCCATTTTTTGGCATGTATAATTGAAATTCACGAACAATTTCTAAACAAATCTATATTCTTAAAAAAAAAAACAGATGACCGGATCGCCGTTGTCTGCTGCCAAACGTTTGCAATTCAATTTGGAGGTGAAACCAATTCCATCGGTGGAACTTATGAAAACCATGCCTGATTTGCTGTTTCCACTGTTTTGGGTCGAGGAAAGCGTTTCGCTGGGCCGCGATTTCACCGACAAAATAAAAAATAGCTTATTCTTGTAAGTCAAATCGGATTTACCGAATTGTCATGCAATTTTTAGCTGTAGCTCTATCAACTCCCACCCTTTTCCCTAAATTAGAATGATAAAAATCGTGAACATCGTCAAATGGCTATGCATTATAATTGGAGCAATCGGAACGTAATGCTACAAAATTATTTATCAAATTTTCTTTTATATTGGATTGTAACGCTGTTTTTTCCGTTCGATTCTCATAAATAGTGTTTTGTCTGGTGTCATGATGGTGATGAATGGTCAGAGTAGCAACACGGTGATTGAAGCGAGATTGGGCAAGCACAATGGACGTGGACAATAGATCCTGACATTTTTGTCTCGACGAATAAATTGGCCTAGCGCTAGACAACATCATCAAATATTTAAATATTACATAATTGTTAAAAAGTTATTGAATATGAACATGACGCACTTAACCTGTTTTTCTTTGTGAAAAAAAAAAGTTGTCTGCCTCGTAGACAGTGGATTGAACTCTCCAGTTCAAGAAATACTCACCATGAGAATCAAATCGTTGCACGTTTAATGTTTAATTAGCAGAAAAACGAAGACTATTTCCAGTTTTAATTTTCTTTATTATTTGTTGTTGTTCAGTTTCGTACATTCATAACATTCAAAGACTCTAGAGCACTAGAAAAATAAATAGCTACAATCTAAAATAAATAATTTAATAAATAAATTATCGTTGTGTACAAAGTCGTTCAAATACACATAGAGTCTATATCTAGTTTAGCAAAAAAAAAAAATCATTATTATGTCTATTCAATTGAAATATGTGTCTCTTTTTCTGATTTTTACTAAAATACATACAATGGGATTTCAAATCAAAAAAAAATTCCCAAATTTCTTTATAATCGTTTCATGTTAATTTTTGAGTAAGAACAATCAAAATCAACCTTGAACTGTCCTTGTAATTTAATATAAAAACGGTTTTTTTTTTCTGAATTGACGTGAAATTTGAGTTTCAATTATTTTTTTAGAAATATTTCGATTTGAAAGTTTCGATTGTAGCATAAGAACCAATTTGATTTTTTCATGGAAATTGGACTCCAATTGAATCGTCTAACTTTCGTCACAAAATAAATTGAATAATGAAATTATTAAGTTCTTTATTTATTTCTATCTCCGGGTTTCGGTTAATTATTGGTTCTGTTTTTACTCTCTTACATTTTATGAATTCTTTTAATGTTCACTACATTCTACATAGAGTTGTTGGCAGTTCACACCTTGTCGACCTTTTCGACCAGCTTCGTAGAATTTTTCAAAGGCACCGCCTGTTGTTCGCTCCAAAACGAAACTGGTGGCGTAGCTAAAAAAAAGGACAAAAGTGAGGAGGTTAAAAACCATTGAAAAAAAAAAATCAAAATATAATAATGCTTGCAACTCAATACCTTCCCATTTGACAGAAGATGCTATTGCTGCCAATATCGTTGTTACATTCTGTATTCGCTTCGCAAACATATTTTTGCACGCATTTTTCCGATGAATTGCCGGCAGTTTTCACGAAACCTTTCAACATTGTGATCGATGCAACTCCCAAATCGCTAACGCTGTCTTTTTTGCCAATTGACCGGGCAGCCAATGATCGGTGCGAGAATGATGTTTTCAATGCATCCAAGAGATCAACAACGATGTTAATGAATTCACCAGCTTGTTTGGCCATAATATTCACTTGATTTGGGTCTTTGTTACCCAAAACTCCGGACAAAACAGCAGCCAAAATACTCTAATTCACGAAAGTCCAGATTAAATTCCTGATTTTTTTCTAAACTTTTTATTTTATACGAACCTGCATTGGTGAAGCATTGCCATTGTCAACTTTGTCGATTCCATCATTAGTTATTCCCATGCCGCCGCCAGAGAAAAGAGTTGTGATAATTTTTAAACCTAAAAAAAATAACACACATTCGGCAAAATTAGCAAAAAAACGATCTAACAAAAAAGTTGCTGCAATATGTATGACATGCAGAGAAAAAAAATGAGATCTAGCACAAAAAAGAGATATTTCATTTCTCTGCGGTAATAAAATGAAAGTTGTGTAGAAAA
Organism: Obolodiplosis robiniae; assembly: GCA_028476595.1. Taxonomy (NCBI): domain Eukaryota; kingdom Metazoa; phylum Arthropoda; class Insecta; order Diptera; family Cecidomyiidae; genus Obolodiplosis; species Obolodiplosis robiniae. The sequence goes on along the minus strand of CM052015.1, from coordinate 3,279,826 downwards.
ATTTGAATTCGCTGAATTTATGCACGAAGAGAGTGAGTAATCCAAGTGTTTGTAATCGATTTAAATTGAACGAGCTGCACATTGAGAACGTCTTGACGGCGGCTCCGAAGAAATTCGTGAGGAAAAATAATATACCGAAAAGAGTTCAACTAAAATTCAGCATCGTTGTTACTTGCAATTAAATTACTTGTCATTATTCTTTGGCTGTGCGCCTTCATTGTCTGCATAAGTTTCTTTTTTTGGCCAATCATTTGCTTTTATGAATTTATGAAGATAGATTGTTGACGCCAGCCTTAAGGCAGCAGAAGAAATTTGTGTAATGGTTTTCTTTACGGTTGCGTTGTTTTATTCAGTTGTTGAATGAACAATTAGTGTACGACGAGAATATGTGTCACATGAATGGAATTAAAAATTCCATTGGAATGTCACTGAGCCACTAAAAAGGTCTACTTGTAACAGCAATTGGATTAACCGTTTTTCGTGTGAGCTTCAGGAAAAAAGTCGATTCGTATGAAAACAAATACGAAATAGTAGCGATTGAGACGGTCGGTGCAGGTAAGCTCATTGAAACCTACATTGTTTTTTGCCGATCAGTTCGATATGGTCGTTATTTAAGACGGATAACAGTCGTGATTAACATTTTAGTGAAAACGAAAAAATGCTTAAGTGAAAAGAAAGACGAACGAAATGAAACCTTCCGCAGATAATCAAGAGCTGGCGAATCGAAATTGGCCAAGAAGTTTGTGAAATCATGAGTAAACAAAACCAATGAATTTTGATCGCAACGAGGAAAGCGGTTCTTTTCGTGATCGAGCATAAATTTACTTTGTAAACAAACGGAGTTTCTTTTAAATAGCGCACACGACGAACCCATAAGCCAATGTGTACGAATTGAAATGACACAGATAGCGGCTAATCGATATGGATAACATAGAATTAAGTATTAGTTTGGGGCTGAGGTTAAAATGTGATACTAACGACGATTCAAATTAGCACTTCACCGATATTTAGGCACTTCATTCGAAAAATGGCTCAAGAAAAAGCAGGCCTTTCAACTACCGATTGGCATCGAATTTCGTTGACAATTTCCCATTGGGTCGAAAAAATTCCATCGTATAAACAGCAGCTCGTCCGGCACATTTCAAACCAGACATGAAGAAGTGGCACCGTTACTATTTACCACTTCTCATGTACCGTATTTTTAGCTTTTTATCGAGTCGGCCCATGACTTATTAACACATTGATGTGCTATTTCTGGACGACTCATTCATAAAGCGAATCGAAACGGCGATTTCAAGAAATTCAATTGATTGATCGTTGCATTGCGATGCGCAATGTGCAATCGGTCGATGCTCCAATTTTGCCAACAAAAGTCAGTCAGTTAAGGTCCAGTAAGTAAGCGCATCTAAAATGCGGGTTTATTCACATAATAAATTGTATGCGTTCAATATTACTTTAGAACCAGTTTCTATGCTATCGGCTATTGCTATGTTCTATCGATGAAGCAAAACGGTTATAGTGTTTTGCCGCAGGGCGATCATACGAAAACCTGTATCAGCTTGGCAGCGATGTAATCAAATTGTGGAAGAGAAACGAGAAGAAATCGGTGCATTTAAAAAATACATACCAACGGCAATTGCATTGGTCCATGGCGAGACTGGAATGTTGCTGTCGTCCGAATCATCTGATGATTTTGTTGGTGCCCCCAAATTGGCATTTGCAAAGAGCACTTGCATCACTGATCCAAGCATATTGGTCCACGAAAATGGTCCATTGCTATTGATTTGATTTGTTTGAAGTCCATCATCTTCGCTGACATCATCGAGAGCCACTTTATTCAATTTCCGGTGCTGTTCGAGTTGATATTGCTGTTGCAATTGTTGTTGCTGCTGTTGCAGTTGCTGTTGCTGTTGTTGGTATTGAGGATGATTGTAGGCCGATGAATAATGTTGAAGACGTGGCTGGGGTTGTTGTTGGCTCAAATATTGATGGTTTTGGTAATCGGCCTGGTGTTGCATGGTTTTTGGTATATATTGATTGGCTATGTGACTCGGTGCGGATTGTGGTTGTGGGAATGCATACACTAATGTGCTCATTAAGAGTGAAAGTAGCACCCAACCGTTGACTGTTTTGTGATTCATGTTTGCTATTTCACGAATAAATAAAAATTCAAAAAAAATGAGTAGGTTTCATAAAAATCAATTCTCATAATTTACAGAAGATTGCGTTAATGTTTTTAACTTGTGAGCATTGAAAATTGAAATGGAAAACATAGAAAATATGTAAGCAATAGATTGGGCAATTATTATCATTATAGCAGAAAAGAAAGTATCAAATTTCAAAAAAACGATGAATTCTCAGAAGCAGCGTATAAATTGCATAACAATCGAAACATCTTTCGTTATATGATGTCGCATTCTGATCCGGTATGGCATCCGGTTAGTGCACGTTCGTTTCGTAATCACATGCATTCTTTCGAGCTAATTTCAAATCAAAACCTTGAACACGTTTTTTTTCAAAGGCTTTCAAAGTAATCACCATTGACCATAATATTTGGTAATGACCAGAAGTTGAACGTGTGTCACCTAGTAATTAGTGTACGTAATTCATAGGCTTTAATGACAAAATAAAGATATTGGCAAGAAATCACAGCCAAACCAAAGGTATTTTCCGAAAGACTCATTTGCTGGCCATCCAATTTTACTTTATACGACAAAACGGTGCATCAAAAACGTACCGATGTGCCTTTGTGTCATCATTTATAGATCTTTTAACATTTTATGGATTAGAACTTTGTCGAAAATAGGTGATCATCTCATTTTTGTATGTCCATCTATTGAACAAATCTCTAAAAACATTCACTCAATGGCTTTATCTCGGAAACAATGAAACTTCTTCATTCTTTTGGTAGGAAAAAAACCTGCTCTTTCCCGTCTCTCACACGTTCCTCTCGAAATTTATGGAAATGAATTCTGGTTTCTTCTAGCATACCTCATTTCAATTATCATCGATGGTTTGTGATATCTGGTATGCTTGTCTCTGCTCGTCAAATTGAAAATCCATTGATTTCTCTTCGGCCGTCGTATTCAGCGTGTCTCTTTGGCCATTTAATTGGTTTTTCAGCCATGCACAGGCACACACACCGAGCAGCGGAGCAATCATCGGTGCATATTCTTTGTCATGAAAGAAGAAAATTTCTTCACAAACAACACCAATTTGAATAAAGTGTACGGAAGAATCGAAAGAATTCAGGTCAAAGCACAATATCCGTATGAAAATATTAAAATAAACAACACGATCGACATATATAAATAATATTGGGATGGCATACAAAATGGTCGAAATGATGGCAAAAGTGCCCGACTTATTGTTTTCGCGATAGAGGAAGAAGTTGCTGGTTTTTTCCAATGTTTTAACCATTCTGTCCTGCAAAGCCACATAGCTGTAGCCCCATTTCGACTGGAATTTGATTCAGTGATTTTGTCAATGAAAAAACAGAATACTTGATACGACAGAAAGTGGAAGACACAAAAAAGCCATGACGAATATATTGGCAAAGAGAAAACGATCATATCTGGGCCGTCGCTTCATCGTTATTATCATGGATCCGTGACAAAAAACATAATTCGAACAATATTTATGTGCGCTTGTGTGCTTTTGATTCTTCCGATCAAATACACAACTTTCATTTTGTCAAATATATCAATCAAAACTTAATTGCTACTTGTTGCTTACAATAAATCTTGCAATCACAAATCGCAAAGACACACACATTTCGCTCTCTTTGAATGCATGACTACGATTCGCAGATGAATTTGAATCAGTATTTCACATTAAATATTCCAAATACCATCAATACAAACTTTTGAAAAATGAACACAGTTAATTTCTTGTGGATAGCACTACTGCTGCTTCTGATTGCCTCGTATTTCTTTTTTTCTTTCAATTTCTTTCTTGGTGGTTTCACTTCTTCAATTAACTTGAACAATTGGTCGTAGATTTTTTGCGCCACTGCGTTTCAGAGTCCATTATTATGGATGGTGTGTGCGTTTTTTATTTTTTTGTTTCATCGTCGTAATGACGGAGAATGTCTTACCTGATATTTATGTTTTAAATGTGTTCCAATTTGAGATATAAAACACTAAGTATTCTCTTGATTGATTTTTCACTGGCTTTTTATCTGACTCGATCACTAAACCATACGCGTCTTTTCACTTGAAGAACAAATTCATATCTGAAAATAAATTTACCTTGAACTTCGTTTTATATACGATGACCCACTTCTTCGGTGTGTGCGCTTGTGTTTGTGTGAGTATCGCTGTGATTTGAGGTGGCGGCTCTATGTTCATTCTCCTACCTTTCTCTCACTATGCGCTTTGACTTTGCTTTACCGTTCGAATTGAGCTGCGTGCGCATACAGAAATATGGTAACCATACTCATGCTCTTCTTCTACATCATCGCCGCGAAAATGCCGCGCATTCATCGTCAACGATAATAAGAAATCGTTCACGCACACTTGGAACTATACGTACTCGAAGGTGTGATATGCGACTTAATGGCTCAGCATTTTGATGCAGGCATAAAAGCATGCTGTCGCATATATTGGAACGCACAGCAATGCTCTTCTTTACCTATTCACACTTCTTTGCGTACAAAAACAAATTCAATGGAATTTAACTTGACTTGCCATCTAATTTTAGGCCCAAAATGAAATAACCATCGAAATTACCATCGGAAATCACCAACTCGATTGAATGGTCTCTTAGCAAAAGTTCAATCATTTCATTGTATGACGTGGTATTTCAAATAGTTAAGCATTGAAATGCCATTGCGCGAGATTGAGCCGTTTGGTTTTTGTCTGTTGAATTTTTGCGGTAACGACGACTTAATTTGAGTCATAAGAGAAAGCACAGAAATCTATCTATAGACACTTCGATCGGGATTTTGAATTTGGGTTGAAAAATTCGCATAATATTGAATGGTACTTGTTTTACATTGTGATTTTATTTATAGTTAACGCTTTTTGTATTGGATTTTGTAATATTGATGGTAGATGATGAGATCATACACAAATCTTCGGCGAAACCAACATGATCCAAATTCGGAAAATTCCCTGACCCCAACGCGATGGGTTCAACTAGTACAAGCGGAATGTCTAAAACAACAATTTGATTCTGAAAACATGAACATATCCGATTCAACTTCTCACTTAGCAAATTATCTTAGAAAAGAAGCACCTTCATTGTTCGTATCAAAGCATTTGAAATAATTGCGTGAATACACGATTACGAATATATTTTGTTCGACGCATGAATGAATGGTGAGAAATGGCATGATTCAGAAAATTGGCTTTGCGAACAAATGTGTATGTTGAACTTTGCATCAAATTTCTGCACGAAATCGCATTTTAGATAGACATGCATCAATAACATTTACGAATATGTGAATCATTCGGTGAACTAGATCTCCAGCTGTGTCGTTTTATTACTCGGCACACCAATTTTCATGAATGAACCAGCCAAATTTTGCAATTTGCAGCTTCACTCAGTTGTGTTGTTTGTGAGCAACTTGTTCAAAAATTTTACCGAAACCGTTACAGACTGGCAATGAATGGCACATAGACACAATCTGGAAGCACTTAAAACAAGTTGGATGTTGCCAAGCTCTGCGAGTTTGCGGCTGACAATCAAATGGAAATCGCAATTATTTGCGGTTGATAAGAAAAACAAAAGCAAAAACCGGTCGCTGACTGAATTAATTTCGCGAATGCTTATCGAGTAAAATGTGGCAACATTACGAGAAAAAACGATCATTATCATTGTCTATCCATTTCTTCGAGTCAACAAAATCATCACTGTTTTGGACTTTCAAGTCTTCGTTTCGACGAATACTTTTGATGAAATATTGAAAGGATTATTCGATCGTTTAGATTTTTGTCGAATACTTAATTGAATAATTGTGAATTCGCAATTCGGAAATATCCATTTTGTTGAAACATGTCTGTTGAAAAATGAGCGTTATTTGCGTTGACTATGTCGCAAGAGCACAAAAGCTAAACATGATCAAATCGCGTAATAAATATTTGCGGTCCCACGATATTTGATCCCATTGACAAATTGTGAAACTTTCATTTTGAAATCGCAATCAATCCGAATATAAGTATAGTAAATCGACCGAAAATTGCCAATACAAAGTGAATGCAAAGCGACAAAACGACCAAAAATATGAGGCAATTGGTTTCCGATGTGAATAAATCAAGTTAATTGAAAATTCCGCGCAGCAAACGGACGTAAACATGTGAATGACCGATACCGATTGAATGCATAACCCCTCGAAATGAATACACACTTTGTTTATGCTGCTGCTGCTGGTGTGTAGCAAAAAGTGTTTCTCGATTTCTTTTCTCTGTAACGTAATTTCACTTCTTCCGCTGTCGTCGTTGTCGTCATCCTCCTTTATACACGATTTACTTTATGCGATTTTCATTTTAACTGTTGTTTTCTATTCAATTAAAATTGTGCGCTTTTGGCTATTCGACGCATTTTTTGTGTGAGCGCTTTGTTTGATCTTTGTCGATGCAGAGAACATTTCATGTAAAATAGGTTGTCGTAGAAAAAAAATAAATGATGATCCTACGCCAGACACAATGCCATCCACCACACACATCATCAAAGAGACACAATAAAATTGCATTTGATTGAAACGGAGGAAAAGTGAACAATACCATCTGATTTGCTAATAAAGATGTTATGATTACCGATGCTATTGTTTTGTTAGTAATAATAATAATAATGGGAAATTTTAGTGGCGTACATGCCGTAAGGCGACATATCTGAGAGACAGGTAGTCCCATGTTCATATCGTATGCAACAACACACTTGCTTTTACCGTTATAAAAATGATCAAAACGGCATTGCTCGTGAATTCCATCGCAATTTTTGGTGTAAACGCCACGGATTTCGCATCTCATCCGAGTTCCGATGGTGCAGCGAATGTTCGAGTGCAATTCAATTGTAAGCATAATGTATGTATTTGTGTATAGATGCCGCTTGACGCGAGCTTCAATATCACGTGCCTGTGTGTTGTGCTCACTCATTTTCCGTTCCTGTTGCTGCTGTTGTTGCAATTAATTGAAAATGTATTCTTTCCGCTTCAATTGTATTTAGGTCAATGACTCTCTCCATCTTTTCTGTGCCACTTGATAATTTTCGGTATGGCTTACCTACTAAGGGAATGAACGGCGTTCCGAAAGTACGTCAATGGCAAAAATGCATGGAATATTGCAGCTATTTGCATGGTGCACTTCACCGCAGTGTACTCACATTGCAAAATGTTTGTTCAATTGTTATACATAGATGTTTGCGACTCATCAATGCTTTTACGTTCCAAGTTCATCGAACAGTGATGGCATGGGAAAGCGATGATCACTGGGTTTTCTCACATCCGGTTCGTGCGGAGCGATGCGCTTCATATTTTCAACATTGTTCGTTCGCAACGAAAAACGGTTGATTAAAGGGTTTTTTTCAACACGCACGCCCGAACAATGTGTGTATTCTTCTTGAGCAATCGAATCGCATTGTTGAAATCTGTGTGTGTGAAAGATTCTACAAAAAACGAAACGGAACATACGATTGCGATGCCGAAAAGCCAACATTCCAATTGAATCGCTCGACATTTGGCCTAAACTTTATTATTATAAATATTTACCATTTTGATTCGGAACATTAGTCAATTCAAATTTCCCATCGATATTTACAGTTAGTTTATTGAAAAGGACTGGAAAAATTGCGGTTAACGATATTCTTTGATTGCGAACTATTTGATTCGGTGCGGCCAGGTACCGACTATCGACGCTATGGAAATGAATGTTGTTTTTAAACGCTTGATTGAATCTTCGATTTTCTTCTTCATTTCTCCCTCTCTCTCTCTCTCTCTCTCTCTCTCTCGATTATCGCTTGCTTCTATTGCACCGCTTTCTTCGCTTTGAGACCGCGTGCTGATTGGCAGTTTATGACGAAAGATTTCAATTGATGTGGCCGTTTTGTAATTGTAACAACAGCATGTTTCATGCGTTTTAGCCGAAAAAAAAAGTTGAATAATATTGGTCGATGAATGATGCGAACAAGTGATTCGATTAACATTCGAATTAACAACGAAGAAAAAAAGGTGAACAAATAAACATACAAAAAAAAAAAACACCAAATCTAGCGTGTAAATTGCGTTTGTTTGCTCATTTTCGATCATGAACATGAGTGCTACACCTAGCGCTACATTTACTCGGGCATCAAACTTCTTTTTTTGTTTACTCGAATAATGAGATACACAAAACAAAACTATCTGCTTTCCATTATTTAGTATTCGGACCGGTACAAAAATAGATTCGAAACTTTTTCCAAAAACTGATGATAAACATCCCAAAAGGTAGATAAAAACTCCGGACTTTTTTTTTGCAGCGATTTGTAGAAAGATTTCTTTGTGTGCTCAGAAGGGAAAAGGTAATTCCAAAAGGAACCAAAGATGACGAAGGGATTTTACAGCCAGTCTATTGGGGATTTTGTCGTTCAGAACATGCTGTTGTCGCACAACATGAGACCTCATGTGTTAGTTTTATGGCCACCTCAAATTTTCAAAGGAAATTATCAAATCTTTGAATTCCCAGTAAATCTCTGTGTGTGTGTATTGCTAAAATTGCCTAGATCTAAGATATGAATTGAAAACGCACGACGAATGCGCCAGTAATTTGTGGCCGCCGATTATTTTGTCTAATTATGACGTGAAATCGAAGCGAAAAGAGAAAGAATTTAGCGAGCTAGTGGCTGTTTGTGAAGCGATATGGAATCGGTTTGAAGTAAAACAAGATCATACGTTGGCGAGCGATCGAACGGGAGAAAGAGAGAGCGAGAAAGAGATATTCATGTAATGCACAAATTTCCATCGTTTTCGACATGATTTTCTACTCATTTTGAAATGAATAAACGGCATTGAATGACTTTCTATTTATTGCATTTCAACTGGCTGCATTTGGCTATTTGCTCATTGCTATTGCTCACAAATTATTTCTATTTGCATTGATAAAAACAATTTACTTGGCTAAATTGTTGCTTACCTCGTGAAATTGTAATCGGTTTTGCACGCAAAATATTGCTCCTCTGCTCACTCAAACAAATACACTTGAATTCAGCTCTGGCAAAATATGCCACTAATCGAACAGAGCCCGCAGATACTCAACACCGAAGATGTAAAAAAAAAGTGTTATTCCAATTCCAATGAACAAAATCCGTTAAATGTTCTATTTATCGTCGTCTGTGTTATATTTCTATTATCACTTTGGCACTGGTTTCGGAAAAATCAGTCACTAATTATGTTTCTATTTGATCGTTCAAAATTTGAAACTCACGTACAACATACAGTATCTTTTCACTTCAAAAACAATTTCATATCTGAAATTAAACTTACCTTGAACTTCGCTTTATATACGTTGACCCACTTCTTCCACTGCTTTGCGCACCGGTGTGGTGAATGTCTGTGAGTGCGATATGATTGCTTCTCTTTCTTACCTTCACAATTGTTCATCTGTCGATCGGAGCGTTTCTTTACCGTTCGCCTGAAACACTGACGAACGCATTTCAATGCTTATTGCTTGTGAAAACATTGTTACCATCTTCATACGCAAAGAAATGCTGCTGAGTGATACGTAGAAAGAGCACAAAGATAATGTGCAAGCATTCAATACGTGCTGTGCGCAATGCACAAACGGTTTTGGCATCAACCACATTTGCTACATACGACTTTTTCTAGAAATTGTCCATATATCGTGTGCGCACTCAATTGAATACCAATTGAAAATGTTGTGTGTCATATCATCAACATTTTCAAATGGAAGATTCAATGTATGCCGCTAAAATTCATGCAACTTGCTATTAGTTAGAGATTCAGCTGAGCAAAAATTGATAAATAATGTAATTTTTCACCGAAAGCATTTATTCAGTCAATTGTTATGGGAGCTAAATTATAGTGGACGCTTCAATAATATCAGTGTTTCACTCTTTGACATCCACTTTATGATGTTGCTTCTTTTCCACCGAGAATAGATGGTTTTTCGGATGCTATAAAAGCCGATTTGTCTCTGCATGAATCTCGCCATTCAAGTAAAACCTCTGGTTTAATCATCGAATGTTTTTTTCGTGGTTTCATGAAAGTGACAAAATAAAATACCGAATATAAAATAGAAAGCATGCAATAATATTTTTTTGAAAGACAAAGCATTTTCGAAAGACAAACCGAAATATAATAATTTAAAGAAATTCGAAACTTATCTTATTCCATCTTCTTGTGTGCCCATTTTGGGATCTATATAACAGGTGACCACAACCAAAAGCATAGAACTTATGTTCAATTAAGCTAAATCTTAATCGTGATTTAGTCATTTGCAAGTTCGAGTTTGAGCTATTTCACTTAAATTGTGAAGATAATATCAAATCTTCTGCGGAAAATCGTCAATTATTTTCGTTTCCATGAAATCTTGTGCAAAATCTCGAAGAAACGGTACATTTCGTGCAATATTTTCATACCGCAAATATATGGGCATCATTGCTGAATGAAAGGAAAACTTGTGTCATTAACCGTTGCCGTGAGAATACAACATGTCTTCATATGCGATTTTATGAATGAATGAAGTGAAACTTAGCCATCCTCACAGCTTCTCAAGTGTCTAATCGACTCCGATTGAACAAAAGATCGTAAAAATATGAAAAGTACGGTCAAATTGGGTTGCTGGGTAATAGTCACAATAGATAATGTACGGAGAAACCAGCAACTTGATGATTAGTTGTTTGTACTGATTGAACCGAATGCAATACCGGTTGTAGCGAATAATCTCGTAGTTTCTCGCAGATTCCAGGTTCGTCGCTTTAATCTTTAATCGTCTTCATTTCATGCGCGGCTTATTCACTTTGCATTTAATTGATTTCATTCATGCGATCGTTGCACAATGGACAACTGATAGATCATTTATTTTGAAGTCGATAATAACGATAATCGATATCCCACTTAAAATCGAAACACCATCACTATGGAATGGAGTTAGCGCGTGCAAAAAATTGAATCGAAATGATTAAATGTTCATATCACACAATATGAGCACCAACATCATAAAGGGGCACCATCGATACATGTACTACAAACAAATCGATGTAATTTAGCTGAAAAAAAATATATTAAAAAAACCTATTTTGCATCGATTCCATTCATCTTCCAATTTTTACTTTCTGTAGATAGAAGAGTTGAATCCAATCAAATAATCGCCTGGAAAATGAAAATGCAATACAGAGCATCGAGACTCACTTTCTTTATAAAACCACAAATACATCATTTTGATCTCTTTTTGGAACGCCTCATGTTCGCTGCACATTTTATTTACTTGATAGCGAACATTTTAGTTTCAAATATATTGCTTCAGTGTGCGCTCATAATTCTCTACCCATGAATGTGTGCGTTTCACGCGTTTTCTCCGTAAAAATGTTGCAACCAAATAAAATCTTTTGAAAAACCGTTCAACACCATTGCAATTGGAAACTGTGAGCGTTATAGATCGAGTAGAAGCGCAAATACCTAATGGATTTCTTATAAAATTAGGCATTTGCACTCTTATTGGAGTTTTTCATAAAGATATTTTTTATAGTCGATATATCGTTTCAATTTTTATTTTGTGCCAAACAATTCTGTTTAGGGGGGTGGGGGGTGCAGAAGGTTTAAACAGTAGGGGAAACAGAAAATCCAGACTGAGATGATTTGGTCATGATGATCAAAACGGATTCTGTTCTCCGAAGCTGGCCTCTGTTCGCAGAGGTAGACCACAAAGACGTTATTTAGTTTTTATCAAAACTTGGCTCTTGACCGGGGATTGGGGAGAAGTGTTGTTAGGTATGCGACTGAGCGTTTCGTAGAACAGATCAGACACTGAAAGGCATTAAAGATCTTGAAATGGATCTAGTTATTGGTATTATTGAAATAAAAAAACAATCTAAACTAATAGAATTTTTAGAATAAGTGAAAAAGTACGGAAAACTTGCTTATTTTAAACGGTAATCAATCATCATTTTAAAAAATATTTTTCACTTTTCAGAACCTATTTGCCTTTATATATTAAACCTTCCTATTTACACACGTTAATATATTGACAGCAGTCGGAATTTTTGAAAACAGTCAGTAGCTGTGATTCCGTGAAGAAGTAATTCTTTGATGTGAACAAGTGATGAATATCGCGTTCCAATGTAGCATACGATGATGCGTTGGGCTTGTTTGTATTGATTATATTGATTAAAGTGGTTTTTCCCATAGAGAAATCGATTTTGACTGAATTAGCACCGATTTCCACATCCACTGTGTTTTGATTGATGAATATTTTCGAATGAAAGTGAGCAAATGGAAATCGTTCAACTGACAACCACTGCGGCACGTTATTTCGTATCAAAACGATGAGTTCTAATTGCTTCATTTGGCTTAAATATTTAATTTGATCCAAAATATCATCCAAAACATCGGATATCCGTACACGTATTAGCAATACTTTGAGATTTTGTAAATTGTGTAGCCGTTTCAGCGTCATTTCCGAGTGTATTTCACAAACATTATAATTTTGTAGCAATTCCAAGTATTCGAGATTTTGCGAATATCGAGTAATCACTTTGAATAGATGGTCATTTACATTGGTGAGTTTGAGTCGTCGTAGTTGCGGATTTGATTGAATGAATTTCTGGAAAAACCGTTGGCATGATTTATCCAAAGCCGACATATACTGAAATGTTTCAATATTTTGCAAAGATGGCCAATGTAAATCCGTTGCTTGATCATGGCAATTTTCACACATGAACATGCGATTTCTGAGAATCAGCATTTCTAAATGAGGACAATGCTCACGCAGAACTCGGATCGTTTCGCAATCGGATTCGGCATACCAATCTAATGCTTTGATGTGGCTAAATGCGGAACTTAAAATTTGTAATTTTGCATGTGTGGGTTGATGACTTGTTGGCTCTTGAATGGTCAACTTTTCCAAATTGCTGCCAATTCGTTGCATTATTTCAAGCGTCACACGCTCCTCGTGTTCCAAGTGTTCCGGTTTCTTCGTACAGCTTGAATAACGCAACTTCAAATGCACAAGGTGCGGTCCAATGCAACGCAAAGTCTGTTGAATCAATTGCATTGATGTGCGATAATAGAAGATGTGAGTTGAAAAGATCTTAACTTTGGGGAAATAGAATGTGTCGAGCAATTGTTTGAATCTGGAGCAAACGCTTGATAATTGAACCAGATCATACAGATCCAAATAGTCGAAAATGTTGAGTAATCGAAAAACGTTCAATTTCAACAAGGAACACTTGTGTTCAACATTGATTATTCTCGCCATCGCCGAAGAATTTACAAATGTGTTGGAATTCGGATTCTCCTTAAATGCTTGCTGAGCACTTTGACCATTCTCATTCAGCTGTTCTCTCATCTCGATAAAAGCTGTCGGTGTATTCATCACGGCAACGGAATTATTTAGACTCAAATCTCGAATTTCACGTGACGAACTGCTTTCTGTACAATAAAAAAAATATTTTGAAATAATAAAATGGAAAAACAATTAAACTGATAAATGGAAATGACAAAGCAAATATAAAAAATATGGACCAAATATTATTAAATTGACTATTAATACTTACAACACATACAACCATTTGACAAAGAGTTCTAGGGTAGTAATGAGTCAGCAATATGTATTTGAAGTTTTCATTGACATTCGACGACGATTAACCACTTTAAATGAATTGTTTCTTATAGAAAACAAATAAAACTTAAATTGTGATAAGAAAAACTACGGTATATTCGAAGCGTTTTCGATTTTACAAAATTTACCGAAATTTTTGCATGAATCATTCGACTACTACTGAATTCTTCAAAATACTGATTTAATTTTAATTTGATTTGAGCTTGAGTTGAATCGCTTAATTCAAGTCTCCCAGGGGTCGCTTGTGGCAACAGCAAATAAACTTGAAAAGATTGCGTTTAATGATATAAACGGTTATAATTTAACACAGGAATTAACGCGCAACTTGAACAGCACACGATGAACGCGTTCAGTGCTATAGCGTTGCTAGGTATGAATCCTTTTTCTTAACGGAGAAGGAAGTCTCCTGAAGATGCGAAATTAGATAATATCCCGAAAATATGATGTTCTTTTATGTTTTTCGGAATCAACTGACGCGAAAGTCAAATAGAATCCATTCCAAAAATTGATGTACATATGCAAATGCTAAAAACAAAACTTGCCTGCTTACATATTTTCAAAGTGGTCGTGTTTATTCCAACAAATATTCATTTAAATTTAACGAAAATATCAATTCGAATTGACAATAGAGTCAAGGGAGCTATTAGATGGTTGAATTGCATTGAATGCTCCTACATCCGAATCGCGCGTCGGCACGGTTTTCGTCGTTGTTGTGATTGTATCTGGAACGAAATTCAATCGCCTCTTCATTGGTGTGAATTTTTTAAATGATTGTTCTTGAATAGAATATTTTTCAATTAATGCAGTCGCATTGTGCACCAGTCGACAGTGTCTCTGCAAATGAAATGCGAAATACTTTAATCATTTACATCGTGAATGACACAAAATGTTATTCAACCTCAATGACATGCTTCCAATTCGATGTTTGATGGCAATAGCCACAGCGGTATCGTGAGCTCAGAATGTTTGGTTCGGCTTTGTTGGCTCGACACAAAACAGGCGCCCCCTCAGCTTCCGAGTCATAGCAAGTGATTTCGTTGCTGTCAAAGATATTAAAGATCAATTCAAATTTTATTTAATGATGAAACAAAATTCATTGATTATTTTATTAGTCAAAATAACCTACCGAAAATTGCAATTGAGACAATGAAAGAAATTGGATGAACCACAATATTTTTTCACGCTCTGCTGTTCCAAATCATCGATTTTTTCTGTTTTGATTGTAATACTTTTAAACTGTGATTCATCATCGTTGGGTTTCGGTTGCGAATTCTCATCTAAAACCACTTCAAGGAAGGCGCTTGCATCAAATTCACTGTTTCCGGTTTGAATGTCGGTTTTTATATTATCCTCGGCCATTGGCTCCACCTTCTGTTCATTGAATAAGTTAAACATTTCGGTTGATTGCAAGTTATCGTTTGTATTGAGTGCTGTCGTAAGCCCACTATGATGAGCGATCTCATGCGCTGTAATACTTTGTTTTGTTGAAGCGGTGAAGTTGCATTTATTGCATCGAAAGCCCAATGAAATGCTGTCGACATGGTGACGCATGTGTCGTTCCAAATTCCATCGGTAGATCGTTTGAAATTCACACATTTTGCATCGAATGTGGTTCATTGAATGATAGCGATGATGCCGATTGTACCGATCCCGTATATAATGAGAATAATCGCATTGGTCACATTCATAAATTTTAACATCAGTATGTTGACCTCGAACATGGTCCATCAATATGTTTTTGCTGACTGCATAAAATCCACAAAGTTTGCATGTTGAGATCCGAGTATTTTTCCCTACTTGCAACGCCTGAATTCCGCTCGAAGTTGCCTCCAGTGGCTTATCTGGATCAGTTTTGATTTGCAGCTGAACGGATGCATCTCGGTAGATGATGTCGCGATGAACCGTTTTCAAATGACGAACCAATTTTTGCGAATGCTTCGAGGCATAAACACACAGTTCACACTCGTGGATGGAGATGGGCTCCTTGTGAAAATCACGCCGGTGCTCGAGATATAGGCGGGGGTTGCGCGTTGTGCACTTACAATCAACACAAAAGTAATTGCGAGTCATTCCTGCCGTCTTTATCTCTGGTTGTCCTGGAGTAACTTCGCATGAAACAGCTGAAGTACATTCCATTTTTAATCGTTGAAATTAGTTTTGGAAAAACCGAGAAAGCAGGTTAAAGTCCTACCTTCTCCACAATCAAACCGAAATTAAACTGATTAACAAAGCATGGCCTATAGCGATTTTTTTCAATTCAAAGAAGCATTTCAGTGATCCAAATGAAATCAAGAGCCTGCTTTGTCATTGCTTTATGAGGACAAATTGTCTGAAAATACAGTTTCACATAGTAAGGACAAAAACATGAACTATTTGTCGTATAATTCTTTTTCTTTTATTCTTCACTTGAATTTTTATCAGTTTTTTTGCTATTATCAGCTTTAAAATCGATTTTGAAAAAGTGCATTACAAATAATATGAATCTTGAGAAGTATCAACCATCGCGTGGGCAATCATCCGTACAATCCAATTTATTATTTGATTGATCTAATGATATTTGGACTAGACACATTTCTTTGCAAAAAAAAAAAACAAAATTACATTTAACAAACATCGGTAATTTTATCTACATCAACTACATGGTATTCACTAATTGTGTATTTTTCGAATTCGTCTTTTGGAATCTCTTATGTGCGATTGGCATCTAGTGTTTCATCTAAGTTTTCACCAACAAGAGCTGCCGCAATTTCATCTTCTAGTTCGTTTGGTACTTCTTCACTTTTTCCCCGCGATTTTTCTCGTTTTGGAACGTACACGTTGCGATTTGAGTGCTTCGAACGTTCCAATTCTTTTCGGAAATATTCAATAGTTTTTTCAAGACCGATTTTTAGTGGCACCCGTGGTTCCCAATTTAAAAACTGTTTGGCTCGTAAAATATCCGGCTTGCGACGCTGTGGATCATCTTCGACGGCTGGCATTTGTTCAATTTTACTAGTTTTACCACCGACCAAATCACGAATTATCACTGCAAATTCTGCAATAGGCAAATTAGAAATCAGAGAGAATTCATAAATTCAAAACAACATATTATTTTCAAGGTAAAATCTGTACCTTCAATGGTGTGTTCAACTGGATTGCCAATATTCACCGGCTGTGTATAATTTGATCCCATTAAAGCCACTAATCCGTCAATCAAGTCGGATATGTATTGAAATGATCTTGTTTGCTTTCCATTCCCATAAATCTATGTGGAGCAAAAAAGTGGATTGAATTCAGACACATCACTTGAAAAAAAAAAAAAAATTTCTGCCCGTTTTACCGTAATCGATTCATTTTGCAATGCTTGCAGTATGAAATTCGAGACGACGCGTCCATCGTTCATGTGCATACGTGGACCATATGTATTAAAAATCCGGGCAACTCGTACATTGACATTCTCTTGTTTCGCATAAGCATAGCTTAGAGTTTCAGATACTCGTTTCCCTTCGTCGTAGCAGGCCCGTGGACCGATTGGATTGACATGGCCCCAATACGATTCGGGCTGTGGATGAACGGTTGGGTCACCATACACCTCAGATGTGCTTGCGATTAATACTTTGGCGCCGACCCGTTTCGCTAGGCCCAGAACATTTATCGTGCCAACCGTATTCGTTTTAATCGTTTTTACTGGATTGTACATGTAGTGCGGTGGAGACGCAGGGCTCGCTAAATGGTAGATTTCGTCGACTTCGATAAATAGCGGATTGACCATATCGTGATGTATTAATTCGAAATTCTCGTGACCAAGCCAATGCTCGACGTTCCGTTTGCGGCCGGTGAAAAAGTTGTCGGCTACAATGATTTCGTGGCCTTGCATCATCAAGTAGTCCACCAAATGAGAGCCAACAAATCCAGCTCCGCCAGTTATCTAATTTTAAATGATAAACAATCAAATTGTCAAATCAAGACAACAAAAAGGTGAAATTTTCTTGCGCTCATTTTCGTCCGTTCGTTTGAATCAAGTTCAATGAGTTCTTAAGTTTTGTCGAACTTTAAGAATTCAAAAAAAATTTAATGGAATTCAAAAGCCCACTAACCAAAATCCGTTTGCGGTGTTTGTAATTCAAGAACAACACATCGGGATATTTTTTGGCCATTCGATTTTCCAATGTTTGTATTTTCATTTCGAGTAATCGGAGTTTTTGGCGGGCATCGTTTAATTCATTATAACTAGAGGTAAGCTCTCCTTCGGCATCATGTACGCTTTGCACACCACTTTGCTGCTGCTTACTGGATATTATCGGCAAGTTTTTCTTCGTATCGAAACTATACATGAGCTCATCGCTCATCAGAGACTTGTATAAACAAAAGACTGCAAATACAAAATGCGTCGTTATAAATATGACAAAGATTGTAAGATAAGCTAAATCGTTTTATTTTATATTCACAAGGTCAGCACAAATGATAAAATGTGTAACAATTGAATGGAAAATTCCAAAAGAAGCTTACCTATAATAATGATAATGCCGCATATTAGAAAATGTTTTATTTTTAGCTTTGTTAATATAACTTTCATACTTGAAGCAATGATTTCAACATTGAAAATCATCACAACACGCGGTATAAATTTACAATAATTTCTGCTTTAATTTTGAATCACAACAAACGGTTTCAATTGAATCTATTGATTATGCCATTGGCTAGCAAATGCCATCGCTTATTTCAAACGCTGTTTAACACCAAACAACTGGTCAAATGCTCATTTAACCATTGTAATTGGAACCAAAACAAATTCGGCTAGATACGTGCAGCTCCAATAAATATCTAAATTTCGGATATATCCAGTTTTGACCGCCGTTTATTCGCAATAAAATTCAGTAAATTCTCGATCAAATATAAATAAAGAGCAGTGGATGTCACCGAACTGCATGCGATTTGAAAAAGGAGAAACGTAATCAAATGAAAGTCACAAAGTCAAACTCGTTTCGAATGACAATCGAGAAAACTTTATTTTCGGTAGTTTTTCCATTCGACTTATCAATACTGCGCGAAATGACTGCAAGAAAATGTATGGCAGTTGAGTTTGAACGAAACGTCACTGCCACACAATGAAAACACAGTGACGTTTGACAGCAGCCACAGTGTGTGATATATTCTTAACGAAAGTCGAAAACACGCTCACATATACGATGCAGAAACGAACGCCACTTACTTTTTCTTACATTTGATTGTATTTTTGTTGCAGATCTTTCTTTATGTTTTGTTGATGTACATTTTATTACGCAAAAGTCCCTCGACATTTTATTGATAACATGATGCCCGGTTGAATTCAAAATTGAATGCAATCATCTTACCTAACAACATACACAAATTGTTTGAGCTATTTGTATAATATTTTATAAGGATTTGACCTTTAGCCGCCATCGATAATGCACAAAGATTTCTCATGTACGTGAGCTAATTGAATCTTAATTTATCTAGTGTTGTTGTTGTTGTTGTCAGCATGACCTACGCATTTTGATATTTTCACTGATCAAGAAAATTGTCTTTCGTGAACTGTCAAACGTATCAATTGTTTGAATTACACTGCAATCGCTTGAGGACAGAGAATAAAGCTGAAAACACACAGGAAAAGAATCAGAAGTTCAGAATCGCAAATAAACAGATTTGACTGCGGTCGAAATTATAAAAAAGAGGAGGAAAGCAGATAAGAAAAATTAAGTTAGATTACCGACAGGGCTCGGTTTTGTAAAATTGAAGCGAGAAAAAATGGCTGACATCAATTATTGGTATTTTGCTGTGCCATTAGCAAGTGTAGCTGTAATTTATATCATACGACGGATTCGTGTTTGGAAATGGGGAGGTATTCGCAATCGATATTCTTTGGCTGGGAAAACATACATCGTGACCGGTGCAAATACGGGACTTGGATTTGAAGTAACCAAAGCCTTGGTGAAGCGAAATGCAACGGTAATTATGGCATGTCGAAGCATTGAGCGAGCTGATAAGGCGATTGGAACCATTCGGAGTCAAACGGAGAATGGCACGATGATTGCATGCCATTTGGATTTGGCCTCATTCGAATCAATTGTTGATTTTGTGGAAAATATCAAGGAGAACTATTCGAATTTCACGTGCCTCATCAACAATGCTGGCCTCGCAATGCCAGATACCAAACAGAAGACCGCTGATGGCATCGAGCTGCATTTTGGAACAAATCATTTGGGACATTTCTTGTTGACGCGCTTGCTGCAAGATCGCATTCAATTGAATCAAGCTCGTATTGTTGTTGTTTCATCGATGCTTCATCAAAGAGGCCGCATCGATTTTGCGACGCTCGGCAAATGTGTTGAAAATGAGGGTGTTATTTCGAAAGCAAATAATATGCTCTACAACAATTCGAAATTGGCCAATTTCTATCATGCACGCGAATTGTTTAAAAGAGGCTTTGACGCGCACGTTTTGTGTCCTGGTTTGTGTCACACCGACTTTTTCCGCGACTACAATCCACGTTGGTATCATTACATCCTATTTGCACCGGTTGTTTGGCTAATGCTTCGTTCGGCCGAACAAGGATCCGAAAATATCGTCTTTTGTGCTACAGACAATGTCAATACTGATGATCAAAATCCAGCCACCGGATATTTTGTACGGAATTTGAAGCAGAGTAAATCGAAAGTGCAATTTGATGATAAAATTGGCGCTAGACTTTGGACGGAAAGTGAAAAGATGTGTTCAACTATTTTGATACGTGAAATGGGTAAAATCGATGATGATAAATGAGCTATAGTGTGATCGATACAAAAAAGGCCGAATTGATTGTTATTATTTTGCAATGAGTTTATTTGAATTATGTTCCAATTTTTTCCGATTACTCAATGAAAAATTCGTTTGTATGGTAAAGTTATATTTTTTTTAATGTTTTAAATGTAATAAAATTTCACAATTTCCCGCCAATTTTTCCTTTTTCTTAGATTGACAGTTAAAATTTGCTTTTGATTTACTGAGGGATTTTGAAATATCACTTTTATTAGAATTAGTAAGAGTATTGAGGTACGAGAATTATTTAAACTTGAATGAGACTTTCATCGAGATGAACATCGAACCTTTGTAGTTTCGCATATTTCCGCAAAAGCTTCCTCCAGTAGCAATGAATATCTTTCATTTTCAGATGCTCCCAAATATGGCTTTGGCCTCTCTCTGCGATTTCCTTAGCCAAATCATCATGTTCCTTGAAGAATATGATAAGCTTGCGCAGTTCATCTGAGCTTGGATTCTTAGAAACAGGCACATAATGAACCCATGGTTTCATTGATTCATAGAAAAACTCTTGCCATTCATCTCCAACGTGCAACACCAATGATTTGCAGAGGAATAAATGCTTAAATCGAAAACTAGCTGCAACACCGCGGAAATTGAACAAATATTTATACTGGCAATGATCTTCGAGCGACAATTCTTTGGCCGGTTTAGCGTTGAGTGTGTCTTTGGGCGATTTCCACGCTTGATTTTTCGTATATTGCGCATCAACAAGCTCTGGCTCTTTTCTCGACAGCAATACCAAAGAATCACGTTCCGACGATGTGCGCGAACCTCGGAAAAATGCAATCGATTTCTTGGCCGACCACGGCCAATTGTGCGATGCATCATTTATCGACTTTCGATGTTGATCCCATCGACCCAAACCAGTTGGGTACAGCGAAATTGCTGGACCACCGGCCCAAAAACTCCATGCTGGATACATAATATCATAATATTCATCTGTTCGACTGAAGGAAAATACTGGACCAAGAGTTCCCTAGAAATGAATCGGAATGCTTAAAGGGGGAGAGAGAGGAAATGAGAAAGCGTTTGAGAAAATGATTACATAATGAACATTGATTTGTGGCCAGTCTCTGGTATTCACAATCATTTCAAGATCGGGGATCTTTTGAATATTCGCCTTCAGAAAGTATTCAATGCCGGCACATCGAGCTGGAAACAGGCAATTTGGGTCGCGATAGAGTTTATGGCCGATAATTTGATATTTTGTTCCATACTGGCGCACTTGGTCAATCATATCCTTCGTAATACCATCTCGAAATGGATACAACGACTTGGTGATTGTCGAAGAATGGCAACCGCAATTTTTTTCTTCGCAAGGCTCATAATTAGCAACGGCTTGTTCGATTTTCGACCAAATTTCATTCGAATCTTTTAATAAAATGGTGAGTTGTAATAAGAGCATGTGGTTATTTTCCCATATATGGTACTCACCTCTACTGTACATATTCAAACTGCTATGTGAATCTTCATCGCTTTTCGTGCAAAGGCCATCGATGCATGATTCATCCGACAACGTTGAATTGATAATGAACAAAAGAGTGCAACTTAATTTTAGAATATGTTTCATAATAAAATTTTAAATGATTATCAGAATCCGGTTGCGATATCAAATGAGACGCGTTCTCGTGATGTCACACACGAGTAATCGTAAACAATTTCCAGTTTATTGAAGAATGTGACGTTTTGCTCTGGAATGCATTTGTTAAGTCGAATCGTTCAACTCAACGAAACACTCATTTATTCCAAATGAAAACCAAAAGAATCGAGTCATTTAAGATCGTAATGCATATTTTATTACAGCAATTTTTCAAAGACTTATTTTTAAAGTTGATTTTACAATAAGAAAATGTAATCTTAATCATCATCATCCATATCACTGCCGGTTGTTTGTCGCTTTGTTCCACTTTCATCTGACAATGAAATAAATATCGATTTTTTAAGTTGCGTTCAACAGATATCGATTCGCATGTGAAGAACAGGGTAAAAATGGCTTTTCAACTACCTTCATCGTTATGTTTTCGTTTGCTGTGTGAAATAACGACGCCGCCGGGTTTGTTTGATTTTTCTTCCTCGACTAATGTGGTTAAGAACTCATTGGACAAATCCTTTGTTTTTTGTAGTACATTCAACAATGTACTCACGTCTTTTTCGTTTGTCTCGACGTTTTCTGAGAAGGTTTTAATTGTATTACCATTTTGTGTAACACTTAATTCCAACTTGGCAAATGTTCGTGACATTTTTCTACACTTTGTTTGGAAATAAATGCTGAAGCTAATGTTCTTGAAAGGAACTTTTCACCAAATAATCCAAACAACGTGAATGAATTGTCAAAACTTAACGAAAATTCCCATAATTGAAATGTCATTTTGACATTTGGACCATCTAACGCTTCTACACTGAAAGTACTTTTGTTGTAATCCATTGTACATACACATAAAATTTGTATCATTCATACCAATCCATGTGAAAAAATTTCTGTGCATTTAACAAAGGCGAAAGAGAAAAAAAATTATGTCATCTAATGAGTTGACAGCCGAACAGCCCGTTGAAAGTATAAAGAAATTCAAATTTTATACTAGAGGCGATAAGGACGAAGTTGAAATCGTTATACCAGAGGTAAATTGATAGATTTTCATTCCGAATGAATTTCCGAGAACAAATATGGTGCATGCATTTGAGTGGAATGCGTAATACCGGTAGCTAAACAAGCTAACCAAAAAAATTTCATTGTTTTGCTTGCAGCTTTTACAACCTGGCTATTCGTTTTACAGTTGGCCCGCTTCCTCAGTGCTCGCATGGTATGGAACACAATTTTATTTTTTTTTTTCAATTACAATTTTCAACAATATTCAATTGAATTGATAGGTTTTTGTGGATTCATCGTGAAAAGTTCGTGGGCAAGCGAATCTTGGAAATCGGCTGCGGAACCGCATTACCAGGCATTTTGGCCGCAAAATTTGGTGCAAAAGTTATTCTCAGCGATAGTTGTACATTACCAAATGCATTAAAGCACGTGAATCGCGTTTGCAACGCAAATAATTTGGAGCCCGGCAAAGATATTGGCGTGATTGGGTTGACGTGGGGAATTCTATTGAAATCCGTTTTTGATATTGGACCAATTGACTTCATAATTGCATCAGATTGCTTCTATGATCCCAGTGTTTTTGAAGATATCCTAGTTACTGTGTCATTTTTACTGAATTCACCCACTTTTGATACAACGCCAGCCAAGTTTCTATTCACCTACCAGAATCGGTCGTCTGATTGGTCCATTGAACACTTACTGCAGAAGTGGCATTTGAAGTGCTCGAAAGTTAGTTTGGCGTGTGTGCGAAAATTGTGCCCGATTGCAATTGATGAATTAACGAGTGGTCACACGATACACTTATTAGAAATAGCGAAATTGCCATAATAATCTAAAATAGTATTTAATTGATTGTTAAGTTAATTATAATGAATTTCAAATTAAAAGTTCTTCAGAAAGTGTGCCAAATACGAACGGCAACTATGCTAAGTGCAGTCGACAGAGATGCAGGCAATTTAAGATTATTCATCCGTAATTTACCGTGGACAGTTAGCAATCGAGAGCTGCAAAACTATTTTGCTCAATTTGGACCAGTTTTGAAAGCAGAAGTCGTTTTCAATCAAAAAACTGGACTTTCTCGCGGCATCGGATATGTCACTTATTCATTCACGCATTCGTACTTTAAAGCATTGCAAAAAGACGATCATATTCTTGAAGGAAGACTACTCGGAGTATCTCAAGCAAAATTCAGCATAAACGAAAAAAACTACAAAGACGAATGAGATGCTTTTGTCCAACTTTATAGAAAGAAATTAGATTTTTAGAGGAATTTTCAATTCGAGTTTACAAGAAGCTACTTTTAACTTTTGTTTTGAAGAGAATAAAATTTATTTTGAGAAATTAAACAAATTATTTAGCATTCAAATCAAATTAATGCTTTCAAATTGAATTTGTATGAAATAGATTTATTCATTTAAAACATATGTTCATTCATCTTCTCAACATTTATATCACTATTCTTAAAAAACAATTACAGGCCATTATTCTTGCGTTCATTCTGAAGCTATGATTTCTGACGTCGTGTATCAATAAGCACTTTTCCCAGGCATTTTTTCATATTAACAAACTGTATGGCTTTGTTAACATCTCGAAGTGACCACACTTGGCTTACAAATGGATCGATTTTTTCTGTCGCATGCAAGTCAAATACTTGATTGATGATTTTCTCGTAGAATTCGGGATTGGTGCTCTGGTATTTGGTGATGTCAACTTTCTGTACGCGTGTAGTCCAATCGACATTTTCAGGTGATTCGATTTCTTCGAGAGTTGCCTTTTTCTTTTTCAATCGTTTACCGGTATCTTTCTTGAAATAGGGCGGCTCAAATGTTTCAGGCGAGAAGAATGGGTCCTCAGTCAAAAAGAATCCATTTGGAGGTATACTGTGAGAGAGAAGATATAACTCATCAATCTATGTCAAAAGCAGCGTGTGTTTATAATAAACCCAAACGAAACGTGCTGTGTTTTCGTCACACGATTATTACAATGATAATTTCCATACGAAATTTCTTGGGTCACATCACATAAATACAAACCGCACGATAAATCGTGCAACACGCACACAATTAGTTCAATTAACAGTTTATCAAAAGCACACGCCAATTTTGCGGAAGCATAATTTGATTGAACTTACAAATCGGAAACCACATGAAGCAATTTCGAGTCAAAGGTATCATAAACGACTTTGAATTCTCTTGATCCTAGTGTATTCTTGAAAAAATTGTAAACTTTGGTGAGACCAACATTACAATTGATGGCTTGATGAGCTGATTCATTTCGAATCAGTCCCTCGATGGACGAGCTTGCGAACACAACAACAACATTAGCTTTGAAGATGTTATGCGCTACATCGATCGCTGCCAATCCGTCGCCTCCAGGCCCGGCACAAACGATAACATTATCGCCTTCTTTGAGCGGAGCATATTTCGTGAATGCTAATAATGAGTTTGAATATCCTTGAATGATTGCGGCCGCATTTTCTTGCGATAGGCGCTGATCAACTCGGATGCACTCCGTTTCGGGGACAAAACATTGATGCGATAGACCGCCGCCAACATGTTTCGAACCTATTTCATTATAAATACCGCTTTTTATTTGTATTAAACATAACCTCATTTCGGTATTTACCCAAAACGGCCACTCTATCTCCTTTCTGAAATTTGCGCACACAATTCGGTCCAACTTCCAGAATTTCACCGCTAAATTCACTTCCTGGTATGAATGGAAGTGAGACCGTGTTTATATCTTGATAAATATATTTCACATCGGAACTATTTACAGCGCAAAAATCAATGCCGACACGAACCTACGAAAACAATTCAAAATCATTGAAGTGCTGGAAAAACTCGGATATTTCAAGTGAGTTTGTAATTTTGCTAACCATGCCATTCGCCACCTCTTCCGGCAAAACTAAAGTTTCAACCACTAAATTTTGCTTTTTCGGATGTAAAACGGCTGCCTTGAATTGGTTTGCATCGTCAATTGGTTCAACCGTAGAAAAATTCGACGCACACAATTTTGTTTTGGCATATTTTTCCAATAACTTGTTTGCATTTCGATAAAAGGTCAATCTTTGGCACTGCACTCGAAGTGCAAACATTTCTAATCGATTGTTTACTCGCCTTGACTAAATGACTGCAATGGATCTTGACAGTTCCAAGTTCAATGTGAAAGTGAGCTACATTTCAACACAGCAATGTCATATTACGTATACAAACAAATGATGATGTATGATAATGTGTTAGGATGTTATGGCATGATTGCTACGAGGGAAGCAAGCAACAATGTCAAAAAAACGTAATGGAATTTTTGATGTGGATTTTACATCAATAAAATATTATTTATTGATAACATTTAAGGTACAATAATTTGGTGGATAAAATAATCAATTTCAAATTTTACTTATACCCGTACGCTAGGTCATGCTCTCACTCAATTTAGCTGAAGAAATCAACAGCTTGAATACGTTTATACCAATTTGGTTTGAGGTCCTAATTTTCAAATGCTGGCAAACCGAACAATTGTGGTTTGAAGTCTTCCAGTGAGTTCAGAACGAGTGTTGCCTCTTTTCGCATTTCCGCGGTAACATAATCTTCTGGAACCATAACACATTGACAACCAGCAGCAATAGCTGCCTTCACTCCATTTGGTGCATCCTCGAAAACAAGACACTGGCTCGTACTTGGCTGATCTGGGAATCGTCGTGCAGCCACAATGAAAATATCAGGAGCTGGTTTTCCATGCACCACTTCATCGTCGCTCGAACCGTATACTTTGTGGTCAAATAAATCGAAAAGCTCGGTGTGTTTGACGGTTTTCAGGTCGTACATTTCTTTGCTTGAGCTCGTCGCCAATGCAATTGGAACTTTGTGCGATGACAGATGACGCAATAATCGTTCAACACCAGGCAATAGCTCAGCCATTGGCATTGCTTCGAAAGCAAGTTGCCGCTGTCTAACAACATAGTCTTCGGGAGTTATTTTCAAGTTAAAGTGTTTGACGACACTGCTTGCTACTTCCAAACTTTGGCCACCCATCAAAGTCACTTTAAAATCACCAGTATATTCTTCAGTGCATCCTTGCTCCTTGAGAATTTGCTGGGTGATTTTCGTGTAGATATGCTCCGTGTTCAACAGCAATCCGTCCATATCAAACAGACAATGAGTCACTTTCTGAAATTTATCCGGCATTTTGGCGATTTTATAAAATTTTTCAAAATATTATAAATTTTCTGTCGATCGACAAAGGTTGAAAATTGCCAACGACAACGAAACTCCACGATTTATTTAACCTTCGATTTTGCACTAGCTCGTTAAACGTGACGAGTGGAATATTTTCTTCCCTCTCACAAATTATATACGAGCACTAGATTTGTGCTCCTGTTTACAGCTGAAGCTAACTCCAAATGTATTCATGACATACTCATTCATAAACATATATATTTTACGCTCGCTCTCGTTCTCTGTCTCTCCCACTCGTCATTTTTCCACTCTCTTTTTCTCTTTTTCTCTCTCACACACTCTCTCAGTCTTTTCATTATATACATCAGATGTTTATTGTTACACGTGCACATCGTCTGATAATGTATGTTACAAATGAAAACGAAATTTTCGTGCAAAACGTTAAGCACATACTCAAAACCAAAATCTATTAACAAATGGATTAGACGAAGCACATCCGCGAATATAAATATTTACAAAAAACATTTCTCATAAATTTGATAAATGGAGAAAAATAAATGAAATTAAATGTAATTGGATTGAATTGAATTGAATTGAATTAAAAGCAATCAGCGCAAATTGAACGTTTTTTTTTTCGAATGGATAGAATGTTTTGCCGAAACGTCAGTTTGAGTGAGCGAATTATGCACGGGCGGCGCTGCCGCTGCAACGTCAACGCTCCTCGCCATGTTAGCCTTCTTTCCGGGTTTAACCTTATTGATGACAAGCAGTCAAAAGTAAGTTCTGCAAATTTCTTTCAAAATCATCGATATCAAACCCAAATAAATTCATCGATATTTTTGCTTGGTCCTCATCAGAGTGCTATAATCTATTCGCGTGTGTTATTCGTTTTTCACTTTTGCATGAAAATTTGTCATAAAATTTACATTTTTAGTTTGGGTCGGTGTCTAACAGATTCGTTCTCTTTTGCTATTGTAGATATTCCAATTAAAATATGGGAAAATACGCTCGTGAACCCGATAACGCAGCCAAGTCCTGCAAATCCCGCGGCTCCCACTTGCGTGTTCACTTCAAGGTAAGCGATTGTCCAATTCTGCGGTAATTCTCGTTCGATCGATCATCGGCCGTACAATGTGTTTACCTGAATGCCAATGTTTGGTTGGATACAAACTCATGTGTCAAGTGAAGTTGTTCCACATTGTTTGGATCAAAATATTCAAACTTCTAATAATATCAGTGTAAAATTGAAGAATCAAATTGAAAATAAAACATGCAAATATTTTATGATTGCAGAACACACATGAAGCAGCTCAAGCCATCAAACATATGCCACTTCGCCGTGCACAACGGTTCTTGAAGAACGTCGTCGACAAGAAGGAATGCGTCCCATTCCGAAACTTCAATGGTGGTGTTGGTCGTTGCGCCCAAGCCAAACAATGGAAAACCACACAAGGTCGTTGGCCAAAGAAATCAGCCGATTTCTTGCTCCAACTCTTGAAAAACGCTGAATCGAATGCCGAATACAAGGGTTTGGACGTCGACCGATTGGTCATTGATCACATTTTGGTGAGTATTTCAATGGATTTTCCAGTGAATTTCAGCGATAATAAGTGCAATTTGACAGATCTCAATTCGAGCTGTTGACTACAATTAAATATTGTGGAAAAGAAATTGAGTGTGGCAAATACCGCATTTTGCATTGATAAAATCAACATTTTCCTTTCTACATGTTAGGTGAACCGTGCTCCATGTCTCCGTCGTCGTACATACCGTGCTCATGGTCGTATCAACCCATACATGTCATCACCATGCCACATCGAAGTTATCCTCTCCGAAAAGGAGGAAGTTGTTGCTAAAGTAGCCGATGACGAACCATCAAAGAAGAAGTTGTCGAAGAAGAAGCTCCAACGCCAAAAAGAAAAGATGATGCGCAACGAATAAACTGCGTTTGTTCAATTGATTTGATTATCATGTGAAAATAAAAACCACATTCTTATTTGGGTAAATGAGTGTTTTATTTTGGATTCAATGGAAAATACGAATGGAAGAACTTGAATACCATGTTGATATATGTTTATATAGGTTATGTTCATCACGTTTGGCGGTTTGTCGTTTAAAAACCAAAGAAAAGTGTCCGTTTGTGGAAAATAAATATTCTGATTCTATTTCTCCGTGTATTCAGTTTTATTTGCAATCAATTCTTGTCCATAAAGTCGTCAGGAGAGTCCTAGGAAGTCTTGTTATGAAAAACCATTGATTAAAATAGCAAAAAAAATGTTCGGGCATTTTAAGCCGAAACGTCAAAGTATTTTGACAGTCTTGATGTAGCAATGTTTGTGTCAAAAACACTCTTTTACAAATGCACACACACGCACGTAGAAATCTACAACTTACTCTATATACGTTTTGGCGAGTTGAATGGAGCGAATACATAATCGCTTTTTTCGTCCATACAATCATTTACAAGTTGCAAATATGCACAGAAAGAACCTATCCGCAACCAATAATATGAAACCAAACAAAATTCAGTGTGAAATACAGATTCGCAAAAGTCCAATACATTGATGTGCACACAAATTACGCAGAACGCATAAAAATATGATTAAATCAACAATCTCGAAGGCAAAACAATTGAATGAACCGAAAAAAAATTACGATGAATTGCGGCCATTTCTGAATATCTGCGCGAGTGTATAAGTGTAATTTTTGCATCGAAGATCTGTAAATTTAATATTTTCTTATCGTTTCTTACTGTCAATGTGTAAATTACTTCATAGTGCACATATATAACGTAAATATTGTTGCTGTTTTCGTCATAAGTGAGTTGTTTTTTATTTTCTGTCGCTCTTTCTCTCCCTCTCTCTCTGTGTGTGTCTCGTATTAACGCAACTGTACGCAGCAACAGAGTAGCCAGTCATGATTTGAATAATCAAGAAATGCATCGCGACAAATTACAAAAAAAGCAATAATCATTAAATATATATCTATATATATATTAGCATACACGAAAATTGCGTTGAAAGAAAATAATTTTGGCTGTTGAGTGTCATCTTTATCTCTGTTTTGCAAGTGAAATTGTAGTGCATTGATTCTTCGGAGACGATTCTTTTTTTGGCGACACAGACGAGAAAACCAGCCATTAAAAAAAGGAAGAACAAACCAGTTTGACTTTTTTTCTTTGCATTTTGCGATTTTAACTGACGAACAGTGTACAGTCCAAAGGTTTCCCAATTCTTCGTTATTTTATCGCTTATGCACGATATTGTGTTTGCGTGTGTATTTAAGTGTCGATTTTTGTGAATCACCACCAAAAGATTCACCGAAACACTGCGATCTTGGATATTGTGTGCAATGTGTATTAGTTCGAAATTGAGTCAAACGCACTAATAAATAGTAATAAATAAACATTTATTTCTTCGGAGAGGGTAAATGAAATGTGAGCAACACACAAAATGAACGATAGCCAAAAGACGATAGACCTTGTGCTACATGATTTAATATAAACATTTCAACAACAGCTCAATTAACTAAAATAATCACATAGAAATGGATAATGTGAATGATCCACAAGAATTGTCATTTTCACCACCGAGTCATTCGTTTTCACCGCCAACGACATTCATTCGCAACGGAACCATTCGATACAATGAATTTCGTGAAATATTAAATACAGCTGTTCAAGCAACACAACACGACCGCCCGATGCAACGTCAACCTGAAGTTCTGGGTAAATTCTATCGCTCTCATACATTGTGATTCGATTGAAAATCGTTTTTTTTTTGCCTATGTAGATGCTGAGGATATATTTGCTGATGCAGACAGCATTGATGTGGTGCCAAATCGACCGAATATCCGCAGAAGTGTCCGATATCTCAATCCCATTCAAATATCCGATGACGAAATGGATGCTGTATGTACACATTTTCTATAAATCCCGTTCTTTCCAATCCATTTTAGTGTAAAGCCAAATTGTTAAATTGTAATATATTGCATAACTATATGGTTTTCCAATGAAAACACAGCTTTCAAATCAGGCACAAGCGTCGCTTGACAGTGACAACTCGTTACCGGCGAGTCACTTGGTAACGCCGCCGGCGCCAGCGCCACAGTATGAAATCTATGCAACATCTGATCAGAGACTGCGCAGTCCACTAATGCTTCCATCTCCACCAGCCGCTCGAACTGCAGTAACACCACCATCTTTTGAATACTTCACGCCAACTGATCAAGCAATGCGCTCGCCGCCACCACTTAACCCATGGAATCCATATTTGAGAAGCTATGGAAGAGTCTATCCGTATCACAGTCTCGGTGTGAGCCAATATGAAAGTATGCAACGCATGTATATGAGAGATGATCCGACCACACAGCAACGATCGCTTCCCACCTGTCAGCCTCATGTTATGTTAGTCAATCCGACGTATCGTGAATTTAATCCAACTCTGAACTCATTGCCATTGGATGATTCGATGCGTCGTACGTTGAATCGACCGCGATCCAATCGATCATTTCATTATTATCGAAATGAAGGTCGAGAAGTGGGTGAATCAGAAAATGCTTCTGGTTATATACATTTGCCTGTGATTGAAATAAGCTCTGACGAAGAGGAGTTAAGATCTCGTCCAGCTGAATATGCTCGACACTCGAGCAGCAATATTGTTCGCCCTGCATTTGGTCGAAGTAGTGGAAATAAGGAAAACTGTTTGGCTCGTGCACGCTTTGAAAATGCCGCTCCATCGTCATCATCGCCACGAACGCTAATCGAATCCAAACCAAACGTCCATGCGCACACATCGACCGAAAATATTTCTTCAACAGCAAGCCATCATCATCAATATCAATATCAACATCGATACCAGGCAGATGATCCACCAGCGTTGAATCTAAGCAATAGAATAAAACGGCCGCATCCTCATTCGCCGCCACAAACTTCACGGAACAAACATTTTCGTGCTCTTGGAGAACATCGACACACATCGGAAACCACAAGCCAATACAATTCCGATGACTCGGAGAATGTGAAAGAAATAGACAGCAATTCAACGAGTGCAGCCACAGCCCAGCCGAACGACAGCAATGACAATAGCAATGAACGAAAATTTAAGATTCGAATCAAGAGTGAGTTTAAGAGCGAGCCGAAAAGCGATAATGTAAGCAGTGAAGTGTTTTCAGATACCAAAGAACATTTACAGCCACTTATCGCTGATATCAAGCAAGAGTAAGTGTTTTTTTTTTTTTTTTTTTGAAAATCGTTTACTTTCTTTTAATTATCTCGAGTTTATGCATGCAAATGAAGATAAATGTAATCAAGAGTCAGTCGATTTTCACTCAGAAGTTGAAAATTGTTATAATTTGAATATATCTAAACACTTTGTTCGATTGGAACGTCTGATTAATCATTAACTGATACATTTTCGCAGGGATGTAAAGGAAGAGCCGGTTTCCAGTACGAAAGAGCAGCGTGTTGAAATGTCAGAAAAATCGAATGTAAAAGTGAAGCAACCGCCACGAACGGATGATTTTGAAAATGATCCAGAGGCTGGACCCAGTGGATTGCAAACAGATACGGTTAGAAACGACGAGAAAATCAATCGGCGAATGATGCGATATCGTAATGATTCAAGTTCGGATGATGACAGTGGCGATGTACGTGAGATGGCATCCGCTATGATCCGTATGCAGGAAATTAATCGAAATGTAGACGATCCACTGTTTTCCAATCAGTCATGGAGTCGTGGGCTCGATCCACTGCCGGCTAACGATCTGCCCAGCATGAGTGAAATTATTCCAACGACAAGTAGTCAACCCGATGACGTTATAGTTTTAAGTGAAAATGAATCTGTTCAGTCGAATGGTGTCACCCAAAATGCACAACCAAGTGCAACTCGAAGCCTTGAAGTGTTGACAGCACCCGATTTACAGTTGGATTGGTTAAGTGATTCAAGCAGTGATAATGAAATCGTCTGCACGATAAGATCACATTCACCAGATCAAAGTATGGCCGTAAATTTATCACAATCAAATTCAAGTACATCGCACACAACAAACGATATGTCTGCTTCGATTGATTTAACCGCTTCAGATGATGAAGACACGACATTTACGAGAGACGACCACAATGAATCTCTGGTTGGAACAAATCGTAGATTTCGCGGACTGTTGGACAACTATCACACTTATCATGCGCAAATTCGTCGTCTCGGCATAAACTGCCATCGTCCGTTGCGTTCGTCTGAATACCGTGAAGAAGAAAGACTTGACCGGTACTTATCTGAAATCAATCAAATGTTGCTTCCTTAAATGTTAATCAAATTCCTTACATTTTCACAGAGCTGCATCCATTCGATGCCAAAATTTAGCATCGAATAGCGATAATGCGAATAGTCGAATTGATGATTCGATCCGAATTCGTATGGGCCAATCAAATCGCTGTCAAAATCACATGGGCAACCGTTTGTCGCATCGCAATGAGCAGCAATGGTATCGCCCCGAAAATCCGAATTCCAGTCAATTCGTTGAGACAGTGCCAAGCACTGATCCAACGACGATATTTGTTCCACAAGACACTCATCCAGTTGTGGATATTGAACAGCCGCCACTTCCACCAATATCACCAGACGTTCTGATGTACGAACCCTATCCGAATGTTCAACCGCCTTCGAACGTTCAACCGTCTTTGAACATCGAATCGAGCAACACTCACGATAATTCGCAACCAACTGATTCAGTGCCATTCTCTGCTCCAAACAATGCATCGATTGGTGGTGCACACGCACCACGCCATCAACCCGGCTCACGATGCCCATACTATCGGCGTGCATCTTTATCTGGCTACGTAAATATGCCCAGCCATTTCAATTCGACATTGCAAAATGGAAATGGGTATTTTCGTCCAGCTTACGCACCACATGAATCGCTATGGTATCGACAGCAAAATAATCAAGAAATCCATCGTCGCCATTTGATGAATACCATGAGTGAAACGAATGCCACTGCCGATTCGACGCCGACGACCTCATTTGGCACATATCAAGGCCCACGAGCCGCATCAAATAGCTCTTTATGCGTGCAATGTGACCAACAACATCCGATCGGACATCCGCATAGGCGAATTCGGCAGTACGTTTGTGGCCTAAATTTGGTAAGCTATACAAATTTGCAGCTGCTTAGGTGACAATTCAACTAATAAAATCGTTTTCTTTGCAGAGTTCCGAGAATCCACCACCACTCATTGCAATGCGGTAGTGTATCGTACAAATAACATTGTTTGATTTTTTTTCAAGGCCGACGCTAATTTTGCGTTTGTTTATTTTTTTCATATAGACGTGACCCGAACCACCAACATGTACACCATCATATGTATCATCATTATCCGTCTGATACATCATCGCCTCCACAACAAGTACATGTTAGCATTGGCGTAAGTAGATATTTTTGGCTCTCTTATGCAATAGACATCGTTGTTAACACATTCATGTACAAATTCTCAAACCACAGTTACGCCGATCTGGTGAATATGTGCCATCAGCGATTCATCCGCCGCATCCCATTTATCCAACGAATCGATTGCGAACATTTGGTCAATTTGTGCGTGTTATTGAGGAAAGTGATATGCACCAACGTTGCTTGCGCGGTGCATCAAGAGTAAGTCGGCTTTTGACACAAATTTCAATGGAACATCATAAAACTCTTGCAATTTAGACTTTATTTGCCTAGTTTCTCCAACTAAATAAATGTTGAACTAAATTTCAATTGAAATTTCCAGGACACAATTGAACGCAACACTTTTCCACACAAGTACAAGCGTGTGCGTCGTCAAAGCGAGCTGGACGATGATGATGGCGGTGAAAAGTGTACAATTTGTTTATCATTGTTTGAAATTGAGAACGATGTACGAAGATTACCGTGCATGCATCTCTTCCACATGGATTGTGTCGATCAATGGCTGGTGACCAATAAATTGTGCCCGATTTGCCGTGTCGACATTGAAACTCGACTCAACAAAGACATTATAGCCATATGATATATTCCGCACTCAGGAACCATCGATATCGATATCAAAATACCGAAATAAAGTCGATTTCATACAAATTATCAATCAAAATACAAACGCGCCCTCGATAATAACAGCAATAATCAAATGCAACTTTTCATCCCATTTTTGTAAAAGCTGAGTGAAATTCCGAAACTGATTAACTGCCAATTCATACACAATTCAGCCGACATCTAGATAGTCGCTTACATCTTGTTGAATATTGAAATGTTATTCTAATATTCACGAAAAATTCGACAAGACAAACATTGAAAATTCAATGGATATGCAATTGAAAAAACCTTTTAAGCAATTCAAAAAAGAGCGAAAGTAATTAAAAATCTAGTTCAGTGGGTCATTAAAATTCCGCATTGGAATATACATTTTGTTTGTTTGTTTCTCAAACATCCGCCTGAAGGAATGGCAGAATAATGTAGGAATACAAACGGATGTGATACACAGATTTCGCTAGCTTCACAGTCATTTTAAACAAAGAACTACAACACATCTTGTTAGCCAAATTTAATTATCATTGAATATTTTTCGGATAAAAAGCAAATGTTTTGTTCATGTGACGAAAAGCATCGAAATTTGGATGAGCAGAGAAATTATTTACACTTTTCGATAAATATTTAAAGGTGATGAAACGTACAATGTACGAACAAATTGCAATAAAATGGAAACAAAAATTAAAAATAAATTTAATAAAAATTATACAAACATTGAGTTCTTATTTACAAAACAGAAGAACATTTGTGCCATAATGTCTAGAGTTTTCCAGTGCGCTGAATCGTTCAAAATCGAACATAACCAAACAAATTGACATTTCCAGCAAGTGTCAAAGTCATTCTGCGACGATTGCTGTTTACAAATCAACATTGATGCATCGGTGAAATGCAACTATTTATTCAGATTAGACGGTGTGCAAAGCTAACCAATTTTTATCGAGAGTTTGTGAATGATATCAAGTCGCCAAAAAAGCTGACTGCAGTTGCATTGAATGTAATTGGTGCGGGTGCTCCCGGTGAATCGGCTTCTGTGTGCTTATCCACATCGAACAATCAAAAATATCTCTTCAATTGTCCAGAGGATTGTCAGAGATTGCTCTATGACAAAAACCTGAAATTATCTGATATAAAACATATTTTTGTAACCCAAATCAAATGGAATTGTATCGGAGGAATTTCGTTCATAAGTCGAATCATCATCAGCTCGCAAGGATGGTTGCCAAAATTCCATGGGCCCAAGCAATTATATAAGTCAATCAAACGTGTCCTTTGTTTATCGATTCTCAGCGAATTGGACTTCAAACCAATCGATTGCAATTTGAACCAATTCTTCGAAGATGATAACGTCCGCATTGATTTTATTTCCATCAAAACGTTCGAAATGGATAAAAAGAAACCGACACTCAAACATGAGAACGAAGTTTTCGTATTTATTGGTGAAGTGAAAGCACAACAAAATTCCATCAGCTCACCGACCCATTTTATGAGTATGACGAATCGAATTAAATTTTTCCAAAATCGTACTAAAATTAATTGAAATTCATTTTGTAGTCCTTGACCTGCCTACTGAAGAACACTTGGAAGTGTTCCTTAAACACCATCATTTGAAAAAATTCCAAAAAACCTTCGGGATCGTGGTACATTTTGCATCGAAAAATATCGTTGAATCGCCGGAATATCGAAAATTGGTCGCTTCTCTGGATGCCAAACAGCATTTGTACTTGAATGAGAACAATGAGTGAGCAAAAAATATAATTACCTGTTTGTTGTTGAGAATGTCAAGTGAATATTTTGAGTTTGCAGATGGTCTAGTTTGAGATCCGTTTATGAATTGCAGTCGAAGTTAAATCAAATTGACGAAGAAGTTCATCCACCTTTGAAGCAAGTATACGAAAACTGCCTCATCCCGATCCATCATTTAGTTTTACTTACCTTAAGAAATATTTTTCGATAAATTTTAGTATGCCTTTAAATGCATCAGCGGACGTGTGTGATTTAACTCAGGAGGATCATCGAAATGAATCAGTATTTTTTCCAACATTTTGCCTTACTAAGGCTGATCCCTTTGTGAGCAGTTCTAAGGATAAAAGCAAAGATTTGGGAACAATAGAATTTAACCGTAGCATGAATATTGATCATCTGAAAGTGTTTCCAAAAATTGTGTTTCTCGGTACGGTTTCGGCGATAGCATCATCGCAACGAAACAACACCTCAATTCTTCTCCATGCCACGTAGGTCGTTGAGATATTTTACGTCAAAATAATAACGAGAAAATCCGCAAAGAGCCATTATTTCATCACATACTTCAGCTTATTCACCGCTCGCATCTCATTTCAGGAGGAATGACTCAATGTTAATTGACTGTGGCGAAGGAACATGCAGTCAAATCCATCGACGTTATGGTCGACATGCTGCACAAATTATTCAAAAAATCAAAGCAGTTTTTGTATCACATTTGCATTACGATCACTTTGGCGGCTTAGTTGAATTATTGCGAATGCGTAATCAATATTTACCATTGAATCGACCTCCATTGCTAGTACTGTCGCCGAAAAAAGATTTGAAATCGTGGCTCTTCTTCTATGACAATGTTTTCGAGGCAATACATGATGATCTCTTCTTCATTGACAACGATAATTTGGTATGTCGATTATTGAAAATAACTTAATCTCTTTAATAATGGAATTGAATTTTATTCAGATGACTGGAGGCTTATCGCCTGCAATGTGCCAGAAGTTGGGAATTCAATTGCTTCGCACATGCCGTGTACCTCATTACAACATAACACATGCTCTTACGCTGAATATCGGCCGACACGACTCTTTCAAATTGACATTCAGCGGTGACACAGCGCCTTGCAATGATCTAGTTTCACTCGGCCGTAATTCAACATTATTGATACACGAAGCAACATATCCTGATGATTTTAAGAAGAAAGCGGCACAAAACCGACATTCAACACTCACGCAAGCAATTGAACAGAGCAAAGAAATGAATGCAAAATATACGATTCTTACACATTTTAGCAAGCAGTACACGCTAATGCCATTCGTTGATAGTGTCAAATATAAGAACATTGGCATCGCCTTCGATTTCATGGAGCTGACTGAAAAAGATCTACCCAAATTGGCCTACCTTAATGAACAATACCAACAATTATTGAGATTTTAAAAGTTTTAAATAGTTGCCTTTTTCATACATTTGGAGAATAAAAAAAAGTGAAAGGATTAAATTGACATTAATTTGATTTGTCTTCTGACTCCTGTGTTGATCAAGTTTTCGATAGATGTCATTGTTTGGCGAACAGTTGATTTGAAACTGTGACTTATCGTATGACATATGAGAAAAGTGTAAACAAATTTCCAGTTAACTCAGCACACCTGAAATCTGATAGACGAAAGCCATCGAATGTTTGAACAGAAGGATAAAGTCGCGATTTCAAAGACAACAATTGTGTCGAGCAACTTGGTAAAAGTGATAGTCAACTAGTATTTTTTCGACCTCAAAAATACCGACATTTGCAAAAAAGAGACAGTTAGGTTAGTTGAACAATTGTTCATCGAAGCACTTTGGCGTTAATCCAGTCAGAAGAGTTTGACATCGAAATTTGTGAGTTCAAAGTACACAAAGTAGCCTCAAAAATTTTCCATTTCAAATAAATCAATACACATATAAACTGTCGAGCATTACCGAAAAAATTGTTTATTCGTCGGATAGTATTCTTCACAACAACGCACTCAAATCAATATGTCAAAAAGCCGGACCCTTACCGATGAAATTAACAACAATGTGGCGTCAATAAAACATCCATTGAATTCCAAATGGACATTTTGGTATTATATGTCGGAAAAAGGTAAAGATTGGGAGGTTTGCCAGCATCGCATCCATACGATTGACACGATTGAAGACTTTTGGAGCTTTTTCAACCATTTGAAAAATCCATTCGAGCTAAAAAATGGCAATGACTATTCGTTTTTCAAAAATGGCATTCGACCGATGTGGGAAGATCCGCAGAATGTTGAAGGTGGACGGATAACTGTCAACAATACGACTCAACGAACACGAAACCAGCAAAAAGTTGATATCGTTGATTTGTGGTTGGATACGCTTCTGTTTCTTATTGGGGAAAATTATGATCATGCGGACGACGTTTGTGGGGTGGTATTGAATGCACGCACATATGGCTTCAAAGTTGCCATTTGGACGACACACAAAAAACAACGCATTGTTACTTCGATCGGTCAAAGTTTAAGGGCTAGTCTCACTGCGCCACCCAAAGAATCATTCACATTCGAAGGACATGCTGATACACAAAAGAATGCCCAAGCCTACGGAAAAGCAATACCCAAAAATTTATTCACCATTTGAACATCAATCACTTCATCAAGCATTATGCTATTCTTAATAAGCAACATATTCATTGATTTAGCTCAACTGAGATAATTAATATGAAAACTATCAAACTGTATCAGCAAAACGATTAATATAAACAAAACCACATTTTTAAGTCGACATTCCAAATTTTTAAACCTCACCGAATTTTCTCCTTACTGAAGGACATCAAAAATGGCCGGCCATCATTTTTAAATAAATAAATGTTGACAACGAATTTCAATGTTAAATAAAAACAACTAAAAATATGCGTTATTTTTCAAATATTTAAAATAAATTAATTAGAACTATCGATTTTCAATGCATTTTCTATTTAAAGAAACGCCTATTGGCTTGGTTCATGGCGTTCTGGATCGTACCAAATCAACATAATGATACAAAAGAGACCGCAAATTACCGTTGTCAAATAATATAAGTATTAAATTGGTGAGCCACATTGAAAAAGTACTGTTTTACATTCTAATGTAAACATGTTTGTTTTTTTTTTTTTTTGCAAATTGAGAACTTTAAGAATGAAGCTCAAAAAATGGTATTTTCCAAGAAAACGTGGTCAAATTATAGGATCAAGAGGTCATTGGGAAAATACTGAATAGAAAAACGTAAAATATTCGAATCGTTTGGAAATTGAATCAAAAATAGAGAGAGATATTGATTTTTGATGAGCAGAAAAATTGTTAATGCAATTTTTCTGGTTCTAATCATGAGGCCTGACTCGCGTTGATTCTACTTTGCAATATTTAGCAAATAGAGAGTCAATCATCCCGGACGAGAGAAAGTGTGTTTTATTAAAACGCATATTTAATATAAACAAGTGTGGATTTTATTTTTGTCTCTTAAACGTGGGATAACTATATGAACATTCTAGATTGTTCATCCTTTTCAAAATGAAGAAGGTGAAAATGATAAGAAAGTGTCAAGAACGGACTTTGAAATAAATTTATTTGTTTACTAAATCTAAAGTTCTAGTGAGTGAGTCATTTTAAAGAATGTTCTATCAAAATATGTCTACATAAAAGACCTTTAAGTAGAGTGAAAATAATAATTAGCTGCATTAAGAATAATACTGACCACAGCAAAAATATCAACATCTGTTTGCTATCAAAAAGACATGGGTTGATGTTGGCATACACTGACACCAAACAGAGACTACACCAATACATGCTAAGTGAATTCCAAGAAGAGCACATCCAAACAAAATAAACACAAAAGAGATCGAGTGAATGTGCATCAACCATTTCGTATGAGCTAGTTGCCGTTCGTATAAATACTGCCGGCACGATGCGTCCGGCAGTTCAGTATTTGTTGAGCATTGAAAGCAAACATAACGACGTACAGCGATTGACATCACTGTGCTTAAAACAGCGATCACCAGCGAAGAAAGAAAGGAGAATAATAGCAACAACCGAAGCACAAACACGAAAAAGGTTATTATTATATTTTGTTTTACCAGAGAATTTATTGAAGAAAGAGAAATAAAGAGGGCATTGTGTGGCTTGTGGTGGATTAGTTAACATTTTATTTACCAAGTGTATCATTTCGAATGAAACGTCGTATGTGAAAAGAGGCCAAAACATCATTTACGTAAAGAAGACTTTGAAAATTATAAGGCAAAGAAGTGGAAATAAGTACCATTAATTGTTTTGAAATTTTTCGATTTCCGTCAACAGTTCTTTCCCCCCCCCCCCGCCGACAAAAAAATAGCCGTTGAGAAAGAAAGAGACAACAAAAGAATTTCAAGTTTTTTCGCGGAAAATTTCCCATACTGAAGTCGTCATAATTTCATGCAAATTATTGGAAAATGAGGCGCATCTTAGCATACTTGGCCATCGCTTTATTTGCTTGCGTGGCATACGGACTGGAGTTCGAGTAAGTATAGACATTTCATTTAATGATCTTTCGTAACTTGAAGTACTGGTTTGCGTTGTAATGTTCATCGTGTTTTTTCGCACTTTCAACTCGCATGCTCTAACGAAATAATCAAATGTCATCGACGTTTGTGGGTCATCACAAATTTTGACAAATCTAGAAGTTTCTTTTTCAGATCAGGTTATTTTGGCAACACACTCGCCATAGATTGTTATTTTTTTATCGTTTTGTAATTGCGTGTTATTTGTTCGAATATGATGATTTCACCTTAAGTGACAAAGTATTCTTCGTCCCCTTTCCGCATTTATTTACGTCAATTCTTTCACCAAATTCGCCAATTTAAATTGAAAAAACATTGCTTTCGTTTGTGTGACTTTCGAGTCAAATTTACATTTGGCGAATCGTTGTTGACATCGCACTATTTAACTTTATTTCAAAAGAAAAATCAAATATGCATGAGGCGCCCACAACGAGTCAAAATGGCTAAATGAATGAACGACCAAATTGATCAGTGCTGTTGTATTTTCATTATTATGAAGAAGTGTTGACGCGATCAAAATCATTATTAGCCATAATATGGTTACTCTTTGGCATAAATAAAGTTCTTCCGTTCCACAAAACAAATTTAATGGCAAACGCTCTCGCGCACACACACTCACACACATACACACAAAGCATAGACAAGCGCTAATGGGCTTGATTTCCAAATTGTAATGTTGTGTATTAACATACACTTAGCGCACAGTGATGCGCAAATAGTGTTTTTTTTTTAGCAAAGCCTCAAACGATTACCAAATCAATGGAAACTTCTTGAAGCCTAAGTGCAATCAAGCAAATACATTTCGTTTTTTCTTTTTTTTTTTAAAAAATTTTGTCATATTTCTTCAACAATGTGATCACAGCTTGCAGTGAAATTGCTTGTTCTGGCCATTAATTCGATGTGCTAACATTGTGAGTTTCCGATTAACTCATTTTGCATATTTTTTCAAGTAATCGCCCAATTTGGTCTGATTAACGACAAACACAAAGTGTACAGCTAAGGTCAAGCAAACCATTACGACGTATTTTTATGATTTCAGCATTAAACTTGGATTGTTCCTTTTTTTTGTGTGAAGACAAATTTGTACATCCATGACATTTGAATTTTTGCACATTTTTTCATTCGGTAAAATGCGGAAATGCCAAAAATCGCCCATTTTCGAATGAATATTATATCGAACTGTGCAATTGACAATGATATCTTTATAATGATCTATAATCTTTCTGGATTCATTTAATTTGTGTGGCATTCGATGCTTTTTTTCTCT
Source organism: Obolodiplosis robiniae (assembly GCA_028476595.1). NCBI lineage: Eukaryota > Metazoa > Arthropoda > Insecta > Diptera > Cecidomyiidae > Obolodiplosis > Obolodiplosis robiniae. Next base: position 3,236,883 of record CM052015.1, on the reverse strand, counting down.
AACTCATCGATTATTATTGTCCACACATAGAGAAATAAATCGAATGCCTTTGGATTGTTCGTTTGTCTCGGGTGTGATGTTTCCAATAAATAATGGCGTCGTTGTTTTGTCGATTCTGGGCTTGGCAACGATGGCACCTCTCATTGAACAAAGTTCATTTAATTCTATTCGAAATGAAGACGAAAAAAGATTCTCTTTCCAACACGTCCGCTGTTTTTTTCACTTGTTTTTGTCAATCGATGATTATTCAACGTTCACTTTTGAATTACGGCCATCACAAAGGTTCTACCAAAGCAAAGAAGAAGAAAAAACACAGCTTTCCTATTGTCTTTCAGGCGACGCGACTCGTCATCCGCTTTGAATATGCATCTCAAACACGTAGTCCGAATGACAAAAAGCAATAGAATCTTTTTTTGGGGAGTCACCATTGTTTCTCTTTGAATACTTTATCATTTTCATTAGCATTTTTCTGTTGAATTTTGAAGTTTATACTTCGGATATGTCCAAACAAAACGATTGCACATACCATATGATTTCACTGTGTCACCCAAAAGATCGTCTCGAGAAATTTCTTTACAGAGAGAAATTGTTTATTTTGATAGTTTAGTTGTGAGCATGCGAAAATTTTCCACCAAAATAAATACAGTACAAAATATAAAAGTCGAGATTGTGCGGCGATTCCAACAAATTGCTGAGCTCAACAAGTGTCGGTCAACAAAATCTGGTCAGGTCATTGCAATGAAGAGCTGAATGCGGAAAATAAAACATGAATAAATATGGAGATAACGGTGTTGCCATCTCTCTGTTATAGCATTTTATAAGGTCTAACTCAATGAAGCACCGAACCATGCTCAAATAGTGACAACAATAAACAACCATTTTATTGTCGGTTGAATTCTCTTTCTCGTTTCAAAACAAAGAAAATTACAAGCGCTTTTGGTGAATTAACCAGACAATGTTTTTTCGCGTTCTAATTCCTCTTGAGTCTTTTCACGCATTGAATAAAATGAATGCAATCGCTTTAACGCAGCAATGTGCGTAGTCAGAATGTTATTGTTTTGCAATGGACAAACACAAATCAAAGTGATGGCAAATATATCTGAGGCAAATAAAAAATAAATAAATGTGTTTTGCTTTTTGTGTAGAAATGAGCGTCGAGAATCGAGAGATTTCGGATGGCATGAACCAGACGATCTTTTTGGACTGTTTGCATCACAACCAATATACCCGAAGACAGCCTCGCGCCGCGAAGATGTCGAAAGCAGCGAAGAGGACGATGATAGCTCAGAATCTCCAATTGGTAAGTACCTGCTTAGTTCCTAACAAAAACCGCTAAGAAATATTAAGCGTTACGAATCGTGTTACTATTTTCGAAGTATTTTGATTTTTCATTAATATTCCTTTATTTTCATCACTTGAAAAATAAAAATCCGATGTTCAATTGCAGATTTAGACGTGGTTTCTGGAACGATCGGTAGCCCGAAGCCAAGCAACAGCGGTGATAGCGATACATCCATCTATCGACCGGTCGATCCATTCTTCAATCCATTCTTCAGCATGTTCAATTTGAATCAAGGTTCAGCCTTCCCCGGCTTTGATGCACCACAATCGATTCCATGGTGGAGAGGGTAAGTTCACTCTAAGCGTTTCAGTTTTATCATCCGTTAAATTTTCCATTAAAACCACTCAGAAGTTATTCGTTTGAATGATGCGCTTTTTCCAATTAGCCGCTGATAAATGATTATCGCTACTTAACATTAAATCGCTTTTTAATGACTTCTTTTGGTATTTTCCATTTCAAACGTCGAATTATGTCAAATCACGTATCAAGCCCAAATGTTATCTATATTTCGACTCTGGAACTTAAAATCATTTTAGGCCCAAATTATTCTGGCGATACAATAGTTATAATGTGCTTTCAATCCTCAGAATCTCCCTTTGCCGTGCATTACCTGTTTGCCTCTTCAATTAGTGCACAACTAATGAGATTATATGCATGCCAATATCAGTGCATGACATGTTTGGCGGTCGTACGTTATTCGTTCGACTCATTTTCTCACTCTCTTGCAATTGAGCCATTAATTGTTTTTCAATATATTTGATATCACATTAAAATAATGAACAAAGCCATAAACACTAGAAAATTCCTCATTTGTTTAGCTATCGCATTATTCAGATTTGACACGTTCACCTCAGACAGTGCATTTGATTAATTGTCCATGTATGCTAATGTTCGATTGGCGCACATAATTCAATAGAAAACGTGTGATTTGATGTGATAGTAAGCTACGGCGAAACACAATCACTGGGAAGAATCATTGTAGTATCGAAAACGTCTTCATTTTTTCTGCTCTCCAGCTGAAACAATGGAAATAGAAAATTTTCACATCGCATAGGTTAACCAAGACATGCAATTCAAATGTGTGGATGATGTTTTTATTTGCTTTACGACAAAAATCATTCGAAACAGATTAGAAATTGCAAACATTTGATCGTTTTGAATTGGTAATTTTTCAATAGTTTTTGTTTCGTTTTCGCGTATGATTTGCTTCTCAACTGGCTAATGTGAGTGAATGTAAACACGCAACCTTTTCAATCAAAACAACTTTATTTGTATATCGTGTGATTATCAACTTTGTTTTTTTTTTTTTTTTGCTTTTAAACGACACAACGGTATCATAAAAGCATCCGAAATCTATTTCATTCTTATCAATTTCAAAGCGATTTAGCCGATTGCTTTTCCAATGAATTTGAACAATGAAAAAGTAGTGTTTGAAGACAAAACAATAAAGTGAGAGACGCAAAATAAGCGCTTACTTCGTTCAGCGATAGATAGACTACAGAGAATTATTCTCTCATTGATGATCGTCGGTGCCATTGCATACATACGTGATTGTAATTAGAAATTGGCTGATCAATCATTTCTTATTCTGTTTGTTGTGTTCGGAGCTCTTGCCACGTTCCAAAGTTAATTCTTTCATAAATATGCTGAAAACACAACGTTTGATCGAATGTAATCAACGGATCTATTGTTGTTGTTAAATCGTGCAATACATTTTGAGCGATCAATTGATGTTGAATTCGCAATTCAAGTCACTAATAGTAACACACATGATTCTCTTCAAATAATGAATAATGATTCGTTAATCGACGTAAATGACTCTCTGAATGATCATTTTCCAATATTTGTCAGCTAATCGAATTGCGATTTTTGCCATTTGATCGATTATTTCTCAATCAAGAGAATGCTTCTATTCGTCATTCATTGTTTGGAAACGTTTAGTTAAGAACTTGAATCTAAGTCAATTTCTGCATCCCACGAAAATTGCGAATCGGACATTTTTGGAAATAAAAATATTTGTGGATTACAGTTGAAATTCTCATCGAATGTAGAAAAAAATCGCTTTATTTCACAGTTGAACTTGAAAGTAGACTAGTGAGTAAAGTAGTTTTGTGTGCGCAGTTTTTGATTTTGCAAAATATCTGGGATTTAAAAATATCCCGGCTTTTTTGCCATTTATCTCTATGTTTTTGCATTTTAAATGCGCAAAGGAACGAGGAAAATATTGAGTTATCAGACAATAAATATTGAAATATCACATCCGAGCTTCTTGGCAATGCGAGTTCAACAAGTGATAACATGTAATGATTTAAAAAAACACACATTTTCAATCAAACTAACTTCTTTCTAGAAAGAATCTCACATTTAATTTGAAATACTGCTCGTAAATCAGTGCTCCGGCCAAGGCATCAGAACTTGCAAATGATACTGTAGTTGATTGTGAAAATGAATAGTTCTCGAAGATCATGTTTGATAGCTTAATACATTAAGAACACCATGCAAATTGGCAAGAGGAAGTCAATTGATTCGTAACAAATCTACATATTATGAATTTTATTCAATTTAATCTGATTTTCCGTTTAATTATCCTTTTTGATGCGTAAATACGTTGAAGACCATCGGTTCAAAGTTAAATGGCAATATAATAACAATTATTGGATAGCCTTGAACTTCATTATACGGCACCATGTTTATATACGAATTTCGTGATATATTGTTGACTACTACCTCGATTTCATTATGATTGTTGTATAATTTAAATCAGTGATTTCCGCTACATTCTGAAAGTAGATTGAAAGTAAAAAGTCCACCAAATATTTGCTAAGCTCCGCAAAACGCACTCATCCACAAATTTATTGCAAATGCTTTCGAAATTTATTTCATATCGCATATATTAAATATTTCCAAACGACTCTTGGAATCAAGTGACAAAAATAGACGACGAATAACAAAGTATCGGCATTTTTTTATCAGCAGCAAAAAGAATTCTTTGTGCTGAAATCAATTCTCCTCACATCATTGAGCATTTCTCTAGAGAAAAAAAAGATGCATATTTCTTTTAAAATTAAATCAAATGAATAACAATTAGATCGAAGAATTCTTTTTTGCTCACATTTCATTACACACAGTGTGGCACACAGCAAATAGTACAAATTAGAATTTATTAAGAGATTTTTCGGGCCCATTTCATATACGCCATTGTGAACGATTTTATCATTTAAATAGAAATGTACTCTTACAGAACATGCACAAAATTGGCAAATCGTGTATTTCACCTACTACAAATCGGGAGAGAAAATTGCAGAATGCAGTTTCGAATAATAATTTATATAAATATTCATAACTCGAAACAAAACAATGTGTCAGAGACGAAATTCGGTAAACATGGAGTTGAATATCGCTAAAAATACAAATTAAGAGCAAGCGAATGGTTGGTCGCCATTTTTTCTTCTCCGAGTGAAACTTGATGCGGGTCAAATGCACCGTTGCTAATTTTGCGCGATTCTGAGCAAATATGTGTAGTGAAAGGTGGCTCTAAATCTATAATTTTGATATTTATTCGCCAGCAGAGAATGGAAATAAGTAGGCAATCAGATCACTAGAAATTTCTATGCCACACATAAATCGAAATGTTTTGCTGATAATGGCCTCTCGAAATAAACATTTACCTTGAAAACTTAATCAATTAACACTTCGACGTCGTCGTGGTTTGAATGAAAAACGATGTGATATTTTTAAATTGTCCAAATTTCATGGAACTTTCCACCATTTGATAAGTGAAATGCGCTCAGTTGATAGTCGTTAAGTGAAAGATAATCCCATGTTGTCTGCATGTATATAAATAGAAACCAAAATTGAATGCTTTCTTTGAAAGTTTGGAGGCGAGAAATAATGTGTGTGCATATAAAAGTGTGTTTATCTGTTTCGAATGAAGCAATTTTTCAGTGAAATCGGGGCAATGACTGATGACGTGACTCGAACTAATCATGAATCATTGCTGGCGCTGCAAAAATGCATACAGCAAATCAAATATTGAATAGTTGATTGCTTGAGACGAGCATAGACTTTGAACCTGCTGACAGCAACTGATAAGATGTCTTTCAATTTTACAAACCGGTTTAAATGTGTGCTTCTTTCTCGTGCTTTCTAGAAGTCCGATTTTCACTCGACTCCATTCACTTTGACAAACGGAACCTCAACAGGCATTCGAATAAAGAAATCCGCCTCGCGAGAACATATCCAGCAAAACAATAAAACCTATCTATTCATGTTGGTGGTTTTTGTTTCATCTTAGTTCCATGTTTGTTAATTTGGAGAAGAAAAACGAAAAGACGTGCAACTAAAAATATCATCGTGAAATGAGAACATCATTTAAGAAGCTATTAATTGAACAAATATTGTATTCCCTGAGTAATAAATCCAAGATCGAAACATAATAACAGTTCACTTAGTGCTCGTTCATTTTCTTTTCACAATTAACACTTTTACAACAAAATGTTCTTGCGGCTTTTACATTGTGCACAATATTCAATTTGTTAAGCCAAAAAACTATAGACCACAAAGTATTTATCGCATCAAATTGACTACAGCAAAGTGCCTGTATGCACATAAGGTGAAATCGCACAAATTTTCACTTTGTTGCGTTCATTGCCAGACTCACAACAACAAAAACAACAACAACAATACCGATATTATTTATAATTGTGTTTATACGATGAATTAGCACACAAATAGTTCGCCGTTATGCCATTAAACTGTTGATGGCTGTCGATACATTGTCGACAGAAAAAAAAACACACCAATGCTCCTGCACGATACATATTTATGTCGTCGGTCCTCATCTTGCGCGAGATCATCGACCTCTTCATTTTGGCATTGTCTTTTCCATTGGAAAGGTAAAATTCCCAAATTCATGCGCTTTCGGCAGAATCAATGGAAAAATGAATGAAGGCAGATCTTTTATTTATGTTACATTTCCATAATCGCGAAAAAATCTTGCATAATTCCGTTTTTGCAAGCAAAGAAGCACGCATGCAACGGCAAAACATCTGTTATATCATTCAAATGAAAATCCAAATATTGAGCGCAATTCAAAAGACTATTCACGTTCATATTCATATTCAAATGATTTTAACGATTGTTGTATGCACAAAGTTTTTTGTTTGATGAATTTCTGTAATTTTTTTTACGTTTTTTTTCGGCAGACCAAACGTATGCACTGAACGCAAAGAAGAAATTAGCAATTGGAATGATCTGGGTTCGTCTTCACCAGAAAAGTCCGATGAAGAGACGACGGAACTGCGTCAAGCATCGACTACAACATACAGCGGCACATTCCATTTTAGTTTCAATACTTGCGTTGAAAAAGCTAACAAACGTGTCTGCAAGACTGTGTAAGTAACCGCAATTTCAATATCGAATTGAATTTAAAGACAAAATCACTGATGCCGCAGAAATTCGATTAAGAACTGGTTTCTTTTTTTTATCGATAGTGTCGATGAGAATGGCAAAAAGAAGACTAAATCAGTAACACAACAATGTTGCAAGGGCTTCGGTCGCAAGAAGAACTCAAAATCGACCAACATTTATATGCCATGTGAAGAGCTTCACTTGCGTTCATTGATCGAAACATCGGAACGTTTGGATGGACATGAATTCATTCGCAGTGCACAAAAGAACGATGTCGACAATGAACTCCGCAAAAACGTTACACTTTTCTTGCCAAACGATGCTACATTCACTGAATTCGCCGAACAGCTATTGGAATCGGTATGTTTGATACGATCTTTTTCTACTTATTTGTTTCACAGTAACACGTAAGCATTTGAGTGTGTGTGTACATTTTATTTATTTGTTATTATTTTAATTCATTTCCTTGTAGAACTTGGTTGTTTTGCCGGGTGGAAGATCACGACGAGCATCGGAGGCATCTGGAATTGCCACCAAATCTATTATCATGAGCCATATTGTGCCTGAAATTATCAGTATTGAAGATGTTGAGAATGAGCAATTGCTAGTCAGTGCCTATGAAAATACAACCATTCGCATGAACATTTTCCCACGACCGCCAGGCATCCGAAAACCAGATGAAAGCCCATACCGCTACACTGCCAACTGTGCACCAATTTCCAAAACCGATCAAGAAGCTGAAAATGGCATCATTCATGTCATTGATCGTGTACTGATGCCAGTTACAAAATCAATCATGGAATTGATACGTGAACGCAGCGATATGGCTGTTTTGCAAACAGTTTTGGACAAAACCGATCTGGCAAAACAATTGGAAAATGCGGAAAAACAATTTACATTGTTCGCGCCAACCGATAAAGCATTCGAAAAATTGGACCCACACGTTCGCCGTACAATCAAAGAAGGCAAAGGATGCGCATTGAGTAAGTAAAACTGCTACTTTTGATGATGTGTTAAAGTCGATCAATTGAAAGCACAAATAAACCGCTATTTGATTTCGTTCTAGACATTTTGAAAAATCATATTTTGGACATGACATTCTGTTCGGTTGCCGTTGTTGAAGGAGCCAAGACCAGTGCGGTCAATACGATGGGCGAAAGAATGAACATGGAACGCCGTAAAGTACAAAAATCAACATCGGAATCGCCATCGGAGGCCGACGATTTGGTTGAAACTAAGTCAATTGTTATTAATGGCAAATCGGAAATGATTGAATCAGATATTATGGCCACAAATGGTGTGATGCATGTCATTGATACCATTTTGCCAACCGATTCATCATTGCCACTAACATCAATGCTTGAATCACGTAATCTGACCATTTTTAAAACATTGCTTGAACTAAATGGAATCGATGAAATGGTGGACTCTTATGAAAATGTGTCCGTTTTTGCACCAACCGATTCGGCATTGGAATCAAATCCATGGGCTAAGAAAATCGAAATTGAACCCGATTCATTAAAGGGCAATGAAGAGCTCACCAAATTTCTACAATATCATATTGCCAAGCCATTGATTAAAACCTGCGAATTGACCGAACGCTCATTGGACACAGAAAATGGCGAAAAAATTCGAGTTAACTTGTACTCGACTGTAAGTATCTGGCAGTCATGTCTCGTGGCTACGCTTGGATGTGGGCTCATCTACGCGGAGAGCTTGTTATTATTAAGCTGACTCAGTCAATATAAACATACGTAATCCTTTGCCTTCTTTGTGTAATTAATGTTTGTATCTACTGCGTCAACTCAATAGCATCTGAACCTCAAGAGAAGTCTCCTCTCAGGCGGAGCACCAAATCATAACTGATAAATGACAAATGAATGAATTGTCTAATGAATTTTACTTAATTTTACAGCATACCCTATTCAGCAATGTGTATAATCGGGCAACGGTGAACTGCGCCCGCTTGGTTCATTTCGATGATGAAAGCTGTGGATCTGTATTGCATCAAATTGACAAACCACTCGAACCACCAGCAAGCAGCCTCTGGGAAGCACTCAAAGCAAACGAACAGTACAGAATGTTTGCTGAACTCGTTGAAACAGCCAATCTTACATCACTGTTGGAAAATGAAAACGCTTCAATGACCGTTTTGGTGCCAAAGAACGACGTTTTCACTGAAGTTAAGGAATACTTTGAAGAGCTTAAAAAAGATAGCAACTCCAAGAAATTGGAGAACGTCATCAAATCTCATATGATCGATGGTAACTAAAACTGATTTTCACGCATAATTGACAAACTTATATTCATGCCGTTTCAATTATTTCAGATGTGCTTTGCTGCGCTGGTATTGTTCCATCTGAATGGCCATTTGTTCGTCTCGTTAAAACTATCAATGACGTCGACTTGAGATTGAACCGTGACAGAAGACCCAAAATTCAAAACGCTGGAGTCACCAAGTGTGATATTATTGCAAAGAACGGAATCATTCATGAAATCAATGATATGATCAATCCGAAGCAATTTCAACGCACTCCAAACAGGCGCATTGAAGGCGACAGCGACAGCAGCGAAGGATCCGCATACCAACCAATTCCAAAGAGACCCTTCAACGACTTCTTTTCATTTCGCTAAATTAAAGAGCTTAACACACAAGCACTCAGAAGAAAAAAACAATACAGAATGAATTGTATTTACTTTTAAGAAAAATCACTCATAATATGAACTCAACTGAAATAAAATACCTTTCGAAATGTAATTTATTGAATGGAAATAAACATAGAAAATAAAAACAGCGCATTGACATTTTTCTAGGCTATTTGGTGTTGGGCGAATCGTACGGTTACACAAACAATTTTTCTTTGAATATATAATAATCAAACACTTTCGCATTTAAAGTTCAGAGATTCAAGAAGAAAATTCAATTTATTGAGTTTAAATTGAATAGAATGCTTGTTTTTGTTGTTGTTGTTGTTAAATTGTGTAATTCATTAGTGTTCGTAATAATAAAAGTCCCAAAAATGTTAGATTTCATGTGAAAACACAACCGTTCGAGATTTTTAAATTGAAATTCGAAATTGCTGCCATCGAATTGGAAATCTGTCATGTAGCCCAAATCACTGTGAAGTTGGTTGAGCACAAATCACAATTTGAGCGTAGCCAACTTGGCGATATGAGCTACACTCGTTCTGTTTTTTCCAAGCATTCAACGTAAGTAGACGTGTTTTTCTTTGTCTCCTCAATTTCCTGCAATCAATGAAAGTTCACAAAAAAAATTTCAAACTCATTTGAAACATTTTGATTGATGAAACGAAACTTGCGTTGAATAAAAGCATACATAGATTTTTATCTCGTAAAAAAATTAATTGTGTGCATAATATTGTCTTGATAAATACGGAGTAAATTTTTTGTGAAAGTGTAAATCCAAGATGGAGGTCAAAAAAGAATTGCCTAATACACCATTGCCGCAACGCAATAACGCAAATGCTGCTAATGGTCCAGCCGCACAGAACGCAGCACCAAAACCACAGCAAGCGCCCAACCAACAGCAGGGAAAAATTAATCAAAATGCAAATGCAAATACAAACGCAAATCCGCCAGGCAATCAGAATAATACCAACGATAAAAAACAGAATTTCAAAAATAATAATCAGCAAATGGGTGGCGGTGGCAATAATAATAATAATAATATGAACAAACGAAATAATAATAATCGTTTCGGAAATCGAAATGCTCGCGGTGGTGGCGGCGTCGGTGGTGGCGTTGGCGGCGGTCGTCGCAATGATGTAAGTCTATTTTCGTACTCAATATTAAAAGTATTTTGTATTATTTTCTTATCAAGAAATCGACACCTAGTTTTATTCGTGAATTTCAAAATGCCATAAATGACCGTAAAAAAAATGATTTTTTTGATAAAATGCCTTTTCGCCACGCTTCCGTTGAAATTCTAACCAATCAACGATACGAAGTGCCAGAAATACGAAAAAACGTGTTTCACGTTTTTTTGTTGTTGTTATTTCAAAGAGGTAGATAAATGCTTTGGAATAGGAAGCTCCGTGAAATTCAATCAATTTTTACGATCGAGTGCCAAGAAGAAGCTACACATTTTCTCCAATAAATTTCGACATTTTTTATTTCAAGATCATGATTTCTTTTCTCGTTTTTGTGTCTTCGTTTTGGTTTTTTCATATTGGTAATACTGTTTCCTTATACAAATGAATCCGCCATCTTGGATTTTTTACGGCATGAACGACACTTTTCACGGTGTGCATTGCACATATAAAGAGATCGATAAAGCAAATGAACGGAAATTCATCCAGTAGCGTTAAAAATAAAGAATAAATTATTTTTTTCCGATTTCAATTCTCTAATTTTTTTATTCAATTTAATTTGATATAGAATTTTGATAATCGCGGTGGAAACGATAGATTCAAAAATGGCCCGAATCAAAATCAAGATGGAAATGACAATGTGGGAAATGTGAACCAGAAAGGTGGTGATCAGGTCAACCAAAATGTGAATAATAACCAGAATGAAGGTGGTGGCGGAGGCCGACACTTCAACGACAACAACGACAGAAATCGTCGTTTTGGTAATCGTGATGGCCGCAAAGGTGAAGACTACATGATCCAGCAAAGGATGAAACATTTGCAAGGTCCAACACATGAACTGCCACCAGTTGAGTACACTGAAATGAAATTCTCAGGCAGAAATCGTTTGTACGTCGGCAATTTGCCGCAGGATGTCAAAGAAGAGGATTTGCGCGAATGGTTCAAACCGTACGGTGAAATAAACGAAGCATTCGTTAACAATGAGAAAAATTTCGCTTTCTTGAAAGTCGATTACCATGCAAATGCTGAGCGCGCTAAGCGTGAATTGGATGGCAGCACACAAAAGAATCGACAAATCCGCATTCGATTCGCACCAAACGCAACCACCATTCGTGTTAAGAACCTCACATCATTCGTTTCAAATGAACTACTTCACAAATCGTTCGAAGTTTTTGGACCGGTAAGTAGCGATTCTTTATTTTTTTACCACGTGTTTGTGGAGTTGTTGTTGTTGTTTACCCTTTTCGCCACGCTTCGATCGAAATACCTCATTCGTTGCGAAGTGCCAAAAACAAAAGTTTTTAATACAAAAACAAAGGAAGATTGAAATGCTTTGGATATAGGAAGCTCCATAAAATTTAATCAATTTTTATAAGGAGTGCCAAGAAGAAGCGACATTCTATTACAAACTAAGACATTTTTTTCGTCGAAATCATTTGAAAAATGTTCAATATTTCGATTTAAAATGAATCTCCCTGGATCACACATCTTGATGGTATTCAATGCCATAGCAAGTGTGCCTTTAAATGGATGCGGAAAGATGAAATACACCGTAATTAGGAAATCAATTTCATAACTCAATATAAATTTGATGTCGAATTGTGTGTAACAAACATATTGAACATTTAAATGATTGGAAATTGCATAAAATTGTTGCGGCAAATTGGGATCTAATGAGATTCTCTTCTATTCTACGATAGATTGAACGTGCCGTCATTGTAGTCGATGACCGTGGAAAGCCGACCGGCGAAGGAATTGTCGAATACACACGCAAATCAGGCGCCATGGTTGCGTTGCGTTATTGCACCGACAAATGCTTCTTCCTCACATCATCACTTCGTCCATGTGTTGTTGAGCTATTCGAGCATAGTGATGATACCGATGGCTATCCGGAAAAAGCTTTGAATCGTAAAACCGATGCTTATATGCATTCCCGTGCGGTAGGACCGCGATTTGCCGAACAAAACTCATTTGAACATGAGTATGGCACGCGTTGGAAGAACTTGCACGAATTGTACAAACAAAAATACGACGCATTGAAACGGGAAATGATACTCGATGAAGAGAAATTGGAGGCACAAATGGAATATGCACGATATGAACATGAAACCGAAATGTTACGCGAACAATTGCGGGCACGCGAAATGGATCGGGAGAATCGCAAAACCGAATGGGAAAAGAAGGAACGGTTCGCCGAGCAACAGCGCAAGGACACCGAAGATCAATTGCGCCGCAATCAAGACGACATGAACATGCGAATCACTCGTCAAGATGATGAATTGAGAAGACGCCAACAGGAAAATAATTTATTCATGCAGGTAAGCCTAAGAATCGAGAAAATCAAAAGAAATATTTAAGATATTTTGCGTGATGAAAATAATTGGTCCGTGTTTATGAACTTATTTGATTATTACCTCAACCACAACTGATCCAATAAAAAAAACTTAGATTTCTTTCAAGAAAAATGTTTCAATCGGAACTAATCGATTTGATTCGTTGAATTTTTGCAGGCACAACAACTGATGCTCGATGCACAAGATATGAATCAAGGTAATGTGAGCAATGATGTGAACAATATGGGAGACGGTGGCAACAATGGTGGCAACGGCGGCGGCGGCGGCGGTGGCAACGGAGGTGGCCGCAAAAACTTTGGCAACAATCGCAATTTCGGTGGAAATAACCAGGTTAGTGACGCTCCAAATATTTCTAGCAATCATCGTTCCTTTCACTTGAAAACAATATCTGATTTACTTCGGACTAGCAATTCTTTGCTAAAAACCATTATATATTCTCACAAACACTTGAAACACTACCAATTATTCTGAATTTCTGTAGTATTACAGTATTCAACTTCGGAGCTCATCTTTATTTATATTTCTGATTTTCGAAAAGAATTCGACATTCGCTGGATGTTTTTCATCCAAAACATTAATTAGCTGAAGGAACACAATCTTCGTTGAATCTGTTCAACACATTTTCATAGAGCTCCAAATGTTAACAAATCGATATTTTTGATAATATCTCCATTCTAATATTGACTACAATCGATTGAATCGAAAACATTTTCGAATAAAAATGACGTCGGATTTTATTAAAGTTTGGTTGGTTTTCAACAGTCTATACGAGCGCAATTTCGTTTTTTAAAACAAATCAAAGTGGGATTACTTGCAATGACGTTTATTATCAATTTTATATTAAACTCTAACTACTCGAAATATATCTTTGATCCTGATTTGGATCGGAAACTCGAATAAAAAATCGTTGAACCTGCACTTTGTTAATGACGAGTGTATTGTGTTCGCAATCAATGAAAAACTCTTTAAAACTATCATGACATATTCTACCTGAATGAACAAATTTATTTCTATAAATAAAAGTCTATAAATTATTATGAAAATAGGTTGAAAGGTTGCTTGCAGACATCATTTGACCAGCAAGAGAATAATTTCTGGCCAAAATTATTTTCCAAGCAGTCAATATGAAGCGTTTTGCTGCGATTTTGCCTCTTTTCGAATCAAATGTATACTTGTGAAAGAAAGAGCCTCTTCGGGAGGATTTATCACAGAGCGATGATCAAAAGAGCATTACACATGCGATTTGTATGAATTACTTGTTCACTGAATAAAAAATCGACTTGCTAAAATGAGAAAATATATGAAAAAACATCTGAAGCATTTGAGCAAATGTTGTTCAAAGCAATACAATCTAACACTCAACTACTCAACTATGTACGGAATTGGTCACATATTGTACAATAACGACAAATATTCACGAAAATGACTACAAAAATATTTCACTACAACTCGTAATAAACATGCTGCATCAAATGATGAAATGAATAGACATCGATGAAATGAATGGACACATTTTTCAACGAAAAATCATGATCAACATAGGTGTTCAAAGATGTTTTTCTCTCGAATATGAAAATATGCATGAATACTGTGCAAAAACATCTAAATTTAGCCATGGAGCTAAGGCAGAAAATGTTTGGGGAATTTATTGTCATATTCTGCGCATCGTCGACTATGAAAATAGGCGAACAGAACTCTGTCTATCAATAGATTCTCACGTATTTGATATGGCGAAACAAACTGTTGAATTCACATAGATAAAAATTCTACCACAAGTCAAAAATATGTGAATTTTGGCATAGTTTCGTATCGAATATTCGATTTGCATTTGGACAAATTCCAAGATCTCTCTTCTATAATATGAATGAAAAATTCTCTCAATATGAATTGATAATAAACGGAGTGAAACTCACTTGACATGTTTCAAAAACAATACTCTTACTCTCATCGTATCGAGCGATATATCTCTAGACTTTCGGTAGCAACTATGTTCTATAATAATTGTAAGAAATTTTCTTACGAAATAAATGTCGAAAATAACCAAACTTTAATTTTAATTACTTCAAATATTTCAATTGACATGAATGCATGTTTTTTATCTCTGAAATGCAGCTACATAATTATTCCATTGATTCATGTTCCTTCGCAACTTCAATAAAATCTTTGATTGAAATGTTTTGCGCGAACAAAAATACGTAATTTAAAAAAACAAACCATCTGAAAATTTAAAAAAAAAAAAACAGCAAATTCTTAACCAAATACTTCATACATAAAATCATAGGATTCAGGATTTATGGATAATCGTAATAATGGCGGAAACAACAACCAAAATCAGAATCATCAAAATAATAATCAACGAGGCAACCGATTTAATGACGATTTCAATGCAAAGGGTCGTCAGGGCCAAGGTAATAATAATAACATGGGAAATCGCAGAAACAACAATCTTCAGCATTGGAATGACCATCGCAACAACGATGGCTTCCAGAACAAGCGTCGACGTTTCTAAATCAATATATCACACTCAATCAAACTCCAACAACGGTTGAAAGAATGATTCCGTTAGCTGCTAACCAGCATAAACAAAAAAGTAGCACATTTTTGAATCGACCATTTTAACTGTTGATTAAGATACGATATCGTATGACGAACAAAAGCACATTTTTTTTTGTTTTTGACCGAACAAAGCATCAAATTTAGGATGTGTGCAATTTTATTACTCTCTCAAATGAAACATTTGATGTCGCCATTTAACGGCACAGAACAAACGAAATGCAATGTATCAGACCATCAATTTATATGATCGAAATAAGTATGAATTTCACCACACATTGTATGTATCTGACTGAGCACAAAATTCATGTTTTTGTGCTGCAGTGTGCATACAAAACTAAGATTATAAGAATATTTTCAATTTAGAATGAAAAACTTTTCGTAACACGTCTTATAATTTCGTCGACTTTATTATAACATTTTATTATTATTTTTTTTAAATTATAATTTTAATTTTCGGCATTACAATTAGCTATTATGTTGCTTGATAACATAAGTATTTAATTTTCATTTGGCATACATGCAAATTTGGAATCGGAATTTTTCCTCCGAAAACCAGTATTCCAATTTTTTCTCAAAACATTTTTACGTCGTTTTTTTTTTTTGATTTTTTTCAAAATTGCCAAAAGTTCCACAATTTTTGTTTGAAAATGAATATTTTATTTTTCGTTCCATTCGTAAAACCTAAACAAATAAGCTAAAATTAGGAAGAAAATAAATTGTATTGATAGATATCCCTAGATTGGCTCTTTCCGAGTCGTGAAACATAAAACTGGCTTTCATTTGTGTGACAGCAAATCACATCGAGTGAAGCATTCAAAGATTTTTACTACTGATGACTAAAATTGACCGACATTGATACAAATATGATCTTATCCATCAAATGTGATTGATTTTATCGATCAATCACATTTGATCATCTTGATTGTGGCTAGGTTTAAGATACTATAAAATATGAAATGAGAAAAACTCCATCGCATTACAGAAATTGAAGAAGAATTGAGACCTTCATAGTATTTATCTCGATTTTGTTGTGAGGATCTCGAATACCTGCTAATTTTACTGTAATACATGATGATATCTAGGAAAATTTGACACTTACAAACACATACACACAAAATATATCAATTAAAGTATATTCTATGTAAAACACTCGATTTTAATGATATGAATAAACATGGGTAAATTTCATTGAAATCATCTGCCTTTGGTACTAGTGGTCATATTCGCGGCATCCATTCGCGATAGAATGGATTGCTTGAATCGATTATCCGTGCGAATCATATTTAAATCTTCTCAAAATGCTTAATGTGAAACCTCTTAGTGTGGCTCAAAATAGCTGAGCAGCTTCTGGGCGACGGGCAGCCCACGGGCAATTCAATTGTCAAATGTGTCTGCGGCAAGTTCATCGAATATGTAAATGAAGTGCAAACTATGCATGGTTCGAAGAGAGTCTAGGAAAAAATTGTGTAAACACTAGGAGGTTTCCATGCGTAACATTTCTCTTTCCAGCTAAAACCAAATATATTATCGCCACGGTGTGTTCATTTTGTTTGGACACGCCTCTCAATCAACAATGCCACTCAAAAATTTCACTTAGTCGGATGAACTGTAATGGTTTTGAATAATGAAGCAAGCGTTCGATGATGACACTCTTTCGTATTGATTTTCGTTTATTTTGCAGTTTCTCAATTGATCTATTCAAGCGTCGCTTGACAAACAATACTGATATTTACGCACCGAATACTGGTACATGAAATAAAAGGTATTCGACATGAACTCTCACCGAGTATTCATCGTGAAAGAAACAACTGGATTTTCATCCAAGTTGCCAATGAACTAGTTATCTCTATTACAATTTGTTAGTTGTGTGCTTGAGCTTAAGTATCCATCATGCAATAACACAAAGTGCTTAGTAGTAAACTGGTTGACTAACTGAATTGCTCAAGAAAGACACACTGCGAACTCCATATCAAATATAACAATTTTATAAAATATCATTTGCATCTCTTGGCTATTCACAAAATCTCTTCGAATTCTGACCATATTATTCGAATACAAAAATTTCTCAGATTAATACAAATTATTGCTTGATATTGATTCACAATCATGTTGTTCACAATACTGTTGTTTCATTCATTCGTACGATTGAAAAGGACTAGAAGTTTCTCATACAATTGAAACAGTCGAAAATATTAGACATTAACTAAGCAGAAATGACTAGAGGTAAGGTATTACAATCAAATTAATCGATAGTTTTCCAAATCCTTTACTTGTCATTTCCGGCTTTTTGATGCCTTGACAAAAGCAAAAAATTACTACATTTTGAATTTGAAAACTGGATCGTCGACTCAAACTAAATCAATGAATGCAAGTACGAAAAGCATTTTTCTGATACTGCCAACATTTGGAGTTGTTCACTGATTGGGCTGATTAATGACATAAAAAAAATTAGAAAATATACTCATTTTTGCCAAATATCAACTTGTAAACCGTTCGGCTCATCATCAATTTTGTGAATGCTGAATTTTGTTGCGTTCGTTGAATGAATCATTGAAAACTCGAAAAAATCGACGAAAATCAATATCGATTCGTTGTGGAGGTGAAGTTCTTGAATCAACTTTGGACTATTTACTCAATCGTTATAAATCGTTGCGCGGTGGCTGCACAAATGATGCTGTAATGGAGATTAGTCATTTTCAAGCCCTATGTAAGATTTTCAAATACATTTTAAATAATATTTATATTTTGGTTTATTTTGATGCTCTTGTTATTGTCATTCATTCACATTTTCAGTTGAAATTTGTATTTGAATCGCGACATCATTCTATTCGTGTATTCATTTTATGTTTTGTGTGTAATTTTTTTGTAATCCGTAAAAGAGTTTTAGGACTTAAAACAATGATAGTATCGATTATCCTATTGACTCACATAATTCTATGGCACAAACGTTCAATTATGGCTTTTGAAGCTAATCACTTAACATCCCCGTCTATGGAAACAAACATTACTTTTGATAACTTGCGGTATAGATTACATTTGGAGGACATTCAAATTAGAACATTTCGAGCAATCGCATATTCAAAATCGTGCTATTGACATGCACATTCGTAGCACGAGATACCAATTTGGAGCCAGCCAATGGCTTCAATGCTCTGTAACTTTGCAAACAAACAAAAATTTGACTCAACCATGTGCAGTATGAAGCGTGAAGCACATACTGAAGGTAAGAAACATTGTACAATACTTAACCAAATCAGATATTACGAAGACACTATTTAACTCCATTGATGTAGGCTAGAACACCGTTTTGATGTAAATGTAATATGGAAAAGTGGTTTATGTTATTAAAGCAATGCAATGGATTTCTGATGATGATTGTTGGTTGTGATTCGAGGTCTAAGAAAGTAACTCATCATGATTTATGAACCATAATTTCACCAAAATCTCAATATCCTGTTTTTTTAAACAGCTTTTTCATCCCATTCGCATTTTCGATTTCACCGCAAAATGAAGCAGATTGAAACGTTCAAATGAACCGATTGGGTTCGCAATAGAACAAGTTTTTTGAAAAAACGTATGAATTGGCTCAAACATATGACCATTGAAACACTGTGAAACACTCTCTCTGAGAGAACGGATTTTAATTTCACGAATTTGTCGGGATATTTCGCAAGATTTTGTGTATATCAAAAAACCCACACACATAATTTCTTTTGATTACACATATTTGTATACACGACATTTTTGTCATACATGGAAAACAGTTCCCAACCAATTCATACTCTGGTGAAACTCTGTACCAATCTTATTACTTTATCTCAGTCAAACCAATACAAGACAAGATTCGAATTCTATTTACTTATTCAAATAAACGTTTGATCGATTTGCAGTATATTAATCAATTGACATACATTTTGAAATCAGAATTCTAATGAATGTTTTGAACTTTTCAGACTTCGTGCTGGATCGATAGATGCCGAATTAATGACGAACTAATTGGACCGTGGAAAACTTGAAGGTAAGCAAAGCAATTTTAGTTGAATCAAAATGTTGAAATAACCTTGGAGTTTAGAGTTGAAACGATGCAGGTAAACGGCAAGTGCTCAATGATTATAAAACACGGATCTAATTACTGAAGTATTGTCAGGGCGCGAAACCCAGATTATACTTTGTGGACTATTTATTTTTATGAGGAAATCATTCTAAAATCACTTTAAGATTTCGTTTGTTTTCAAGGTGTTTACGTGGCTATTCTTCTTTTTCAGGGTTCTCTTATTGAACGAGTAACTTATTGTGACCTGATTTCGATGAATGAGCTTCATCACTAATTTGGATGATGCTTTTTTACTGATTTATACAGGTAATTTGAATCAGCAGACACATTCAACCTAAAGCCGGCGTATCGAAGACCATCTCTTTCGTGAAAACAAGTTTGAAGAAATGGTTCAAAATACAGCCAAGAACAAAACGTTCTCTTTGACGGTCACTGAAAATCTTGACTTTCATGTGTGATTTAAATCAGTAACTTAACGAAGAGAAGACAATTTTTTAAACTCAAAACAGATTCTATAGAATTTGTTCACTGCATTCGGATTGGTTGACTAGTGAGTTTTAGTCAGTCTTAAAAAAATATTCGCTTGCTCGAAAAATACATCAATTGAAGTCAGTTACTGGAAAAATTATACTTCTCATGAACTTAATCATTTCAAGATTTCAGCTCAATGCTTTTAAGATATGTCCACTGATTTTACCTTGAATCTTCATTAAATCTGATGAAATATGGAATTTGCGAACTTCACGATCCTATCCCTTGTGAAATTATAATGTCTTTTGATTTGAGTTTTAATAAAAATAAATTGCATGCGTTTGCCAAACGTAGCTTGCTAAAAATATTTTACTAAAATTCCAGTCAAAATTTCCCAAAAATGACGGTTTACCGCTCAGTCATTCGATTGTCGCACGGGAAAAATGTCTTTTCCCATTCTCATTCCCGATTCAATTCTTATTTTCCATTTAAAATTGTATTCGCTCGAAACTCGTATAATTTTTCGACTTTCTTCCTTTTTATTCGATTTCGACTTTGAATGAAATTACGAATTCTGATTCTCAATAGATCCAATCCATCAAAAGCAAGAGAGCGAATTTCTTTGTATTTTAACCACAACCTACGAAGTAAAAATAAGGTCGGTTTTCTCTATGAGGATAATTATTACCGATTGATTTGCTTAAAATGAGAATAACCATTTTGGCTGCAATTTTTTAATTTGAAAATATTGTACTGATTTTACATGATTTGCACTTAATTTTGAGAATATCTGGACTGCCAAAGAACACATCGCATTTAAAGTTAGATTTTCATATTTTGCAGGAATGGATGTTATCCCGAAGCAGTGATATTCAGTGTGGCTTCATTATCTGGATGAAATTTGGTAAGCACCAATTGTTAAAATATATATCGTCATGCCCAATAAGTATATTCCAAATAAGTAAACTCCTTAAAAACCATGTTGGACTATGAATTTTTTTGTTTGAATCGAAAGATAAGAAGTTTTTTAAACAATGTTGATTAGAAATTCATTAATTTTCAATTTAAGTAAAAGTTTTCTAATTCGGAATATACTTTCCAATTTGGCATGTTAACGATGTTTTTAAAAATCGGAGATAAAATGATGATAAAAATTACCGATTGATCCTGGAAATGAGAATACTTTTTTGGCTGCAATTTTATATTGTAACTGATTTTATTTTTTTTGGGACAAATTTATTTTCACATTTTAACGATGTAGTTCTAATCATTCGATTGTCTGTTTTAATTAAAGCTTCTTGTGAGAGCGGCCAAAGGACTCGCACCTTTCGAAGAGACGGTAAGAATCAATTTTATCGAAAAATACATATAAGCGAACAATCTGAATGAGCGAATTTTTTAAGGATGATTTCAATCTAATTTTAGTCTTCTTTTCCCGACATAATAAAATTGATGATAAATAGATACTGATTCAATAAAGCAACTCATTCTTGAACACGATTGTATCTCAGGAATCTAATCGAGTTTTTCTTTTTACTTGCAGTTAATGGGGGAGCTGATTTACTAATTTAAGAATTCAGGTAACTCTAATGTGAGGTAAATTATTGATTTTTCAAAGATGCATTCAAAATTCAATAAATGCAGTCGTCAGACTGAAGCAAAAGTACAAAACGTGTATTTCATTCAAATTTAGATAGCTTGAATATGCTATTGGAAAACTACGTCCATTTTATAAGTATTTTCCAACTTTTCATATAGAATTAGGTTTTATGAATGTTTTATGATTGAACAAAAGGTAAGCGAAATCTGAGATATATTTTATGGTAAGCAATGAATACAAGACACACAAACAAAAACACTGATTCATTACAGATTTTAACACAATCAATACGAAATTATATCCATGCCACTTAATCTGCATGACTCGTAAACTTATCAACTCATCCAACATTCTCAATAAAGTATGGTGCACAAGTTCTTTCAAATAAAATATCTTTCATTGTCACATTTATTGTCATCTTATTTTAAAACTGCATATTTCCACAATTGTGTGCAATTCTGAACTTGTTCACTATAATTAGGCTCCTAGATGGTCCAATTGGTGAATTTGAAGCTTTCACTGGTGTCGAGAAGTCAATATTTGACATTTATTTTTAATTTTGAGTGCCGCCAAAGGACGTTTACTTACATTTTTTTGGTTTTTATCGCCTTTTTCGGGGTAAATTGAAAAAAATATTACGAAAATTGACGAAATTGTTTCGAAAATCAACGAATATTTGGCATTCTCATAATGTAAAGCCAAATTTTAATAGTCCAATATATTCAGCGTTGAAAAATATGGGGTGCACCCATGCACCACCAATAGAGATTTCATTCAATTCAAGACCAAAAAATGAAAAAACCACATTTTTACCTCATTTTACTTGATTTGTTTTTTTTTCAAAATTTCAACTTAAGAGACAAAAACATATGAAATTAAAATGAAAAAATTCAGTTGGATTTAGTAATAGAAGAAATAGAAAGACTTATTTTAGAAAATGAATCGAAAATTAGCTATTTTTGAAAGTCTTTCTTGCTTTCAAATCTAGGGTATCTTTCACGAATTTTTAATGTTACCGACATAACTTCTTCTCGTTGTTTGTGGGTGACAACAAAAGGATAATTTTTTTGTCTTATCAATTTTCACGGTTCAAAAAGATACACGTTATTCAGATTCGATGTGAAGGTTTTGAAAAATTAAATTTAGATAATTTATGAAATGGTTTCAGTTGAGGGCGAATATACAAAAATTGCATGACCAAATATGAACTGCTGAAATCGATAAATAAACGACGCGTGAAGTTCAAACGAAGGCAATGAATCAAGTTCACATGCGACCAAAATTGAATTTTGGTAATGGGTTTTGTCAGATATCGAATTGATGGAAAATGTCCAAATAATATCTTTATTCACTCCCATTGATTTGCAATTCATATGGGTCCACGAATTTAAGGCAAAGAAAAACAAAAAGCGTCGATGCTTCTCTAGCGTGATCTGGTGGCCGGAAATGTTCTTCCAGTTTCCCCAGTCATCTTCCAGTCTGAGATTTCGAAGAGCCATCTGCTGAGTAAAGTTGAGCTTTCAATCTCTGCGATGGCTTTACGCTAAGCTCATCCAACGGTTGGTTAATGCGACAAACGCCACATGATCCGAGCGTTTAGTATTTGTGGCTTAACATACGCGCCTAAATGCACATGGATTATTTGTTTATGTTCAGGATTGATAAAAACAAGTTACAAGGACCGGTTTTTCTTTTCTCAGACTTCGATACTTTTGGCAATCAGATGACCAATTCAATGGCATAGGCAACAACTTCAGATATATTAAGGAATAATTGAGTCGACCGGAATAAAAGTGAGAATACACCGGCTCTAGATCAGTACTGCGACTAGATAATCAAAAACGCTGAAGTGAACCATGAATATTGTTGAGTGGCAGCAGCGGTCCATAATTTTCGCTATCAATGTTTATTTTTAGTGTAAAATGAACTTTGATAGCGAAAATTAAGAACCGCTGCTGCCACTCAACAATATTCATGGTTCACTTCAGCGTTTTTGATTATCTAGTCGCAGTACTGATCTAGAGCCGGTGTATTCTCACTTTTATTCCGGTCGACTCAATTGTGACATTTGGCAATGTCATTGTTAGTTTGTTTACATGGAGCAAAATCTTTGTTTTAGCTTTTGAAAAAAGTGAAATCATTGAAAAACTGGAATGCTGCAATAAAATTCTGCTGTTTGTGCCATATTTCTGGCAAATTGATCAAAGTTTGTTTCGATGCCACATATGGCGACTCTGCTTTTTCAAAAGCAACAGCAACCAATTATAGGTGAATTGCAGATCGAGCTGTCAAGATTAGCATCGTACTGGTCGTTTGGTTGAATTGACTTCGCCCAAAAATATCGAAAAGTGCATAAAATGCTACCGCAAATGGATATTTTGAAGACCTAGACACCGACTATTTCAAAAATATAACATTAGCGATCGAACATCGCTGGGAAAAGTGATTCACCTTAAATGAAGACTAAGTTGACTTGCTCACGCCAGTCTTCTGCAGTGACTTAGTGTTTGGCTCCCCAATAAGCAAATCGTTTTGTTCATGTGCACATATATGTGCCTGAAATGTGCTTAGACCAATTTTGTATGCCAGAGCACAATTTTTATTCATTAATACATTTACTTCATTTGTCCGATGATCATCTCGAACTCTCGAATAGCCTTGCATTCTTATAAGCATTTAAGTTACTTGCAAGCAATACATCATTGGTGAAGTGGCAGAAGACGAATCATTATAAACATTAGAGTGAATAGGTCGTCAGATGGCAATAAATAATATAACCCGCAATTGATATTTGCTGTGCACATCACTTCTTAGTCTTTTACCTTTATCAGATGCAAGCAAAAGTTCGGCCATTTCATTCGCCTCGTCAATTACGCCAATAAAACATTTTGACCATAAACATATATTTTCAAATAAGGATTCATTTATTATAAAAAGTATACTTATCAAAAATCAACATTCATGTTTTATATGTATATTGTATTTATATACATGAAAAATTGCCGATAAAATTGGTTTTCTGACGAATAAAGTGGAAAAAGTACAATTTCGTTGATTTTGTTAGGCTAAGTAATAAACCATTAGAAAGGCAGTAATACGAAAAAATGGGTGAATTGAATTCTTATTTGTATGGAATGAATAATAAGCAGAAACAAAAATTGTTCGCACGTGTTCATAAAATGAGGAAAATTGAGCTTGCCGAGATTATTTTAAATTATTAATATGGCAAATATCCTAATAATTTTAAATTCTCATTTATTTACATGCTATTACACTGGGTAGTAAAACAAGCTAAATGTAAATGTTTATTCAATAGAATGCTTAAAATTAGACGGGAAATTGAAATATTTAGGGATCTTGTCGCTACAGCAACTTTGAAAACCAATGAAAATTAAATTGAAAATCGAAAAATCCGTAAAAAAAAATCACCGTACAAAATCAATTAAATCAATACATACAAAATGTGTGTTTTTTTCTTCTAAAGTTGCTCATCATTTGTGATTAATTTACTTACAAACAAGCATATATCGATTACGACTTAAAATTTATTAAATATATCAACAATTCGTGAATTGTATTCAATTTCATTAATTTTATTCAACACATTGAATACAATTCGGTTTGTCCACACTCCACTAAATGAATTCAAAACTAGTCAGTTTAATAAGCAAAAAGGCAAAAATAACCGAAGTCAAATTTACGGGTGGCTGTGCATTTTGTGTGTATGTTAGTGTGTGTGTCGGGGGCAGTCAGTTGTCAATGTCGATGTTTCGTCGCCAGTTAGTTTATTGTACGGTCATCACTCGCATTAATTGGACGGTTATAAATAAGTCAAAATGTCTGCATCTTTTGGAATCTAAGTCTCGTTATACTTAATTCAAACCCAATTCATTTTCCACGTGACAGTTTTGTAACACGTTCGGCTACTATAAATTCGGTTCGATTATATTTCCCACCGAAGGAAAAAAAAAGAAGAAGTGAAAAAAGAAAAATTGGTATATTAATCCAAAATCTGATTAAATCAAATTAAGTTATTTTAAGCAAACAAAAATGCAATTTCTACAAAGCATTTGAATTGAGTTGTGAGCCAAATTGCTGCGCATTTGTTACATGTACTTACTCGTTTGCTTCTCTTATAAAATTCAATTGTTTTTTATGTGCATTGTCATGAACGTTATGTCATGCGCACACAAATTTTGGGTGAATCCGTAATGAATTTATTAGTTCTACACTCATTTCTTTAATTGACTAAATTTTAATTACTTGATACAATCTCTTTCAAACATAGGTATGATAATGCGCGTACATGCATCCAACACGGACGCACACATCAATTTCAGTGTCATTCGTCATGTAAAGCAATTGTTGTGAAAATTATTTTGGAAAATTTCAGGGGAACGATTGACGTTGCATCCGTTTCCGAGTTGTAAAAAATTCGAAAAATTGTGTATGTTTTCTATGGGAATTGTGGGATAATTGAAAAAAAAAAATCACACTCATTTACCAAAACGACCCGCCAATGAATACAATGATCGAAGCAATTCTAAAGCTCGTGCATCAGAATTTCGATGCGATTGGTTGACATTGTAATTTGTATCACCTTGATTTGCTAAATATTGATCCAAATCTTTGGCCAAACGCTTTGAACTGCGTTGTGGCGCTTGTGTGGTCCTTCGGCGAATTTTGATTGTTGTTGGCACTCTAGTTGTTGCAAAAGTGGTTGTAGTTGTAGTCGTCGACGGCTGATAATATGTTGTTGTGGTTGTATCAACATCGGTTGAATACACGGTAGTCGTCGAAAAATCGAAATTCGGCGTTGAGGTTGCATCTGTGTAGTAGCCGGTTGTTTGGAATAATGGTGCGAATGTTGTTGTCTCAGTTACTGTATTTTGAGGTTGTTGAGTCGTGTAGCTTTCGGTGCGTAAACTGAGCGGCCGATGATATGTGGTGATTGGAAGTTGTGTGGTTGTTGTCTGTGAATTTGGACTTTGACTGCGTAAGTTCAGTGTCTTTTCTTTGCGATATTGATTCGTTCGGATGGTGTGCACTTCATTTCCATCCTCCGTTTTACCGTCCATTCCAATGAGAGCCGTCAACAATGCTTGCCTTGACTGTTCGACAGTTTTATTGTAATCATCATCACACGTTTGGATCAACAGCAAAATTAGCTTGCGCACTGTTTTATTTTGATCGGCTTTTTTCATTACGTTCATCAGATGATCGGCTGATGTATCGTTGAGTGAGCCAAACATTTCATTTGCCTTACGCTGCATTACATGCAAATAATCTTCATGCGTTGGTGGGCCTTGTGTTTGATTCACCGCTTTTCCGTGTCTATTTTCATTGTTGGTCGAAAGTGGCGGGATTGTTGGTTCAGTGCTTTCAAAAATCGGCGTTTGAGTTGTTGTTGGCACCTGCGTGCTTTGTTCGTTTGAACTCATTAAGCCATCGTTTATGGTGAGCGGATCCAAAAACACGGAGTATGATAGCGTTGACCATGTATTCGGATTGATTTTTCCATTATCTGAATAGGTGCTTTTGCTAACATCTGTTGCGGGTGTCACGGTTGGTGTGATTTCCGTAATATAATGGCCATTTTCATTCTTCAGCGAATTCAAGTCATTTTCGCCCTTCGATGGATACTCTTTTCCACTTCGATGCTGTTCCACTTTATTTTTTCCATTGCCGAATATCGACTGGGATTGAGCTCGTTGCAAATCATTATCATCGACTGGCAGTGGAATGTCATTTTTCGGAAATTCAAATGCTTTATTCACCGTATTCGGTGGCAATAGATCGAATGACAATGGCCCAGCCGGTGTTGTCGATCCAACAGCATTTGAGGGATAATTTGTGGTCGGCACACTTGGATATTCCGTATTGATCAATTTGGCCGAGAATTGGAAGGTGTTATTCTGATTTTCCAAATCTTCTAAATATGGATAAATTGTTGTTGCCTCTAAACCTCCATTTATTTCAATGGCCAATGGATTGCTCGGTTCAGTCGTTCCTTCCACCGAATTTCCCGTGTATTGATTTAGCGCATATGTTTCAAGGGCTTCGGTTAGAATGCGAGAGGCGGGAACATGATCAACTTGTTTGAGAGATTCGTGCAGAATTTGTGACCGAGTTGTATCGAACAATTCAACAACGGGCGATGCTGTTGTGTCTGTAATATTATTAACATCCGTGACTTGTTCTTTGGCGTACGGTGTTGATACGGTAACATCAGAGAAATCGAGTACTTCTAAATCTTCCGTTGTTGGTATAGCATTAACATTTGCACTTGGTGTTGCGGCTGTTGGCAAATATGTAGCTCCAGTTCCATCTTTAAAGTCCTTGTTTCGGCCAATACGATTGTTCAAATATTCAGTGCTTTGAACTGTTGGTGGCGGTTCGGTTGGTCGAATTTCAGCCAATACTCGTCGAAATGTAGATGGATCATGCAAATATGCTGATAATGCGTGTGTAAACACTTGAGCCAATTCACGAATTTGTTTCGTTCCAGCTGCGGCAACAACCGGATTATTCGAAAATTCCGTTTCTAAATCGTTATTCGAGATATTTGCTTCATCTTGTGTGCCATCGCGAACATTTGCACTATTCTTTTTGTTTTCGAGTTGATCACTCTCATCGATTCCGAACAAATTTTCATATTGCTGTTTTGTTGTATCGCTCACCAGAGATGACTCTAGTTTTGTAACATTACCAGCCTGCACATCGAGACCGTTCAAACCAGGAATTGGTAGAACTGTGGTTGCTTCTGTCATTGGCTTTGTCACCAAACTGTCAACGGCTGTTGCAAAGTACAGCGCCAACGAATGCAAAGTTTCAGGGCCAGATGATGGTGGAATAATTAAACCAGACCGGCTTCCGTATTCCTTTACATCGGCATTTGGCTCGGCTGGATTATTCAAATTCAAGTCTTGAATGGTTTGCATCATCTCCATAGCGTGTTCGGCAACTTTCGTCGAACTCACCGTTGGCCGCGCTTCTGGCAACCGATTTCGGATGGTTGGCCGTGATGAAGGTATGCTCGGAACGGTCGGTGTATAAAATGGGGTCGTCCGTGTTGTCTCATAACGTGCTGTTGTCGATTCAAAAGTAACACGATTACGAATCAATGGAGGCGCTGTGGTGGCAGCTGTTGTATCGGCAACATTTATTATAAATTGATTGTTAATCGGGTTACTTTGTTGCACACTATCCCTGTATTTGGTTGTTCCACGATTTGCATGGGTTATTGAAGAGGCGGTCGTTGATGTGAAAAGAGCTTGATTGTATTTTTGAGAATCTGGTGTGGTGGTTCTGGTGGTTTGGAATCGTCGACCAGATCTATCTGGATCCATATATTGATAACCGTTGAATTCATTATTTTTAACAAAATTAGCACCGTCTGTAGTAGTTACGGGAGTCGTTGATGTACCCTGTGGGCTTGGTGTTTGAGCAACTGAATCTTTCTGATTTGAAGCGGCCGGTTTCTTTTGATTAGGTTGCTTGTAATAGTAACCATTGAAATTGTTCGGTTGAGCCGAATTTACAAATGATGAACTTGCCGCAAATACTTGAGATTCCTGCGAATTCTGTGTATTCGATTGTCGTTGCAAATTTTGTGATTTTTGATGGTTTTGATGCCCCTGTGGCTGCGGTTTATTCGTTGGATTCCGTAAATTCTGTGGATTTGCTTTTGATTTTCGTTCAACATTCAATGCATTGGATTTTGGCGCCCTCAAGTCCGGAAAAACGATTTCCTCAAAATCATAGCTATCGCTGGCTTCAGTCGATTTGGAGTGATTTTGATTTTTGCGATTATTTTCAGCAGATTTTGCTTTGGAATAGTTTGATGTACGATTTTGAGCCTTCGATAGAACTTCAGAACTCTCTGCATAATGGCCTGGCGATGCAGCACAGTTCACTTTGAACCACCAATCGCAAATCAATTCGGATTGCTGAAAAATCGTGCCATTCGGACAGAGGAATGAGATTTTCTTGCCACCCTCACAAATATGGAACACCTAAATGGAATCATTAAAAGAATGGATAAAATCTATTTCACGCAACGAAATCATTGAAAATATCGGTTAACATTACTTGGCATTGTGTTTCCAAATCCGCAAAATAACCATTTCCAACATCGCGGCAATTGAATGTGGTTTGTGGAATGCTGGTTAGAACTGGGAAATCAATTCCGGGTCTTCCAACAACGCCTTGATATATCTCATAGTCGCTGTCATCAAATAGATTCTCGTTGCTTAGCCGTTTGCGCAGATCATGTGGGCTACTGATCTCATCCGGTGACAATTCCTCTTCAATATGTACCGCATACTGTGCCGCTCCGGTTTTCTCAGCTAATGACTTGGCAGACGTTCGAATCACCTAAATATTCAATGCAGAAAATGAAACGAATCGTGATTGAAATCGGTTTTGATGTTTACATTGTGTCAAAAGAATTATTGGTTCATAATGATGAAAAAACGAAAGTCGTGAGCCTTTGCGTACGACTGTCGCTCCAATTCTCTCTCTCTCTCTCTCTCTCTTCCCATGTGTGCGTGTGTGTTTTTTTCGTTTCATTGAACCAAAATGAGTTTTACTCGTGCTTACACCATATTTTATCTCTCTTGTCTAATTCACTAAAATCGCTCCCCAATGCATTGTGTGAGTGTTCACACGCAATTCACTTTCTTTCCGTTTCAAATAATAATTACTGATTTTGCTCGGCTACGACGAAATTATATGTGTAAAACCGTAGCATATAAATAAATTAAACTTGAACGGTACACAAAGTCACACTTGCGCGTTTGCATAAGCTTTACAATTGATCAAGCAATATTTACATGAATATTCTCTTGGCTCTTTCTCTCCGTAAACACGAAATAGTTTTGAAAAGACCAGATCTGGTTAAATTCGTATGGAAAATCATTAAACGACAAATGGCATTGATTTGAATTTTCTGGGGGAGCGGGTGCGACCGAACAAGCCAACAACATTTTATTACCAGAAAGACGTGTCGACATGATCAAATTTCAACAAGAAGCGCAAAAATGTTGACAGCTTCCAGGAAATAGATCGTCTCCGAAAGATAATGCAATCATATTAGCGATGTAACTTTCGTTTTTTCGCCATTTTCTCTCTCTTTTGCGCGTTCGATTCAATTTCACATTTCGAGATCAAAGTTAATGTTATTCATCAGACAACGTGGGCAAAGAAAAGAAGAATACACATATAACAATGAAAATAACATCATTAATGAAATCAAACGGAAGCAGAGGGAATAAAAAGCTTGTACCATGGTTTCAATTTGATATTGAAGGTTTTTTCGATCTATGAGCGGCATTTACATCGGCTGCTGATGACGAGCAATAACATGCCACGTTTTCATTGCATTGATTCTCGGATGAAACAAAATAAGATGATTATAAATCGAGCGTGTGGCAAGATACTCTGTGTTGTGCGCCGATGTTGACCTAAGTTCTCTGTCGGCGAGCCGCATCCAGCGAGATTGACCGCAGCAAGAGAATTTCCGAACGAAGCCAATGAAATTATTGAATCGTTCCATTTCATTAATATTCATATTGCACATAAAATATTTGTTCATTAGTTCCATATTTCGTTTGGCGCATGAAAGTATTTTATCTTGCGAAAATTGTGTGCGAGTTGCGTCACGTCGTGCGCTTTTTGCATAACTTACAAGTCGTCTACTACAATGATTGTAATGCGCCAAGCGAGTGCGCACACTCGCGCTTACGACCGCGCGTTCACACATATCTAACTAAATCGAAGCACTCGCTGAAATTCTATTGTTATTTACATTTGTAATTTTTTTTAATTGGTACATTCATTGTGCCGTGCTCTCTCGCTCTCTCGCGTAATTTTCATGAAATTATTCTTGTGCCATTTTGAGCTATTCAGCGGTTCATAATTGAACATTCAATCGGCTGTAGATTTTTGCAGACGGTTTGATGGCCGAGAAGTAGTACGAATCGAGAAAACTGTTGCACGCATTGTCTTCAATAGGCTTAAGCCCTTATCATGCTGCTTTTTTTGTGTAGAAAATATAGAGACTAAGCGAAAAAACTGCGATTCAACGTCATTCAGAATCATAAAATAAATGAATGTTGCGTACAATTTTGTAATCCAATAAATGTATAAATATTAATTGAAACGATTTGCTCATAGAAATGATCGGTGTATGCATTTGTGAGAGAGATTTTTCCCGTTTCGTTTGCTGTTGCAACAATTAATGCACACACAATAGTGTAATTGCAGTTTTGTATTGCTTGTCATTATGAATTACGCATGCAGTGCGTAAGTAAGAGTTCTGTCTATTTTCGCCCCGAATTGGCACATTTACAAATTAAATCAGTGCAAATGCGCGAATGGATGGAAAGCTGTTATGCTATGCAGCGTGGCCACAACAGATTTTGAAATACTTTATTCAATTAAATAAAATTATACACCATTTAAATACGCGATGACCTTGCAGTGAGCAACACGTTCATTTAAAAGCATGAGAATGGAGCATTGATAACAATTTTTGTGGGAAATCCATTCAAAATGGTGTGAGTGTGTGCGAACGCTGAAGCGGATGAAGTTTTTCACTTCTTCAATAGATTTCGTACACTTGAAATGACTTTAAAAAAAACCACCGATCTGTGATCAGTTCGAATACTTGCACAAATTATATACCCGTCATTTTGAATTACACTTGAATATTATTCACAATTGAAAAGGTGAGAAAAATTGGCGCTGAAGGGAAATGGAAAAAACCGTCAAATACTGCATAGTATCACATGAAGCACGAAATAGACAGACACTTATGCGGAATGCAAATGCGCTCACCAATTCAGACGGATTGGAGTAAGCGTGCAATGCGCCAAACCAAAGGTGGGAAAACCAGCACCCACTCGATGAGTTTTTAATTTGTACTTTCAAATTAGACGGGTCCTTGACAACACACCGAGGAAAAAGTCAACACTTTTTTCTTAGTTTGTATTGCAAGATTAAGTGATAACACAATCAACACAAACTCCCCATTTGCTAATGGAAAATAATCAAATTCACTGGATTCGATTGACAGGAAATTTATTTGCGAGTAATATGTTGTATTATATTTATGTTGCAGGAAGAAAAAAGCATACCTTTGAACTCAAGCAAGGTGATGTGGTGATACATAGTAAAAAACCTGAAACGAGAAAAACAAATGAGAAACGAAAGATGATATTAAAAATTAAGCATAATACTTTAATTGATTCCCATTGAATGTGCAAATGCTGAAATATGCGCGTGACGAATGCAAATTTCGTTTGTTTCCCATGAAAATTTATGATGTACAGACGCAGCTGTACAACGCGCGCGAGTGTGCATCAAAAAAAAAAACACCAAACGACTAACAACCATACGATTGAACATCTTAAACGTGTCGGTAGTTTGTACAAGTTCACATTTTGAGACGGCTCAAACGATATGCCAAATGCAGAACAGTCACATTAAACGAGTATTTCAACTGTTTTTAAGTGCGCTCTTTACATATATGCGCTCTATGAATGTTTGAACATTTAATGCAATATGCCCGGTATGGGCAATTTTTCTCATACAAGATTCAGCAGTTTCACTCAAATGCTGCCTCATAACCTTTCATTTGTTTTTTTCTATTTTGAATCGCATCAAAAGAAAATATTTTGACTTAAATGCGATGGGCGTCTCTAATGAGAGCTCGTTTAAGAGGTACTTTTACAAATATCCGAAACAATTGCATACGTTTCAAGTGAGAGAAATGCACGCACTTTATCCGGAACTTTCCGAAATGCTCAATAGATTTGGTTCATTTGTGTAGTAGAAATATTACCGTGCCAATTTTTTCGCTTGGCTCGAGCTTGAAGTGGTGAAGTTTGTGCATCGAAAAAGATTGCCTTGGCAAAGACAGTGTGCATCACCTTTTGATATTGCAATCTGATCCCACCTTAAAATGCGATGGCAAAGTGAAAATTGCCGTTTGGTTGATAGAATGAAGTAACATGGAATATGTGAAACTTGCCCATATGGAGAAAACCGATTTCGCCTTCATCGTAGCATCGGAAGGTAGCATCAAGCGTAAAATGATAAACTCAATTGAACCAAAAAAAAAACATGAAGCAACTGCACATTAGATGCTTATCATTAGCGACGAAAAATTTCATTGATTCCAATGTGCAGTGTGTTGTGCTTGTTCTTGTGTTGTGTAAAACGGGCACACGTTATGTGGCATTTGGCGGATGTCGCCATCGTCTATTTCCATGTTCGGCGCACACAGAATATTGTCATGATCATGAACGTGGTGTTTTTCATCACCATACCGAAATGGCACACATAAATAAATAAAAGTTCAGTGAATTGCGGGGCACACATCCTATGCGCCAATAAATAAAAAAGAATTTTGCATTTGAAATGCGCAAGCATTGTATTTTATTTGGTTGGTAAGCGAAAGTTCATGGCAGCGAAATACAGAGATTTTCTTCGGAAGAAAGCAAACCATCCGTATAGAAAGGATTGATGACATTTATTTGACTCTGTCAGTTTTTATCATCTGCCATAAACTGTTTATTTATATGGCAATTGGGTGCATCGTATTTAAACTACTGCATGCATTTATCAGTGAAAAAATATTGTCGAGGAGAGAAAAATTGAGAAACTGCTAGGAAAAATGTCAATATCATAAATTTTTGTCACAAAACGACAACAACACTCAACCAAAGAAGAAAAAAAAAAAAAAAAACAACAAAATACTTCATTTTCAGCTAATAAGCTCATTTCGCTGAAGTTGCGTCAGTTCACAAGTTCAACTCGTAAATCGATTTTCTTGCAGGCGATTCATCATGGATTTCCTGCATTTTGCAATGACCTCATGTCATTTTTATGTTGTGCAAATTACTTCTCATAAAAATGAATGTTGCCTTTCAGCAGAAATTCTTAATTACGGGAATTATGAGAGGTGTCGCGAGCGCAGTGCGCAAAGGGCACAGAAATCGCCGAAAAAAATTCAATAGCTGAAAAAAATGATGCATGTAATTGTTCGTGTGAGTGCATAGATTCGTGGTCACAGAGACAATTCATTGCACACAGTTTTACGGAAATTGCCACCTTCTTTTTTAACAATGCAAACACCGACAATAATTGAACATTTCGCGGAAAAATCATATAAGATAAAGAAAAAAAACGTTATAAGAAGAAGAAAAAAGAAGGCAACAATAAAAGTGAACTTTAGCGCTGAACGGATAAAACCGACAAAATAGGAGAAAAAAAAAATCAGATATCAGAAGAAAAAAATGACGGAATAATCGTGCGGTAATGCAACAATAATAGTTATGAACTCGCAACACCATCGCACCACGCCGCTGTGGCTATGAAGGGAAAAATGTTTTACTTTCGTGCTTTCTATTTCACGGTATTTGGCATTGCAGTTGAAGTTCGAGTGTCATCTTTGTTATTGGATATATTGCATTTGCATATATGCACATTGTACACAATTCAATGGACGTTTAAAGTTTGTTCACCGTGATCTATCCAGATTAAAAGATCATACGGTTCAATTACTCATGTTTCCTGTATGCAAATCGATACCGCACAACAGCGAACTATTTGTTTACGAATAGCGCTCAAGTGCTGGAATATCAAATTTGAATTGGACTTTTCAACTATGGCACGTCTTAAGCGTGCAAACACGCCGTTGTTATTGTAGTTTTTCTTCTGTCTGCTGATTTTATATAATGCCATCGATCAAAAACTTATCTGCTGCATATGATGCAGCAATCGCAACGTACTTTTCACAATCAACTGATAAATTGAATGACCGATGGTATGGTACACATCGAAAACATTTCCTCTATTTATTTGACCAACAATATCTGCACGCGATGAATGTACCGTGAATCGAAAAAATGCACTCACACATCGAATGAAATAAGGAGGAACAAGGAAAATGAAGTGATCGACTATCACTAATGGCGCTGAAACTACTATCATCTCTAATTGTTGAAAAGAAAACATAAATTGTGTACATTCGAAATAAAACATAAATTCTTTTCGAAATCCATTAAAATGTCTTTGCATTTGCGCTTGGATATGTACGTATGATAAAACCATTGAACACATTTTCTCGTGGCAATTTGAACTTTGGCATAAACATCTGAATCGCACTGGGAATTTGCATCTTCTTTGTCTCGGCTGCGTCGGTTTTGCTCCGCGCGGACCAATCAATTGCCGTTTACGAATCGTATTACATCAATTAAATTGCTTGTTTTGGCTAGCAACAAAACAAAACTTCTCTGTGAAATGTGGCACTGAAGAGAGAAATAATCATGATTTCGATTTCTTTCACTTCAACCTGTTTGTGGTTTACTTTTTTAAATAATATAATTGTCTAATTTATGAATTGCAATTTATCAACACCGTTTGAAAGTGCGCACGCACAAAGCATTGAGACAGATCCGTCAAAATAAATGCCTAAACGTGAAAAAAAAAGTGATCGATGATTGACATGTGAAAAATTACTTATTAACTGTTTAATGTAATGAATTATTCGAATTCGAAAGCTAATTGCATTGAAAACCGCGAATCAGTCACCGTGATGACAATTAAACGCACACCATTCACATGGGCCGTTGTTTGATTCTAAACAATTGCCAGAGTGATATTTTAACATGTTCGCCAATTATTTGAATTTATTTGGGCTTTGGTTGAAACCCAAGATCATTGTGCCAATCAATACATGCATGCAACGGAACAACGGTGGAACGGCCGGTTGCTTCTCAATACATGTCGTCACATCTTCCGCCACGTTGATTTATGCGATTTGTTGATGTAATTTCCATTTTAATATCGCTTTGATTCGATCGCAAACAATGTTTTGACCCGATCATCACTACTTTCGTTTTGAACAAAACATTGAAAATGAAAAACAAATTGGAAGTGTAATCAAAACCCTATGACGCTGTGTGCATATCGCGTCATAAAGATGAAAAACGAAAAGTCAAGCAGGCAATTATATATATTTTTTTGTGGCAACCCAAAATGCCGCCGGTGATAATTCGATTGTTTGTGCTCTTTTCGCAATAAATAATAATAAGACAACGAAAAACCGATGATTGCATAAGATAAGGTAGACACCAGAAGAGATGCACATACACATGCGCGCGGCTCGGCTAGGATAGTAGCAAAAATTAATTTTTCCAAGCATGTGGGAAAACATCATTTGATTATGAGATTTAAAATTTCAGAAAAATAGAGCCATAAATCATGTTTTGAGTGTAATACTTTCATCAGCAAAAGCAGCATTTCCCTTCGAGCACAACACAATTTCCCTGCACAGCACAATACAAATCGGACAAAAAAGAACTCGAGCACATCTTTGTACCAACGAGATCAATTGCTAGAATAATAGACGATGTTTAATTTTTCCACAGTAATTAGGCTAAGCAGATAATTTATGTAAAACATGTTACGGCCACTTAAACAAGCCACAGTTTCGTCTGAAAATTTGATACGGAGAATATTCATGTCTAGGGATGATTAAAACAACAAAGAAATTGACTGGACAAACTTCAAGAAATATTCATTTTTCTTCGAATTGATGTGACCGTAATTGGACTTGGTATCGAAATTAAAATCGAAGTTGAAAAAATCTGTAATTCTTGCGTGCAAATAAGGTAAACCTTCAAATGCTTGTTATCTGTTTTCCAACAGATTTCTGAACGGCAATCACGTTTTCATTAGCGTCAATTACGGGTAGCAAAAATATGATTTTCAATGAAGAAGCTGTTAATAAATCAATTATTTATGATTTAATATTTTGTCATTCATTGCTCACCAATATTTCAATCCTACGAATTATGACACATCATTTTGATAAAAGCTTTACCAATCCCAAAAACCACTCGAAAAAGCAAGCTTAAATGTTTGAGCGTACTAAAAAAACGCGATATATGTGTTTTTTTTTCTCGCTTTGTAAACAAAAAAGAGAATCTGTGCCATCGTGAATACTCGAAGCCAGCAGATATTCGAGTGATTTTCTTTGTTTTGCTTTTGTGGATACAATTTTTCTGCGAATCGGTTTTTCTCTAATTACAGAAAAATATTGTGGGAAGTTCATTTGGGTAACAGTCAAAATACTAAACGCGAAGAGTGAAGGAAAACATACAGCCAACAAACTACAAAAAAAAAAAACAGAAGTTTTAATGTGCGCCACTGAAATGAAGATTGCAACATTTTTCGTCGATTCTCTCCTACTATTTGACGTGTAAGCTATGTTATTGGTTTACTCTATGTTCGCTTTTTTATTGTTTTACGCTAAATGATGTTGTAATCGACATAAATGGAACGCGAAATGCAACCATTCAACGAAATCTAGTTAAATTGTTGTTAACTCAATGCAATGATGTCAGATGATGAAGCTAAGAAAGTTGGTCAATAACTTAATTCTTGTTGGCCACAGTTTACGTTCTTTTCTCTTGTCAATGAGATCATCCGCATGGATCGTGCAAGTAAGACCATTTTCGAATGATAATTCAGTCGAGAAGCAGCAAATGCTAGAACGAAATTGAGAAGCACTGGTTCTTTCAAGTAGCAACAAATCGAAATGGAATGTAGCAAGACTTCACCCGATTTTTGACGGAAATTTCGACAAATTGTGATGAATTGAAGTGACGCTAATCATCTTTTTTGATGCTTACAAATTCTATTTTCCATCGAAATTCAAACGAAAACTATTGAAACTTTGCTTGAATTTCAATTGGATCCAAATTTTATCATACAAACAAAAATGATTTCATGATTTCTGGAATGGTTTCAAATAGCTTATTTGCTTTGAACTTTAAAATCACAAATTGGTGAGAATTAGATTGTTAACTGGTATTGAAAACTGCGAAATCCCGACAAAAATATTGAAATGTTGATATGGATCACTCAATAGATAATTCGCTTTTCAAAGCTCTCAACCTCAAAATTGAATGTAGGCCAATCCGACGAGACAATGAGGTAGACCAAAGAAAAAAAAAC
Organism: Obolodiplosis robiniae; assembly: GCA_028476595.1. Classification (NCBI taxonomy): domain Eukaryota; kingdom Metazoa; phylum Arthropoda; class Insecta; order Diptera; family Cecidomyiidae; genus Obolodiplosis; species Obolodiplosis robiniae. The sequence goes on along the minus strand of CM052015.1, from coordinate 3,198,239 downwards.
TTTGCTGAAGGCACACTTTTTGTGCTCAATCAAAACGTAGGAACGGCGAAAATTCCATTTGTATTTGGTCACTTCGATGGATTGCTGATGCACTATTCAATTTCCGCAACTATTCTATTTCCAAAGAATGTGATATTTTTCGAAACGTTTAGCATGAGCAAATAGAAAAAACCATAAAAATGATTTACAGAATGACTAAGCATTTCCCGCCAAAAGCGGGTCTTTTCGCCGTCCCAACTCAGAACTCAAAATATCGAATTACAAAATGTAAGCCGAAAGATATTCTGCGGTGTTTCGAAATGTCTGTCGGTTTTTGTCGGATCGATGATCTATGGATGAGAAAATCGCATTGGTTTTTCCGCGGTATAGTCTCACGTGTGCGCTTGCTAGCGTGGTCGCATATCAAATACGTGCTTGTGTACTTTTGGAAGATTCGGCTTCTTTTATTTTTGTAATTGAAAGGTGTTCGGTGATTACGATAACCTTTCAAGCATCATCTTAATTAACAGGCGTTAAATTTTGCAATTTATGTGCATTTTTCATGTCGTTTTTGATAATATTCTTTTATCACATCGTTTTTTGCACGCGACCGACAGTTCATAAACAATAACAATTTTTAACATATGCTTGCCAATTTCTGGTTGCCTTTGCTAATATATATTTATCGCTGTTGAATGTCTTGATTAATGCCAATACGAAAATTTGATTTTCGTTTAAAAATGAAGATGATTTAGGAAACTTGCAGTTTGCAACTCGCAACTAATCAATGCGTTGATTGATCGTACTTTAAATCGCTTCGTTAGAGTTGCAAAGGCCATACATTAAATGAAAAATGTGTTAGTTAAAAATCGCGTTGACCTTTAGGCGGATAGCTCAGCATATTTCATCATTTCATTGTTTTTCCGATATTTCAAAAAAAAAGAATAATTGGGTTTTATCACAGCTGAAGTGCTAGAAATTCACAATTTTTTGCTTGTTAAACTGCTTTTTGTGCTATTTTTAAATCAATTGCCACAAAGTCAGCAAAATCCTTATATTTTACAATTATTTCTCTATATTTGTTGTGAATTTCGGCTAGAAATGGGGCGATGCATGGCGGGTTCTTTGCCGATTAAATAATAGCTATTTAATTTCAATTCATAACAGTCTAGCTTGTATCTTCATGTGCATAAAATGCACGCGATGATTGTTTCATCGATGAAACACGTGCACGAATATGTAGCATTCCATCAGGCCGTCTACCGTTTCAATGCAGCATTCAATTGTTTCTGATTCGAGTTGTTTATGGCTTTGGGAATGACGCAGTGAAATGGATATTGGGTATGATTTCGGCAAGCCAGTTTCGATTGTTAACAGAAACGCACACACATGTGTTGGGCAAAAAAGATTACTTCATCATCATTTTGAGGAGGAAATACAGAATGCGAGAGAAAAACAACAACAACAAATCAGGTAATTGATTATCTGCGGGATTTGATACGAATAATAAGTGCACAAGCAAAGGATTTTATTCAAATGAAACGAATTGCTTAATCGCAATGAACAATAGGTTAAATTTGTTGATATATTCGATACGAATAATAGGCAATAAATAAAAATAAAATGTTGGCAGAAGCCCGGATCGATCGCAATTGAAACAGTTTGATTGGTGCTAAATTACGAAATGAATGATATCGCCACCGTGGACACGTGTTTGATTTCTCAATTTCTACTTCTTCTGTTTGATCGTCGTCGTTGGATGAGTCAAAGTTGTAAGGTCGTTTTTAATTCATTATTATTTCTTTATTTTCATCGTAAACAATAATTTCAAATTCAACGCTAAATTTCATATGGTGAATGTAATACTCACAGATTCATTCGTATTCATCATGCTTGTCAACGAAACAAGTCGATGGAGAGAGAGAATCTCATCGTCGTGTGAAATATACAGAAATATTTTATTGGTCAAAATCATCGTTTCAATGGAATAATCCGTTCCAATGGTAAAATTTACATGATCGTATATGGGCAATACACACAGCGCGAATCATTTATCACTCATTTAAAACCCACAAATGCCGATTTCGCTAAGCAGGTATAAACAAGCCGTCTTTAAAGTAAATTGTTTCAATACCGACGGGATCTCATCAATTGTCGCCTCAATCGATGATGGATTACAACCTTTAAATGGGATGCACTATGATGCTCGAGGTACTACATCGTCGCGAATGCTGCAATTGCCGATTGTTCGATCTTTCGAAAGAATTCGATGAGCTGGTGCATTGTTAGAATCATCTCAACAAAACACTTAATGCGCAACGTTGCAATCGATCAGTGAATATATTATAGAATAATTAAACAATATAATTTACATTCGCCATATTCTCTATCTCTATCTCTATATTCCTCTGCAAATCCAGTGGATGAGACAAACGCCGAATGAAAGAGAGGCTTTATGAAAATCATAGCGCTGCGATTAGCCAAAGAAAGAGCAAAAAGCCACGGAACAGCAATTAACATAAACAACTCTCAAGCACAGCAATCAAAATAAACCTCTCTAAATGGCAACGTAACGCGAATTACTGCACGTATTGTATTGATTGCTGTGTTAAATAACAACAAGCGCAAATACCAAACACATAGCTCGCGCGAGACACCGGCACACGGATTCGATTTGGGCTGGCTGTGTGTTTCATGTTTGATGGCTTGTACCATACCATCCACGTTCACTAAACACCGATATCAAACATACTTTTTGACACGAAGACACGAAATAGCATTGCTAATTAAACGATTGATGAGCAAAGGAAACATCAAATTGCTTCGATTTAGATTAAATTAATTTTGTAGATGAATATTTTTTCAAACAAGGCGCTTCGGCCGAATTGAATTTCTAAGAAGCAAACGAAATGCGGCGACTAGATTACTTGAGAACAAAAGAGAAACAAACGAAACGAATAACCTTTAAGAATGCTCAAATGTAAACCAGGTTGATCCGACGTGTGGGAAAAATACACCGTTGATTTTCATTCATATATCAATCGAGAGCATGCCCGCACTTGCGACTTCACTTTCGGAAATCCGCGTATTACAAAGTAGGAAACGTATTTCAACTAAATAATACTTACCAGAATAAAATAGAATCGAATACCCGAGTGGTTTCATCGCCGAACGCATCATCTGAAATCATATAAAAGAAATATGCAAGGTGAGTTGAAGACGGAAAAACTAATTGAATTATGATGATGGTTAATGGATGTCTGGCGGAGCCAACAAAATTTACTTAAGAACGCTATTGAATAGATTTTACGATTATTTTTGATTAATTTTAATTTAATCGTGAGAAAATTTGGCATATGAAATCTGAATCGGTCAAACTCAGTCCACCAAATTGATGGGTATAGTTCAAGAGCATCGCTTTTCTGGCGTCGAAGTCATATTGATTACGGTATACAATTAAATGATTAACTTCCATCGACAACTCAACAACAATATATGTTATAATAATTATTTTAATGGCTTTTTTTCCAATTATAATCAATCAGAAGGCATAAAATTGAATATTTCTCTTCAATGATTCAATGTTGGGCTATTTTTAAGACAGTTATTTCAACCGGTTGCGCAATTAATATGATGAATGAAGATCTCAAAAGTGTTTTGTCCGTTATTTCACAATTCCGTAGCTCGCAAAAACATGTTCACTGAAAGTTAACGTTTATTCCCTCTCATTTTGTGAATGCGCGCTAAAACTGATGAGCTGTACGATAACCACTTGAAACTTCCATTGAAAAGAACCGATTGTGACGTTAAGCCCCAAGAACTTAGCGACTTCTCACGGGAAAGGTCATGCTCATTTTAATCTAATCAAATAGTGTTTCGCAAGTGAATTATTCATAGCTGGTTAAACATTAAATGAATTATGAAAACGAATGTCGTATTCATTCATGTTTCACTTCACCGGGATGAATAGGGAAATTCATTTTGATATTTTGCATTTATTTGTATAAATTAATATTCGCGTATATTCCCTTAAAAGCTTCAAACTCACATGAGATTGAATTAATGTGTTTATTGAAGACAGAACGTGGACAACGCTGTTGGGGGTACTCAATTAAATTGTCAGTTGCAGAGTGAAGTGAAACTGCACTGACTGCAAGCTAACAAGCTTCGAAAAAATAGACATTAAAACGGTGTGTTAACAGTATAATTTGCAATGCTGGTTATTATTATTGCTGTGGCTTAGACATTCTTATGGCTTCTTCACAATTCAGCCGTACAACGGCAATTGGCTTGTTAACATTTTAAGCGGATTCAACGAAATTATAAAGCCAAAGTATTTTGTCACAATGACTCGTCAATTTGTCATCCGCAAACAAAAACAGAGACATTTAAAACGCTGCCTCTGATAGAGAAGAATATAGTAATGATATTTTTTTGCTTTGTGTCGCGGAAGACCATCGTTATTCTTGCATTCATTTGGAAGCGTTGCACAATCGCATTGATTTGGTCGTAAATTACACAGACTTTTATTTATCTGCGGCATTCTTCAAGTGTGACTTTTATTTATTCATTCACGTTAGTGGATGCGCGCTGATTTTGATGCAGAATATCGGAGGCCGAAAGAAATTCCTGCAAGTATGAGTTGTTGATCGGTTGGCAGTGGGATTTGGCATTAAAACGCTTTTGTTACTTGTCTCCAAAAAGGAAACAATCAATTTCACTTTCTTCCTTGCCCAGAAAAAAAAAATATTGCTTGAATACGAATCATGTATTTTCACCCCGTTCGATGATGTAATAAATATCTTTGCTTGATTTCACGCTTCCTATCGCTTCAAATATGCATTCTATCATCAGCTATTATTTCAAATTTGCGACTTTTCGCTCAAAGTCTTTGCGAAATGCGGTGTATTCTTCTGTCTTTTTTCGTGTGATATAAGTAAAAAATTAGGCGTGAAATTGTTTGCACTTAAGCGTAGTTTTGAGATTGAGAAGATGGAGTGAAATTGAAGAAATTGCTCATATCTTCTTTTCGCTGTGCCTACGCATTGTGGGCTAGCCGCTCTGAGTTCATGTGTACCACGCACACAAAGCGACCAGAGATCGTGTTATATTGATTTAAAGAGTTTTGAATGATGAAGCATTTCGGGAAGGTTAACACAAATAACTTTTACTCATTTACTATTTTCGAATGAGAGATCTACATACACAAGCAATTCAGAGTCTCACTTGCTTCACACTCATAAATCCATTTTAAGAACGGTTAAACCCCATTTTGGCCATTCAAAAACGGTCCATCAAATGTTGTTTGTTGTGCTAAGCACATCCACAACCTGTATTCAATGAGACTCACTTGGGAGCTAAAATAGAATCTAATTAGATGGAATGAAGCCAAAATATACATTAACAATAATCTTTCAAGTCATTTATTCATTGATGGTTGCGCTCGCGCAAACACGCGCGGCTCTCTCTAAACAGACCAAAATCGCTGAACAATAATCAAAAATCATAGCACCAATATGTATTGCAAGACCCAACATATTACATCCAACTGTGTGTTTTTCTTTAAACTGTCTTTTAACTCACAAAATCTATCAATAAGATTTACGGAAAACCGTTATAAAAAAGGCATCAACAACGGCATATATGCTTTGATTGAAATGTACAATTAAAATTCATTTGTAATTTACAAATACGTCATTGTGTTTTTGCTTATTTCGTTGAACTGAAGCAACCACACAGCGACTGTAATGCTTTTTTACATGCATGAGATTCTAGTGAGAAACAAAAACAGCCACACACAAAACGCTTCTCATCTCTTTTTTATCGATTGTTTGCAAATCACATTGCGAATACAAATATGGGCATTGTTTATATGTTTTGTTACTTTTTTGGTTCACGCACGCTCATTTTGCGAGGCACTCTATCTCCCGTACGCGCACATTTCGCCGCACATCACTTTGTTCACACCAAAAAAGCCAGCGAACCACGCGATAGATCTGCATTTTGAAACATCACTGGGTTTCATATCAAAAAATTTCGATTTTCAGCAAACAATTACCATTTTCTCCCTTTTTGGCCGAAACGGCTTTTGTGCGCTGCAGACAAAAGCAACAACAGCCATGCTTGAAAATTGATATATTCTGGTGGCGTGTATGCAAATGAACGTTGCTCAATCGAATTGTTTGATATCAAGTGTCAGTGCACGAGTCTTTTTATTATTATTAATCCAGGGCGAAAGGTGAAAAAAGGCGCATCATCTGGCAAATCCAACCGACCAAAAATTAAAATGAATCCGTTTGTTGCGCAAATACTCGAGATGGCTGTTGGAGCGTGATTTACGGATTTGTTTCAACTCTATTGTCGATTTTATCGCTGTTGATGTGTTCCATGTTTCTAGCCATTTTTCGACAGCACACATCATCATCCTGCACCCAAATATTTTGACAAATTGGAAAGGTTGCCAGCTGCATATCAACTCATACAAAAAGCGTGTTACTGATGGAAATGATGGTGTAATCATGTGAAAAATGAGGTCATGCTGACCTCATCATTGTGACTGCAATGCTCCCGATCACCAGCCACACTGCATTAAGTGAAAATAAATTCCAGGCCGTTTCGTTTAACAATCACGATATTATATCATTTGATGAGCTCAATAAGTTTAATATGCGTTTAATTGTTTGGTGAGATTAGCCAAATATTTTGGAGCACCGAACCGCACCGCATTTAATTGACCTCATAATCTGTTTTCGCAATAACAGAATCATAATTTTGATTTATGCATGTTGCAAAAAACTAAGAAAAAATTCAATTGACGATAACTGCTGAACTGATGAGATTTTAATAGCCACAAATCGTTCGAATTATTTCAAAAGCTGGTCTTTCTGTGGTGAGAAAATAGGTTCATTCCTACGCTTCTTCATGAACTATTCGTTTGATGATGTCTTTGACGCGATCCTCGTTTCTTATGTTCATTTTTTGAATTCTATCACGCAGCTTGAATCTTAAGATGTGAATTTCTACCGGAATCTAAAATCGGTTGCGCAAGAGCATTTATGGCAAGTTTATTATTATTTTTAAGTGCAAGGCTGTCTTTGCAAATTGAAAAGAGGAGTCGCAGACACTTGATCACCAATAGATTTTGGTTTTCATTATGGATGACACTGTGTCAATGCACAAAAAGTTCACTTCAGGCAATTGCTTAATGAACTCACGCAATCGAAAACTTAAAGCATTATTTTGACAAATTTTACAGTTAATCCCCCGTCGGTTCAATGATTTTTCATGAACGTTTGATGCTAAATTATCATTTAAGTCGAGAATACCATGGCGAAGCATTTTTTTTGCCCATAAGCGCAACGCAACGATTTTCAATTCTCAAATTGGTAAGACTTATTCCAACAAATCGATCGTGATGATGAAGGTCATGGATGGGATGTTGGTTGAGGAGCAACTATCAGCAATGGTAAACATTTACTTTTGCTGTAATCGGCGATGCGATCGCATAGGCCAACTCCCTTTCAACACAATCACGCAAATAACTGGTTATCAAGGAAATAAAATGTCCAAGTTGCTAAACAGTGAAAATAGATAACTTGAACGGGAATGTATTACGGCACACGGCTTGAAGCGATGTGAAAATCGATCGAAATAAATACCATGAAACTTGAATTAAATCCCATCATTTTTTTAAGTGAGAAATAATGACAGCGGTCGCTATTAATCTGTGCCAGAAAAATAATGATATCACAAAGCTGTCCGAAAGCATCCAGACGGTGAACGCGGTGCAATGATATTTAAATCAAACGAATAAGATAAATTTATCGAACCAGTTTACTTTTTATAGTTGGTGAAAAATTGTTGAAATTTAAGTGCGATCGCATTTTAATCAACAATTGCATTTTCGATCAAGCGGAAAGTTCAAGGTAAATACCATCCGCATATTGCGACCATCGGGCATCCGCGTATTCTGCAAATGTTCATGGTGTTCTCCTCACCAGATGCTCCCGTGGTTACGCCGCATCAAAATGAAAAATTCCCGAGGAATATGGAAATATTTATTTTCGACGCTGTGCGGACGTGCTGTTTTAATTGTGGAACACCTTGAAAAACAACGCTAAGAAACCACTCTCAAATCGAAATTCATCTTTCGTTCTGATCACGATGCTAAGCTGTTTGCCTGCTCCGAATTTAAATCATCGAAGGTTTATCGTTTTATGTAGTGCACTTAACTGAACGACATGCACTCGAAAATCATCGGAAAGTGAAGCGAGTATAATCGCATCAAAATACAAAATAAACGCGTTTTTGCACGGCTCACGTTTCTTTCGTGTCAAAATATTTTAAGATTGTTCAAGAACACGACATGAGAGGAGAGGATCACATCGAATCCAAAATGAATATGCCTATTTTATTTGCATACTCTCCAAATGCATTAAAAATAGGAGAGAAGTTAGGATTGAATTGAAAGAGAGTCCAAGAGGCATACTTTGCGTCAATGGAGAGTCATTCAGAAAATGCTAGATAAACGCTTGTAAAACGGCTTATATAAATTGCACGCAAAAGAAAAATGGTAACAGTTTTCAAGTGCGATAATATTTATAATAACAATGAGAAGAAAGAAAAATAACTTGAAAAGCAGCCCACAATTGAAATGCAAGCAAGAGCAAAAAACGAAAGTTTAGTTTGTATGCGCAAACACGCCATTCTGATGATAAATTGGAAGTTATTACGGTTGAGTTTTGTTCATTGAAAATCATCTCAAAAGCTCTATATATATTACACTATCATCATCAATGAATAATCCAATCGCTGAAAATGGCAAAATAAGCGTGAAGAGTGACTCAACAGTTATTTGATTAAAGAAATTTGGATTCCAAATGAAAACGCCAGCCACTTATTTATTAAGTATCAAACGAATATCGAGTGTAATATGTGTGAGTGTTGTAAAAATAATATGAGTTGAAATGTGCGCACCCATACACACTTCCGCATAAAATTTCGTCGAAATTTTGCATCGACCAAATGGTTTTGATTGAACCACATAATGAAGATTGTTTAATTGCATACACATTTTTTTTCGACGAAATGACGATGAAGCGAAATGATCACCAACGTGTAATGCGAAAATTGCTATTGCTTGCCGTACGTTATAATAGAATGTTCGAGTTTAGTTTAAATGAGCTATGAACTACATCAAGAAGCGAAATGTTAATGATTCCTCATTGAAGTCATTGATTGCTACCGATGAAACATCGACCACACATGGAATTCCAACTATTTCGCATGATCGCAAATTTCATTTTCAAAAATTACGTTACGAATATCCGAAAATACTCGAATTATCTGTACATTTTACAGTGGCGTAGCTGAACTAAAGTTTGATGGGAGGTGGTTTGATATTTGTCTTTCAACATCTATCACCACATTTTCAACAACACATGATTTTGTGTGACCCTTGGATTTTCCTTAACCTCAATTTATCTAGGGTGAATTGAGCCCGAGAATTTCGAGGAAGAAAATTACTCTTTAATTGGATTTAAATGCACATGTCAAAATTTTAAATAACCTAAATGACTCATCAAGTGAATACGGCTCAATAACGTCATGTTCAATATTAATATCTTGTTTCGACTCATAAATATTTTTCTCTCTTGCAGAAATATGATCTCCGCGCAGATTTTTTCTGCTTCGCCGAGAAGAGCAAAAAAAGATTGTGATAAAAGACCGCATCTTGAATATTCATAATCGGTCATTGTTGGTACAAATGTTAATGATTGCATTGTGGTTTTGGCATTTCATTGCATTTTGCCTCGTTTCAACGATAAATGTCGTCATCGCCGGTAAAACTTTTATATAAGTGAACTCATACGCACTCTTCCAGTCAAACCGAAGCCGAAGCCGAAGCTGAAGCCGAAAGTCGAGCCAGGCAATCAGCTGACTTGCCATAACAGAATCGCTGACTAAGAATAAAATTAATTAAAGACAAAATGGTTATTGTTCACACACATGATTTCATTGCAATGTATGAAGTAAATAAAAATTAAAAAAATGAGAGTCAGCGAAAATATTCACACAGTTTGCTTGAATGGCAATGCAAAATGCCTTGCAGTTTACATATCTTAACGAAATTAAATAATGAAATGAGTGCTCACTTGTTCGCTCGCGCCGTGTTTGTGTGTCTGTTGTAATGAGAGATATTTTGGAGCTCAAACGCCACCACGCACACTGCAAAAAAATCTTTGCGGCGCGGCTGGGATGCTTAATTTGTCGTTTCTTGTGCAAGTATGCTTTAACAACAGAATATATACATTTTTTTTATCGATTTTTCATTTTCAATGAACAAAAGAGCTTGGATTCTTATTTTTTTATGCATTTATTCCATTTCTGCAGTCAGTCATTTTGATGCAAATTTGTTTCCACAATAATATTGAATAAAAAAAATATTATATATGCTTGCTTTTATCTCGCATGCATCTCAGTGGTTTTCAATGAAGCGCAATCATTTGTTTTCTGACATTTCATGTTTTAACATTTATCTTTGTGTTGTAATTTTTCGTGCGTTGATTGCTTGATTTGGCGAGAATTGTATGTAATTGATCATGACGTGCGCGTAGAAAGTGCGTGAATCAAAGTCGTAAATTAAGATAACTCATTTAATAGTTGGCTCTCGATGTTGCCTCGACAAATCAACCATCATATGGTAAATGCGCGGATGGCCGCAGGGTATTATTGGAATTCCAATTAATGCCACCCCATAACAATGAGCGCATACTATAATGACTTTATAATAAATATAATGGCTTCACGTCGATCAACAAATCCGTCAAGGAAGTACGCACATCATACACAATGTGATAACATCTATATTTGAATAGCACCTCATTGTTCCCGCGTTCCATCTGATATTGCTCGTCATTCTTCATCTTCTGGATGGCCGATAAATTGCCCATAAATTGGATTACTTCATTTTTCAAAGAAAAATGGGTTTTCATTCAGCTATCTTCGTGATATGCTTTTTTTTCGTATTTTTAATATAAATAAACAAATCAACAATTTGCCAACTTTCGTGCACATCGTAAATGAAAATGTCAGAAATTTCGAGATTAATGAGAAATTGTGAATGACAATGGATTTACGTAAAATGTGGGGAGCGAGAGAGAGAGTGAAAGAGAGAGAGAGAGTTGTTGAAAGAAAAATGTCCAAAAGTGATCCATTTCGGACAAAATTACATTGTTCAGCCGATTTATTCATTGGATTCACATTTCATCCGGTATAACACGAGCATTGATTGCCTTCAAAATTGCATTGTTACGTTGTGCGAAGCGACCCTAATGAGAGACTCACACACTCTGCCCAATTCACAAATGTGTATGTACGTTCACCCGTTCGTTTGCTTCGCAGAACGAAACCGGACAATTGATAATTGAAAACAAAACATTTTAATTAGAGCATTTTTCGGTGGCATAGAAAATGGAAAAATGCAAAAGTAGCCACAATTACATAAATATCAACGGTTTTCTTTTTGTAAATTTATTGTGTGGTGATTGTGATCTGTTTTTCATTAATTTCGTGAATTCAATGTGAGCCAACTCTTTGAGGTGGTGGTAAGATAGAGTTTGACTCCTCTGCAAACGTCGTATTTTTTGAAATTCACATCCAAAAAATGTCTTATGCTGGTTTTTTTGTGTGTTGCTTTGAATTTGACATGATATCTTATTGCATAAACGGGCTTTTCGTTTTGATAATTAATTCCAAAAACTCGAACCACAATGTGGCGAAAACAAAAGTAACAAACACTCGCGATTCGTTCTGCTCTCATGTAATGAGATTTTCTTTGCTGTTGCCAAGAGATCACATCAATTAACCAATTGCAGTGATCTATATTTGTCCATCCAGCTTATTCGCTGTAAGTCAAAGCCATTGAAATATCGTGAAAAGCCGTTCGAACCGAAAAAAGAATAGACTGTTTCAGCTGTGTTCTGATTTTCGTCATAAGTTTATGATTTATAAGTAACGGACTTTTAATTATTGGCGATCGATTTTTTAATGACCAACAAGCGATTAGCGACGGTTCCAAGGGAAATGTTCAATGTTTGATTGGATAGGCATTGTCTTAAGAATAGGCATTGTAAAATTTGTTCCAACTCATCGAACGGCAAAGTCTCTGAACGGGCTAAAACAAATTGATCGCAATTACTGCACACAAACATTCCGTCAATTACTTGATTCGGTTGATTTTCTTTTACCCAAGTGTGCCTTTGTTTCACTTCACTTTCAAAAACGAGTAAAAGTAATTTTCATTGCGGTGGTTTATCGAAACTTTCGTGGCACAAATTTTATGCAAATCGAAGTTGGGGGACTCGTAATGAAATTGAAAGTTTGATTTGAAACAACAACAAAATCCACCATGTCGCATTATTTTCGAACTATTTTTAATTTGGGCTTTCAACAGAAGTCATTGCAAATTGTACGGGATACTTTTGACGTATTGATATTTTATTGCTTGTCAAGAAATTGGCCATTGAACGTTTGAAAAACTAAATTTGGCAAACATCTTTGAATATCTAGAGACAAACAAGTAAGAGAGAACGTGTGTGTCGCGGTTAATCAAACATCTCGCCACACACATGTTGCATAAATAATTACATTTAGGCATTGTTTAAAATTATTAAAAAGCAGATACGGCCTTTGTTGTTTGTTATACTTTTACTTTGGATGAGACAAGAATTAAATGGCTTTATTGATTTTGTGGCGCATGCCAAATTCTATCAGTTTTGTTTGTTTTTTTGGGGCGAAAAAAAGGTGAAAATCCAAAATATTCAAATGGAACTTTCACCGAACACAAACAATGAAGATCCTCCAAATTTGTCAGAATCATTTGTGAAAGAAGCTGTGATTTGAATGCAATCGCGCGCGGAGTTTCGTTTCAACGGATGCACCTTTGGGTGGCTTTGGACTTTCATTTTTAAAAAGTCATTCAAACAATAATCTCAAAAACAAACAACAGATGAGCTTCAGCAGCATTCGAACGCACAAAACCCAGTTTCCAACGAACTATTAATTTGATGTCATTTGGAGAGTGTATTTAATCCATTATGAATGCAAATCGGATGTTTTATGATGTGAACTATCCATAATGCCATCTGCTACTTGTATACCATTTAATTAATAATATGGTGCATCAATGTGATAATCTTTCGTTCAAAAAATCACTTAAACAATTAAGCATCTATCATTTTTAATTACCCGTATTATGAATGTGCTCAACCACTCCTCTCTCTCTCTCAACGGTTCTTTCGCCACAAAGTTTCAGTGATGCGAAAATTACAATCTAAACAATGTTACCATGATTGTAAGTGACCCGAGCAGGTTGCGATTGAAGCGACGATAGTCACATCATCGTCGTCGTCATTGTCGTGAGTTACAAATAAATCATAATACATCAAAACAAATGATTGATACGAATAATAAATCTACCGGGCGGATGAAATACGATTCGCGTATTCTGTATTATTTTTATGTTTTGTTTTTCATGTTCACCATCACACTTCGAATGATCATTATTTGCTCTGTAATTTAATGGCCAGCGAAGAAAGCGCTCCGTGTGTAACATGGAAATTGAAACAAACGCTGCACATGTTTTCTCTCTATCCGTGATGTTGTCTGTGTGGCGCACACGATTTACGTGCTTCTCTATCTCTCTTAGTCTGCCTTCATCTTCAATTATCTCTTTGATCTGGGTGACGGCGAATAAAAGCGAAATATCATTATCCAGCCATTTAATGCGAGACAGAAATATGAGGAAGAAGAACAAAGAAAACAATAAACAAAATTGTGTATAAATATATATGAAGCAGTATCAATGGAATAACAATGTGACCGTAGCTAATGCAAAGTTGAAAAGCTCACACATTCACTCAATTCTGACCGAGCATATTTCATTTTAATTGAATGTTTAATATCGTATAAATAAAAGCAGGCGCAGGCTGCTTGCCATAGTATAGATAATTTGAAAAAATTAACAACGATCGCCGAAAAGCTAAGAGATATGTGTGAACTATTCAAATGAACTTTATTGTTTTGGGATGCACATGACACACGTGCATTTGCATAAAAATGGTTTTATTCAATTTAGCCCAAAAACAAAAGCAATTAATGCAAATCCGTTGGTAATCGAGAGAAAAGAGGCCGAGCACTTTGCTTTCGGTTCATGACACTTTGAGATTATGGGACTTTCTTTGAAACAAAATATTGAAAATAGAGCTTTTCCCATTTTTTCTTTTATTTGAAATTCCGATTTCGATGATCCATTAAATGTCAAAACGGAATTGTTGGTGCATTTGCTGGAATGCGGTGGCTACGGATCGGATCCATTTTACGCGTTGCGCTTTTATACCATCTTAATCTACGATGTTTCCGGCAAATCAAATTGAAGTAGACACGATTCATGTTAACCGCAGCGAAACCGCGACCATTCCATTGACAAATGAAAAAGTGACGGAACTCGTCGCGATGCGCACTCACGATGCGACACGCGCAGGAGAGAGGAAAAGATCAAAATTTTGTAATTTTTAATCACTTCACTAAAATAATTTGCCGTTTTTTGTAGATCATGATACACAAGTAATTACACGTACTCTATTATTACAGAAATCGCTGCAAGTCGATTTCAAATGAGTGAGAAAAATGTGGGGCTGTTCTCACGTTACCTCAATACTCATTGAGCAAAGGGAAAAATGACTGATTATTTAATTCAACTAAAAGTCACACAAAATTTCGAGAAGAACGACGTTATATTGTTGTGTGCATTTTTGAATAAAAGAGTGAAATATGGATGAAAAAAGATGATGCCGATTAGATTTGGATGCTGATAATGAACGAAGAAAAAAAACAATTATATAAAAAAAACTTCCAGCAAGGAATATCCCGATTATGTAATTTCTTATTTCTCGAGGCACACGCGTGATTGTTTGTTTTTGGAGCGATTAATGGATGTCTCATGCCGACACATCCGTATTAATGATTGTGTCAACACCTAACCATTACCATTCTTGAAAACGTTTAATATTCGCGATGGTTCAGTTCATGGTGAACTCTCTCGTTGGTTGCGCTACATTTTTAGCAACAGAATTTACAGAATGTAGACAAAGTTCAAAATCACTCTGCTGCGCCATCGTGTGTTAGACATTTTCATTTAGATGTACCGAAGCGATAGTGTACGAATAATAAATAGAGTTTAATTGAAAGAAGGCTAAAATGAAGGCTCTCGCAGCCAAATATGCATCGTAAATCAAGTGGGAAAACATGAAACACTCTAGCCGATACATCAAAACGTGACCTGTAGTAAATAGCATCTCACTCACTGCGCAGACCATCGTAATGCCTTCAATTTTTTTTTTTTAATATAATATTTAGTTAAATAAAATCGGATTAAACACTCGCCAATGCTTCATTAATAATATGGTTTGAAAGATGTCAAGGAAAATATAAAATAATTCGATGCTCTCGCGTTGCGTCGGGTGATGTATGTGACCAAATTGCTTAATGCGCTATATTCAATCAATGAACATTGAACAATGAACGGTAACTAAGATATTTGTCTCTTTCAATTGATCGAATTGTATCGCACAAAATGCATAAGAATCGTTCATCGGGATCGTCTTCTTTTGCTGTACATGTGAAAAAATTGTGTGCGCAATTCAAGAAAGCAACAACTGATTGGCGATACAGTATCGTGTTTTGTATGTGCTCAACGATAAAAAACCAGAATAATAAGATGGGAACACTGAGAAATCCGCAACACCAAAAATAGCCTTCAATATTAGCTACTATTTGAGCGATGCGTTTTTCTTTCACATTTGAACTCGTATCGTGCTCGCTCAAAAGTGGTCAATTCCCCATTTCATTTTGCATTCATAATGCATTTGTTTGGTTCACATACACAAAAATGCCAAAAGATCATTATTCTGTTCGAATCGATTGTTGCGTCAATTGCTATGGGATGATATGGTACATCGATAAAAGTGTACATCGAACGGCTTCCTCTTCCATTCAGATACGCAGAGGAGAAAAAAAAAGTCCATTTAATCAACAATGTTAACATTTCAAAGATATATCTCGACAAGAGGTCTTTGCATGCTGCACCAATGAGTTTGGTGGCTTTTTTCGCCGAATGATTTCAATTAAGCCGATCAAAAGAGCGAATTAAACAGCCGGAGATCAATCCACGGCCCATCGAATGTTTGTGTGCATAGACCAAAAATGAGCACTTTGAAGATCGTGTGAACGGAAAGATTGCGCCCGCGCCTAATCGCGCGCTCTCGCTCTCTCTCTTTAGCTCTCAAAAGCATATTCATTTTAAGCATGCAACTATTTTGCTAGTTGGTGCTCCCATTTCACCATTATTAAATAAATTAACTGTTTAAAATTAACAGAACCAATTAGGAGGAAGTACTGTCGGAACACTGCTTGATTTACTTATTTAAAGGAGGCAAGTTTTTTCTCGCATTCTCCATCTTCCCTTGTCTCTTTTTCCCTCTGCATATGTTTCGTTGTATTTTTTCGCTTTCGCGGTCTTTAGTTTGAATGTGGTCTATTTGCTTTTGTGTTTTCGGCAATGAGTTCCGCGGCTGTGGCACCGTCATTCCGATCGTCATTTGTGTGAACTCATTCATTATTCGCTTCATACTCTCTATACGCATCAGTCTTCTTCTTCTTCTTCTTCTTCTTCTTCTTCTTCTTGTTTAGCGTTGATATTATTTGCTGTGGTTATTGCTCTTATTATTTCTGCATTATTTCCGTATGTGTGAAGTCATTTGTTCGTTTAAAAAGTGTGAGCATTGATTTCTCATCGATCAGATACACAGCCGAAAAATGCGCATGAATAATGACTGAAGCTGCCATCAACTCTGAGCCAGTGAGAAAAACATTCACGGTGCTTCAATTGAACTGATCGAGCGATTTTCGCGTATAAATCTCTCAAGTTACGCCTCATTAGTTTCCGATTTTGTCGAATGCCGATTGCGCTTTCATTTGCTCTTACTTGGCACATTTTCCAAAACATCTCAATTCGGAGGAAATAAATAACATATCATCCAATTAAAAACTCTTTTTCTGCGCGTTCCAGTGCTTTAGTTTTTGTATTTTACTTTCGTTTGTGTGTTCAAAATTGATGCGCATGTTCCGTTTGCGCCACCAGAATTTTTCTCGCCGAAATTCCATCGAACCGATTTCCGCAAAGATTTTCACTTTTGATCTTCTGACATGAATCTCCCATCTGTCGAGCGTGTTCCGTGTTCATTATCGATGGTGGTTTTAAATTAACAACAACAAAAAATAATAATCATAATTTGTATTTCTAGTTCGACTAAAATAAGTGATATAAACTATTGTTTAAACATTGTTCGGCTGCCAACCATTTCAATCGATTGTTGAACTGATATATCGCTTAGTCAGAGTTTTATTAGATCGAAATTATTCATTATTTTTCGATTTTGCTGATTCGGGGGCTAATCACTGTAATAAGTAAGTTTGGAAGACTCTTCTATCTTACCGCTCGAATGATGAAGCACATCTATGCGCTTTTTTTGCTTACCTGTTTTCTGTAAAAGTGTCTAGTGAAATCAGGCAATGCACTAAATAAATACTGCTGTTGCTGCTGCAAATGGTAATTTCGCCTAGTGATTTTTTTCCGGGTGCCTCAGCTGTGAACAAAATTCCAATTTTCACTTAATATTTTAGATTAGCGATTTTTTTGGTCTATTTGATTATTCAACTTGATGCCACTTATTGTCTTATTCCAAAACAAAATTAGATATAATCGCCTTTTAGTCGCCGCCTATTGAACTAAGTTTTTATCTCTCCCAATAAAATGCTTTTTCAATCACAAAATTAACCCGTTCACGAGCTCTTGAGTCATTAAAGGTTCAAGTGTTTCAACTTTTGAACGGTTTCTTTTTTTTGTTTTGCTTTTGATCTCGCGCACTTGAAATCAAATAAAAACCCGCAAAAAAATTATGCGTAATCGCGGAAAAATTTATCCGTTGCTTCACTGAATCTTCTAAAGATTACAAAAGACAAGAATATAGACAAATCACGGGCACTACTTCTAATTACACAATAAAAATGAGTAAAAAAATTTAGTGTTGATTTGAAAGCCACTGTTTTTGATTTGAGCTGGAGCAAATGAACCGTCTCATTGAGCGATACGAATTGATCATTTATAGATGACGAAACCTGACTGAAATCGAGATGCAATGCATGTCGAAGGCACTTTTGCGTCGAAAAATCGATGGTGAAATCGATTAAAATCGATTAAAGTGTTCGGCTTTGAAAATCGACAGCTACAATTTAAATCAAAATATACATGTCGCACAATTAAATTAATTCGGAGCGATTTGAATGAAGCACGCCGTTGTTTTGGATTCGCAAACACACCAGCGTCAATGGTACAAAGGAAACGAAAAAAAAACAAAACAGCAACAACTCTGGCAAAATATAGCAAAAACGTACAAAAATCAAATTCAAATTCCAATCGAAACGATAGAAAGACGAAAAGAGTCAGACGATGCGGTTGAGAAAAATACGTCTATACACTAGCATGACTTGAGCATGAATGACTGATGCTGCGATTGTTGCACTTAACTGTGTCGATTGAGCTGCTCATAGCCAACGACAACCGTTGGGATGAAGATTTTGCGGTATGTACCAAATTACAATATACACAATTACAAACGGCCGGCAGTATGCATCGCTTCATACTTCTGGCGAACTACCATCATTACCATCATCATTATTGCCAACATCAAAAAGTGCGCACGATAAACAATATATCGACGATGGAACGGCAACAGCATCGCAAAGAAGCAAGAGACAACGGCACATCATTGTGGCATCTCTTCAGCAGATATTCGTGTGCGCAGACAGCAATGTGTGGTGTGTTTGTGACGCTAAATCGCAGCCAAAACGTCGAAACAGATCAACACAGCAGTTCGTACATGGTTAAAGAGCACACGTCAAAAGGTAAATATAGTGAACATCAACTCTCACTATCGTTTGCGCGCCAACATTATAACCGCCGCTATATTCCGGTGAACCGAATACGAACAAACTTTGGCACTCACACCAAATTGCATTTGGCGTGGCGGCAGCGATGGCGATGGCAGTGGCGGTGAAGGCGCACGATACTCGTGAATTTTTCGCTAAGCGTTTTTTCTTCGGCCGCTTTGCAGGCATCCGATGATGCCTTTGCTTTATTTTGTTTAACTGCTTGAGAGTCGCGCGCGCCATGTGTGTGTATGTCTGTACGAATAGGAGAATAGGTGAGAACCATGGTGCAGTATAAAAGCGAATATCATGCAATAGCAGAAGTACGATTGACAAAACAATAGACTGATGCGCGCTCACTCTCCCAGCGTACGATGTAAGAAGATGAAAGGTGAAGTAATACTTGTTTTATGGAGTTGTGGAATAAATCGTGTAGTTTTACGATGCGTCACTTCGTCGAATTGCGAAAATAGAGTGAGAGAGAACGGCAGAGGGAGAGAAAAATTCAAATTTGTTTGTGATGCATATGTGCATTGCTTTTACCACATAATCCACTGTGAGTTCGAATGAAAGACATTTAAGGCAAAATGATCATGAAATACATTGATCATCGAATCCGTTAGCCATGATTTATGGTGTGAATTTCTTCCAACATCTCGACGGAACGCTGTACACCTTCAAGCGGCCGGCTCTTTGTTTGTGTCTTTGTAAAATGTAAGTTCTGTTCGATAAGAACGCTTCTCTTCGGCTTTTTGAACGCCTTTCATAGATTATGATCAAAAACTCAAAATCAATTTGAATAATTCATTCAATTGGTGAAATGCTGCATTAAATTTTTCCGGACTGAGATACAAATTAAGATATTCAATCATCTTCGAATCGTATTGCGCACAAATTGAATTACACAATTGCTTCCAAATGAATATTGGATGGTGAGCATATCGATCGGAATTTCCGGCCAAAAAGATGTTTCATAATTCCATCAAATTTCAACCTGAATTTTCAATTTGGCGCGACGATGATTGGAAAACGCAAATGTGCGTCACATCTCGATTCGCGGTCCTTCAATAATCGATCAACCGCAAAATGTTGGAAATTCTGTTGTGAATTAATTGATTGAATCGGGTCTAATGGCGATCAACACAAGTCAATATCACCGCTGCAATGAATTTTTATGAAGAAAAAATCTTATGTAACTTGCGAATTCGGCTATTTGTTAAACGGGTAGATCGAGAAAGTAATTCGATGCGGCCAAACAATGGATTTAATCAACAGCAATGGAAGCAATAGCAAAACAATTGGCTCCCCAATGGTTCACGTGGCAAAGTTCCAGTTAAATGAAAAGAAAGAGCATACGGTTAATCGAGCCAATGCCAGACCAAAAGTCACAAATCGACCGACGAGTGCCGAGCACCGAGAAAAGAAAGAGCACATCATTAGAGTTTGTTCGACAGTGCTATTGAGCATTTGCTTTCGAATTGATATCGATTTTATTGAACGATTTGGTTTAGTGATGCTCGAATTATAGCTGTGTAGGACACATGGACATGATTTTTTATTCCCACATTTTGAGTGAGCGAGCATCTATCATGAACACGGCTCTCTTCGCTCGCTCGGCCTTTTTTCCTGACCATTATGCATAGTATTTGCCTTATAATCAAGACAAAAATACAAAAATCTTACCTAACGCTGCCATTTGATCGGCAACACTTTGGCTCTTTCGGCACTCTGGCCGTCCATGTCAGATTGAAATCAATCCGGTACTGGTTGTGTTACCATTCACGCGCTTATGCAATAATTTCTTCTTGAATTGTTGTGGCTGGATTTGTCGTGACGCTGATGATAAGCTAATAAAACACGAATCGAGAAGAAGAAAAAATATCACACACTCACACATAGTGCAAATAAATACGAAAATTGGAGGCCGAATCGAAGCCGGCGATGAACTTTAATGAATGATAATAAAATCAATGTGCACTACTTAGTTTTCAAATCAATAATATGGCGTGATGCGTTGTAGACACAGGGGAACCATTTCAATTGAAACAATTGCGAAAAATAGCCAAAAATTTGATTTAATGTCAAATCATTTTCCGAATGATTTCGACGTCAATGCGGTAATTGACACACATCACAATCGCGTCTGCACTTTTTATCACCTTTCTAAATACATGCATTCGCAAACCGCAAAAGCCCCGCAGTTCTGTTTTCAGACGGTGTGCACAAAACAGCAACAGCCACAACAAAAAAAGCGAGAAACACACAGTTAGGAAATGTACAAACTTCTGATGTATCCAAGTGATCATGTAATTCTTTACATTAAATATCTTCATTTTTTTCGCTAGCATGATTGCATTCGAACGATCGCTGAAAAACAGCAGTTTGGTTAACTGTTTTATTACACGTTAAACGTGCAGCAATAAAAGAAATGTTTGCACCGATCGCACAGTAGCTACTTCACATTCATACACATCTTCATAAATTATGTTATGAATAAAGTTCATTGCTGGCAATAAAGACGTTTTTTGTGCGATTTTATCCATGCTAATGTCTTGACTCACAATTTAAATTATGAATTTATTTAGAGATCCTGCGCACGCAAACTTTTTTGGTTTCAATTACATAAAGATTTGCCGTCATTGTGGTGTGCTGAAAATGCGTAATGTGGATAGAACCTGACAGAAATTCGCACAATTCACATTGATATTTGTTTTTTTTTTTTTCTTGACGTGGAACATCCGCAAAAAGCGCTTGAAAAATGGAACCCGTTAAAAGTGTAACTTTTGTTTTATACATCTTGTGCAATATCAGAAGATTGTTGAATAATATCTTCACTTCATCTTCGTTTTAACAACTCTCTACCTATTTTTTCGTTCATTTTTGCACTTCCCGATTTGTGTGTTGCCGAAATGAAATTGCAATCGTAAGAAAGCATTCACTCGGTCGTTCAATCATAATTTCATAGCCAGTATGCTACCTCGTAGATGGAAATGTTCAAAGGAACGATAAATGATTTGATTTGCTTTGCGCTTTGATTGAGCACCTATATTTTGCTCAACAATAGATCACTCTTACTTTCACATTTGATTTCATATGTTGATACTTGCCAACCGTACCAATTTATGTTAATTAATTACTAAACATGAACAATAATACATCGTGCTGGGCGCACCCGAATCTTATTTACTCCTCAATCGAATTTTGTTTGGCACTCAACAAATTAATCCCTCATTTACTGTCACAAAGAGCATTCAATGCTTTGGATTTAGTTGAAACGTACTGCTAAATTCATACTGGACACACATGCTGACACAAAAGAAAAAAGCGACGAGATTCAATTCAAATGATCATTTATTTGCATAGAATTTTTTTAGCATGAACTTGCTCCAATTAACATATAGTTTTTATCCAAATTAATGAATGTGTTAAGCAAATCGTTTTTATTAAATCATCGTCGCCGCCATCGGATGATTCACGGTCTGAAGCATTCAGGTCTGAAAATAAAACAAAAAGGAATTATGTCATTTTAGAAATATTATGTTATATATTTAGATAAGCAAAAATGCAGAAATGGGAACAAACCTTCAACTCGACGGAAATCTGGTAAGACGATCGGTATTGACAGGGGGAACAGTCAAAAATTGGCCATTCGTTGTTTGACCATTATTATTCGAAGTTGGACTAATTTTAAAATAAAAAAAAAATGTAATTTTGAACAACTTACGAAATTTCAATTTTATTAATGTTCGTATTATTTTACAATTATTTGGAAAGACTTGATCAAAAGTATGCAACATATTTTCGTCGAAAGTGATGGTAATCACATTTTTCCATAATATAAGGCACTAATTTGCCTATGTGGACTTGATTTTTTAACTAAAACACAAATTGGCTTTTAAATTTAAACATATTTTCCTAGTTTTATAACCAAATTTCCAGTTAATTGAAACTCATGAAAACTACACAAATATTTCGCATCTAAATTATTTGAACACGTGCAAAATAAAAATGAGACAAGTTTTTAACACTTTCCCATTTGGAAATTTAAAGATTTCCTCGCAACAATTTCGTTCAATACCTTTGAAGCGACTTGATGATCTGAGGATCTGTATCTGTAATTACGCACGTTAATTGACCACATCGTTGATCACTGGATTTAATGGTTGGAGTGGCGATTGCCAAAGCGAGAAAGCCAAGCAAACAAATCAATTTCAACAATAACATGTTATCAAGTGAAGTTAAAATGTGCGACTGAAATATGGTTGACCGAGAGTGTTATATTTACGCGAACCAAGTTTGGCGTCATAGAAACCCAAATATTTGAATTCGAAGCACTTACAAATTGAACATCAAATGACATCATTCCAAGAATAGAATTAAGGTGGAATATTTTCAAGTGAATATTTACGCCGTGGAATGTTATTACATAGTTTGTATAGATTTTTGAATGATGTTCATGTGATGTTTCACTTATATAGTGTGACTAAAAAGATTTCAGTTGCTTGTACCAAAAATTCAGCTAGTTTTTTTTATATTTCGCAAGATGGTTTTGCGAAAAAAGAAATAATAAATTGAAGAGACCTCATGCCAGCGATCTTGTAACACCATGAAATAATTCTCACACCGACTGCTTAATATCTATAATTCACATAATCCTCTTAATATATTATCCATATTAAAGTTCATTGGCTGTGGCAGATGTTCTTATTTTGACGATAAACATTTTGATTTATATAAATAACAGTAATGGGTCACGAATGTCATCAATTGTTATCAATTCGGTTTCTCAATTTTCGCCGCTGATAATACAAAGAAATTTTTAGCTGATGTTTTTTTTTCTTTAGATGGATTTACTTGCTTGCATACATGAGAATGAATTTGTTGAGTTGGATTAAAACACATTTTATTTCAATTTCCTAGCATCACGAAAAAATGAATATTAGAAAATCATTAATGCACCCTAATTTTAACATTGTTTCACATGCAATTACAATACATTGGTTAAGTACATTGATAATTATTACAATATCTGAGGTTTGGAGTGATTGAAATAAATAAATTGATTCAATATGTACAAAGTGGTTCAGTGTTCATGAATATGTCAATTGAAAAATACTGTAAATGGTTTTTCACACGACAGCTGCCGTTGTGAGATTGATATTGATCATAAGAAGATATAATTTTCAGCTGAATCTGGAATGGGATCTTGTTGTGGTGGTTCAATGGTCGGTCCAGCCTTTGGTTTGCGTGATGGCCTATTGAATAAATTGCCAAGTGCGTTCGTGGCCGAATTGATGCCATGTGACATTATCTGTGCTGTGCTATTCACGAGTTGCTGTGCTGTTTTGTTAAACTGTTGTCCAACACTTATCACCACATTATCCTGTTTGCTACCAGATGCTCCGGGATTAAGAAATGAGCCATAAACCGACGCGAACGCAGATCCAATCGATACAATTGAATCGCCGACAGCAGAACCAACTGTTGTGATGGCTGCGCCTAAAGCATTTATAATCGGGCGTGGTGGCGATGGTCTTGGTCGCGAAGGTCTCGCAGTTGTACTGGTGGTCGTCGTCGTCGGATCCGTCGTCGTCGATGGACATGGTTGAGCCTGGATGTCTTCTTGAAACTGCGGTGTAGAATGTGCCAGTACAATTAACGCACAAAGCACAAAAATCTTAAAAATTATTTTCATAATGAGAGTTCCAAATGAAGACTCTCTATGAAATCCAAATAATGAATGGCTATTGAATAAAAATGACACTTATATACAATACATCTGTGATTGTGTGGAAGAGACATTTACAGCCGAAACGAGTCTCATTTGGTAATTTTCTATTGAGAAATGCAGCGAAAATTGTATGTGGCGTTGTCCAATATGAAAGAAATGGGATTGCATCGAACTCAACAGACAAATTACAACTAATTACCTAGTAAAACTTCTTGTTTCACCATTTTCAAATTTCCAATTTTCATTTTGATGGTTTGATATTTTGGGTGCACGTGCTGCAGTGACAGAATCTCTCACTACTAATGACATGCACAAATTCACCTATTAGGTTTTGTTCATATAATTTGAAATTTTACTTCAGACTTTTTGTTGGAGGGAGACTTACTTATGAAATGAACAAATCAGTTGACAAATGCTAATTATCTATTCAGCCGGAGATTATCTTAGTTTCGTTCATGCAATCGCTCAACTTACGAATCATATGTCACGGTTGACTTTATAAGTTTGATTCATAAAAGACCTGACTTTAATCGAGATTATATATTGTATTTCAAGACATTTTTAGGTGCATTTTGATACATTAGCTTCCAAAATGTTGTGTCAAATAAGATTATTTGTTATATTGGGGTCTGTCTATCTGCACGTCGTTGACAAAGAAATATAGAATCAAAAGTGCAAAACTCTGTCTTTTCTGCATCAAAAAGTCTGCCTCAGAAATAAATTAGGTTTTTTTATTGCTGTAAAGAATTGCTTGAATGGACCAAACTTTTAGTCAGATACACAATTTGATCAGTATAAATAGGCTCTTTAGTTACGCGCTACAATTACGATCCTTAGAAATGTCTGAATATAAGGAAAAATGCACATTGATTTTATGCTTATCAGAAATTTGTTTATTAGAAAGATTGTGCTACATCATTCATTATATTCTATTATGTTATAAAACGCGAGAATATCGAAAAGAAACTTTGAATGGCAGAAATGAATGAAAGTAAAATAGATAAATGTAAAACTATCTCCTTCGGTTACGTCTGCTTTTCCCATTCACGTTATTGAAATGCTTGGAAATATTTTTAATTGGGTTATTAGATGATTTGAATTTTCGTCACTATAGAATTTTGATGCGTCATTGCATTTGTAAATACAAGATTCGATACATTTTCCTGGAAAAATTGCCAGAAATGACTTCGCAGCTGTAACGTCCATTCCAGCGGGTTTATAAGTAAAATAATTTACGAAGCAGCAGTAGATCTGTTCAGCTCATTCAAAATCGGTGCAATATTTCCGCATTCAAGTGTTATACAATTCAATAAAGAGATTTTCTGTGCTTGATTTTCCAATGAAATTACCAATAAAGATGGAAATTGATTTGATTTTGGAATAAAGGCATTTCCTTACAAATGAATGATAAAACAAAAATGTATGCATAATTCCAAGGTGTTTTATTAGTTTTATTCTTTAAATAAATATTGCATTGATTTGTGGATGTGATTGAAATAAATAAATTGACTTTGAAAAGATGGCCCCTTGGAATAACAGTATTTATTGCTCTCCATAGCTGAAGTGAGCTCAGTTGGCGATTTTGTTGCAACCGAAGAATTGCAGTGCTTCTTCCGGCGCTTTAGTTTCCGAATGGTGCTTTAAGGCCATTCGCCATTGTGTTGGCAAATGAGGTAATTCCTTCGGACACTGTGTGTGCTGTGCTATCAATTGTTTGAGCTGTACCTTCTGCTACTAGTTTAGCTGCGTTATATCCGGCATTAGTGATTCCTTCAAATGCTTGATTGGCTGTGTTGGCAGCGGCTGAAAATGCGTCAAGAATTGGTCGGCTTGGTTGTGCGACAGCTACTTCCTCCGTTTGTGGCATTGGCGATGAGTGTACAAGTGCAATGAAGGCACAAACAACAACGATCGACAATGTGCTTTTCATTTTGATTGTTTATGGATTATTGCTAAGATTTGGAACTAGACACTGTGAGCACTGAACGTGAAATGATTATGATTGTCGAACAGAAGCGGCCTTTTATACATTGATAACAGTTCGATAATTAATCTCAAAATTGGGAAAATTCATTTAAAACATTAACAAGTTTGGTTTAGTAAGAGCTATTATGAAATATACGTTGCCATAGTGCAGTGAAATGATTCATTTTTCACGAAATATGCATGAAATTCGAAAGCCGAATTATACTTAATGGCTGTTTCAGATCCCATTGTCTCGGTGTCATTTGAAATTTTCAATTATTCAAGTCTTTGAATGCACATGCTTTCGTAATCCATCTTCATTAGTAATGAATCATTATTTTGTTGGCACAAATTAGTGGAATTAGTAGAAATGGCAAGACTATGCCGGGAACACACATGCTTATCTATTCGCATAATAGAGTTTTTCAGAGCTCTTCTCCTAATAAGAAATCGGAAAATATAAGAATGCTACAAAAACCGAAGAACTGCTTAAAAAATTGGAGTCTCTTCCATTTGAAAGACTTGCTTTTTTTCCAATTTTTACCCGAATCAAATGTTCAATATGCTCTTATTCGGGAAATTCATTCAAGCCATACGAAGAGGTTCGGCGAAAAAAATTCCACCACGTGATAGCTTTGTACGCAAAGATCAAGTAAACCTAACAAAAGTGGCCTTTGAACTTAATTGCGCGCCGACAAACGAATAACGAAACGTGTCTATTTATTAATTGTACCATCAGAATAGTTTGGCTGCTTCACCAACAATTGAATATATTTGGCTACAGTAAACAACGAAAAATGTTGAGGAAATGCGATGATGTTGATAAGTGTGCGAGTGCGCGCATGGAATATCATTTGTATACATTTGTGATTACATCAATAGGCAAAGCAGCTCAAATGAAACAATGAAAAGAGAGATGAATTCTTTCTCTTTGGTCTGTGCATTTGTGCGCTCGATGTGATTCGATCGAACACGATCGATAATAAACGAAATGAACCAGAACGATTCCAATAAATTGATCGAACACCAAAGAAATCATTTGATGATAACCAGTGGATACGGTTAATGGCAATTTTCATGCAGCATTCAGTCACGAATGTAACCAGCCACCATAAATCACACAGCATATTTTCTACTTACACAAAGCAAGAGAGAGACTGAATGCCAGAGTTATAAGTAGCTTTTCGTGCTGCGGTTCGTCGATCGTTTGGAAAACGGCTGGAACACACATAATTGGGGAGGAAACCCGTCCAACGTTATGACATAAATATATAATTCGATAATCGAATGCATTCGGTTATCAAATAAGCAGTTGTGAGTTTTCGGGAGCCCAATCTTTTTCGGTACTTTCAAATTCCAAACCGGAAACAAAACTCTTGGAAAACATCGTTGAAACACTCAATTTTGCAACTAATTATACGTTACATTGGTTTGTAATCAAACAGATATTCAATCACGATGGTTTGAATACGAAAATAGTTTTCTGTAAGAAAAGAAAATAAAAACAACAACGCAATAGACAATCGAATCAGACTGACCACGCTGTTCTATGGGATACTAAAATTGAGCGTTTCGAGGAAAAAGCGCAAGTAGATTATTGCTAATGAAAAAAAGGTACACCGATCGGTTTTTGTTTTTCTATAAACTTCGTATTTCAATGAGTTTTGCGCGGTGAATATATATCGATAGGTTAATTAATTAGGCACACTTCGGTATAAACGCTTAACCTCATGAATATTTGACTAATTCTGAATAGATTAATACTACGACAAAGTGTCCCGTGTATTTCTGCTGTGTCACAGTGCGAGCGAATAAATGCATTGTATTTTATTGCAGACACTTTTTTTGAGTAGTTGAATTTCATTAGTTTTCACAGTTAACATCCAATGCTTCCTTCGAAAGGGGCAATAGAGTTCCGTTATTGAATTCTAAAAGCTGTTTGTGCGTATTTTTGTCGAAATGCGAGTGTGGACAACAAACAACGGTTGAGTGTGCGTAATTGATTCGAGTAATTGAAACGAAAAATCTAAATGTAAGTAACCCGAAAATTGCTGCTTTAATGTAAGCAATTTATAGTCAATGTTTGCCCATTAAGTGGCACATATTGAAACGCTGTTGACGGCGTAAAAATCTATTGCCAATCATTTTGTTCATAGTTCGTTGAAGCACCGCACGGCATCATTGAATTCTGTGATTTGGAAAAACATTTATAAAGCCGTGGATAAGGGTGCAGCAGAATTTTCATGATGGCATTCGTATTGAAACAAATCTACAATATCTATCGATTTTTGGGCGTTTATTCTGGTAAATATAATGTTGTGCATATGATTTGATGCATTTTTCTTAGTTTAGTGTTTTTAAATAGAGAATCAAATGAATAAAACGTTTATCTGGCATTTTTAGATCCAAAATCGGATGACCTGCCGCTAGTGAATTCACCAATCACTATAGCTTCGATCTTGATTGGTTATTTATACTTGGTTCTTTCACTCGGCCCGCGACTCATGCAAAACCGAGCACCTTTCCAAATAAAAAATCTTCTTATTGTGTATAATGCCTTCCAAATTGTGGCGAATGTGGTGGTTTGGTTCTTGGTAAGACACACATTTCAATCGATCAGTTTTCGATTTTAACTCACATAACGGTTTAATTGTCTCAATAGATTATGAAATGCACGTATTTTCAAGGAACATTCAACTTGACATGCAATCCACCCACTCCAAAAAGCGATTTAAGTGAAGTCGCACGAAATCAAGTATTGGCTACCTACTCGTACTTTTTATTGAAAGTTCTTGATTTGCTGGACACAGTAAGTTTGACCTGCACTAATATTTGTTGCCTAAATATAGGCGTTTGTGCACAAAAATTGAACGTTTTTGTTCGAAGAATGCACAAAATTGAGGTGTTTTTTCGTGTAAATATTGTAATCGCTCTCATTATTTTCTTCAAATAGATGTTCTTCATAATGCGTAAGAAATTCAGCCACGTCTCGTTTTTACATGTTTATCACCATTGCGGAATATTGTTTGGTGCTTACGTTGCATCCCGATACTGTGTCGCTGGTAATTGATACAAACGTTTGTATTTAAATCTAAAGGCATTATAATTTCTCTTTAGTTTTCGATTCTTCTTTTTTTTTGTCATGTTTTAAATTTTTAATAACTCGTTTTTTTCTTAATTCATTATTAATTTTTTTGAATTTTTCATCATCATAAAAGGACATGGAACAATGCTTGGTGTATTGAACACTTTTGTGCACAGTGTAATGTATGGATACTACCTCTACAGCACGCTCAAAGGAAATGCTCAAATATCGTTGTGGTGGAAGAAGTACATCACGCAAATTCAGCTTATTCAGTTTCTTATATTGACAATACATTTTGCTGTGGCAATTTTTGCTGAAGACTGTGGCTATCCGAAACTTTTCTGCATTGTGATGACCCTTCAAAATCTCTTCATGATGTCGATGTTTGGTGATTTCTACATAAAGGCATACCTACGAAAAAAACAAGCCTAATCCTAATAGTTCAATTTCATTTTCAGGAGAATAAAGACCAATCCTTTCTAAAATAGATGATATTTTTATTCTAATCATTTGTTATCACAAATTCTATGGTTAAACCTGTTCTAAGGGCGTCACACTGATTAGTTTCATACACACTCTCAGCGCGTTTTTCGCGGATGAAAAAAGTAGCATTCGCTGTGACTGTCTCTCTGGATTACTATCTCCTTTGATTGGCAACGTTGAAAGTGCTTTCTTTGTCCTCGTGCTGCAAATGAAAAATGAATATGCTATGAATTCATTGTATCTTCTTTTTTTTTTCATCAAACGTACTTCAGCGAAAACATGTAATTGAGTAGTCGTTGTGCGCCTAAAATTCGCTTTGATTCATACAAAACGTCGGGAAGTCTTGCGATGTCCAGAACTAACTGCACAGCTTCCGTTTCGGCCAAATATATTGGATCAAATTTACTGGCAACTGGCACGGATACTGTAGACTCCAGGCTGCAAAGGCGACTGTGTGTGACTTGAAAGTTTTTTGCGCTGGCACTTGCATCCTTTGACAAGCACAATTGCATGCAAATCGATAGACTTCTATTAGTACGAAAATAATGATCTTTTTTTGAGTGAACAAATATTTACCTTCACTATATTCTCCATGCTAAATTCATAGTTTGCAGTTGGCATTCGTTGAAGCTCATAAGCAATTATAGCTGAAACTCCTTGAATGTCAGCAGTTCTTTTTTCATCCGCTGCCAAATCGATTCTTGTGTCTATTCATGCAGCAAGTTCATTTGGATTAATTTTTTTTATGAAAGTTAAATTTTTATTCCAGAATTTCATTCATAAAATTCAAACTTACTCGGCGAGTTGATTTGCTTGCTGTGCATTAAATCTCGGATTTCATCCAAAATATCGCTCAAAAAGACTACGTTCCCCTTTCGTGTGCTCATATTTTCCACTTTTCCGAATTTCACGTGATACAGTTTATCGGCATTTCGAATTGCAATTTTCCTAGCGATGCCAAAAAGACTATCAAAATGTTGATGCTGTTCATTTCCAGCGACATAATACATTCGATCAAAGTTGAACTTCTCTTGACGATCAATGATGGCAGCCACATCACGTGTCAAATAAAGTGTACTTCCATCACTTTTCAAAAGTGGTCTTCGAATATTTTCTTCCAGCACAAACGATTCCTTTCCATCCGCTTCCGTTTGTAGGAAACCAGAACTTCTCAACAACTCTAATTGTTTTAAAATATTGACTTTTCTATAGTCAGATTCCCATGAGTATAAGTCAAATTTCACACCTAATCGCCCATAAACACGTTCCATTTCATTCACCGTGTATTCTCGATATTGGCTCCATGCTTCTAAATCGGGCATTTCACCATTTTCCATTTGACTGAATACTTCACGCGCTTTATTTGCGAATTCTGCGTCATTTTCGGCCGTGCGATTCGCCTGAACGTAAGCATGGAACAAATATTTGATTGGATCTTTGGCGATTTCCTCATCAGAAAGACCGGACATTTCAATTCCGAGCTTCAGATAGCCGAATTGTGTTCCCCAATCACCAAGATAGTTTATTCGCGTCACATTGTGGCCGTAAGCTGCAAATACATTCGCAATAAAATTGCCAATAATGGTCGATCTCAAGTGACCGATGTGAAATGGCTTGGCAATATTCGGCGAACTATATTCAACAATTATATTTTCTTTGGCCTCATCGATAAGTTTGTAATCCGATGGATTTTCCGAAGAAGAAGATAAAATTTCACCTATGAAAAATGGTTGATTCAAATGAAATAGCAAATTTTTGTCATCGCTAGTTGTAGATGCAATCGCCGACGAAACAACACTATTGACCGATGAAATTCTCGATATTAATTGAGAGACAGGCACTGCATCGTTATTGATGGATTTCGGAAGACTTTTTATATTGAATTGAAAGAAAGCTTGTCCAGCAGAAGTTGTCTTCAATTGCAACTGAGGAATAACTTTATTTTGAAATTCTATTGGATTCAACTTGCCGTTGTCAACTGCTTCGAAAAGCTGTTATTATAGAAAATGCAGTGATAAGAATATTCGTTTTGACTTTAAAGACAGTTCTCTCACCTTCCGGGAAATGAGTTTCCTAACATTCATGTTCACTTTTATTTAAATAAAAAGCGAATGGAATCATTTGTTATCGTCTATTTTTCCAACCGATCCAAACATAACCTGCTGCTGGGTTTATGTCAAAATACTGAAACGTCAGTACATTGAAGTGTCAATAGTTCGTGATTTTTTCACGAATATCATTTCACCAGATGAAATACGGCGAAGATTTTGGATGCATATTTCTGAATAAAAATGAACTATTCGCAAGGAAAAGGAGGGCTTTGACTAAAAATGAAAATTGAAAAAATATTTTTCGATCAATTTTACATGACAATTAATCTGAATGAAAGCATTTCCTACATAATTTAACGATATCAACTGAAGTACTAGATTGAATGTCAACGTGTACTCCAAAAGTATATTCCGAATAAGATTTTTTGTCACTTTTCTCTCTTTTTCTCTTTTTTCTGGCACTTGAATGGCCAATTAATTTGCATTTTTTAGTTGTCATAAAATAGAATTTGATTAGAAAACAGGTAATCTTAAATTCAAAGTCGGGCTTTAAGTTCATCGGCGTACGAGTAACGCCCGACTGTCGCTAGATTCAGGCATATATACAATATGCGAGTGAAATGAGTGACTGAAACGGCAATAAAATAGGCTAAACGTAGAGAGATACACAAATACATAGTACGTGAGAAAGATGCCAATCGAGTACAATCCGACCTACGAATCAGTGGTGTTGCATGAGAACCATTTTTGATTCCACAAAACCACAAAATATATATTTAGATAAAACTCACACGTAAATTTACAACGAATTAAATTTCGAATCATTTGATTTGAAATCGTCATTTTCGTCCCTGGATTTTGAAAATACAATCGAGGGATTTTTTTCCGATTCGGAAAAAGTGGTGGAGAGTAACGCAGTGAACGAACTTGTGATATCAGTTCCGAATGGTGTATTGATTGTTAGCGTACGAAAGATATACTTGCGCTGTCATTTTGGCATCAAATTTATTTCTTCGATTCATCGTTCATGTGCTATTTTCTTTTTTGCGCTTTAAATTCTATATACAATTCGTTGGTGCAAAATTAAATGGTAAAACGTGGACCGAAGCGACACACCGAACTGTATAATGCTGTTAATGTACACGAAAATTAGTCACAAAACTGTCTGAATTGTTCAAAAATCGATTATTCACCATACGCATAAGAGAGCGAGCTGAATTTGTGTCCTGTTCGTTAAGTGTTTGTACATCATAACCGAGTGATGAACGTTTGAGAAATACTTTCATTCCAATATATTTATAAAAGAAACCATATATCGACAATAATCAAGTTTAACGGAGACAGAGAAAAAAAGAAAAAATCTGTTTCCAGAATAACATATTTTAATCGGTCAAAGTCACTTGTGGCTCAAATAGCTGTCAATATTTTACGTTAAATACATAGCACACCAGAAAAAATCAAAGTGAAAACACTTGATCAAATAAGAACAAGTAATAGCATACATAATAATAGAAGTTAATAACAAAGTGTACAATTTTAAGATAAGCGATACCATTTGAAGTTTATAAAAAAGCTAAGAGCAGAAAAATGGCTGGTCAAACAATAAATGATCGACTCTTGGCGGCTCGTCACAGTTTAGCTGGTCAAGGACTCGCTAAATCGGTATGCAAGGCGACTACAGAAGAAATGATTGCACCGAAGAAGAAACATTTAGATTGTAAGTGTATCATTACAAATTGATTGATTCAATTGAGTTTTTTTTTTCCATTTGATTCATTCGCGAAGGGTTTTCGAATCGTTTTCCATTCTATGTGAATCTTGTTCATTCAATCAAATTGGCTTTCAATCAGCATGAGCACGAGCACAATATATTATTTACCCTCTATTGACATATTTATTTAATTGTGGGCAAGATAGCTTAATTTCCTGGCAATTCTGTTTTCCTGTGAGAGATTTCTCCCATTCCTTTATCTTATTGGCATGCATTTATTCATTCAATCATTCAACATTTCTTCGTTTTTCGAAAATGCGATTGCAATTTAAAAGACCAGCACACAGCCTCACTGACGACGAACTTTGCGTTTGCCTTCGTAGTGGTGTGTCCTTGAAGTATATGCTATGGGTTTCTTTCGTTATGAAACATTACAATGTTTATACACTATGCAGCATATCAGTGACTATGCGTCGCGTGTATAATGTTCATATATAAATCTATATATGCACATCACAATCGACCCACGTATACATGATTACAGCACAAACGTAAGCAAAGTTAATTTCCAAACCTTAGCATACTTGCCTAATCCCTCAATGTGAATGCGTTCTACAAATATGCCATGTTATTTTCACTGACGAATCAAAGAAGGAATCGTCTGTGCCGTGGTGTTGGTGAGCCGATTGTGGTGCTAGCGCACTCAATTGTGTGACGTTGTTTCTCACATAGATTTTTTTCTAGTGCGATTGTGAACGCGCAAATCAATTCTGGTGCGCGAAGCGAATGTGTTGGTGCGGTTCGTGCGATGGCGAATTGACAGGGGAAACTATATTCGGTCAGATGCTGTAGAATTCAGTCAACTTATGTGCTATCATATATAATCTCATTGAATGAGAGACTGATGCACAATAAACAAGCGCTTGTTTACGCACTCGTTTCTCTTGTCCAAATTTTTTTAAATCTTTTGCTCTCTTGGCTTTGCTACTTTTAGCTCTGAATGAATCACCACACTTGGTAACCCCATACTTTTCATTGGAAAAAAAGAATGCGATAAGCAAGGCATAGATATATTGAATAGGAGCTGTCATAAAGTTTGATAAGAAAATCCATTTAAAGATTTTTTTGCACTTATAAATCGTTGGATTACCATAATCATATATAGCACTAACGGTTCTCACTAAAATTCCACCGATTTAATCCCATTCAAAGCTAGAAATATGCCTATAACATCCCAAATCTAAATGCTTTGAATATTCATTCATCACTTCAATATTGTTAGCACTTATGCCGAACTCTTGAGAATGATTCTGATTTACACGTAGTACTACAGTGAGGAAATTGGACCCGCTCAATACACAGGCAGTGTTCCAACGAGAATATTGAGATGATGGCGATGAAGTCATTAACCTTAGTTTTATCAGTCATTCCAAAGGAGAGGATCACAAATGAAATACAAAATCATTAATCTTGGCTGGAGTCGATTCTCATCAATTGACTGCTCGATTCATGCTGCTTTTATTTTCATGCGTTTCTTATTCCAACATTCCTTTTCAATTAGTTTATATTTTTCGATTATTTTTAGAACTTAAGAAATTTGGCTTAAATCAGTGTTTTGAATGTGAAGCCATTGTAGCAATCAGTATGGGCGTAAAAATTATTCTCATTGGGGGCCAACAGTATCTATTTATTAGATTATGGCGGGCGACCTCATCAAATCGAATTTCGATAGATAAATTGAATGATACTTGTATAAAATGAATGTTAATTATTTGCTCTCTTCTGCATTTCAATATTATTATTTTTTTTATGAGTTTGTTATCAATACCGCAGCCATGGCCATTTAGTAAACTACAAGGTTTGATATGTGATATACAATAAATTATCAACGGGGCATTTTTAGGTCAAAATGGGTCCCATTTTTTTCAGGCGGAGATATCGTTTCTCTCAGGATAGAATGTGTTTTGGAATGTTGATATTTTTGCAGCTGAATCAAATGGAATATAAATAATTTTATCATATATTTCTATCACTACATGATTTATCTATTATAAAAGATATTTTATTCAAATTAAATGTATGGATAAATCATGCAGAAAAAAAATTTAATCATCCCATTAAGATTGAAACGGCTGAGAGGATAACGAACGACTTTTCTTATTTCAAAAATTATTCGGTCACTGAAAGAAATTTCAATGTATGATATTTGATATTCACAGATTTAGTGCACTGTACAAATGAACCAAATGTATCAATACCACACTTGGCCAATTTGCTGGTTGAACGAACACAAAATGCAAATTGGGTAGTCGTATACAAATCATTACTCACCGTTCATCATCTTCTAGCATATGGAAATGAGGTAAATGCATTTCAAATCTATTACGATTATTGAACGCAAAAATTGTGGTCATATCTCGAGTATTTTGACTAATATTTTCTCATTTCGATTCTTTGCAGAGATTTATGCAATATTTAGCGTCAAGTAATTCAACGTTTAATTTAAGCAATTTCCTGGATAAAGGCGGCGTTCAAGGTATGTTATTCGCAACTCAAATTCAACATTTCTGTTTAATATGTATATGCAAAAATTGACTAGCTGCTTTTAAATAACGGTTGTTCGTAAGATAATCTTTAAAATATTCCTCCTCATTAAACAATTTAACACAGAACCAAATTGACGCTAAATTGTGTAAATAATCTATTTTGTTGTTCTGCAATAAAAAAAACTTTTTCATGAAACTAACATCCTGGTTCTTTCAACCTAATGCGTCAATTATTATCTTATAACATTGCAACAGGCACCGTCGGTGCAAGGATTGGTAAGTGATTTATTTACCTAAACATTTTGATTTGAAATTATTGTTTTCTTATTTAATTCATCAGTACTAATCCATTGGAAAACAGATCCATCTATTATTTTTTAAACTTCATCTTCGCTTTACAGTTGTTTATTTATTATTTTATCTTTTACGAAATTTTTTAATTATCCAAATAATTTCAATAGTTTTACTGTTTTTTATTTGAATTTGTCTATCGCAACGCTGATATACAATCAATTGATCGATATGTTTTTTTCGTTAATTTTCCCCAAAGGCTATGATATGTCGCCGTTTATTCGACGATATGCGAAGTATCTGAATGACAAGGCAATGTCGTATCGCACCGTTGCATTCGACTTTTGCAAAGTGAAACGTGGCAAAGAAGAAGGTTCACTGCGTACAATGAACGCAGATAAATTGCTGAAAACACTACCAGTGCTGCAGTCCCAATTGGACAGTCTGCTTGAGTTCGACTGTCAGGCAAATGATCTCTCAAATGGTAAATTACCCTATCGGGGGACATTAACCAATCAGGCGATAGCTGTTTTTATTTGGTTCGATTGTTTACGCATAAAATGTATTGTTCATCTACAGGTGTGATAAACATGTGCTTCATGCTGTTGTTTCGTGATCTGATCCGTTTGTTCGCATGTTACAACGATGGTATCATTAATTTGCTGGAGAAATACTTCGATATGAACAAAAAGCAATGTAAAGATGCGTTGGATTTGTATAAACGTTTCTTGGTGCGAATGGATCGTGTCGGTGAATTTCTGAAAGTTGCTGAGGTAGATTAAATGGAAATTACACAATGAACATGTCATTATTAGCAGTAAAATTGATTTGGTCAATTTTTCTTTTATTTTGATAAGAATGTTGGCATCGACAAAGGAGACATTCCAGATTTAACAAAAGCACCAAGTTCATTACTCGATGCACTAGAAGGACATCTTGCCACGCTGGAAGGTCGAAAAACAGGTTCAGCTGCAAATACACCAACCCAATCGTCAAGGTAAAATCGTTAAATTGTTAACAAATTTGGTTCTAATCGACAGTATTTTTCTTTTATTTTCACTTTTTGCCTAGCTCTGCATTCGGAGCATCAGCTCGCAATGAGAATTTTTCGAATGGTATCGATGAATCGATTAAAGCACAAGCTCTTGCCGAAGAAGAAGCCGCCATGAACCAATACAAAGTATGAATTGCACACCCTTTCCGTTTTGCCCGTCATTATCAAACATTTTAATTACATTTGTATAGCAAACAAAATTGACATCTCCAACTGGATCGGCTGCCGCTGCAAATAATCCATTTTTGTCATCTCCAATCAGTTCAGGAAATATTGTTGATTTGTTTGGTCCCACTCACGCAGCTGCCCAGCCACCAAATGCGAAGGCATCAGATGATTTACTGCAGCTTGGGAATCCATTCGCAGATATGTTTGGTGGTGCCGCTCCAGCTCCACAGCCGCTAGTTGGTAATGAGCCATTCGGTTCGGTCACTGATTTGATAAAAAAAAACTGATTGAAATGATTTTTCACTGTAGTTCCTGCATCTCAAGCCAATGCATTTGTGTCGGACAGCAATTTTTCGTTAGTTTTCGGTGCCACGGAGCCAGTTGGTAAGATATTCATCGAAACAATGCCAAAACACACCGATTACATACGGTTTTGACGCGATTCTTTTTTAATTCATATGCACACATTACTATATTTACTTTGTTTGGAATAAAACGAAAGGGTGTGCACCGTACTGAAAAAAAACAAAACTAATCCAAAATCCACTAAAACCCAGTTATGGTTTAACATTCAGCTCCAAATAATATTGATTCCGTTTGAAATGCGTTCAATATCCAAATTCAGACTCAATCCATAGGGATAATGTATATGTTCCTTCAACCCCTTCATTTTAACTGTGTATTACCGGAGAAGGAATACTTCTCATGTAGAAATATCTCGACTGAGTAGTCCGTCGACCAATTTGGACATTTGAGCTGACTTTGTCTGCCTAATTATGATTGAACTCTAACAGAATAGATAACTACAGTCAAGATGTTAAAAATTAACTGACTGACTAAAATTGTCTATTTTCCATGAAAATTCCAAAGTTAGCCGTTTTCTGTCAATTACATTTGGACGGCTGTTAGTCATTTTATTTCCTCATTGGTACGAATATCATACGGAAACAGCGTCAATTGGCTTGAGTATTTGCATGCAAACCTTCCGCTCAACATACATTCCAACCCGAATCGTAGCTTGATTTTGATTCGATTGTGAATTTTTATATTTTTTCTTCTCGATATTTATGGATATTCAATTAGTTTTCCATCGTTGCATAGTGATTTTTTGATCGGAATAGTCATTTAAAGCATTTTAAAAACAAACCTTCTCTAAATCAGAGCCATATCATTGCATTGAAGTGCAGGAGATCCCACGCTTCCACCTTTCGTTCAACGCAAAAACTACAATTTTTCGCCAATTATTCTGAATAATTTATTATTTCACTAAATAGAAGATAGACACATACCATCAATTATTATGATTTTCTAAAATCTCCAATTTTATTTATATGGTTTCCGTCTTGTGAACTGGTGCCACTTCTCTACGGCTGAATTGATATTATTGAATCTAGAAGCAACGTTACCGAATCCATTCTTATCGGACTCAATTCCTCCAGCAGGTGAATTAGAAATTAGTAGTGAGAATTGTAGTGAGAAGCATGGATAGAGTGAATTGGCTGCGATAATTTGTGTAAACGTGTGTCATTTAACACTAGAAAAACAGGTGATACATTGCGATATTGATATTATTATTAAAATTTCGGAAATGGCGGCAATTTGTTCTGTGGCGCATTCCATATTCCGTGCAAGAAAAAGATTTCACAGTAGATATGTTACATCTCTCTCACAGGGAAAATAGCCGACTAACAATAATAACGATATCACAATGTGTTAGCTGAAAAAAACCAAACCACTTCATTTCGCTCATCACCATCAACATCGATTTAAAAATGACAAAAAATTCGAAGTAACTGCTTTGCCGTTGACATTAAAAGCAAATCAAATGCCAATCACTACTTTTATTTAGCTCTCACAGATCTCTCGCCAATGAAATTTTTTATTCACGTTCAATTGCTTCGGTTTTTTGTCATTCTCTCGCTTATAAAGAATTCGTTTGTTAAAACAGCATTTTTTCTATTCGCTTTCTCAAGTGAAAGGTCGATTTTCCTATAGCATTGACTATCATATAGATGCACGAAATCGGCAAACTTGATATCTTATTGAATACTTTATACTTAATACTAGTATTATCATTGATATTGATATAAAGGGTTTTCCAATAGGAATTTTTCTTAATGGAAAACCCTTTACATTCGGTATCAAGGTCGATCTTAGTATCGGTATTAAGATTGATGACATTGTATCTTCCGCAATGTTTCACATAATTTCAAGAAAATAAATTAAATTGAAATAATGGCGCGCGCGACAAGCTATATTTGAGTACCTAGGAAAATTGCAGTTTGAAATAAGTGCTTGGTAATGAAAGTGAAAAAACAGAATCGTTCAGAGTATCACATGAGCGTTGCTGTGGCATAAGAGCATCATGAACATGTAATTTCGTAAAAAAGAAAATTTATTTGCTCTAAGCCATGTGACACGCTTGCTCGAACGATTCTGTATCTCCACTTTTATTACCAGGCACTCATATCTAACTGCAATCTTCTGCACAATGTACAATGATCAGGCCAGTGAACCGCCATACAAAATCAATGGTACACGCAGTAGACTACGCTATGAAGTTTGCATAGCGTAGTCAGTACACGTAGTTAAATCGCTGCACCGCCTTGACAATGATTCGGAATTCACATTATTGCGATTTTTAATTCGATTCTATTATGATTTGGCTATAGTTTAATTAATTCAATTTCAATAGTGTGGCCACATAAAGAATAAAATCGAAATATAAAACATTTTCATGTGTTTTCGTGTAAATGTATGAATTTTTTTATGGAAATATATTTGAGGGTATTAAGATCGATCTTAATACCAGTGTGCGTTTATATTGAGGTGTTGGAAGTATAGGTATATGAAACCGTACAAAATGCAATAAAAAGTTACATTTCCTTGAAATTATATGGACAATTAAAAGTATCAATGTTATAAGATTGATCTTAATACTTTAGTACCAAATATCTAGTCGATATTAAGTATGGAGATGTTGAAAAGACCAAGTATTGAGAGTGCACTTCTATGTCATCATGTGGTGTTGGCACAGAAAGACATATTATTTGATAGTATTTTCGAAACTGCACGAATTCCAATTAAACTTAAAAGACACGTATTCAGCACCAACGAAACAAAACACTTCTGCACCCACGAAACGGTTATCATTTTTTTTATTATAGAAATTTACGTTACAGAAATTGCATTTAATAATTCGCATTTCGAAATTATTTTCATCGTTTATTTCCCTTTCATTCGAACTGTGCATATTTATTAAAACTGTTTTCATATGCTTTTCCCATGACTGATTCAGTTCCAGATAGTTAGATTCATGCAAAAAAAGATTGCTTGTTCGAATCGAATGAGCAAGAGCTTACTTTTGAGTGAATAATGTGGTTTTTGCGTCACAATCCTTTATCATAAATATTTCCTAAATATCCTAATCCACATCACAGAAATCAACAGCACAAATGAGTTTGTAAATGTAATTGAAACTGAATATCAATATTTCTTGGGATTCTACTATCATCATCATTTGTTTTGGATTTCCATTTGATTTAAACGCCGTGTTTCGTTTATGTTCTAATTTATGTTCATCTCAATGTTCAATGTTCACCGTTTGATCATTTAAGTTAAGAATAAATGTTGTAATCATATTGAGTCGTCATAATTTCCATGTAACTAACTCATTTTCTTATTTGTTTTCTTTTTTATTTTCTTCTTTCTCTTTTTTATTTTTGATTATTCAAATAATTTTAACTTTGGTTCCAACTGAAATTCCTCACGGATGGGATATCTAAAATACATATCTTAACCAAAAACACCCTGAAACTAAACAACACACAAACTAACAATTCGGGATTATAAAAACCGCACGCACACACTCACATGACCATTACTCGCACCAAAAAAAAATATATATGTATGAAACAATAATAAAAAAGGTTTTGACGCGTTGGGTGACGTTTTGAAACCAGCTTTGTCCGCATCAACAACAAACGGAAGTATAACAAATCCATCGGGAAATATTCTCGGTTTTGTTTCGTCAACAGGTGAACCACAGACTGGTACACACCAGCAAGCGCCCCAATCAAATTCAAACGGAAAAGTACTTACTGGCGATTTGGATAGCTCATTGGCATCACTAGCTGAAAATCTAACAATGAACAAAAGTCAGTGGAATTCACCGAAGAATACGGCCAAAACCGGCTCAACCGGATGGACGCCACAACCAATGGCCGCAACGACTGGAGCCAATTATCGTCCAATGGTATGTAAATGCTTTAATTCATCCATATTTCATTTATTGATGTCAAACTCTTAAACGCAAATATATTCATGGCTTCACTATTCTTTTTTTCTCACTTTCTAACATTTCTTTTCTCTGAAAAAAATATTCTCATGTACATAAAAAAAAACTAGTAAAAGTGCAAAAAAATGACTACTGTCGCTGATGGATTTCAAGTTTTGCCCCATATTCGTTTGCTCCCAATTCAATTGACCAATTCAGTTTCTATCAGTTTGTATCATTTTATTCACTTTTATTATTTTCCAACATCATTCATAGCCCATTGTATGAAACTCACTTCAACAACGTTCTAGTGGTCGAAATGTAAACGAAGATATTTGAAGCGCAATAAAGAACTTTCAAAGGAAGTATCCTAGAAATGTAGAGATTTTTTGGTGGATTTGTGGTTATCTGTATGCTAACGGCACTTCATCTTCGATAATGATAAAAATTCATCGGAATATTGGTTGAACGAACCGACTCATAAACAATAGACATTTTTTCGAATCATGTTTTATTTTTAAATCATTCAATCAATTCGTTTATTTGTCTGTGCTTGCACACACAAATCATTTTCAGTCATTTTAACTGTCATTTTTAACGTACCACATTTCTCAAACATCTGTTCAAAGCGCTGAATCGCACTGTTTTTCTTCAAATATTTAACAAAACATTTAAACTATACCATTTAAGCAGTTGCATGACAATTTGTGTTTAATGCTTATTCATCGTCTTATTTAATGTACTACAATAAATGTCGTCGCCTAAACTTACATCTTTTCCCTGCTTGTATTGATATTCTCACCATTCATGAGCAGCGGTGTCTTTTTTTCATGAATGGTGTAGTAGAATTAAGTTCATTTTGGAGTAACGGTGAACATTTGGTACAAAATTAAAAGCAGCAAATAGAAATTCGATACTCAAGCAAAGCATGCCACTAGTTTGTGCGCAAATGTCTTCTTGTTTCAAATAACTTATCATTATTGAAAAACAATTACTTGCACAAATTGCATCCACAAATACACAAACGGGCCGGTTTGCTAACCTCTTCAATCTGTCTTTTTTTTTTAGCTCTTTTAATTTTGCAATTAATTTGGTTGGATTTTGATATGTTTGGTTTTTATTTTGTTAATATTACCAAATTAATTTGAATGTATTTTTTTGATTTTTAGAATTTTATGTTTTTTTTTTCTTTTTTATTTATTTCTTTTTTTTGTAAAACTACACACAAAATATAAAAAAACGCGATAACCACACATAAAAAATATGCACTCACGTAAAAAAAACTATATAAACGGCTAATAAACAATGAATAGGCGCAAGGTACTGTAAGTCCAGCTCCAAGCACTGTACATTATCCCTTTGTACATGCTTCCTATTCGGCAATGACGCAATACTTACAGGTAAGAGTCATCATTCAATGCAAATTGTAGGGCACCATCTAACCATTGATACCTTTCTTTTGCTGACACATTTCTGTCCTTATTAAATTCGTTAATTAGATAGAATGATAGCCTTCTTTTTTAAATGGACTAGTTTCTATGCTGAAAATTCTGTTCTATTTAACAATTTTGGACTCTTTTCAACGCAAAATTGTCATGCACAAAAAAAAATTGGTTTCGGTTTATCTCGAGAAAATATTCTCTTTCGGAATAATCAAATGTTTATCGTAATATCCCGATATTCTTGGCTTTTATCCTCCAAAACATGGACATTTCATTAAATTAAAGTATAAAATAATTTGAAAAAAAGTAAAGATAAGAAACTTCAATCAAAATATTATAAGAAACAGATTTAAAAAAAAAAACAAATCCGAAAAAACTTTGCAATAATTCTCAGTATTAATATGCAGTTTTTCTTTTCTTGTCACACGAAATACAGCAGCAAGGAATGCCAATTCGTCAACCGATGATGGCTGGATCGCAACCGGCAATGATGTCAATGGGTATGGTTCTGCCGCAAAATGCCAACGCTCAACAGCAATTCATCATTCCACAACAAACGAGCGCAGTATCAACTGACCATCAAAATGGTAAAGCCAACAACGTGCAACTGGATCCGTTTGGAGCA
Source organism: Obolodiplosis robiniae (assembly GCA_028476595.1). Taxonomy (NCBI): domain Eukaryota; kingdom Metazoa; phylum Arthropoda; class Insecta; order Diptera; family Cecidomyiidae; genus Obolodiplosis; species Obolodiplosis robiniae. The sequence goes on along the minus strand of CM052015.1, from coordinate 3,153,785 downwards.
TTTTAAATGTTTAAAATAGAATTGGCATCGGGTAAAACCGAAGATAGAAAAATATTGGAGATATTGGATAGATTCTATTCTACTATATATTATATACGTATTGTATAAAAGAGGAACTACGAAGTTTATTTACAAAGAAACAAAAGATTAAATTCTATTCATACAATTCTAGAATGAGAGTGTAGATTATAAATTAGATGAAAAGAAAGACATAAAAGCTGCAACTATATATATTATCTATTATGTATTTAAATGTTTAAAGTATTATGCAGGATGGCAAATTGCTTAGTTGAAAATGATGATAAAACAATTCATATGATATACATTAAATGTTTGCAAATAGCGTCATTTCGATATACACGTATATTTTAAGATAGAAAAGCAGAGAGTGAATATTCACTACTTTACACTGCAGCCGAGTAGATGTTTTTTTTTATGTTCATGAATCCAAATAAAAAAAAAAAACAACCTTATTGTATCTATAATCTTCACTTGAAAAATGTTGTTTCATTCGAAATTCGCTTAAAATTCTATACTATGATGCATCTTTAAAACCAGTTATTGAGAACAAAAGTTGTAGAAATTTCATTTGCACAAGAGAGAAACCAATGGCTTCTTTTCATTTAGCATGAATCTTATGAAAACAAATCCGAGCATTTTCAACAGTCACACATACACATTCCACAAATTGTGGCCGAACTGTTAGAATAAATTACGTGAAAGATAATAATATGTAGAATACAAACAATTTGGTGGAACCGAAGCTAAGTAAATTTGCGTCTGAACGAACAAAATTGTGCAATTACATTCGGAAAACTCTAAAATCTAATCAAGATCACGAAACATTACAATGACAAATGCTGAAATATTTTGAATTTATCCGCAAAATGTATATTTTCTGATGCACTAACGACTAATTAAAGAAAATATATATATATATATATATTCATGCAAAAAAAACGTTGTGATTTTTTCTCTACATTCCAATAGTGTTCTGTCCATGGGTTGAATTTAAAGCAATGCTTCGAAAGCATTTTAAATGTGGAACATTTGAGATTAGAACATGAGCCGCCACCGTTTTCGTGTGTGTTTGAACGCTGTCAAAGCCGTTAGGTACAAACGTTGACTTTCTGCTGTTGCGTATTCAGTTGATATTGAGAACGCGGCGACGACACACAAACCGCTCAATTCAACCATCTTTTCAGTCAATCACATTTGATTCATACTCAAAAACGGTTAAACGTAATTCGCGAGGAAAATGACTTGCCCATATGGGATTCCACCAGCGTCACTCACGTAATATATTATTATACAAAAAAAAAAAAAAAATCGCACGTTGTAGTAAATATTTATTTGGTTTTTGCAGTGAAAATCGTGCAATGATCAAAAACCTTGCTCGAATTTACTGGATTCATAAAATATTGACTTCACCGCGTGATTTGTATATTTTAATTCTCGAACAGTAAGGTCAAATGTCATATCAAAATTGTTTGTTTCAAGAGTGCTAGCTCGTTAAATAGCACAATGCCATATAAGTGTTTAAAGATTCAGTTAAAATCGAATTCGGAATTGTTCGTCACTATTTGTGTTTGCTGCTTCAATTATATGACACTGGTTCTCTCTCAAGTTTTTTCCGATATTGTATTGAGCATCGTTTCATTGTTGCCTTAAATTTTCCGATAGGAGTGCTGATAATGCGCAGAAGGGTGAGGTGTTGGGAAAGGAGACTGGAATGCTTTACGGAGAATATTTGATGCTTGATAAAGTTCTCAATGCACAACGCATGCAATCGGCAGAAAGTAATCGTCCAGTTCACGATGAACATCTATTCATCATTACTCATCAAGGTAAAAGTGTCAGATCATCAAACGAATTACCATCAATTTCGAATCAAATCTTTTTTATTTAGCTTACGAGCTCTGGTTCAAGCAAATCATATACGAAATCGACTCCATTCGAGACCTATTCAATACGATCACTGTGGATGAATCGCGTACGTTGGAAATTTTGAAAAGACTTAATCGGATCGCAATCATTCTCAAGGTAAATTAAAACCGATGTTCTCCAATTTCTTAGCGATATTTTTCGCCGCAGTCAGATTTCGTGATCCGTGAAATATAAGTGAAGCCCTATGTATTGAACGCAACAAACGCGTCATTTCTAATCGCATTTATTTGTGCTTCTGTATCGCATATAAGTCGAAAAATGACTACTCAAATTACAATCAATGAAAAGAAATTTTTTTTTTCTTTAATGGACACAGCTGCTTGTCGATCACATTCCAATACTTGAAACAATGACGCCGCTTGATTTCATGGACTTTCGCGATTATCTGTCACCAGCATCTGGTTTTCAGAGTATACAGTTTCGTCTGATTGAGAATAAATTTGGCATGAGACAAGAGAATCGGGTCAAGTACAATCAACGGTATCAAGATGTATTTGATGATGATCCGAAAGCAACTGAGATGATTATCAGCTCAGAAACTGAGCCATCGCTGAGTGATCTTGTGCAAAAGTGGCTTGAGCGAACACCGGGACTGGAAGAGGACGGTTTCAATTTTTGGGAAAAGTTCAAGACAAACGTTAATGACCTTTTGGATCGAGAAGAGAAAAAGGCTGAGGTAAATAATATCTGGTGTTTTCAAAGCTACTTCCTAATTTTATTCTACTATTTATATAGTTAGAGCCAACAGAGTTCGTACGCAATTATCGATTAATGGACGTCAAGAAGCGTCGGGAGGTTTATCATACCATATTCGATCAAGATGCTCATGAGGCCCTCGTTTCACGAGGTGAACGCAAATTCTCATATAAAGCATTGCAAGGCGCAATTATGATCACTCTGTATCGAGATGAGCCTAGATTTAGCCAGCCACATCAAGTTCTAACTTGCCTAATGGATATCGATTCATTTATGACGAAATGGCGATGTGAGTGCACTGAGTACGACCAGCTCCTTCAAGTTTGGGTCTTTCTTTTATTATTTCATTTTGATATTGATTCTGAATAATAGATAGCCATGTAATGATGGTACAACGAATGATTGGGTCGCAACAATTGGGCACCGGAGGATCCTCGGGATATCAATACTTACGTTCGACTTTAAGGTACATTTCTATACTTTATTTAAAAAAAAAACAACATTGTAGTTTCAATTTGTAATATTCCAAGTTGATATTTAATCAATTTAAACTCCAATTTCAGCGATCGCTACAAGGTGTTTTTGGATCTATTTAATTTATCAACCTTTCTTATTCCTCGCCAAAATATTCCGCCGCTTACTGAACAAATGATAAATCAACTGAATACGAATTCACGTTTTTCGAAACCAGCAAATTGATTTAGCGTCGCTTAGCGACTATATCGACATGAAAACTCACAGATGAGTTGCTTCAACAATTAAAATTTAATCGGATGAAAGCGTTTATAAATTCGACTACTTCTTCTTTCTCTTCTTTTTTGAGCACCCGTTTTCAGTATTGTTTAATTCATTATCTTTGAATTTGACTAAATCCGCACAGAATAATACGGTTTGCGCCCATCCAGCCAATGATCCGTAAACTTGACGAAATGCATCGCCAATTTCCGAGTAAAGTTTGGGAGTCATCGATTTCACCTCACGTCCTTTCGGCAGATAATTTTCCAATGCGATTTTCAAGACATGCGTATCAACTGGAATCGCCTCTAGGTGATTCAGCGACATCAGACAAATGCAATCGGCAACCTGTAAAATAGCATAGAAATTGTCTTCAATATCCTAATCGATTTGATTGTTAAAAAATCACCTTTGGCCCGATGCCAGTCAATGTAATTAACTCAGCGTGTGCGTCTTTATAAGCCATATTTTGCACCTGTCGAAACCATTCCAAGCCGCCCTTCTCCTTTATCTCAACAGCGGCTCGATGTATGAATTTAGCACGATATCCAAATGACGCGTTCCGAAGTTCTTGTTCAACATTCGGGTCGATCAATTCATTATAATTGGGGAATGCGTGATAAGCAACGCCATTCAAATCACATATGATCGGGCCATAATTTTTGCACAACTTTTCGACCAAACTGGATATTCTGTTGCAAGATATAAATAATCATGTAACAAAATTGTTTATTGAAAAAGAACGATCAATACGTCATATTGCAAGCAGTGTATTCGTCTTACCGCGAAATATGATTATTCTGGCTGCAGATGAATGAGAATAGATTCTCAACGGGATCCTGATCTAGTACACGAATTGCATAGAATTTGCCTGCCTGAGACTTGAAATGCTGATGACCATTCGACCACTTGGCATAGCAATCGGCTAAATTAACGTCCAGCCGGAAATATGCACGCAACAGAGATTCATAATGATCAATACCATGCGAAAGTATAGAATCATCGACGTTACACTTGATTTTTTTATTCTTTTTCTTTGTGTGAGCTGAAATTGGAATTTTCATTCGCACTTGATCGTAGTAATTATCTGTGTCATCTTTTAATTCACCAAGAACACGATATAAGAGATCATGTTCCGTTTGTCGCAGCTGCCAAATGCAATTAGCCATCACTCCAATGTAAGACTCATCGGTAAAATTGTCTTCGGGCAGACTCCCAATCTTCCATCTAGGAAAAAATATTAGCAATCCATTTCAGAGACACCAGCAATTTTCCAATTTGTCATTTACTAACCTAAAACTCTGGCCGCCTGTTAGTGTTGCCTTCAATTGCAATTCGCTTTGTGAACACTTCAATTTCTGCCACAATTTTCGATTCATTCTTCACAGATTATTTCAATGAATTTCAACCGATAATAATTTGTATACAGCAAATAGTAAGAAGAAAAACGCGCTAAATCTGACATTGGACTCAAATGTCAAATGTCAACTACGTTTTGTTGTGCAGGGTTCGTCAATGTTAAATATGAATATCCATTAAAAATATACAATGAAGCCTTAATTCTGTTCAGAGTGTAGTTTGAGTTGGGTGGGCCGAATCATATTTTTCTCATTGCAAAAGTAATGAAATTATGTAAAATTCTGATAATTTTTCTTTGATTTTCAGCCGAATATTCAACCCTAAATCAACAATTCATTAAATAAAACATTTATAACCAAATTTCTTTAATATGATCGTTACAATTTATTTAATTTAAATTTATTCACAAAAATATATTCTTCTTTTGCTTGACAAAAATAATCTTATGCGTTTTATTTCCACATAAATAGATCCTCAAAATAGTCTTAAGTAATTTCAATATTTGTAAATAATTTATATTTATTTTAGTTGCATTCAGAATGCACATCAATAATTTGATGATTTCAAAGAATATTTAAAGTTTTGGATTAATGGACATCGAAAAATAACATTCTTGAGATGCATTTAATGGGATTTGATTCAAATAAGCATGATAATACATAGTATGTGAGGGCTCGATGATTCGCTTATATGAAAACATGAAAAACATTAATCCTGCGTACACGAAATAAAGCTTGAAAATAAATCGGCCAATAATTAATGAATCCATAAAACAGAATGATTTTTCTAATCAACCAGTGAGACCGACAAGAGAGTGAATGTAACATACATATGCTCAGCTGTCGATTTTACTTGTTGTTTTGTGAGGTCGAAAAAGATACACGAAAACATTCCATGTTTGTGGACACACAATTTCGAGGCTTAGTTTTAAGAACTGGAAGAAAGCACGTGTGATAGTGGAATATGATAGCCTTAGAGAGATATCTATGATGATTGTTAGTGTTATATAAATAATAATTATCTTCTTCAATACAATATGATTTTCTAATATCTTCTATTCTATACTTAAAAAATACTTAGTCGCAACGTTGGATTTTCAATCTCATCATTTTTGCTGGGCATGCGGTAAATTTACATCTCAATAGGTGGTGGAACAGGTGCATTTTCTTCATATATCATTGATAGTTTGCAGAAATGAGTATTTTTTTTCTTCTTCGAAATATTTTCTTCGTCTTCGCTGCTGTTGCTTGGCGTATCGCCCAATGTTATTCGTGCTGCATGGCCTTGATTTTCTTGGTCGAGTTCGAAATACAGTTGGTCCAGCTGTTCATTCACCATTCCCGGCTATCAAGCAAATTAATTTCGATGGTTTAGTCAGCGAAAAGAAAAATGGCCAATAGCTTCAGTTACCTGATTAATTTCCCTCAAAACGCGTAAATCATTTGCAAGTGCATCTTGAACTTCTTTCGTTCTCAGTTGATACCTCAACACTAAATCAGGCGTGGATTCTACATTTTTCATCCAATGCGGCGTTTTTCCGCGTTTCTTCACATCTTGTCGTTGAGCATTTTCCTGTTCGTTTGGATCCATCGAGTCATCCTGTTTGAAATGTTTTGCAATAATAAGTCACAAATGGACTGTCTCTATTGAAATACCTTTGATGTTCTATCAGACTCCCAGGATTCGTCAGTGCGTTTCTGCGAATCGAAAAAACTTGAACTGAAGCTGGAATTGGACGCATCCACTTCTTCACTATTCTCATCTTTCATCTAATTGTTCAAAAGAAATCGAATTAAAATGGAAACACGTTAGCTATTACACAAATAAAATATACCTTTGCCCATAATTTGGCCTGCAATCTTGAAGCATTTCCATCAATTTTTGTGGATAAATTGACCGCCTCCGTGCTCTTGGCATTATCAAAAAGTGCCTATTGCCCATCAAAAACATAACCACGCAAATGAGCAGATTCACCGAAGAAAACCATTAAAATATATTAATTCACACGAGAAAAATTAGAATGATTTACAACGAATTAGGATGCAATTTTTTGGCGTTGATACTTGCCATTTTTTCAGCAGAAGTAGATATCATGCGGATGGCTTGCTGTGAGGTCGATGGCCTTTCTATCAAAACATTTGCTGCTCCGCTGTCTTGTGTAGTTGTTACGGTTCGCTGAAGAGATAAAAATAAAGATCGATCGAATGATTTTGATTTGAACCAAAAACGCGCATCGAGTTTAAAGATAATAATTCAATAAGTTATTCACGAATATCGGTGATTATACAATTTCACAATGGACACAACTAAAATCGAAAGAAAAGTACAAACTTGTTGGAGCATCGGCAATGGTTGGTATGCGATCGGTGGATAGGAATAGGGATACACCAAGTTCTGATTCACAAATGGCCGCGGCGGGCACATGAGGTTCTTGATGTAATGCAGAGCATATGGATTTGGCAAACTTGCTGGAAGAACATTCGGCTGAACATTCACATTTGTTGGTCGCGGATCAGAGAATTTCTAGGGAATGTCATTGAATTTATAATTGGCCATAAAATTATTGCTAAATGTCAAATACCTGATCTATTTTTAAGATTCCATTTTGATTGGCCGATGACAAATAGTATTGTGGCGAAGACGAATGATTTGGAAGTAAAAATTGATTTATTGGATTCGGCTTCAAATTGGTGGGTGTATTGTTCTGAATGGTTGTGGCATTTACGGAAAATGTCGGCCATAATTGAACTGCATGCACTTTGCTGCTCGGTCCCATTCCCTGATAGCCACTTGAACGAGCTTGTTTCGTGGACTCATCTGGTTCGATTTGTGCTATTGGTTCATCTTTTTGTGCATTTCCACCCACATTCTTGGACGTATATCGATGGTCATTTCGATTAATATGTGTTTTCGTATTTTCCGCCAGTTCATTTCTCACTTCATTGGGCCAGCTGCGTTTGACGGGCTGATTGCGTGTCGCTGATCCTTTGTCGGGCGTTCTTTTCTTATCGGTCACATGAGAGCTGCGCATGCGATATTTCTTATGATTCTTCACCATTTGCAATTCCATTTGATCGGTGTGCCGCGACACAAGTGTTTCAGTCAATATCAATTTTTGTTTATTTGTATGTCCATTGTTGCTCGTGTTGCTTGTATTTGTGCTCTCAAATTGTGGACTATCGCTACTTGAATTAAACGAGCCACCACTCTCTTCTCCGCTCTGCTGGATTGGGCTCAACATTCGGTCCTTTTCATTCGTTGGTACATGATCAATTTGGTATGACAACGATTTGAATTCGTTTGGTACAAATGTTGGCTGAACACTATTGAAGAAACGATTCAAATTTTCAAAGTAATTCAGCTGATTGTATGTCGGTGGCGTCTCTGATGAGCCCTTACTGTCATCATGATTACTGTGATGATGCGGTGATATTTCGCCAAGCATCACCGATCCGTGTTCAGAGGCGGCTGGCTCACATTCCGTGACCAAATCAAGTTTCAACTCTTGCTGTTTAACCCCAGCTAACAGACTTTCCATGAATGATGCCAGTGCTTGGCAACGCTTCGACACTTGCTGCTTCACACTGTCCGATGGGTATGGTACTGGCTCCGATAGTAATTTCAGCAGCTCCTTCTTTATTTCCGCAGCTTTTTCTAAAATATCATTCGGGAATTTGCATGCATATTTGCCGGATTTTGTGAATATATCGCAATGATTTGGACCTAGATATCAATAATAGGTTTAAAGGACGATTTATTTTGAATTGTCAAACAAAGTTTATGGCACTTACCTTTTAAAACGGAGTGATCTCCCGTTACAAATTCTAATTTGCGAGACCACGGGTTAAAAACCTTTGTCCACTCTGTTTCTAACGTGATGTAGCAACCATTTTTAATGAGAAATCGATATGGCGGCGATGACACCCGTCTATCGGACACTTGAGTGTTTTTCATAAGCAATTCATAAGCCGTTTTCAATAATATCATGTCTTCGGGATGGAAGTGATCCAAAATCGATTTTCCAAGTATGTCTTGTGGCATATAGCCGATAGCCGCAACCGATGTTCCGTCAATATGGACTAGAATTCCAGCTGCTGTGTGCCTTGTGGAGAATTTCGTATTTTGTTTTTTCATCGCCTCATCTGGAACTGTAGCAAGAAAAATGATTTTCATAGAAGCTATTGCAACCGCAAAATAATAGGATGTGCATTTACAAACCTTTATAAATGCTCGACAGTGCTATAGCGCAAATGATGCGAAGTGCGCTATTACCATTTTGTGCGGAAACTGAATTTGAAGGCATTTCTGGGGCTTCCTTAAAGATCAACTTGAATGGCTTGTATGAGACGGGCTTGTTCTTAACAGCAAAACCACATGCGTCAAAGCCCCGATAGCATCTCAGTAGCACATATAATGGAGTTTTCTCGAGATTACTTTGGCTTAGATAATCATCTTTGATTGATACATAGTCAATGTATCCGGATGTTATTTGACTGGCGAATGTTGGCCTGAACAAAAATTGTTCATTAGTCTTCATTTTGATTGTGTTTTAAATTTATATGACAAATCGATTAATACCGGTCTTTTGGATGTACGAAATCGATGAATGCACGACCAAGCCATACGTCTTTTGGGAATCCTAGGCTTTCGGTCAAATTTGCGGTAGAGGACAAAATTACGCCATCATGCATTGAAATTGCACAGCAAAAACTCTCTTGCTGGAAATAAGAAAAAGGAGTTTGTGTTATTATGGTATTTTTGAATCTGAACCGATTTAATATGAAAATAAAAAGAAAACTTCTAAAAATAATAGCATATTATATAAAAATTGAACAGTTGATCCACTCATGTTCTATCAATACTTCTATAGCTATTGCAGGACCTACTGTTTTCGAGCATTCATATGGCTGAACTTATGTAAACCACTGATTAATTCGGTCCATTTATTTCTATGTCAATCGCACAATCCTCAAATCGGTTAATCTCATAATTTTTATACAACACAAGGCACAATCAACCTATACATATTCAAACTTAAAATAATACATAAACCAAATCTTATTCCAATGTGGAACATTTGAACATGCATTTTTAACTCTATATTGTAGTTTACTGATAAGAGATAAGTAATAATGATCTCCAGCAATGTTTTAGTATACTTTCGAGTGAAAAATATTGCTGAAGACACCAATACCTCACATCTTACAAGAATCATACAAGAATTTTGTAGATGAATGATCTTGTTGCTCGTTTCAGATGATTTTTTCTTGCCATCTTCTAGATAAAAATTCTCTAAAAATCATCGGGTATTTTTTAGCTCTGCTTTGTGTGAAATACATATAGAAAAAAACTTAATGCAAGATGATTTTTTGGAGATTGTTTGGCTACAAGATGATAAAATCATCTTTTACGTATGAAATATGCAGTTTTCCTTGGAAAATTCATATGAAAATGAAAATGCACTTACTAAGAAGTTCGCACGATGTTCGGCAATTTGCGGTTCAAATTTTGAGTGCGATAGAATATTACCAACTTCCAAGTCATCTGGTGATTTGTCGGTTGCCGAGCTTACTCCTTCCAGATGTTGACCATTGTTGTCTTTCATCGATTCCATTGAATTCAACGGAATGACATTGTGATCATGAATCGGTTCATTATCACTTGAAGGATCCTGCCGAATTATCATAATTCTTAGTTTAATAAATTTGTTTTGAACATTTCTTCAGTGTAGAAATATACCTTTTGTAAAGCATCATCTTCTGTCAACGACAAGAAGTCGCGACGAATATAAGAAAAATAAGAATTCAGAAAATTAATTGACTTGCGATTCCTAGATAAAGTATAAAAATGTACCCGAAGTTTGTTTATCTGAGATGCTTGTTTCGGCGACATTAACAGGCAATTCTTGAGAAGTAGCCGTATCTGATGCAAGCGCTGTTTGTTGCGCAACTGTTGGAGTTGTTGTAGATTTTTCATTTGTTGCTTTGGCATCATGGACTGGTTCAATTATCTCGGTTGTTCGAGTTTGGCATTTCTTAGTTTTGGCTTTCTTTTTTCGCCCCTTATTTTTGCTTCGCTTCAGATTTTTCAGCGTCGTCAATTCAGCGCTGTTACCGCTACTTGCGCTAATCGAAACAAATACAATTCAATAAAATTTTATTGTCGAATACACAGTGCTGTCTTAACATATTTCTATTGTTAACCCTATTCAGGCCTCGACAAATATAGGAATAACATGAATTTTCAATCCATCGATTTGGCATTTAAGCAAAACCATCAAGGGCATTCAGGGCACATAATCTGCGCCGCAAATAATAATAATTCTGCTGATAAAATGTTTTGTAGCAACTGAAGTAACACGTGCCCTTCGTTTGCGTTTTCTCCGTTACAATAAGATTTCTGTAGAAATTGCGTGCTCTCCTTGAAACCACATCGAATTGCATTCGCTTTCATTTCGATATTATTCATAGCTTTATTCAATCCTAATTAAAATTTACTGTTTGGAATGAGATGTATCACGAGAAGTCCGACAAATTCCGTCACCAAGAAAACTTTGTTTAGAATCGATTCGACATTGAAATATACTTGGTAACGCGTGCAAGAATTATATGGCAGGGATTGCTCTCAACTAAAAATAGAGTTTCAGACATTCATTGCAGAATCTGGCATGGACATTTCCATCGTGTGCCTGGTTTCGTCGGAGATTTGTTTGAGTTATCAAACAACATATTTTACAGAAATAGACACAGTTTACTGATAGAGAGAAAAAGGAAAGTTTCGTTTCGAATTATGAAAGGCGAACAAATACAGTGTCGGGAGTTTAAGATTTACATAACACAATCATGATAATAATATCGATCCTGATCGACGAGGGAAATTATAAGACAGCCAACGTTGATTTTGATGTTTAATTACGAATAAATAGAACACAAAAGGCTATGGATCTAGAATGCACAGTGTCGTTGCCTTTACCAGTGTAAATTCTGTATGGCTCAAAACGTTAGGGGGTGCTCGATTCTTAAAATAGAAACAATGTAAACACAAGCACTTCATTTCGCTATGATTCTGATATGTTCATTTCAAAAATGGCAACCTGTGGCGCATTACCAGCGCGACTATGCGTGCCTTTTGCTTACATAAAATATTTCAAACCGATATTTCCCGTGAATCTTGGAGCTTTGTTTGAATGTTTTTGTTTCTGCCATGTTATGGATTCGATCGAGATTTCCTTTCTCTGTGGGTGTTTTTTATAACAACAATGGGCCAAATTCGTCGCGTAGAGTAAAAATTGACAAGTATTCATGAGATTGTGAAACGATTGTCTATTTAATTCAGATCCGAATTTGAATTCGAGTTCTTGCATGTCTTTCAAATTATTTCTGAAAATACTTGTGTCTGTTGATTGAAATGCAATGCAATTCTAAAAATAAATGTTCCACGCTCGTTCATATGCATCCTTTTTATTCACCCCCGTCACGTTGTTGAACACTCGTTTTCTTTCTGATTATTTTTGTAAGCATGTGCCTGTTATTGAATGTCAACTGTTTCGGATGGATCTATCGTGAGCTTTGGAATAAGTTACAATTCATCGTTCGGTTGTATCGAGACACGAGTCCCAGCTCTCAAGTATGCCGTAACTCGAATAGCAATGAACCATCCATAGGAAATTTGGCCATGTGCTCTTTCTCAGCATATTTTTTGAAAGTATTGCGTTCATTGTCATTTGATAACAAAGGGCAATGCAAAAATCAAATCGTTTCATTGATTCGTTAATTACCTGTTTTCGGCTTGAGCCCTAGCTTGGGCCTGTGACAATGACGTTGTTTGTTTTCCACCATATCCACTGCTGCCAGATGAATTACTGCCTCGCATGCATTGTGAACTCTCACTTAATATTGAAAATGAAAATCAAAATGTTCAGTTTTTTGGCCCGCAAACATTTTGTTTTTGTTTCTCAGCTTACCTGCTTAGAGTTCGACTGTTGCTTTGTGAATAGGCCGAATCAACCGCATTTGTCATCGATGTTGATGTTGCATTATCTTCAATGGTCCTACTGTTAATTTGAAAGATGAATTGCGTTTAAAAGAAATAAATTAGAATTACGCCCAGACAGAAAATATCAATCGCAATATGTCTACGGTTGATCGGATTTTTTTTTTTGCACTTCTCATACTTTGTATCCTTTTGAGTGGCCGATGGCATTGATATCGCTTTTCCTCCATATCCACTGCTGCCGGAAGAATTACTTGCAGTCGTTCGGAAATTTGAATTTTCACTGTAAAATGAAAGAATTCATTAGTTGTTAAAAATTCAAGAAGATTTCAAAATAAATTATTGTGATGTGAAACATGAATATTCGAAAAATCAATCAGATTGAGCACATCACAAAAGTAAATATGATTTTGCTCAACTTCGAAGTTTTCTCAAGCGGCCAATTACAATCTTTAACGATTAAAAATGAACCGACGAAATCGTGAATGATTGCGATCGACCGAGAAAGCCCAATAGAATGAAGATCATTCCAAACGCTTTTATACCTGTTCGATTGTTGAGTGCCTTGGGGACGAGTATCAACGGCATTTGTAGCAGGTGTTGGCGCTGCACTTTCCTCCATTGTTCTATTGTAAACAATTCAATACACGAGAGAACATGTGAACTATGAATCTTAATTTGCTGAAAATGATATAGAAAATTAGCATGATCTCGCCTGAATATGGTTTTGTTTCTTCGTTTGTCACATAACAGCTTTAACGTGCTGGCGGACAACTTAATTTTTGCTTATTATTCAATCGGCCAGAGAAAAAGAACGAGAATAATATGTCAAACACATTTATTGCCTCGTGATTTAGCACATGAAAGCCCCAGAGCAAAAAAAAAACATTTTTTGTTTGCATGAAATATAATACTGGCAACACACAACGATTATGTAAAACCAGTGCGAGTAAGACGACGATAATATCTGTTCACATTTTCTGTGGCTTTGCCACATTACATTCGATCGTTTTCATAGGATTTGGACTTTCTTCATTGCTCGTGGCAGAATTGTGTGTAAAATTTGTGTGCAAGGTGTTATTTTTATATCACGAGTCGGCATGAAGTGTGAGCGACTAAGCTGTTATTTGGTTGCAAACAACGTGCCCGACCTTATTCTTTCTCCGTTTCATTTTCATATGACCATTTTTTATATTTTCAAAATAACGCAACAACACTTCCAGACGAAATTCAATGCACAGCTTAAACCGAATGCGATTGTATTTGTTACGGCTTTTTGTCCATTCGTTGAGCTTTGTATGGTTATTAAATCGATTTGGGATTCCGTACAATTTGACCAGAGTCAAGAAACATAACATTTAGACGAATTAATATGGAAGAGTCACTCGCATAAGCAGTCAGCGTAATGAGAGACACACGTGGGACGAATAATAGTAAAATAATTACAGTGATTATTTCTAAAACCGCTTATTTGTTCATTTGTTTGTTCATTCGCACAAAAAGGCAGTTTTGTTCAAATGAAGCGTTGCAATAGTTTTTATTGTTCAAATACTTGTTCTGGGTTTCGGATTTCCTTCAACAAAAAAAAATGTTTTCCCAACACATAGAATAAAGACACCATTAATTTCTTACCTCAATTTATAACTGGTTCAATGCGATGAATTCAGAAACAGCTCACTCAATTCAAAGTTTATATTTTATAATTAGATAAAGTTTGTGTGTTCAATATTTGAATAAAACGCCGTAATATAGCTCAAGCGCAAATTTATTTCGAAGAACTGTCGAATTTTCAATTCAAAATATGATGATGTTTCAAGAATACAGCAGCATTCCACTTAAAATGGAATATTCGACACGTGAATGGTTCAATGGTTTCAATTTGGATTGTGTTTCAAAATAAATCCATGACTAAGGCTTGCATGGAAAATGACACTGATTTTTTCAACACTTTCACGCGTTTTCATGAAAACACTCGTTTTTCTCTAGAAAATAATAGCTGATGTGATTTTTCCGTGAACACACTTTTTGATTTGCAGGTTTAGGTTCATCAACACTTTTAGAATGGTATTCAAAATATTCCCCGATTTAACAGATTATTTCAAAATGCAATAAAAAAATTTTTTTTTCGCTTGCAGTTTTCATCCGTAGAATTGGCCAAAATGATTTGGGCCCACAATAAAATTCGTTTTAAATAAAATTTCACTGGCATAAGGAAACACAAATTCAAAGGCAAATGTTTAATGCCGCTTTGAAATCTAAAGTTTTTCGTTTTTAATGTTGATTTTTATTTGTCTCTCAAATTTCTCGTTTATCGGTGATTTTCCAGAACAATCAATTTGAATCAGCATCTCACAAATTTATCACAGACTTGTCAAATGGAATCAAAAATTTTTTGTTAACTTCATTCATTTCAAAAGAAAGTCAATTTTAATTCCGCACAACTTTGAAAATTGGATCAATCCATTTTCAAACGAAAATAAATGTTTTCTCAACCACGAATTCAAAAAAGCGTCTGTGCGGTGTTAACGTTGAATTGTAACTGACTCGCAATGAAATTCAATGTCGTTGCTATCAGATTCACATAGAAATGGTAAGTGTGCAAATAGCATGAACATGATGGATAAATTGTATTGAGCGCTTTTTCAGATGCGGCTGTTCACGTTTCGTCGCGAACAATGTGCCGAACTGCAATCGGATAGTCATCGTATTTAATTTTGATTTAATTCTCGTCTTCATCGAATAACAGAGCAAATTTTTGGAACAATGAAACTATGCAAAAGTATATTTTTTGAAAATTCCCTTGTCTTTTCAGTGGAATATGTCTAAAGTTTAAATAAGAACGTAAAACGTACAAATATAAACATTGTCAAGCAAAAGTTTGTGGTGAAATTGAAACCCTGAACGGCTGATATAAGAAAGAACACGTATTGGACAACGTGACCGACCGGTTGAACAATACTTAAAATGCTTACCTCATCTCCGTTTCGAACACACTCACTCACTCCGTGCCTTGCTCTCGCTCACCCGCTCATATGAACACATAATCGTTCACATTCGAATTGAATGCGAGAATCAAACGCATATATGCACAACAACCATTTAATATTTAATCATTACACGTGATGTTGTGATATCAGTAATTCATTCAAATTGTATCGATGTTATAACACTTTTTTAATTCGGAAGCAACTGTTTGCTAGCAAGCGCCGCACACGACTTCATTCGAATTTACAATTTCATTTGTCAATGTAATTGTTTTTTCGGTTACAACAAAAATGAGGATATCATTCATTTCCGCTGGAAAATGCATAAGCAATCAGTTCTACTAACGAATTCGAATCGGATTGCTTAAATGATGCTCTGAATAATGCATTTATACAAAGTACGATTATTTCAATAGCAACAACTTTGATGACCAACACCAATCGATAAATATCATTGCTTTTGGTTGATCATTTGGATTGATTTGTATCGATCTATTCTCTTGAATCAAGACTTCTGAGTCTATTAGCATAGACTATCTAATAATACCTAATAATGAGCATCATGTCGACTCTAACGATAGCTTGAAACATAAATTGAAACAAAAATTGGCATCGCCCATAAATCAATTGTAAATATTACCCATGAAGTAGCTCGCCAGCATCTTTTGGAAATAGAATTCACACCGAACACACTTATTTCTGTTATATTTTATCACCAATGGACTATTCCATCTGTTTCAGGCGATTTGTTCAGTGAAGTATGAATTGATTAGCTCAATCCGTAGATCTGGTTCACAGTTGCAATCTTCGCAGCATAATTATATGAAACAAACAATAAATTCGTCCATAAATTGCAATAATACAAATTCAAGTCGATTTGAATCATTTGTCATTTATTGAATCAATCAATGTTTTTGGTTTTGCTAAAATTAATTTTACATACATTTGAAAAGTACATTATTATTTTCTCTATATTATCTCACTTCTGCCATTCCAGTAGCCGTGTAAATGTTTCCCCGTAGAGACTTTTATTAAATGTATTTGAATGTGATTGAAGTGTATTCATTAAATAATGCAATATATATATTCGTGTGTGTGCATTCAACTCCTTCGCCGCGAATCCAATTCAGAAATTTCTTCTTATATTTGTTTTCCCCTAATTAATTCTATTATAAATACTTCGATTTCATTCGTATCCTCATCATTTCATTGTAAGATTTGCAAACTGTTGCCATTATTTGTAATTAATTAGGTTTGCGGTGTGTGTAGTTTGTTTGTATTTTAATGTTTAATTATACATTGAAATTTATCTTATATTCAATATTCAATTCATTCATGAATTTTTATTGTATTTGTTCATTTTAAATGTTTCACAAAAAATAGAATTAATCATTAGAGCTAATTGTGTCCTAAATTTCCTTTATATACTTCCTAATCAGATTTTTTTTTTTTTTTTTTTTTCAATTGATTTTTTATGTCAACAAACAATAAAATAGTTTTTTTTTCGATAATTCAAAATTTTTATTATGCAATTTTGTCACTGTTTTGGTTCAAAATGTTTTAATTTTCTTTATACCATCAATTTGTTGTTGCTGCCGTGTTCAATTAAGACTTAAAAGTGATTTTGTTTTTCGTCATATTCATTCGATTGATTCTTTCCTATGTATTAATAATATGAATGCTCCCTTTGAGTTGCATTTGAGGACTTGAACTACAATAACAATAAATTAGCAATTATTTTGAGATCCTAATGACAACAGAAACTAAACATTTATCATTGGATAGAAGATACAGAATAAAGATACATTTTTCATAAATCTGATGCCATTTTTCTGCGTTTCTGTGTTTTTGTGTATATTTTTTGTCCCTCCCGAAAAATACAATACGAAACGAATGAATGATTTGGTATTTTCTAGCCTCACATTGATATTGATTCGTGCTCCGAAATACAGCATGCTGTGGCGTCAAATTGTAAACCTAATGAATAGCAATATCAGTGTTTCAATCGAATTAAAGACAACACAAATTGCGATATAAATTTTGCAACGAGTTTGTCTAGTTCCAATGTTCAACTCATTTCAAGCCAATTCCATTGCCACTTTCAATAGACATGTTCTTTTCGATAAATATTCCATTTTTTTGATGATCAAACAGATGTAACAATAAAATATTTAGAACTTGTATTTAATGTATTCTCATGAAATTCGGTTTGAAATTGAAGTGAGGGAAGAGGGTGATAAAATCAATGTTAAGTTCATATTTGATGATGATGTTGGCCGCCATAAACGGCAATTTACATCTTACTTTGCAATGGCACAAAGCTTAGAGTAAATTGAAGGTTGGTGCTGCATTCAATTCACCAAATTCAAGTGGCTGCAGTAATTTGAGTTCACAAAAAGCTTCGGATGCGCATATAAATTTAAGAGATGTTAGACTAAATAAAAATTACGATCGCTTTTCGAGTTTATTCCTTTTCAAAATATATATTCATGATTTCGATTCGATGGATCGACAATAGCCTCATTCTTTGGCATCCGCTCCTTCAATGCGATCGTTTTATCCTACCAATTCGATTAATTTTATTTCGAAAAATTCTTGGCCCATTCATGCATTCACTAGATCAATTATTTGACTCTATTTCATTTTCATTACATTCTGTTTTATTTTAATAATATAATAAAACCGATCTGTCTAAGTACTGGCCTTTGTTTTACACGATGACACATTTACAAAATGAAAGATGTGCAAACCATCTTTAAATTATTCCATTATCCGTGCATATTTATGCGCATGCCATAAAATAAATTTTAAACTGTTGACTTAAACGAATAAACTTTCATTTCGTTTACACAATTGGAGTAAGCTCATTAAACGCAAATCTTTACGAAAATTTGACTTTTCTGGTGAAAATCCAGCTCAAATCGAAGGTTGATCCATTATTATTTGATCTTAAAAAAACTATCCATTAATAAAATGCTTCGATCAAGTGGGAACATCTTCTCTACAACTTCATTCAAATCATATATATGCGTTCGTTTGTTCATGCGCGCGCATGTGCAAATTGAATTGTATAGTTTGCATTTGCTGTGTGATATTTGGCACTGGTCTGTTTGGAATCTCCATATAAAAGTAAAGGTTCTGATTTTCTTTATCGCTTAAAAATAATCAATTTCTTCTAAATCTTGGATCAGACATTCATGGCATAAAAAACAGCTCCCTGCTGTTGTGCTGTGGTCGATGTATTTGAGGTGTGTGTATTATTTGCCGTTGATGAAACTGCAACGTTGCCTTGCATATTGTTTGCACCGGCTGACATCAATGAATTGCAATCGGATTGGGAAATGCTGGCGGCAGCGCCTTCTGGTGCGCCTCGTTCTGAGTATTTCACGGCTGTTGGCACTTGATTGAGATTCTCTTGAATGTAGCCATAGGTTGGTCGGGCAGCTGCATTCATTTGGGCCTGCTGCCGAGCTGTGGTCGCATACTGAGCATACCCTGGCTGATTCCCATTTCCAGGTACAACATGTAATTGCATTCCAGGCAATGGATATCCAATTGGTACACGTATGGTTTGTTGAGTGACCTTTGTTGAAAAACACATACAAAAAACGTCACATTGAAGCATCACAATTGCATTTTAAATTGAATAATTGGCCAAAATTATTTAAAAATTAACTTGCTCAGCTCACCTGTTGATATTCCAAAATATTTTGTTGTTGAAATTGTTGTGCTGCAATTTGATCAGCCGTGAAGTGTGCGTAGGTGTCGGTATTGTATGGAATTAATACCATCGTCTGATGGTAATTTCGTAGTGGTGGTGGTGATTCGGGTCGTCTGCTTGGACTTCGAGCCGCAATCGCATGCTGTCCATAGTGTTGTTCCATTGCAACGCCCTGGCAATTCTGATAAATCGTTGACTCCTCTTGATGGAAGCTGTGACGAGCGGCTATTGGAAGATGCTGGAAGTATGTAGCCGGTGTATTTGCTGGCAAGCTGTTCCGTTGAGCCTGTTCTTGGTAATAAGCATTCCAAGTTGAAACGTTTTGCTGATGCATAATGCTTGCGATTTGTTGCTGTGATTGATTCTGAGGCTGCATTTGCACGTTACTCATCAATTTTGATTGGAGCGTTTGCGTACTTGATTTTGGCAATGTATTCGATTGAACACCTTTGCGGGGCAGCAACTGAACAAGAAATGACGGGAAATTAGTTAAATATTTGTTATTATTTCTCTTTTGGTTCATGGAAGAAGCAACGATGTTCTTCTAATATGGCTTACCGGTGGTGGTTTTGTAGCGGAAGAACTAGATAGTTGTGTTTGCATTTCTTCGAGCATTTCCTCGTTGGATCTTGGCTTGATGCCACGAACAGATGGCCGATGATTAAAACCATAATCATTTTGTTCATCATCATCTGAGGCGGCGTTCGATGTGGGAACTGATGTAGCTGTCGATGC
Organism: Obolodiplosis robiniae; assembly: GCA_028476595.1. NCBI lineage: Eukaryota > Metazoa > Arthropoda > Insecta > Diptera > Cecidomyiidae > Obolodiplosis > Obolodiplosis robiniae. The sequence goes on along the minus strand of CM052015.1, from coordinate 3,133,616 downwards.
TTCTGTATTGTAACGCTTTTTAATGCGTTCGGTACGTGTAGCGTCCTGTTGAGCGAAAGCGGCCAATTCATCGTGCTGCTCTTGGCCAGGCGTGCCGGCGATCACATCAGGAGCCACTTTTTTACCATCTTCATTGTGCAAAATTGCATCAATATCGCCTATGCTATATTCCGAACAACGTGAACTGCCGGTTGAATTGCGATCTCCCGCTGCCAATGAATAAAATGACACATCATCTCGTTGTCCAACGACGCAAGCAGTTAGTGGAGCCAATGTACTCAAAAATTGTCTACGAGCATCGCTTGGTCGAACCGCTTGTAATTGATTGCTAGCGTTCGATAAATGAGATCCCATTCCAAGATCTGGAGCCGATGGACATCGACAATCCGTTTGCAATTGCTGAAATATATTGCCATTTTCCGTTAGCTCTATCAAAAGTGACGGCAGTTATAATGATTAAGTCTTACCTGCGGTATAATAACAATGGGATTTTCATCAGCCTCTGGGATGCGCTCATGACGTTTGTCTTTGTGGAAGATGTCGGTAATTTTCTTGTAGGCCGAAATTGAGCTACTTGATGAACTAGATGCCGTTGAAATGGGTGAGAAACTTTTATCAGGCACGTATTTTGTGACTTGTGGCTGGGGATTTTCTTCACCAGTTGGGCTACCGCGTTGTCCAAACGATTTCCGTTGCTCAGCCGCCGACAAATTATCACTTTGTGGCTCATCAACGTCACAAGTCAACATGCGAATACGCTCTTCAAGCGATGTATCCGGTTTGCTTGCCTTTTTCCTATTTACAAGAGTATTTTTTTTTCTTCAGAAATTGTTTCCAAAAAATGACGTGCAAAAAGTGAATTTGTACTTACTTTGGTTCATATTTGATGAGTGATCGACGAAGTGCATTTCGCTCGATTGTGCGTCGGATTGTATCGGTTTCTGAATCACTATGCACGATGCTCGATTTCAATTGACTGCGTTTCGACTCGTCAAATGCTCTTAAAGCTTCATGGGTTAATGCCTGTGCTGGTTGCATGCCAGTATTTAATACAGCCGTTGGGAATAGCTGGCGCACAGCTGAATTCGGTCGCAACGAATTGTGAAACAATGTTGATTGTTGTTTTTTCAATTGATCGGAGTCAGTATCAGTATCCGCAGTGCTGCCTACGCTACCATTTTGTTTATTTCCAAGAGTTGAGTCGCCGTCGCACACATCTTGCTCTGGTTCACTAGAATTTTCACTGACTTTGCTATTGCCGCCGTCAATGAATCTCACCGAGCGTTTGGAAGTTTCATCGTCCGATGTAGCACTCGATGTCGTTTCGTCGCTCTGAAATTCACAATCAATAGTTAGCATATTTGAGGTAAGAAAGCCGATATCCAAGCGCAATATTTCTAGGCTAAACGCAATGTGCTATTGATTAAAGATCGAACTAAAATGTTAAATTTTACCTGTGCCGTCTCATTTTTCCATAATTTGCCGCCCTTCAGAATGCCCGTGATTTGTGCGGAAATGCTAGTGGGTTTCAAGCTAATATCTGAATTGAGATATGTACTACGTGTTTCGTTCCCAGCCGTGATCGTTGCTTTCTGTACATTGTCCGATTTGTCCGAAGTTTGAGCTGTGGCCGCTGTCGGTGCAATAATAATAGAATTGGTTGTGTTAGTCTCTTCGTGTAGAACACGTCGTTCAGTAACGGTTGTCATAGTGATTGTCTCAACCACATAACGTTGGCTCATTGCATTTTTTGGCGAACGACTACTCTTTTCTGTGTTTGTATGGTTTATTCAATTTCAAGCAGATCACAGATCAAACATAACAATTTTCCAAATGGAAATCAAATACGTACGCATCAAATCAGCACAACAATTCACAAATGGAACATAAACGTTACGTTATAAAACATAAGCATATGTATACATCAAAATCGAAATGGAAAGTGGAAGGTTTTGAAAGGAACATTTTTTTGCCGATATTAAGCAATGGCACAATTGTCCATTTTCGGAAAAAGTAAAATATAAATATTTATTTCGCATTATTACAGTATTATTGCGATGGAAAAAGAAGCGTTTCAAACATTTAATTCGAATATTCATTTTTTGATAATTTATATTTGTTGCATATGGTATTGGATATGCATGGATTTTTGGATGAGATTGATATGTAACAGAGATTGGAAACATTTCAGACCCCATCATTTTGTTAGGTGGTAGTTGAAAATGCAGCCCAACACAATTCGCAGTGACGGTACACGAGAAAAGTGTGGAAAAAAGAAAAGAGACAGAAAGAAAATATTTGTTGGTAAAAAAAACGGCAACACACATATTAAATTCATTTGCGGTTAAATTCAAGTCGAGAGGCTGGGCAATCGGATCACATTCAATATATTTATGGGGTAATATTAAAGTGGTCCAAAGATTTAGCAGCATCCCAAAAGACTATTGAATTTCCATACACAAAAAATTAATGCATGCACAAAAATTAATAAATTACATATCATATGTGTGTCTATGCCTATGTTTATATGTGTGTGTGTCATTGAATCTATGCAAAACGCTCATTTATTTACTCAACTAATTTGGAGTGTAATGTTACGAATAGTGTTTTCGACAAGCAACACTCTGAATAGCTGTGGCATTGCTCATGAATGGGGCGGTTGATGGGATGAGAGGAAGAACAGCGTATTCATGATGTGGTTGTGAAAATACAATTTATTGGCCAACTTGATGCTGCCGCTTTCATAAATGGAAATTTCCATTGAAAGAAGAGCGCACTTTATCATTTTCTAGTTTTTTTACATGCAATATTTGCACGATCTCAATATTTGTATACTTGTACACCCCATCAATATGCACTTCTCTTGAAAATCACTCAATGAAATTATCAACTGAAAATAAATAAAATTCACAACATTTTTGAAACATGTAGTTGGCTTGAGCGTGACCTCAGCATCAATAATTCTGGCGTTGTGCACAAAAGAGAAATGATTGAATTTTGATTTCATTCTCATTTTCAATTTGGAATTATTGAAACCAACACAAACACACCGTGTTTCATTCCAAAAAATATATATTATGATATACTCGTGTCACTGAGGTCACTCCGAAAACCACAAAAAAAAAACATACAAACGCTAGCCAATACAAAAAACACAATCAAATTTAATTAACTGGCCGAAACACAATGAAATATATTTATTCCAATAACACACATAAAGCAAACGAACTCATTAAATTTGAAAAATTATATGCAAGAGGTCCTTTGTCCTCAATCGTCTCAATTAAAAACTACGATTGAATGATTGAGAGATGACACGTGTGTGTTGATGATGTTGATATAACTTGTGTATTTAATATGTCATTGTTGCCAATCAGTGCGTGTGTTTGTGAGGATAAAAAGGTCGATTTTCGGTAGCTAAAATTGAGCATTTTTTGTTGCTGCAATCATAATTATTCACATAATCATCGTTTTTAGGCTAACCATTATATGATTGCCGTCTAATGTGTATTCATATTTTCCATGTGGTTTATAATAAGCATGTTTGTTTGAAATGTCAGACAGGAAAAAAATGTAGACAAAAATGATGTGATGTATTTTGTAAATACCTGCAGGGGTGGCATTTGATCCAGATGACACCGCATCTTGATGCTGTTTGATGAGTAAATATTTTGGTCGCTCTTCTCCAGCAATAATTTCCTTTTGCGTAAATCGTCGTTCGGGTGACGTCGCCTGAATCGATAAGAGTGCCATATGTGGTATAGCTGCAACGAAGAGAACAAAAATCGGTTTTATTCTGCTTGATTTACTCCGCGAAAGTAAAAAATGAAATAATTGCAAATATTTGAATTGAGCAAGGGTAAAAATGTATGCTTTCATTACATAGTAAATTGAATTCAATTTGAAACATCTTAAAAGTGTTTCTTTTGCGTCGTTGTCATTCACGTCGAAGGCAAACTATGTTTATCTCTATTTCGATTAACGGTAATCTGCTCTGTACGTCCGAATAGACACACGAACAGAGGAATATATAAATGATTCAATTCTACTTGGAAATGGCTTGTTCTGCAGCTTGGTCAAATGGTGAATAATGAATTGCGGCAAATGACAGGTATAACTCGTGCTCTCGCACCAGCAAAAATATAGATTTTTTCACAACGATTGCGTCGAAAATAAATAGAATTCGTTCGCACAATACGCCTGAAAGCAGAGAGAGAAAAAACGAGTGACTCTAGAGGTGAAGTCGTTTGTATCGTTGACAACCATTGTTTTGACTTCGATCACAGTCAAAAATTATTCGAAAAAAAAGCGAATTGAATTGCATCGAAATGGTGGGTGCGCACATTTGTCTTGGTCGTGTCGATTATCTTCATTCGCATCATTTATTTCGTCGTCATGTCGTCATTGGTGCTACAGTTGCCGCGCCGCCGCCAATAAATTAATAAAGTACTTTTTGTTGGTTGTACAATTTCGTGAACGTGAAGCATCCATCAATTAATAGACTGTCATTATCATAAAACATCGGTACATTTTCATTTGTATTGAATTAACATTTTATTGCTGCTGCTCTTTCTCTCTCGTTCTCTCTCTTTCTCTCTCGTTCTCTCTCGTTCTCTCTCTCTCTCTCTCTCTCTTTCTCTTTCACTCTTTCTCTTCTCACTCTCTCAGAGAGAGAGACTCTGATTACGGCATCACAAAATGGCTAAAAAAAGAAACCACGTCATCACATTTTAATTGCAAACATCCGGTCATTCACACGCGTTTTCAGCAATGGAATCACATTTAAAGTGTTCCATTGTCAAGTTACGACAAACGGAAAGAACGAAATTCATTGGGCCAGAATATAATGCTACAGTGTAAAAAAAAGGTTGAGATAAGAGTGCAAACGAGTGGCAAGTGGTGAGAAAATACGACACGAAAAAAATATCCAAATGAATGGGAATTCATCTCTTGGCCTACGACGGAGATGTCCGCAAATATAAAACCAAATTGACTGAAGCTCTGTATCCAGTCTATATTTCTTTTCCGACCTTTTCTGGGTTGATTAGCATAGTAACAAAGTGTACAAGCATTCAACAAGAATCAGACATAGACAAAAATTGAAACAAAAGAACTGGTAAATTTTTGTACGTCAATTGAGGAAATCTGGAGAAATAATCATCATGATTGTATGGCTGTTGGATTTCAGCAGTCAAACAAACGTTGAATACAAAATAATTTCGCTGCTAAAGAAGTAATTTGGAAAAGCCAAAAATTCGGACGAAAACCAAGAAGAACGATGGCAGGTCGTTGGCAAGGAAACGGCAATTCATAGATCGGTGAACAAAATTTCTTATGTAATGGTGGTACATGATGCCAACACGCACGCAAAACATACATTATAAAGTCAGATGACAAATCATGCTTGTGAGTTAATTCATCATCTTGAATTGTACAACAAATGAATGCGAAACAACTCATTTTCGTGGCGCATTTCATATTGTACCCGAACTCCGACACACACACACACACTGCAACTATTATATCAATACAATAAATGTTGCTTGTTTGTTTTATGATTAAATGATAGATTTGTCAACCGGCTTGTTTTACATACATCTCCAGCGGCTCATTCAGAATTTAAAGAAATATTGGTCTTCACACAACTTATTATAATACGCAACGGCATTTCAGATTGGTTAACAAAAGGCATATGGAATATGGCAAGTATGGTTCTCAACTGCTAATGCAATTTGATATAAAAAAGAAGATGTGAATTTTTGAATTGGAATAAAAAGGTTGCTTTTGTTCGCCTTTCTCTATCGAAAATGCGGATAGCGATTTTTGAAGTTTTGCCAAAGAAATAGTCGCTCGATTCAAATATAAATTATCATTCGAATACTGTCAGAGCAGTAGCTTTGCGTTCTTCTGAAAATTTGTTGTTATTGCTTTGTGTAAATCGAAATAGATTTGCCCGAAAATCGATTACTTTGTTCACAAATTTTATCACACAGGAAAAAGGTCACATGTTGTTGGGAACGGTAGACATTGTATGTCGCTTCCTTTTCTGTATATCAGAGAAAAAGACGGAGTGAAATTATTCGCACATCAAAGGCACGCCAACGTAACATGCCATTCCTAATAACTTGATCGAAAACGCAAACATACAAAAAATTCTCTCATCCTCCAAGAAATGCTTGATTTGGTTTTAAGAGATGGAAATAACGATACCGATGAATAAAATATTGAAATTTTTGTACATAAATACACATATTTGAACACTAAAAAGTGAATGGAATGTGCCCTTCGGTTAGAACCCGCACATTCACGTGCCCTTGTCGTTTAAATGAAAGAGGAAAAAAACGAATAAAATAGAAAACTTCAGCTTGGTAATTTTTAGCATTGCGGCTGTCTCTGCTGTTGGAAAATTGGTTTTACTATATATTAAATAAATAAACTTCCGTTTTTTATGTTATATTTTTACCATCTCAAAACTATTATCAGTCGAACTAAATAAAATATCTATAAATTGAACAGCAGAAAACTTCCCATTTCACACTGTTTGATAAAACTCAAAAATAGTTTGTATTAAAACTATTCGAAAAGAGTGAGCCACTAATGAAGAAAAAATGACCAATTGAACTTACAACTTATTCACAATCGAACACTGCACGGAATAAATGTGGGAATTCCTTTATTAGGGATAAATTATGGAAGCAATGCAATAGCGCTCGCTAAAAATACGATCGATCACTTTCGTGCAAAAATGAAAACTGTCGCTGACAGAAAAAGATCCGATTTGTTATGGTCCCAGTCTGTAATGTCTAGGTTTTTTGTTTTTATCCCATCTCTTACAAAAGTTCTTGTTTCTCGTGTGTTACGGTTCAACCTGGTTGATATTATGGTTCTATGTTCATTGTGCTTGGGCGAAGGTGTGTATGGTCAATTGATTATGTGCACCGGACTCGAAATTTAATATTCAATATCCGAATGCGTGTCGGTGCTGTGTATCACTTGAATTTTATATTGTAAATAACATTTTCATGATCACAATCATGCTGATTGTACCACCGGTGGTCGTTCAGTCAGCCGACAGCCAAATTGAAGGCATCAAGTTCAATCAATTTTCCAATAAATGAACAAATCCATTCATAACGAAAAATTGTTCGGAAGTTGAAATGCGTTTCAGTTTTTATTGGTTATGAACAATAATATGGCAGATAAAACAATGGGACCAGCTCGTCAATGCGCTCTCGGCTCTCTTCTGTGTGCTGGAATCATTGGAAAAGAACTTATTTTTAATACCTTTTTTTTCCGTTTTATTTAAAATTTGCTTCGATAATTCTTCTTTCATTTTCATTCCGTTCTTTATTCCAGCAAATCGGTGTTAAAAACATTGATGTTTTTTTTTCGACAGAATTTTTCCCATTCAGCATTGTTAGTAATATGAATACCGGAACAGATTGCAAAGGGTTCGTGTGTAGTGTGTACGCTTCGGCACCGGAGTCACAGTTGAAAGAGCAAACGACTCAATGTTTTGTATATTCTCTTACTGACGTAATTTTTGCTTCGTTCGTAGTTATTCTCTTTTGAATGGTTTTAACTGAACGCAATGAGTTTACGTTTACTATTTTGAAAGTGATATACTATGCACAAAAGCCAAATTGTTACAATGGGCCATAAAAAGTGAGATTTCCCCTTTTTTGTGTGTGTCACAAACGCTATATCAAATATGTCGAATTCTACGCACATCACATTACACGATTAAAACGTAATCACATTGAGTAGCGAAGTACAAAAGCCGAAAATTCAATGCAAACCGTGCCATTGTTTGTTGAAATGAGTTGTTCGGTAAATGTGTCCAATTAAATAAAATAAATAAAACCGTTCCATCCTTAGAATTTGAATTGATAAGCGACATCTTCTTTGCATGTGATATGGCAAAATCAACATATGAAAAACTTTGTTCCATTAAATTTATCTGAGGATAGACAATTTGAGAGAATTGTAATGGAAAAAATCCCTCATGACCATTCACAACTCGGAATGTCGGAATGTATTCGGGGAGAAGTTTGTCGTTCAAATTCTCTTAAAACTTCGCAGCAACACTCAAACAAGCTCAACGACAGAAAATCGATGATTAAAACATCACTTCAGTCTGCACATTGATTAATGCCAAATTCGTTGAAACTTTTCCTTGTCGGATATTGAACCAATTGAATTTGCATTACAATGTGTGCATTAGAGAGCTTTCGTTTGTGAAGATCTTTTATCTGTCGGGTATCTCCCGACCAAAATGTCAAATACACGAATCAGATGAAGTCGAACACAAATTTCATGGAAGAGAAAAAATAATTCTTCGTTTTTTTCTGAAGAATAGCAGCACGAGCCAATCAAATGCAAACACGCATCGACCGAACGACACGCACCAAACACTCTCTCTGTTACTCATTAGGACGATGATTTTCTCTGTATTTTCTGCTTGAACTTCGAATGAAGGAATGGATGCGTAGTCGATGTGTGCGATGCTAACATTCGTCTGGTGCTGGGTCAAGGCTAAAAGTTGACTGAACCGAATACTATCTGCCATGGCTATTTGTGATGATTAAAACCATTTTGTAATGGCTCTTGTTTGATAAAATAAATTCTTTCATTCGGCTTTGAAATGGAAAGTAGAATATAGTGATTTAAGATAACACCATAGGCATTGCAACGGCTATGCTGCTTGTTTTCAACCTAGAGTGGCACGCTCCAATGATTCTTTGTTGATAATCGTGTGAATATGATTATGGGTGGGTGTGCGAACGATATTGCGGGTAATGAAATGTGGGAAAAAGGAATACGTTTTCATCCGTTATTTATTCCACGATAAAAAAAAAATATATCATTTTAATGCCAATCTTTTCTCTTCGAAGAAATAACATTTGCGGTCGCTTTTACATATGACGGCGACGCCCAAACAAGAATTATATATACATTATTTTTGAAGCATCAGTTTCATGCCTTGATCTTTTATAAATAAACCATATACTTTACTTGAAATATAAACGCTTTCGAAGGATTAAAAAGCATACATACCTTCGTCGTGCTCCTGTTTTGCTGCGCACTCCGTACATTCGGCACATTCCGTGCAAATGGTTTGCGGTGATGGTGGTGGCGGTGGTGCGGTCTGATTTTTCGAGCTACCACTTTGATTAGTGCCATTACTATTAGCGCGTTGGGCAGCCAGCATGGCCGCCCGTTTGGCCTGTAATCTCTGAATCACCTGAAGCTGCTGAATGTGTTGTGCTCCAAAAATGTGACTACCTAAAACACCGCCCAGGGCCTGTTGCAATCCACCATCCTTATAGCCTTCGGGCGGACTCAATGCCGCCTGATCCACAAACTCCATTGGCGGAGCATATTTTGGACTCTAAAAAAAGGGGGAAGAAGAGAAGAGAATGTCAAACTGAAAAACGCAATATTTCCTTCTTTCTCTCTTTCTCTCTCTTTCACTCTCTAAATTTTAATTACCGACAAAGAATGTCACAAAGCACTTTTGAATATAACAATCAATATTTTTTGCACCATTCAATGCCTTAGCGGCTTCTATCTATGCTGCTATTTTTACGGGCGTTCTGAACAATTTAAACTTTTCTTCAAGTGATTTTGTTCAAAGTCACTCGAAACAATCGCGTTGATGCAAAGCATTCTCTGTGCTTGACCAGCCAAATGAAAATAAATTAGAAGAGACAGCATTACAGAGGGAAAAACACTTTTCCATTTGCATGAAGTGAATATTAATATTGCGCCACCAATGCAGTCAGTGATGAGGGTTGTGTATTTTTAAGCTCGCAGATAAAAATAACAATAAATGTGAAGTTGCAATTGCTGTGCATAAATTGCATTTGGTTTGTAGGAGCTTCAGTATGGTTTCAGTTATTTAATGGCATTTCCAGGGCTTTCTTTGGTCTATTGTTCATGCCATGCTTTGTTACATTTGATAAATTAATATGCGAATGACTTTCATTCAATTTTCTACCAACTCGTTTTTATCTCTCTCTCTCTCTCTCTCTCTCTCTCTCTCTCTCTCTCTTGCTCTCTCTCTCTCTCTTTCTACTTTGGAGATATTGAGTATATGTCACAGTGTATGTCTCTGACAAACGCACACCGTGCGAATAAAAATAGAGTAAAAATAGTTCATTTTTTTCATTTGTCATGTGTTTGGAAATGCGCAAAAAAACACGTAACAAATAATTAAAAGAACGTGAAAATAGATGGGTTAGTTGCATCCATTCATTGGAGCATCCTCGAATGAATGAAAAATTTCGAAGTAACGACCAGTTTGTGCTTTCTTCAACGAATAATTTTGTATATCGCCTTTTGGGAGCTCTTACATTTGCAAGATGAATACGAATTATAGGTGAAGAGCATTGACCTGACCGAATATAAGTTGAGGCTCTTGGCACTCCTTGTAACTACTTGACACAAAGAGGGAGAAAGAAACTGAGAGAACGAGAGCGGAGGCAATCGAAAGCAGCATCTCAAACGAAATTGATAACTAATGAAATATATATTGAATTACAGGCAATTGCGTTGCAGTTTCACTTTGCTGAAACTGTTCAGCTCCTTCATTTTCGGCACTATGAATATGATTATATAATAATGAAATAGAAAATTTGAAGGCTTCTCATAAAATTGCACTATGAGAACACTTTAACGATCATCACATTTTGTGCAGTTTACTTAGGCTCGACTTTGCCGAACGGCACTTTTCATTTGCCAAAGGAAGCGTGTCTACGGATTGGATAGTTAAGAGCTGGAAAACAAGAGCCAATAGGAACTTACTCTCATTTTATTTATTCAAACTAACTTGTATGACATATATTGAGCTTAGCAGCGTAAATGTGTTTACATACAAAATCGTGTATCGCGAATTCTCGTTTGCAGATCTCACATATCGCAATATCAAGCATTTTATGGGCTGTATTAAAATCATTTGCATTTTTGCGCTTTCTCTCTTTCATTTGCAAGAACACAAGCTTCTCAAAGTGTTCGCCACTCTGAGCGCTTTCTCTCTGCCGCACATTGAGATATATCCTTGGAATATACGATGAGGAAGTCGTTCACAAATATTTTTTACCATCATTCGAAAGATTTTTTCCTCATTTGTATGCTCACTCAAATAAATTATGAACGAATCAAAGAGAATTCCATTTGTCTTGGAATGGCGCAAGTAATGTAAATTATACCTAAATGATGAAAAAGTAAATAAACGGCGACAAGGACACAAACATTGTTATTTCCCATCTCAATATTGCTTCCAAGAGAAAACTTTATTCATTCGGTTACACAAACAACTTAAATGATTTGATTAGATGGCGGGAGAATAATTTATTCCTCGTTTTCTTTTTTTTTCTTTCTCTCTCTCTCTCTCTCTCTCTCTCTCTATCTATCTCTTTCGTCAACTCAAGACAAATGTTATAATAATTGTATTAGGAAGAATGAATTCATTTTAGTTTGAACGGTGGAAGTCAAACTGAGGAGTTTTCGTTATTGATTTTAATAAAATTTCGTATCTTCTTCTTGCGTTGTGTGAATTTGATTGGTTTAGCATAAGATCATTGCATTTATCGCAGAGTATTTTACGCACATGCGCAACATAGAAAGCGAATTAAGTGCTTAAGCGTGTGTTATAAATACGAGAGAAACTTCCTGCTTGAATTAGATGAATAATATTGTCCAACAGGGAAATTGAATCCGATACAAGCCACACAGCCCAAAACATTGCTTTTCTGGGCTTTTCTGCGAGCTTCTATCGGTGTTGCGGCAAGTTTATTTTGAAAATAGAACAAGTTTATCATATTTAGGAAAATGGTTCATTTCCACGACGACGACGACGACGACGACGGCGAACACATTTCTCTGAAACTCTTTCTCGGCAAAAATGCAAACTTGGAATCATGCCATGGAACAATAATAAACTACGTCGACATTTTCACATTCCAAACATGTTTGTTAATTCAAAATGTTGATATCATGTAAATGTATTAATTATATCAAAACTCATTATGTACTCAAAAGCAATGTGCATTAGAACATTATACAACGCTTATGAGGAATAACTTTTGTGCAGAAAACATATTACTCAAAAATCGAATGAATAAAATAGATAAATTTGAGTGTACATGTGCACATCGGATGGATAACGTTAGTGAGAGCGAAGAATGTCATTTCGGAAAGTTATTCTTACATATGGCAACATCTGGCATAATTTTGATAATTTATCGATTGAACGCATTTGGAAAATTAAATTGGTGATCGAATACTTAAAAATAGAATTCGATTCGAGAAACATGGCATATATTATTATTTTTAGAGATACCTGTGGTGTGCGTCCATCATCGTACGTGCATTGACAACCCTCGTCGCAGCACAACCGTACCAGTTCATGTTCACCGCACGTGCATGGCTCTTCGTCTTCCTCATCATATGGACAATCATCTCGAACCAATATAATATAATCGGCATCGAAGAATTCGTTCCGTGTTTCATCAAAAATAACACGATTTTTCTGTGATGGCGCCGCTCGATTCGGTTTTTTCAGCAAACCGCGCAATGTACCACTGCTGGTCATATCTCGCATGATTGCTGCTGTTTTATTTGTGTTAGATGATGACAACGACGACGATGTTGATGATGATGATATTGGATAGTCTCCCGGATATAACGGTACAATTGATTCAATGGTACACTGACAATAATTTGACGGAAAATCTAATTGCTCTGGATCACAATTGGTTAATTCAGCATCATTGTCGTTCAAAATATCTGCAAAAACCAATACGAAAAGAATGGAGAGAAATATAGAAGAAAAGAAAAAAATCAGTTAGTAGATGCATTGATGGCGTCAATTTTTCAATTTTAATTTTAGTTCACCTTTTGATTGATTCACATTGAGCCTTGCGTAAATTGGAATTTCGCTGTCATCAACATCATCTTCCAATTCATCATAGCACTCGTAAATATGATCGAACTGTGGCACAGTGAAGTCGGTTATTTGGCGAACGTCGAATATGCAATTGGTTTTTAGCTCTTCGTCGCGATAAATAAACGGCGAATCGTTCGTTGTGCGCCGATTTTCTGGAAAAAGATTGCAAATTTCTTCCGATTCTGTGCTTATGGAGATGGGCGTACAATTAATTAAACGATTCGTTAGATTTTCAAGCTGTCGAACTTCATTGTCGGTAGACGTGTCTTTTACGTCATTTCCATTTGATGTGCTATCTTTGAAATTTCCTTCTTCGAATTGTGCTTTTTCGTGATTTATACCATCGGATTTGCTTTTATCATCTAATATTTGTTCAAGGTTATTTTTGTTATCGTCATGGATGATGTTGGCGTTTGGATTTATTTGATGCTTGTCATTCGCATCTACTTTCTGCAAATGGATGTGGTGGTTATTCAATGACTTCGTTGGTGATTTACTGTTTGGATTTGGATTTTCTTCAACGTTTTCGATTTCGTTTATTACATGATTCTGTTTGTGCTGAACGAAATCCCTTTTTAATGAGCTCTCTTGCGATTCATTCAATGCGAATGGATGCGCAGTACTCAAATTATCAAACTTATTTATTGTGGGGCTTTCGTCGATGGATGGATGACTAGCTGAGTTCTGCCATTCATCGATTGATTTTGTTGACCCGTCTGGAGTGGAAGATTGCCTGGACTGGATACCGTCAATTTCAACACCAATCGGTGATTCTCGTTCGTCTATATCAATCACACGACTGTGCTCAAATAATTCACTTTGTTTACGTTTTTGAATTATATGTGAACAACAAGTATGCTTCGTTTCGTTGAGTTCTTTGTTGGTGTGTGGTTTTAATTTGATGTGATTATTATTACCGTCACTATATTTCAAATTGTTCTCATTTGCACTGTTAATGACACCATCATTTAAATGTGAACTTTTTGCATTGCCGATTATTTGTTCAATGAACGGGTTAGCCGTTGGACATTCACCACCGATGGCGGATGACGATGAGGGTAACGCATCAATAAATTGCTGTTGTTTTGTCCTGGCGTCTAAATGACCTTTGCTATCAAGTTTGAGATGATGCTGATGCTGATTCTGTTGCTGCTGCTGTTGCGTCGAGTGTGTCGACGACTGCGACAAATTATTGTTTGCACACCTACCTTTTTTGCTCGCCGAACTGATGGCAAAGTCTTTGAAACGCTCTTCGAGGCGTCGTAAGCGATTGCTCGCTTCAAATGGCTCTCCGCCGTTTAGCGATAACAGTGACGACGACGTTGAAGTGCAACGCTTCAATGTAAATATCGAATCACAGCTTTCGCTTAATTTCAGCGAGTTTTTCAATGAATTCGCATTGAGTGTTATACTATCCGCGGTATCGTCACACTTTGTTGGCTGTATCGCATTTGCAGCACCGCGATTTTTATTACAATTAACGGCACTAAGATCAGTATCGCTCCACTTTACTGCATCGAGCACTTGCTTTATCTTTTCTATGGGTGGCGATAGATCAAGTGTTTTTCGCAATGCATCTGCATCAATTATATCACTCGCACACACCGATTCGTCTAAGTTCGCTGTAATTAAACGATTAATGTTCTCGTTACTACTGTCAATGCACACCGTTTTATTTAAAGCTTTTAAACTTTGGCCCGTATCATTCGTAGACGTTTTCGTTTCTACTGCTGCATCCGAATAACTACCACTACGGCATTTTTGTTGAGACAGACTCTGTCTATCATCCGCGACTCGACCACACTTTTGCTGGCTTTTTTCAGATTTTCTTACAAAATTTTCACTATTATTTTTTGCACAAACACTGCTGCTGCTGCTACAGTCGGGTTTTGCAGGTGCTTTTGCTATTCGAATGCGACTGGACTTGGTTTTGCCACACTTCGACGTCACTAGAAGCGTTTCACATAAATCATAATCACATAAATGGCCACGACAGCATTTCCACTTGCAATTACACCGTACCTGCTTGTCAATGCGATTTTTTCGATTAATACTTTTTGGTCGAGCCGAGCAATTCTTTGATTCTGTTCGACACTTGAGCTTACTACCACCTCGTCGTTTGGTACACTTTTCATGCAATTTATTGGCTCTATTCACTGAAACTCGCAAACGCTGTACACACCAACACCCATGCACCTTTTTTCGATATTTCAATTTACATTTGGTCCATTTGTTGAAATTTTTTCGCAAACATATTTTTGCATTCACATGAGCGACGTGTTCATTTTCATCTTTGCAATCTGCATCACTTGAAAATAATGGTGTCGACGCAGCATTGGCTGAGCTCAACTTTCGATTGGCTTTGGTTGAAGTTTTTTCGTTTTTTTCAAATGAAATTGGCACATTTAATGGCGCACTATTTAAATTATTGGTTTGTGCACTGTGTTTGTTTTTCGTTTGGAAATTATATGTTTTGTATGTCGAAATGTGTGTTGGATGAGCTTTTGTTCGTTTGTCCTTGTAATGCAAAGGATTGTTGTTTTTATCAGCATCCCATTCAGCTTGTAAACTAAAACTGTCTACCGATGTGCTGGTATCCAGTGGTAATGGTTCGATGAATGACGATGATATGGCAGACGGTTTCGGCTGTGTTACTACAATTGAAGCATTTACACCAACTTTGCTGGTTTCATTGGATGGTGTTGTGTGCGACAGTGCAGCCGATGACGTTGCCAATACATCCTGTGAAGCCTGTTCACCCTTAATAATCGACGGTTTAGGCTCGATCGATGAATTCACTTCGTTATTGTCTCGTATCGTGTGGGTGAAGGTGACGAATGTATGTACAGCACATGCGCCGTTCAAACTGTCTTTCTCGTTGCTTGTTTCAATGTTGATTTTTGCACGAGAAATCGCAGCATTCGACTGCCATCCAATTGCCTGTTTTAGGCTTTTGTCATCATCATCATCGCTGTGAATGGTTTTTTTTGCTGTGTTGCCGTTTGGTTGCGTTTGATGTGCGCACTGCTTAACATCGTACGGTCTATTGTGTTCGATATTCAGTGTGTGACTGTTGCTGGTCGCATATGTATGGTCATCGTTGGCCTCTGTCTCAATGAGATCGTCACTGGTGGTGCTGCTTCTACTACTATTGCTCAAACTGTCCGTATAGCTGCAACTGCTACTGGTGCCACTGCCACTGCTTTCGCTTGTCGTTGGTGACGGACAATCATTGCCGTTTTCAGTATTCCATTTATTGCAGTAATTCACCTGTACGTCACTTCTATGGTTATTCAACTCCATTTTTGCATTGTATTCGGTTTTAACATTTGATTCAACGGCTGTTCCCGTGCCATTGTTGGATACATTTTTTCTCTGCTCAAATTTGACGTATGGAAGCCTCTCATTTCCTTCACAATCATTATTATGGGATCCTGTAACACACAAAAAGAGAAAGAGAGATCGAAAATTAAATGCTGTTTGCCACCTTTGTTACTCGGCTTGAAGTTTTGAATCTATTGTGTTTGGTTGCACCAACGCAAAAGAAGAGATGATTGCATTCAACAACACGACCTACATCTATTGTTGATAATGCATTTCAAAACAAACACAATTCACATTCCAAAGCAAAAAGGGAAAAATGAGCACGCAATGCGTCGTCTTCGGTATTTTAAACGACATATCATAAATGGAAATTGCAAAAAACCGATTTTACCTTGAACGCATGAGTGCATAACTTTCTTTATGGGCTTATCACTTTTGTTGCTGTTGTTATCGCTTTCACCGTGTGTCCAATCATCACTAAAGTCTATCAAATCGCCTGCAGCCAATGCATTCGAACTTGTTTGGCGTTTATCATTCAATTCGTCCAATTGATTAACGTTCGTTTTTAATTTTTGCACACTGTCCGCAATCTTAAACAGTAGATCATCGGCATTACGTATCGAATCGATTTCATCGCCCACCTCGAATTTGCCAAGTTTGAACTCATTTCGATCGGATTTTTTGTCGTGGTTGTTACCACTTTTACCATTTTCATCATTTTTCAAACACTTTTTATCGTTTTCATCACAAAACAGATCGATTGTATCAAGAATCTTTTGTGTATTTACACAATTTGAATGGGTGCTCAACAACTTTCGATGTGCACGCATCTTTTTAACGAATAGATTTTGAAGTGAATCATCGCTCGATACATCTTCACTGGTTCCGTGCTGGTCGGCGTAGTCGTCATCGTCATCGAAACCAAGCCGCCGATCCAAACTCTCGAGATCCGCAATGAAGTGTTCGTTGTTGGCCACACCCAGCATCGGAGCCACAGGAAATGTATAATTTGTACTTGGATGCATTTCGTGGCATATTTGCCAGAAGTCACTGTCACTTAACTTTCGTGCTGAGTCACGATTCATTGCTCTTAACATAAACACTTTATACTATGGGCTTTATAAACAGACACGAAGCGCACGAGAAATCAATGTCCGTAAATCCTTTTCAACATTCACAATTCAATTGAATTCTTACGGTCTAATTGACCACGAATTGACTTTTGTTTATTTAACCGAAAATGCAGTCGTTAATGTGCTGAAGCTCCCAAGTCCAAACGCGGTATTGTTCGTCGGAAATAGTTGATGATAATAATCAATCTGCGGAAAAGGCAAAAAAACTCATCAGAAAAGGTAGAGCTCAAAAAATCAAAATCAGAAAAAATAATAATAATTGGATCATTTGAGGAAGAGAAATAAATAAAAAGGGGGAAATATGACTGATATAATCATTGGCTGGCTGTTTACTCGATTGCAGTAAGGGAATATTCGTTCCTTTTGGGACACAATGCAAAGCAATTTCAATAAATTACCACTCCTTAGAATGATTTTGTATGAATAACACCTCGACGCTTTGTATGTAGAATTGTTCTTAAAATTCATGCATTATCATTCGACTGTATTAAAATTCATCTTTTATTCTGTACAAAACATTTCAACCGCTTAGCATTTTTGACATGTTTTTTTTGCGCCGCATTTTTTCAATTCGTTTCAACAGAACGACGACGCGTTTATGATTCTATTGTGATTGTGCATAAATGGTATTTTTCATGCGCGATAAATTCCATAACGTTTCTAGTCTCTAGTGCATTTTATCTACACCGCCTTTGCTCGCCCTGTGCGCTGATTTCTTGTACCCAAATTTAAAAGGCCGGATCGCATATTGAATTACAATCATTTTGTTAGTGAAATGGGTGTGCGTAGAGTGCTTTTGATATTTTTATAGTCATATAAAGTTATGAAATTCGGATCAAGAAACGGGGCCTCTGTGTGTACGATAATTACGTGTATCGACTTCAATTCCGATCGATTTCAAATCAAGTGAAAACCGTAAGCACTAACAAAAGCGCGGGCACCACATGTGTATACACACCCACGTCACGATAAATCGGTGTGTCTGTGCATTGGATGTGCGAGAGCATTTCAAACAATTAGTTTGATTGAAAATTCGAAAATCTAGCATACATAATGAAACGATGTTTGAAACGCAAATTAAGTTTCAATGAATCCAACGCGCTACACCAATTGTTCACCTCAATCCACTTACACTCTGGCTTTAGCTTGGCCAGTTTCATTTCTGTTTGTTTCTCTGTTTACAATTTCCGAAATTCGTGTGTTCACTCGACGGATTGTTGCGTAGAATTCCTCATAATGAATTATGTGAATCAATGACTGAAAATCAAACGAAGATTGATGTGTTTGAACGTTCGAGTGACATCGAAATAGAAAGGAACGGTCGGAAAACTAAAAAGCAACAACATTTGAAACGAGAAAATGCCAAACCGGTTTCTACATCGAACACGTGCTCAGCAGCATCAGCATTAGTGTGTGGATTACAACCAACTATTCTTGACAACATTTGACCATATCACACACGACCAAAAAACAGATAAAACCTTTCAATGGAATGGAAAAATATATTCCAATTCACTTTTTATCGCCTTTTTCTTTTCGTGATCGTGCGTTTTATCGTATTATTATGAATGGACCATGATACTCGATGCGATTACTATTTTTTGGCATTGGCCAGGCTCAATGGATTTATTGTGTTCGATGGTTTTAAATATTTGTTTTGTTCGAGAGACAAAAATCACACACGGAAAGATGATTAAATTCACAAAATAAAGGGGAAATTTAAATGAATATTAACGGTATACATTGTTGAATGATCGACTGAAAACTGGATAATTGGCTGAAATGAATGGGTCGACAGGTTAATGTGATTTGAAAAATATGAAGCAAACCATTCATTCTGATTCGTTTGTCATGCTTTTTTTATTAAATTTCCAATGAAACTAAACATGAATTCGCCATTTGAATGTGGCTAAAAATCAGTTTTTTCGTTTTATTTTCTTTGGAAATTGGAGAACTTCGATATCAATATTAAAAAATGAGACATTTAAATTCAGACTCGTTCGATGGAAAAAAGAATAAAAAAAACCAGTTGTCATTTGAGTCAAAAGAATGTTATCGTCAAAACAGTTCCGTTATTTATCGATTGACAACAGAAAAAAACAAGAATCACAAATCTATCAGTGAGATGTAAAGGCTATTTTGAATGTACATACTCGCGTTTATATCTCAATGAACGGAATGTTTATATTGAAGCAGCTCCATCATGTCTCATACATTCAATCACATTTTTTGTCATTATTTGTTTTTTTTTTTCGTGGCTTACGAGCCTCGTAAAACTGGCCGATAAAGACGAAAAAATTATGATATACTGCATTTATGCTCATACGATTGTAGCAGGGAAAACGGATGAATGAAAAACCAGAAACAAAAATGTTGCCAAAGATAAAACTGTGTCGTCTGACCCACAAACAGTATTCAAAGTGACGACCAAAAACGAGTTTTGGCTGTGGCGAATAACATAGAGGGAGAGAGAGAGAAAATCAAATTCGCGTACTCGGTCGCCGTTTCGGGCTATGCTGTTGTACAATAAGATATATGTACCATTTTCACTATCTCTGTTCACATCATTCGTTGCTACTGATTTCCAAGCGATATGTACATTTTTCTCAATGCAGCACTTTTCTGACTGCGGCTTTGTTTTTCGACGCGGTGTTATATTTTGTTTTTTTCTTGTGAGAGAATATTTGTATGTACATTTTTCATATCGGCGTCGACATTGTCTTATTTTATGATTTGTGTTCATTGATTTGCCTGAATACACACAACATTCTGCATATACGTTTGATTATTATTTTGTTGAATGGCCACGGACATTTTGCACGTTCAGAATTGTCTGGCACTCCTTTAATCGGCTATGTTGCTATCGAATTACATTCGCTTCATTTTCGTGGAGTGCTGATCGAATTTGCATGCTAAATTGACCTCGATATGCATGCTTCAGCGCATATATGTTGATAATTTCTTCGTTTAAATGCTTGTTTGAGCTTCACATCATGTCATCATCATTATTGGTGATTATATTCTCAACAACAATAGCAATGTTCGAATGCTTGTTTACGACGAAACACATCAAAAATCCACATAGTGTTCGACATTTTCAATCTTGGCAATTAAAATAGAGGAGAAATTTTAATTTGATTATAGGTCATGCAATGAGACAGAGCGGCTAGCAAAAGAAAGAGACGGAGAAAACAGAAGCGTTATTATAGTCGTTTGCAATGAAATCAAGTAGTAATTACCGATTGATAATTAGGCGAAAAGAGATTAGTCAAGAGAAAATTGGTGGCATTTTGAACTAACGATACATGGATAAACCACATAGGAAAATATCTATGCGATTTCGATTGAAACCAAAGAGTCAACAAAAACAACAACAAATCTTCGAAATATAATCTGTATTCATGGTAATTTTATAGGCCCGAATGTTATATCTGAACCGTTAGAATCATGCGAACGTTATATTAATGCTCTTACTTTTTTTTATGAACACCATAAAATCTTTCATTTTGCGTAAAAAATAAAAAAATCGGGTTCTCATAAAGATACAAAATTCGAATTTCGCAAAAAAATGAATGAATAGATATTAAAAATGTGAAAGAAAAATGATGATTTGTGTCGTAATATTGTGAGTACAATGAAAATGCTAAGCGGATTTACTTTATTGTTTTCACAACGATAGATTAATCAAACGTTACATAAGAAGGGAACGTTAGATTTGATCAATTTCAAGAACAAGTTTCGCAAATAAATAGTTGTCATGTCGTACAGCAAAATCAGGAATTACAAGTAATTGCATCTTCAAAATCTCAAGACGATTAAATTTCGCACGCAACCATTGCTGTTTTTCCTCCGTGCATATAGCATTTCGTCAGACTTTTAAATGAACGTATGTATCATTCGTAACTGTGCGAACGATTCACCCAGAAAATTTAATAATTAAAACTGTACAAAAATACATTCCGCGTTTGGTTGGTGCAATTACGCTTCACTGGAATCGCTGTGTGGAGTAACGTCAAGCTAATACTCGATTCGGCCGATGCAACCAACCGTTTGATTGATAATAATCGTTGAGCATTAAATTGAGCAATGAAAGCGATTTGTTAGACATAAGAAATGCCAAGGAATAGGAATGAATTAAATACTATCATTATTATTGCACATGATGTTGATAGTTCACTGTGCGAATTTAAAAATGTATGACCGATTGTGTGCATGAGAATAAAGTGGGAATACAGATTCGTTCCAGTGCATCTTTTTAGTGAGACGTATTATTATTAAAAGTTTTATTAACGCAAAATGAACGGCCGTAAGAGACATTGAAAATTCATGATGTATTTTACGAAAACGCCTTACATGTACAATTTGACTGGTACGAATTCTTATTTCCAATATTATTCTCATGCAAACAATTGTTCATATTTGGTTGCGAGTCAAACAGAGAGACCGGCAGCAAGTCATGTGCAAGTCGTACAATTAACCAAACCAATTTGTGTGTTTCTTTTGAGACTCTTTCATTACAAAAATTGATTACTTTGTGGCCGATTGCATTGGCTTTGTTTACAAAAGCCGCATTGGCTGTCGAGTCCACTTGGTCGATTATCAGCGAATGAAAGAAGGCGAAGAGTCAGCTGAAGCAGACTGATTCGGAATGAGCTGAGGCAAAATGAGAAAATCACATTTTGGCAAAAGGATCGTCCGGCGATCGCCCATCTGTTCAAAGTGCATTGCATCATCTATTGCATTTGGGTGAATGAACGAAAATTACTTTGATATGGACAAACAAAACAATTAAAAATCAATTGAAAGAAGTTAATTGGAAATTCTGTTGCTTTTGTCCCTTCATTCGGTTCAGCGAATGCATATTCGAAGCTAAGAGATTTCGAACCAGAAACGAAAGAAACAAAATATTTCGTAATGATGAACTTTGTGATTGTTTGTAGACCTTGAATTAGAGCGTCTTTGAGGTTTATTTTTCGATGCTAAATGCTTTAATGGGGGGCATTTGCTAATATTTAATTCTTCCGCTTGAAATCGAAGCATTCGAAATGTCCAGAGAGTGCTTTGGTTCATTAAAATGCCCATTTTGTTTGCCTAATTAATTCTAATGCGTTGTAAACGTTGATTTATGATCGCACAAAAGCGTCATTGAAAAGTGTCACGATTTCGAAATAATCACACTCGTACCCACCAGAACAAGCGTCATTTTAGATGACGGATTCTCTGAAAAATAGACAAGCAAATAAATGTGCGCTGTAAAAAAACTATTAATTGATTTGCATTCGAAATAAGCGGTGGAAATTTCGACAAACAAAAAAACGATCGCACATAACAACAGCACAAAACCCAAACCATCGTTTCAAATTGTGTTCAAGTGTCGGTCGGTTGAACGTGTAAACATGCAGTGAAATGTCATCTATACAATCTCAAAGTGGCACTTCTGAATTTTAAATTAGGTTACAATTTGAAATTTCCATACAAATGAACCCAAACTTATTGTGAAGTACTTCACCAAAAGCGAAACCGAGAAAAGAAAGAAAAAAAAAAAACGCACACGAGAGAGATACATTTTATGGTAAGAAAAATTGAAGACTGTGTGAAGTGGTGATAAAGATCGAGTTGAATGTAGTCGCTAGACTCAATTTAGATTCAAGTGGTTTTAGTTACGTATCGTTACGCACTGAACATAAAATATACAACCTATTTTAGCATTTGCAGCCAACGCGCAATGAATTATACGATCGAAGTAATTCAATTACTCGAGCGACAACAGAATGCATCATTAAATGAGCCCGCACAATCTCGTTGATTTCTTCACACATGTGTCATGTCGTGAGCAAAATGGATTGTTCAAATTTGTGTGAAATTATAAACAATGAACCGTACAAAATCGAACGATTGTAACAAAAGCCATCAACGAATTGAAGACTGGCATGAGGCATCGAAAAGCAAATAAAACTTACGATAAATACAGCGCACAAGAGCACGAGCTACAATCGTTTGTAACACACATTTCCTCACCTGAGAATTAATATAACACTCAGCATCGCCGTTTAAAGAGCAAACCATAAAAAAGTATTTCTTCATTTGAATTCGATTGGTCGTTGTTATATTCAGAATATTCAGTTGCTTTTTGTATATGACTTTATTGTCTCAGTCGAATTCGGTTTATGAGTGTGCGAGTGCGCCCATACCATTTGTGGCTTTGACTTTGGGATAGTCAATAAATGCGCAGACTCAATAAAAATCCACTTGTGCTGACGATGACAAACGTAAATAACGATTATCTTGCATCGATCTTTGTCCATGTTTCCCTTTCTTTATGCCAAACATTCAGAAACATCGCGAGCATTATTGTCGGCATCTTCTCAATCGAATTATTCTTCCTTGTCTCTTCGCATTAAATTGTATGCATACAACGGAGATGGTCCGATCCAAATGCGCGCGCACACACAAAATCATTTATTTGCATTTCTCGAGACATCGGAAAACTCGGAAACAATACGATTCGCTTTAGTTTTACTCACAACAACCGCTAGCGATCGTGCGCTCAACAAATGAAACGCATTTAGTATTCAAATGAGTAAACATTTGCAGTGCATTCGAGTTAATTGAAATCTTCGAAAACCATACATAAGCACACAAGATGCTTCATCAACAATATCGGCTCATTAAATCACATTCCCTTTATTATTCAAGTAAATAAACAAAGCTCCAACTCAATATTGGTTTCCTATTCACGACCGTTGTCTTGTTTGGGATTCGCCGTGCGTGTGCACTGATGCTGATTGCATCTATTGTTTCTTTTGCTTTTTGCTTTCGTTTCCGTCCAATTTCAAATAATTTTTTTGTGTTGTTTGGAGAATCCAAGAAATTATGATGAAAACGGTGATTGTGCGGTCATACGGATTTATCTGGGTTTTTGGCAATCCAGGTATGTAAATCCAACATTGATTACATTCTTTTTGCAGCTCTCACAAATTTGAGACGTTTGCGACTTTGAGACGATTCTTTGAAGGACTACTTTTTTCCTCCGCTTTGCGGTAGTCGCGTTTTTGTGTTATTGAAATCATTATTAATAATTTATGAGGTTTAAATAATAATGCGGCTCGTGCTCAATCGAATGCGGCTGTGGCCATGAAATGTTAGACATTTTTAATGACGCGGGATCATTTGTATCCTGAATTACAATTTGCATTCCTTTTTTCATGCTCACTTACGTTCTTCCTCTTTTTTTGTTATCCAAATTCCTCGGGACTGAAGTCATCGAAATTCCCTAACACAACGATTTTATTTTTGCGCTCAACAGATGCATTGAATTGGTTCCCAGCATCGAGAATGTCGAACGTAATTCGATCCAGAATTTGGATTAACGGAAATATCCATTTAACAAGTAAACAGCAGCACTTTGAGTTCCTTTAGAAAATGAGCGTAATTTTTTTCTTTACACTTCTTCCTTTTCTATCGATAAAATTCCCACACTCAAACGGAAATCATTGATCACACAGTTTTTTTTCGCTCTTTACTTTTTCTCTTTATTTTCTAAGCGCCTTACATGCACATTGCAACTTGTTTTTCTCATCGAATTGATTTTTCATGAAGTTTTGCTGTTGGCACATTTGTCACTCGATTTGTCGGTGCATTCACTTTATCTCTGGATTTCAAATTACCGATTTCTACCCTTTGGCTATTCCAAGTATTTTTCACACAATTTTTTCTTCTTGAATCTTTCAACTTCACCGATATAATTTCAATAATTATTTTACGGTCTTATTTTAGCAACAATGCATTCAAACTCTCACTTGAAGAACGCAATGAAAATGAAATAAACGGTTCTTCAAAATTATAAATAAACAGCCACTGAATAAAACAGTGTTTTTAAAATCGCTTCGCAGAGATCGACAACGCTCGAATGAACTGAACAAAAAACGATCCTGTCGCGCACACCGATCGAATGGAAATGAAGCGAGCTGCTCGCGCTGAGCATACAAAAGACTCAATTTCATACACATGCAGCACTTTCCACGATGAAAACAACACAAACACACATGCGCGCACCCGTGTGTTAAGCGCATAGCAAAAGAACGAAGAAGCGAATTAAAAGAGAAAACCCAAAAGGCAAACACACAAGAAGTGATTAAGAATGCAAAGAAACGTTGAGTTCAACATTGCGACGCCGTGCATATGAGTGAGTGTAAACACAAACGGCAAATGAAATGATAGTCGCGCACTGCATCGATGAGAGAGAGAGAACGAATCCAATGGAAACGAACAAATCCACTGACTATAATCACCGTTTTAAAGACTGAAGATAAAAATATGACAAAATAAATAATAAATTTTCGAATAACAGACTCGAGTACGCAATTGAAGCAAGGAAAAAACGATTGCGTCGGTGGCGAGAGGGAGAGACAGGAAGAATAAAATAAACTTAACATCGCTGTTTTCCTCTATGCTATCGACCATGCACTCACCGCGGTTCACTGCATCGAACTCATCTCTTCTACACCAGTCTCGGTTGTTTTTCGGCTTTTGTCTTCATTTTCTCATATATTTACACGGTTTATTTTTTCGAATAACACCGTTTGTTCTGTTTCATTTTCGGATCGAGCGATTATTTTATGGATTTTGTTGCACGTCGACAAAATCTTGCCTACTTTTATGTGGATGACACATTCGGATAAAACACGGAAAACAATCCCATTGTTCTCCAACTGTTGCATTAGTTCGCATAGAAATGTATTTGTTCATTTACTACACACCATTGACATGACAAAAGAGAAAATGCTCGCGACAAATTCAAACAAGGGAATGCCGTTTGAATAGAGAGCTGGATGAAGAGGTGTCGCTGGTAATGACAAAATAAAGCCATCAAATGCGGATAGATGCGGTCAAAGAGGTCAAAGTAACGTTAGCAAAACCAAAGAGTTGTCGTTTAGCGCCACTTTTCATGAACATCATTTTCGGATAGATTGGGCACTGATCTCAACACTTGTTTTAGACATCGAAAATTATCATGAATCGACGTAAATCCATTGGGAAAATATTTTCATGGGAGAGTTTCGTGCAACTAATTGAAACATTGATAATGAATATTCATACAATTTTATGTTAGTAAATTTGGTTGTAATTTAAATAATTTTTGATCTCGTAAAATGGGAATAAATTGATTTTTTGAGCATGATTTTGGTGGTCAATGAATTTTTAAATGTGTTCATGTTTTTTTCTTGATTAACAATTTCAAATCTATAAAATGAATTGAATGTGATTGAGAGGCCGACAAATTGATTGTTTTTTTCTTTTCCATTCACCCATCATGACGTCTTTAACATTTGTAAAAATGTGTCGTAAAAATTAATTTTTCTATCGTGGTCTATTATAACCAGGTGTAATCCAAACCAGGTCAAAAATACATTTCGAAAATTAAATTGTCATTCGTCAGAGCCAATTAAAATTATTCGAAATGGCATAGCATTGATTTGAAAAATGAAATTTTATCACTCAGTTAAATTTTGCTATGT
The DNA here is from genome assembly GCA_028476595.1 of Obolodiplosis robiniae. NCBI lineage: Eukaryota > Metazoa > Arthropoda > Insecta > Diptera > Cecidomyiidae > Obolodiplosis > Obolodiplosis robiniae. The sequence continues at coordinate 3,106,692 of CM052015.1, read as the reverse complement.
CAAACACGCAAACCGTATGAAGAAAAATATCTTATTCGATTTGGCTGGTTTGTCGCTGTTTTAACGACCTGGCTAGCCCATCACTTGAACGGAAGACATGGGAAAAATGAAAATAATTCCGCATGCGAACTGTTTTTCAGCTACCGCCAGCAGTTCGGATAAGAAACATTTAAACGTGAAGAATCAATTATGCGCCGTATCAGAGAAGTAAGAGAACGGTTCACAGATTACCGTGTGTACATATCAGCCGTGTGATAATGTTACATGTGCGCACGGTGCATAGAAGAAAGTGTATTGGTTGGTGAATGCGATATCCGTGCGCGAGTGAGCGAACGAGCGAACAGACAAGCAATGTAATAAGCGCGGGAACTATTACTTGTTTATTAAAGGGAAAAAATGATAAAATATTCCATATGAAATGTTCGCCATATTAAATGCATAAAAATAATGCAGTTCGAATAAAAGCACGTGTAAAAAGTGGTATGGCAGCGCCACAAAGTGCAGCCATAGAATAGTACATTTTTGGTTCGGTTCGGATTTTATTATAGTCAACGCAATGTTCCTGAATTAATACGAAATAAAAGCAAAACTTTGAATTAATTTTACAAATTTCTGTTCCTTTTCCACTGATTTTTATGGATAACATTTGATATTTGATTAGCCGTAATAATGATGGTACATTTCCCATCGGATTTGTTCATGCCATATCTTTAATGAATAATATTTTTTCCAGCGATTTGAATGCACTTAACTTATTAATATGTATGAAGACTACGATACTCTAATCATGTTCATGCTGACTGAATGACTGACTGACTTGACTGCCTGTGTATACTTGCAAACAAGCTTATTTGAGAAATTCATTTGAATTTCATGATTTATTTATCATTCATTGCGATCCTTTTCTCAATGAATATGCACACGTTGTAATAATTTATGCAAATGCCATTCACAAGGACTTACTAGTAGCTCCTATCATATACACTCGCGTTTCCCCCAGTCCCTTTTGCACTCTTCGCTTAATAGATTTTATGCTAATCGTTCCGTGTCGGCTTTACGATGGGAAAAATACTATCAAAACTACAAATGGTCGGTGTATTTATGCTAATTCCACATTGTGCACCATTTTGTGGTTCCTGTTCACAAACCCCGAAAAAACAACCAAAATTTGTTTATTTTTTTGCTAGGATACAAATTGCTTCAGGATTATTACGGAAATTGCTGTTCAATGGCTTGTGAAATGAAGGGAATCTTCATTAATATACCATTTTATTCTTTTTTTTCAATGTACAAAAACTAAAATAGCAGCAATTTCACTGTAAAAAACAGAAGCAAAATTGCTTTCATCTAATTGCCACGGTTTTGCGCAGTAAAATTCCGCTGAAATGAAGAAGTGCGCAGAAAAGAAAAATCATTTTGTCCAAATCAAGAAGTATTCTGATTTGATCGTTGACTTGGTCAGTTTTTTTAAGCAATTATTATGCTCCAAATCACACGATGAATCTGCTGTTGTACATTCACCTGAATGTCATGCTGCCCATAAGCGAAGACTTACAAGAAAATTGCATTAAATTAAATGTTTTGCCAAAGTGGCTATTTCAAGCGCTTTTTGCACGACGAACCAGAAACGCACTTTAAATTACATGTGATTGCATTTCGTTTTCTTTTTGCACACAATCGCAAACGGCGATGAATAAACGACGACGTCGAATCACAAGTCAGAAAGAACTTCGACCTAGCGTGGGAAAAATGAACAACAATAGACACATTTCCATTAAGACGAAGCAATGAATAAAACTGGAAAACACAACCCACAATTCTTGAAGGCGATGTGCATTTGTGCGTGTGATGTGCAGCATTTTGGTTTTTTCTAAATAATAGTTTGTTACGTGCGCGTATTCGTTAGTCAACAGCGTTAGAAGCCTTAGAATTAGAAACTTGGAATGAGTTTTCCAGCGTGTTGTAGATTCTGCGACACTTTGAGCGAGCAAAGAGCGCACGAACTGGAAATATTTCTAGTCAGAGTGCATACACGCATACACATGCACAGCCATAGATATAGAAAATGGGGTGAAGAGAATTGTGTAATAGACTCGAAAACTGATAATTATTTTTCAACGTATATGTTGCCTCATTCTTTGAGCAGCGGCGAAATGAGCAGCCAACCGAATCGCGTCCAATAAAATAACACAACACAGAGTTTGCCAGCGTTTTTTAGAATATGCCTTCATTGTATTATAGACACACAAATTTCTTTTTCATTGTTGATTTATAATTCACTATCAATTTTTTAATTTGAATACACAAAAACTGATGTGATCGTTCACGTCGCATCAATTGCCAGTTGTTGTTTATCATTTCGTTGCATTGCCGTTTTTTGCGCTGCACTCGAGCATTTTCAGTATGCTTACGATTATTACATATGGTTTTTGTTTAGCTTATTTTGCTGTTCATCATTCTTTTATTTATGAACTCAACATGACTTCATCAAACAGAATAATAACAACGTTTGTTTGGATCAAACAAACACACACACACACACACAGTACATTAATTTCATTGCACTTTTCGGAATCGTAAATTGTCGGCAGACAAAACAAATGATACATTTCACAGTCACACCAATTCGTTCGGCCGCTGTTCTATGAAGAATGATTAGAAGAAGCTATAGAAAAAAAGCCGTTGTGCGAATTCATAAAAAAAATGATTGTTCGAAAAATTGCCTCAATTGCGTTAATTTTATCTGTTTTACCTGAACCAAAATCATTTCGACCGTACCGTTTTTCTATTCAATCGTTTTCCAGGGCCATTAGAACTCTTTCATAAAAGATTGGCTTTCTTCTAGAAAGCAAAGTTATATTTATTTTTCTACTCGGCGAATGAACAGTGCTCACGCATTCTCATACAAATTGCTTCATTTGCCTTTTAATTTGAAATGATAACATAAATTCGTTGAGTCGATTTTGTTCGTGGCATTCGAAACACGAAATGATTTTTCATCTCTAATGAAATATGAATTTAGAGTGAAAAAAAGATACAGTCAAAGTGAATTGTTTGTTCATTCAAATGAAAATTTCGTCTTCGTTTGTTGGTTTGCGTGAGAAAATTCTGCTTTATTAATGGCAACAAAATGCGCAATCTAAACAAATCCCGACGTTCTAAAGATCATTCAGCAGACACATAAAGTCGCATTGAATCGCCGTCATGGTGTTTCTTTTTCGCCATTTGTTTACGTCCGAGTGTGGTTAAAACTAACCGAAAGCTACATGAAATCAATAGCACATGTACGGCTAGGGGTATTTTGCAACACAAATTTTGAATAAATTCTTCAACTCATGGAACAATTTAAAATTTTATCAACAAATAGATGAAGAAAACTCGATGAATTCAAATTTACTCGATTTGAAAAGCACTTTTACGCTTGGAAATCTAGACCGTATCAAAAAAGGATAAAAACAATTTAACTTCCAATCGGAAAACAAATATGGTCAATCTAACCTCACTTTCATATGAATATTTCCAGGTGTTCAAACCAAACCAACAACGCCGGAACTTGCATAGCGATCATAACGAAAAACCAAAAAACGTAATCTGTATCGGTCTCAATTGCCTTCGTCGTCCATTTTCGCAATTACATTATGTTGCAGTGGAACAATGAACAGATATCGGTATGATATATGACAACAGAACCTCATTAAAGTTATGAAATCAGGAATATATTGGGAGAACAAATTGAAAACCGCGCATTCGTTACTAACTTCATATCTATCATAGATGTCATTATTTTGACTTTGACAGCTATTGTATCTTAAAGAGGATAAAAAAATACATTGAAAACGATCTGTCAAACTTATCATTCAGTTGAATACACAAGTTTATTATTGCGTTGAAAATGTCGAGCTACGTGCCTACAAAACAGCATTTGCGGGAAGTTTTACTTTATTGGTTTAATCTGAAGAAAAATGCTTCCGAGAGTCATCGTTTGTTATGCGAAGCATATCCAGAATATGCTCCGTCGATTAGAACGTGCCAGGAGTGGTTTGCGCGGTTCAAAAGTGGTGATTTTGATGTGGAAGACAAAGAGCGTCCAGGCCAAGTGAAAAAGTTTGAAGACGAGGAGTTGGAAGCATTACTCGATGAAGACTCGTGTCAAACGCAAGAAAAACTTGCAAAATCATTGGGAGTGACACAACAATCCATCTCCTATCGTTTAAAAGCCATGGGAATGGTTCAAAAGCAAGGAAATTGGGTGCCATACGAATTGAAGCCGAGAGACATCGAACGCCGTTTTTTCACTTGTGAACAGCTGCTTCAAAGGCAAAAACGGAAGGGTTTTTTGCATCGTATTGTGACTGGTGATGAAAAGTGGATTCATTACGATAATCCGAAGCGAAAAAAATCGTATGGTTACCCCGGCCACGCATCAACATCGACGCCAAAGCCGAACATTCATGGCTCGAAGCTAATGCTGTGTATTTGGTGGGATCAGCTCGGCGTGATCTATTATGAGTTGTTGAAACCAAACGAAACCATCACAGGAGCATTGTACCGAACTCAATTGATGCGTTTGAGCCGAGCACTGAAGGAAAAACGGTCGGAAACGGTCGAAAGACACGATAAAGTTATTTTGCAACATGACAACGCTCGGCCACATGTTGCTCAGGTCGTTAAAACCTACTTGGAAACGCTTCGATGGGAAGTACTACCCCACCCGCCGTATAGCCCAGACATTGCCCCTTCCGATTACCACCTCTTCCGATCAATGACACATGGCCTGGCTGAACAGCATTTCCATTCTTACGAGGAATGCAAAAAATGGGTCGATTCATGGATAGCCGAAAAAAGCACAGATTTCTTTCGACGCGGAATCCGTAATTTGCCAGAAAGATGGGAAAAAGTTGTGGCTAGCGATGGACAATACTTTGAATAATCAATTTGTAACCATTTTTCCATAATAAAAATCGAAATTTTGAAAAAAAATGCGCGGTTTTCAATTTGTTCTCCTAATAATATTTACATTAGAAATAAATCTTTGCATTTGTGCAAATGCTCTCTTGAGTTGTGAAAAGGTCCCAAATTGAAATTAATTTGCATATTTAATTCTCTGCAAATATCTCAAAAATGCCATTTAAATTCCCAATATGAGCTCAAATGTTTTGCAAATCGAAAAATACGATATCCCCCTAGGTGTACGGAGGAATGTAACAGTTTATTTCTTTACTCGTCGCTGAGAGTAATTAATGCCATTTCTTGTGGTTTTTTGGCATTCGAATCACACTGAGCACATACGTCACGGTTCAATATTCCGAGTGAGATTTATATTTTATTATTATTATTACAGATCATTATTTCATTCACAATGTGAAAAATGCAAATTTAAATGACAAAACAATGAATGAAAGGTTAAAGAAATTTAAAAATAAACATGAATGTTTGTTTTCACTTTTTATTACACCCGATCTTAAATTGATATGCAAACGAAATATTGCTGATTTCATTCGGATTTCTTATGCGTTTCATTGGGAGCTCGTACACTTTTATTCAAATTTGCCAAGATTTTCCGTGATTAGCTTCCTTTTAAGTATCGTTAGCACTTCATCAATAGAATCGCATCTTTCAATCAAAAATGAGCCATAAATATTTATTCAATCTCATTCTGTCTTTGAAAATAATTTGGTGTGTGATGAACTTTCCACGGCTCATTGAAACGAATTTACATAAAGACAAAAATATGCAAAACAAATCAACAAAGAAATGAAGAGAAAAAATGTTGCTATTTCAAAATCGAAACGCGAATTTTCTCACAATGATTCAAAGTCTGTTAAAAAATAGTATTGAAAGAAGAAAAAATGCCATACAAATAAATACAGACACACAGACTTATGCGCTCCGGCTAATATGCGAAATTGAATAAATCAAAAGACAAAGAAACGAGTGAAATGATGATAATGATGCCACGAACAGCGTTGAAAAAAACATCAATAATATTTCTTTTTCATGGCTTCATTTCGGTTCAATCGTCCGCAAATCTGCCTAACAGCGCAAGTGAATGAAAACTGATGCTTGAAATGTGGTCTATTCTGGTCAATTCAATGGAAATTTCGTGTGAACATGAATTCATCATTTCAATCTGATGGCGTTAATTTGTGAACATGTCTGATCGCCCCGCAACGTTATAGAAAACAATGAATTTTGTATACGTTTCTGTGAATGGGCAAATAAATGCTAAACTTCCTACAGAAACATCAAAATAAACAGAGCACACTTTTTCAACTTACTTTTTTTGTTGTTGAAATTTCTGCCTTCTGTTCAGACTTGCTGTTCACTTCTGTTCAGACTTGCTCGCAATCATCACAAATGTCAACTGATCCGAGGACGAACCGTTGGCTCAATTGAAGCTCCTATCGATTTAACTTTCTCTGCATAACAAAAAACTGAATCAGACAAAAACAACAAAATTTCATGTTGTCGTGTCATGAACGCATTTCGTCGTTCGCTTCCGCATTTTTACCTATTCTTATGCTCACTGCCGTTTCATATTCAGAATTATTCTGCTTTGAATGTAAAATGTTCAAGTATTTCGAGTGTCGTGCACGTTCCACGACAACTTTCTGCATTGTTTTGATTTTATTGGTAGTTGAATCGATAATGCCACGATAAGTTCGCTTCAATAAATCTTTTGAAAACCGAACAAAGTTCTTTCGCCTGCCCTCTTTTATTATTCGCGAAAATAAAAATGAGATCAACGATTTTTCTGAATTAAAGTCATGAATTGTGACTCCGCCTAGGAGCGAACTCCTTTTATATAAGTGGAGATCTCAACTGTTATTGAGCTAACTCAGTAAATGATACAACGTTAACCAAATGTCAAAGTTACTTTGACATTTGAAAGAATGATTCTTGTTGTGTTATGAATGTATATATTCACTGAGACAGCTCAACAACAGCTGAGACCTCCACTTACGAGGAGCCCGCTCCCAGCTGGAGCCACGAGACAAGACTGTAGATTCACAAATAATTTTAATTTTGTACAATAAATAAATTGAAGTTAAACTTTACCAATAAGAAGGGCAATGCAAGTCACACAAGGACAAGAATATGAAATGAACTGCTTGATCAGTAAATTTACTGCTTTAAAAGATTATAAAATATAAGAAAAACAAGAATTTTAATTATTTGGACATTTTATTACATCAAAAATGTGAGATTATCATTGTGAATGTTTAACATAAAATGCAATATATAAATATGCCATATATTTTGCTACACTAAATCAGAAAAAAAACTGTAACCAAATGTTTTTTTCTTAATGTGTAAATGTTCAACTTTAAATTGTCCTTGAGTAATTTTGAATTAAACTCAAAAATCCTTATTTCTCGTACGTACGCTTTATTGCATAATCTGATCGATTTTAAATGTACTCGCTTAAATGTGTCGAATTACTTTCGTATTTAAAGTTTCAATTGAATTTGATAGAAATTCACCTTTAAAAACATAGCCCATGAAAATAATCGAATGTAAGTTGCAGTTAATTTTCGGTTTTGTTAATAATTTTTCTCAAAAATTGCGTAAGGAATAAACAAAAATCCTAACTTGAAGTAATTTGCAAACAAATGCTCTATGCTAACGAATATATCCTAAGACTTTGAAAAAATTCAAAGTATATTTTTGTATTTACATCTAAAACACATTAAATTATCGAATTAAATATCAAAATTTGATTAATCATTATTTATATAAAAATCTGTATGAATAATTATGCTAGAAATACGTATTTCATCTACGGAAATTGATTCACTGAGGCTGTTGTTCGGTTTGTGTTGCGCCTTTTTTCTTAATCGCTTCGATTTGTGACATGATTTTCAAGGCTGGTCCCAATTTGATGTTCATCGTATTGACTAAATGATTTTCGTTGAGCAATACGAGGGCTTGTCCATCGATTTCGTGGTTAGCAAAGTCTTCAGCATAATCACTGTATCCAGCCAGACTGCGGATGTAGTCGCAAACTTCATCGACGGACCATTTGACCAGAAAGGAGATCGGTTCATCTTGATCCATGTCGACATCGGTTGAAACTTCCATTGGAGTTGGTTCGGATGGTTTCTTGCTATCGATGCTATTCGCATCGGACGAACCATTCGAGCTGGCATCGCTGTTGGTTCCATTTGTCGAAGCCGATGATGAGGTTGGTGATGGCAGTGACTTTGGTGACACGGAACCGTTTGTTGTGCCGTTTTCATTTCTGATACGCAATTTATGGTCACCGTTTTGTTGTCCTGTTGGTATTGCACCGGCTTTGGCTGCTTTTGTGCATGCCTTCGAACAATAAGGTTTGTACTTGAGTTTGCCTTTGCTATCCTTTTTGCCGCATTGGCTGCATGTCGAGCGATCTGCATTGGTGGCTAGTTTTTCTGGAGACGATATGTTGCGTCGCTTCGACGGTGGCTCATCTGAATCATCGGAATAGCGTTGCCGTGTAACTGGGAATGGTTCAGTTCCCTCCTGAATAACATGACCACCAATAACATGAGTCAGCACATTCGGTTTGATCATTGCTTTTGGAAGAAGACCTTTGTCATTTTTGATGATATTCAATGTGGCTGGAATTGTTGAATTGTGTGTGTTATGCGTTGAATTGCCATTCATTGAAGCTGTATTCTCTTCATTCGATTGAGCGTTTTGTGCTGTTGAAGCAGCAGTTGGTTTGTCTGTACTTGGTTTTGGCGACTCAGCTGGTTTTGGGCTGTCAACTTTCTTCGGGCTTGCTTTGCTTGCTGCGACAGTCAATGTGCTGTTCGATTTAGCTGAATCCGGCTGTGAATTATTTACTTTCGTTGATTCTTCTGCCTTTGCACTTTCAGCTCTCTTGGGACTGGATTTGCCGGTCGCAATTGTGATGGAAGTTTTGACTGGATCTAAACATTAATGAAATTAATATTAAAATTTGATCGATTTTGTTCAATACGTAAATTGCTTGATTCATTGAATTTACCTTTTTCTTTTGATGCTGGAGCCGGCGATGAAGTGGCTGATGATATTGTAATTGTTCCATTTGTAACGGTCGTTATGGTTGTGCTAGTCGACGTACTTACAGTACTCGATTCAGTGCTACTCGTTTTTGGCGCTTCATCAGCCTTTGGCGCCGCTTTATCGTCCTTTGCCATGTTTGCTGTGCTATTCGTGAGAATGCCAGATGGTGCTGCACTGTATGAAAGTGATGTCATGGCTGCCAGAGGATTTGGCGGCGGTTGAATGGTTAAATGCTGCGGTGAGCCTAATGGACTGCCCAAATTTTGCATAGCATTCAATGGTGATGAAGCATTATTTCCAATTGAAACCATTGTCATAATCGGCCGATTCTCGACCGACCCTTGCGTTTGAGCAGCACTTTGCTGGCCAACGAGAATTTGTCTCGGTTGCTGAATTGTAATTTGTTGAATACCATTTGCTTGACTCGTATTCAAACTATTTTGTGCTTGCTGTTGCAATGCGATCTGCTGTGATTGCATGATTTGATTTTGAATTTGTTGTTGTTGCTCTTGTTGATTGACGAATTGGGCCTGTGTTTGTCCATTCATACCCGATTGAATTTGAATTTGCTGCAATTGCATCTGTTGGGGAATCATTTGGATTTGCTGATTCGGTTGCTATAAATGAAAATAACAATTGGTCAGTAAATCAATTGAAATCAGTGGACATTTCGCATATATCGTTACATACCTGCTGTAAGAAAGCAGTTTGCTGTTGTTTCGGTATTTGTTGAATCATTTGTGTTCCGTTGTTGTTCATTGTAACAACCATTTTGTTGCCGGCCGAGGTGACAATTTGCTGTATTTGGCCGCCCGATATGAGTTTCGTTTGATTGCCAGCGTCATTTTTGAGGTTAGGTACAGCCGGACGAACTGTCGGCGGTTTAGTGCGTAATTTTGCATTTTTCTGTCCAACAAGCACTTGATTTTGGTTGACCGATGTTTGAGTTGAAACCGAGCTCGCCTGATTTGGGCGAATCGTTTGATTGGTGCTCTGTGGCAGAAGTGTTGGTGCCCGAGTTGGAGTCTGTTGCTTTGTTGGATGATTTTCCGTCACCATTCTCTGTTTGTTTGGCGTTGCGTGAATATTATTTTGATGATTCTACAACGAAAGACATAATTTAGGTCTCAAGTAAATAGCGAATGGGACAAGTGCGTCAATACTTACAATTGTTTGTTGTACATTGGTTTGCTGTGTGGGCTGTGCTTGTGACTGTTGATTTTGCGCCTGTTGTTGTGTGGTGGCTTGTTGAATCTGAGCTTGTGCTGGCTGCGCTTGGGCCTGTTGCTGTTGCTGTTGCTGCTGCTGCTGCTGTTGTTGTTGCTGCTGCTGTTGCTGCTGTTGTTGCTGCTGTTGCTGTTGGCTTTGTTGTGTTTGAGCTGTTTGAGCTTGTGTCTGAATAGTCTGTTGTGGAATGAAACATTGAGTTCCATCTGGCCGAATAAAAATCGAATTTTGGAACTGTGCCGGCAATCCGTTGGCAGTCCACAGCTGTGGAAATGATGGACTTTGGAGCCACTGAAACAAAAAAGATTATTCTCATTAATTTGATGCTTATGTTTTCAAGAAAAATATCTCAATTTTGCAACGTCAAACATACCGGTGCAAATTGCATTTGTTGTCCGCCCTGCTGTTGAATTTGATTGATAATCTGTGCCGTTGGGATCGCTGATTGTGAAACTTGAACGCATTGTTGATTCTGTTGTGTGTTTGCAGGATTGGCGATCGTTTGCTGTCCATTTGCATTTACTGTGTTCGACTTCTGGACAACTTTCTGTGATGTTGTAAAGCTTTTCATGTCTTGCTGTTGCGTTTTGGCCGCAATATTTCCATTATTTTGGGTGGTGGTGTTGTTCATCGGCAAGATATTTTGTTGTTGCTGCTGTGGCTGCGAGCTGAACACATTCACTGGGCTGAAGAGCAAAGTTTGCGATTGGCTCGTTGGTAATGTGTATGTGCCACTGAAACCAGTGGATGAGTTGCCAATGACAGATTTTCCTTGTGCGTTAGCCAACATTTGCGGTGTGATTTGACCTCCTTGCAATGGCTTACCGGCAGCGATCACTTGAATTTGAGGTTGCTGATTGAAACCTTGCTGAAGAATATTTCCCGGCATCAACACTTGCTGTCCATAAATCGTTTGCAAATAAGCTGGATTTTGAATTGGCTGCTGGACAACTTGAACGCGTTGATTCCAATCGGCTGGCAATTGCCCGTTTTGTAGCTGAAGCGGAGGCATTGTCGTCATGGTGGTTGAAGTTTGTTGGTGTTGCTCTCCTTTGAAAATAATCATAAATTAGTTTGTGTACTTGTTATTGTTAAAAAAAAAACTAAATCCGCATGTCAAAAATTAGTTCGAATTTCCGTCAAACGTGGTTCTAGGTGTCATTCGTTCAATCAAACATTCACTTACCATTTACATATTTAATTCCCATTGCAGCATTATTTTGTGTTTGATGCTGTGAACTAGCGGTGGCTGTGTCGATCAATTGTATTTGTTGGACTTGTTGAGCTGCCTGCTGGTTGTGCTCTTGTATCTGTTTATTCAATTGTTCAATTGTATTGGCTTGATTTTGGGGAAATTCTTGCTTGACTTGAATGGTTGTTCCACTGGCGGCGAATGCTTGTTGCAACTGGAATTGATGTTGAAGGTGCTGTAATTGCTCTGGTGAGATTTGTAATGGAGCAACTTGCTGTGCTGGACTCTGGTTCTTATCCATTTTCGGTTGACTCGGTGTTTCGCTTATTGTTATACCAGCTTTTTGTGCTAACGTTTCCAAGCACTTTAATGGTCGTTCGTTCGAAATCGAACTCGAAACTCTTGAATTTTGATTACTCAAAGATGGAACAATCTTTCGATTCGCAGTCTTTGTTGGCGGATTTACTTGATTACCGGCTAATTTTGGCCGCTCTGACGCACTTGACTTCGTCGCTAAAGGCGTCGACGTTGAATTGGCTGGTGGCTGACTGACACCTTCCAATGATTTTCTCGGTTTTATATTCGAATTATCCTTCAACGGATCCAAATTCGAAGTGTTATTATTACTGCTGTTGCTATTATTATTATTGTTTGCACTCGAACTTTTTAGTTTCTCTTCTTCTGCTTGCTTCTGAAGATTATTGTAGTGAGCCGATCTGAAAGGAAAGAAAGACGAACAAATTAGACATACTCGTGTGATTGATCGGACTACTCAAAAGTATCTAAACTATAAAATGTGGCATGAGTACATTAAAAATTGTATTTGTTTATTGCTGACAAATTTATAGTGACTATTTTGCTTAAGATGCGATGATCACAAAGCAAATTTAATTTTATGACACGATTCGTTCCCCCCTTTTATTGTAAAAATGCATCAAATACCAAACAAATCACATCCATTTCTGATAAAAGCGTAAAAGATTTTTACGATTTGCAACACCCAATTTCGATTAAATAACATTATAAACAGACAGAGAGCGAACGAACAATAAATTACAATGTGACGATGATATCTCGTTCCCTGCAACGTTTGCATAGCGCATTTTGCTGTAAACAGGCGATAAAGAATGATGAAAAACCTATTAACAACATGAACGAAATACAACCCAAGAGATTGTGTACAGGAAATTCTCTTGTTGACCCAATGCAGCGCAGCAGAGCATTTAGATTTAGGGCCAAACAATCTAACCATTCAGAAAAAACTTCAACAAATTCCTTTCATTTTTGATTTTCCAAACTCTTTTTCTCTGACGAAAGGGTAATAAATTCGATAAATTTTCTGCGTCCAAATCATCCATATTTCGGGTTTTTATGGATTCCTTTGAATACAATATTTTTTTCTGGTTTGATACAGAGCATATGCATTTTTGCGATGCATTGACACCGAATGATTGAACAAAACAGAATGGAACATGAAGAGCCATCTAAAAATGTATGCGATAAGTGGATCGAGTGTTCTGATCCTGCCCGGCTCGTATATTTTTATGCTCTCTCATCTTCTACACTTACACACACACACATAAACGCACTCACAATTTTCCTATCGATTGTGTGTTACCCTACAAAATGTGTATTGCATTTGGTGTCCGGGAAGCGATATAAGAAGGAATTGTTGAAAGCCATGCATTGCGGTTGTGACAGTCTTTCTGTCCCATATCGTTAATATATTGAATTTCACATCATTCACAATTGAGCTGGCACAAACAGAGGACACAATGGAAATGTGTGTGCAGAAAAAATGCATACAAAAGCAAAGATCAGCAAGGAAAATAAGGCAAAAAAAACTACACTGTGTGAGACACATTGTGCGTGTGCATACAATGCCGATCAAGTCGAACAATTTAGTTCTTGCATCTGAACGAAAACTAAATATAACATCCAGCCGACAGGAGATATTATTATGTATCTGATCGACAGCACATAGCCAGTCGCGCCTGACTCGAGATATTAATGAAAGTATTAAATGGACTGGGCCAAAGTGAAGTACGGAAAAAAAAGAATCGAATATAATGACGATTAGTACGTACAGCAAAACGAACACGAGACGAAGCAGCCGGACCCATGTCATGGGCAGAAAAAAAAGAGAAACATAAATGCGAAACATTACCAACCAAAACCGAAATCGAAAACTTCAACAAAAACTGCATTAGGCGAAACACACAACCGACCCGAAGAGAAGAGAAGAGAAAAGGAAAAAAAGAGAATATAAACGAGGGGAATTGGTGTATAAGAAGCGAACAACATGATGAAAAATGAACGTGCATCACCGATAAAAGAAATATTCGTTTCGATTGCTACGAAATAATAACATAGAGAGAGCCAAAATGCACACACGCTTATATCGCATCAAACCGAATAAATAGAAAATGGTACGCAGGAAGAATTGGAAAAGCGAGGCATGCCAAAGCGAAGTAGAAAAATGAAAGAATCGATTTCTGTGTATATATCGAAACCGGCTGCCGAAAAAGGAAGCAGAGAATATATCGAAAGAGCGAGGAAAATAAAACAGATTGCATTGAATTTCAAAAAAATGAATGCGCACCGAATGTTGTGCTCGAGCTGAGGGATCAGAACTCGGCATTCATGAGGGGAATAAAATGTGGACATAGAATGAGTCGTTCGTATGTTCGTTCGTTCGCTCGTTCGCTCATTTGGGTTCTGTTTTTTTCCTCTACATCGTTCTGCGGCAACGTATAAATATGGCGACAGAGATAATCACCATATTTGTATAGCATTAGCTGTGCTGTTGTTCGTCGATGAATACGGACCCAATCCGTGCGTCCCTCTCTTGCATTCAGCATTCAAACATGCGTACACATACCAATTCGAAATTCTTGTTGTACGCCTAAAATAACATAATAAATTGCTGTGCGTTCTTTCGTTCAATGAACGAGCGAAGCAAGAGAGAAGGGAACACACATCTCATGGGCTATAATAATAGGTAAATGCTGAAGGCATATATACTTTGGAAATTAAAAGGATGGTATCTCCATAGCAACGTTTTGCATTCAAATGTACACAAAATGATTTTACTTGCAGCATCGGAAGCAGCAGCCAGCCGCACTTATCTTTCGGTTTATGCGGCCTTTTCATTCGAATTGACGGAGTAAAAGAGATCTTGGGATTCGTGATGCGATATATAAAAGCGGAACGGCTCATTTTTCAATGGTTCGTGGAATAACCGAAAAGCGAAAGAGAAATGTAAAAGGCGAAATTTTATTATTATGTTCAGCACGGAATGTTTTCAAATAGACGTTTTTTTTTGTTTTTGTTGCTGTGTCTTCGTTTTCCCCGTGTTTGTTGGGAGAAAACGAAATATTTGTTTTTTTTTTAAGGCCACTCCGCACATCGATGTTATGTGATTGGTATTAAATTCGAAATGTAAAATGACAGGACGATTTGAAATTCGGTTGAAGTCGTTTGTATGTGCTCATTCATTTACATAAGTGAGAGTGGATGTTTTTATGAGCATTTGTTTATGTGCACATAAGGCTTTCGCTTGTAACAGCCACATTGCGGTTGCTGCTGTATTTTGCTATGACATTACATTCAACTTCACAGCCTTTCTAGAGATACATTTCGAATATTTACTGTATGAAAAAACGCAAATTTTTAACTGCTAAAAGTGTACGAAATTTACACTAACCGCAAATTTACATCTGTAAATGCGAATTGTGATTAAATCATTCTATAAGCAAGAATTTTTTTCTTCCTATCTTCTGTTTATTTCTAGAATCGACAAAATACAGTTTTTAATTTATTTGAACTCCGACTTCAATGTACTGCATCATAAGCTTATATACGATTAATATTTTGGATTTACATAGAAATCGCTCCCTATTGCACATTTATTTATCGAACATACGGAAAAAAGTGCTGTTGATGTGTGTGAGAGGGTTTCGTTCCTACGATTTATGTACGCACGGATGTGGATATATGGCGTTTTATATGCCCGTTACGGATATGTGCTAGATAAAAAGGAAAGAGCTCAACGACGGTATGTGTTGGATGGATCGAATTATTATTATTTTTTCCACCAGTCATGAACAATGTTTGTATACCCATACATTTTGTCGTATTTTTTCACATATTGATTTTGTATTAAAAATATATAAACAGCGAAGCTCTGTATAAATAAAATATTTGGCGGTGCATGTTGAATGTCGAGCATTCAGACACTGGCCGTGATTTTATTTGCAACCCTTTCTTTTTCTTCATGAGCATTTTTTTGTTCTGACCAAAAAAAAATCTCTCGTTAAATTTTTAAGGTAAAATTCAAATGTAATTTTATCTTCATGTCGAAAACCGAATGGTTTTTTAATTATTTCTGTGAGATAATGGGCATTAAAAGTGGTCGTTGGAGGGAGCGGGGGAGTGACACAGTTCTAATTTGATTGCTTGTAATCTCTTTCATGCTGGAGGTGCGCGCTCAAGCACTAGGTATTATTTTGTATCCATAGCAAATTGCATCCCAGCGAAAGCAATGGCACATGATATTCCAAGCATGGAAGTAACATAATCTGTGCCCATGTAACTACCAATCCATCTAAAAGTAACAGAGTCAATGGGTGTTTAATTTTTGCTAAATCATTTCTAATTTTATAGAGTGTCTTGATATTTTCGATATTTCAAACATTTCCAAATGCCCGAAATATTAAATTAAATATTTTGAATTGACTGAGATGAAATCGGATATGTTCTCATTTTGACTTGGAGCAATTGAATTGACACATTTTGACGAGAATCTTTGTGGAAAATCAAGAATCAAAATTTTTGCAGAGTTTTAACATTTAAGCCGTAATCAGACTGGGCTAGTTGACAATGTTTGTATAAGTCGAGGTATTCGTTACATTTTGACTCGTATTTTTGTGTCATTGACACATGAGCTCATTTGTCACCATGTCAAACAACCCCAGAAAAAAATTTCTTCTTTCAAAGGAATTTGCTAATTTTATGCTTCAAAGAGTGTTGCAAAGAAGTGTTCATCACACAATTTGTTCCATGTCGCATATGCCTGATTTCAATAGAATAATCGTCTCATTTCGAAGTCTATTCAAAGCAAATGTCGAAAGAAAACGACTTTCATTTCATGCGAAACATCCAAGTCTCAAGACATGCAAAAGTTTTTGAATGTACCGCCATACAATTTGACTAGCAAAATCTAGTGGTTGATGAGTTTGTTATTGTTTTCTGAAGATTCCCAAAAACATGTGAGATAAAACGAAGCTCTTTTTTAGCATGTGAGACAGCGGAGATTTGCAAGTGAAGCAATCCCGTATCTTATATGCGAATACACACAAGCACAGAAAAACATCCACCACGACGAGCGTCTGACGTTTTTAAAGCAGTGTATGCGCATTGCAAGCTGAGTCAATGTGGAAACATAAAACATTCACCGACCGCCGCATCGCAAACAACACACATTCATCGTCGAAACGACACATAACGAAATGAGATGGAAACAACGCTCGATACTTTCAATGTGTCGTGTCGCATCTACGACAGCACAAACCGTGTGTCAATATTAGATTGCTGTGCAGTCGGAGAGAACACAACATCGTGTGGTACATTAATAAACAAGTCGTTGTGTACGGCTTTTCTTGTGTTTTTGTTCGCAGAAACCGGTTATGCTCTGCCTGTTTTTTTTTCTTGTTTAAACAAAAAGAGAACAGAATTGCAAAAAAAGGAGAAGCGATGAAAAAAGAAATTGGCAAGAACAAAACGGAAAGGCAAACAGGGAAAAAGGCACACATTTACGCGCTCTTCGAAACGATTATTATGGATAATCGACTGGAATTGTTGCTTGCTGTTTTCACATTTGCAGCTTCCTTGAAATTGAAACTAACACAATTTCTGGCGATAAAAGAGCAATCAATTTTAACTTCGTTGAAAATTCACATTTTTACATTGACATTTCAATTGGACGATTTCAAATGGAATCTGCTGCTCTGGCCAAAACGAAAAATAAACGAAAAACGAAACTTCAAATTAACTAAAGCCATAGAAGAACCGAATAGCAAAACGAAAAACTCATGGAAATGGTGAATTTGTTTGAAATTAAGTTGTAAATTAATAAAAGACTTAAATTATAAAAGAACAAAACTCATAATAATATACCAACTAAAAATACCTTTTCGTATAAAAGCGACCGTTTCTGCGTTGTTCCATATTAATAGATGGAAATTAAGTTGGTTTCAGTAAATAATAAAATGCAATATTCCTTTTTTAGTACGTCCAAATGATCGATTGTTGCGTTTCGATCAATTTGCTTACAAATCATCATTCTATACACATAAATCCGTACAAAATTTAAATCTCGGTGAAAAATTGTGAATTTTCAAGAAAATCAAGAACATTCACAATCGTTCAAAAATCAACCGAAATAAACAGCTGAGCATAAACAGAGAAAATATCGAAGATGACAAAGCACAATGAAGAAAATTGAAATGTTGATTATATTCCGTGTGTTGTGACTCACTTTTCTCCGAATTTTGTTTATGTGGCACTAAATTATTTTTATCTATGCAAAATTCATGTTTGCCTTTGAATTAAAGAGAACGGCAAGAAAATCCACTCATACAAAGCCTTGAAATGTTTTCATTGTTTTTCGTATTCACTTCACATTTGCCAAATTTTACTGTCTCTCTCGACATAAGAGCATATATACACAAAACCCATTCACGGCTACAATATTTTTTTGCATGCCACTCTGTGTTTGCACGTATAAATTCACAAATGGTTCAGTTACACTCTCCCAAATGACACAAAAACGGCGAAGAGCCGAAAAAAAACGTACGAAGAAGAAAAGGAGTGAAAAACGCACATCGATGTGCTGTCACGTCTTGCTGCTCGTGGGTTCTAAACACAACTGGACCGCGTTCATATATTCGTACATTGGATTCGCACAAGAGCAGCACTTCTTTTATATGTACCAGCAGCGGCCGCATTAGTATGGGTGAACGGCATAAAAACAGTATCATACACACACGAGCATGCATAAACGGTCCCGAGAGACTGTTGTAAAAATGCAGTTTTTTCATTACGAAGATTTATGCATGACATAAACAGAAAGAGATGTACAACATTATTGCTGCCATGTACAGCATTGTATATACAGGGAACATGTTTCGTTCGTTAAATATGGCTCAGTGAATAGCAACAACAACAACGGTATGGGTTTTCTCGAAAAAGGTATCGAGTGTGTGCAGTTTAATAGGTTTATGTGAAGGAGCTCCTTCTTTTGCATTTCTGCTTGTGTGTGCGCATGTACAACGAATACCGCCTCAAACTCTCATCCATCGAACGGCACAAATACATGCCGACATAATCCTCACATAAACGAATGAATAAGGGCACAATGAACTTCGATCCCGAACATATACACGCACACACTAACGCACAAATATGTCGTTGAACATGTACATATCTCATTTGAATTTAGTAGCCTGGATATCGCCTTATACATTTCTATATATATATGTGATTTGTAATTCCCCTGGCGCATGTATTGGTAAACGCTTTTTTCTTCCATCAGCCTGGTGGTAATGGTGGGATCGAAGCAAATGAAAAAGCATCAAATATCGCAGCACACACACTCAACGAAACCAACTGAAGAAAAATATTGCCTTTATTACGAGAAAACATTAATTTGAAGCGATGAACGGAGCAATGTTACCATTGGAGCGAACAAACCAAGCACATATGTACATATCCTATGTGATACCGCATCAATGTAGAGCTCTGTGCTATTTCAATGCTTATATTTGTATGAGTGAATTGAATTTCTTGATCTCTCGTTTTTATTTGATGTCAAATGAAAAAAGGAACCGTCTCGATATTAGATTGGGCTTAGGTTTATTACAAAACTGGAATTAATGCCGTTTCACTGCTGTTGCTCACAATTTCGGATGACAAAAACATCTGGCGCAAACTCGCATACACATTTTATTACATTCAAATGGATTTTGTGTGTGTGTATGTTTTAATGTGTGCGAGTGGACAGATAGCTCTCCTTGTACATTGGATAATCTTTCGATACACATCAATAGATTATCATTCCGAATTATCATTCGAGGAATTTTAAAGCCGATGTGTCGGTCGCTCGCGGATTTCTTCATTTTATTATTGGAGTGGTGCGGGTACGCACATCAAGTCGAAGATATCGGTAGAGTCGTATTTGCACACGTATGCGTGCGTGTATACATATATCAAGGGAGAAAAATCGTAGAGAAAGAATGAAACATCAAAAGTGAACGATGTGAAACTAGAGTTGCTAAGTGTTTGATGAGCGGCAGGCAACAAATCGACAATGAAAAGAAATGCCGCATTTTAATTGCATGCTACAATATAATAATGTGAACAAAATGAAATCAACACAAAGCGAACCGAATGATGATAATTCTATTTTCGTCTATTGCACACTGCTCAAACAGACGACTACACGCACATCCCCACCAATTCGATGAGTGAATCGAGCAATATGATTTTATTTGCTGTCATCTCAGAAACCATAAATACAATCTCTCATTTACATATCAAATGATGGCATGCATTGTATGCGTGCCGAAAAGAACCAATGAATTTACATGCAACTCAAAAGAGCTCATTTTTACGCAGTTCCATTTGCCTCAAGTCCATTTTTTGAATAATGCAAAAACACATAAATATTAGCAGGCGCGCGCGATAAAGACGTAAGCCAATTGATTTATGATGGTGACCCATCTTGAAAGCAACGCCATAAAATTCGTATCCACATAAAATGCCGGTGTTTTCAGGAGCAAATCATGTTTTAATCTCGAATTATTTACTGAATGAATTACTGTGCAACGATAATACAATCGAAAAAGTAGGCATAAACCAGCTGTTTCACACGATGCATTCATTTTGATGAAAAGTATTTGCATTATGCATTCCAATATTCCATGAAAAAATCATAAGAAGATGTTTTGCTTGCTCTAATTATTTCGAATGCATTGAAAATATCCATCAATTCGTGTCTACAAACATAAAAAAGCGACTTCGTAACAAAAGAGTGAAACTTCAAAGTAAGCTGAAACAGGCATTTATGGTTTTATTTGTAATTAAAAATGCAACAGAACGAGCGGTTGTTTGACGGTTTCAGTAAATGAATTGGATTGATTTATAATTATTTATTCATTTCATATTGGCCATGGCATGACAGTGGAACCAAACTCACAAATAAATTGTAGAAAGCAAGTGTAAGCGATTGCAATAATGACAATTAATGGGTAAACTGCTGGCTATGAAAAAATTGGTGTGAGAATGCAGCAAAAAAAAGTAGTGCGCTGCATGTAACCGTGTGCCCTCATTGTAATTTAACAAAATGAAATATACCAATCGAAACACAAGAGTTGCGTGACAACCACAACTTACAAAAATATGACTGCAATTTTGAATCCACACACCAACCGCCACAAAAGATCACAGCGCACGTTCAAATCAGCAAAACAATAAGGCAGCAATAAAAAACGGCGAAATAAATACGATTTTGAAACTCAAATAAAGAAAGACACGAAAAAACAGCGGTGTGTATGTGCGGTGAATATGATGTGAAATACTAATCCATTTAAATACCAAATCAAAATGTAGCGAATGAGTCGAGAAGGCGCAAACAAAAACCAAACGCTCACACTCGAATATGATTTGGTTTGCATATTGCTAACATCGCATAACCCATACACACATATGCATTTGCCGTGGCGATACAATAGCGAATAAAAAACAACTGAGAAGAAATCGTGGGCAAAGTGCCACGACATGTCTCGAACACACACCGAACGTAATAAAGAAAGACAAAGAAAAAAAATGAATGCACGAATCTAGTGGAGAATGAGTGAGCAACGAAGACAGCGACACTCAACAATTTATTATTATTGCATTTATTTTTCGTTTCTCGCCTGTTTTTTCCATGTCTATTCCCCCTTTTGTCGTCGCTGCTCCGCTTATCATCTTCGCTCACCCACAGTCAACAACAACTTGCCGTTTTTTCTTGCCTCACTGACAGCCGTCTCATTTGCTCTCGCACACAACCGCAATTTGGTGTGCGATAACGAAACCCACAACGGTTTGATTTCAACCGTGTTGAAATGAAAGAAAACATATCAGCGATTGCTCGGCGACGATAAGGAGAGCATGTATGCGTTCAAATGTGGCTGTGCTTGCGTGCGCAACCATTTCAATTATTCAATCATAATGTATAGCAATCAGTTCGTGTGTTGTGCTGCGGTTTTGCTGTTGTTTTCTATTTGATTGCTACTCTTCGAGTTTCTTCTTCGTTTGAATTTCATATGCCTTAATGAGCTTTGTTTTCTTTTCTCTTTCTTCGCCTATCCGTCGCTCTGTTCGTTGGACGCGCTTTAGACGCTGCTTGTATCATTTTTATAGCTCTTTTACTCGAACGCTGATATATTATGTTATTTTATGTTCCGTTTTGGGCTCTTGTTCGCCTCTTGGCTATCGCTTTATCAGAATTTGGATATGGAGAGCGCCTGCGCACATCCACATCGTTGCCACAATTCAGATGTATAAAAAAAACAACATCTTCGGTCGAACGAACGACGAACGCGAATTGACTACACACCGATTCGTTGCTTCGTCAATCAAGCACTTCGCTGCTCGCTGCTGCTCAGAAAGTACTCACGGGAAGAGAGAGAAAGATGCGAAATTACATAACAATGAAGATTTCTCTTCAACGATAAATGAATTATGTGACCAAAATTGCGTTGCACTAGCAAATTTTGCGGTTTTGCGGGAAAGTTGAAGAAAAAAACGCATTTCACGGGAAAGTCGTATTCATTGATTTATGAACAAATTCATTTTCTTCGCAATTGAATAATCAAAGTTCTTTTTATCTGAACTCGAACGTCTTTATGCGGTTCAGCTTATCCCGAGAAATTCATAAGAAACTTCTGATCAGATTATGCATCTCCCTAAATTTGTAAAGGAGCTAAGCCATATTTTAAATCTACTCAAAATCGCTAAAGTATACTTGAGTGAATTATGCTAATAATTTTCAATCATTCATTGCAAAATTGGCTTAATTACGAACATTGAGATTTACAGATGAATTGCCATCGTTGCAGAGAATTTTATTGAAAATTTCAAATTGAAACACACATCGGAAAATTACAATTCATCGAATTTTATGGGAAAAAAATACAAAGCAAAGATTTTTTTTTTTTTATCAATCCGATTATTTTTTGGTATGATCTGAGAAATATTGAAGTTTTCTGACATCACTTTTATGAAATAGTCAAGTAAAAAATTAAGGAAACATTAAAATCTATCCGTTCATTTATCACAGAATCGATGGTCAGTTCAATATTTCAGATCCATGAAATCACGCGGAAAATACAAAATTTCGTTCAAAATCGAATATACGTAATCTCCCAATTCGATTTTCTGAAGTTCTAAAGCTTAATTATTTGACGAAATATATCCAAAAATACTTACGTCCATTTTAAGAGACCGATTATCACCCCACTTAATTTTAAAATTCCGTCAAAACATCAATCTTTTTCAAAGGAGTGAATTTACATGCTCAAAACCAAAAATACTGAGAATTAAAGAAACAAAAATGTACATAGTTTAAAAGAGGAACCAAAAAAATCTATTCGTCACTGGATGCGATGCTGAACAAACTTGAACTGGTAAATAAGTCACGCTGAGAAGCTATTCCGACAGCTATCAATCAAATCGCGCCTTTCTATCACATTCTACTTCATTTTATTTCATTCCCCATATACATTTGCATTGAAACTAGCTCGTGGTGTGATTCGTTCAATCGAGCGTATAATCAAATGGCTTATCAAGGCATCGTCTTTATAGGAGATCAATTCGTTCACTACTACAAAATCATTTTTCACACTGTGTGCCTTAATTGTTCCGATATATTATTGCCGCGTCATTTCAAATATAGACATTATCTCATTATAATTATGATCCGCCCACCGATTGTATCTTTTGGCTCGAGCACATCAGATATTTCGAAGCATTCGAGTGGGCATGTCCCAACACATAGCGAGTGAGTTGGTTGTTGGAGGGGATACGAAGCAAATGTAACACGCCTCATAATTGTTGTTCACGTAGTCGACGACATGTGTGGAACGCATTCAAAATGAACATTAACTTGCAGTGAACAGCTCATACGACGTGTCGTTACGGCAGCAGCACTGCTCGTATGCGACACCAACTGCTTCAAAAGCCCGAACGTTCGCCGAATCAAACATGCGCGCACCAATACCAACGTCATGTCACATATAACCATCTCCCTTCCGTCCATTTTGTTTTTCTATTTTTCTCTCATGCCTTTTCAGCTCAATTCACATTCGAACAAAATGCCTCTTTTCACTGCCGAACAACTGGAAAACATTCGAGCCAATCTTGGGCTTTCTGCTTCATGTTCACGTATCGCGCTCAACGTATATTGCGAGAGCACTGAATAAATATTGCTTTCAGCTTGGATGCAGGGTTGGCCAAAGAAAATGGCTGTTGTTTTGTAAACTGATTTCAAACACAACGCATTTCGAACGCTCTCAAAAGCGTTTCGAAATTGATATTTTGAATTTTATGCGCCACATCGAAAATTGACGAAATTTTGCGAAATTTCTTTGATTTTTGGTGGTTTGTAATCAGTAAAAAGCTCTTTTTAAAAGAGTAAATATTCTTCATCACAAACAAAATCCAAATTTTTATAATTTTTTGCGCATTTTTTGATTGAAGTCGCTCTTTGTTGAAATATCACATTGAATTTGAAAATGTGATCGTGTTTTTTAGGCTATTGAAATATTCAAAAGCAAAATTCTCTATCTATTCTCTTTTTATTTGCTTTTGAAGTTGCAAACATGTATGAAATCCTTTCAAAATCGTAATGAAAATCATACGTAAGCAAAAAATATACCATTATTTTCAGCAGAATGAAATTAAATTTGAGCAAATAGAAGCTTTGTTGAGCACAAATGAATATTTAAGCGCCAGAAATGTTGAAGTAGTGTTCTATTACTTGGATTTAATGAAAATCCGTTCACGGTTTAAAAGGTTTATTGAGTATTTTTTTGTAATTTCAAGACTAAAAATCAAAGAATTCGAGTGCAACAGAATAATATCAACTTGAATATTTGACTCAACTGTTTTTGAGCCTCTGAAATCTGACATCATTATCCAAGTTCTGTTTACATTCATATAATTATTTTCGAATTTGGAAGTGTAAATAGTTTCGTTGCTCATTCAAGTGGCAAACCATGAACATTGGAGCATTACGAATTACTTTTCGAATTCGATCACATCATCATCTTTGATTTGAGCGACTACCGAATTGTTTTGGATTTTTATACGAAGCAATAAATAAATTTATCGACACTTGAGGTGATAATAAATGGTTTTTAAATTTAAGACTCGGAAGAGAGCGTCCTATTGATTGAGTTTAATTCAAGAAGCAGTCATTTGTTTTATTGCTGAAATTGGTAAATATAAATTATGTCACTTTGCAAGGAGTGATGTGACAGATCGCTTCACTGAAAACAAAATGTATGGTCACCGAACTTGATTTGCATTCAAAATGTGCAAAGGTGCACCTTTAGACCGAATATGATATACGTGCTCAGAGCTCAAGCTTTTACATGAGACTTCAGTTTTCATACTGTCTGTTTATTTTTGTAATTCGAGTTCATATTTCATTCGCTTCAAACTGGTTTCCATTTCGTGTGCATTTCATTTGTGGAAATATGCAATGTTTTCGAACGATGGACAAATATTGTGAAACACAAAATAGCTCTCTGGAGAGCTACTTCGCATAAATGCTTGAATGTGAAAAAATAGTTCAGATGGACATGCATTTGTTCTTGACGTTTGGAAGAGATTGGCAGAATGGTTTGTGCAAATGAAATTTAGCTTCACTAAATCAAGATTTGAAATTTATTTGAACTTTGTGCAAATTCCATCGATTAATTCAATTTTTTTGCCTTTACACTCTTCATTCCTTCAAGCAGTTGGTTTATTGCTCTTATTTGAGCAATTTATTATCCGACATTCTAATTATTAGATTTTATTCAAAAGCTGTTACTCTTGCTTATCGTTTGCTCGGCCTTTTTAAAGGTTCACCGCGTCGGAGTTACTTTGATTCGAGATAAATGTAATGTTCGATTTATTAATGTCTATGTATGGGCGTTAGGTATTCCCAGCCAAATGTTTGATATTATGTTTACCGTGCAATTTGCGCATTGTTTGACTAGAGGAAGATTTATCCGCGTCATTGTAATTCATTGGCGTCGCACGAAATGTGGATTGTGCAAGAGGGATTGGTTCCGCAGTGCTATGCATTTGCTAGAAGAGATTGTCATTGTCATTTATTGTTTGCAGAGCATATTCGAAGCAATGCATTCACATTTGGCATGCTCGAATGCTCGGCATAACAGAATTGTGTTTCTTTGGCAAATGCGAAGTTTGCGTGTTTTCATGTATATGTGCAGCAGTTATGTATAGGTTGCAGAAAAACGAAGTAGATGTGAACGCTTAAGAATGTGCTCGTTTCATACGATTTATGACTCACAGGCATGAACACAATTTATCCGGGAGGAAAGGTGATATGCATTTGAGAACAAAAAAATATGGAAAGTTAATATCAAGGTAATAATTAATTTTAATAATTTTTAAAAATTTCCATAATTTTTATTTTTAATTTTTTTTTTAAATTCAAATTTTTCGTGTAATTTTCTTTTTTAATTATTTGTGAAATTTGATTTTTTTTCCCTTTTTTCAACCTTTTCTGATGAAACTAAAAATTAATTTTACAATTTTTTTTAATAAGATTTCGAAATTTGTTTATAATTATTATATTTATTAAAATAGTTCGTTTTCGTCATTTGCCTGTTTGCTGTAATCGCAAAAAAAGAGGAGTGCAGTTTTGGGAGACATTGGACTTCAATTTTCTTGTTCATCATTGTTAATTCGGATGTTGTTCTATTGGCAAAAATTGAGACGACATTTTTTGATATCATTGATTCCAATTTTTCCGTGAATATACATGATGCTTACGGTAGCTATAGCTCGCAATAGCGATGTCTATAATACCTCTTCGATGTACGGAACAAAGGCGACCAATACATATGTACGAGCGCTGCATCTATTTCGCTTGCACTCGCCGCGTTGTCTCGCTCTAGCCAATTGAAAAGCCGAGTCGTTTGCTTATCGCCTTCGGCTACGTACATGTTTCCGTCGATACGAACGAGAGCGAATAAGATAGGATGATTATCATGTACTGGTGCCCACGTATCGCTTGCAAGTATTTATAGAATTTGTTTTTATTATGCGATGAAAAAGGCAACGCGGAACAAACACGGTGCGTATACATAGCGATAAACGCATCAAATTTTCTATATGCCTTTGATGGCTGTGAGACGATACGTGGGCTTGAGAGCGTATAGAAAACATATAATGTAATTTAAACAAATAGTTTAGAAAGTGTACATTCCGTGCTTCGCGAAACATTTCATATAAAAAGGCGGATGGAACAACACCGGCTTTTGTGCAATCACGATTCTACAATGGGACTTAAAACAATGGAAAGAAGCACATTACGATGCATTTGACTCGATGTATTCGTACGTGCTTACAATAGACTTTTTTGAGTTCTTCTTTTACATGCAGCACACTAATTATTATCGCACTGCGAAGCCCATTGGGATTAGTTCAACTTTGGACATTTAAATTCACAAAATATACCAAACTTTCCAATATTTGGGGATTAATTTACTGGAACCAAACTTATGCCTTGCATTCAAAGTGTCAATGTTTATTTTCAAGTTGAGTCAATCTACTGTCAACGAACATTGATTGGAAATTGTCGAAAGGAAAATTTTGTCCGCATATTGATTCGGCTGGAATACAGAATATTGAACCAATACAGAAAAAAATATAAGTTGTAATGTTCGGGCGATAGTTTTTTATTTGCAGTAAATGTTAACTGCAAAGTTTCTCAATGATAATTTATCGAAGAGCAAATTTATTATTCAAAAGACAGTTGAAAGTCTACAGTAGTCAAAGCCAATTTTTTTTTTTTCGCATTATCCATTTCAATCTGCCTCCGTTGGTCTGTTGTACAGAATATCAAATAGTCTGTCTTCCAAATATACGCGAGCCATATAAACATCGCTACGGAAGGCCAAGCTCTGGCTACCCACACATAGACGGCTCATACTCACACTTTCACCGTGTGGAACCTCAAAAACAGCTTGCCGCGCTTCATACAGCACACATCTCTATATATGTATAAAACACATGCGCTCGCACTCACAGACATGTACGAACACACAGGCACACAGAGGAACGCGTTCGCACGATGAAACGTCAAAAAATATACTAGAAGAATCATCGACAAGCGATTTTTGTGTGATTTTCCACAACAGAACTTTTTTCAAATCTAATCATTCTCTAGATTATCATTCGTGGGCAATATAACAACGAGCAGATTGCGGATCGTTTGATTAGTTGAAGTATAAATGATTTCACGTTTAAAAAGGCAAATTCTGGTTTGCTTGGGTGTTTTGTTCGAACAAGGCATCCAGTCGTCTTTGTTTCGCAGAAATCAACACACATATTTTATTTGACATTTGTAATCATACGAGTAAAAAATTCGAAGTCGTTGAGTGAAAATTTCCTGGGATTTTGTCGCGATTCGGATTTCAATCTGTGCATTTACGCAAATATTGCGCAACAGAAGAGTAAATAAATAGTTTTTTTTTGGTAATCATTCATTTTGATTCGAATTGCGAATAAATTCCAATCTTTGTGAATTGCAAGTAAGTGTGTTTGTAAGCCCAAAGCATCAACTGTGCCGTGCTGTTTGTCTGTACCAATGTATACGTAGTGCGTGTGTCAGCTGTTTGAGTTTTTCAGTTTCGTTGGCTATTTCTATACTTAGTGCACATTTCAATGTAAATTGTGTCAATGTGCCTGCAAAAATGTTCGCTATTTTTCTGCTACTCAAATCACGTTCGCTTGATTTTGGAATTTCCGGAATTTCATTTGATTTTAGAATTTAAAAGGAATTCTTTGACTTCATTATTATCCATTAAATTAATTAATGAAGATGAATCATTGCCATTTCATACAAGTATTAATAAAATTTTCAAGTGTCCCTTTTGCATCTATTTCATACAAATAGTTCCACATATACAATAAATTTTGAATAAATATTTCCATCAGCTTCAAATTTAACGATAAAATAGGAATTTGCATGCAATGAATCGCATGGCTTATGTTATTTAAATTGTCAAACGATATAAATTGTGCTTATTTTATCCATGAAGCGTGAAAATAATATACCAATTTGGACGACAAAAAAATCGCTCAGTATTAAAAATGTTTAGTTGTTGACCTGAATGCGCCACCAAGATAAACGGCAGTAGTATGCGCACTGCGCATATGTGTCCAATCGTTTACATCAACAAAATTTTGTTGACAAACTAGTTCCGCACGTTTTTTTTTTATCAAGGACTTGCATTTGTCTGTCAATACATTCTTCATGCTGAGCTATTTACATGGCAATTGTGCAGAGTATGTGCACATGGGCAGACCTTGCATATTGGTATTTGCTTCATTCAATGGAAGTGGAGCATAAACCAGAACAATAGTTATCTGTGTGCAGCGCAAAAGATAAAAAACACATCAACAACGACAATCGCACGTAAATTACACAGAGAAAGCACATACAGAAAAAATGAGAGAAAATTATAATTAATGACTTCCAAGGGATAAAAAAAAGCAGTCAATAGGAAAAAAAGGCATGAATTAACTTTAAAGTTGAAACACATCAGATGAATACAAATCGATTAGCAAAGAAACAACGAAGGAAAGGAAAATAAAAGATTATATGGGAATGAGCAGTGAGAGAGCAGAAAAGGCTCATAGATTGGCCAACACAATGTGAAAGACATTACAGCAGGTATATGATATAACTATAAAAGTGGCATTATCAAAATCTCCATAAAAACATTTTATTGGGTTTTGAGGTGATACAAGGTAACGAGATTCAGTGTCAGCGCAAAGTAAAAGGCGAAAGAAGAGACAAACAAAAAAACACAAACAGCGGGCAAGAGTATTTCTTGAGAAACCAGCCCGAAAAGATTTTCCTTAATTCGGCCCAAGCCACCGTTCGGATTGGGTAGAAAATAAAACGATCAAATTTATAGAGCTGTTTCCATCATCACTTGTTTGTACACTCATTGAATCTGAGAGATAGAAACGGGAGATACACATCTTCTTCACATCGTCCGTATTTATGTGCGCTCTTTGGTTTGCTGTTGCTCTTTCTTTTCTTGCTCACTCTTTCACTCTTTCACTCTTTCACTCTTTCTCTTCCCGAAGCTCCAATAACACAAATTTAGTACGAACAAAGGTGCAGACACAGAAAATGACGAAAAAAGGTAAACAAACGGAATAGCTACTATAGAACTGTGCATATATTAAATTGAAATTACTAACCTAACCAATAATTATTGCATGAGTGTCTTGTTGTTCGTATTGGTTTTACACAGCACCAACTGCATACCAGTCGTGTGCGTAAGAGAGACAGCTCAGATAGAAAGAGAAAGACCAATTTCAGAGTGTGCGGTATTGTTGCGGCTAATCATTTTATTATTATAGTCGTACTGGCACGTTGTTATTGATGAATTGAAAATCCAACACGCAGAGATCATAAAGTGAATGAATTGATGATTATTGGCTGGAGCAACGACACCAATGCGGGAGAGGTTTTTCATCCTCTCAGTTTTTCGTATTCGTTTGACTTGGAGAGTGTGTGATAGATTGACAGTTGCTGTGCGACTTATGACTATTCAAATTTTTTCGGTTGGCGATGCGGTAGACGAATCGCTTATTTACTTGGAAGTGTGACGAGTCTCAATGCCAAATGCTGTTACAATAAAATCCATTGAAATTGGAAATGTTGTCGCTCAAACAAATGGAGCGTTGTAAGCGCAGAATCAATGTTTGCACCATCGTGCCGCTCAGCCAGTCATAACAAAGTGGGAAAATGTGCACATGCTTCTTTTCTGCCAACATTTTCACAGAGGCACTTGATGCCGGTCTAGGATTAAATCACGTTCCCGCTCTGATATAATTTGACATAATTCGCTGTTCCGCTCTTTTTTTCCCAGAATTTTAAACATTGAACGTTGAGCGGTAAAATTACATGAAATTCATTCGAAGAAACTGCTGTTGAAGTGGAAAAACCGCTGCCACTGCAACTCTTCGTTCACTATTCTTATTCTGAATTGAAACTCAATTATTCAGAGACGACAATTTCGTCGTACTTCTCCATTTGGCAACGAAAAACGTGATTTATTCTCTCGGACATTTTCTCGTGTCTAATTTTTAAGTAATCTACGAAAAAAAGGTCGTAGATTGTGCGTCTTTACTATTTCCATGTTTAAAAGAACTTTACACTTGAATGAACATCGCACATAAGATGTGCTAAAATATGTATTGAAATGCCGTCGGTTATTTGTTGGCTACGTTCAATATCAATCTCGGAATTTCAAAACTGATTTCAAAAGTGAATTGAGTACTATTCACAGTGCCAATAAATACTTTTCATATCCAAATGTAAAAATCGTTTGAATTTTCAGTGTTTCGGAATAAAGCTGTTAAAGTTGATGTTACCGAAGTGATTCTCCGCAATCAAAAGCACACACTTTCAAAAATGCGTACAAGCGACCACCATTGACGTCTTCATTTGAATTTTTCATAATGGTTCAAATCAATAAAGTATGAAGATGGATGGTGAGAGAGAGACCGAGAACCAATATGAATTGTTAACTGAAACACCACAAAAATTCATAAATTATTCTTGAAGTCATGAAGCGAGTGTATTGTGTTGAATCAAATTAAGACAGCTCTATCCATGCCCACTGTACACATGCAACGCTATGCTGTCCATCAACACGACAAGAGTCCATTCTCAGCTTTTTCGAGCATGAAAGAATGAAAAATAGATGGGACAAATTCGATAGATTTGAAATAATGATGCAAGTCAATTGGAATGTGTGCTGGAAAATTGAGACACATAGAAAATGCTGTTACATCCAAACGGCTGACTTTAAAGTGATTTGTCGGTCTGGATGGTTTCAGTCATCCTTGGTGTTGTGTATTCATTGGATTTTTTATATCAATTCAATATAACCGGTGCATGATATCATCTAATTCGGTCAGATCCCATACAATATATGTGACGTTCTTTGCACAGTGCGTGTGCGATGCACCACAATGAGGGGAAACAAATTTCCAAACAAACCCAATTTGATGGTATTAATGTTACATGCATAAACGGTAGTGACAGCTTGCATAGCAATAATGCCATGGCAACGTAACTTTGCTATCAGCCGTGATACTGCCGTCTTCGGCAAAGATGAAATCGGTTAAAAAGTGATGATAAGAAAAAACGGTGCCCGGTGGCGTATTTCCAAGCAAACAGAAAAACCGATACATTTTTTTTCAATGAGGTAAAAATAAATTTTCCGAAACAAATATAAAAGGTGCCGTACTTGCCGCTTAATTTAAATTTTAATTACGGTTTCCGGAAGGGCGGAAAAAACCAAAGAGCTATGCCATCCGTTTTATCAGTGAAAGAGGTCGACGCGCGTCGACACCACATCACTCGTTAGCACGCCAATGTA
This sequence comes from Obolodiplosis robiniae, assembly GCA_028476595.1. Taxonomy (NCBI): domain Eukaryota; kingdom Metazoa; phylum Arthropoda; class Insecta; order Diptera; family Cecidomyiidae; genus Obolodiplosis; species Obolodiplosis robiniae. The sequence continues at coordinate 3,074,493 of CM052015.1, read as the reverse complement.
GCGTAAAAGGATTGTTCAGTTCGTGTATTTGGATAAGTGAGCTTTAAAAGAGAGATACAGTGGAAGAGAGAGGAAGAAACACATTGAATTTGAAGTCGGCAAGTGCGTTGATACTTTCAACAAAAACCAAACTTCAAAATTGGATGAAATATACTTGTAAAGCAAGACAACAATCGTAATTCAAGTTTTATGAATGTAAAGCTTTTAGCAACAGAATAAATAAGAGAGCCAAATGAATAAATTGTGGAAATTGTTCAAGAAAAGACGAGTAGGAGAGAAAAAGTGAGAAAAAAAAGAATGCGCTCAAAAAAATAAACAGAAACAGAAAAGAGAGAATCAAAAAACCATCATTCGACGAGAAGAGGAAAACGAAGAGCGAAGAAAAAAGTAAATCGACAAACAGCGAAGAATAAAGGCGACAACAACAACTATGTGATCCGATTCTCTTTTTTTCATTTCGTTTTCTGTTTTGTTTAAAACTCAACCGAGTGTTTCGAGCTGCCTTTTCTCTATGCTTACTTAGCACACACTGTGTATGTGTCGTGCGCTTTGTTTCGCTCGCAGTCAGTTTATTCTTGCTCTGTCTTTGCCATCTCTCTGTTGTGTATTTGCTATGTGCCCGTCGATAATACTGTTCGGAATGTACGAAAGCATTCACGTTGTGATAGACCGACATACGAAGCGAATTAGAATGAGATGGAAAATACGCGCGCTCAAACCATTTATTTCGTATATTCGAATTGAACGAGATTGAGAGAGACGGGGAAGAAGCATGTATCGAAGAACGGAGGAACGAAACAAATTGAAGCGAATATGCGATGTACACAAAAAGCAAACAACAACAGAGAAAAAGAGCGAACGAACGAACAGTCGAATGAAAATAAAAAAAAAATAAAAAACATAATAATAATATTTTAGTAAATATTCGGAACAGCGCAAACGGCATAACAGAGCGAACCGAAGCAAAACTTTGAACGAATAAAAGAAAGCAGACACATTACACGACTATATTGAACTCCCCTTCAGAAATCGTTCATGAAAAATGCTTGAAATAAATTCAACCGAAAAAACACACTAAGGGCCTGCAGAGTGTACAGCAATACGGCGACTATAGTGCACAAAGTTCGAGCGTTATGTGTACCGACATTGGTTCGGTTCGGTTCGACGATGAAAATTGTACAGTAGAGTTAATGTAATATTTCTGACGGTGCTACAAGCAAACGAAACAGCGCTTGATGCTGTTCGTATAATATTATACAGAATGTCGCTGCGAGTTGGATGAATTGTATGTGCACGAATCGGGAAATTGTGTGTTTCTGGCACATACATTTTTTATGGTTTGAAAACATCTATAATACCATGTGTATATGCTATAACAACATAGAACATAGTCGCAGCGAATGAATTCCATTCGGGCTTCATACCAATTCTATTCGTGGTGTGAGCATCAGATAGATAAGTCTTGTGTATTACATAAATTATGTTGAAATGCATTTGGTGCGTATCCTAAAATCAAACGAATCTCTGGCGTTTTGAATGTACTAGATTTTGATGCGGTGAAGTTTTTTTTAGCTTGAGAAAAAAATTAATTTCATTCAGTAATACTGGGAAAATTCAAAGAGCCCAAAATAATTATCCCATGAAAATTCCCTGGAAATCTAGTACAATATTGGGTCATTTCGACCAGCTTGAACTTTTATTACTTATCATTAAAATTATGGGTAAATGTTGCGAACGTAAATATAAAATAAAAATCTATAAATTATGTAATCGAAAACAATAGCAGTCAATTCATGCAATATTTATGATCAATTTCCATCGATAGCTAGCAAAATAGCTTACATACTACTTCAACCAGCCACCTCTTCGAATCTACTACAATTTTTTCACATAAAAGTATTCGGGTGAGCGTTCGGTGAGTGTGAGTTCTCCGTCTGTTTGTTCTTCTACATATTCGTTTTACGGTTGTTGGTTTCGAGCTCAATGCTCGTTCTTTCTCATGCAAACATGATGCTATCGCATTCACCCGACCGGCCAACATTCGAATGGGATATATAAGCGGGATTTCATTGAAAGTTAATTGTTATGTACAGTTGTTGTTAGAGTTTAATTTATACAATTTGAACCATTTTCAAATTGAACATGCGTTCATTCTGCCTCAACGCTCTGCATTCAATCCACATAATACAAACGGCGATGCTGTTGTATACAATGGGAATGCGCATGTGCTGTGTGCTTCTCTTATGTATTCGGTGAATAGACGATTCATACGCACCGTAGATTCGGTGCAATGCCAGTGAGTGAGAAGAAGCTAAACAATGGCAATTGACTATACATTCAACCCTATTAAGTTTTATGTTATTAATATTATATACAAACACGAATCCAGCGGTAAAAGCAATGGTACGTATATATATGAGGCTTTGTGTCGAATGAGTAAAATAGAATGAACGCATTTCGGTCGAAGCGAATGGGAACAAGAGAAGAAAGCAAGAGAGACGGAGAGAGAGAGAGAGAGAAATTGAAAGAAGATTGATCGCGCAGCCGATGTTCAATTTATGTTACATTAACCGAATCAACGAGATCGAAGAGGTTTTGGTTGTGAGTTTTCTTAAGACCGATAAAATAAAAAAAAAATTGAAAATATTTCTTTACTCACCAAATGTATTTTGATGAATATGTTGACCATGTGTGTCCGCGAAATTCCGTGTACGTTTTTGCTCTCACAAAATCACTAAAAAAGTATTACACATATTTAATAAATTGTATTGAACAGTAGAAAAATATTTTATTTTGTTGCGCAAAGTTTATGCTGTTGCTGCAACAACAATAAAATACCAACTAACGAAAAAGTCTGTGTTTCATCTTCACAAGCAGTCGGTACATCGGTGCGCTTATCGCTAGCTGTTTGTGTGCTGTAACCGTGTGCCAGAAGAAAATCGCATGAAAAAGAAAATCGAAACAATCCAATACACACAAATACCACCGTTTCTACTGAATCCCACTTGCACGCCCGATGAATATAAGCATGCGCGTACATGTATCTGTACACAAAAAGTCATTTCATGCACGATCCAACGAGCAACATAACTAATACGCACAAACGCTGACATACGCACACAATGTTACCAGCCACTAGAAACCAATTCCCATTCTAATTACTTCTCGGCGCCCTTTCTATCCATCCAAATGTCTCTCACTCGCTGGCAATATTCAAACACAATCATACGCACACACACACACAAACATACACACATATGCAGACAAAACGATCAATTGTTGTGCTATCCAACAAAAGCAAGAAGTTGAAAAGAAAAAATATAACAGAAAAGAGGCGACAAGATATGTGCATGTGAAATTGACATGAAATACGATGGAACCTACTGAACCGAAATGTGTATACAGTTCAAATTGAGAGGAAGATTGAATAACGTAGAAGTAGAAATTTACGAAGCTTTGAATCTTTTGTGCAAATGAAAAGTTTCGCTTGCACGTTAAAGTGGGTTTGCGTGATCGAATGCGAAGATGGAAATAAATTTTATGGATAAATGTGGGCAAGTGGGACAAATTCAACTTAATGAACAATCTAGTAAAAATGCTTTGGTATATGATAGAAATATTGAATGATATGCAAATTGACTTACATTCAATCGTCTAATGTCGATCAGCAAAATTGTAATAAATCGCTTTTCTTCGTTGAGATTTTGTTGGCTGCCTCGGATGATACGAATTTCACGTACGTTTTGCTTTACCAACTACTTTGTGACTGTTTCATTGTGAAGTCGCCGTCTCAGCATTTTGCTTTTCTCATACAACTTTCAATTCAATATGTGCATGTGTATTGGAAGTGTTGTGTGCGCATACCCCAGCTTTTGTACAATTGGATGGAATCAATCATCCAATCCGAGGCGTGTATTCATTTTTTTCTTTCTGGCCCAAAGCAACAGCACACAGCAAACGCTAAAATTGTTTTTTTCTTTCATACGTACACACGCATTCACCGAACAAAAGATACAAAGCGAATGTGCCATACAAAAGCAGCACCAATATTCGTGATGGACTCTGTTTGTGTGAGATTTCAAACGGGGGAATTCAACAGTATGTTCGACCGTGCATGTGTATTTGAATCATTCGAATGTTACTTGTGTATGTATGTTTGCCGTCGAATGAACAGAGTGTGAATCGAAGTCGAACAAAAAGCAGCTCTCATTTGAAGTGTACTGAGTTTCGTTGGAGTGGGACGGAACACAGTACACGATATAGAGACTCAATTCACTGTTGCATCTGCTTGTATCAATATCACAATGGCTGTATGTTTTGGTGTAGATTGTCGCACGGGTAGGGATCGTTTTTATACTCCATTTTTGTCAATGTATGAGTTAATTTGAACATCGAAAGAAGAGACTACAACTACAATGTTACACGGAATTTTCTATGAAATGTTCGGTAACGAAAATTGAAATATGTTCTCTCTCAGTCTCTCCGCTTGATAGCCAAAGCCGTGCGGCTGAAATGGAACACCATGTTTTTTTTTTTTTTTTTGGTTTTTCTCGACTTCGTGTCGAATTACGCGAGTCGAATTGGGTATGATTCGGTAGTATTGCACAAATTGTTGGAAAACGACACCATTGCCGATGTGTTGGTATATCGAATAGTCGAACACGAAATATTTATGTTCACATTTCGTTACTGTTGTCGTTAAATGGTTTTTTTTTCTGTTTTTTGACCACAAAAAAACGACTTTCACATACACTTCATGTACGCGCCAAATGATTCGATCAGCATTTAATGAAAATTAGCGTTCATGCGTGAATATTATATTCCAAGTAATTTGACAGTTTCTTTATATTTCGCTTTTTCAAGAAAAATTTGCATGTTTTTTCTTGTTTCACATCATCTGCGTTTCATTCGCAGATTCAGGTAATTCGCACACATTCAATTTCGTACTTCAAAACCGATTGTATTTTTTAAAGCTTCTCTCAACAATTTGCTTCATTGTTAGCCGATATTCGCGTTCGTCAATTCTCTCTTGCGCTCATTCGTTTTGTTGATGTTCCCGTTTTTGTCTGCCTTTGTGTCGTTTGAATAACTCTCTTGTCGAAGCGCTCTACCTTCCTCTCTCGACAAAATTAAAAATGGATGTTTTATTGCCCAACAGCCATTTGCTATGGAATATTTTACAATCACATATCTCGCACAAAATGAATGGAATCCAATGATACTGATTGCTTTTAACTGTGTTGGAATTCCAGATGTCATAAAAAAGATGTGGCATTAAAATGTTTCCTATGGACACATTGGGATATCCAAAAAGATAGTGTTAAAAGAACATGGCATTTTATTCAGATAGGGTAAATTAGGAAATGATCGGAGAGAGTAGAGATCATATCGGAGTGGTTAAAAATTGGCGATTTTTTATATATTTTCGATTCTTACATTTTTATGCGCTACCAAATTTGAGATGATTTTAAGGTCTGTCTTGCGTACAAATGTCTCGCTTTTATCGCGAAAAATGAAAAATGTGTATAGACATAAACAAATAAATGCGCGTTTGTTCATTTTGTGTTTATCTTCGCTCTGTGTGCTGAGAATAAGAGAAATAGTGGCCATATTATGATCTACTAAACTTGATCCAACTTCGAGAAAGAACTTAAGGCATTCGGTTCTTCTTAGACACGATAAAATTTTTTGGACATAATCCTAGAATTTACCCTTATATCTGCACGAATTGCAATTAAAATGTTGGTTTCGATACGACATATAGCTCAAATGAAGTCTTCTTTACGCAATATGAAATATACCATCGATTCATATCCAATCACCGAAATTATATTTGATGAGCTGTGCGGCATTTATATCTTTTCTTTATGCTATCATAGAATGTATAGTCATTCTTCTGAAAATACTCAAATTGCAGAATAATGAATCTGTTAGGCCGTGTTGTGTGACTTGTGAATTAATTGAAATCAATTATAAAAGATCTTTCACGTTGATTGAATGATGTGAATACCCAAATTGGTCGAATATAGTAATTTTTCATAACTAAAAATTTGTTTTCATTTTCTTATAATTCTGTATCCTTTACACACTTTTGCTTCAATTTAGTTCCTGAGTGTTTCTTAAATGACGTGACATTTCATAGAATCATTATGATTTATTCTTGACACAATATCTAAAATGATTCAGTTCATTGTTAACCAGATCAAATTCCATTTCCCCCGAATCTACTTCTAGTCTCCAATCACAAACTAAAATCGAAAAATTATCCACGTGAATTCGCTTAATTGGTTGAATGCCTTCTCCCATTAAAGTGATATCGATAAAACACAATTATCGAAATGCTTTTCATAATTTGTCACTTCCAAATATTCGTTTTCTGCATGCCAAGATTTGAAACAGGTTCATTGTTTTCGTATCTAAAATAATTCAATTATTTCAGGAAAATAGCAAAATCGTTGTAAAATGTATCGATCTTTTGCTAAGCTTGTGAAAAATTACGGGAAAATCTACTCCAACCCGATAAAAAGATGCTATCAGCCATCAAAAACGATACCAGATTTAACAAAAGTAATTCCTATTTGCCAAACTTCTTGTCGAAATTCTAATAAAATCCGTTATTTTAATTTGAGATTCTTTTCATAAACAAAAAAATAATCAAAACGACTGTAGGACAGGTATCCAGTTAAGCGAGGTGAATTCGCGGCAATTAATGATAATGACATAAACTTTTTTGAGTCGATTGTTTCGCCATCGCGATGTATTACCGATAAAAGTGACATCGAAATGCACAATATTGACTTTCTTGGAGCTGTGCGCGGTTATAGCCAACTTCTATTGAAACCGAAAACCACTGAAGAGGTGTCGGCAATTTTGAAATATTGCAATTCACGAAAATTAGCAGTGTGCAGCCAAGGCGGCAATACTGGTTTGGTTGGTGGATCTGTACCAGTTTTTGATGAAGTAATCCTGTCAATGCAGCTGATGAACAAAATCGAACATGTCGATGAAACGGCTGGCATTTTATTGTGCCAATCCGGTTGTATTTTAGAGAAATTGGAAGAGTTTATATCAGAACGAGGCCTTTGTATGCCAATTGATTTGGGAGCGAAAGGAACTTGCCATATTGGCGGTAATGTGTCGACAAATGCTGGTGGATTGCGGCTGCTGAGGTATGGTAATCTGCATGGAAATGTACTGGGAATTGAAGCGGTTAAAGCGGACGGAACGGTTCTGGATTTGATGTCGAATTTTAAGAAAGATAACACGGGATACCATCTCAAACATCTATTTATTGGCTCAGAAGGAACACTCGGCGTTATCACTAAATTAGCCATCGCGTGTCCGACAGCATCAAAAGCTGTTAATGTGGCTTTTTTGGGTTAGTATTCTGCTACTCGTGTTGAGAAAAAGTGGCTGGCCGTCTGATTGATAAGTGCGATTTGTATGAAATGTGGCCGTTTTCAGTGAACTCCACCTATTAAGTTGGCTAATTTGGGGCAAAATGGCTGAAAAACCTAGCCGTCTATAATAATTGAGCATTGTCAATTGAATTTAAACAACAAAAGCTATTTCCAGTTTACTATAAACATATATCTTCTTGATTTCGAAATTTTTCAATGACAATTTCAGTTAAGTTCAATCGGTTGCGGACGAGTTTCTTATTTTAGTTGCCTATAGCTAATTTTAGTGGAGTATAAATGACATGTTTACATCCAACTTTGATCGAATTAAGTCAAGTTTTATTGTATAAAAACGATTAAACTTGACTAATGTCGTTTTATGTATAGTTGCGTTGGTTTATTTTGGACAATCAGCCCAATTTTTTCGAACTGGGTGGGTTAAAAAAGGTTGATGCTGAATTTTAATCGAAAAATTGCATTTTTTCTCAATTCATTGATAGGTTTAGAAAGCTACGATGCATTATTGAAAACATTTCTAGCGGCAAAACGAGACCTCGGTGAAATATTGTCGGCTTGTGAGCTTATCGATTCAGAATCATTGAAATGTAGTACTCATCATTACAATTTAAAGTAATTTGATTGAAAATGGGAGAATCTGCGTGAAAATATTTAAATCTCGACTTCTTTTTGTTCTTTCCATTTTCAAATGTTTGATTATAGTGCACCGATTTCGGAATATCCATTTTATTTGCTCCTCGAAACGTCGGGCAGCAATCTTGAACACGACGAAGAGAAGGTGAGTGGCTTTCTCGAAGCGGCATTGAATCGGGGAGATATTTCAGATGGGACAGTAACCAGCGAAAAAAGTAAAATCGCACAAATTTGGCAAATTCGTGAGCTCATTCCAACGTCTTTGATTAAGGACGGCTATGTTTTTAAATACGATTTATCATTGCCATTGTCGCATTTTTATGAAATTGTGCCTGCAATGCGCGAGCGAGTCGGAGATTTGGCGCATCGAGTGTGCGGATACGGACATGTCGGTGATTCAAATTTACATTTGAACGTTTCGTGCGACGAATTCAATGACAAGATCTATAAATGTGTGGAACCATTCGTGTATGAATATACATCGAAGTTGCGCGGCAGCATCAGTGCTGAACATGGAATCGGCTTTTTGAAAACCAAATACTTGAAATATTCCAAACAACCCGCAGCGCTAGAGCTTATGAAACAATTGAAAGCTGTCATGGATCCAAATGGAATTCTCAACCCATATAAAGTACTTCCAACTGGTCATTGAATTCAATCTAATTAACGGGGTGTTTTAAATCCACGGGTAGATACAACAACAACAAGCATTTAGACCATTATTGCCTTTCAGCGTCTGGTGTGTTTTACGAAACAAAATATAGAAAGTTGTAAATATTTTCATGTATATAAAATATTTTAACGAATAAATATATGTTTTGTATATTTTATATGTTGTGTGGTTATTTGAAAAGTTTTATTCATTCTTCTCCATTTTTCATTATTTAATTGCTAAATATAACTTACTTTGTAATCCTCTCTGGTGGTTGACAAGTATTTGCTTTGCTTTGATTTTGCTAAATATGTCTATCGAAATTGACAATATTTAGGTTTTAAGTTCTTTCAATGTATTTCAAAGATCTTCTTAAAATGCGAGTTCCTATAGGTAAAGAAGGGCAAAAATGTTTCGAAAAGTAATCAAATTAAGCCATTTTGGGAGATTGAATGCCAATGCATTGGCTGGCTGTCATACAGCAACGAGACTTCCGGACTTAACAAAAGTATACATTCGTTTCATTATTTTAAGTTTTTTTGTTGTTGAAAATATTGATATTTTCTCCGTTTGCCAATTTAAAGGACAGATACTCGGTCAAGCGTGGATACTATGCCACCATCACAACTGATGATTTGAAATATTTCGAATCGATTTTATCTCCAGGTCGCTGTATTGTCGATCAAAGTGAAATCGAAAAGCACAATATGGATTTTTTCTACACTCATCGCGGCAGTAGTCAATTGATGCTGAAACCAAAAACGACTGAAGAAGTATCGGCTATTTTGAAGCATTGCAATTCACAAAAATTGGCCGTGTGCCCGCAAGGTGGAAATACTGGTTTGGTTGCTGGTTCAACGCCAATTTTCGATGAAATTATTCTATCTATGCAGCTGATGAATAAAATCGAACATGTCGATGAAACGGCTGGCATTTTGGTATGTCAATCGGGATGCGTCTTAGAAAAATTGGGTCAACATTTATCTCAATACAATCTGACTATACCGATTGATTTGGGAGCGAAAGGAACTTGTCATATTGGCGGTAATGTGTCGACAAATGCTGGTGGATTGCGGCTGCTGAGGTATGGCAATCTGCATGGAAATGTACTGGGAATTGAAGCGGTTAAAGCGGACGGAACGGTTCTGGATTTGATGTCGAATTTTAAGAAAGATAACACGGGATACCATCTCAAACATCTATTTATTGGCTCAGAAGGAACACTCGGCGTTATCACTAAATTAGCCATCGCGTGTCCGACAACGGCGAAAGCTGTCAATGTCGCGCTTGTTGGTCTGTTTCAATTTAATTTTTTTGAATTTATTATGAAAGATATGATTCACGTTTGCAGGCTTAAATAGCTTTGAAGATGTCCTGAAATTTGTTAGGGCCGCGAAAAGTGAATTAGGTGAAATTATGTCAGCTTGTGAAATGATGGACCACGGCGCATTTCATCACAGCATTGATTACTACAAATTAAAGTAAGTTTCAAAATTTGAAGCACAATATTTGGCAGTTTTATATTTATTTCTTTCATCGTTTGTTTTTATCTCTATTTTTTCTCAATTTATAAATTTTTTCCGTAATTTTTCTGCTTTGTGTTAATTTCTCCCATTTATTCACAATTTTTTCCTTCAAATATGAATGTAAATATCTTATGCAGATCGCCCATTCCCGAATTTCCGTTTTATATACTACTTGAAACTTCGGGCAGCAATTTAAAACATGATGAAGAGAAAATTAACCATTTCCTGGAAACAAGAATGTCAAAATGTATAATTCAAGATGGTGTTTCAACCTGTGAACCGACCAAAGTCAAGCAAATTTGGCAAATTCGCGAGCTTATAGCAACAGCACAAATCAAGGAAAGATATCACTTCAACTATGACATTTCTTTGCCGTTGTCACACTTTTATGATATTGTACCTGTGATGAAAGAGCGTCTGAGTGATTTCAATGCGGAAGTACATGGCTTTGGGCACATGGGCGATTCAAATTTGCATTTGCGTGTAATTTGTGATTATTTTGATGAGAAGATTTATAAACGGATCGAGCCATTTATCTATGAATACACGGCAAAGCTAAGAGGAAGCATTAGCGCTGAACATGGAATTGGATTTGCAAAGCGAAATCACCTGAGAGCTTTCAAGCAAAAAGAAGCGTTGAATTTGATGAAAGAATTTAAAAGAGTCATGGATCCAAATGGAATTTTAAATCCTTATAAAGTGTTGTGCGATTGAGAGGAAATTATTGCAGGATTTATTTTTTGGTATTTAGAAATTATGCTTCATATTTCTTAGTTGTCTCTTATCAATCGGATTTTTTCAGAGCATTCTTGTTGAGCATGATTTTTTTCAATAAAGGCACTTAAATTTTTTCATAAAAAAAAAAAATTAGTTTTTTTTTCATTTTCCATTTGCATATTTGTCCCATTTTTTCTGCATTTCTGTTAACAGAAATAGGTTTTGCTAATTAATAAAAAATATCAAATTACACAAAGCTCCGCATCTATGGATTCATCAATGTGTAAGTAGTAATGAAACCAGAATCATTGACACTCGATATAGAATGCATGCACATTTTCCATATTGATGACACTTCAATGGTATCAGTAAATCTGGTTTCTCGTTTAGCAGCGTTGTCCAAATGAGTGTATCACGACACCACACATAAAGATTCTCCTTGAAGAAGCACATTAATCAGTGTTGAGCGTCGTGCCATCGCTATTGGTGCGATAAATATTTCATATGCCGAACGAAGTAACTTTTATACCGACAACAATAAATAGTCTGTGTGCGGTTGTTTCGGCACTCGAACCACACATACAATAGTCGAATGCATACGTGTTGAAAGTTGAATGATAAATGAATGAGAATATGCAAAACGCGCATCGCAACGTTTATTTGTGCCACACTCTAAATGACTTGGCGAAACAGCAATCAAAAAAGAGAGCGCAAACGAAGGCAAGAATAAATTACTGTTCCGACCGAGAACGCGCTATGAGAAAAGACGGACGAAGCAAAAACGAAGGCACAACCAAAAAAAAAAGTGGAAAAAAAGTTCACATTTCATTTGCAAGACATTGCGCAAACTCGGTATTTATTCGTTTCGTCGATTCGTTTTGCTCTTCTTTCGTTCGTCAACTTCGGCATATTCGATGTTTGTTTTACTTCACAGTTCTTTTTCCATATTATAAATCAGCATTAGAATTGCTGATACTGCGATGGATGCAAATTTGAATGCGATGCTTACAGAAAACTCACGAAGCACAAATACGAGGTAATTGACTTCACTAGCTCTCGCACCGATTATTCGTTTCACAAGTTTTTTTGTGGTCGCTTTTCGGAGGCACACATTTTGTGAAGCTATTATTGAAGCCTAGGACGGGTTCATTCCAATAAAATTAGGGATATTTGATTGCTGGTGAGCGTGGAAAAATATTTCATTATAAATTCATATTGAAATTGATTCATTTGTTTGGAATAATGCTTACTCAAAAACATATGCCTCAGGAAAATATTCTTTTTTAACAGAAAACCACATTTGTTGGTTTTTGATTGCCAATTTCATGATTTGTGCTTCTAAAAAAAGATTCGGTTTAAATATTTATCATTCAATTTTAATTGGCATCTAATGCGGCATACGCGCATCCAAAATATTAGCTTTGCTCAATATCCTAATTCACATAAAATGTAGATACAATTGAGAAACCTTCAACGCGGAGCACTCTATGCATCAAAGAGGAACACAGAAAATAAGATATGACAGAATTTTTCCACAGTTAGCCATTACCAACCCGAACAAATCCCATTCACATTTCAACTTCGTTCTATAAATATTGTTATTTTCCAATTTCCAGAATGAAATCATAAACAAAAATCTTCAAAATATTCGTTCGGACAATTATATCAAAGATCAAACATTGTTGTAGATGCAGTTATTTCAATTGAATAATTGAGTCGATATATTTTGAAACAGCAATTACTGATGTAAATTATTTAAATAACTTAGATGAAAGGAGTAAGAATCTTCTTTTCGTTCATTTTAAGGCAAAATTTAATCAAGAATAAGCCTTCTGAACTTTGGAGTTTCTCAATACTTTTGCGTAATAATAAACTGAATGAGATTTCCATCAATAAATAGTATTCAAGAAAGGAAAATAGTTAATTTCTGTCGGGTGTTTTCAGCAATTCACGTTGCTTGAAAATTGATCAGTTATGATTAATTTGCAATATTATATTGTCTTAATTTAAACTATGATTTGAAAGAGTAATCCTCGGGAATCCTTTAAGAATAGGCATCATTTGCATAATATTTAAGTTTCTTCATATGGGATTGTAGCTGTGATTTTGCAATGAATCTGGCAGTTGAACGCATTACGGACGCAACACTTTAATTTTTCACACCTGAGGGCTTCGAAGTAATTATTTTCAATTCGCTCTCAGAAGAAAAAATATAGTTTACAAAAAAACTTATCGACCTATTTTTGCGTTTTGATCAAATTTCAATTTTATTTAATGTTTCTGAAGCTCAAAATTCGCGAAATTTCGATTTTTCATTGCACCATTTTGAACACATAAAATTAAAGAAATATAAACGAAAAAACATCATTTTAGGGCTATAATTTGTTAATATTAGATTAGCCAAAAAAGTAATTTAGAAATAATTCTAATAAAAATTCTGATTCTTGACAAAATGAATGAGATTCCGAACAAATCCTGAGAAGAAAATTCAAATGTCCAAGAATGAAACGAGACCTCCAATTCTATCTCTTGCTCTCACATTCGGAAGTTTCCAGAGCAGGAGACAAGATGCCGGGATCTGGTTTTCACTCTCGAACAGTCTAATAAAAATTGGTTTCTCGATCGAGTGCATTAGTTTCAATCTAAATTAGTTTTATTTACTATCGTAATCGGTAATGTATGAACCTGTGCCTCTTGTCATGTGTAATCCCTTGCACATTTGATCATTTATTACATTGCTCCGATTTAAGATCCCATCACAACCGAAGGGACTTATGGATCCGAACAATATTATGACAAAATGATTAATGTGAAAATATGACGTTTTGTTACCAAATCTGCTATTTAAAATGTTTAGATTTTAATTCTTCTGCATCAATAAAGTCATACTCTGATGAAGTATATAATTTGACTTTACTATTTTGTGAGAAATCGGTGATCAATTTGTGATTAGTATGCATAATTTTATGGTCACTTCATTGTCTCTTTTCGAAATTTATTGAATCTAGATTTCCCATCCTTCTTGGTGAGTTCAAGCATTTTGTTTATCGAATCTATATCGGCAAATTTGATGACTTCATTTAAGCACAATTCGGTGGAACCAGTTTGGCGGATTTATTAACTGGCGAGGAAAGAATTGAGTGTCGAAACGAACGCACCACTTATGGCTCGTTAAAATTATGAACACCAAATGGAGAATGCCACAAAAATTGATGAAAAAGAGAAGATACAAAAAATGTACAATATTGATAATAAAATTGGAAGAACTTCATCAGTGGCGAAGATCTTCAAAAAGGAATAAAAGCGGTGAGACGCTGCGACCAGTGGAATAATTCGTTAGCATTTCAAGAAAAATAATTTTTTTATTCAAAGGCGACCGCAAAGCGGCAATGATTTTTGCCATGAAAGTATGAAATTATGTAAAGTTATTTTATATTATATCGCATCGGAGCCATATTGCATAGTGGGCATTTATGAAACGGGCCAAAGCAACGAGAGGTTAAATGAACCAAAGCGACGGACGGAAAAGCAACGGCATTCTTTTAGAATGAAATCTGAACCAGCATTGGAGTTGAAAATGCGAAAACTGACTGCAAATTATTGCAATGTACATACATTACAAAATGCCCGTGTGTGCGAGAGCTGAAATTGTATAGAAATATGAATACAATATATTTTTGTGTTTTTCTGCATTTTGTTTTGTTATTGCTTTGTCGTCGAACATTGTCGATTTGTTCATTCCACTCGATGCATTTGGATGTGATGCGCTCGTTGGGTGATGTGTGTATTTATAAATATAGGACTTGTGTACTTAATTATGCCAGCATATGCCGAACGACTGACACACGAGCTATGCTCACTGCATGTATTCATAGGCGTTTATATGATTATAAATGAGTATTAATTAGTAAAAATCAACTGGACGCTCTCAACTTGAAGCGACCCGAAAAGAAATGTCTGAAATTGGACGACTGAAATTGTACAATGCGCAATTTATCTATTTTATGCCAGTCCGAATTTCGATTGGGACCCAATAATTCGATGCGGAAGATCTAGATGAGCCAAAACTCTGCAGCCATTTGTTGCGTGTTAAAAAGTGTGTTAATTTAAATGCATTTTTTTTTTTGATTATTTCCTTTGTTTTAATGAAACCATTTTCTGGAAACGGATTTCGAAAGCCTCCCGTGTACGATGAATCGATTTTAAATCGTTTGAATGAGCAGAGTTTCATATAAATATTCATTTAATGGTCCCAATTTTGCTTGAGATTCAAAAGTTTAATCGATTACATTGACAGTCACACATTTCATCTTCCGTGCGACGAATCATCATCATCGGTATTGGTCTATTAGTTCGATTTTATTCAGATTGATGTAATCTCTCATTACGACTCTTAAATGCGAGGAATAACCACTTGAAGCATATCTTCAAATGTCGCATCAAGAATCTAAGCCAAAATTGGTTTAATAAAAGTGTTGAGCAAAATCAAAGGCTTTCCTCGTCTGGGCCATTCCGAACACCTCTTTCATATCTGTATATTGAGGTGCAGCAATTAATAAAGAATAAGCACTAATGCTCAATGATGTTATCAATTTTAACCAAATTTCGCCGAGGATGAGGCAAACTCTGAAGAAATGAAGTGCATTGCTTTAATTGATTCTCAATGTTAAATGTTGTGAAGATTGATTCAAGACTTGAGCGAGAACTTCAGTAAGAAGCTTCACCTTATTTTCCCCCAATCCTGGGTGATTCCAACCCAAAACCGAATACTTGAATCCAATCGGCGTGATCACTTATCTATGAATACTGTGTCAACATCATTTCCACCAATCGTCAGTTTACAACTTCAAGCTGATTCTTCTTCAATCAATTGTGCGCGTCCTCGCACCAAAGTTGGATGTAACAGACTTTGTAGTAGTCATATTTAACCTCATGCCCATTCCAAACGTGAGAAGCGCAAAATAAGCAGATATTTTCCCAATATTTTTGAAATCCAAAATGGTTTGACCAATTTGAACTCATGGGTTACAGCATAGCGCTTGCTTTTGTCTCTGAAATATCATATACTGAATGATGGTATACATCAAAATCGACCAATCTTTAAATTCGAAAACAAACAAACGATGTTTCTTTTTAAGATCCGGATAGCCGACTTTTGCTTTAACTTTTTCGATAACCTTCACAAATATTTGAAGTCTGGCGACGCCGATCATCCAAAGCCACGCATGCACAGTGATATCGCTACCAATAGGCCAATTCCCGTTGACACTTTAGCAAAATGGAGTTATCGATCTAACTACGAATAGTCACGTTGATACAGAAAAGCTATTATCAGTGTTATAGTTGTGCACACATCCATGTGAGCTGTAAAATACATTTTCAGGAATATTAAAACACTTTGCTTTTTTTAAAGAGCAATAGAATTCATCGACGTTAGTGACAAAGTAATAGTCGAAGTTTGTACATGATGATCTGCATAAAATCATTTTCGAGTGCTTGTAAAAGAATGTTTTGCGTTGTTATCATAGCAACTCATCGTCGAATTGATCTAAGCTTACCCTTTTATGGTAGCCAACCAGCTCATTAAGTTTATAGAGCAGAAGTTCTGTGTCATTTTAATAATCACTAGGTCACTGAAGAGTGTAATTATTTTAACCATAAATTAAAAAGTTAAAAGAAAATTAAATTAATGATTTTAAAAATTTTGTTTGATGTTGTTTTTGCAATGGCAGAGGTACAGAAAATATGGAATTTATAGAAATTATATAAAATAGAGATCAAAATAATGAGAGAGTTGCACAATTCAAATAGCAAAACAAATCTAATTTTATTGAATGAAAAAAGTCTATAAAATCTCCAATTCATTTTATTGCATTTAATTACGCGAATTACCTTGAAAATAGTCAAATAAATTTAGAACCCAATTACTTCGTGAGCTCAACTAGTAATGTTTATAAAAATAATCCATTCAAATAATAATTTAAGTGTTTGCAATCCTTCTGAAAGTATCGTTCTGATTTATATATATATCGTTCGTATATATGTATCGTTATGTATATTATCGTTTATGAGAACGTCATGGAAAGTCAAAGCGGAATAAATATTTGATGTCATTAAATGTACATTATCGCATTCATAAAACTCAATGCTATTTTGTGGGTTTTTACGACGTGAGCGTTATACAATAGCTTTAATAAGTATAGCAATAATCTGTTATTACGTTTTCTCTTCATTTCCCAAGAGCACAAACAAAAATGAAGCGAAAAAATACATACACAAGCACACTTGCGCACTTCTTTTATACTGAAACGTGTGAAAAAGAGGACCAAATACGATTCAATTTGAAGTGCAAAGATGCGTGAAAGTAATAGCAATACAATGCATGTGTTTTTGACTGTCACTTAGCAAAGTGTTGCCTTATACGAATGTCGTCGACATCTAAATAACATGCTTGACGTTCGAATGAGAGGAGTATAGCATTGAATAAAGGAGATAGATATATGAGCACACTTCACAAACTGTCAACTGTCAAAAAGCATACGGCTATCAATTTTCAACAAATATTACACAAATACGTTCAAAATAACATTCATCTATTTGGAAAACACGTGAATGCGAATCGTTTAAGTGAAGGAAAATTTGGTTAATTGATCGAAAATGGCAAGCTCCGTGACAAAGGCACAAGTGCTGTCGATTTACAAACGATTGCTACGCGAATCACAGAAATTCGATTCATATAATTTTAGGTAAGTGCATCGTAAGAGGCACATTTTATGTCATGAATAAATGAATGTTTAATTGTTCGAATGGAAGATGTGTTCAAATCTTTGCTGTGATTTTGACAGTGATAATTTTGTGTATTCGCAGAAACTACGCACTCAGACGAATTAAAGATTCCTTCAAACAAAACAAAGGTTTGGCACAAGCAGAAGAGGTCCAGAACCAATATCAATTTGCGAATGAAAATTTGAATGTAATCAAGCGACAGGTGAGTTTTGTTTTGTTATTGGGTCCTTTGATTTGAATCACAAGTAATATATTGTATTTCTTTTGAAACAGACAGTTATTGGCAATCTGTACTCCAGCGACAGACTAGTTATCGAAAAAAGTACAATGAATAAGTAAGTCAAACATAAGTCAACGAAATATCGAAGTCAATTGAAAGTAAATCACGCGCAGCTCTTCAGTAGAATTGTCACACAATTTTTAATGATCAAAACCGCAAAAACTGTTTTCAATATCACACAAAAGCAGTAGCTTTTGCTATGATAATGAAGCAGCATTTTAATCAATAAAATTTGTTACCTTTGGAAGATGATAAGAAAATAAAGAAATTGGTTTAAGTTCTGAATATAATGAATTGATGCGTTTGTGTGTACGAAAAACAAAATAGAAAATAATAAATAAAAGGAATTTTACTCAGCAAAAATGTTTATTTTCCTCCAGATTGCAATACTGAGATAAATAGTGTTAATGATTCAAATTGTCGATTGTAGTTTCGATTCAATGTGGAGTTCAATAGATGTCGCTATCATCTACTTCGCATATTATAAGAACAATTTCGTCTTTCTTCAATCAAATATGAATCGTTCATTCGAAACACATGAATGCGTATTTTTCATCCTCTGTTTTCTCGATTCCCCTTCTCCAATCAGCGTGTCTCTCTCTTTCTTGTTGTTTGATCACTGTGACAGCAACAACAAAACCTAAACCAATTGAAATTATCAGTGTTGAAATTGATATAAATCGCTCTGATTGTATGATATAGACATTGTACCACTCACAGTGGTGCGTTGTATTTGTGTGCGTTTTTGACCTTTCCATGGGCACGATAGATCCATGTGTGCGCCAGACATACTACACGCAACTGAACGGTGTTTTGTAGCGGCTTAAAACACATGCAAAACGACCTAAGCAACCGTCAAGACATGATATATGAATATCAACATATTTTACTACTGTCGTACGACAAATAGTGTTTCAGTCATCGCACGATTTAGCTAGCGTTCGGAATTCGATCAGACATTCTTACATTCCACGACATTTCAATAAATATTTGTTTAAACTTTTCTTTTTGATTTGACTAGTGAAATTCATCTACTAAAATGTCACAGTAAGTTTTTGTGATCATATTCACATATCCATAAATTTTACGCGTAAAAGATGAAAAATATGGTTGTTACGTTGTTTCATTTGTTGTTGTATATTCTCACAGAAAAGCCGATATTGCATTGATTGGTTTGGCCGTCATGGGTCAAAATTTGATTTTGAATATGGATTCACATGGGTTTGTGGTGTGCGCCTACAATCGTACGGTCGATAAGGTAATTTCAGATCTAAAACCATTGGTATTAAAGTTTGGCACACTTTATGATCGACCATTTAATGACTTCCTTGTTTCATGAATGGAATTTTATCGCATTTCGCATCAATTGCTGCATTTGTAATGCATTCTTATCGCAATTTCTTCCTTTCGATGTTGAATAGGTGACGCATTTCTTGAATAATGAAGCAAAAGGTACCAAAATTATTGGAGCTAATTCGCTACAAGACATGGTCAATAAATTGAAAACACCGCGGAAAATCATGCTTCTCGTGAAAGGTGAGTACTTTTAAACGATAGTCATTGTTGTGATGGTCTTCGCTTGAGTTTCGGCTTATGAGTATCGTATTACAATTAAATCACATTATAATTAATTTATTATGTAATGTTTTTGTGACCGGACTCAATGTTAACGGTGCGATTTTAAGCAAAGTTTTACTTGTGCAGTCGCACATACGCAACACGATTGCTGATTCCAACTCTTTGCGTACAAAATCATAGCGTGTTCATTCAGAATGTACTTATTGAAGTATTTTTTTTTTTCTTGCATTCGCACGTATGAGCGTATACGTTGCGAGAAGTCACGCAGAACCTTCTTATATATAAATCGCACGCCGTTAAGCCTTATGCTTATGTGAATAAGCGATTTGTTTGTGACCTTCGACAATTCAACGATTTGTGCGAATGTTATTCAAATGTCAGTTCAATCAAATTTTCTTTTAGCATTTTCCTTGAGGTAATTGATGTTTGGAGCAACGATGTGAGATTGCACCGTAGGCAAGCGATCTAATCCGGTTTGAATTCAAAACAAAAGTAAAAGGTTTAAAGCCATTGTATTGACTCCACGCATAATCATGATTTATTGACATATGACGACAGCTACACAGTGTTTATTATAATATTGTTTACAACAAACCTTGAGTGAATCAATATTATGCTGACTCAACAAATTGGAAAATATTGGATGGATATTATTTTGAGTAGAAAATCTGAAAAGTTTAGTGAACCAATGGAAAAAGTTGAGTTTGGGGGCTGGGGAGTTAGTTATGAAAGCAATTATTATTCAAAATCACCGAGCACATAATGATTTTGATAAGATTGGGCGGAGCGATAAGGGCAATTCAAATCATAAACACCTGTTACCATCTAATCGACCTTAATTTAGGAACCTATAAAAAACATTGACGATATTATAATGACTCTCATGAATTTCCCTTATCTTTACAGCCGGATCAGCTGTTGATGATTTCATCAACAAGCTCGTTCCATTGCTGTCGCCAGGCGATTTGATCATTGATGGTGGAAACTCGGAATACCAAGACACCGCCCGACGTTGTGATGAATTAAAGGCAAAGCAGATTTTGTATGTTGGCTCTGGTGTGAGTGGAGGTGAAGAGGGTGCCCGCTACGGTCCATCATTAATGCCTGGTGGTCACAAGGAAGCATGGCCATTGATCAAGGACATCTTCCAATCGATTGCCGCTAAATCTGGTTCAGATCCATGCTGTGAATGGGTCGGCGAAGGCGGTGCTGGACACTTCGTCAAAATGGTACACAATGGCATTGAATACGGTGACATGCAATTGATCTGCGAAGCTTACGATTTGATGAAAGCCCTTGGACTCAACCAAAAAGAGATGGCCGCCACATTCAACGAATGGAACAAGAGCGAATTGGATTCATTTTTGATTGAAATCACACGTGATATCATGAAATACCAAGATAAATCTGGATACTTATTGGAGCGCATTCGTGATACAGCTGGACAGAAGGGAACCGGCAAATGGACAGCAATTGCTGCATTGCAATATGGTGTTCCAGTCACACTCATCGGCGAAGCAGTGTTCTTCCGTTGCTTGTCCGCATTGAAAGATGAACGTGTCCATGCCAGCAAACAATTGAGCGGTCCAAGCCGTAAAGTGAGCGTTGCTGATCGCGCCGAATTCTTGAACCACATCAAGAATGCATTGTACTGCTCAAAAATCGTGTCCTACGCACAGGGTTTCATGTTGATGCGTGAAGCAGCCAAAGAATTCAACTGGAATTTGAACTATGGTGGAATTGCTTTGATGTGGCGCGGTGGATGTATTATTCGCAGTGTATTTTTGGGTAACATTAAAGAGGCCTACACTCGCAATCCACAATTGTCGAACTTGTTGTTGGACGACTTCTTCAAGGCGGCCGTTGAAAAATGCCAAGAATCATGGCGTCAAGTTGTCAGCCATGCCGTATTATGGGGTGTTCCTGTTCCAGCTTTGTCAGCCGCTCTTGCCTTCTACGATGGATACCGTGCCGAAAAACTACCAGCCAATTTGTTGCAAGCTCAACGTGACTACTTCGGCGCACACACCTACGAATTGCTCGGCAAAGAAGGCGAATTTGTGCACACAAACTGGACCGGCACCGGCGGCAACGTTTCAGCCAGCACTTATGATGCATAAATACAACAACTTTTCACTTAAAACATTCGGCTATCAAAGAAACATAATCCAAACATTCCATTAGTCTGTTATAACAACAAAAACGAAAATTCAACTTCTTATAGTAATTTTTTATAACAAACATTTTTACCACTTTTTAAATGGAATTTCAAGTTGTTGTTGAAATAAAAGAAGAAGCATGAAAAGGATAAAGATCAATATTGTTAGTCTTTTATTGAATATCAATTGATAATTCGACCAAGGAGGTTCATTATCGGTGTATAAATGCCGGTGAATTGGCCAAGTATTGAGGATGCACATTCTTTAAAAACATGCTCACATGGCGCACCCTCTTTTCCCAGTTTTTCAGCCTGATAGAATTCGTAATCATGATGATCGGAAATCTCGTCAGAAGTTGACGATGGACTGAGAAATAAATTGCATATATTTAATAGATCGTTTGTGGTTCAGAGATAAATTTACTTACGACATGACGACATGCAATAATTCGCCGAGGATTCCATTTGAATAATCAAATGGCGTATGTGCTGCCTCGCAAATGCTTCTCAGCACACAAGATCGACCAGATAGGCCTTTGCTGTAAGAAAATGACATTGAAGTTTTAAATTAAATTCAAATTCATTGGCAAGTTTCGTTAGCAAAACTTCACTATCTCTTTTCATTCGAAAGCTAACCTTTCAGCGAGCGCGGCCAATCCTTTATAAATCGTCCACCTCGACGTTCCTAGATTTTGTGGATGATTAAGTCGCATTGGATCATTATCCCTATTGAATTTGTTTTCCTGAAACCACAATTCTTCATCGCTTACAACATTTGATTCACTTGGAGTTTCCGTTCCACTATCAACGATTTCAGCATCAACGAGTCGTTTTTCAAATCCTTCATTTTGTTCACTATCAAAACCTTTATCAAGGGTTTTTGTGCTCGCATCGGGCCATTCAATAGCACGTCGACGTCTTCCGCCCGAAATCGATAGAGTTGTTTTGTCGAACGGATCGGCCAAGATATTCAAATAGTTTGAAGCATTTTCAGGAAGAAAAAACTCTGCTTTGAAAACGTAACCAATTGTCACCGACTCAAGCTCCAAATCTACTGGAATACCGATACCGGATATAATCTACATAAATTCGGTATATAAATACACAAATATAAAATATCTACGTTTTGGTCAGAATTATTACCTGCACACGTGTCGGCGCTGTCGGTGGAAAAGTTAAAAAACGTTTGGATCGATGTCTTAATGCACTCACGAGCGCAATTGACAAAACCAAAACCACAAATATGAATAGCGTAAACTTATTCATGATTTACTGTGCTGAAAGGTGAATAGCGATTTCAACATATGTGTACGTTCTTCGGAAATTGACTGACATGCATTTTGAACACGGATGTCGAACGGACCGAACTACAAATATGAATCATGTTTCAACAATTAGCACCAGCTTAATATTTTCAATTGATATATGTAACGGTTTGCTTAAGACTGCCAGTTTAAATGGAGTGTGATGCTACATTTGGGATCTTCAAATCGTTGTATTTCAATAAGAAAGATATTAAAAATCAACAAAATGATGCTCTGAATTTTTAAATTCGAACTTACTATACGAGAGCAGAAAAGAATAGGAAAAGAATGGAAATGGAATAAAACAAAAGTTACAGAACGAAATAATTTGGTGTGGAGAAACATATTCCAATGAATTGATTACTCCACTTTCTTGTATTCTTATTGTTTTTGTCGTGTGTATGAAATAAATTGGCTAGAAATGTTAAATTTTGAAGAGAAATTTTAATAATTGTTCAACCACACAAAAACAGTTGGACCAATTAAATGTTGGTAAATGGATAAAACCATATCCATCGCGTTTGATCAATTAGAATGACAAAACTACACGGAAAACTTTTCACACACTGAGTTTTATTACAGTCAAATAGATAATTTGCGAATGAGATCCATCATTGGAGTATAAATTCCACTGAATTGATTTAATATTGACATTTTACACTCTTTGAAAACATGTTCGCAAGGCGCGCCTTCTCTTCCCAGCTTTTCAGCATGAAAATATTCGTATTGTTCGTAATCGCTAATTTCATCTTTGGTGAATGATGGCCTGTAAAAGAATTATTACCGATAATTGGCTTGAATTGATTCACGCGCGTTCCACTTACGTCATGATAATATGCACTAACTCTCCAAGAATTCCATTAGAATGATCGAATGATGTATGCGCTGATTCGCAAATACCTCTCAATACACAAGATCTGCCTTCGAGTCCTTTGCTGCATTATTCAATTTAACACTTTTATACATTCATAGTGATAGTTTAATGTTTATCTTACCTTTCAGCTAGAATGGCCATACTTTTGTAAATACCCCATCGAATTAAGCCCAAATTCCGCGGTTGAGTTGGTCGTACATGACTGTGCCATTCTGCGCTATCTTCTTGATTCCAATAATCAGCTTCCGATATTTCGTCCTCATGATCTGTGACCGCCGTTCCACTATCAACCACTTCCGCTTGAACTAAATGTTTTTCGTATTTTTCATTTTCTACATAATCAAAACCTGTTTTCAAATTATCTGAAAATTTATTCGGATTTTCAGTCGGCTTTGGCTCTTCAAGTAAATCTTCTCGCTTCTTTCGAACATAAAATCCACTAATAGGTCTTGTTGTCAAATCAAATGGATCGTACAAAATATTCAGAAAATTCGATGCATTTTCTGGCAAGAAAAACTCCGATTTTTGCACCCAACCCACGGTAACTGATTCAATTTCTAATTCCACTGGAATACCGATTCCGACAATCATCTGCGGACATTTCACATTGATTTAGGCGGATCTTTATTGAAATTCGAATTATTCCAATAAATTTTTGGTGAAATTTACCTGTAAACGTGTTGGCGATGTGCGAGGGAAAGTCAGGAATCGTTTTGATCTACTTCCCGGCTGGGCGATCGTTATTAACAAAAGTATGAAAAATGCAATTAAAAATATTCTCCAAATCATTTCGGTAGTATTTTATTCTATCATCTAACGCTACCGAGATTCTAGTTTCGAATCAGATGCGACTGTGGCAGGTGAATGAAGACTAAGTTAAAAGAAAATCAAGAATGAACTCTCAGATGTAAATGGGGCAAGCATTTGTATTCAGTTTAAGATAAAGGATCGCAAGAGCATGAGTATGAGTAAAATTGTGCTAATTAACCGTTCTAAAGCAACAACCGAAAAAAATGTGGGACAAACAACTATTTTTTTTCACTTATTCACTGTATGTATGTATCTGCTTTGCTGCAGCTTGTAACTGCTTTTCTCTAGTTTTGTTGCTGTGCCACTTACGAGATATAAGAATAAAAAATACCTTCGAAATTTGAAAAACGCATTTATGTCTTGCTGATAGTTTTCATAACAAAAATATGTGAATTTAAGCGAATAATTGTGAGTATATTCCCGAAAATTGATCCAAAATCGAAATTTTACACTCTTTAAAGACATTTTCACAGGGCGCGCCTTCTCTTCCCAGCTTTTCAGCATGAAAGTATTCGTTATCTGCATAATCGTTCACCTTGTCTTCGGTTAATGATGGCCTACAATATTCAAAAATTTTAGATTGGTTTTAAGAATAAATAACGGTTTTCCCTTACGTCATGATGATATGCATTAGCTCTCCAAGAATACCATTGGAATGATCAAATGAAGTGTGCGCTGATTCACAAATACCTCTTAAGACACATGAACGGCCGTCAAGTCCCTTACTAAAATCGATGCAGAGTCACTTTCAATTCTCAAATCAAACAATTTGTTTATCTTACCTTTCAGCAATAATCGCCATACTTTTATAAATACTCCATCGGACTAAGCTCAAATTCCGCGGTTTAGTTGGTCGTACATTATTGTGCCATTCTGCACTATCTTCTTGATTCCAATAATCAGCTTCCGATATATCATCCTCATCGTGTATGTCCTCAGAACTTGTTTCCTCTTCTTCACTCTCTTCACCTTCCACCTCGTCATTTTTATGTTTTTCGTAATTGTGGATTTTCTCGCTTTCGACACCATCAAATGTTTTTTCCCACACATTTGTTTGTTCGACGGGGTTTTCGGTCGGTTCTGGCTCTTCAAGCAAACCTCGCCGCTTCTTCCGTGAAAATCCACTGATAGGTCTTGTTGTCAGATCAAACGGGTCGTAAAGAAAGTTTAAATAATTTGATGCATTTTCTGGAAGGTAATAGAAAAATTTCTGCACCCATCCTATGGTCACTGATTCAATTTTCAAATCCACTGGAAAACCTATACCGAAAATCATCTACGTTTTGTGGACACATGTTAAAGATCTGCGAAAATACACATTTTCAAATAAATAATATACGTACATTCAAACGAGTAGGTGAGGTAGGAGGAAAAGTTAAGAATCGCTTTGTTCTATGTTCGCAGCTCATCGTAGTTACTGATACAAATATCAACAATGCAGCCAAAAATAATCTCAGCACCATTTTTTCGAAATGTTCGTTGTTCTCGTTGAGGCAAACCAAATTGTTCAAAATCGACAGTTGAATGACAACTCCAGCAAAATCGAACTTTAAATAAGCTTACAAATTCGTTATGGTCTACTATATATAAAATTAGCGATTCTGAGCCGAGAGGCATATTACGTTGAATTTGTGTTAATTGATCTAACATTTCAGAATAGGAACTTGGAAAGTAGAAAAATCAAAAACAATTTGTATTTGCGTCATTAGGAATAGGTCGTACTGTATCCATACCCTAATCGGAATTCTTGTCAATCAAAAATTTACATCATGAACATTTAAACTTTAAAATTAATTTTAAAAAAATTAAGTCGATTGTTTCATATGAGGTCTTGTATTTGAGGCTAAATATATGATAAAAGTTATGTAGGCCCTAGAAGAGAAGATCATCGAGTGGGTTTGGTTTTGTCGTATATATTCCCGAAAATTGATCCAAAATCGACACTTTACACTCGCTGAACACATGTTCACATGGTGCGCCTTCTTTTCCAATTCGTTCAGCAAACAAATACTCATTATCTTCATGATTTACAATCTTTTCATTGGTGAGAGAAGGACTGAAAATATACATTAAATCTATATTGTCAACATGTACTATGAAATACGTGTATGAATTACTCACGACATAACCACATGTAACAACTCTCCGAGGATTCCATTCGTATAATCAAATGCAGTGTGAGCCGATTCGCAAATGAATCTTAAGACACAGGGTCGACCTGCCATTCCATTTCTGAAAATCGGTCCATTGGAATGCATAGATGTTGGATTGGATATTGGTTAAAACTTTAACATGACGACTCAAATAATCCACGTCCAATTTTCGAGTGAAACAAATGTTTACCTCTCTGCAATCTCAGCCAGTCCTCTATAAACCAGCCATCGTGTAGATGCAAAACTATTGCCTAAATCTTCATTCTCCACATCATTGTTCGTTGCCGCAATGCCACTTTCAACTATTTCCGCTTCAGCTTTGTGTGTTTCATACCTTTCTTGCTGTTCATGATCAAAACCACTTGAAGCGTGCTCATCATTTTCATGAGCCGCACGTTTGTTGATGGGATGTGAATTAACATCGAAGGGATCGATGAAAACAGTTGAAAAATCAGATGAGTTCATGGGCAAAATGAAGCCCGCTTTGAATGCAATGCCCATAGTCACCGCTTCAACGTCCAAATTGACTGGAAAACCGATGCCAGCGATGAACTTTACAAAAAGATGTATACGATATTTAACACTTTTCCTTTTCGAGTTTTTTAAGTTGCAATTACCTGAACTACTGCAGAATGTCTACGCACAAACGTTAGATACCGTTTTGTTCGTTGATCGAGTGCAACATTCATTCCAAGAAAAACGAAAAATAAAACTACAAAACAAAATTTTCTCATGATTGTTGACGTCTTTTTGCTATTCGACTTACTCAAAAGAAAAGAATTTTTATCATTTTGGATAAGACTATATATGGATCGACATGAAATGATAGTATACGTTACAAATTAGCGCCATCGTTGTTATTTTCTAGTTTGTGTAATTCATGGTTTTCCATGAAAATAGTACCGTAAATTTATTCTGAGGAAAGATTTGTTTGAAAATATTTGCATATAAGTATAAGCGTCTCATTTGAATGACAGTTTGCGGCTACATATCTCATTGTAAAGTGAATTTGTGCATGCAAAAAGTGTTTCGCTCTATTATATCGATGAGAGTTCTATTTGTGGACCTATTTAGCGCACCTGCAATTAGTCAGTGTGATTTGAAACATTTGCATTCTCCAGATCGAAAGAATGAACGTGTTCTAACACAACGTATTAATTACAATCTGATTTGCTTGTGTTGTATTGCTAATTCCTTGACTTTTGGACATTGCAACAGAACGGAGTCGCCGATTTGAACTAGTTTTGTCTTGGCATTGATTATTAAAACAACTGTTTCTTTATGCAGCAGGAGGAAAATATTCTCCAGCAGCTTTGTTTTGTCATCTTTTGTGAGATTCGTGAGGATTTTTGTGTTGCGTTTGGCTAGTTGAATTAATCATCATCGTGTGAGAGATCATCATGAACGTAAAACTGGACACAATTGTCGTCACCATCGTACTTATTGCATTTCAACATTTCAATAGTTTGGACGCTACGAAGAATGATGATGAAGAACATGAACGTTCTAAACGCTTCATTTTTTTAAAAGGTGCTGGAATCGGTGTAAGTTGACAGATGCTCCATATTTTGTTTGATGTTCTCTTCGTTGAATAATATATATTTTACTTATTTCAACGTTTTCGATGTAAATATTTAAATTGAATCGTTTTTTTTTCGAATTCAGTATCTAGTGGCGCTTGCTATTCCAACAAGTGCGGTAAATAGGCAACGTGTTTATATGGCTTTCAATTTTGAGGCGCATTACGGTCTTGCTAATAATGACACAGTTTTAGCCAAATACAAAATGCCGGTACGGTTTTGCTTTTTTATTCTAGCATTTCTCAAGTCTGAACACATCAAACAATTTCTTCTTATTTCAAACTTGACTTATTTTCCGAAAAAATAGTTTCCGGGTGATGACATCAATCAGGTGAAGCGGGATATTCATGGTGTGACGGTCGACAATCGCATGAAACACTTCTCAGGGAATAAAAATGTGTACACGCGAAAGAACTTTTATCGAATTTTGGAGCAACAAATCAATTCGTTAGCCATTTTATTATTTGTTTTGGATTTTTCAACTCAAACATTTTTGTCGCTTCCATCATTTAATCATTTTACTTTATTTGAACCTTTTCCAGCTATGGCTATAATGGAACCTCTTGCCTATTACGGACGATATGTGAAACGGCGGAAACACCGTTCTATGAGTACAATGGAGTTTTTGGCAACATATTCCATATCTTATTTACGTAAGTGTTAATATTTTTCGATTAATGTGTTCGCCAATTGAATTTTTTAACTTTGTAGACCATCGTCATCGAAAGTCGAACACATTCGAATGATTTACTATGAAGCAGAATATGACGGAAGACGCCAGGAGTGTCAACGGTATATCAACGATTGCGATATTAGCTTTTTAGACCTGATTTCTCATATGATATCGATTGAAGCTCGTAAAATGATGTCATAATTTGTGATTAAATCATGTTGTTAAATTGATATATTAAATAAATATGATTCATTAAACTGAACACGTTTTGATATTTCATTTATCCGCCCATTCGGATTATTATAAATGCATCAAACCATTAAAAATATTTACAAGTTATTCTGCCTCTTTCCTCTCTTTTTCATACCTTTTGTATATTCTTTCCATTTTTGTCCGTCTTTCATTTGATATAATTTCATATCGAATGTTAAACAAAACACATTCGATTTGTTTTCTTGAGAAAATCAATAAATATGGATTAAATAACGGAATGTGGGCCACTTATGGACAATACTTCAAATTCGAATTTCAAATAAACTAGAAAGCGTTGGAAAACGGTTATCTTTTGCGGTACCTTGCAATAAACATACATGGTCAACGAACTCTGTATTGAGCATGAGTTTCTCACATCGCAATCTTTAACACATTTGGCAACAAAACAGCATCTAACTAGAGTATCAGCTTAGGTAAATCATCTCCATTATTGCAGCTATACGAATCTTAAACATGCTAAAAATATATGAGCATTTACATAATTGAATTCAGAATGCATTGTCATGAAGTGATAACAGCATATGCAAATATTGCGTACTTGTCTGTCTTCTGTGTCAGCGGTTTGTGTAAGTGAGGTAATTTCAACTCAATGTAGTTCAATTTCAGCAATTACTTGACTGATATCGTTGTAAACGCAGATTAGTTTTCAAATTGACCAATAAGTGTCTGTGCCATCCGACGAAAATTATTTTGAATGCCGTAGCGTCAGTAATGCTTTATTACGATAGTTTATTGTCGTGAAATATTGTGGAAAATGAAGAGATTGATTTGTTTTTGCATGGTTTCCTTGGTGAAGATTGATTTGATCTTGAGTTGCAAAGATGATACTGATGTCAAAGAGTCAATGCAGCGCAGCACTCGAAAAGAACGTGCACTTCTATTTCCGCCAGCGAGTACAATCGGTGTAAGAAACATTTTTCAGTGTAAATTTAATTTTGTTTTATTTACAATCGTTTTTTTTTCGAAATATTGCTTAGATTCTCGCCGCGATTGCCGTTCCCTTGAACGATCGAAAGAATGTATTTCTGTCATATAATTTTGAAGCCAATTACAATAGTCCATATTTGGCAACGAATTTTATTCCAGGTCCTTTGACTCGTGTATGGTATATTTTGCAATTGATTTTTACAACGTATACAAAACTCCGTTAATATACAGTGAGTCACAATTTTTCCTTCTACTTTAAGCTTGATTTGGTGCGGTCTTTTGGTTCCAGTGCTAACAGCTCGAAGCCCGAAACTGAACACTCTCAACAAATTAAAAGTGATAATGAAAATATAAAATCAGATGAACTAGTGGCACAAAATGAATCGACAGAAAGATATGAATTTCAGGAACAAAATGAATCAATGGAAAAAAATGAAATATTAGTTGGACCGTCTAAAACGAGAAGAAGTCTCATAACACGGACGAATCTATTCAAAACGATCGAAAGGAAACTGAACGCGTAATTTTGAACTGAAATTGTTGATCAAAAGAAAAAGTAACAGAGAGAATAAATGTTCTTGTTTTCAATTTTCCTAGCGCTGGATATAATGGTCACGAATGTTTGCTACGCACGGTATGTGAAGCGGCTGAAATTCCGTTAGGCTTGCACAACGGCGTTTTTGGTGATATAATGCACATCATTTTTACGTATGAAAAATCATTTATCGATTTATTGGAGAACTGACTATGAACATGGATGTTAAACTGAATAAACATTCGATTAATTTTTTCATTTGCAGGCCGTCATCTTCCGCAAATGAAAATATTCTGTCAGACTTTTACGACGCCGAAGCCCACGGAAGGAAAAAAATGTGCAAGCGTTACAAAAAAAACTGTCCCGAAAGCATATTCGACTGGATTAGTGTTTTTGATAAACGATGATTATATGATTACCTCCATTTTTTAGATCATCTCATCAATTTGTTTGCGTGTGAATATTTTTTGTAAATGACAAATTAGAGCCTATATTCCATATAAATGTTCACAATATTTTATCCATTTTGTGATGATTCAGAATCTGGATTTGTGTAACAGTAGTAATCAATGCTATAATTAAATAAAGAAGAAATCATTGCGTAAATTTTACGAAGCTGTTAATCACATAAATCACAAAATTCCAAATTTTCCAAATATTCGTTTATTTCAGCTTATAGATTTTAGGTGGAACATAAATAATTCTTTGCTCATCTTTTGAAAGACACACACGTCGTTCTTCTCACTAAAACTGATCAGTTGAAAGTTCATGCGTTTGATTTGAAATGGATATAATTGCGAATTTCAGTTTGGTTTGTTTATTTTTATCATACAAAAATCCAGCTGGCGCATTTGACATTGCATTGAGGAACCACAGTGAAACACTATCGCGAAAAATTCGCATCACACCTTACGTGCCCTATCAAAGTGGAATCGGTGTAAGTTTTGAATAGGGATTACTAAATTGACATAACCGCGCAGTATTCCCAGATTTTTTGAATCAATGAAATATGCCGTGCAAATTAATTGTGCAACCGATATTTCAGATGGCCGTCGCTTTGGCCATTCCATTGGACAATGGCCGTGGAGATGTGTTTCTATCATTTTGCTTAAGTACAGGACCAGGGCAACCAGAGTATGATTCAGAAGATGGAATCGATCCACCGCCATTTAAAACGGTAATTTTATTCTTGAAAAAAGATATTGACATCGAATTTCAATCGGCTTATTAAAAGTTTCTTGAGCTATACATTGAGCATTTAAATGGATTTTTTTTTAATCATGAGTTCATTTTCCACAAATTATTATGCATTTTGAAAATGATCTTCAAGATTTACGGAGACACGGAAAGTCGGACAGCTAAACGACAAGTGAGAGATGGGCTTTTAACACGACACAAATTCTATCGACTATTTGCTGAAAATTTGAAATCGTAAAAATACGAAAATATTTGATTTAAAAATCCGAATTCTATTACCCTTAAAATCATTACAAAATGTTTACAGGTACGCACAAAATACACAATACTGTATTTTGAAAGCCATTTGTGAAACGGCTCAGTATCGATTCGGCGATACAAATGGGGTTCTCGGTGATATTATCCACATTTTGTTCACGTATGTTATTTCTTATAGAGATAAAAATGACCATTCATCATTTGAACTCGAATATCATTCTGAATTGTTCTAAATTGTAGACCAACTGCATCGAAAGATGAGAATTTACCAATCGGATACTATGAAGCCGAAAAAAATGGCAATTTGAATGTGTGTGATGAAAAGTATGGAGCCAAATGTCCTGTATCTATTTTCGATTTCATTACGGCTATCAAATAAATCACTGCACAGCACAAATGAAATAAAAATGGCACTTATATGAAGAAATTGATTTTATTTTACCTACAACAGATACTGAATTAATTACGGAATTGAGTTAGAGAGAAGCTAGAAATATGGAAAAGTCCATTTGCTGATGTTAAAAACTTGAACCAGAAATGCTAATTAAGATGATTCTACAGATGTTCTATATGATTAACATAAAAATATCAGCGACAAACTATTTAACACCAATTATTCATTTCAAAGCTAAAACAGAGTGCCTGGCACGAAGGGTTTCAACAAATAGCACGTTTGTTCGCCAATTTTTTTATTTGAGAGGCAGTTTCGATTTGTAATTTATTCATAATTCCACAATATTTTGAGACGCAATGACTTCATGCAAAGTACTTCTCTGTATACTGGTTTTAGAAGCTATTTCTCATGCAAAAAGGACAGCAAATTCATGTAACACAAATAACGCTGAAAAAATATCGCGAGCAAAACGATTCACGGCATATACACCGTATCAAACGGGCATGGCTGTTAGTGTTGGACATTAAATTAGAATTTTTTTCATTCTGTTATCTCAGAGTATCTCATTTTGTTTCCAGATTGGTGTTGGACTAGCCGTTCCAGTTGACAATGGAAGGGGTGACATATTTGTATCAAGTTGCATCCAAACTAACTTTAATCAACCGAACTACGATTCGAATACATTATCACCTCCGCCTTTCCAAACGGTATTACCGTAGGTATTCATTTTTGCTTTTCTGAACAAATATTTCATGATCAAAATTATTTATCCAGATTTATGGGGACACCGTTGATCGGAAGCTTAACGATATAGACTTTGACGATGGAGAGGAAGGCGATATGACGACTTCAATGCCAATTGAAAAGACCCAAACTCAAAATCATAAACAAACAATCCGTAAAATTCTCGACATTATTTCTAGGAAACAGTTTTTTTGAGTCAATTGAGCAGAATTTTCAAAAGTAAGACAATCTTGTCTTCAATTTAATGAAGAAATTGACGGAAATTCTTGTTATTACAATTTGTTGAGGTACGGTATTAATGGAAAAGCATGTCTATTGAAAGCAATTTGCGAAGTATCACAATATCTATATGGTGAAAAGAATGGAGCTCTCGGAGATATAGTACATATACTCTTTACGTAAGTTTTGAATAGTCTTAGGTTAAAGAATTAAAATATTGGTTGAATTTGATGTTTTATGCAGCCCCTCCACATCAAAAGATGAGCAACTGTCCTCGGATTACTATGAAGCAGAGCAACACGGACATTCTGGAAGATGCAATAAAATCTTTGGGAAAAAATGTTCAGTTAAAATATTCGACTTGATATCTCTTTAGTGATGTGGATTAAAAGATTATTTGAATGTAAAAATTAAACGTCACAAAAATTATATCATTGATTTTTCATTAAAATTTCTCAGATTTATCAAAAGTCCAATAGAATATTTGGATTGAAAGTCAGTCACAATAGCGCAACCTACTCTGCATATCGTTAAAATAAGGCGATTGTGATAAAATTCTTTTGCCATGAAATATTAGCCAGAAAACCGTTTCAAAAATGGAATTCATCTATCTTAAGCTGTTCACATTAATTAAGAGCATTTCTGTCAGATAAGCTATAAAAGCAAGAAAATCGTTCGCAATGTATTCATTAATGGAAATGGTAATCAAAATCTTGGTGGAGAAAGAATTATATGCGTTAAGTGAATCTTAATAAATAAGGCAAACGAAGCCTACTAATTAACAAATGCCATCTCATTCTTTAGAATATAGAAAACGCTCGCAATCTACACAGAAGTCATTGGCTTTTCATCATTCGAGCGATGTGTTTGAAAAGAATCGGTAGTATTTAAAATTTTCTTCGAGTTGAAATGAAATTTTCACCAGGTATTACCGTTGTAATATGGGTTTGTGTTCTAAATTCCGTGAAATCTATATCGAACGGCACAAACTCAATTTCAAATTCTGCGGATCAAGTTGAAAGTCGTTCCAAAAGGCATATTCCCATTTGGTATCCGTTCAACAGTGCCATTGCGGTAATAAAAGTTTTAATTTTGACTGGAAATTGCCAAAGCGTCTCAATTTGTCTCTGATTTTAGATGGCTGTTGTGTTAGCTATTCCATTGCAATTGAAAAATCGAAATGTTTACATGTCATATAACTTCGAAACGAATTTTTATTTGCCATATTTCGATACAAGACAAGGACTTGTGCCGTTGCCATTCGCTCAAGTAAGTTTTTCTAATTGATTTAATTGTTGATTTTTCTTTATAATGGCAAACTTTAAAATTAGATTGTTGCGCCGGCAGTCAATCAAGGTACAAAATTGTATTACGAACAAGGAGGTCAAGTGCGAAATTTGGATAATGATGAGAGCCCAATTGATAAAATCCAAAATGGAACTTTTAGCTCAGATTTGCCAACATTATCGAATGCTACAGAGTCAGTGAAACCTGTGCAGATTAAAGAAGTGAAATTTATCAAGACAAGTTCGAACAAGAAAAAATCGAAGAAAAAAAAAAAGAATTCGAAAAAGACGAGAGTAAATCGTGAGATTCTAACAACGCTCCTTTCGCGCAAAAAATTGTACAAGATTTTGAAACATAAAATGGATATGTGCGTTAAATTTAAAAATTGAATATTTTCCTTTTACTTCAATTTTTTTGGATTTTGTCAATAATAAACATATATTCTCAGGGCTGGATTTAACGGGGAGGAGTGCTTATTGAAGACGATCTGTGAGACAGCAGAGCATCGAATTCAAGAGCACAATGGAGTCTTAGGCGATGTTGTGCATATCATTTTCACGTAAGAGATTAATCTCGCTTTGCTTGAAACATAAAACGAAGATAAAACATGAATAAAAAAAATTGAAATGATTTGTCGCTTTTGACAGGCCGACAACGTCGAGAGATGAGAAGCTACCGAAGCAATATTATGATGCAATCGCTGATGGTGAGACTGGACGCTGTCGATATTACAACACATTATGCCCGAAGGGGATATTCGATTTTATTTCCACCAGCTAATTTTTTTTTTGAAATCAATTTTGTCCAGCTCAAATTTAAGGATTAGTACGCCGAAGAAGAAGTTTCTATAGAACTAGATTTTTTGAATGAATGAAAGATATGTGCTAAATAAATATGGACAAGAAAGTTACTAATTAGCGATTGACTTATTTTTCTCTAGAAAAGAATGTACGTCTATAAATGCTCGTGATTTTACCGATTCTTCATTTGAATAATTCGTTCGAAATGGTTCGGTCGTTCAAACTGCACTAAACGAATTGCATTTCCCCATAAATCCGCTGTTTAGTTTGTTTTTGAGTGTGTGAAAAATGAAGATTCTACAAATTTTTGTTCTCCTATTGTCGATATGCGCAATTCATTCTGTAAATTCAATATCAAATTCAACAAATGTAAGAAATTTAAAAAAAAATATCGAGATTCGTTCCAAAAGGCATATTCCCATTTGGTTCCCGTACAACACATGCATTGCGGTAATTACATCTATCACAAGATCCATATAATTAATTTGTTTAGTTCATAATTTTGATATGATTTCAGTTAGCCGTTGTTTTGGCCATTCCATTGAATTTGAAAAATCGAAATGTATATATGTCATATAATTTCGAAACGAATTTCTATTTGCCATACTTCGATGTGAAACAAGGTCTCGTGCCGTTGCCATTTGCACAAGTAAATCAACTCATTCGCCAAATGTTTCGAGATTTTTAATTAATTTCAATAATTCAAACGATTTCAGATTGATGCACCAGCAGTGAATCAGGGCACCAAAATATTTTACGCACAAGGCGGTCAAGTGCGAAATATAGATGGCGACGAAAATGTTTTAGAAGTTAGGCAAAACGAAACTTCTACTACAGATTCTGCAGAATCACTGATCTCTGCGACAATTGAACAAGTCCCGTCTACAAAATACAATACAATAACAAATTCAAAGATAAAGAAAAAAAAATCAAAGCAAGCAAAAAAGAAGGCAAACAAGTCAAGAGTCAATCGAGAGATTCTTACTACACTTCTATCACGCAAAAAACTGTATAAGATTTTGGAACATAAAATGAATATGTACGTATGAGTGCGGAGTGCATGTAGCATCCATAAAAATACATTGAAACTATTCGGAATGTTAATCATTCTTTTGACATATTTAGGGCTGGGTTTAATGGCGAAGAATGCATATTGAAAGCAATTTGTGAGACTGCAGAGCAACCATTCGAAGAACACAATGGTGTTTTGGGCGATATTATGGACATAATATTCACGTAAGAAATACAATGCAGAAAAATCATAAAAAATTGAAAAAAAAGAATGACAAATTAAATGAAAAAAAAAAAAAAGTCGGAGATTAAATAAAAATTAAATTTCATTGGAAAAATTGCAAACAATTAACTAAAAATAGTTTTTTTTTTTAAATATTTTAATAGGCCGACAACATCGAGAGATGAAAAAATGCCGAAGCAATATTATGATGCAATCTCTGATGGGCAATCTGGACGCTGTCGATATTACAATACATTATGTCCGAAGGGAATATTTGAATTCATAACGGCAACCATCATGTAATAAAAAAACGCTCGACAAATTCTCAAAATGTGTCATTCATTTTCTCTTAGCACTCGAATCGTGTTTGTTTCACCTTTCTCTTCTCGGTATGTGATGCTTAAATGAGCACAGAACCCTCAAAAATACGAACAAAGCCAATAAGAAAGCGGTTGCGACCGTCATTTTTCTTTTCTCTCAATCCACCTCATTCTCCGCATTTCAGTAGCGCATGTTTGAACAGCCGTAATGAATTTAGAAAAAAAAAAAACGGTACCTAAAATAAGCAATCGAAATTGAGACGAACATTTTCATATAACTCTTTATAGCCACCCGTATTTGTTGCGTTTCATTACTCTCTTATTTACAGTGAAGCATAATGTAGGGACAACATTTTATGTAAATTTGTATCGCACTTAAACAATGCAATGCAAAGATGAACAATACCAAGCATCGACTTTTGAATGTGTGGAGCGTCGAACGCTCCGAACTCATCATGAAAAGTGTGAAGTAGTGTGAGTAAGCGTATACATTGACGTTCAATATAGACCTCATTGCTTGGAGTGAATAATACATATTCTCTCCGATGTTCAGTAGTATAGAGTTTGACACATCAGCTGTCAACATCTTACGATATTCGTACAATACGAACGCAAAGCCACAGACATGCATTTGCGACATTTGCGTTTCGTCATTCAGTC
Organism: Obolodiplosis robiniae; assembly: GCA_028476595.1. Taxonomy (NCBI): domain Eukaryota; kingdom Metazoa; phylum Arthropoda; class Insecta; order Diptera; family Cecidomyiidae; genus Obolodiplosis; species Obolodiplosis robiniae. The sequence continues at coordinate 3,036,503 of CM052015.1, read as the reverse complement.
GAAATGACAGCTAGACACATTCAATCAGTACACTATAAACAATTCACGTATACTCATCAAAATAATTTTTTATTATTTTTCATTGTTCGCAGTGTGTGACTAGAAATAAGTGCCTAAACATTTCAATTTTGATTTAAATCAAAGATATCTAAGAAATTTGTTGTGTTGAAAATCAAGGAAAATACAAAAAATGGATGTGAATGTTGAAATACCTGAAGTTAGTGGGAATATGATAGAAACACCGTCGCCTCCACAAAAATTCAGCTTCTCTAGGTAAACAAACCAAAACCAATTGATTTTATTGCAATACATTTCATTGATAAAATCATATTTTTATTGACTTTTTTCGCAAAGATTGACAACGAAAATCCCCCGATTCAATGAAATATGGACACTAATAAGGACAAATTTGAGGCCGTGGTCGGAATTTTTCAATTTCAACAATTTCAAATCTATTGGGAACTTCCAGCGTTTATCCAGCCGATTCCTCAGAAACTGCAACTATTTCATGATGAATTATCTCGTCGTTAGCTTTGTACTAATTCTCTATTGTTTGTATGTAGTTGTTTGTGATAAGCACCAGTTGCCAACCGTATAATTTATTCGAAGGAACAGCTAAACGATAATAATGATTGACTTTCTGTTTTTACGCAGAATTACGTCGCCGCTGATAATGCTCGTGGTTGGAAGTTTGATGTATGCCAGCTATCGTATTCGACAAATTGAAGGTCCTGTTTTGCTTTTTGGAAAATTATTCAGCATCAATCAACTATGCATCGCATTAAACATAGCCGGAATTCCAATTTTATATCTATTTGGTGCTGGGAATATCATGTTTTGGGTCGTTGGTACGATATTTTTGCATATTATTAACGCAACAACGGAGTGAAGAGTTTTATAAACTACAATTAAAAAAGTACTACACTTTCTTCCGTTGACAAGTTTGCCACTCCATTAATAGATTCATCGTCCCATTTCGCATATTTTATGGACAATATGCTCTTGAAATAACAAAATGTTATTGTAATTTTATATATTTTTCAGGTGCTTCAACATTGGTCGTTGCTTTGCACGCCTCCTTCTACAACATTGATGCTATTGTCACTGAAGAATTCGATGCGTTCCTGGCTGATTCCGAGGCAGTTTAGTCAAAGCATTCATTTATTTATTGGTGCTGAACTTCCGTTCCTCACGCAAAAAGTGACCATTATTTTCGGAGACTATTTCCTTATTTTGTGATTCGATTCAATAATTTGAAATTCACATTGAAAATAAAATTACCTTTTTAGATTTAAAAAATTCGAAGTATTCTGGTAATTTCAATACTTTGCGCATAAGAAAACCCCATAAAATCACATATCTGTTCGTTCGTTCGAATGTAAATATTTTTTAATAAAGAAAATTATAATGTTTTCTGAAAACAATCCCTTTGAACTGTTCATCAAAAGATCTGTTTAGCTTATCTATTCTTATACGTCACGTATTCGTCTTCATGTAAACATAATAATAAGGTAAGCACATTGAATCTAATCGGCAAAATCAAAATAAAGTCGAAATATAAATCTTTTTAGTAGTCTACTCGTACTCCTTTGAAGCTCGTAAATAGATCGCCAGCTGTTGGCCGTTCTTCGGGTAATGCCTGTGTGCACACGTAAAATGTTTCACAAAATACGAAATACTTTTCACTGATTAGGTTTTCTTCGGGTAAACGGGGTCTGGTGCCATACCATGATTCGGTTGTTTCCGTCGTCTCATTCAAACTTTGCATGCTCTTGTCCATGCCGCTCATTTCCACGTCTGAATCCAATGTTGTATTGAACGAAGCACTGACATCTTGCATTGGCTGCCGATTGGTCGAATTGCTTTCGAACGAAATATCGGTGACCGTGTTGATGGTGCCATTGAATGTGGTGCCGGTGATGTCTCGGAAAGTATCCTCACCGATTGTTGCGGCCGTGCTTTTGATCAGAAGGCTATTTTCAGCTTGCGATGCATTCAATGAAGTATCTTTTGATGAAACACTAATCACATCTGATTGGTTCAACTGATTTTCTTTGCTGTCGGTTCGATCAAAAAACAATTTTTTCGCTTGCAAATTCATAGAGCCGTTGCTCATAATCGATGCTTCGAAATTATTAGTCATGCCACTAATGTTATTGTCTCCAAGATGTTCATAATGCGGTGGACGTAATGTTAAACATTCGAAAATAATCAAGCCAAAGCTGAATATGTCACATTTACAGCTAATATCTTGTGGTGGAGCATGGAATACTTCCGGTGCTGAATAAATATCCGTTCCAATGTAACGCGCTTTTGGATTTTTCTCCAAATCAATGAAACCATCTCTGTTCAATGGTACACTTACACCAAAGTCGCATAGTTTGCAATATTCAAATGAATTTTTGATGAGCACATTGTATGATTTGAGATCACCGTGCAGCAACAATGCTTTGGTATGCAAATAGTCAAGAGCATTGCTCACATCGAGACACAATTTCAGGATTTTAGGTGGTTCCAATGGTCCAGCTGAGAATTCGTCACGTTGTTCAATCAAATCGCCCAAAGATGTATCGCATGTTTCCATTGCCAACACGAAACGTTCATCATTCAGTGTCTTTGAGCCACGATATCCAACAATATTCGGATGGTCAAGTGATCTAAAAACATGGTTGAATTTAGTCAAATTCTGGATCAAACATTCAAACTTTTCCAACGAAAGAAAAGAATAATCTCTTGGAACATGTCAAGGAAACAAAACCGAATTGCGGCTAATTTACTTACTTCAAAATATTTGCTTCGGCCAACAGCCGTGATGAAAGGACTTCATCTCTGTTCCTCGCACCGCGTAAGCGCTTCATGACCCATGGAGATCTCGTTTTTCCAATCACTGGTGACCGTTCAATACGGTAAATGTGCACACCTGAACACGAGAATATTTCGATGAAATCGAATGACAAACAAAAATAACATTGATTTTTTATCCGAAACCAACTTACCAGTTCCATAACCCAGTTCTTTGAGCATTGGTGTTGGCGGTACAAACAACGGAGTGCTCAATATATTTTCGCGTACAATATTTTCAGAGCGTTTTGGTGTTTTGATCGGCGTTTCCATCATTATGCTGGATATTTTAGTTTTTTTGTTGTTAAAAATTACACTTTGTTCAATCTGTTATGATATATAAAATATGTGTGTCGTTGAGAATAACTGTTTTATCAGTGTGCGTCCATCGGCTAAAGCATCAAATCGTCGATTATGCGAAAAGTTCGTTTTTATTTTAAATTGAACCGAACGATACAACAGCATTCGCTTCAATTTACACAAATGTCAGTTGTACCGTTCATGCCGTTCTTACCGATTGGCAGCACTGCTGTAGCGGTTCGTGTGACGTCACGCGCAAGCAACAATCTATTAATTTTGTCTATATGAATGCTCTTTCTTGAAACTGTGAAAAAAAAACATGATTTTGTACATTTTGAACCAAAAGAGAATTTATTCAACAATTTTCTTTTTAAACGTAGAATTTCATAAAAAGAAGTAAAAAAAGTATATTTCAAAAGAAAAACTTCATTTGTAAACGATGAGAATAATTACAAATATATGTAAATATGAAAGATTTGTGTGATCATCCGAAACACGAGTAAAATCAATTAATAAAATGATATTCATGTAAAAAAATTTACAAAAAAAATCGAGAAACATACAAGTTTCAAGAATGTCGTTAGTTTTTTTTGTTGAAATATTGTTTGGCGAAAGCGCGTTGCTGGACAGCAGTTGGCATGGCCATGGTCACCGGGTTGAAGGGTGGAAATATCATCGGCTGATTTGGCAACAGGAACGATTGGCTCTGCAACGCGACCAACAAATTGCGAATGTACTGATCCAACGGAATGCCAAGAATTTGAGCTTGAGCATTGAGAAATTCGTAGTTCAGCCGTAGATACTGGTTCAATAGTTCGTTTGCTTTTTCAGCCAACATCGCTTGATATTGCATGATATGTGCATTGGCACGCATTGCTTGTACGCCATTGAACGTTTCAGGATACTTCTTGGTTGGTTTCTGAAAATGCGGTGCTCGCGGTTGATTTCGAGGAATGAAGTTTCGCTTGGGTATGGCACCAGTTGATGGAACTTCGGCCGAATCGTTCGTTGACCATTTTTGGTAAATTTGATTACCAAATGCAAACGATGGGCCATTTAATGGCGCAAACTGCGGCATCGGTGAGACTGGCGAACCGAGTGAACCTGATGAGCATGGTGAATTTGGTGCAGTTATTGCTGTGTCCATTTCGACAGCAACGTCCTTTTCGTGAGATAAACCGTCAAAACCTTTTTCGTTGTCGTCCAAAAGCGTTTCAATCGATCGTAAAAGATTATCATCAAGATTATCATCTCCGTCGAAAAATGGCACGAAATCACTCATTTTGTTCAAAAAAGAAATTATTACTTGTTTCGCTGTTCACTGGAAATATAGTGTGCACGATTCGTTGTATGGCTGTATACTGTTTGCCTTTGTCTCAAAGTCAAATACACGAGGCTTGTGCGACTAAAAATCAGTACAGAAACGATTGGACAATTCTAACGGTTATTCTTTCTCGCATCCGTTATATCGAACAATTTACAAAATACGGCTATTCATAAGCACACAATATGCTGCATTGCACATTCAAATACATTCGGCGTTCTTCATCGATTTATTTAACAATAATTATTGCTATTTTTATTATAATTACTATTTCTGCTATATGTGCAAAATATTGTATAAAAGGAAAATTCGCGACATCCTACGTTGAATTTGTTATGATATTTATTCGTTTTTCGAAGCAATAGAAGAATTTACCCGGTTCGCCCGTCTGAATGTTCACAGTGCACACAGAGTGTTGCGTGAGTTGCACGATGTCACGATAACGAAAAAAACTCAGGTTCATGTTCTAGATTGTTCCCCTCTTCAATCCAGTATGTTCGGCAGTCATACTTACGCTTCGTATCAAGAGCAAACAACGTGCTTTCACATTCATTCACTGTTAAACTGTGCATTGTTCCGCGACACAGATTTCCTACACAAATTTTTGAGTACTTTTTTGCCGGTTGCTCACAGTATTTGTTAATCTTTTTCAATAAATCCAAATCAAAGTGAGTACGATTTTTGGTTTTTCAGTCACATTTTTACTGATTAAGTTTTTAAATGTTACAATTATTATTTAAATGGGCATATATTTGAATTGCAATAGAAAAATAAGTTATTTCATCATGTCCATGTGAGTGCGACTTTAGTTGCTAATCATAAAAGGCATCGTGTTTAGCCTTTCTCAATAAAGATGCCGGCTACTGATTATTCCTAAGCAAAAAAAAATTACAGTTGTATTTGAAACTTTTTCAACATTCTGTAGTATTGTTTTTCTTATTAGCAAGATTTTTGAAGGAGTTCAAATTATTTGGTTGAATTCAAATTATAAAAAAATACGATAACATACCTCATGAAATTTCGTTAGATTTTCACGAAATTACAGCGTTTTAATCTATTTGGGTGCACTTCAGATAATACTTTTTTTAAAAAGAAGAAGTGGACAGTGAACAACGGAATGAATCAAAAATTACATTATCTCTAATAAGACTTTAGGACCGGAATTGAGGTTATGTTATTCGGTCACGCATTGATTGATTCAAAACCTTTGACCCAATGAATGAAATAGAATAACATGCATACGAATTAAGTGAATATTTTAAAAATAATCCGAAATAGTCGTGTGGATGTTTTTATGTTCTGATGTTTCATTTCAGATGTATCGTTTATCAAATGTTATGCGTTCGGCTGTCGCCCGTCAATTGGCTGTTCGTTCATACGCCAAGGATGTTCGCTTTGGTGCTGAGGTCCGTGCACTTATGTTGCAAGGTGTTGACGTTTTAGCTGATGCTGTATGATGCTGTAGCCGTCACAATGGGACCAAAAGTAAGTCAAAGCCGACAATATCTTTGACCACCAAATTATTTCATATTGCACGAACAAGAAATATAGATCTCAGCGATGAACGATTTTTGAACTGTGAATATGTTTCATTTCTTTTGAATAGGGTCGTAATGTGATTTTGGAACAATCATGGGGCTCACCGAAAATCACAAAAGACGGTGTCACTGTGGCGAAAGGCATTGAATTGCAAGATAAATTCCAAAATATTGGTGCTAAATTAGTGCAAGACGTTGCAAACAATACAAACGAAGAGGCTGGTGATGGAACAACGACAGCCACAGTTTTGGCTCGAGCCATCGCAAAGGAAGGCTTTGAAAAGATTTCAAAAGGAGCAAATCCAATTGAAATTCGTCGCGGTGTCATCTTGGCCGTTGATGCAGTTAAAGAGAACTTGAAAAAATTGTCCAAACCAGTGACATCACCAGAAGAAATTGCGCAGGTAGCAACCATCTCGGCAAACGGTGACCATGCCATTGGTAATTTGATTAGCGAAGCTATGAAAAAAGTGGGCAAAGATGGTGTCATCACTGTAAAAGACGGTAAAACTCTTAACGATGAATTGGAAGTGATTGAAGGAATGAAATTTGACCGGGGCTACATTTCACCATACTTCATCAACTCATCGAAAGGAGCTAAATGTGAATTCCAAGATGCTTTGGTGTTGATCTCGGAAAAGAAAATTTCATCAATTCAATCGATAATCCCAGCTTTGGAACTGGCTAACGCACAACGCAAACCATTGGTCATAATTGCTGAAGATGTTGACAGTGAAGCGCTCAGCACATTAGTTGTGAACAGATTAAAAATCGGACTTCAAGTAGTTGCTGTAAAGGCACCAGGCTTTGGTGACAACCGCAAGAGCACATTGCAAGATATTGCTATTAGCACCGGCGGTCTGGTGTTCGGCGATGATGCCAACTTGATCAAGTTGGAAGATGTTAAAGTTAGCGACTTGGGACAAATTGGAGAAGTTGTTATCACCAAAGACGACACACTTATGCTTCGCGGAAAAGGAAACAAAACTGACATCGATCGTCGCACAGAACAAATCCGCGATCAAATCGAAGAAACTACATCAGAATATGAAAAGGAGAAGTTACAAGAGCGTTTGGCTCGTTTGGCATCGGGTGTGGCCGTTTTGAAAGTCGGTGGCTCAAGCGAAGTCGAAGTCAATGAGAAGAAAGACCGTGTTAACGACGCATTGTGCGCAACTAGAGCTGCTATTCAAGAAGGAATCGTTCCAGGCGGTGGCACCGCTTTGATTCGCTCCATTCCAGTTTTAGATGGATTGAAGGGCAAAAATGAAGACCAAGTAAGTGTTTGAAAATAAAAACAATAGAAGTTGAAATTATATCTGTATTGGCTGATAACTAGTCTAGAATTATATTCAAAATATGTTGAAATTAAAATTCTTTTTACTCTCAGAACACTGGCATTGCCATCGTGAAACGTGCATTACGTATGCCAGCTATGACGATTGCCACAAATGCCGGAGTTGATGGATCAATGATTGTAGCTAAAATCGAAACATCCCCACCAGAAATTGGATACGATGCTTTGAACGATGAATTCGTGAATATGGTTGAAAAAGGAATCATCGATCCAACGAAAGTATGTTGCATATTCGATTTATTTGATTTTTTTCTCGATTTGCTTAGTTTTTTTAGATATAGATTAAAATCCATGTTTCTGAAATTGTTAAGGTTGTCCGCACTGCTTTGACTGATGCCTCTGGTGTTGCCTCACTTTTGACAACGGCCGAAGCTGTTGTGACTGAAATTCCAAAAGAAGAACCAGCTGGTGGAATGGGAGGCATGGGCGGTAGGTTTAAAATTTTGGAATAAACTTGAAGAATGAATCAAAAAATTTTACTTAACTTTAACAATTTTGTTTATTTTTACAGGCATGGGCGGCATGGGCGGTATGGGAGGAATGGGAGGTTTCTAAGCTGAGTAAATGCTTGTTTCATCAAATCAACATTCATTCAGCCTTCGAAAGTGAATATGTAACCACGCCGGAATCACAACAAACATAGGTTACTGACACATATTCTGTAATTGTTAAACGCTTAGAATGAAAAAAAAATTGTAGAATTTAGTTTTAAAAAAGATAAGCAATTGTAACTGGATGCAAAATACTTGCACCAGTTTCTATTTTAATGATTCCGTTATGAATTATCTTGCATTTACAATGAATAGTTCAAACCAAAAACTACCGAAAATTAGCTAATACATAACTAATATTCGGTTTTCTTAGACTTTAGAGAGATTATAAGAGATAATAAAAAAATTTAAACATTCAAAATTGATTGTTTGCATATTTATTTGGAATCCTTACATTCGAATCCAGTGATCCAGGCTGTTGAGGAATTTATCACATCTACCTCACTATCAAATTTGAACATTATACACCTGTTTTGTCATGACACCGACTGATGAGTAGTTATTGACTGAAGCGTAGTCAACGTCACCGAACGTCACGCTTTCGTATCCAGGGATATGTTTGAACTCGCCTGGCAACAAATATATTGTTTCTTATTTGGCCTTTCACTTATTTTCGTCAAATCTATTTTACGAAATAATCAAAATGTATTCATTACCACTAATAAAACAATCAATTCAAATGGAGAAAAGCACATCTCCAGCTTCATCAAATTTGAATTCGACGGTTAATAAGAACATAACTGTTCGCTTTGAACTGAATGAATTCGATACCGTTGCTCGAGTTTATCCGAATAAGACCACAATCCAGGATGTGCTTGAAGACGTTGCGTCGAAATTTCAATTGTTGGCAAAATACATATCAATCAAACAGAAGTTTGGACAAAAAGTTCCAAAAAATGCGCAACTTCATCAGCTCTGCTCAAATGATTTCGGCATTTTAGACGTTGAGCTTGGACTGAGCGATTTAGCCAATCACATAAACGAAAGCATTCACAATGAACATGAAAAGATTCGATTGGATTCATATTTGTACTACCGGTAAGTCGGGCGAAAGAAAAAAAAAATAGCTTTTGAAGTCAATATTCGTCCAATTTGATTTTTTTTTTCCAGTCAAAATCTTCTGCCTGATTTCATTTCGGTATCAATTCAAGACAAGGATGACCCACTGAATACAAAACTCATCGTCGTTGAAATTATCAGCGTTCCGATTGCTAAACCGTTTCTTGGAGGATATGTGAATAAAATTACGGGTGACTAAACATATATTAGCATTCCGTTAGCTTGAACGCTTTTTTCAATATGCATACATTTAACGCGAATCTTTGCTGCAAATTTGTTGTTGTAAATGCAAAATTTCGTCTATCAATTTACATTTTTGAGTTTATCGAATTATTACAATGCAATTCGGGAATGCGTCTTAATTAATGTTAATAAGCCAATTGAACAATATCAATTATTTCATTAACAAGTTGTTTTTTGTGTGGAATAGGTGTGATTTATCATAACGCATTTACGCAAACTGGACCAATGAAAGAGCAAATCAAGTACAATAGCTTAGTCACGAGAGATACTCAAACAACGGCAGACGGACTCACTGTACTTATTGATCTCAATTTCATTTGTAAAGCTAAGATTGAATGCACATTTTCGACTAGATATTGGCCAATAGATTCCATGAGATGCAGACAGACGAAAATAATGCAGGAAAATTATCGGAGATAAGAAATCGTATGGCAGTCGTAATTCAGCGCAATTTCCGATCGTTTTTATGGAGAAAGTTTATTCACAACCTTTCAATGGATCGAAGGTATTCTTTTGACGCAACATTTCATGAATTCAAATAAATAACATTATTACTATTTGAAGAAGCCGACAAGATTACGATAAGTTGAAAGACGAATGCGTAGACGGAATTCCTTTGGAAATAGTCACAATAAATTCGGCGCGAATGCAAAAAGACTTTAAAGAACTCAAATCCAAAATTCGCAGATGGAAAGAGAACCGAGTAAGTATTTGTTTAAAGGTTGATATCAAAGGCAACCTTATATAAATGTGTTTCCATAATAATTGAATCCATCTAGACTGAATACATCAAGCAGCGCATCACCGATAAAACTGAGCAACAGATGAAATTCAAAAAATTATTGGAAGATGAAATCCGACTACTGAATCAGGTCGAGAAGCGCAGAACCGAAATTTGCAAAGAAGCGCATGATAAGTACATGGACCGTATGTTAGATAAAATGGGCGAACCGGTGAAATGGATCGGCTATAAAAGTAATTAAAGCCATTCAAAACCAATTTTATCACATAATGCAGGTCAATTAAATGACCAGTTTTACCTTGCTACAGATATAAAATGTGAAATGGACTTATTGCAATGCCAGAAAATCCGAAAGTTGACAATGTTATATCATCAACTCAAATCGCCGGGAACAAAAATTGATCGCATCGAATTCATCGGTGAATTGCATGCTGTCCTAATGGAGGAAATACGTTCACCATATTTGGAAGAGGTATGAAACTCGATCAAATGATTTGTTCATATCGTCCCTATGAATAAAGAAAGGAATATGATAAAAAAGGAATATTTGGAAATAAATAATTTGACGGGATTGCTTTGTTTATATTAAATAAGCTAAAAAAATAATCAAAACCAAGATTTAAACATTTATTATTTATTAAAAAATGATTGTAACTTTCTTGCAGCTGCTCGATTTGCTGCGAAGAGAGCAAAAGATGTTGGTTGCGAATATCGATAAAGAGACAATACAATCATTGCGAAACCGCCAAAATGAGCTCTTTCGGACTTTCATTGCCTCGCAAAAAGTGTTTAAACCCAAAATTAAGTCATCGCTCGAAGAACTTTAAAGTATGTCAGACACCTGATGTGATGCATTTCGACAAAAACTGTAATATAGAGAGATATTGTGTAATCCAACCAAATATATAATGTTCAAAATAAAATAGATTGGTAAAACCTAATGAAAAATATATTTTTTGTATGTTGACCACAAGGTAATGATGAAATGCTAACCAAATTTTCGAATTTGATGGAAATTATTTTTTACTTAAGATCTTAAGTTAAATTAATTATTTTACTCTATTACTGATAGATTTTGAAGATACAAGTGAACGAGATTATTTGAGCTCTGAGCCATTGGTATCATAATATTGATTATATACATTTTGGCGTGCTTACTTATGTTACACAATTCTTGTACCAAATAATTTCTTCCATGCACTGACATAAATGAATGGCGATATGACACGACACCCATCATTGGTTAGAGTTTGATGACTTGCAATCCAATTCAATGGATTGATCTTAATTGAAAATATTAATATGCAGACAATTAGCTTTGGGTTCAAGTGACGGATGCTAAAAATACAAGCTATCGCTAGCGCTCACAATAGTGTTTATAATGTATGCGCATCGCAGATATGAATATTTAAACGATTACCAAAAATAACAGCACTGTCTCTTTTGTGTACGAAAGATATTCAAAACAGAGAGAAGAATAAAAGAGAAATGTTTCTGCACAACTGCATGCATCAGTGGTCCAGTAAAATAGATGAACTTGCATTATTAGGTAATTCGATTTTGGTTTTGGTCTTTTGGACGTTCATTGAGCAGTGGGGTTAACTTCTCTTTTGGTATAAAAGCTGCTACGGTTCGATTCGAATATCAATTCACATTTCCACTTCAACATATTACAGTTTTAGTCGAAATACAAACTTAAACAACGGAAAAATGAAACTAATGGTATGCGGAAAAAAAATCTGTGATCTAATTAGAAATGAAAATTTTGTGCATTGTGAAATCAAAATAATGTGAATGTTTGATAATAATATAAATTGATTTTGTGTTCTATTTTTGTGCTTCAGGTTGTTTGTATGTTTGCCATAGTGGCCACCAGCATGGCTGCAGCAGTTGGTGAAAAAACAGCTGCTTCAGTGAAAAACAAGAGAGGTATATTTGGTGAAGCTCAGGGACACGATAGTCAGGGATATGATAGTCAGGGATATGATAGTCAGGGATACGATAATCAGGGCTACGACAATAATCAAGGCTACAGCTATGATCAAGGGCATCAATCTCAAGGATGGAATCAAGGATGGAATCAAGGATGGGACCAAGGATATAACTACGAAGCTCCAAAAGAGCCTGAAGTTCGTACCATCGTAAAAGAAGTAGTCAAGCATGTGCCACAACCATACCCAGTCGAAGTCGTGAAACATGTCCCAGTTGAAAAAATTGTGGTCAAAAAAGTTGTTGAACACGTAGATCGTCCTGTTCCTCAGGTATATTAGAATCGAATGAATTTTATGATATGCAATCATTTATTTGAGGTCAATGCAGGGTTTATGTAATAATCTACATTCTATTCGTTTCACAGCCATACCCAGTCGAAGTCGTTAAACACGTCCCAGTTGAAAAGCTTGTCATCAAGAAAGTTGTTGAAAAAGTCCATGTGCCAGTTGAAAAAGTTGTCGTAAAGCATGTCCCCGTTGAGAAAATTGTTGTGAAAAAAGTCGTTGAACATGTTCCACAGGTATGGATTACTGAATTCATGAAAAAAAATCAACCATGAGGATTATTGCAATTATTCTGTTCGAAACGCTCCTGAATCCTGATAAATGCAATGCTTTGCTCAGTGAATCATTGTGAATGATCTATATTTATCCAGAAAATGAAAAAAAAAAAAACGTTTTTTTTCGTATATTTTTGTTTTAATTCTTCTTTAATTTCAGCCATACCCAGTTGAGGTTCCAGTCGTAAAGCATGTTCCCGTAGAAAAAATTGTTTTGAAGAAAGTCGTTCAACATGTGCCAGTGCCAGTGATCAAACACGTTCCGGTCCCAGTCCATCACCATTCAAAACCTCAAGTGCGTATCATTCCAAATAGTATGCATATGATATATGTTAAACGCTAGCTAATGTAATATTTTTCCTATTATAGAAAATTATTGTTGTTAAGCAAAGTCATGGTGGTTGGCAACCATCGTCAAGCGGTTGGGCTCCATCATCAAGTGGCTGGTGGTAAACATACAATCAAAAACAATTCTGAATTGTTATTTACAATTTGCATGGATTGAAGTTTCATTCTTCCATTATTGTTATTTGTTAAATATTTAATAAAAATTGTAATATTGCTAAAAAAACGTTTTTTTTTTTTTTAACTGAAGATATTATCATGTATGCCTCTGTACATAATTAACTTAGATTTCTATTTCAAAATATAGATTCAAGGTCCGCTATACATGTATGATCCGACTCCAATAAAAATTTAGTAAAAAATTACCAATAAGATTATGTTGTCTTCATTTCAGCCGAAATGAAATTGTGTTGCCATATATACCATTACCCAATTATGTAATAGACCACGATTCAATTGAACACCGCGATTCAATTGAGCGCCAATGCACGTGACACCGTGTCAATTTGTGGACAACTTCAAGCTTATCGCAATATCCACAGTAAAATCAACGCATATAAGGAAAAGTGATGTAGCTGCGCCACAGCTGCTGCGGAGCCGCTCACTGAAAATGAGTAAACAACAATCAGCTGATTGTCGATTCCATCGTTCAAAATTCAGTTTGCGGGGGTCGCTTCGGACATCGCACACGGCGCAATGGTGATATAAACAAAACGTATACCTTTCGCTTTCACAACGCGCAATGCATCATATGACTGATTCTTACATAGTTCATTGCATATTGAGCATAGATACCGAAACGTTCATTCATTTGAAATATTGTTTGACATTTCTATGCCTCGCAACGATACCTAACGTTACCCTGCATGCAGCGTATAGTATAACCACAAAAAGAGACGCAGTCAAAGTGGCAAATACACTGCGTGCATTGACTGAATGTGGCATATTAACTTGAATAACATTGGTGCGCCATGTTTTTTCCTGCTCCAGTCAATAGTAGTACAAAGTGACAGTGTTAGTTAAGAAGCCGTAGAGTTTGCATCTGCATTCTAAAAATACCAAAGAAAAAGGGCAATTTTTTCTTGCTTTGCTTGCATTGCAGCAATCGTATTTTTTTTTTCTCTTGATATCTGTATTTTTTTTAACTATTTCCGCGATTTATTGAATTAATTTGTGTGTGAAATCGATGAAAATCAAATGTTTTCGGTGGATTTGTCACCGGTTGGTGAGCATAATCTGAAACTGAAGAAAAATGGTGTTTTTATTTTGAGTTGCTGAAAAATAGGACAGGGTGTGGATTCTCCTATAATAACCGAGCAATAAATGAAATTTCCCATTCTTTTAATTAAAAATGCAATGAAAATGGCAAAATATGTGCAGTTTCAATGTTTTTCATTGTTTTGCGTCATTAATTGAAGCGTCGAGCTCGTAATGTGAAAAATCGATTTGTTGCTACAAATTTTTCGCTATTGGTTTGTTGTTGTTGTTTTTATTTGACACATTTTTCATCGATTTGTGCAGCGCAGATGCACCGTAAACTTTATTGCAGTTGTTGAATTCCAATTGGAGCAAGAAAAAAAGTCAAGTTGAATTTGACATAGAAAAATAAAGACGGCGGAGACAACTATAAATCACGAAACATGGCAACAATCACAGCAACCACCGATATTCGTTTGAGACCATTACCATATTTGAACAGCAAATGGCTACGAGCCGATCTATTGTCAGCACTGCGTTCACCCGAAAATTTGTCAATTTTATGGAATAATTTAATCAAAGACAATGAATTATACTGTGATAGCAGTGGCTCAAATAATAGCTGCAATTCAAATAGCGGGGCTTTTAAATTGGAAACAATAAATGCAGCTGGCAATGTTTCATATACAGTCCCATCAACACGACGCTATTATTGTGGCGCTGAAAAATTAACATGCACATGCTGCAGCGGGTATTGTCGACCAGATTCAAATTGTTGTAATTGCATGTCATGCCGTGTGCTCGATGGCAGCGGTGCAGAGCCATCAAAACGTTCAGCCGATAATTCAGATGAGCCGGATACAATTCCAGCATCAGACACGATACTTGATTCGTGGTTGTGGTGTCAAACACCAAGTAAGAGACTTTTATGTTCTATTCAACGTTGATTTTTCATGCAAATTTTCTCTGATTTTTCTCAGATGAACGTGATAAAAAATTATGCATAAAAGCATTGCTATACGAACAACGAGATCTGTCATTGCAAGCAGCTGGCCACTCACTCTCGGCCGTGCACTTAAAACAAAGAATATTTGTATACCATCGATATTTAGTGGCACTTGCTCGATCACAAAAAACATCGCCAACCATAAAAAATCCAACAACCTCGCTAAGGAAACAGGCAATACAAAATGAACACATTAAAAAACTTGAACTACAGGTAGTATGAAGTTATATTTTAGAATGATACGTAGATTTATGGATTGGAAAAATGGCATTAAAATGTTCAATGTTTTATTTAACATTTATAATTTCAGAAATCACAAAGTACCGAACAGCAAATTCTGAATTTGCAGCAACAAAAAATGAGTGCATCAATTGAAAAGGCAACATTTGGATTGGCACGCGTCGGAACTCGGGCCGCATTGAATTTCTCGTTTGCATTTTTGCGTCGTGCTTGGCGCTCGGGCGAAGATACAGAGCTTTGTAGTGAATTATTGTCTGAAGCATTAGAGGCAATGCAAAGTCTTCCCGAAGCTTCACTTTTCGATTCAACGCAAGTCTCGTCGCTGTGGTTGGATGTGCTTGAACGTTCCATCAAATTCTTGAGACAGGTGGTGAACAATGACTTGGTATTGATTGGCTCTGTGCCACGAACAGATCGACACATTGCTTTGAGTCTTTTGCTTGAGCTGGAATCACAAAAGGGAACGTTGAGCGCATCACTCGAAGCTATTTTACTGTTGATGACGCTATGGGAAAAAGAGAAAGACATCGATGACAACCGCACACAACAGTTTTCTCAAAATAGCGGAGCACCACTAATACCCATTTTGCGTCGATATGAAGCAATCCAGTCGAGCAATCACGATATTGTTACCAATACGAATGAAGCATCTATTGCCCCCACCGAATCTTTTCTACGGTGAGCGCAAAATATCTTTTTCAGCTTAAAATCTAGGCAATAGTGTTGCACTTGTTTATAGTATTATTGCAGATTCTTGAATATGCATAAATGACTAAAAATAATTACATTTTCTGTAGATTCCTCAAGTTACCCGACCAAGATGCGGCCAATGTTGAACTGAAGCAAGCAGCCGTCGTTATAATGAGCCACTTAGATCGATTAGCCAAACCCCATTTGCCAGCCTCAAACTATGTGACAAAACAGACAATTCAAAATTCGGGCTCACCGCAACTGTTTGCATATGGAATGGTATTTTCAAATAATGACAACTATGGATTTCTATCGGATCCCGTGAATAGTGATGTCCCAGTATTTGGTGAAGCATCAACTGGATTGCAACCACATTTGGATACATTGCTCGAGTCACTGCAGAAATCCATAACAATCGAAAATGTTGTGTGTAGTGAAAAACACATGCTCTTGCTGAGCACAGACGGTGAAGTGTTTGCAATAAACACAAGTGACTATGTGATTAATGCATCAACACCAATGGTGAAGAAACCAAATGAATCTCATGCATTCAAGAAAATTGAAGGCTTTGGAAATTCTCGTGTACTAAAATTGGCCGCACATTATGAAGGCAATCATTTCCTTGCATTAAATGCTGAGCATCATGTGTTTGCTTGGGGCTGTGGTGAGAATGGAAGACTTGGATTGAATGACACACAGTCGAGGGATGACCCAACCAAAATTACCGCTTTAGCTAATAAATTCATTTCGAAAATCTTTTGCGGTTCAGCGTACAGTGCAGCACTAACAATATCAGGTTCGATGAAACGCTATCATTTTTAGTCTAAAATTTGAATTCAATCGAATGTAGTTGACTATATTATATGATATATTCGCATTTCAGGCGATCTCTATACATTTGGCCGTGGAAATTATGGATGTCTTGGCCACGGTGGCTCTGAGGACAAATTGGAGCCATGTTTGGTACAGGCTTTGAAGGACCACACAATCGTTGATGTTGCACTTGGAACTAGCGATGCACACACATTGTGTGTCACCGATGTTGGTTTGGTGTTCGCATTTGGCGATGGAGACTATGGGAAGCTCGGTAATGGTTCGTGTGTGGGTTGTGCGTTGCCAATTCAAATTGACGGTTTGCCCATGATATCGAAAGTGTTCATTGGAAATCAGTTTAGCGTAGCATTGTCATATGATGGCAGAATTTTCAGCTGGGGCAAACGATATGGCGGTCGTTTGGGTCACAGCACAACTGATTACGGACAAAATGCTAAAATTGCTGCGGCTATAAAAACGATTGAAGGTCCGGTCGAATATTGTTATATACCAAAAAAAGTGACCGCACTAGAAGGCAAGCAAATCATCGATATTGCTGTTGGATCTTCGCATTGCATGGCACTAAGTAGTAACAACGAATTATTCGGATGGGGTAGAAATGATTTTAATCAAATTTGTCATCATTCCGTGTGCAGAGACCCGATAATTCCGACACCAATTTTAACCACTCCATCATCAATTCGTATCAGCGGCATTGCCAGCGGTTCGACATACAGTATTCTGTACTGCAACTCTTCAGTCATTGCAATCGAAACAAGAGTTCCATATGTAGTTGATTTAACAGAACCGACATTCAAATTCCTCGAACAATTGCTGGGCATGGTTTGTTCGAATAGCTGCGGCAATACTGCGGAAGGAACCCGTCATCCTCCATCACAAGAATTCGAGTGTATTGCAGTTGGATGCTTAAATTTGCTACGACTTCAATTTTATTCGATTATTTCGAATGGAATCTCACCAAAATCAATTGGTTTAGCCGAAGGAAGTCGATTTTTGGTAAATTTAAAGACACGCGTTCTTCAATTGGCCGGTGGATCGAATATTTTGAAAACTATTCAAGACTCAGCACAGCGAGCATTGCAGATTGGCTGGAGCATTTTATTGCCATCGGCAACAGAACGCGCACAAACCTTGACATCACTGTTGCCATCTGAGCCGAGCATTTCAACATCTGGACATCGATTCATGACTGACCTTTTGGTGAATTCCCTAATGGCCGACGAAGGCCTTCAAACAGCATTGAAACAAGCCATCAACACTGAACCAGAAGAATGCTTGAACAATGGACAAAATTTGCCATTGTTACATTTGATAAAGCAGCTTTTGCGCAACAATTCGGCATTGACACAAGCTCGACTTTCACAATTAATGGTGGCAGGACCAGCATACTACAAAACCGATGATGTTTTAGCGAGAACGCCCGAGCAATTGTCACCGAGTCTTGATTTGTTGCATCGATTTCAACGTTTATTGTTGGCACATATTCATCAATCGCCCAAGTCGGCGAATGATGATTGCAATGGAGCCGAAGCATTGTTGGGAAAATATGTTCAAAGCGTCGTCACATCCTGCATCACAACACTATCTAAAGCACACAAAGTCGTTTCACACTCAAAAGACACAAATATTTCCGAGATTTTATCGGGCGACATTTCAGACACATTATTGTATGAGCTGCTCATTGGTCTTGTTCTGTTACATCGTGACAAAAATTCAATAATTCTTCAATCAATCGATTGGAATAGCACATTTGTACCGCTGCTTGGAGTTTTGAATGAGCTCAATCGCCTGGTTTGTGAGTCAGAAGTACAGGATAATGATAGTTTGGGATGGCCGGGAATCATTTGCCGTGGATCTTCGAAAGCATCGCAGTGTAATGAAGAGTCCACTTTAATCCGGCAATCAGACTTGGAAAATCACATAGCAGAGAATGGCAAATGGATTGTTATGAATGGATTTGTATATGACATTGAAGATTATCAGTGAGTACATTTTGGTGACATTAATCAAAATTAAGTTTGGAATGTTTACCAGTCTTTCCAACACTGACTGATATTTCTAATAATATTTCGATTCAGATCTGATTGCCCTGCTACAAATTTCTTGTTAATGAATAGCATTGGAAAAGATTTATCATCCGAGGTGAATAATCCACAGCATCGTGTTGCATTAGATTATATTTCGACGCATTTGAAAGTGGGTAAATTTTCCACAAATGACAACGAAGAGAAGGTAAAAGCCAAAATTGTGAGTGCCAACTTTTTGAATACATTTGATTTTATTCTTATTTTCATAGCACACAACTCATCAAACATTAGCATTAACACACCTCGATTCTGAGCGAACACTCTCATTCCTGCTTGGTTTGAGAGCTACTTTATTGCAAAAAGCGTCGAATCTTCAACCAGCCGAAATCCAATGCAAGAATCTCTTGAACTCACCAATATTCAGTGGCGGCCTGCAGAACTGCTTGCAGCCATCAAATCCGTTTGACGAAGAAAAAGGAGAAGCCCGAAGCAGTACATCCACTGCGGGAAGCACTCCAACCGAATCTAGTCATGTCAACTTAACCGGAATCTCACAGCCAATTCATTGGCCGAACACGGTAATGAATCTCTTCAACTTTAAACATTGATCATCGTTTTCAATGGAAGATTTTTTTTTTGTTTTCAGCTTATAACCCATCGTATAGACTCATTGTTGAATGGGCTTGGTGAAGGCAAGCTTACAGATCCTCTTGTCGCTACATGGATTGCAATTGCTGAGCGATTTTGCAAAGAAAACAATTTGATTTGGCATCAAGATTTTCCGCCAGAGCATCCAATATCGGAATTGGAACGATTACTGACAGCTATTTTCATACGACACCAAAGTCTGGGAGCATTGGTACTTGCTGTGGTTGACCGTGAGCTAAGTAGTAACAGTACAATAGACAGACTTCCAGCTCCAGTTGCTGAGGTCATTAAACTTGTCCACCAAACCAAATGGACACTGATCAAAACTCGACAACAGCTCAACCGAAGCTACAAAGAAGTGTGCGCGTCGATGATTGACAAGTGTCGCTTTCTATTGCACGAAGTTCGACCGGTTATCAGTATGGAGCAATGTGCTTTTAAGCGCATTAAAATTTTGCATCGAACTCCACGGTTCAAGGCATTTGTTCACAAAATTATCGCCGAAATGCGTGAATCCAAGAAAATTCTCGAGTGTGCCGCTAAATTGGATGACATTCTGAATGTGACCATTCAAAGTCAAACAGCGTCGTTTACTACGAAAGTGCAATCCATTGAAAACCTATGTGGATCGGTTCAAATTGATAAAATGCATTCCGAATCAAGTGACAATTTGAAGATTGCTGTGGACGATGATCAAACTGATCCTCAATGTGATGTAATAAGTGAAATAACCAAACATACGAAAACTGTTGATTTGATATCCGAAAAGAAATCGTCACAAACAATTGAAGAAAACAACGATGAAGCAAATAAATTGCCACCAAATGAGATGAAAAATAATGCAACTGCACCAAGGCGACACATTACCAAATCTCAATATGCCAGCGAACAAAGTGATGATCAATTTATAAATGATGTTATTGAAAAATTGAGTGAAAAGTGTATTGTGAGTAAATTGGCAAACGAAAGTATTTCAAATAATCAATCTAATGCGATCGACGTGTCAAAAACAATGTCGATGATTGTCGATTTTGTGCTTCAAGACGCTTGCGATGTGGAAACATTGCGCCGTGCGATGTACTGCCAAGTTCAGCGTTACAAGCTACGAAAGCAAGGAATCGAAATGTTTTCACATTTGCTGGGTGTCACCGATACATTAGATGCCGTCCAGTACAGCATGCTAAGTGGATATTTGGGTTTATTCCTTGATCGAAGCAAGCAACATTTCCTTGATAACGTTCTTTGTGATCTAAATATGATAAGTAGCTTCCAAAAGGTAGATTTGATATTAGCACAAGCAAAAATCATTGAATGGGCCATAAATGACCTGCAGAAATTCGTGAATCAAGATCAAATTTTTTCGAAACAAAAATGTCATCCAATTGGATTGGGAAAAGATACGTCGAATGTGTTTTTGAAGAAGTTGCCAAGAGCCAGATTCCTGCTAAGTGTATTCGGAGTGCTATCGAAAAATATCGGCCCAAACGAAGTCAGTCTAGTTATCAATGCGGGCGCTATGGGTGGTATTTTGAGTTTGCTGAGACAAACTGGCACTGAGAATGCTTCAATTAAATCATTGAATGAGCTGTCTTATGTGTATGAAGATGCTATCGTTAAGGTGAGCCCGAATAGAATGTATTTCTTATTACAACTTTGTTGATTTTAGAAATAATAGTTCAAATAATTATGAACATTCAAATTCAAAAATGATTTTTTCCGTTATCAGAAATGCAACAAAGCAAATTTGACTGGTCCAGATCTCACAAAGCTCATGAAAATTGGAACTCGAGTTGTTCGTGGTCAAGACTGGAAGTGGGGTGAGCAGGATGGTCCATCTGGAGAGGGGCGGATTATAAGCGAAGTCGGCGATGACGGGTCAGTTATTAAAATCATATTTTCACTGAATTTCATTGAAAGTTCCACATCACGAACTGATTTTTAATCAATAAAATGACAATACATTTTCAGTTGGGTTCGCGTCGAATGGGACAATGGCACGACAAATTCATATCGAATGGGAAAAGAAGGACAATATGACTTAAAACTGGCAGATTGCGTTTCCTCTTCTATCATTTCTCCTGATACTGAAACCGAAGAGGAAAGTTCATTAACCGAAATGCATCTAACTGGTTGTTCACATCCAACCAAGCTACTAAAAAATGCGAGCATGAAAATGCTCAAAATGATTGCTGTCAGCATCGCTGTGTATGGAGATCAAATTGAAAAATGCGCACTAGCCAATGTTAGCTCAATGTTCCGCATGTTATTAGCATCAAAATCGAACATTACAAATTTGGGATTGCAGTACTGGACGACATTGGGATTCCTCAGAGCGATTGCTCAGCCAAAGCAGATGTCCAAACTCTTGACCACACCAACTTGGCTCAGCCTTTGCGTTGACATACTCAATAGTTCGATTACTGATGAGATGGATGTGTACAAGAAAGTGCATTGTATTCGGCTTCTACACGCCACATTGATCCATTGGGACGAAAATGAAAGTGAATTGGTGGGCAAATTCATTGAGCAGCTGTTCGAGTGCTTGGGACGAATTGTACTATTTTGTCCGAATGATCTATCAATCTTGCATGCGTCAGTTGATGTGAAGTCACGAGTTTTATTGAGTGCATCGAATTCCAGTACGATTGCTGAAGAAATGGTGTCTTTGCTGCGCAAACTACACACATTACCCATTTGGAATAGTGCAATCAGTTCATATTTGAGTCAGAAACTCTGTATTGCTGCCGAATTTTTCACTGAAAGCACCGATGATGCACACGGTCGTCAGTCAATCATTCGACACTCAACGGCCGAATCGGAGAAAGCATATGTTTTAGCTGCTTTAGTCACAATCGGCGGATGTGATCCACGGCCACGAATTGGAATGCATATCGTAAACACAACCAACGATGGAACCATCACATCTTTCACGGCAAAACAAGGCAAAGCAGTGATAAGTAACACCCTCTCAGAATCGTCCATTTTCTCTGAAAAGAAAAGAATCTCGATCGCTACTGCTGCTTCCTGTGCCGATGTCACGCCATTCAATATGAATAGGTTACCATTAAACGAAATGCTTCTAAATTCACTAACCGTTTTGCTGTATGGACCCGGAGAGTGGAAATCGTATTCAAAAGGAAACATTGAAGTGAACTTACTGCGAATGCAACAGATTCATTTATCTTCACTAAATTCAATGAGTGTGTTGTTCAGAAATCAATCGTCTTTGCGTAAAATATTGCGACAACGTGTTCCCGGCGTTTCGAGATATTCATCGGAAGAGAGTCTGAATGAACAAAATGCAAATGTAGATATTCCATCGAAAGTTGAAGTATCTTGTGATGACAAAACCACTACGCCTGAGCCAAGTCGACATTTGGGATCAAATACTTCACAAAATTCAACGCAAAACGATAATCAATGTAATGACGATGACCTGGATGACTATAAAATTAGAGCCCCCAATGAACTGTTGCTACAAAACATTTTGACCCGAGCCATTCAAAGCAATCCATTGAAATCGATCTATTCGTATGAAGAACTTTCACTGGCTGCATTGAATTTGTCACAACAATTGGCCAATCATTTGTATATGGAAAATAGCGTTCCATATTTCTCAGCAGTAGCCGGTTCAACTAAAATGGTGAAGCCAACGTTGCCGCCACTTCAACCAACACTTATTCATGGTGTACCGTTTTACAATGATGCGGTAAGTGTAATGGAAATAAACCATTTGTATTAAAAATGCGTAGTAGTGGAGATTAATCGCGGTCTTGTCGCTCAAAATTTAGTTTTTGGACGATATGCAATCACCAATGTCAAATGCTGGCGCATCAAGAAGAAGTTCAGCAAACGCAAGAAGACCGCTTTCTTCAGATGAAATTAACATCAATTTGGTTATGAGAATGGGATTCAGTCGCAGAGCTGTTGAATTAGCCGCTAGAACGCTAAGTAAATCAAAAATTCGACAACTTTAGCAAAAATTTGCAAAAAAAAGAATCGTTTCTGAATAAATATTAATTTTTTAAATTTAAATTAACGTTTCTGTTGTTTGCAGAGCAACAAGAAATTGCACCGGTCGTTGGTCGTTTAGTCGAGTGGATCATCGAGCATCCAGAAGAATGTGCAATTGTGAATTCGCATGATTCTCGTCGAATCGAAAATGATTCGGAAACAGAAAGCATGTCTGATGCCATCGAGGCACTATCTCTGAATGAAACAAGTGTAACAAATGAACGAAAGTATGCCATTCGGGATGATTTCGAAACAACAGATCAATATGCCACATATGTCCGCAGTATTGTGTCGCCTGGGATGATTGTGCGTTGCTGTGAAGATTTTGAAGAAATTCGAAAAGGCGATATTGGCACGGTTGAAAAAGTCGAAATCGGTAAGTTGTTTGCATGTTTTTCTCAATACGTAAAAATGTATCGCAATTGTTTCGTCTAGATGTTCTATGAACATTATATTCACCTCATTTTTATCTAATCTTTCAGAAGCCCTGCACGACTTGAATGTTTATGTTGATTGGAAAATGTATGGTACAGTTTATTGGATGAGATTCGTGCACATTGAACTGCTCGAGCCAGCTTCAACAACAAATGATCAATTGGTACCTTGTAGTTCATCCGGTGTCGATCCAACGATCATGGTTGGTTCGCATGTCCATATACGACAAAATATTTTAACTCCTCGTTACAAATGGGGATCGGTGGCGCCTGGAAGCATTGGCGTTGTCACAGCGATCAATGAAAATGGCGATGTTATTGTTGATTTCCCACAACAGTTTAATTGGAGTGGACATATTAGCGAGATGGAATTGGTGTGCCAAGGAAATCCAGAAGCAAATGATAACTATCAAAATGTCCATCATGAAATACAAACCGAAGGTGATCTTATTGAAGATTGGTCACGTGTTATTCGCTCGCTATGCGTTTCATCCAATGAATCATCTGCAAAATATCTTTTGGACCGTTCGCCCAATTACTGGCAAAGTTCAAGCACACAGAGCACATCATCAGGCAAACATTGGATTCGCATTGAAATGCATGAAAATATGCTGGTTCATTCGCTGGCCGTAGCTGTCAATGGCTCGGATTGTTCTCACATGCCATCGCTGATTGTTGTTCGAGCAGGAGACACTGTGGATTCATTGAAAGATTACAGCTGGGTTTCGATCAAACCATCCGATACTAATGTACAATTACTTAGTGATATTCGGCAATATTACAAATGGTTCGAAATTGTTATCAAGCAATGCCGGAACAATGGCATACAGTGCAAAGTAAGATTTTTCTCAAGATTTTGAATTTGATTGATTACGCATTTCAATATCTTGCTTCTTGCTTTCAATATCCAAAAATGCATTATGATTTATTGAAAAAAAAAAAAACTTATTCACAGGTTCATGGAATAACGATAATTGGACGTCGAAAACAGACAGATTTCGATTTAATACTTACAAATGCAGCATTCCTAGCTTCAGACAACATTATGAACTGTGAACCAAGCTCATCGACTTCTTACACAGGCCCAGACGATCGTAGTGTCGTCGATAAAAATCAGTGCAAAGTGTTCGTTTGGGGATTGAATGACAAAGAGCAACTTGGAGGACTAAAAGGATCAAAAGTCAAGTGTCCAACCCTTTCGTCCACATTAACGCAGCTCAAACCAATCCATATTGCTGGTGGATCAAAATCTCTGTTCATTGTGTCGCACGATGGCAAAGTGTATGCTTGTGGAGAGGGAACTAATGGTAGACTTGGCCTTGGACACAATTACAACGTGTCAACCCCACGGAAACTGCCAGTTTTGAGCCAATATGTCGTCAAAAAAGTAGCCGTTCATTCTGGTGGCAAACATGCCATGGCACTCACTTTGGATGGACGTGTATTCTCTTGGGGTAATTTCGAACTTTAATTGACAGATTCAATGATACGCATTCCATTTATCGTCAACGCGTTCTGACCTTTCAGGCGAAGGAGAAGATGGCAAATTGGGACACAACAATCGTATAACACTTGATAAACCAAAACTGATTGAAGCCTTGCGATCAAAAAGGGTCCGTGATATTGCCTGTGGTTCCTCACATTCTGCAGCTATTACTGCCTCTGGTGAATTGTATTGCTGGGGATTGGGAGAAGTATGGCTAAAATAATGTTTAACTTTTTCATGTCAATACACATTGCATTTTGTGTTTCTATTGATGCAGTATGGAAGATTAGGGCACGGTGATAATTCAACACAATTGAAACCAAAACTTGTTCAAGCTTTACTTGGCCATCGAGTTGTGCAAGTTGCATGCGGCAGCAGAGATGCTCAAACATTAGCATTGACTGAAGACGGGATTGTATTTTCCTGGTATGTTTGAATGCAATTCAGAATTGGCGCAGATGATAAATTTGCTCTGTTTTTCCAGGGGTGACGGTGATTTTGGAAAACTTGGTCGTGGTGGATCTGAAGGCTGCTTTGTGCCACAACCGATCGAAAGGCTCAATGATGTTGGTGTTATTCAAATTGAATGCGGAGCCCAATTCAGTCTAGCGCTAACTAAAGTTGGTGAAATATGGACATGGGGAAAGGTAAAATTATCCGATTCGTGATTCGAATTATTTCCAAAATATTAATATTTTTGGACATTTTTAGGGTGACTATTTCCGATTGGGCCATAACACGGACCAGCACTTAAGGAAACCGACTCCAATTCAAGGATTACGTGGCAAAAAAGTGGTTCACGTTGCCGTTGGCGCGTTGCATTGCTTGGCAGTCACTGACACTGGAGAGGTCGATTGAAAATCAGCATTCAATATCCAATCCACATTAATTGCATCTCAATGATATTTGCAGGTATTGGCTTGGGGCGACAATGATCACGGCCAGCAAGGTACTGGAACAACAACAGTCAATAAAAAACCATGTCCAGTGATTGGTTTGGACACATTTGTAAATCGTGTTGCTTGCGGCAGTTCTCATTCGGTTGCCTGGAGCTTAGCACAATGTTCAGCAGAAGAAAGCAAGCGAGAGCCCGTTCCATTTTCATCGTCCAAAGATCCACTTGGCAGCAACAGCCTAGGCATTTATGATTCAGAAAAAACATTTGCTTCAAAAACGAAGTCTCAAGGTCGATCATCTTTGTCGGAGAGTCTTCTTTCACTCGAATCATACGGAGCACGGCAAGCCGCTTTGAGCTATGTACTGAATGCAATGAGTATCATCCAAGCACGTCAATGCATAATCGCGGCACTGTCAAGCCACACACAAATCAATGGCTGTAGTGAGAAAATCGCTACCGATAGCGATGAATACTTCAAAGATTTGGAAAATTTACGCGATAATGGTGTGGCTGATGATGCTCAAGCATTGGAAACAATTGCAAATGGTGGCGGCGAAGGACCAGCTGATCAACAAACTGCATGCAATGACCTATTGACACCAGATTTGAGCATACATGACACAATTCCATCGATAATACCAGCTATAGCTGGACCATTATCAGCTTTTCAAAGTCTCAATCAATCGCTCAATGGATCAATTTCATTGTCAGCATCCATTTCAAGTTGCAACAATACAGCACAACGCTCGAAAATGTCGGCGAGCGCAATGTCAGTAATGGCGGCAACAATAACGCAACCCGACGAAGTGATCAACGATGAAAATATATCCGGTTTGGATGATTTCACAACACTGCTTGGTGAATCTGAAGCAAAGAATTTGATTGAGCTCTTGAAATTAAGCGTAAATGGTCGTACGGAGTCAATTTCATCCGCTCAAACTATTGCCAACACATTAATTGCAATGGGATTGAATTCACAATCGATTTGTGTTATGATTCTCGAAACTTGCATCACTGAGCTAGAAGATTTGTGCACATCGCGCAACTTCCTTGGCAAAATACCTCGACCAATTGTTCAAGAAACTAGTCATCCATATATCGATAACATCACACTCGTTGGCCATGTTCGAATGCCGAAAGCTGAAGCGCTCCGATTAGAATTCGATCAACAGTGTTCGACGGAAAAGCGAAACGACCCTTTGATTATAATGGATGGTTCAGGTAGGGTCATTGCAACTCGTTCGGGTCGAGACTTTTCACAATGGGCTCCGGAGATTCGCATACCAGGCGAAGAAATGCGCTGGAAATTTTCATCTGACTCTTCTGTGAATGGATGGGGTTTCAAATTTTGGGTGAGAATGCATGATTTCTCATTGAATTTATCTGAAATTTATTGATTTTTTATTTTAAAATGGCTTGGGTTCGCTCCTATTTTTCAGGTTCATGCGATAATGCCACCGGCCTTCCTTCAGGAAAACGGCTCAGATCGAACGATTCTATCGCAGCCATCAATGGATCTAGTCATTGCACTATTAGATTCAAATCTTGAGCCACCGAATCAAAATATTCTATTACGATTAGCATCCGCACTTTCAGCCTGTGCCCAGCTAAGCACATTGACAACAAGTCAGCGGATTTGGGCCATTCGGAAAATGCACAAACTTTTGATGTTGAAATTAGCGCCAAAGCCATTAGATCCATCACTGAATGTTTTTTTGAATCCATTGGTCGATTGTTTATTGAAACAATACGAATTCGAGGAATCGTATGTTCGTTCTGGCATCCAATTAATGCATTCAGATTATTTGAAAACTTTGGCCGCATTAGCATGTGACATGCAACTTGACACGCTGCTAGTTCATTCAGATATGCAAAAATGGTCTTGGTTTAGACGCTATTGCTCAGCAGTTCGTGTTGCCCAATCGATCATTTATCGCACACCACTTCCGGCCACATTTTGTGCAGAAGTTCGCAAGAAAATTGTTGAAATGAGTCCAGCCACGCAAATTTCACCGGCAATGGATACGTCAATTCAATCAACAGCCAGCAATAATTCGTCGAATGCACAAGTTTCGAGCAATTCAGCACCAGCTGCTCTGAATCAGCATAACAATGATTCCATGCATTCGGGCACATCGAGTGAAGGTAATGAATATAATTGTGAATCTCGAACAAATTGAACTGTTTTGTTTTTTGTCGAATATATTATTAGATAATCAAGAAGGACAACTGCCCCAATATCTGGATCATATAGTTTTCAAAGCACAACACGATAGACAATTGTTGCAATGGCTTAATGCGAGACCCGAAGATTGGTCGCTGAGCTGGGGAGGAGCGACTGTTATATATGGCTGGGGACATAACCACAGAGGACAACTAGGCGGCTTAGAAGGTATAGAATGGATGAGTCATTGTTTTCAGGTAAAATATGTTTAAACAAAACTTCGTTCCCATTTTTGTACAGGTGGTCGCATTAAAAGTCCCACGCCATGCGACTCGTTGAGTATTTTGCGACCAATTTGTATTGCCGGAGGCGAACAAACACTGTTCGTCGTGACGCCAGATGGGAAATTGTACGCAACAGGATATGGTGCTGGCGGTAGACTTGGCATTGGAGGCACTGATTCAATGACATCACCAACTTTGGTGGAATCTCTTCAACATGTATTCATCAAAAAAGTTGCAGTTAACTCAGGCGGAAAGCATTGTCTTGCTCTCACGGCCGATGGAGATGGTACGTAGTATATTTCATAACTGAAACACATTGAACCAAATTCACTTCTTCTGAATTTTGTGTGTGCAATTTCAATTCATAGTGTACAGTTGGGGTGAGGGTGAAGAAGGAAAACTCGGGCACGACGATCGATTGAGCTACGATAAGCCGAAATTGATTGAAGCAATGAGTGGTGTTAGTGTAGTAGACATTGCGTGCGGCAGCGCTCATTCAGCCTGCATAACGTCAACTGGTAATTTGTTTACGTGGGGCAAAGGTCGATACGGGCGACTTGGCCATGGTGACAGCGAGGATCAGCTGAAGCCAAAAATGGTGGAGGCATTAATTGGCTATCGTGTAATTGATGTTGCTTGTGGATCCGGCGATGCACAAACCCTGTGCATCACCGATGATGATAGTGTTTGGAGTTTTGGTGATGGAGACTATGGCAAATTGGGACGTGGAGGCTCAGAAGGTTGCAAATATCCAATCAAAATTGACAGCTTGGTTGGTTTGGGAGTGATCAAAGTCGAGTGTGGCTCACAGTTTTCTATAGCGTTGACGCGTTCCGGTTCGGTGTATACATGGGGCAAGGTATTCAATATTTTTCTTTCTGTTATTTTTTTAGAATATGTTTGAAAGACGAATGACCGAAAATATAACGATGAATATGAACTATTTCAACAGGGAGATTACCATCGACTAGGGCACGGTACTGTTGATCATGTGCGACGACCAAAGAAAGTGGCTGCATTACAAGGTATAAAGATCGTTTCAATTGCTACCGGATCGCTTCATTGCGTAGCTTGCGATGATATGGGACGAGTATTTTGCTGGGGTGACAACGATGAAGGTCAGCTTGGCGATGGTACAATAAGTGCAGTTCCAAGACCGCGCATTGTGACCGCTCTTCAAGGAAAATACGTAGTCAAGGTAACATGTGGCTCAGCACACACATTGGCCCTGTCAACATCTCAAATTCACGATGCAATGCGATCCCCACCAAATCCACCTCTCGAATACGATTTTGTTCGCGATTTACCACCAGAATCACTGTATGCTCGTTTGATTCTACTGCATCACTTCTCCGAGCTGATGTGTCCATGTTTCACGCTCCTCCCAATCGACGGTGATGTTTCATTGGCAGCACTCAAAGATGTGCTCGTGTACAGCATAAAAGAGGCTGCATTCAGGAAGGTCGTTCAAACAACAATGGTAAGAGACAAGCAGCACGGTCCAGTATTTGAATTGAATCGTATTCAAGTGAAACGATCGCGGAGCAAAGGTGGATTTGCTGGTGCCGACGGAATGAAGAGTGTATTCGGGCAAATGGTTCAGAAATTGCCGTTGATAAGTATGTCACAAGAAATAGACTTTGATATGCAATTACTGAATGTAAATAATAATAATAATTTTTTTTTTAGATCAAGAAGCTCTTTATCTGCCGCAAAGAGTGTGGAAGGTAAAATTCGTCGGCGAAAGTGTCGATGATTGCGGTGGTGGCTTTAGTGAGTCAATTGCCGAAATGTGCGATGAACTGCAAAATGGAAGCGTGCCTCTGTTAATCCAAACTCCGAACGGTCGAGGCGAAGCCGGAGCCAATCGTGATTGCTTCTTGTTGGATCCAACACTAACCAGCGTGCTACAAATGAATATGTTCCGATTCTTGGGTGTTTTAATGGGAATTGCCGTGCGAACCGGATCTCCGTTGAGCTTGAATTTGGCTGAGCCAGTTTGGCGTCAAATTACCGGTGAATCACTCAGACCATCTGATTTAACAGAAGTCGATCGAGACTATATCGCCAGTTTAATTTGTATTCGAGATATGGAAGACGATCAAAAAGTATTCCAAGCACTGGATTTGCCATTCTCAACACCATCTGCCAAAGGTCATGACTGTCAACTATCGACTAGGTATTGACACTAAAATTCGTATTCTTATTTTTCCAAGGCGATTTATTCAATATATTATCTTATTTAATCATATATACAGATATACAAAAATAACCCCACAAAATAAGCAAGAATACGTGCGTTTGGCTCTTAATTATCGTTTGCACGAGTTTGACGAGCAGTTTAAGGCAGTTCGTGATGGAATGTCAAAGGTTATTCCAGTACCTTTACTTTCATTGTTTTCAGCATCACAACTGCAGGTGCGTAGAATCAAAAGCAAATTTTCTCATTCAATAAAATTTTAGTTGATCTTCTCAAATTGAATCGTATTATAAACTATTCCTTTATAGGCAATGGTGTGTGGTTCACCAGAAATTCCATTGGGTCTTTTAAAATCTGTTGCTTCGTACAAAGGTATACAAATGAAATTTGCATAACAATAATATTAAAATGAAATTAACAATAAAATGGAATCATACCGAAGGTGTCGATACAACATCATCGCTTGTACAGTGGTTCTGGGAAGTTATGGAAGAATTTTCAAATCACGAACGTTCATTATTTTTGCGATTCGTGTGGGGAAGGACACGATTACCGCGCACAATAGCCGACTTCCGTGGACGAGATTTTGTGTTGCAAGTGTTAGACAAATACCAGCCACCCGATCATTTTCTGCCAGAAAGCTACACTTGCTTCTTTTTGCTTAAGATGCCACGATATTCTTGCAAGGTAGACACTGAATTTTTCCTAATTCCAATTGGAATTCATTTAACGATTAATCACTCATTTCTGTTTTGAACAGGCTGTTTTGCTAGAGAAGCTCAAGTATGCCATTTATTTCTGCAAGAGCATCGATACCGATGAGTATGCACGTGTTGCAATGGTAGATCCGACGGAGCCAACTGCTAGCGAAAGCGACATTGAATCAGAAGTTAGCGAAGATATGTAGTGAAGCAGCTGTAGAATTTTGATTAGATTTCAGTCTCAATACATTTGCCATTCTGATAAATATATATTTCGAAAAAAAAAATAATCGAAAAGTAGTTTTTGCTTAGATTGACATTAATCTATGACATCTTGTTGATATAAATTTAAATAAAAACGTGAATTATTATGTAGAAAATATGTAATAATTCAACAAACTTGGTAATCGATATTATTCATTTTGACAAGTTGGACGTTAAATATTCGAAATTGAATTATTACAGAACCACGCGTACTACGCACTGCGTACTATCAAAAGCAATTAATCAAATTACTTGTTCATTCGTTTTGAAAAGACAGCATTTTTCGGTGTGAAATAAATTTTTTGTGATAAAAGAAAAAGAAAAATTTGACAAATTCTAGATTTTTATGCTGAGTTTCATCATGTTATATCATCTCTATTCTAAACTGTGTGAATAAAAAAGCGATCGAATCATGCAATGTCGCAACAATCGGCTGGTTAGATTTTGGCCAGTGTTCTTTGGGATGCGCATGGTGTGATCTTCATCGGCTCCCATGAATAGGGAAGAACAATCACAGGAGAGTATTATGTGAGCTGCTCATATGTCGGCGAAAAGGGCGGATAAATTGGACCAATTTGGCTATGAATTGCTTCCCCATTCACCGTATTCTCCAGAATCTGACACCTAGAAACTATTGGCTGTTTTCAAACTTGAAGATGTGGCTCCATGGAAAGAGATTTTACTCTAATAATAAAGAAGTTAAACGCAAAAGAGATGCGTATTTTGAAAGGTTTGATAAGCAGCATTATTCAAAAGGTATTTAAATGTTGGAAGACAACGTTATAAAGACAACGGTATTTTTCCTCTAAAGGTTGTTTTTTCTTTGACGGCAGTGACTTTTCGGGATATGTAGCATGTGCACACAGAAGCCCATCAGGGTGGAGAGCACTACTAATATAGTAGTGACAGCTTTGCTACTTTCCTGATTGAACTAAAAGAAGCGTATGTGAATTGATATTGAGCTCCGTGCGACGTTCGCGTTTGTATGACGTTATGAGGCACGCTTACAAACGCAAGTGCCGCACGCAGCCCAATAGCAAAACACATACTTCGCTACTTTTCGTTCAAGCGGGAAAGTAGCGAAGCTGTCACTAATATACGTATTAGTGGTGATCTTCACACTGATGGGATTCTGTGTGTGGTTGGTCATCAGTGCGAGAAAAATGTCATCTTTCGGATGTAAGACCGTTTATATGACTAAGTGCTAATATAGGTCATGATCCCAGATGCACTTTTCTTAATTTAAATTTAAATCATTCAAATCGCGACATTCTTTTGATTTGTCTATTTAGACGTCAGCTGTGTGCATATGCTGCATATTAGTTGTGGATTTGTGTAAAAAAATTCCTTGTGCTACAGTTCAGCCCAGCCAGTAGAAATTTGAAATGTCGAAGCATGTAGCGTCATTATGCTAGTGACAATTCATTTGATTTGCCCCAAAATATTCTCACTACGTAAGCAATTTGAATGAAAGACATTTCGAATTCTCATTATTGAAATGGATTTTTGCGTAAATGAAACAATTTATTGAAAAAATCGAAGCAAAACACAAATTGACAAATATTTTTTTTGGGTCGAACAAAATATCAAAAGATAAAATTTATTCATGTTGAGTTCATCATTTTCCAGATTTCTTGTCTGGAAGTTGCTTGACTTGTTCTCTTAATGATTTAAAGTGGTTTCGAATGTTATCAGGCATATCTGGCCTATATTTGAAATAAAATTTGCTATTTAGGCTCAAATTATTTGAATGTGTTAAGTTATTACAAGGGGGAAATCAATCAAAATATAATTGAAAAATTAAAAATCAAAACCTCTTTCAATTTTTTCCATTTCATATTTTCAAATTTTCAATAGTATTTTGAGTGATTTCCCCCTTGTATTAACAAGCGATCTCATAAGTAAAGGATCTTACTCAAACATATTTTCAGCCATCCTCCTGTGGATCATATGAAAAAGATCATTAAATATGTTCTACTCATTCATGTTTGATAAATTGAAATGGTACTGAATCAAAATAAAAGAAAAATAATCTTACAATAACTTCAACTTTTTCTGCTTTGTTGTCGCCTGTTTGAACTTTGCATCTCTGTAAACACATTTTCAAATATATAGATAATTTTTAAAGTCGCATTAGCATTCTAACAAAACATCTGTTAATTTGCGAATTTTCACATCAAGTTTGCCGCGAGCGACACCAGCATTTTAAACAATGACAGCTTTTCAAATTCGCTGACATTTGTCGCGCTAGTAATATAGTAAATATAGGAGGTGTTGTATTTTTTACAAAAACAAAATTTTTTGCTTTTTTTTGTCCGTTTTGTTCGAATCTTCTTCATGCATGCGTTTCAAAATTATAACTTAACTTCTTGCTTCGAAAATGAACTTGGCGCTCGCAGCAAAAATAAAATGTAAATAAATTAATATTTAGATCTGGTGTTTCTCATTATTTCAGAGGTGTCACTAATAAATGAACTAATAATTGTTTTTGTAAGTTTTTAGATTTTAGTAGCTAAAATATAATAACATTATAAATGTTTTTTTCAGACGTTATATGCAGCTTCTCCTACTTTATACGCTTCTGAGAAGCGGCTTCTCAGTATGCGCTTCTTTTGAGAAGCATCTCCTTCTCTGTTACGCGTGTGTAGCACTCCATATACTCGTAGTCGCACGCGTCACGAAATATATTTGATGCACATCGTTCGCTGTCGTTATATAGTAACATTTACTTTGAGGCGCATATACACACAGCTACACAGTCCAAAGAACAAGCGACGCGCGCGTGATGTGTATGTAGCAGTGTGTGTTGCTGTACTGCTACGCTATGTATTAATATATAGAGTCAAAGCTGCTGCTTATATATAAGCAGCACACACTGCTTCGAACACATCAAGCAATATATCAAGAGCTATTCATGTTTTTGTGAACACATACAGAAAATTGAAGATCAGAAGCAGCTGATACGTTATGAAGTCGTGCTTGAGTTTGGTTTTCTATGTGCATTCTGTGGAATAGGTAATTCTGAGCTGGTGGATTTGCCCAAAAATCCATGCTAAGATTTGCCATATGATTTCCCATGGACGCATATGTTTTGGATCCGCATGTTACTCTTCATGGGAACTTCATATTAAACTATCGGAAACGAGCAAATACGACAATTGAACATACTATTTCGACCGAATCTGAATTTATATGTAGGGGAATTTACTATAAAACCGACCGGAGATTGAGCAATGGTATGTTTCTCCGAAATGATGTTTCTGATTAATGATGTTATGTAATTGTGAAAAGTGAAAAAAAAACATTTAAAATACTCACATATCATCAAGTTTTTGCATTCTTCTAAAATATCCAAAGATTAAATTTAATAAGTTATTTCTCTTGATTCTTTTGAATTCAATGAACATACACATCAAGAATTTCTAGAACATTAGGTTGCTTAGCTCGACCATGGACAGCACTTGATGCTGTAGCATCCTCACTTGCGCCTCCACTTGTTGATGTTCCTCTAAAATTTTGAATGTCAGGATCAGGACAGATGTCAGGATCAGGAATAATTAATGTGGAAGTGTAAAAATCTTAAAATAATTCTTATTTGAATTGAAATAAATTGATTCTATAGATTGCACGTGTAGAAATATTTCGACTGAGTGCCAGTTGACTAATTTGGGACGTTTTGGCCGAATTTGTCCGGGTGACTTTGACTGAGTTCAAAACAAATAGACAACTACAATCAGCTACAGCTTTAATCAACTTTCTGTCAAAATGTCCCAAATTAATCGACTGACTGAAAATTTAACAGAAACTGGATTTGTTTCATACAAAATCCAAAGTTGGCCAATTATAATCTTTTGCTGTCAATTACAGTTGGCTGATTGTTAGTCACTTTGTTCTCACATGAATCGCAATTCAAAAGTTATTTAACTACCGATAATTTTGAACGCAATAAAAAACATTCGAACTAAAATAAATGTTCAAATTAATATAGCTAATTAATTCTTTGAAATTGTAATCTCGATTAGAATTCAACTCGATTTTTATTTCATGAAGTGCGAAGAAAGAATTATTGGCGAAAACAAAGCATGCGTCAGAATCAGATTTTTTCCTCTATCAAATAAAAAAAAAAATACACATTTTTTGATGAGTCTCAAAAAAACCAAATGAACATACTTTGAGCCAATACAAAAGTTCTTAAAAATAAGAGAAAAAAAAGATCAAAAATCAAACTATTTACCCTTGTTGACGATCTGCTGCATTGTTCCTGAATAATAAATATATACAATTTCGACTCCATTAGTTTCTTTTATGGGATGAATAATTTGATAATTTATTTTTGAATGAATAAGAACTTACCCAGTAGAACCGCTTGAGTGAATTGGCCTGAAATAAAATTGAAACAAATACAAAAAACGCATAAATACAATATTTTCTATATAAGTTTAAATTTGTGTTGGTTTCGAATCGTCTACCATTAGTTTTGAATTGACGAATATACTTTGAAGATGAAACGGAACATATGCGAATATATGTCTCTTCATTTTTATCGCTCAAACGATTAGCTCGCTCAGATGATTTCGAATTCAATCAAGGAAGCGCAGCGATGGGACTACGTGCCCCAACTTCGCTATGCAAAATACATAGCGTAGTCAACTACATGCACCACCGCGTTTGTTTTGTCGTTGCGCCCTTTTGAATTCAATACCTAGGTGAATTCATTCCTAATCAATTTTATTAATTTATTTTTCTAAGTACTTACAAAGTCACATAGACCAGAACAATCAGAGCAAGCAGCCAAATATTTCGGGAAATAGCCATTCTGTCTGTTTCAAGAACAATTCTTAAAATGAACTGAATTTTCACTGCCTCAACTCCATATTTATACCAATTTTTACCACTTTAATATGCAAGCAATTCAAAACAGATGTTGTTTACGACCATTGAAGCAGCTTTTATCGACATATTTTCCAAAATTAATTTTATTATGAGAGATGGAGAATCGATCATTTACATTTAAAATAACACAGAAATACTCGACTCTCCATCGAAACGAGAGAAATATGCAAATAAATTTAAAATCGAAGAAAACAAAAGAATTTAGAATGTCGTTACAATATTTCTATTTTTCTTTTTATTTCTAAACCCATTTTTCGAATCTGTAAAAAAAAATAATTTTTTCATAAAATGTTAAGAGGATTATTCCCAAATTTTTTTGAAGTTTCTATGTTGATATTACTGGTAAAATATGAAATTCACGAAATACCCGTGAAGTTTTTTAATTTTGCCGGAATACCTTGAAAACATATACACACACCATATAGACGAGCTGAGCTCGTTTATATGTTTTCAAGGTATTCTGGCAAAATGAAAAAAACTTCACGGGTATTTCGTGAATTTCATATTTTACCTGTAATACCAACATAGAAACTTCAAAAAAATGTATAA
Source organism: Obolodiplosis robiniae (assembly GCA_028476595.1). Classification (NCBI taxonomy): domain Eukaryota; kingdom Metazoa; phylum Arthropoda; class Insecta; order Diptera; family Cecidomyiidae; genus Obolodiplosis; species Obolodiplosis robiniae. The sequence goes on along the minus strand of CM052015.1, from coordinate 2,999,123 downwards.
TTCCATCAATAAATATAAGCACACCTGCACATTCAACGGCAATTTTAATGCAGAGTGCGCTGTTCGTCCACCATCCAATAGAGTAGCAGCGATTCCCGACGAAGCAAGTGCCAATGCAATTTTTCGTTGCGATCGATTGGCTGCCAAAATCAGTGATATCACAAATGTTTTTCCCGTACCACCAGGCGCATCCAAAAAATATAATCCGCCGACTTCATTTTGTACAGCTTGCATGATGGTATCATAGACATGTTATTGATGGTCATTTAATTTGAGAACATTCAAATTCACAAATGTTTGCAATTCATTGGGATCATACTGTTGTTCACGTTGCAATTCTCGATCAAATAAATCATGCATTGGACGATTGGGTGGTGACAAACCTAATTGCCCTAATGCTTTATTTGCAATCGTAAGGCACATATCTTCAATCGCTATCAATGCCTCATTATACATTTCCAATGAAATCAGCAAATCAGCGTTTCTTGTGTCGCATTCGAATCAAATAGTTTTCTGCCATAAAATCTTTGTATTTATTCCACAATTCAAGTGGATTTGATGGAAAACATGTTGATATGATTATGGCACAGGAAAAAAAACATAACTCGAGAATGGCTGAACCGATTTTGATTTTCAAGAAACTAAAAAAGAAAATCAACTAACCATCATCACTCCTCCCTGCACCTTCCCTAAAAATTTTATGGCAATCGGTCGAGCCGTTCTCGAGTTATGGAGTGACAATCAAAATGTACACTTCTTTTTATATATATAAAAATAAAATAAAATAAAGTAAAGAAGAGAGAAGAAGAGAAGAAAAGATAGAAGAAGAAGATAGAAGATGGGACAAGCAACAGTAATTTAAAATCGCGGATAAACAAGTAGCTGCAGCTGCGATGTGAACATTTTGTGCGGATTTTAACACATCATCAAACATTTGTGGCATTTCATTCATACAATTACTGCACAAAATAAGAAACACGCACTAATTTTAATGAAGTTCGATCAGGCAGCTATAAATTATATGCACCATATGTCACTGTTGTGTTTCCATGTTAAATATATAGATATAGCAAAAGCTATTTGAATGAAAGACATTTCGAATTCTCATTATTGAGATGGATTTTTGCGTAATTGAAACAATTTATTGAAAAAATCGAAGAAAAACACAAATTGACAAATATTTTTTTTGGGTCGAACAAAATATCAAAAGATAAAATTTATTCATGTTGAGTTCATCATTTTCCAGATTTCTTGTCTGGGAGTTTGTTGAGAAGGTTTTGTAATGTTTCCAATTCTTGTTTTATATCTTCAGGCGCATCTTTACTATATTTGGAATAATATTTGCTATTTAGGCTCAATTTATTTGAAGTACAAGGCGAAAATCACTCAAAATGAAAAAAATTGAAAGAAGTTTTGAAATAATTCTTTCATTTATTTTGATTATTTCAATAAACTATATCATATTATTCAAATTGAAGATTTTATTTTCAAAATTTTAATTTTTTTTTTTTTCAATTATAAATCTTTTCTCAGAGATTATTTCAAAACTTCTTTCAATTTGTTTCAATTTGATTTTTCCAATTTTTTAAATATATTGTGAGTGATTTTCCCTTGTAATAACAAGCGATCTCATTAGTGAAGGATCTTACCCAAAAACTTTTTTAGCGCTATTCCTGTGAACCATATGAAAAAGATTATTAAATAATATTCAATCTACTCATTCATGTTTTATAAATTGAAATGGTACTGAATAAAAATAAAAGAATAAAAATCTTACAATATCTTCTGCTTTTTGTTCTTATTTTGCGTTTCTCTGTACTGAGCCAAGCTGTAATCACATTTTCAAATATAAAGATTATTTTAATAGTAGCATTAGCATTCTAACAAAACATCTGTTAATTTGCGAATTTTCACATTAAGTTTGCCGCGAGCGATACCATAATTTTAAACGATGATAGCGAATGTATGGAGCTTTTCAAATTCGCTGACATTCGTCACGCTAGTAATATAGTGAACATAGCAGGTGTTGTATTAATTACAAAAACAAAATTATCGTTTTTTATTGGTCCGTTTTGTTCGAATCTTCTTCATGCATGCGTGTCAAAATTACAACTTAATATCTTGCTTCGAAAATGAACATGGCGCTCGCAGCAAAAATAAAATGTAAATAAATTAATATTTTGATCTGATGTTTCTCATTATTTCAGAGGAGTCACCAATAAATGAACTATTTATTGTTTTTGTAAGTTATTATATTTTAGTAGCTAAAATATAATAACATTATAAATGTTTTGTTAAAACTGTGTGCGTGTGTTGAATGATGATTGTTATTTACAACACGCAATCATAGTGTGTTTGTTATCAAATAAAAAACCTCTTGCTGATGCAAATGTTGTTCCGAAAGCGAATTCGAAACACAAAATTATTGATATCAAATTTTTTTGCTGCAAATTACAATATATCAAGAGCTTCATGTTTTTGTGAACACATACAGATAATAAAAGATCTGAAGCAACTGATACGTTATGAAGTCGTGCTTGAGTTTGGTTTTCTATGTGCATAATGCAGATGCGATTTTGTTATCTACAAATTTGTGAATTTTGCTTAATTTCAGGAGAAATATCTTTTGAAACGCCATATACCGTGAACCAGATTTATCCGAGATGGGACACGTATCGCAATTTTTTTATTTATCTTTTTCATAAAATAAAAACATTCTGAGCCATTTTTTGAGATAATTGGCCAAATGTGTCTGGCCGAATGCATTTCTACTCATTTTTTGCTCATAACACCCATCCAAGTTATCCAAATCAATAGCTTCATTCATATAGCAGGCAGGAATACCTTTCTAATGATATATCTATGATTTCTGTATGTTGAATGATTGAGCCATAGTGACCGCTCAAAAAATAGTCATTATTCGGCTTAAGTAGTCATACAAGCCATCAGATCAAAAAGGTATAGAGCAAAAAGTTCTTATATTATTCTTTTAATAGCTTCCAGACCCGAATATTTCAGTCGAATCCCAAGTGTGAACAAACAGACATACAAAATGAGTCGTTGGCTCAAATCTTTTTGAATATACAAGTCCGAAATGTAAAATATACCAATGCATGAATACTGAAATTTGAAAAAGAAGTTTCGCAAGAGTAAAACATCGTTACATAACGATAGGCCACTTGATCTTAAAACATTTTCCAGTCTTTCGTATTTTATATTCAATTTTCATTTCATTGCATTTTTTTTTCAAGATTCTTTCATGTGATAGGATAATTTAAGTGTCAGGCTTATTACATGGCAAATCTTCGCATTTTCTTTTCGATCAATTCTGACCATAAAACTTGCCCACAACAATATTTGCTCGAGAAAACATTGGACCAAAAATTCAGATCTGAATTACAATGACAACTGACAGCGTCAAAACACACTGAAAAAATCAGTGGCGCCATCGCGTGGTTTATGTCGGTTTGACACTGTTTTTTACGGTGTGTTATGACGCATTTGACGCTGTCAGTTGTCATTGTTATTCGGATCTGACATAAACATTAACTTATTGATGACCGTTCGCCATGATGCTGTCAGTTCGCCGGTAGTTCTGACATAAGTCGCATGGAGGCACACCGACGAATTATCGCCTCGAATCGAATTGTCATCAATGTTAATGTATATACTGATATTCTCATCTGCAAAAATCGGCCATTTCGGAAGTACCTATTCCACATGATTAAGTTCAGGTCGATTCTGTGGAATAGGTAATTCCGAGCTGGTGGATTTGCCCAAAAATCCATGCTAAGATTTGCCATATGATTTCCCATGGACGCAAATGTTTTGGATCCGTACGTTACTCTACATGGGAACTTCACATGAAACTATCGAAAACGAGCAAATACAACGGTAGAAAATGCTATTTCGACCGAATGTGAATTTATATGTAGGGGAATTTACTATAAAACCGACCGGAGATTGAGCAATGGTATGTTTCTCCGAAATGATGTTCCTGATTAATGATGTTGTGTAATAGTGAAAAGTGAAAAACAAACATTGAAAATACTCACTATGCATAAAGGGTGGCGCGTTTTCTAAAATATCCAAAGATTAAATGTAATAAGTTATTTCTCTTGATTCTTTTGAACTCAATGAACATACGCATTAAAATTATCTTGTTCTGTCTGATATAATTTTTGTAACTTCTTTAACGTCGGATCATCCTCACTTGCGCCTCCACTTGTAGATGTTCCTCTAAAATTTTGAATGTTAGAAATGTAACAAAAATTAAAAAAAACAGACGTAACACTAACGCTGTGGATGTTTTTTCATTAGGATGTTTTTGAGATTAATGCATAAATCGAAAAATTCTGATTCTAATGCACATATTTGCTTGATTTTTCATCCAAATGATAATTATTGCTCTTGAAAAATATGGATTTTGTTGTTTAGCTTATTCCAGATTTTCCGTTCAGTTATCTGCTCATGCCTGCGCTGACAGTAGCAAATGCGAGCCGTTGCTGAGCAGCACCTATTTCAACGCAACGTTCATTCCGCTCTGAACGCAGTCTGAAATGATTTAATTTGACTAGTGACAAAAATGCTATAGATCTTATTTATTTTCATGAGTTCGCTGAAAATTTTACGATTACACACCATTGACACTAACCAAACGAAAATTTCCGCGAATTCATGAGAATAAATAAAATCTGTAGCGTTCAGAGCGCAATGAATGTTGCGTTGAAATACGCGCTGCTCAGCAACGGCTAACATTTGCTACTGTCAGCGCAGGCATGAGCAGATAGCCCAACGGAAAGACTAGCTGATTCATTCAGACAGATGTTAGTATCTCGACTCATTAAAGTTTACACGTACCACGGGGAGTGTGAAAATCTTAGAAATATTCTTATTTGAATTGAAATAAATTGATATTAAACTATTTCTCGTGTAGAAATATTTCGATTGAGTGCCATTCGACTAATTTGGGACGTTTTGGCCGAATTTGTCCGGGTGACTTTGGCTGAGTTCAAAACAAATAGACAACTACAATCAGCTACAGCTTTAATCAACTTTCTGTCAAAATGTCCCAAATTAATCGACTGACTGAAAATTTAACAGAAACTGGATTTGTTTCATACAAAATCCAAAGTTGGCCAATTATAATCTTTTGCTGTCAATTACAGTTGGCTGATTGTTAGTCACTTTGTTCTCACATGAATCGCAATTCAAAAGTTATTTAACTACCGATAATTTTGAACGCAATAAAAAACATTCGAACTGAAATAAATGTTCGAATTAATAAAGCTAATTAATTCTTTGAAATTGCAATCTCGATTAGAATTCAACTCGAATTTTATTTCATGAAGTGCGAAGAAAGAATTATTAGTGAAAACAAAGCATGCGTCAGAATCAGATTTTTTCCTCTATCAAATAAAAATAAAAATACACATTTTTTGATGAGTCTCAAAAAAACCAAGTGAACATACTTTGAGCCAATACAAAAATTCTTAAAAATAAGAGAAAAAAAAGATCAAAAATCAAACTATTTACCCTGCTTCATCGTTCCTAAATAATAAATATATACAATTTCGACTCCATTAGTTTCTTTTATGGGATGAATAATTTGATAATTTATTTTTGAATGAATGAGAACTTACCTAGAAGAACCGCTTGAGTGAATTGGCCTGAAATAAAAATGAAACAAATACAAAATAAGGCATAAATACAATATTTTCTTTATGCTCGTTGTGTTATTATTATTATGTCTCAATACCTAGGTGAATTCATTCCTAATCAATTTTATTAATTAATTTTTCTAAGTACTTACAAAGTCACATAGACCAGAACAATCAGAGCAAGCAGCCAAATATTTCGGGAAATAGCCATTCTGTCTGTTTCAAGAACAATTCTTAAAATGAACTGAATTTTCACTGCCTCAACTCCATATTTATACCAATTTTTACCACTTTAATATGCAAGCAATTCAAAACAGATGTTTACGACCATTGAAGCAGCTTTTATCGACATATTTTCCAAAATTAATTTTATTATGAGAGATGGAGAGACGATCATTTACATTTGAAATAACACAGAAATGCTCGACTCTCCATCGAAACGAGAGATATATAGATGCATATAAATTTAAAATCGAAGAAAACAAAAGAATTTAAAATGTCGTTACAATATTTCTAAGTTTTTCTTTTTATTTCTAAACCCATTTTTCGGATCTGTAAAAAAAATTAATTTTTTCATAAAATGTTAAGAGGATTATTCCCAATGTCAACGTCTTCCGAATTAAATTTTGAATTTCATGCCAATTGTTCACTCCAGAGCTCGCAAACGGGCCAATTTTTGGTTCGAAAGACAGCCTGAGTAATTCTGATCGCTGTCCGAACCCGTTCGTCCCGATGTTTTTCCGCACATACCACAAAAAAAAATTGAAATTCTCGGTATAAGTTTTCTATGCGTTTTGAACCTAAAAAAACGATTGCAACCGTTCCCAAAGAAATTTTTTCTCAGAGTATCGAGTGAGAGAGAGAGAGAGAGAGAGAGAGAGAGAATTTGACGATTTTGCTTGAGAATTGTGTTATTTGTTTCAAAAATGATTCTTATTACATGGACCAATAAGATTAAAATTCATTTGAAGTTTAGGTTAAACCTTGAACTTTACTCTGTTTTGCTGCCACATAAATATTCCCAAAATCTCTTCGGAATAACTTGAAATGTTGTATGAATTATTTTTTTACTTAAAATTTGGTGTGACATATTCTCAAAATTACATGATGATACGATAAGGAATAAACATAACCTGTGAACCCGTAGACTTTCGGGAAATTTGCGGAGAAGTTAGTTTAACGTATGTAAGACCATCTTTTTCTTTTGTCATGACGATTTAAATTTCAGTATACAATATATTATAGTATGTCATTGTGTGGAAAATTTCGAAATGTAGATATTATATCTTTTTCGTCCCTTCAAACTGTCGAATATCGTACTAATGAAACGCAATTTGCGGAAAGGATAACTTCTTTGCATTCGTTTGAAGAAATCTGCAGCTGGGAATCGTCATATCCTGCTGGAAGCTTATGGGGACCATGTTCCATCGATTTCAATTTGTGAGTACTGGTTTGGACGATTCACAAGTGGCGATTTCGACGAAGAAGTCAAGGGAGAAGAAAAAGCCAGAAAATATGAAAATGAAGAATTGGAACCATTATTGCATGCAGACTCATGCCAAACGCATGAAGAACTCGGAATTCTTTGGAGTGACTCAATCAACCATTTCCAAACGTTTCAAGTCAGCAGGATAAATTTAAAGTAAATTTTTACAAAAAATAAAAAAAATCATTCAAAATGAATCGACAATCCCAATATTCATATATTGTAATTTGGAAAGATATCAAGGAACACGACCTGAATTTAAATGAAGTTCGATCTGCCAGCTATAAATGATATGAACCATGTGTCACTGTTGTTTTTCCCATGTTGAATAGATATAGAAAAATATTGTACACATCATCTAATATTTGAAGCGAATGTAGATGGAAATGAAATGGTTTTCAATATTCATATCATTTGAAGACATTGATCATTAAAATTCAATTGTTCTAGAAAGATATCAAGGAACACAACCTGAATTTAAATATAAAATTTAATTCACTCAATGTTTTGTACTTTATTGCGCTTACATTCCACCCAACTCTCCCTTAGAGATATACCAGAGTCATTTGAATGCGATCAGCTCAATCGAATTAAGCCCCGATATCAACGTTATAATCGCGGGTGACTTCAGTTAACCTGGGATATCATGGCTATCTCATGATGACAACACACACTACCTACCCGTTAGCGTATCCAGTGCCGAATCAATAGTAACATTCGATTCCATCCTAAGCAATGGATTGTACCAATTGAACAATATCCCAAACGATTCTGGTAATGTCCCACCGGGGCTTAACCGGAGACTTACGAAACTTGAAAAATAGATAAAGCTGCACAAGAAAAGAATAGCATAATTTCCCCGCTTCAACTCAATTTCTTTTGGAGCTCTATGTTCTGAGTACAATGCAGTTAAGGATGAATTAAAGACACTTCAAAAAATTTTGTATCCAAATTATTTGCTTGATATCGAATCTACTCTCAAAGCTGAGCCGAAAAAATGCTGGGATTACGTGTCTCTAAACGGGAGAACAACGCACTCCCCTCCATTATGACATACAAAGGTAAAACTTCATCACTAAGTGCCGGTAAAGCTGATCTCTTCTCCGAATTCTTTAATAGCGTATACGAAAACGACAATGATGATTCTCCAATTAATCACTATTTCACCGATTACCAGCCGTACTCTCAACGTATCACTATCTCCATCGATGAGGTTTATGATGCTCTGCTAATCATCAACATATTGAAGAAATGTGCCCCTTAGCTTGCCTCTCCACTGCAAGCCATCTTCAACAAGTCACTCACTGACAACTTGTACCCGACTAAATGGAAGCATGCATCAATGACGCCAATATTTAAAGCGGGATCGCGATCGAGTATCTCCAACTACCGAGGAATAGCTAAATTACCAAAAATCGGAAAATTCTTCGAGTCAATTATCAACAAACGTATGGCTCCGGAAATCTCGTCGAAAATATCAATAAATCAGCTCAGATTTATGAAGAACAAATCAACATCTACTAACTTGCTCGAATTTGTCAATTTCGCTGTCGACGGCATCGAAAGTGGTGATCAAATCGACGTATTTTATGGGGATCTTCAAAAAGCATTTGACAACCATCGCTCACTTCTCGAAAAGCTGAAACAATTTGGCCTAAATGCTGTATAAATAATTGCTCATAAAATGTATTTGGTCCTACTTAAGAGACAGAATGATGAATGTGAGCCTGGGCTCCGACACGTCATCAACATTTACCGTAAATTCTGGCGTACCACAAGGTAGTCACTTTGGCCCAACTTTTTTCATCATGTTCATCAACGATATGCCATCAAAAGTAAACGCAGAGATGAGAACAAATGCAAATTCATGTCATTCCATGGAAAACGTCAGCCGTTCAAAGCTAATTATGCCATGGGAGATAAAACGATCACAAGAGTAACTACATTCAAAGATCTCGACGTCCATCTCAAATTCAACGTTTACTCATCATATAGATACCATTATTGCCAAATCGTATGCCAGTCTTGGATTCATGCGCCGCTTCTGTTCGAATATATTTGATCCATACGCACTCAAGAGCCTTCATTGCGCACTTGTCCGATCCCATTTTGAGTATGCTTGCTTAGTCTGGCAACCACACTATCAAGTACATATCGACAGAATCGAGACTATTCAAAAAAAAATTCACTCGCTTTGCTCTTCGCTACTTGAATCGGAATGATAACAGCAATCCCTGCCCAACATGCAAAACAAGATGCGATTAGATAGCAATCGAATCTCTTCACCGCCGTAGAATTGATATGAACATTTTCTTCCTTTACGATCTCATAAATGGATTCATAGACGCTCCAGCGCTCCGAAGCAAAATCACGTTTAATCAGCCAAACAGGAATCTTTGCAGCAATCAACTTCTTCGAATTTCTTCACACCGCACGAACTACGCCTATAAAGAGCCGCTGAACCGAATATGCAGAATATACAACGATATTGATGCTAACATTCAACAATCAACATCTCGTAATTCGTCGTAATTAATTTATTAATTTTCAAAACGTATTTCTGATCCTTTTTAATGTTAATCTAAGGTTGGGGCCTGGGGCCTGGGGGTGCATTGGAATGCATTTTATTTAAATCAAAATTTTCTAAATATTACTGTAAATTATTATAATGTATACTTTCATTCAGCCTGTTTTATCTTAGGTGAAGTTAAAATAAATTAATTTCCAAACTTCTATGCAGAGACCAATAACGTTAAGACGTTTTACATGAGTACCGTTTTTCAATGTTAAAGCCCATTTGTTCCAATGTGATGTTGTTAATAACAAAACAATGCTAACCGATATATAACGTTACAGGATGAAATACTGAGCAAAGTACTCATACAAAGACACAGTGATGAGCAAATTAGCCAGCTCAACTCATCACATACAAAATCATAGGCAACACTGTCAGTATCAGACGTGTATGTGTGTTTGTTGCACACAGCACTGCAAGGATTAACGTTCCAATACCGGTACTACTGTTTTGATACATAGGAAGCAAATACCAATATTGGTATAATTTTGCTCTCTGCTTCTATGACTTTCCTGGATATCAAGGGACACGAGCTGCATTTTTATTAAGTTCGCGCTTTCAACTTTAAATTATATGTAAAATATGTCACTGTTGTTTTTCCCATGTAAAATATTGAACACATAATCAAATTTGTATAATGATTTGCCTTGTTATCTCTGACGGAATTTGGACCTGGATTCATTCTTTCGAAAAGATTTTCCGTAAAATTTATCTTTGAATTCGGTTTCGATTTTAATTTTCACGCAACTTGTCCAACATTACAAACCCTAAATATGTACTTAGCGAGTTGGAACATTAATTGACATCATTCTAATCAAATTCATTTTAACTCTTTGTTCACGTATTCTGAATGATGAGCGGTTGGACCGTACAAGAAGATATGACTGTTTGAAAGACTGTCATATTTTGGATGTGTAGTTGTAGGTTGGACTCGGCCAAACTGGCCGTCATTCTCAAAAAACCTGGAGAATCGTCTCAAGAGAAAGATAAAAATATAGAAAATAAGGAGACAAATACATGATACAATTGAGAAATTGTCAACATTTCATGCGACAGCCATGTATCTGCCGCAAGAATTCGCGAGGCACAAATATTGATTTGACAGTGCCACACACAATCGTTATGAGTTGTTAATATGAATAATGGGACAAGCAACAGTAATTTAAAATCGCGGATAAACAAGTAGCTGCAGCTGCGATGTGAACATTTAGGCGGATTTTAACACATCATCAAACATTTGTGGCATTTCATTCATACAATTACTGCACAAAATAAGAAACATGCACTAATTTTAATGAAGTTCGATCAGGCAGCTATAAATTATATGCACCATATGTCACTGTTGTGTTTCCATGTTAAATATATAGATATAGCAAAAGCTATTTGAATGAAAGACATTTCGAATTCTCATTATTGAGATGGATTTTTGCGTAATTGAAACAATTTATTGAAAAAATCGAAGCAAAACTCGACAAAAATGTGTATCGGGTCGAATAAAATATCAAAAGAAAACACTCAAATTTATTCTTCTGAGTTCTTCATCTTCAAACTTACTTTCCTGATTTGTTTTCGATATCTTCTTCTAATAATCGAAAGTATTCTCGATCATCTGGATGCATATCATCACTATAAATGGAATAATATACGTTATCAAAGGTTTGAATATTTGAATGTGTTAAGTTATTAACAAGCGATCTCATTTGTAAAGGATCTTACCCAAAGAGTTTTTTCGCTTCATTTCTGTGGACCATATAATAAGATCATTAAATATGTTCAATCTACTCATTCATGTTTGATAAATTGATTTTGGTACTGAATAAAAATAAATAAAATATAAAATCTTACATTAGCTTCAACTTTCTTGACTTTGAGGTCGCTATTTTAAACTGTTTATCTCTGTAAATACATTTTCAAATATAAATTTTATTTTAATAGTCGCATTAGCATTCTAACAAAACATCTGTTAATTTGCGAATTTTCACATTAAGTTTGCTGCGAGCGACACCAGAATTTTAAACGATGACACCAAAATTTTAAACGATGGAGCTTTTCAAATTGTGGAGCTAGTAATATAGTAAACATAGCAGGTGTTGTATTAATTAAAAAAAAAAATGTTTTTTTTTTGTCCGTTTTGTACTTCATGCACGCCATTTAAATCGGTTTTGAAGGAATCCCTTCATATCATTTCGATCATTTCTTCTCAAATATTCCCATTCAGTGCCCACAAAATAAGATAAATGCGTTAAAACGCATATTCTTTGCTAATAATTTTCAAAACGCTAATAATTTCTTTGACGTTTCTGATTCATGATTTTAAGTAATAATGAAAAGTGATTGAACAACATTGAAAATACTCACAAGCTATGAAGGTTACGAAGTTTTCTAAAATATCAAAAGATTGAATCTAATAAGTTATTTCTTTCGATTTTCTTTGAATTCAATGAACATACATTTGTCGGATGATCTCATCCGTCTGAGCTTCAACCACCATATCAATTGTTATTGTATCATTGAGATTTGCGCCTCCACTTGAAGATGCTCCTCTAAAATTTAGAATGTTTGAAATTTAACAAAAATTAATTGGTCATCAAAAATGTGACTGAGTGCCAGTCGACTAATTTGAGACGTTTTGGCCGACTTTGTCCGGGTGACTTTGATTGATAAGTCTCAAAAAAACCAAATGAACATGCTTTGAGCCAATAGAATTTGAAAATAGAAAAAAAAAAGATCAAACTATTCACCCATTTTGATGCTCTTCTTCCTTGTTCCTAAAGTATTAAGATTTTGAATTCAATTAGATTTCTCGATAAAGAATATCCGAAAAATAATTGATTAAAATACTTACTCATGTTGATGCGGGTCCTCCTTGTTCCTAAAGTATTAAGCGTTTGAATTCAATTAGATTACTTGATAAAGATTATCCGGAAAATAATCGAATAAAATACTTACTCATGTTGATGCGTGTCCTCCTTGTTCCTAAAATATGAAGAGTTTGAATTCAATTTGTTTAATTGATGAAGCATATCCGACTTGAATAAATTAACATACGCATCTTCAATTAGAGCCTGAATTTCATGCATTAATTTCTTATTTTCTTCAATAGTTTTCTCATTTTGCTTTATCAATTTCCCTATTTTTTTCCTAAATGATCAAAAATGTCAACTACGTTAGTTACTTTTATGGGGCGAATTATTTTATAATTAATTTTTGAATAAATAAAAACTTACAAAATACCGCTTGAGTGAATTGGCCTGCAAAAAAAATGAAAGTTATACAAAGAAAAAAAGCATAAATACAATATTTATTCTCTTATTCACATTCAGTCATGCATCATGATGCAACACAAAATTTTCCATATTAAATCAAAATTTTGCTGCTTTCGAAGCATTTACCGTTAGTTTTGAATTGACGAATATATTTCGGAGCAGAAACCGAACGTATGCAAAAAACTGATTCTTTGTTTACAGATTTTGATGCAATAGAAACATATTCGCATAACCAAATAAAAATACCGACACTTTTCGATATTAGATTTTATTGTCTAACTTCCAATAACGTAACAGTACTATTTTTCCCAATAATATTGCATTTTTTCCTCAATTATATTGCAAATTATTTGAATGGATGGGAATGAAAACGACCTCTAACTATCGTGAGATTTAAAATGAGACCAGAAAAAAAGTGAGCATAAAAATGAGACCCAGAACTTTATTTATATTTAACGGTTGTGTCATTTTTATCCTCAACATTTTCACGATCTCATTTTTACTCTTCAAAAATTCCAGGTAACATTTTTGCTTTAAAACTTGTCCGGGTCTGATTTTTATTTCCAAATTTTTCTAGTCTCATTTATATTTTCACAATAGTTAGAGGTCGGTTTTCATTCATTTGAAACTTACGATCTTTTTCCGAATGTAAAAATACAAATCCCAAAATAACATGATACGTTCAATGCAGTACAGATTTATGTACCATAGATACGATTTCAAGACAATGACGTTAGAAAATGTAAATCAAATTTATGATGAATACAAGTATTTTTTCAAAAAATACGTCATTGGAAGCTATTGTTTCTTGTAGAATAAATTCCAATGCCGTATAGGAATTATTGGAATTTATTGTAATATCGAAAATCCAAATCTTTATCTTCGTTCATATGGCTCAAACAATTAGCTTACTCGAATGATTTCAAATTCAATGCTGAGGTGAATTCATTCCCAATCAATTTTATTAACTTATATTTCTAAGGAGGTACTTACAAAGTCACAGAGACCAAAACAATCAGAGCAAGCACCCAAATATTGCGAGAATGAACCATTTTGTCTGTTTCAAGAACAATTCTTCAAATGACGCGAACTTTCACTGTCTCAACTGCATATTTATACTAATTTTTACTAGATGTTCTTTACTCTTCCACACACTGTGTGAGTAAAAGTATGCGATCGGTCCAAAAAAAATCAAAACGCACAGATGAAGTAACTATCAAGTATTGAGTTTCAATCTTAATACTTGTATCAAGATGAGTATTTGTATTGAGTTCGATCATAATACCGAGTATTAAGTTGAGTATCAAGTATATTCCACAGAATCTTTCTGGCCAGATTCAATATTTTTTCGATCAGACATCAGAAATTCCCGAAGGATCCATGCGAAGTTTGGCCATGTCAATTTTCAATCGCCAATCGTGAATTCATACAATTTTATTTGGCCGATTCAATTGAAATAAGATGTAAAGCTGATAAATATTAGGCGCGATATTGAAAAATATGAAGATGAATTATATTTATTATCTTCCGAACTCGTATCAACTCGTATCAACAACTCGTATTAAACTCGTATCAACAACGTATTATAATACTTGATACTCATCCAAATACTCGGTATTATGATCGATATATAATACTCATCTTGATAGGAGTATTAAGATGGACTTTAATACTTAATGACATACTAATGAAAAATCATCATAATAAAAAATCATTATTTTTTATCCGATTTACCTATCGATTTGGCACATCTATATTGTTCGTTGTCCGTTGCACGTTGTACGCAGACATTTGTTAACACAATAACTCAAAAACTTGAGATTTGAATTGATCTTACATGAACGCACAAATTGGGATGTAATCATTGAATGGGCGGTTATTCAATATAATTAAGGAGTATTTGAATGGAGACAAATCCCTACATTGGTTAATTTTGAAACAAATAGCACCATTCTCACGCATAATGTTCAAATGGTCTCTCTCTCTCTCTCTCCCGATATTCTGAGAAAACGTTTGTAGGGATTTGGGCAAAACAAGTTATGTTGTCTTTCATTTCACTGCAAGAATATATATCTTCACGAGTTTGTGTAGTGTTTTTCAATACTACATTAAAATAAATATTTCCAAGTGAACATAAACAATAACTTATAGATCACGTCTCGCTATTGGCGATTTTGAGCCAAATACCAATACATTCGCAGACATGGCACGGGTGATTTGTAGTATTATTGTAATTAATCCTCTATCTCATCAAAATGACTTGAACTTTTTAGTCGTGTGTGTTGTGTTGACTCATTCTCAAATTTACATGATGAATATGCTGAAAAGTTAGTTGTCGAGCAGCTCGATGTATGTAGGAACAGAGAAAGACGAAGAGAAACGACGCGTTTCTCCTTCATATACTGTGCAGCTAATTTGAAATGAACGAAAACCGACACACAATACATGAAGGAGAAGCGTGTCGTATGTTGAAATGCGTCATTCACTTGCGTCGTTAGGAAATTAAGGATAGGAATTTTAGGTATGGTTTTCCTCCTCAGCAGCAGATAAAAAATCAATGGCATTGTTTCATTATGAAACTTTCAGAATATTATATTTTTATGAAAAAAATAAGTCATGCAAAATTTCAAGTCTTTCAAATTTTGTCTTGTTTCAAATTTTGTCAATAAATTGGATGAAGTATTTGTGATTTATTTATCTGTGTTTTTTTTCATCAATTTGGAATCATATCTATCGTTGGCATGAATTGAAAGTTCAGGTCAGAGTAAACTAATTCGTAATTGTTATTACCAATTCAAAAGCAGCGAACGTTTGTTGGAGTAAAAATTATAGCCTGAGATGTTTATTCGTTTATTTGAATTTAAATTATATGATGTGTAATGACTTGAAATTCGATCTCATCGTAATGACTTGACATTTTCTGTGATTCATTCTCAAAGTTGTATGATGATTCGATAAGAAATAAACATAAATCCAATACAAATGCGTAGCAATCAATAAAAAACCCGTAAACCCGAACAATTTCGGGAAATGTGTGGAAAAGTTAGTTTTACGTACGTAAGACCATTTATTCATCAAGTAGTTCCAATATTCTATCAGCAAGTACATAATCCTAAAGTGAAAATTCAAGTTCAAAGATCTCATTTTAAGAACTAAGTACTAAATCAATTCAAAAATTCCGTTCTTACTGATAGAATATTGGTACTTTTTGATGAAAAGGCATAGAAATGACAGACTCAAAGTTTTTACGTTTAGCTGTGTTCTACTTTTTGCCTCGTAGCACCTGTCCAAGTTGCCCAAATTGCAGTTTTGAGGGGAAATTTGGCACACAAAGGGATGTAGATGTAGAGAACTGAATTTTGGTTCAAAGTTTCAAAACCACAAATTATGGTATAGGAAGGTCGATTTCCAAGCTTGTATAACTGGACTTCTGGCCCAAGCGTTTTCCAACAATGACCAACATTCATCGATAGAACCTCTAGATCATAATGTCGAATATATGTTGTTTGTATAGGCTTGTGACTTTTCCAGTGGAGGTGCTGGCACCACTCACGTAGATCAGCTTTCTGTTTGCAAAATACTTAACACATCATCAACAATTCAGGCGAAAATAAAATGGTTGAATATTCATATAGTTTGATGACATTGATCATTGAAATTCAAAAATTTTGGAAAGATATCAATGAACACGAGCTGAATTTTAATGAAGTTCAAGCTGCCAACTATGAATGATATTCACCAAATGTCACTGTTTTGTTACCATGCAAAATATTGAACACACACTCAATTTTGTATAATGTTTTGCCCTGTTATCTCTGACGGAATTTCGACCTTAGATTCATTCTTTCGAAAAGATTTTTCTTTAAATTTATCTTTGAATTCGGTTTCGATTTTGATTTTCACGCAACTTGTCCAACATTACAAACCCCAAATATGTACTTAGCGAGTTGGAACATTGATTGACATCATTCTTATCAAATTCATTTGATCTCTCTGTTCACGTATTCGGAATGATGAGCGGTTGGACTGTACAAGAAGATATGACTGTTTGAAAGACTGTTATATTTTGGATGTGTAGTTGTAGGTTGGACTCGGCCAAACTGGCCGTCATTTTCAAAAAATTAGAGAACCGTCTCAAGGGAAAGATAAGAATATAGAAAATTAGGAGAAAAATAAATGATACAATTGAGAAATTGTCAACATTTCATGCGGCAACCATGTATCTGTTTTCTAGCCATTAGTTGTTTAAATGAATAATGGGACAAGCAACAGTAATTTGAAATCGCAGATACTTAATTAGCTTCCGCTGCGATGTGAACATTTGGGCGGATTTAAACACAGCATCAAACATTTGTGGCATTTTATTCATACAAATACCGTACAAAATAAGAAACACACACGATTTCTTGCGTCTCCACACGAATGTTTGCAAATGCAAATGATTGCGTAATATACGAAAGCATAACTCACTCCTACATTAATATAAACGACGAAGATCCGTACATGGAGAACTGTGTAAACTATCTCAAATGGCGGAAACATTTCATTTCAAACAAAGGTTGTTTTTTCTATGAAACGGCACGGACTTTTCGGGCTACAATAAGTAACATGTGGTTGGTCACCAGTGCGGCAAAAAGAGCCTGTCAACGCTTTGTACCATCTAGCTTTAAACATGAAATGTGTAATAAAGTGATGGCTCCATTTCTATTCACACCAGAGAGTGGAGAGCGGTATACTCATAATCGAAAAAGTTCAATAAGTTCACAATACGGACAGAATATGAAAGTTCTGACGAATTCATCTGGCGCACCCACTGAATCTTTATAACAGATTTGATATTGGGAACTGATATAATTTTGACACGTTCTTTCATCTTTCGGATGTAAAATTGTTTATGTGACTAAGTGCCAATATAGATCATGATCTCAAGTGCACTTTTCTAAATATAAATACGAATCATTCAAATCGCGACAGTCTTTTGATTTGTCGATTTGGACGACAGATGTCTGCATGCGCATGGTATATATTTGTTGCCGATTTGTGTAAAGTTTTCTTTCCTTGTGTTACAGTTAAGCCCAGTCAGTAGAAACTTGAAAAGTCGAAGAATGAAGCGCCAATATGCCAGTGCCAATTCATTTTGTTTGCCCCAAAATATTTTCACAACGTATTCAATTTGAATGGAATACATTTCGAATTCTCAGTTGAGATGGATTTTTGCATAATTGAAACAACTTGTTGAAAAAATCGAAGCATATCTCTAATTGGCCAATATTTCTTTTTTAGATCAAACAAAATAACAAATAACTTTTTTAACACTTGTTGAAGTGAAGTTGGTTTGTATTTGTATATAGTATTACTTGAGATAAAATCATAGGTCCAAGATTTTAAGCGCACTTCTCTTAAATTAAATGTAAATCATTTTTATCTCAGAACAATTTTAGTTTGTCGATTAGAACGTCAAATGCGTGCATATATGTTTCATATTGCTTATGTTCGTGCCGTCATATAGAGAGCAAAAACGTAAGAAATATGAAATTGAAGTAACGTGTTACCCAAAACTGTGCAGCGTAAAGACTGGAGTTCTCATCAGGCCTCTGCCTGACGGCCCGAGTCCGACCGAAGCCAGATAAATTATTTCCCAAAACCGACCTATCCCGAATAGTTCAGTCAAGTAGTCGGAAAATTCTAAACAATTCGGGAATACACACTCACAGCCAAAAAACATTTGTTGCTTCCAATTTTGGTGTTCTCTCTTGCTGTAGGGTAAGATGGGGCTATTCCCCGCATGTAAGCATAAATCCGAATATCTCGCGACTCGGATTGAGTTTCGAGACAAGAGTGGTATCGTTGGAAAGCTGGACCCAACGCGCAACTTTTGTTACTATATTACTTATAGTGTGTGATTTACCCGTAACGAGCTACAGCCACTGTCCCAAAATCTAAAATCGTGGGGCAATTCCCCGATGGTGGCGCTATTCCCCGCACTTCCATGGTATGCTTCTGGCTATTCGATGATGCCAAACTAATTTCACAAAACGAAACTAAAAACGCTCTATATTCACTCGAAAGTACTCGCCTTCTAGTTTAAAAAACACTCACCTTTAAATGAAAATATAAAACATTAAATAGAAAAAGTTCAAATTCTGTGGACCGAAAAAATTGCAGCGAGGAGTACAAAAAATACGTTTGGCTTGCTCGACGATCTGTCACTGAATGAAAAAAAAAACTTTCACCAACCAAACATGACTCATAGTATGACACATACAATAAGAATGCACATTCGAGATGTAGTGTTACCGTTTCTGAGAAAACAGTGGTGCGGGGAATAGCCCCACGCGGGGAATAGCCCCATCTTACCCTATATTTGCTGAGAGCTTAACGATTTCGTTGAATTCGGTCAATGAAAGCATTGAAACATATGCTGGATTGACTGCTCAACACTGTTGAGTAAACAGCAGAGATTCATATGTGGCGATGCGACGCTCTATGTACATTATTATTGGATTTTTGCGTATTTGAAACATTTTATTGAAAAGATCAAAGCAAAATTGAGTCGACCGGAATAAAAGTGAGAATACACCGGCTCTAGATCAGTACTGCGACTAGATAATCAAAAACGCTGAAGTGAACCATGAATATTGTTGAGTGGCAGCAGCGGTTCTTAATTTTCGCAATCAATGTTCATTTTACACTAAAAATAAACATTGATAGCGAAAATTATGGACCGCTGCTGCCACTCAACAATATTCATGGTTCACTTCAGTGTTTTTGATTATCTAGTCGCAGTACTGATCTAGAGCCGGTGTATTCTCACTTTTATTCCGGTCGACTCAATTCAAATTGACAAAAAAACATTTTGGGGTCAAACAAAATGACAAAGAAAAACACTTGAATTTATTCATGTTGTCATCTGTGATTCACGTTGACGTCATAGCCTTCCTAATCATCTTCCATTTCATTGACACATTCTTCCAATATTTGAAAATTTTCTCGAATTTCGTCTGGCATATAACCACTATATTCGGAATAATATTCGATATTTAAGTTACACTATTTGTATGCGTTAAATAATAATTAAGAAAAGTTCCTATTTATTAAGTAAAGATATTAGATATTACCCAAAGATTTCTTCCGCTTTTTTTCTGTTGGCAATATAAAAAAAAAATCATTAAAAATGAACATAAATAAGAAAAAAGGAAACCTTACAAAAACTTCAACTTCTTCGACTTTTTGTGCTCCGCATTCATCTTGTTCATTCTGTAAATACATTATGCGGTCGCATAAAATGGTAAAATAAAAAAAAAATATTAAATACAGAGACTTTCAAATTCGTGACCCGCAAACAGGGATTGGATTGGGCATAAGTATTAATCGAATATTTACATTCATGATATTTTTGAAACATTGAAGCATATAATTCGATGAATTAGAAAATTTCTAATTAAGATTTAATCTTAAGCATGGGGCTTGCTAGCCTTGGAGAAAATTAACACTTTTCATTTTCTGGGTTTTATCTAAAACATTTGCACAGAAAAATTGTAGCTATTGAGCCATATTTTTGTGGCTACTGGTTAGAGGTTGTTTGTTGACGTTGATTGAGGCTATCGATTGATACAGAAGTATCAACATATTCTTATACTCAATACTGATGAAGGAGCTATCAAGTATTATTGATACGTGAAATAACATTGAAGCCGCTGTTATTGTGTAGCATCAGCATGCGGATTGTGATTGAAGCCACTTCAGCCAAGGTTATCATGATATTGAAGTTATTATGATTTTGATTTTGGTATTTGTGACTCCTTAATGGATTTATGATTAGAACTACTATCATGGCGTATTTTGTTGGTATTCGCAATTAAAATACATTGACATATGTACGAATTCATGTGAAGAAACGTTTTTGAGGGCATTCAAACATTCTAAAGCAAAAAATAAACAGCAACAGACCATAACATTCAGTATCCTTACAACGCTGAATTCAGCATTGGTCGAAAACCTACGTTATATGAATTGAAGATAGTTCAGAAATAGTATTGATTTCTTTTGTTCGATGCATCAAAAAATTTGGAGAATATTTTCTGAGTGACGTTGAGCTATCATGTCAATAATTTTGCGAAATTCAAATTCTAAAAAACGATCAATGTAAAAGCAATCCGATTTGAATTAAATAGTCTTACATACTTAATAATGAGCCTTTCCATACTTGAACGAGACAAAGAGTTAAAGTTTCATATCGATCGAATACCCTAAGAAACACTTATTTTGATAGGTCTTCCAATCAGCCATTTCTCAGATAAATGACAAAAGGATTATAACCGTCTCCAGTTCCAATATATTTGCATTCAGATTGCGACCGTTCAACTTTAAGCTTCGAAATCGAAACTAAATGCATAAGGAGATGTCATATGAAAATGGTATAAAATAACCTTTGGAATTTACATTATTCTTCAATTGTTCATTTTTCTAGTAATGGCCAGATCCCGGAATTCATTGTTTTCAGATGAGCTATCGTGCCAACAAAAAACTTTTGTTGGAACGGACAACGTATAGGTGCCACCCACAAAAACGATTAATAATTATGTTTCTGGGGATTCCATAAAGTTGACTTATCCCAACACATTCACGCACACGTGGTGTACGTGGAAAAGAAAATATTTTTGAATCCCATTTCTTTGTCTCACTTGCTCAAAACGGATCGGAATCATTTCTTTGCCGTTTTTGAAGTATAAAATTTAAAAATTAGAAAAAAACATTGAAAATACTCACAATCCATTATAATCACGGATTTTTCTAAAATGTTAAAAGATTGATTTTAATTAGTTATTTCTCTAGATTTAGTTTTTGAATTCAATGAACATACATTTGTTGAGCTAGCTCTGCATCCGTTATTGTACCACCCTGACTTGAGCCTCCACTTGAAGATGTTCCTCTAAAATTGTTAATGTTTGAAATTGAAAAAAAAATAATTATTGGTCATCAAAAATATGAATCAAAAATCACAATTCACTGCACAAATCTATGAGTGAGATGAAGAGTGGTGCATGTATATTTAAAATAACATAGACATGCATCACTCTACGTCTCACCCATAGAAATGAACTTGCAAACGTGTATTGATATCTTCTCCGCTACCACATTTGTTTATGCGTAACGCTAAGGCTAGTATGTTTCGATGGGGTAGAATTCCCATTTTTCCAGACTTCCTGAAGGCCAAAACCCCCTTGAAGCCTAAACGAACGTTGAAATTTCAAATGATTCCAAATTTGCTTGATTTTTTTTTTATTTTTTCACTCAAATGATAATAATTGTTGCTCTCATAATAATGAATTCGCATGAAAAAAATTACACATAAATCTGCCTTTTAAATGAAAACAATAGATTCTTGTGGTTTTGATGATGCATTCAGATGCCAGGATAACGAATAATGATCACTATCACGTGAAGTGTCAAACTCTTGGAAATAGTCTCCTTCAAACTGATATCAATTGAATATAAACGTTTCGCCATCTCAATTCAACGATTTTTAAAAACGTAATAAAAATATTTGTGGTCAGGTTTAAATAACTATTGAATTCTATGAAATTGCAATATTCGTTAGGGCTTCAACTAGTTTTTTGTTTCATGAATTGCGACGAAAGTATAATTGTCGAATAATTGGCATGCTTCAGAATCAAATATTTTGCTCTATCAAAAAATAAAAGCGTTTTTGATAACTCTCAAAATTACTCTAATTGTCATACTTTGATCCAATACAATTGTACTTAAAAATAAGAAAAACATAAAATTAATCAAACTATTCACCCATATTGATGCTCTTCCTGCAAGTTCCTAAAATATGAAGAGTTCGAATTCAATTTGTTTAATTGATAAAGCATATCCGATTTGAATAAATTTACATACGCTTGTTTAATCAAATTATTAATTTCCTTTATTAATCTCTTATTTTTGTCTACTGCTTTCTCATTTGCTTTTATAGATTTCCCCAATCTTTTCCTAAATGATCAAAAATGTCAAAGCCACTAGTTAATTTTATGAGGTACATTTTAATATTAACTTTGAAATGAATAAGAACTTACAAAATACCGCTTGAGTGAATTGGCCTGCGAAAAAAGAAAAAAATACCAAGACATGAAAGGATAAATCCAATATTTTCCATATAAGTTTAAATGTGTACTGGTTTCGAATCATTTACCATTAGTTTAACCGAACATAAACCAAGAGATGATTCTTCGTTCAAATGGTGTAAACGATTAGCTCACACTCTCTTAGAATTAAATTAACATTTGAACGGTCAATAAGAGTCAAAGGGACGCAACGACCACACAAACACGGTTGGGCGCGTAGAAGACTACGCCATGTATTTTGCATAGCGTAGCTAGGGCGCGTAGTCTCGTCGTTGCGCTCCCTTGATAAGAGTAATGTATTAGTTAGCTAGAGATATATACAACATGTGTTAAATGTTCTTTGTAAGGTATTGCGCTCAATACTATACTTAATTTATGAAAGAATCAAAGTATTCTATTGACTATTAATACATTAATCTTAATATTCATTAATTGGAAATCAATAGTCAATAAAATGCTGAATCAATCGTCCGACAATGATTATTCAGACATTTCGTTAAACTGCTAGTTCGTATTTCAACACATTGGTAATGGTGTGATGACACTGCCAGTACTTTGTTATATTTTACAAACAATAGTTTCAAATCTATTAACTTATTTTTCTAAGTACTTACAAAGTAACAGCGACCAAAACAATCAGAGCAAGCACCCAAATATTGCGGGAAAGAACCATTTTTGTCTGTTTCAAGAACAATTCTTAAAATGAACTAAATTTTCGCTGTATCAGCTCCATATTTATAATAATTTTTAACCACTCTAATATGCAAGCAATTCATAAGGAATTCTTTTTTTTGAGGATAAATATAGCAGCTCTTATCGGTTCTTTTTTTTCAAATATCTTTTACAATGCTCATGTTGCTAAGAAAGAATATTTTCATATTGGAAACACCTGCGAACTTTCATTTTTCCATTTGAATTTTAAATAATTTCGAGGTTATTCTTAAGCAAGAAGACCGTGCTTGTATTGGATTGGAGAGCTATCCGAGAGTATTCCAAACGACCGCGCCATCTTATTTTACATCGGTGAACTCAATTTAGATCCATTGTAATACGAACAAATTAATTATTGATAAAAATTATAAAAACAATTAAATAAAGTTAATTGTCTATACTTATTCTAGAATATACAGTTGAAAGACATAAATTTCATCAAAATAAATAAGAAAAAATTTATTTCTCTACACGTCTTCACTTTATTCTCTTCGTTTGTATTCATTGCTTTGTCTACACGCTGCTATGCATACGTAAAGAAAATTACGTAAACATGACAGCGGTTTGTTTAATAAAAAAAAACAACATATTTCAAATGAATTAATATTGCGCAAAACTTTGCGGTATATGCGAAATATGCGATATATGTGTTCATCAAATCAAATTTCAATGATTGAAACCATTGAAACGATTGAAACCATTGAAACGATTGAAACATCACATCAATACTACTGCCCAATAGATGGCGCTGGAGAGTGGAAATGATTAAATTGTATCAAAGAGCACGGTACGGTTGTTCTTAAGCGTGACACAAATATAATAATTCGAAATATCTTTAATTTCTTTAAAAGATATCTAACAATTTTTTCGAAGTTTTGCTCTGAACCCATTTTTCGGCTAATGTAGATGGAATGTTTGCAAATATTCATATGATTTGATGACATTGATCATTGAAACTTAATAATTCTGGAAAAATTCCGAGCAACACGAGCTGAATTGCAATGCAGTTCAAGTTGCCAACCAAAAATGGTAAACACCAAATGTCACTGTTTTCCCATGTAAAACAGATATAGCAAAATATTGAACACATCATCGAATTGGCATAATGATTCGTTACGTTCTTTCCGTACTGAACATCTGTCTGTATTATTTGAATTGGTAACAATATTGGTGATCCTCAACTGAATATTAAAATAAATTTGCCACATGAAATATTATGAAAAAGAGAATTCCCATGAATTCATTGAAAACAAATATGCTACATGAATCAGCTTATTAATTCAACCGAGATTCGTAAGACATTATTATTTCAGATTTCTTCATTGATTTTTTTTTTTTTTTTTTTTTTTAATTTTTGTGTATCATTCAGTCTCAGGATGGTATGAGAAATGACATGGTAAATCATTGCATGGATTTTTCGTGAATTTTCGATGGTCTGATCGAAAAAAAAAATGTCTATCATAATTTCTGTTCTAGAGCATATTGTCCCAGGAATCAACCAGCCCAAAAGAACCTATTCTACAGGATTCAGATCGATTCTGTGGAATAGGTGATTCTGATTTTGGGTTGTCATGGGGTAGGAAATTTGGTTAATTTTAATATCAACTCTATTGGAAACTGTGTGAATAAGGACGTTAGTTAATATTTAGTGCAACTATACATGCAAACCCTTCAGAACCTCTAGTTCAAGATTGCACCGCCAAAACTTTGAATGAACATTTTCGGCGTCAAACCTCGGAGTGATCATAGCGGCACAAAAACTCAAGTTTTGTATGTGGGCAAAACTCGAAAGCCAATTCATTGCACATTTGATGGCAATTTGTTGGAACAAGTTTCCCAATTCAAAAAATTTTTATTACAGCTTTTCGGAAGATGGCATGATTAATAAAGAGTTTGAACATCGTAAGGATAATGCAAATAAAATTGTACCGCAACTTAGACCATACGTGCTTAATAAACGTAGATTGAGTACAGAAGCAAAGATGTTGATTCACGGGTCAATCCTCAGACCAACGTAACAGCTAGTGGCCAAATATTCATGTGTGCGCATGTTTCAAAAATGAAATGTTCACATTCTGAGAGCTTCATAATAATTTTGAGAAAAAGGATTGTTTTGGTGTCTTGACGACAATCATGATCATTCGAAGGAATGTTGGCCACCAGTGAGCAAATTTTTCCTCTTATGGGAGCTGTGTGTATGACTAAGTGTTTATAAAGATCACTTTCTTTAATTTAAATGTAAATTATTTATATTGCATGAGTCTTTTAATTGGTCAATTAGGACGTCAAATGTGTGCATATTTACACATATGGATTTGTGTAGAGTTTATTCCCTGCGTTAGAATTCAGCAAAGCCGCATAATCATTATCATTCAATAAGTAGAAAGCTGAAACGTCTGTAAAAGTAGTGAGGGAAATCTATAATTGCGATGCATCAAATCAGGCCAGCAATGTGAGTTGCAATATATTTCGATTGTTATTATTATTGAGATGGATTTTTGAGTAATGAAACATTTTATTGAATAGCTCAAGAAAAATTCAAATTGACAATTTTTTTTTTTTTTTTTTTAATCAAGTGAAATAACAGATGAAAACGCTTAAATTATGCATGTGGACTTTCGTGATTCATTCATGTAAAGTTCTTCGTCTCCCAACTCAATTTACTGGTTATTAAAAGCAATCTTCCTTTAGTTTCAGAAATTTTTCTCGAAGAGAGGGTGTTATATTTGTTTCACTATTTTTGGAATGATAATTTGATTTTAATTGTTATTATTTGAATGTGTTAAATTACTGAAAAAGATTTTAAAAGTAAAGAATCATACCCCAAGTCCTTTTCTGCTTGTCTTCTGTTGGCAATATGAAAAAAATCAGCAAAAATGTTCGAATTAGTCATTTATGTTTGATACATTTAAATGATACTGATAAATTAATGAAAAAAAGAAAATCTTACATTAGCCTTAACTTTTTCGATTTTGAGGTCTCCTTCTTGGCCTGTTTCAACCTGTAAATACAATTTCAAAAATAAAAATGAAAAAAACATTGCTGTCGAGTTTGCATTTTAACACATCATCTGTAATGCAGAGCTAGTTTTGACAATGAATTTCCCGTGGCGACACCAGCATTTAAAGCGATGACAGCGAATTTGTGGAAACTTTCCAATTCGTGTATTGTAAATGCGATTTTCAAGACCTTAAGGTACATAACACTTCATTCAAAAAGTTTCCGGGATAACCGAGGAAAACAATTTTTTTTTTCTCGAAATTCAATTTAACATCAACATAACATTTCTCCAACTTCTCAATTCCCTTTTTAAAAAATGATGTATCTTTGTCCTCAAAATGGGCTTCAGTTGCGGTAATCACTTCTTCATTGGAGCGAAATCTCTTTCCCTGGAGCATCTTTTTGAGATCTGCCAGCAGTCACTGGGGCCAGATCTGGTAATCAATTCGAATCATAATTCGTTCAATTTGACCATTGTTTTCATCGACTTGTGAATCGGTGCAATGTCTTGATGGAACAGTGGTTTCTTCTTTGCCATATGGGGCCGTTTTTCCTTGATTTTTTCAACCAGTTGTTCCAACAAAGCTATGTAATATTCTCAAGTCTTATGCAAAGACTGATAAAAGTTCAAAAAATGAATAAAAAGGACAAAATATGCCATTCAAATCGATTTTAAATGAAACCCTTCATTACATTTCGAACATTTCTTCTCAAATGTTTAAAATAACTTGAATTTACATTATTCTTTTGATCGTTTCTATTTCTCACTAAACCACACAATCTGCGATGGAATTCTGCAATAATTCCAAGAATAAATAAATTGGTTGTGCTTCTGTTTTGTGTGAAATGTAACTTGTGACTTTTTTGACAGTTCAAGATCAGTAAATTTTGAGATATGAATGAACTTTCAGTGAAAAAATGTATTCAAACTGGAAATTATTTTACTGCAAAATGTGTGGATTTCATTTAGTAACATTGGCAGTTGGAATCAATGTGAATTTCACGTGAAAAATAGTTTTGATTGTTGCAGAATTCAAGCCCCCTTTCGGACCACAAAACGGCTAGAAATCATGTGTCTGGCGTTTCAAAAATTGTGTTTCATCCCAATACATTCACGAATACATGGAATCAATAACTTTGACTCCTATATCTTTGTCTCACTAGCTCAAAACGGATAGAAATCTTTGATGTTTCTAATTTTCGAAGTTATATATTGAAATAAAAACATTGCAAATGCTCACAATTTAATAATGCCTTTGAATCTTCTGGAATATCAAAAGATAAATCTAATTAGTCAATTCTCTAGTTGTTATTCTTTTTCATTCAATGAACATACACTCTTCGAACTAGCTCACGCGACTCAACTGCACGCGCCATATTTTCTTTGTCAGTTCTATCGCGATTTACGACTCCACTTGAAGATTCTCCTCTGAAATTTTAAGTGTTTGAAATTTTAAAAAAATAATAAACTTTCAAAAGTGTATGAATATCTTCTACGTCACCACATCTATTTACGCGTAACACTGAGGCTATGGACTTATGGTTATTAAGGTGTTTTTTGCATTAATAAAAAAATCGACAGTTCACATTTTTAATTTGATAGAGCTGAGAATTCTGATTCGAATGCATGTTTTTATTGTCGTATAATATCCATTTATCAAATATCCTGAACCATATTCATTGCCCGCGAAATAGTTTATTCACATAAAAAATAAAAATGTGTTATTTAATATGAAAACAATGGATCTTTTTGGTTTTTCTGATTCATTCTGATGCCAGGATCACGAGTAATGACATTTTACACGTATTACATGAAATGTTAATCTCTGGGGAATAATTTTAAATAAATTGATATAAATTGTTTTTAAACGATTCACCATCTCAACATAAAAGATAGCAGGCTTTCACAATTACAATTTGTTGAGTATTTTTATCAAATTGTGAAAGCCTGAAAGATAGTATACATTAAAATCAGATTTTGTTCTATCAAACAAATATAAGCATTTTTGATAAGTCCCTAAAACACCCTAATTGGCCATACTTTGATCAACAATACAATAAAAGTTTTCACTAAGAGCTTCTTAGAAATAAGACAAATTTGAAAGTATTAATCAAACTACTCACTCCGTATCGTCATTATACCTAAAAAATTGACAGTTTTAATTCAATAAGTTTACTTGATTAGGCATATCCGACTTTAATAAATAAACATACGCATCATCGATTAGATCCTTAATTTCTTCTATTAATGTCCCAATTGATGCTATAAGTTTCTCATTTTCTGCTATAGATTGCTTTATATTATCTATTTCCCTAAATGATCAAAAATGTCAACTACATTGATAACTTTTATGGGGTACATATTAAATAATTATTAAATGAATGAGAACTTACACAATACCACTTGAGTGAATTGGCCTGCAAAAATAATGCAGAAATGAAAAATATGCAAAAATAAAAATAAACAAAAAGCATGAATTCAATATATTTTCTCTTCTTCACCTTCAGTCATGAGACACAAAATGTTCCATATTCAATCAAAATTTTACTTCTTTCGAATCATTTATCATTAGTTTTGGATTGACGAATCATTACTTCGAAGAAGAAATTGAACATTAGCGAAGAGATGAATCTTAGTTCATATGACTGAAACGTTTAGCTCACACTCTCTCAGAATTTAGTTAAAGGGAATCTACAGAATTTTTCAATAATTGTTAAGGACTGCGTACACTTGATGAATAATTTCAATAGTTTCATTTTGTATATGAAACCCCACAAATTATTTAAACCGATGGGGATAAAACATAACGCCAGATAAGATAGGACAAATATTGAAACTATAGCCATTTGGGAGAAATCATGGAAAAAGAAATTATTTGAAAGAAAAGTGATGCATGATTTACATTGTAATTACATATAGTTTATGTTTCCCAATTACTTTTTTTGAATGCATTATATTGCCGAAACTAATTATCTAATCTGAAGGTAAGTTTTCTTCCCGCCGATTAATTTATCAATTGTACGGAAGCCTTATAAATTATTTTAGTGTTGTATGGAATGAAACTGATGACGGTCGTAGATCTCACTTTGCCTGTCCACACTCATTTACCATGCATCTCATTCATTTTATTTTTATTGAATATAAAAGTGAGAAGGGGAAAAAGACGAATGAATTACTAATGAATTTTTATCTTGAGTTTACAGTTGATAAACTGGTTTACTTTTTGAATAAATGTCTAAAGAAATTTTTTGTATGTTTGTTTTCGAATAATTTGATTTCGGCAAGGAATCGTAAAAAAATTAAATATTTTGTGACAATAAAATTAATTAAATTAAATATTTTCCAGAGCATGTGAACCACACACTCAGTTGACCATGAGGCTCAGCTTAAAGATCGACGCATTGAAAGTGAGCGCTATGCTGCTCACAGTAAAGAGTGCGTGCAACTCTCACTCAGAGTGCTCAAAAAGTTTAAATGCATTTTGTATAGCTTCATTTTGAATTGCTTGAGTGAGCGTCGCACACACTCATTACTTCGAGCAGTATAGCGCTCACGTTCAATGCGTCGCTTACATAACCGAGTTATAATGGTGAACACACAAAGTGCTCGGTCCATTGAAGTGGCATTGTTTCAATGCGCAGTACGAATACTCGCCGACTATCCGCACGCTTAAAACAATTTTCTAAATGTCAATGGAATATGAATGAAGTTGTCTAAAAGTCCACAATGCGTATGAACGCGTATAACCGACATATACTAGATCAACTGAAAGTTTATCGCATTGCGAGTATACGCACGAGAGTTCGGCAAGCCGTGGAGCTAACGTCGGACACTCATTACAGACTTTATTTCTTGTCGTGTGATCAATTTACCTTCTTGTTGTGTGAAAAATAAGTTATTCATTCTAGGTACTTACGAAGTCACAGAGACCAAAAAAATCAGAGTGAACCCCAAAAAATTGCGTGAAAGAACCATTTTGTCTGTTTCAAGAACAATTCTTAAAATAAACTGAACTTTCACTGTCTCAGATCCATATTTATACTAAATTTTGACCACTTTAATATGCAATAAATTCAAAAAGATTTGGTTAGGATGATTAAAGCATTTTTTATCTACATTCCTTTCAAATTTCTTTTAATATAATAACTATGTCCATGGTGATAAAACAAAATTTCACATTGGGAATTTGTTTGAACTTTATTCATTCCATTTGAATTTAAAATAATTTTGAATTTTTTCTTACGCCTGACACAAATGTTTTGAAATCTGACATCGGAAAATAGCACAACACTATCTTTACAATATTTCTAACAATATTTTCGCAGCAAAACATGCGCAGACAAGTAAGGGCAGCTTAGTTTCCGACCATACCCTGTCATGCAGCATCAGTATGTCTGTATTGTTTTACTCACACTCATTCGACTTTCTCACTCAAATGTCGCTTGAGCGTTGTTTTTTCATGATCACACACGAAAATAAATGGTCTTACGTACGTAAAACTAACTTTTCCGCACATTTCCCGAAATTGTTCGGGCTTACGCGTTTTTCATTGATTGCTACTCATTTGTATTGGATTTATGTTTATTTCTTATTGAATCAACATGCAACTTTGAGAATGAATCACAGAAAATGTCAACTCATTACGATGAGATCGAATTTCAAGTCATTACACATCATGTAATTTAAATATAAATTTTAATAAAAAAAAAACGAATAATCTCAGTTACTTAGTTTTACTTCAACAAACATCCCCCCTTGATGAAATGTAATAGTCTTCTTGCTTAATTGGGCGGAATTCATATCGTATTGGGTCTAAGACCAGCATGTTCTCAGCTTTCTGAGAGCACATATTGGTATGAATTTAGGTTTTGCAATAAATAAATAAATAAATAAATTCGCTGCTTTTGAATTGGTAAAAACTATTACGAATTAGTTCACTCTGATCTGAAATTTTAATTCATGCCAACGATAGATATGGTTCCACATTTATGTTATGTATAACATTCGTTAAAAAGTTAATGAGCATTCAAATTGTTGAAAAAAACATAGATTAGAAAAACACAAATACTTCATCCAATTTAATGACAAAATTTGAATTTTGACCACAAGGAGTCCTAAACTTTCAGTTTTGACCTCGAAAAGACCACGAAAGTGGAAAATTTTACAGGGGTGGTAGTCCTAAATCTCATCGGAATGACTTGAAATTTTGCATGACTCATTTTTTTCAGAAAAAAAAAAAATATTCTGAGAGTTTCATAATGATACAATGCGAAATAGTCATCGTCCCCATACAAATTTTTCGTAATTATATTGAAAAACAGCCCATTTTTTGATTCGACTCCACTAGAGCTCCCCGAAAAAATTATCCGATTAGGCTGAAAATTAATAGGTTTCTATTCCTAATGAAGACCAATGTGTGTGTTCATTTTTGATCAATTTTAATCTCAATTTTTTGAGTTATCGTGTTGACAAATTTTTGCGTACAACGTGCAACGGACAACGTACAACGTACAACGGACAACGTACCACACACGGAATGGAGCAAAAATTGCTCCGGGAATGGTTGCAATCGTTTTTTCTAGGTTCAAAAACTTTTTTCGGGCGTTTTGAATTTTTTGGACCGCTTGCAATACCTTTACCAAACACAGTGGTGTGTGCGGAAAAGTAAAAATGTGCGGTCAAATCAAATATCTATGCGGTAATTAAGTAGTATGCAGTCAAATTTAAACTCAATGCATCGCTTCTATAATTTCGTGTTAGAATTGATCGCAACTTACCGCATTCATAGTAAATTTGACCACACACGTATAAATGTCAAAATTGAACATTCAATTCTCCGTATAATATACTATGAATGCGGTAAATTGCGGTCGTTTCTAACACGAAATTATAGAAACGATGCAAATTTCACCGCATTGGGTTTAAATTTGACTGCATACTACTTAATAGCCGCATAGATATTTGTTTTGACCGCACATTTGTTCGTGTGCTGTTTCGGTCAATCTTGTGAGAAGTTTGATTTGAATTTGGATATGCATTTTGATTTTTCTATTGATTCATTGAAATCTTACTGTGGTTACTTTTCGAAAATGTGTGGCATACTTATGCCGGTACTACAACGGCTGGGAAGTTTATCACATCTATTTTTAGTGTGTGAGGGGATGATTCCTAATGACGACGTTTTCCGATTCAAATTTCGATTTCCACGTCACTTGTACCACATTAAAAACTTTTTCCTTGGATATGTTTTTGTGAGTTGGAACATTGAACGATAACTTTCTGTAGACAACTTTGACTATGGTCATAATAACCTACTCTGTTTTTATGCCTTCTGAATGTTGAGAGGTTGGACCGTAGTTTGGCCTTGGCCAAACTAGCCGTCATATCAACAAGTTGTAGAGCAAAAACTTCATGTTTTTTGAGATGAACTCGTTGGAACAAGTTTCCCAATTCAAATATTTGGGTCGCATCTTTTCGGAAGATGGCAAGATTATTAAAGAGTTTGAACAGCGTAGAGTTGATGAAAATAAAATTGTAGCGCTACTAAGGTCACACTTTTTTAATAATCGTGAATTGAGTACAGAAACAAAGATGTTGATTCCCGGATCAATCTTCAGACCAACTATTCTATATGGTAGCGGGAGCTGGGTTGATTTTGCGAATTTAATTCATGATTTGGAAGTGGCTGGTATGAAAGTTGTTCGAAACATTTCGTCGGGATTATTAGGAAAATAAAATCCGAAAAAAGATTTTCAAACTTTTATGATTTTTCTGGACCTTTGGTCTATCATTATATGTTTTTTCATATAATTACGACAAATTTGTATAGGGACTATGTTTATTTCACAACGAAACAGTTTTTTGTCCAATGTAAAGTGTATTTGAATCTCATTGCTTCATGTAATAAGGTTCATTTAAGAGGGAAATAGAACAATTTTCACACAAAATCTTCAGAATATCTTTCTTTCGATGCTCTGAGAAAGCGTTTGCAGAGATTTGAGATTTATTTCACTTCAAGAAACTACATTTTCACGAGCTTTTGTGATGTTTTTCAATACCGCAAGCCTGTAGATTTTCGGGAAATGTGCGGAAAAGTTAGTTTTACGTATGTAAGGCCATTTATTCAGTAGGGGCGCTTCGTCACTCGCATTGACTATCTTTCTCTTTGATTAGCAAAATATTGAACACATCATCATAAATTTGAATAAATTGCAAATAAAGTTGAAGGTACTCATTAATTCTGGAAAGATATCAAAGAACACGAGCTGAATCTTAATGAAGTTTGTGCTGGCAACAAGAATTGATACACACCGAATGTTGCCATGATATTTTATAGATATAGCAAAATATCGAACACATCATCATTTTTTTTTTTGCAATAGAATATAAGTTAGAATTGAGCATAGATTTATTCCCATGAAACGTTTATTTTTCTTTTAAGCTGGATGCGATTTATCTTTGAATTCAGATAGACTCACAATGGGTCAAATAAACGTCAACACTTAACTCCACCTGGTGACTTAATAATCCAAAGCAACCAAATTAAATGTTCTCCTGAATATAGACAAATACACGATATTTTAACATATGTCGATGTGTTTTTGCCTACATTCAGTTTTTTTTAGTGTCTCAATGTGAGTGTGATTCAATTTTGATATTCACGCTATTTGTACACACAATACAAACTTTTCCCTTGGTATGTTCTCTGCGAGTTGGAATATTCAACGATAACATGCATATCTTCTGAATGTTAAGCGGTTGGACAGTACAAGAAGAAAAAATGTTTGAAAATCTATAGTTTTTTGGATTGTGTAGTTTGGCCTCGTCCAAAATGGCAGTCAGATTGAAAAACTGTAGAGCATAGAATTCTTAGTTATTGCGTGCCTTTGAGCCATGACCGGTTGGTTTAGCTGTGCTGTGTTTTGTATACGTTTGATTTGGAAATTGAGATGATTAGTTGCTTCAGGCTTCAAACGTTAATAGATTCAAGCTTTGCCTATTTATTTTATATGTTGTTGAATAAAACAGCAATATCTTGCATACCAGCATTCAGAAGATTTCGATTCTGCCATTAACATTTATTCCTTTCTTCATGCCGTTTGCTTGATGCCATACTCAATCATCCACCAAGCGGACCGTGTTTGTATGGGATTGGAGAGCTATTCGAGAGTATGCTAATTGACCGCGCCATCTTATTTTACATAGGTGAACTCAATTTAGAGCCATTGTAATACGAACAAAATTTTTATTGACACAAATAATAAAAACAAATGAGTCATTGAAACGATTGAAATATCACATCAATACTACTGCCCAACAGATGGCGGAGGAGAATAGATATGATTAAAATGTCTCAAATAGTACGGTCCCGTTGCTTGAAAATATTCACAACAAGAAAAGTGATGTCAAAGTGATGAGTCTTTATGAGGAATATTTCGCTATGAAAATGGCTGAGGATGAAAAAGTTGCAGAATTTATTTCAAGAGTCGACAGAGAGAGAGTATTTTTTCATTCGATTCAGCTCGAAATATTATTTTTCTTCGTTTTTCACCTCTATGAGTTTTTTATTCTTGCTTCCTTCTCTGTATTTTTTCAACATTCGTATTTCTTTCAATTTCTAATTTTGTCAAGAGTTGAAAATTGAATGGGTGAGAATGAAAAGCGACCTCTAAATCTTGTGGGAATCAAAGTAAGACTAGAAAAAAATGAGAATTAAAATGAGACCAGAAAAAAAGTGAGCATAAAAATAAGAGCCAACTTTTTTTCTGTTTTCTCATTTCAATTCTCATAATAGTAAGAGGTCGGTTTTCATTCTCTCCCATTCAATTCTGCTATTAATTTATTCGCATAGAAAATTTCACAAAAATCTGTTATGCAGAATGAAAACAATGGATTTTTGCAATAAAAAAGATTCGAAATACATTCGGACAAAAATAAGTGGCCAAGCTTGTAATATGAATACAGAATTCTTTTAAATTGCAATATTCGTTAGATCTTCAACTATATTTTTCCTTCCTGAAGTGCGATAAAAGAATATTCACCGAAAATAAAACATTATCTCGAATCAGATTTTTGTTTGCTTGAAAATTATAGATCAAATTACTCACATTTCTATATTCTTTATCCCCTTGTTCCTAAAATATTAAATAACAGTTCGAATTCATAAAGTTTACTTGATAGAGCATAGCCAAAAAATAATAGATCAAACTACTCACTTTTGTTTATTCTTTTTCCCCTTATTCCTAAAATATTTAATAAGAGTTTGAATTCAAAAAGTTTACTTGATAGAGCAAAGTCCAAAAATAATAGATCAAACTACATACTCATGTTGATACGTCTCCTCATTGTTTCTAAAATATTAAGAGTTTCAATTCAATTAGTTTTATTGATGAAGTATATCCAACTTGAATAAATGAACATACGCATCATCGATTAGGGCCTTAATTTCATCTGTTATTTTCTTATTTTTTTCCATAAGTTTCTCATTTTCTGCTATAGATTGCTTTATTTCTTCCCTAAATGATCAAAAATGTCAACTACATTAGTTAAGTTTATGGAGTACCTATTTCATAATTATTAAATGAATAAGAACTTACCTAGAAGTACCGCTTGAGTGAATTGGCCTGCAAAAAAAAGAAAAAAAAAAACATAAATACAATATTTTAAATATATGTTTAAATTTGTACAGGTTTCGAATCATCTACAATTAGTTTTGAATTGACGAATATACTTTGAAGATGAAACCGAACATATGCGAAGAGATGATTCTTCGTTCATGTGGCTAAGACGTTTAGCGCACACTCTCTCTGAAGTAAATTGACATTCGATCTATCAATAAGAAAAATAATTTAAAAAATTACTCGTATTCATAGCTTAAATGTCAGTTTACAGTTGTGGGAACACGTGAAACAATATTCGTTAATTGGAAACCACCAGTTAATAAAATGCGTAATCCATCGTTTGGAAACGCTGAAAATAATATTTTGTAAATCTATATATTAAACATGCGAGCACATAGTTTGTGGTTATTTTTGCTTCATTGGAAATGGGAGAGACAATACTTTGTGCATAAAATAAATTATAAATGAAATTGTATCAAAAAAGCAAGTGCATTTAACTATGAATGTATACATGTTTTCCCTCATAAAATGAAAAATAATAGAGAAAAAAGAGTGCACAAGAGAGACCAAAAGAGAAAAAACGAACTGAATGATGAGAAAAAAAGATTTGTTATGTGTCATTTTCTAGAATTACGGTCGAATTTTGGCCCGCTGGACGACCCTAGTAACACGAAGAAAGCTACAAACGAAATTTGTACATTGCAAAATTTACAAATATTCTAGAAAAAATTCGAAACAAATCAAGAGATCATTCGTGAAACGCCGACACGATTTGGTAATTCTACGTTTTTTTTCTGAGAAATCACGAATTTTTTCTTAAAATGCATTAGGAATTTGTGGTTTTGCACCACGATTATTTCGTCTATCATACGAAACATTCAAAAATATTTTTCTCGAAAAAAGGGAAAATTACAGACTTTCTGCAATTCATTACATTTTGTAATCATTACCATTATTTAAATGAAAAAGAATTCAGAAGTTTCTTCCATTTCCATTACAATTGGTAATTGTCAATCTGCTTGCTATACACATACGAGTCTGCATCAGCTGATATAAAAGTAAAAGACAAGACGACTAGATGGCACATATGACAAACGAAAAAGAAAAGTAATGGAAATTTTCAAATACAATTTCAATTAATTTAATGGAAATGGCTTCTTTTCAATAACAATTTCCATTACTAATGGTTACTCTTAATGGAAAGCACCATTACATCTGGCATGTGATGTGTAATGGCGAAAATGTATTTAAATACGTATTTTAATGATTGCTTTACAACTCTGGGAAAATAACTTCATACGATGCACGAATATTTCTGAATATGCACGAATAATTTGTGGTGCAAAACTACGGATGGTTTCGTAATATAAACTAAATATTTTTTTCAGTGAACGTATGTCTATGACTATGACATTTCCTCCATGTGAACGGCGTCAAATGGACATATTACACGGTTAACTATTAATTTGTATTTCAACAAATTGGTACTGGTGTGGTTGCCGCCAGTAGCATGTCTTACTTTAAAAACAATACAAATAAATACACGATTGTCAGACGATGGAGAAATCCTCCAAATGATTTCTAATTCAACGCCTATGTGAATTCATTCCTGATAAATTTAATACAATTATTTTCTAAGTACTTACAATGTCACAGTGACCAAAACAATTAGAGAAAGCACCCAAAGATTGCGGGAAAGAACCATTTTTGTCTGTTTCAAGAACAATTCTTAAAATGAACTGTATTTTCACTGTCTCAGCTCCATATTTATACTAATTTTTGGCCACTTTTATTAAAGTATAATATGCAAGCAATTTAAAAACAGATGTTTTTAACGATCATTGAAGCAGCTTTCATCGCTATGTTTTTCAAATTTATTTTAAAACTACTGTTCCTTAAAAGTGAGGTGACCTCCCAAGTAAAACAAACAAAAATCTTTATTTATTCTTCCGAATCAATTTCATCTCTTAAAGTTTAGTCCTCTTCCGACACATTACACTCATGTCAACGTTTTTTTCAAGTCGGCTTCTAAGAGCGAAGCGATTCACGATTAATCTCTTCAACTGACTCATAACGGTGCCTCCAGATCGCAAACGGAACGATATGGGTTGAATGTTTGATCAAATGGATCAAATGGTCTCAATCAATGCAATTTGAAAGGGCCCATAATGCAATTGCGTAGTGCAAAAGCCAAAACTTATCTCGCCACAATTCGAACGCAAAACACTCAAATATTATTTCCTGTTAAAAGTTCGAACGTGCGACCGTATTCCATAATAATCGTCGTCGTCCGCATGGACACCACGGCGGTGATACGGCAAAAATATCCACGATAAATAGCTTGGATAGATTAATAATCGTGCCTGAAAAAATTCAAAATACAGTCTCTGGATGGTTCCAACAACTGATCAACTTTTTGAACGTGTTTTATCACGTAATCCAATGGAACAGTTCTAAGTCTAGAAGAATTGAACATACCCAAATCGGATGGCTTGTCCATCGGAATGGCATACAAATTTGTTGAAATTTGCCCAAAACCTAATTGTCTCAACGAACTCGAAGGCTGGAGCTTAATCAAAGAAGATGAACTGCAATTGTTTAAAACATTTATCAAGACAAATAATTTGGACTTAAATCTTGAATCGAAAAGATTTCAAACCACAACCGGAGAACTGCTCTAATTTTATATAGTATATAGATTTATTTTTATTTGTGAAAAAAAAAAATGATTTGATATTTAATATACTATGCTTTATATAATACTTGTTCATAGTTGACTTGTTTTCTCTTATGTTTACAGAATTTTTGTATTTCATTTAGCTTCATTCTTTTCTTTCAGCTATAGAAATAAATTTAAAAAGCCCCGACCTAGCAACAACAACAAAGTATTATAGTCGTCTTCAAAATGCTCTATCCAATGAAGCATTAGGAACGTTTACAGTGCGAATCGTTTGGGAGCCACCACATGAAAAAGATGAGACAAAAGCAATTTGTCCGTCATCGATTGCTAAATATTTCTCAGATTTAGGATATGATGTGGAACTGAAGCAAACTGAATGTAAAACCAGCCTTGAGTATGGATTGAAAATGCCAAGACTAGGACCAGAGTCTGAGAATTGATTGAGCTAAATAGAAAAAGCAATTTCTATGCAACACCAAATGAACTTGTTGAATATACAGGAATGCTGGCGCTTTCTTGTAATTTTGAACCAACGGAATATTTGAACACATGGTCATTCTCAGGGCATACCGTTGAAGTGGGAAGTGCGCTCGTTATTCGACTGAAGGGATTGTTTTCGTGTAATCTGATCAAGATGCTGTTCAAAAGGCTACGGTAGATCAAAAATATATTTGTGAAGCTCAAAAGAAGACTATTTTTATTTACTGAACATGATGTTTTTTTTATTACTTTCAGAGACTATGCCAATCAAAATATAGAAATTCCATGGACTTCCATGCACGTTCACGGTGATCCCCATTCACCTGTTGGTTTTGGAGGAGTTGAGCATAGTTTTACAACGAATGGCGACAATTCATACATTTTATTTGCATCATCCAATGATAAGTGCTTGTATTATGAATTTTTGAGCTCGAATAAAGCATTGAAATAAGGACTTGAACGCTGTATCAAATGACTTTTTGCAGTTCAGTTGAAAAGATGAACCGAATAAATAAATTCCAATTTTTATGATTTTTTTTTTTCGCCGATGAGAATCACAATTGAATTTAAGGCAGTAGCAAATGATTATTGTATGCTTTCAATATTTCATCAATGAACGTTTTCAACACATTTTGTACAAACAACTTTGGGGCGGAGACGATTTTCCACAAATTAGTTTTTGTTACAGAGCGAAAGTGTCAATAAATAATGTTTGTTTACTCAAGAGACGTTCATGTGCATTTGTGCAGCAATATGACGATTTTCGTGAAAAATGGAATTGAAGTTTAGTTCATATTACTGTAAATCAAAAAGAAAGCATAAATAAAATAGGGAAAATCATATACAAAATTCAATTTTTTCTCGTTTTAATTTGAGATTCGTTGCAGCACAAAGTGAACAAGTGCCCAATGAGCCATTTCACTGAAATTTTTTGCATATTAGGTATGCATAATGTGTGCTTCGAAACTTAACATAGGATGTAATATATGGTGCTTGTAGGCATGGAGCATGCAAATCAATATTGCATGCGTATACAAACAATATTTCAATTTGAAATTTCAAAATCATCCGTAGCCAACTTCGCGTTTATCGGCATTGACATTTCAATTCTATATTGTGACATTTCTATATTCGCATAAGCAATTGGATTTGGTCTCAAAAATTCACATTTTATCAACATTTACATGAAAATCAAT
This sequence comes from Obolodiplosis robiniae, assembly GCA_028476595.1. Taxonomy (NCBI): domain Eukaryota; kingdom Metazoa; phylum Arthropoda; class Insecta; order Diptera; family Cecidomyiidae; genus Obolodiplosis; species Obolodiplosis robiniae. The sequence goes on along the minus strand of CM052015.1, from coordinate 2,958,321 downwards.
TTTTTTTTAAATCAAAACCTTAAATCAAAATGTCATCAAATGAAAATTTGCCCCGCGGATCACCAGATGGCCGCTCTGAATCGCAAAGTCTGCACAATTCATCCGATGATTCAGTTTCAACTTATGGTGAAAGAAGTGGGCACAGTGGTGTAAGCCAAAGAGCAATCGATTCGAATGTGTCCAGTTTATCGCCAGATGCGACCAGTGAAGGTAAAAAACAAAACATACAGTTATCACCGTGAGAAAGAAAAAGTATGGAAAAAAATGCACCGTCTTTTGTTTCATTTGTAGGTCAATCTCAAGCGGCACAAACATCAACCGACAACGCAGCTTTGGCTCCCAAATTGAATTTGGAAGCGGTCCGTAATGATTTAAAAGTTTCAGCTGACACCATGACTCTATTGATTGGAGAAATGCAGAAAGAACAAGTCGATGTACCGAAATTGGTTGAAGATGTTTCTAGTCTAGCTAAAAAAATGGTTGAATTGTCATTCCAATTGACTTCGGGTCGTCCAAGTCCTGTATGTGGTGCACTTCTTGATACATTTGGTGAAATTTCAAAACATGAAGGGAGGATGAATACACAGCCAGAAGCTATAGGTCAAGCGGTAGATAGAATTATTGTTTTTGCTCGACAAATGATTGACTTAGCTAAACAAACAATCGCGGGTGAGGGTGCATCAACTAGTGGCCAAAGCAAACAAAGGTATTTTAAAAGCAGACAAAAAAATATTCCATTGTTGATCGAATTACTAAAAAAAAGAATCAAAAATTAACTAGAGTAATAATTTCTTCAATTAAGTTGTCTCCTTTAATTTTGCGCATTTATTTTTCATTTAAAGTAAACCAAATTTAAACTGAAATTAAAATTATTCGGATTTGAATTCAAATCATTACATCATTTTCACTAAATTCGTTTTTTGTTTCTTTCTTTTCTATTTTAGTTGATTTTAAGTTCGTTTGGTTATCAAAGTCGATCATTCCAGAAAAAAATCAAAATTACACAAAAGAGAAATCTATAAAAATTTAAAAATAAATAAACTCAATGATGATAACTCAATTAAAAAAAAAATCCTTTGCGTTTTTATACACTGTAGAATCATTCAAATGCGATGAATTTAGTTGTTGAAAGTTTATTTGAATATATATAAAATGTTTCTAAGAACAAAATCGCCAGAATTTAAACCATCTTCGATGATGGCATTCACATCAGAAAGTGCAATTGAATTAAGGTTTTTGGCGGAAAGAAGCCAAAACCACGGTAAAAGCTATGAAATGTATTATACATTCTATTTCTAACGACACACTTGTGCTTGATAAATGTTCCGACACTCCGGTGTTCCGCCGAACCAGCGCACATATAGATCATTTCATCAATTAATTGGCGCCAGACGGAGAGATATAACAAATAAAGCTTCTTACCCGAACACAATGAAATATCAAAAATTGCTGCAAGGAACCAAGTCTTCGTCTTCAGTGACCCCAATTCAAAATGTTTTCAAACACAAAAATGATGAAATATTTGCGCAGATGCAAAAAATTCAATCTTCTGATATGTTATCTATAAATTCTAATCAATTTGAAGTTTGTAATTTAATGGACGCATTTGCCGCCTATCAGATGCATGAAATAGAGCTAATGTGATTATATTGCGAAACATATCGCCAAAAATTTAAAAAAGAGCAATTTTGCGCATTTATAAACGGAAAATAAAGCAAGTTGAATAAATCATTTGAAATATTTGGACTTGAATTTGATTAGAACAAAAAATACCTATAAAAACGTAAGCACATCTTACTTCATTAATCAAATGTCAGTGAACGTATCAACAACCGAATGAATTGTGATTGATTTTCGAGCACATTTGAAATGTGAATATTAAAAATAATTTCTTTTGTTGCTTTTATAATAATTTTTCAATAATTCTCAGAATCCGAAGTCACTTAATGATCGTCAAAAGTTTAAACAGTTTTGATAAGTAATTCGATCAGAGTTTATTTGATAAAAAATGAGTGAAAATTTTTTTAGTAGAATGGTTTTGCACACAGTATTGCTTTTCTTTGTTTTTGTATGTCAGTTCCTACATACTACGGCCCGTTTAATTGATGCAAATCAAGTAAATTTAATTTCAAAAGATGTGGAGCCATTTTTAGAATATCATTTTCATACATATTTCAATGTAAATGACTCGGTACAAATAGCTCAAGCAATTAAATTACGAAATGAAATAATAGCAAATTGTGTTGTAAAAAAAATCATTGCAATTCCATTACATTATCAATATGATCCAGAAAAACCTGTTTTGGAGTGTAAGTCAATCTAATTGTTGAAATTGTTTTTATGAGAAAAAATTAATTTTAATTATTTGTGGAAATTTTTTTTAGATAACAATGATACTACTGGACTGAATATGCAGCCAATCGGTCCACATCCAATTGGTTCATTCGAAACATGGGTACCTGTTGAATATTTTGCAAAATTGTATGAATGGTTTGTACAAACACGCAGTCCATTGACAATCTTCTGCATCCATTGACACAGCATGAATTGAGTGATCACACAGATCGAATTGTTTTCATGGGAAAATCGTATAAATTGAAAACGGATTCACTCAGAGAAATAGTTCCAAATTTTAAATCTCAATATGAATATCTTGGATTAGGTCATGCTAAAGTCTCAAAATGAAAATGAATTAAATATAGAATATATGAGATTTGTTAAAATTTAATAAAGATTTATCATGATAGTTAAAATGTGATTTGTGGTTTTCTTCAAAAAATTTTACTCACAATATTTGTAGCATTATTAATTTCTGATCGTATGGGAATATCAAGCTCCCAAATATTTGAAATATGATGTTAAATTCATTACGTCAAATAATATGCGAAATATTGTAAAAAATTTAATTGTTCCACAATGTATTCGCTTATAATTTGGACAAATTTCTGGACACGAATCTTGAGGATTGATAAGAACTGCTCCCAGTTCTGAAAGTGGTTTTTAATGTACCTTCAGAGTGGACCAGACCTGTTCCCAAGGGCAGTCTGATTAATCTTGAAAATCCACCAAAACCCACTTCCAGAACTAGGAGCAGTTCTCATCAAAACTCATGATCCGCTTCCCGAAATTTATCCGAATGTTCAGATCGTAAAACGGTCGCAGGTTGGAAGTACCTATTCCACAGAATCAACGGGGACCGAGTCCCGTGGAATAAGCTTTCGAGCTGATCGATTTTTATCCAATGTGATATTATTCTCCCGATCAGACCATCAAAAATGCCCAAAAAATCCGCGAGAAATTTGGCCATCATAATTAAATAAAATTGACATAAATCTTTGGACTGTTTAGGTTGCTCTTGGTCAAACTGGCCAGATTGAAAAGATGTAACATACGTTAACATTAAAATGGCGACTCCACTCATAGAGTTTTCCTGTAGTATTGAGAACTCTTAATCATGTTTCAAGTTTAATAATTGCGTATAGGTCAAAACTTTAAGTCAAATATCATATAAAACTTCAGAACTTTGGCGCACAACTGTAAGCTTTCATTCTTAAGGGAATTTCTCTAGTTTATGGTTATACTGTAAGGAATAGCTTTGGGCGCATATACTTCAGGAATACCATATAAGTGGAGCCGTCATTTTGTGGGTGTGTATTTTTAGTAATTTTAAGACATGATTTCAATAAAGGGAAACTTTGGATGACAATTCATTCGAATATATTCTTAAATTAAACTTATTTTGATAGCATTTGAGTATTAATTGCTTTTAGAGGCATCCCAGGCATTCCTTCTGTTTTTACCCAAAGCACCTTACCAAGCTGCTCAAACTTTAGATTCGAGGGGGAATTTTGCCAACAAAGGGAGGAAGAACAAAAATTTTGCAGAGGATGTAGTCTCAAATCTCATCGGAATGACTTGAAATTTTGTATGACTTATTTTTTTCATATAAAAATGATATTCTGAAAGTTTCATTGTGATACAATGTGAACTAGACATAGTCCCCATAAAAATGTTTCTTATTTATATTGAAAAACAGCCCATTTATTGATTCGACTCAACTAGAGCTTCCCGAAGACATAATTCGATTAATCTGAAAATCAAAGGATTTTTATTTCTAATAAAGACCAATTTTTGCGTCAATTTTTGATCAGTTCCAATCTCAATTTTTCGCGTTATCGCGTTAACATATTTTTTCGTACAACGGACAACGGACAACAACAATCGCAATATTTCTACTACACACAGTGGCGTGTGCGGAAAAGTAAAAACATTAGGAAATGAAATTTAAGTCACAGTGGACGGTATTCTACGCGAGTGACGCAAGAAACCCCCAGCGAAAAGTCATAAGTCTATATTGCTACTAAGCTGTCATTGCGCAGCATTTGCCTCAACTTGTATTCATCATCAACTTCTTACTGTCTCTGTATAATTATTGTACAGAAAGCAACTTGTGCCAAAAAATTTTATGTTTTCGTTGACGAGTCGCCAAATATTGTGGAATGATCACATTCTAACAGTTTCAATGAATATTATCTGGAAAAAAAGTGAAATTTTGCTGATTCGGTGACAATCATGAGCATGTTCACACCCTTCGAACGTTTTAATGTTGTTGGCCACCAGTACGGAAAAGATTCCTCTTGCGGATGTTACGCTTGTTATGTGACTAACTGCATCGCAGTCTTTAAATTGAAGAAACGTGAGAATGGATTCGTGTTGTCTTTCTCTGTGCAGTTCAGCTCAGACGCATAATTATCAATCATCATTCGATTAGTAGAAGTCGAAAATGTCAAGGCCAGCAATGTGAGCAGCGTCATTATTCCAGCGCAAATTCATTTGATTTTCTCAAAAGATTTTCACTTCAAATTGTAGGTTGAGTGTTCGTTTAATTTATCATGCAGATGTAGTTTTCATTTATATTTAAATTCATTTCAAAATGAAGACCCAAGGAATTTAAATGAATTACATGCGAAAACTCATTATTGAGGTGAATTTTTGCGTAATTGAAACATTTTATTGAAAAGATCAAAGCAAAATTCAAATTGACAATGTTTTTCTGAGAATCAAATAAAGTAGCAAAACAAAACAAAACACTTAAATTCATTCATGTTGACTTTTGTGATGCATTCATGTTGAGTTCTTCGTCTTCCATCTAATTGTCTTCTTTATAGTCTTGGACAAATTTTTCAAGATTTTCATATTTTTCTCGAACTGATGAAATCCTAAGCGCATTGTAACTATATTTGGAATAATATTTGTTATTTCGTTTTGATTATTTGAATGTATTAAAATAATAACGAAAGAACATAATAATTAGTATAGGATCTTACCCCAAGGCATGTTTCAATTCATTCCTTTTGAGAAAATGAAAAAAATTATTCAAAATATTCAAGTTGCTCATATATATTTGATAATTTGAAATGATCAATTAAAAATATAAAAAATCTTACATATATTCCAACTTTTTCGACTTTGAGGTCGTCTCCTGTATTTTGTTCGTGCTTTGAATGCATTTTCAAAAATAAAAATTACTTTTTTAGTTGCGTAAGCATTCTTACAAATGTATGTAAGTACAGTTCGATTTTTAAAATAAGGTTTGCCGTGCGCATCACACTAGAACCGATGACAGTGAATTTACGGAGATTTTAAATTCGCTGATATCTTTAGACCACAAAATACGGCTATGTTCGTTGAAACGATACGATCATACAATCAATGAATTGCATATATCTTGTAACAAAAACGAATTTAAGACTGGGTTCTCTAATTTTTTCGACACCAAACAAAAAGCTTGGCGAAATATAAACAACGCTGTAGATGGTCAACCCATAACTGCAATGGGCGTTGGATGTGGAGAAAATCTTTGGAAGGCAATTTTAAAGTAAATTTCAGGAATAATAAAAGTATTATGAAAACCACACGACACCGTGATCAACCGCAAAAGTTTTTTTTTCATTAACGTTGGTAAGAAAATATTGCTTTACTAAACTTTAATATCGTTAGCAATGTTCCACTTTACTATTGTGAATATTAGTGGTGCAGTGAAATAGCGCAAAACTTCAATATAAATAAAATATCAATGTAAATCTGTATGAACTACAAGAATTTACATGACGCGAAATTGAAATTTGTTCTGAACATATGTGGCATACCTAGATATCACCATTAAAAATTCAGTGTTGCAGTCAACGTGTAAAAATTACATATCTGTTACGTAGTGAGATTATCATGCTTGAATTGAAATGGCATGAATGACAGTCGAAAGTTTGTATTTCCGACATTCATGCATGCCAATACAAAACAATTAAATTTTTTTCGTGTTTCGTGATAAGAAATGGAAAAATTGTGGCTTAACCCAATACATTCATTTCTTTGACTCACTGACTCGTAACGGATAGAAATCATTTCATTGAAGTTTCTGATTTGTGATGTTATCCAAAAGAATCATTGATAATACTTACGCTTCCATAATAAGTTCGAGTTGTCTAAAATATCAAAAAATTGATTCTTATTAGATATTGTTCGAGAATGTTTTTGATTTCAATAAACATACTTATAAACCTTGGCTACTTTCTCTGCTTCAACTGCAGCTTTCGAATGTGCAGCAGCGCGTTTTGCAGACACGGGCCTCACGGACTTTTGCCTTGCGGACCGTTTACTTGCCGACTCATGACTTGAGGACCCAGTTGCAGATGCTTCTCTAAAAGTTTGGAAGTTTGATATGTAAAAAACATTATAGGTCATCAAAACTGTGAAAAGGAAACTACAAATTGTTGTCAACGATGCATTCAAATGAACTTGCAAAAGTGTAATTGATGAATTCTTTGAAATTGCTAAATTCATTAGGGATTCAACTATTTTTTGCCTTAGTGAATCGCGATGAAAGAATATTTAGCGAAAATAAAATATGCGTTAGAATCAGATAAAAACGAGCAATTTTTGATGAGTCCCAAAAACACTCCAATTTTCTAAATTTGACCCAATACAATAATTCTAACAAATAAGACAAAAAATATAAAAGATCAAACTATTAACCCATGTTGCTGTTCCTCCTCGTTCCTAAAACATTAAGAGTGTCAATTCAATTAGTTTGATTGATAAAGTATATCCGACTTGAATAAATAAACATACGCATCATCGATTAGGGCCTTAATTTCATCTGTTAATTTCTTATTTTTTTCTATAAGTTCCTCATTTTCTGCTATAGATTGCTTTATTTTTTCCCTTAATGATCAAAAATGTCAACTACATTAGTTTCTTTTATGGAGTACCTATTTCATAATTATTAAATGAATAAGAACTTACCTAGAAGTACCGCTTGAGTGAATTGGCCTGCAAAAAAGAAAAAAAGCAAAAATACAATATTTCACATATAAGTTTAAATTTGTACTGGTTTCGAATCATCTTTCAGTCGTTTTCAATTGAATTATTTTTCTAACTTACAAAGTCACAGAGACCAAAAAAATCAGAGCAAGCACCCAAATATTGCGAGAATGAACCATTTTTGTCTGTTTCAAGAACAATTCTTAAAATGAACTGAATTTTCACTGTCTCAACTCCATATTTATACTTATTTTTACTAGATGTTCTTTACTCTTCCGCACACCACTGTGTGAGTAAAAGTATGCGATCGGTCCAAAAAAAAAAAAAAAATCAAAACGCACACAATGAGTTTTCTATTCGTTTTGAACCTAAAAAAACGATTTCAACCATTCCCAGAGAATGTTTCTGTCCATGTGTGGTACGTTGTCCGTTTGATGTCCCGTACGTTATAGATGTTCCATGAATACAGATGTGTCAACATATCCTAATGTTTTAATGAAGTAACTATCAAGTATTGAGTTTCAATCTTAAAACTCGTATCAAGATGATTATTTATATTGGGTTTGATCATAATACCGAGTATAAAGTATAATAATGCGTGGTTGGTACGAGTAATGGGATACGAGTAAAATAACATGATAATAAAAAAGTATCAACATATCGGATTTGGCACATCTATATTGTCCGTTGTACGCGGACATTTGTTGACACAATAACTAAAAAACTTGAGATTTGAATTGATCTTACATGAACGCAAAAATTGTTCTTCATCGGGAATAGAAACCTATTTATTTTCAACAACAACAACAACAACAAGCATTTATAGACCATTAATGCCTTTCAGCGTCTGGTCTGTTTCACGAAACAACTTGCCCCATACACCCCTAACAATACCTTTCCACAAAACTCGATCGAGAGCCAAGTTTTGAGTTTCATCACACCATTCATATCCCCTGACATTCAAATCACATGTAACCGAATCCAGATAACGTCTACGTGGTCTACCCCTACCTCTCGGCCCATCAGCTTCGGCGAACAGAATCCGCTTCGGCAATCGCCCTTCTCCCATGCGTTTGACATGACCAAACCATCTCAGTCTAGATTTTCTTGCTTCCTCTCCTACCGAATCGACGTTCAAATCCCCCCGAATCGTCTCATTTCAGATTCTGTTTTCCCACTGATCGCGTCGCGAGATTCCCGAAACCATTCTCAACACTTTCATATCTGACACTTCCAAATCATGAATCAAATTCTCAGAATCAACCCAGCTCTCGCTACCATATAGAATAGTTGGTCTGAAGATTGACCCGTGAATCAACATCTTTGTTTCTGTACTCAATTCACGTTTATTGAAAACGTGAGATCTTACTAGCGCTACAATTTTATTTCCATTAACCCTACGCTGTTCAAACTCTTTATTAAACTTGCCATCTTCCGAGAAGATGCAACCCAAATATTTTAATTGGGAAACTTGCTCCAACAAGTTGCCATTCAATGTGCAATGAATTGGCTTTCGAGTTTTGCCCACATGCATAACTTGAGTTTTTGTGCCGCTAATGGTCATTCCGAAGTTCGTACAAGCCTCTTCCAAATCTTTGATACTATTTTGCAGCTCCAGTTCAGAATTGCCAAACAGTACCAGATCATCTGCGTAAGCGAGTGCAGAGATAATATTGCCCCCCAAAGCTACTCTACCTCTTAAATTGGCTGATTTGATCAGCTTGTCCATATAAATAATGAATAGAAGAGGCGAAATTGTACAGCCCTGTCGCGAACCATTACGTACTTCAAACCATTCACTCAAATCACCATCCACTCTTACTGCTGCTTTACTGTTTGCGTACAAACTTTGAATCGCGTTGAGAAGATAACCATTCACACCATATTCGGCCAAGACTGACCACAACTTAGATCTGGGAATGCAGTCGTATGCTTTCTGCAAATCTACGAAACAGAAGTACAGTTCCCTATTTCTTTCAAGGAATTTCTCCATTAATTGTCTTATGCAAAAAATTTGATCTTGACAACCGCGCATTGGGCGGAAACCCGATTGATTTTCATCCAAGAGCGATTCGACAATAGCTCTTGTTCTCTTTTCCAAAATTGCACTATATACTTTACCGACAACGCTCAGCAGAGAAATTCCTCGATAGTTATTACTGCCTTTCTTATGAAGTGGCGAAATGACTGCGCCACCCCATTCTTCAGGGACAAAAGAGGAACCCCAAGCTAAATTAAAGATACGATGTAACCAGCGAACACCTACCAAACCACTACTAATCAAATATTCATTCCGAATCTCATCCACACCCGCAGCCTTACCCCAACTCAACTTATTAATTGCACTCTGAATTTCATCCATGCTAATCTCTTCGAAACTCTCTTCATTCCCATTTCCATTCACATTCTGATTCACCAAATCGGCATTTTCTACATTCAGCAATTCATCAAAATATTCCTTCCATCGTTTCAACACATTCTTTCTGCCCATCACTACATTGCCAGACTTGTCCAAAACAGCTCCAGGAGCATGTTTCTTGCCACCATTCCTAACATTCTTGACCCTTGACCAGAATACCTTGTTCCTCTGTTGTCCGGCAACCTCTAGATGCTGACCAAATTTCACCCATTCTCTCTCTTTTGCTCAATTTATTTTCAACACATTCGGATAATGCTTCGGGTAGATCAATGGGGGTCTAATCATTAAATGGGCGACTTATCAATAAAATTAAGAAACATTTGAATGGGGGCTAGTTATGTCTAGTTCAAATTGCATCATAATGAAACTTTCTTAAAATTATTTTTTTATGAAAAAAAATAAGTCACACAAAATGTCAATTCATTCCGATGAGATTTCGGAAATATTTATATGCTGCCATTTTCTTAGACTGAAATTATTATTAGTATAAAGTTCAAGGTTCAACGTAGCCGCCGAATGAATTTGCATCCTTTTGCTCCATTTGCTGAATTTTATTTCACTGCAAGAATCTAAATCTTCACGAGTTTGTGTAGTGTTTTTCAATACTAAAATAAATATTTCCAAGTGTACATAAACAATAACTAATACCGTTACCTAATTTAGATACCGTCTCGCTATTGGCGAGTTTGAACCAAATACCAATACATTCGCAAACATGGCACGGGTGATTTTTAGTATTAATTAATTCTCAATCTCAAGGTAATGACTTAAAATTTGGTTTGAATTATTTTCATAGTTTCATGATGAGGGGGTAAGATCCTATAAACCCGTAGACTGTCGGGAAATATGCGGAAAAGTTAGTTTAGCATATGTAAGACATAAGACTCTTATCGAAATAATTTCAAATTTCTTCTATATTTTCAACATTGCTAAGGAAAAATATGTTCATATAATATTTTGCTCAAAGCTCATTTTTCGTATCCGTAAAAAATTGGAATTATTTTGTACAATTTTGCGAGGATGATGTGAAATTTCTCGTATTTTTAAGTTAAACTCAAGGGGCAATTCACTGCTGAAAATTTATTTTCAGTGCTTTTTAATTCCTTTGCATTTTCCAGTCTATTCAGTGCATTTTCATATAGAAGAGACCGAAAAATCATTTGGGTTATCGTTCCATGTTTTTGACAGAGGCCGAAAGTTTACAGTCTCCTAATCCATTTCCGTCTTTCTATGGTAATCTGTCTGCCCTTGGTTCAACTTCACAGTAAATGTCAGATACTTTATATTGGACATTTCAGTACTTTTTCATCAAGTAGTTCCAATATTCTATCAGCAAGTACATAGTTCTAAATCGAAAATTCAAGTTCAAAGATATAATTTTAAGTACTTAGTACTGAATCAATTCAAAAATTCCGTTCTTACTGATAGAATATTGGTACTTTTTGATGAAAAGGTATAGAAATGACAGACTCAAAGTTTTTACGTTTAGCTGTGTTCTACTTTTTGCCTCGTAGCACCTGTCCAAGTTGCCCAAATTGCAGTTTCGAGGGGAGGTTTGGCACACAAAGGGATGTAGATGTAGAGAACTGAATTTTGGTTCAAAGTTTCAAAACCACAAATTATGGTATAGGAAGGTCGATTTCCAAGCTTGTTTAACTGGACTTCTGGCCCAAGCGTTTTCCAACAATGACCAACATTCATCGATAGAACCTCTAGATCATAATGTCGAATATATGTTGTTTGTATAGGCTTGTGACTTTTCCAGTGGAGGTGCTGGCACCACTCACGTAGATCAGCTTTCTGTTTGCAAAATACTTAACACATCATCAACAATTCAGGCGAAAATAAAATGGTTGAATATTCATATAGTTTGATGACATTCATCATTGAAATTCAAAAATTTTGGAAAGATATCACGGAACACGAGCTGAATTTTAATGAAGTTCGAGCTGCCAACTATAAATGATATTCGCCAAATGTCACTGTTTTGTTGCCATGCAAAATATTGAACACATATTTAATTTTGTATAATGATTTGCCTTGTTATCTCCGACGAAATTCAGTACTTAGATTCATTCTTTCGAAAAGATTTTTCTTAAAATTTATCTTTGAATTCGGTTTCGATTCTGATTTTCACGCAACTTGTCCAACATTACAAACCCCAAATATGTACTTAGTGAGTTGGAACATTGATTGACATCATTCTTATCAAATTCATTTGAACTCTGTTCACATATTCTGAATGATGAGCGGTTGGACTGTACAAGAAGATATGACTGTTTGAAAGACTGTCATATTTTGGATGTGTAGGTGTAGGTTGGACTCGGCCAAACTGGCCGTCATTCTCTAAAAATCTAGAGAATCGTCTCAAGCGAAAGATAAAAATATAGAAAATAAGGAGACAAATACATGATACAATTGAGAAATTGTCAACATTTCATGCGACAGCCATGTATCTGCCGCAAGAATTCGCGAGGCACAAATATTGATTTGACAGTGCCACACACAATGGCTATGAGTTGTTTATATGAATAATGGGACAAGCAAAAGTAATTTAAAATCGCAGATAAAAACAAGCAGCTGCAGCTGCGATGTGAACATTTGTGGTATTTCATTCATACAAATACTGCATAAAATAAGAAACACGCACGATTTCTTGCGTCGTCACACTAATGTTTGCAAATGCAAATGATTGCGTTATATACGAAAGCATAGCACACTCCTAGATTAATATAAACGACGGAGATCCGTGCATGGAGAACTGTGTAATCTATCTCAAATGGCGGAAACATTTCATTTCAAACAATGGTTGTTTTTTCTTTGAAATGGCAGGGACTTTTCGGGCTACAATAAGTAGTGTGGTTGGTCACCAGTGCGGGAAAAGAGCCTGTCAACGCTTTGTACCATCTAGCTTTAAACATGAAATGTGTAATAAAGTCATGGCTCCATTTCTATTTACACCAGAGAGTGGAGAGCGGTATACTCATAATCGAAAAAGTTCAATAAGTTCACAATACGGACAGAATATGAAAGTTCTGACGAATTCATCTGGCGCACCCACTGAATCTTTATAACAGATTTGATATTGGGAACTGATATAATTTTGACACGTTCTTTCATCTTTCGGATGTAAAATTGTTTATGTGACTAAGTGCCATACTACACTATAGATCATAACTTCAAGTGCACTTTCCTAAATATAAATACAAATCATTCAAATCGCGACAGTCTTTTGATTTGTCGATTTGGACGACAGATGTCTGCATGCGCATGGTATATATTTGTTGCCGATTTGTGTAAAGTTTTCTTTCCTTGTGTTACAGTTAAGCCCAGTCAGTAGAAACTTGAAAAGTCGAAGAATGAAGCGCCAATATGCCAGTGCCAATTCATTTTGTTTGCCCCAAAATATTTTCACAACGTATTCAATTTGAATGGAATACATTTCGAATTCTCAGTTGAGATGGATTTTTGCATAATTTTAAATCAATTTTATCTCACAACAATTTAAGTTTGTCGATCAGAACATCAAGCGCGTGCATAAATGTTTCATATTGCTTATGTTTGTGCAAACTCGACGTATGTAGTCCCCATAAAAATGTTTCTTATTTATATTGAAAAACAGCCCATTTATTGATTCGACTCAACTAGAGCTTCCCGAAGACATAATTCGATTAATCTGAAAATCAAAGGATTTTTATTTCTAATAAAGACCAATTTTTGCGTCAATTTTTGATCAGTTCCAATCTCAATTTTTCGCGTTATCGCGTTAACATATTTTTTCGTACAACGGACAACGGACAACAACAATCGCAATATTTCTACTACACACAGTGGCGTGTGCGGAAAAGTAAAAACATTAGGAAATGAAATTTAAGTCACAGTGGACGGTATTCTACGCGAGTGACGCAAGAAACCCCCAGCGAAAAGTCATAAGTCTATATTGCTACTAAGCTGTCATTGCGCAGCATTTGCCTCAACTTGTATTCATCATCAACTTCTTACTGTCTCTGTATAATTATTGTACAGAAAGCAACTTGTGCCAAAAAATTTTATGTTTTCGTTGACGAGTCGCCAAATATTGTGGAATGATCACATTCTAACAGTTCCAATGAATATTATCTGGAAAAAAAGTGAAATTTTGCTGATTCGGTGACAATCATGAGCATGTTCACACCCTTCGAACGTTTTAATGTTGTTGGCCACCAGTACGGAAAAGATTCCTCTTGCGGATGTTACGCTTGTTATGTGACTAACTGCATCGCAGTCTTTAAATTGAAGAAACGTGAGAATGGATTCGTGTTGTCTTTCTCTGTGCAGTTCAGCTCAGACGCATAATTATCAATCATCATTCGATTAGTAGAAGTCGAAAATGTCAAGGCCAGCAATGTGAGCAGCGTCATTAAACCAGTGCAAATTCATTTGTTTTTCTCAAAAGCTTTTCACTTCACATTGTAGGTTAAGTGTTCGTTTAATTTTTCATGCAGATATGGTTTTCATTTATGTTTAAATTCAGTTCAAAATGAAGACCCAAGGAATTTAAATGAAATACACGTCGAAAACTCATTATTGAGGTGAATTTTTGCGTAATTGAAACATTTTATTGAACAGATCAAAGCAAAATTCAAATTGACAATGTTTTTCTTGGAACCAAATAAAGTAGCAAAGCAAAACAAAACACTTAAATTCATTCATGTTGACTTTTGTGATGCATTCATGTTGAGTTCTTCGTCTTCCATCTAATTGTCTTCTTCATAGTCATTGACAAATTGTTCAAGTTTTTCATATTTTTCTTGAACTTCATGATTCCTTTTCTCTTTCGAACTATATTTGGAATTATATTTGTTATTTCGGTTTGAATATTTGAATGTATTAAAATATTAACGAAAGAACTTTAGAGTATAGGATCTTACCCCAAGGCATGATTCAATTCATTCCTATTGACAATATTAAAAAAGATCATCAAAATTGTTCAAGCCAATGATTTATGTTTGATGAATAGAAATGTTGGTGAAAATAAAAAACAAAATAAAATCTTACAATATTTCGATCTTTTTCGACTTCTCGTGCACATTTTCGATGTTGTTAAGACTGTAAATACGTTTCAAAAATTATTATTTTTGTAGTCGAAAATCGTTTGTAAGAACAGTGCAAACAAAAATCTTGGTGAAATGTAAACAACGCTTTAATTTGTTAGTGAAGCTTCAAATGTCAACGAAATTCTAAATGATCAACGTATACTTGCAAGGAGCGTTGAAAGTGGAGAAAATATTTGGAAGGCAATTTAAGAGTAAATTTCAGGAATAATAAAAGTATTATTTTGAAACAAACAAATCATTCATATGATTTTATTTGTTTTTGAAAGTAATGCGAATTATGAAAACCACACGACACTGTGATCAACCGCAAAAGTATTTTTTTCATTAACGTTGGTAAGAAAATATTGCTTTACTAAACTTTAATATCGTTAGCAATGTTCCACTTTACTATTGTGAATATTAGTGGTGCAGTGAAATAGCGCAAAACTTCAATATAAATAAAATATCAATGTAAATCTGTATGAACTACAAGAATTTACATGACGCGAAATTGAAATTTGTTCTGAACATATGTGGCATACCAAGATATCGCCATTAAAAATTCAGTGTTGCAGTCAACGTGTTAAAATTACATATCTGTTGCGTAGTGAGATTATCATGCTTGAATTGAAATGGCATGAATGACAGTCGAAAGTTTGTATTTCCGACATTCATGCATGCCAATACAAAACAATTAAATTTTTTTCGTGTTTCGTGATAAGAAATGGAAAAATGGTGGCTTAACCCAATACATTCATTTCTTTGACTCACTGACTCGTAACGGATAGAAATCATTTCATTGAAGTTTCTGATTTGTGATGTTATCCAAAAGAATCATTGATAATACTTACGCTTCCATAATAAGTTCGAAATGTCTAAAATATAAAAAAAATTATTCTTATTGGATATTATCAAGAATGTTTTTGATTTCAATGAACATACCCAACCGTCTTGCTTGCTCTTTGTACTCGCGCTGAAGCTTTCGACTGTGCACTAGCGCTTTTTAAAGACATGCGTTTCACGGACTTTTGATTTGCGGACCTTTGCGGAATTGCGGAATCATGACTTGGGGATTCATGACTTGCAGACTCATGACTTGAGGACCCAGTTGCAGATGCTTCTCTAAAAGTTTGGAAGTTTGATATGTAAAAAAAATAATAGGTCATCAAAAATGTGAAAAGGAAACTACAAATTGTTGTCAACGATGCATTCAAATGAACTTTCAAAAGTGTTATTGCTGAATTCTTTGAAATAGCAAAATTCGTTAGAGCTTCAGCTAGTTTTTTGCGTTAATATTAATAATATAATATTTAGCGATAATAAAATATGCGTTAGAATCTGATAAAAACGAGCAATTTTTGTTGAGTCCCAAAAACACTCAAATTTTCTAAATTTGACCCAATACAATAATTCTAACAAATAAGACAAAAAACAAAATAAAAGATCAAACTATTAACCCATGTTGTTGTTCGTCCTTGTTCCTAAAACATTAAGAGTTTCAATTCAATTAGTTTGATTGATAAAGTATATCCAACTTGAATAAATAAACATACGCATCATCGATTAGGGCCTTAATTTCGTCTGTTATTTTCTTATTTTTTCCTATAAGTTCCTCATTTTCTGCTATATATTGCTTTATTTTTTCCCTAAATGATAAAAAATGTCAACTACATTAGTTTCTTTTATGGAGTACCTATTTCATAATTATTAAATGAATAAGAACTTACCTAGAAGTACCGCTTGAGTGAATTGGCCTGCAAAAAAAAATAAAAAAAAAACATAAATACAATATTTTAAATATATGTTTAAATTTGTACAGGTTTCGAATCATCTACAATTAGTTTTGAATTGACGAATATACTTTGAAGATGAAACCGAACATATGCGAAGAGATGATTCTTCGTTCATGTGGCTAAGACGTTTAGCGCACACTCTCTCTGAAGTAAATTGACATTCGATCTATCAATAAGAACAACAATTTAAAAAATTACTCGTATTCATAGCTTAAATGTCAGTTTACAGTTGCGGGAACACGTGAAACAATATTCGTTAATTGGAAACCACCAGTTAATAAAATGCGTAATCCATCGTTTGGAAACGCTGAAAATAATATTTTGTAAATCTATATATTAAACATGCGAGCACATAGTTTGTGGTTATTTTTGCTTCATTGGAAAGGGGAGAGACAATACTTTGTGCATAAAATAAATTATAAATGAAATTGTATCAAAAAAGCAAGTGCATTTAACTTTGTATACATGTTTTCCCTCATAAAATGAATAAAAATTGAGAAAAAAGAGTGCACAAGAGAGACCAAAAGAGAAAAAACGAACTGAATGATGAGAAAAAAAGATTTGTTATATGTCATTTTCTAGAATTACGGTCGAATTTTGGCCCGCTGGACGACCCTAGTAACACGAAGAAAGCTACAAACGAAATTTGTACATTGCACAATTTACAAATATTTTAGAAAAATTTCGTAAGACACACGAACAATTTGAAACAAATCAAGGGATCATTCGTGAAACTAAATATTTTTTTCAGTGAACGTATGTCTATGACTATGACATTTCCTCCATGTGAACGGCGTCAAATGGACATATTACACGGTTAACTATTAATTTGTATTTCAACAAATTTGTACTGGTGTGGTTGCCGCCAGTAGCATGTTTTACTTTACAAACAATACAAATAAATACACGATTGTCAGACGATGGAGAAATCCTCCAAATGATTTCTAATTCAACGCCTAGGTGAATTCATTCCTGATAAATTTAATAAAATTATTTTCTAAGTACTTACAATGTCACAGTGACCAAAACAATTAGAGAAAGCACCCAAAGATTGCGGGAAAGAACCATTTTTGTCTGTTTCAAGAACAATTCTTAAAATGAACTGTATTTTCACTGTCTCAGCATCATATTTATACTAATTTTTGGCCACTTTTATTAAAGTATAATATAATATGCAAGCAATTTAAAAACAGGTGTTTTTAACGATCATTGAAGCAGCTTTCATCGCTATGTTTTTCAAATTTATTTTAAAACTACTGTTCCTTAAAAGTGAGGTGACCTCCCAAGTAAAACAAACAAAAATCTTTATTTATTCTTCCGAATCAATTTCATCTCTTAAAGTTTAGTCCTCTTCCGACACATTACACTCATGTCAACGTTTTTTTCAAGTCGGCTTCTAAGAGCGAAGCGATTCACGATTAATCTCTTCAACTGACTCATAACGGTGCCTCCAGATCGCAAACGGAACGATATGGGTTGAATGTTTGATCAAATGGATCAAATGGATCAAATGGTCTCAATCAATGCAATTTGAAAGGGCCCATAATGCAATTGCGTAGTTCAAAAACCAAAACTTATCTCACAATTCGAACGCAAAACACTCAAATGTTCTAACCTGTTAAAAGTTTGACCCGGCGGAAGAAATTCAAAATGCACAACACCACGGTAATCTGTTAGAAAATTGTTGAAATGATCTCGAAATTTGAATGACTTTGTGTGATCTGAACGGTCTTGGTTCACCTTTGATACAACTTTCGGTCAATTGTTTCGGGGCCGTTGGCATAGATCGAAGTCTCATCTCCCGTACTCATGCGTTTCATGGCCGATTTGTAGTCAGAAATCATCTCTTAATAGACGTAAATGCGGCGCTCTTGCTCGAACAAAATGAGAGTTCTGGGAACCAATCGAGACCTTACAAATCTTAGACATGGTGTTGCCAGATCCTTTTGAAATGCCAGTAGTATCAGCAAGGTCTCTGAAGTTTTTTGATGTTTATAAACAAATTGGCATGAAATTTGATACAGATATCAAAGACAACCAACCAAGGAAAATATAATTACATGATTTCACAACGCCCGCAAAGTTTGAATGAAAAGTTTTGATGTTGAATACATGCTGCAAATAAAGGCTTGTGAATTTTCTTGTTGGGATGCTTGCGTCACTCGCGTGAAAAAGCGGTATCTTTGATATAGAAAAATATTGAACACATCATCAAAAATTTTAAGCGAATGAAGATGGAAATAAAATGGTTGTCAATATTCATATCATTTGATGACATTGATGATTAAAATTCAATAGTTCTAGAAAGCTATCAAGGAACATGACCTGAATTTTAATGAAGTTCGACCTGCAAGCCATAAATTATATGCGTCATATGTCACTGTTTTTCCATGTAAAACAGATATATCAAAATATTGAACACATCAGCAACTTTGAATAATGATTTTTCTCATTATTTTCGATGAAAAATACGACAAAAGAATAATTTTTGGCGAGAACTCGACCATAGATTCATGCATTCGGGACGCTTCTTTATGGAATGGTTTAGATTTATCTTTGAATTCATATTCAATTTCGATTTTCACGCCACTTGTATCGATCATTACACCAAGTACTATGATGGGTATCGAGAAATATTAAAACGTAATTGATACGAGCACATCCGTACTCTACGATTTGGAACATTGAATGAACTTCCAAATCAAAATCTCTTTAATTTTAACTCATGCCTCTTATATGTATGGATGTCCCATTTATACAGGAGTATCGACATATTCTTATACCTAATACTGATGAAGAGGCTATCAAGTATTTTTAAAACGTAGTTGATACGAGTATTAAGATGTGAAATAATTTTGAAGCCACTGTTATTGATTAACATCAGCACTGTGGTTAGTGCCAATAGCTTCATCGAATGTGGTTATGGTAAATAACATGGCCAAACTTCGCAGTATTTGATTCAGTAGCACATTGGACCAAAAATCAAGCAGGTTGGAAGTACCTATTCCACAGAATCAACGGGGACCGAGTCCCGTGGAATAAGCTTTCGAGCTGATCGATTTTTATCCAATGTGATATTATTCTCCCGATCAGACCATCAAAAATGCCCAAAAAATCCGCGAGAAATTTGGCCATCATAATTAAATAAAATTGACATAAATCTTTGGACTGTTTAGGTTGCTCTTGGTCAAACTGGCCAGATTGAAAAGATGTAACATACGTTAACATTAAAATGGCGACTCCACTCATAGAGTTTTCCTGTAGTATTGAGAACTCTTAATCATGTTTCAAGTTTAATAATTGCGTATAGGTCAAAACTTTAAGTCAAATATCATATAAAACTTCAGAACTTTGGCGCACAACTGTAAGCTTTCATTCTTAAGGGAATTTCTCTAGTTTATGGTTATACTGTAAGGAATAGCTTTGGGCGCATATACTTCAGGAATACCATATAAGTGGAGCCGTCATTTTGTGGGTGTGTATTTTTAGTAATTTTAAGACATGATTTCAATAAAGGGAAACTTTGGATGACAATTCATTTGAGTTTATTATTAAATTAAACTTATTTTGATAGCATTTGAGTATTAATTGCTTTTAGAGGCATCCCAGGCATCCCTTTTGTTTTTACCCAAAGCACCTTACCAAGCTGCTCAAACTTTAGATTCGAGGGGGAATTTTGCCAACAAAGGGAGGGATAACGAAAATTTTGCAGGGGATGTAGTCTCAAATCTCATCGGAATGACTTGAAATTTTTTTGAACAATATTTGTATAAAGTGTTTGTGAAGTTTTTGATTGACTCGATATTACGAATTTCTTCAGGGATTCGATTCCATATTTTTGGTCCACTTACAGTTAAAGACGATATTTGAAAATTATTCTTTGGTTTCTTTATGGTTAATTTGTTCTTGGACCGTGTGTTGTTATTGTTAATTTCTATAAGATTATTTAAATATGGTGGGACATTATTGTTAATTATTTTGCTGATCATATTTGCTACATGTAGTGTTCGGCGTTCTGATAATTTCATTAGGTTTAATGATTCTCTATGGGGTGTGATATGTTCACGACGGTTTACATTTAAATAAATCTAATAAACATGTTTTGGAGTTTTTCAAGTTGTTCGTCAATTACGATTGTACAACATGAGTTTCAAAATTATGGTAAATAATATCCTTGTAGTCGAAGATTGGGATAATTAATGTTTTAAATAATTGTAATTTATTATCAACTTCTTACTGTCTCTGTATAATTATTGTACAGAAAGCAACTTGTGACAAAAATTTTAATGTTTTCGTTGACGAGTCGCCAAATATTGTGGAACGATCACATTCTAACAGTTTCAATGAATATTATCTGGAAAAAAAGTGAAATTTTGCTGATTCGGTGACAATCATGAGCATGTCCACACCCTTCGAATGTTTAAATGTTGTTGGCCACCAGTGCGGAAAAGTTTCCTCTTGCGGATGTTACGCTTGTTATGTGACTAACTGCATCGCACCAGTCTTTAAATTACCAAAAGAAACGTGAAAATGGATTCGTGTAAACTTGTCTTTCACTGTGTTGCAGTTCAGCTCAGACGCATAATTATCAATCATCATTCGATTAGTATTGTAGAAGTCGAAAACGTCGGATAAAGTTGGCGGAATCGAGATTAGTGATGCTAGAAATCAAGGCCAGCAATGTGAGCAGCGTCATTAAACCAGTGCAAATTCATTTGTTTTTCTCAAAAGATTTTCACTTCACATTGTAGGTTAAGTGTTCGTTTAATTTTTCATGCAGATATTGTTTTCATTTATATTTAAATTCAGTTCAAAATGAAGACCCAAGGAATTTAAATGAATTACACGTCGAAAACTCATTATTGAGGTGAATTTTTGCGTAATTGAAACATTTTATTGAAAAGATCAAAGCAAAATTCAAATTGACAATGTTTTTCTGAGAATCAAATAAAGTAGCAAAACAAAACAAAACACTTAAATTCATTCATGTTGACTTTTGTGATGCATTCATGTTGAGTTCTTCGTCTTCCATCTAATTGTCTTCTTTATAGTCATAGACCCTTTTTGCAAGTTTTTCATATTTTTCTTTAACTTCTGGATGCACACCATCTCTGAAACTATATTTGAAATTATATTTGTTATTTCAGTTTGAATATTTGAATGTATTATGGTTGTTTTTGTTAATTTTTTTGGATTTGTGAAGATTTTTTACGTTTTCGGTTATTTTTTTGACGTTTGATTATTTTTTTTGACGATTTAAATTTTTGATGTTTTTGTTCATATTTTTGATGTTTTTGTTCATTTTTTTGACGTTTTTTGTTATTTTTTTGACGTTTTCAATTTGACGTTTTTGGTCATTCTTTTGACGTTTTATTTTTTTTTATTTAATATTATTTGCTTTTGCATCTGAGCTAGATTTATTTGTCGGAATCATTGCTGTTGACAAGGGGTTTGATGTTATTGTTGTTAACCAAATCTGGTGGAAGGGACGACTTATGAGAATCCAAATGAAATACTCCCTCATGTGATATTTCTCATCTTATATTAAAAATAAGCCACTTTTTACAATCAAAATTGATTTTATCAATTTTGAACTTAGTATACCTGCAACCAGGGCACCTCCTCGTGGTGACGGCGTACACAGAAAAAAATATTTTTTTTCTGGCCAAGTCCCTGGGTTTTATAATTCAAATTACATTTGAATATTATATGCCGTCATGGCAGGAATACGTTGTGATTCTTATGGCTCTAGCGTCCACCCTGGAGAGGAAGGTTTGATGGTGGATGCATCGGAAGGAAGTCAACAGCTTCCGGTGCGGGGGGGACCCGAAAAAATTACTGACGACGATGCCTCTGGAGTCCGTCCTAGAGGGGAAGATATGCGATCGGCGGATGTACTAGATGGAGCAAACCATCATCTGGCCAAAAAGGCTTCTGGTAAGAAAGTAAGGGGCCATGAATATCCGCGCGATATGAATCGCTTCATAGCCCGTTTTCAAAAAAATGATGATGGCTATGATGAGATTGATAAACTGTATGAAGGATGGGGGAACCTTCCGAACATATTGAAGGGCAGAATTGAAGTAGGCGGAAAAGATTATTCCTTTCTCTATTGTGAGATGACTAAACGAGCTTTTCTAATGAAATCGGTAATCTTTAACAGCGACACGAAGAATAAGAAAAATTCAAACGTGTCGCAAGTTAAGGAGAAAGATACAAAAAAGATCTGTATATCCGATACACAAGCTCGTATGGTCATCTCAAGATTGTTGAATAGCAAAATCTTCAACGGTTACACTATTGTGGTTTCCGTGGGCTCTGTTCGACACGAAGGATGTCTTTTTATCAAAAAAGACGATAAATACACCTTTGTGTTGTTCAACCCAAATAAAGAAGGGATGCAATCGGCGGAGCGTCTGATGAAAAAAATCACAGTCAATTTCCGCTATTTCGCCTACTTCTCAATCGATAACAACCCCAGATGAGAGTGTTCTGCCCTAACGTATTGGGAAATACAAAATTTTCTCATTCATAACTGCGATATTAAACCAACGCATGTAATGAATCCAAATTCGAGAGAATTCGAAGAAATTTAAATTATACATTATATGCGTTGGTTTATTCAATTGTACAGGGTGGTCACATGTCGTCCATGCCATACTCTTCAACTTTTGGAAACAAAAATTCGTTGAGCATGGCACGGTAACGCTCGCCATTGACCGTAACAGCGGCTCCTTGCTCATTTTCGAAGAAAAATGGCCCAATGATGCCGCCGGACCAAAACCCACACCAAACCGTAACTTTTTGTGGGTGCATTGGCTTCTCAATGGTGACGTGTGGATTTTCCGACCCCCAGATGCGACAATTTTGCTTATTGACATAGCCTACGAGGTGAAAATGGGCTTCATCCGAAAAGACGATTTTTCATAATTTTTTATTTTTTTTGGAAGTATGTTTTCAATATTTTCCAATTTTGTTCAAGCGTATAGCGCCCCATTTCGTGAATGTCAAACCTTTAAATATATTACGAACTCAAATTGAATGACATTTGAGCTGCCATTCTCTAAATGAACAGTAGTTCAAAATGCAAACGTTAGATAGCCCACCCTGTATATATAATTTAAATGTTTAAATATGACACAGTGAAGAAAAATAATGGGGAAATTTTAAAAACACATACTGAGTGAAAAATTTGAATATATATATTCATATTTGTTTAGACTAGGAGAAATTTTCGATGTATCGACGAATATAAAAAATCTTGATATAGGTTCAGACTCAATTTAGATCCATTGTCATACGAACAAAATTTTTATTGATAAAAATAATAAAAACAAATAAGCTATTGAAACGATTGAAATATCACATCAATTCTACTGCTTAATAGATGGCGCTGGAGAATAGATATGATTAAAATGTTTCAAATAGCACGGTACGGTTGTCGTCGTCGCTTTCTATCGAATTGAACGAAAAAAATTAGTCGAGTTTTGTACTCAATAACATTCTAAATATCTGCTCGATTTATATAAAGAATGTATTCATCTTGTAGCTAATTTCAGATGATGTTATCATCTACTTGCCAAAAAATCACTCGATATGTAGCGTATACAGAGCAGAGCTGAAGAAAATATTAGGAGAACAAATTGAAAACCGCGCATTTTTTTCAAAATTTCGATCTTTATTATGGAAAAATGGTTACAAATTGATTATTCAAAGTATTGTCCATCGCTAGCCACAACTTTTTCCCATCTTTCTGGCAAATTACGGATTCCGCGTCGAAAGAAATCTGTGCTTTTTTCGGCTATCCATGAATCGACCCATTTTTTGCATTTCTCGTAAGAATGGAAATGCTGTTCAGCCAGGCCATGTGTCATTGATCGGAAGAGGTGGTAATCGGAAGGGGCAATGTCTGGGCTATACGGCGGGTGGGGTAGGACTTCCCATCGAAGCGTTTCCAAGTAGGTTTTAACGACCTGAGCAACATGTGGCCGAGCGTTGTCATGTTGCAAAATAACTTTATCGTGTCTTGCGACCGTTTCCGACCGTTTTTCCTTCAGTGCTCGGCTCAAACGCATCAATTGAGTTCGGTACAATGCTCCTGTGATGGTCTCGTTTGGTTTCAACAACTCATAATAGATCACGCCGAGCTGATCCCACCAAATACACAGCATTAGCTTCGAGCCATGAATGTTCGGCTTTGGCGTCGATGTTGATGCGTGGCCGGGGTAACCATACGATTTTTTTCGCTTCGGATTATCGTAATGAATCCACTTTTCATCACCAGTCACAATACGATGCAAAAAACCCTTCCGTTTTTGCCTTTGAAGCAGCTGTTCACAAGTGAAAAAACGGCGTTCGATGTCTCTCGGCTTCAATTCGTATGGCACCCAATTTCCTTGCTTTTGAACCATTCCCATGGCTTTTAAACGATAGGAGATGGATTGTTGTGTCACTCCCAATGATTTTGCAAGTTTTTCTTGCGTTTGACACGAGTCTTCATCGAGTAATGCTTCCAACTCCTCGTCTTCAAACTTTTTCACTTGGCCTGGACGCTCTTTGTCTTCCACATCAAAATCACCACTTTTGAACCGCGCAAACCACTCCTGGCACGTTCTAATCGACGGAGCATATTCTGGATATGCTTCGCATAACAAAAGATGACTCACGGAAGCATTTTTCTTCAGATTAAACCAATAAAGTAAAACTTCCCGCAAATGCTGTTTTGTAGGCACGTAGCTCGACATTTTCAACGCAATAATAAACTTGTGTATTCAACTGAATGATAAGTTTGACAGATCGTTTTCAATGTATTTTTTTATCCTCTTTAAGATACAATAGCTGTCAAAGTCAAAATAATGACATCTATGATAGATATGAAGTTAGTAACGAATGCGCGGTTTTCAATTTGTTCTCCCAATAATTATGATGCAACCACAACCATGCAGATTTTCTTCAGCTAACGAACTCGAAAAGTTCGAAGCTTGAATGTATCCGATGGTTTGATGTCATACGTGATTTCGTTCATTCGATAGGTTTTGATTTTGTGCTTGGTAAGAACCGTCGTACCCAACAAAGCCTTCTCTACATGATCTTAAAAATCACGGTGTTCAGTTCTTATCCCTTCCTAATTTATAGGGAATTAAAACAAAAATAAAAAGTTAAAAAAATATATAATTTATTTTTAATAAAACATTTTAATTAAAAAATATAAAAAGTTTATTTATCTAATCTATTTATTATAATTCGTAAGGATGATTAAAATTAAACGACAATTTTTACGGATTATTTTTATTCAATAAAACACTTTTTCTTGAGTAGCGATTGCCTTCACATCAAAATTCCTAATAATATTAATGATCCTGCTCTATCCAAATTATATATAGCCGATAGGGCAGGTTTCATTAATGCTGTTCTGCGTGTTGCAGATTCGGTTGCTGTAAGCGATCAATCTTTCCTTGCGAATGCGGCAAAGTCCGGAAACGAGCAACACCTCAGATGTTTGACCAGCAAGTAAGCCCTTTTTCGTCAAATTCGAGAGCAACATTGGTTGATTCGTATTTTGGAACGGCAAGTCGTATTTACTTTTGTATTAGTCAAATATAAGTTTGAAACGATCGAAGCTTTGATGTATCCGATGGTTTGATGTCATACGTGATTCCCCGAAAATAATGGATTTAAATTGAAGAGTCGGTAGCAGTTTTTTCAGTTTATTACAAAAATTGATATTGCCAAATGCTGAGGTCATAATTTAACCGCCGCACAAACCATAATCACTGGAAAATGGTTGGATAACGTAGAATGAATTACGGAGAATCGACGTGCAAAAGATGGATTCTGAAGGGTTAGGCATTCCCCGAAAAAAAATGGATTCAAATTGAAGAGTCGGTAGCAGTTTTTTCAGTTTATTACAAAAATGGATATTGCCAAATGCTGAGGTCATAATTTAACCGCCGCACAAACCATAATCACTGGAAAATGGTTGGATAACGTAGAATGAATCACGGAGAATCGACGTGCAAAAGATGGATTCTGAAGGGTTAGGCATTCCCCGAAAAAAAATGGATTTAAATTGAAGAGTCGGTTGCAGTTTTTTCAGTTTATTACAAAAATTGATATTGCCAAATGCTGAGGTCATAATTTAACCGCCGCACAAACCATAATCACTGGAAAATGGTTGGATAACGTAGAATGAATTACGGAGAATCGACGTGCAAAAGATGGATTCTGAAGGGTTAGGCATTCCCCGAAAAAAAATGGATTCAAATTGAAGAGTCGGTAGCAGTTTTTTCAGTTTATTACAAAAATGGATATTGACAAATGCTGAGGTCATAATTTAACCGCCGCACAAACCATAATCACTGGAAAATGGTTGGATAACGTAGAATGAATTACGGAGAATCGACGTGCAAAAGATGGATTCTGAAGGGTTAGGCATTCCCCGAAAAAAAATGGATTCAAATTGAAGAGTCGGTAGCAGTTTTTTCAGTTTATTACAACAATGGATATTGACAAATGCTGAGGTCATAATTTAACCGCCGCACAAACCATAATCACTGGAAAATGGTTGGATAACGTAGAATGAATTACGGAGAATCGACGTGCAAAAGATGGATTCTGAAGGGTTAGGCATTCCCCGAAAAAAAATGGATTCAAATTGAAGAGTCGGTAGCAGTTTTTTCAGTTTATTACAACAATGGATATTGACAAATGCTGAGGTCATAATTTAACCGCCGCACAAACCATAATCACTGGAAAATGGTTGGATAACGTAGAATGAATTACGGAGAATCGACGTGCAAAAGATGGATTCTGAAGGGTTAGGCATTCCCCGAAAAAAAATGGATTCAAATTGAAGAGTCGGTAGCAGTTTTTTCAGTTTATTACAAAAATGGATATTGCCAAATGCTGAGGTCATAATTTAACCGCCGCACAAACCATAATCACTGGAAAATGGTTGGATAACGTAGAATGAATCACGGAGAATCGACGTGCAAAAGATGGATTCTGAAGGGTTAGGCATTCCCCGAAAAAAAATGGATTTAAATTGAAGAGTCGGTTGCAGTTTTTTCAGTTTATTACAAAAATTGATATTGCCAAATGCTGAGGTCATAATTTAACCGCCGCACAAACCATAATCACTGGAAAATGTTGGATAACGTAGAATGAATTACGGAGAATCGACGTGCAAAAGATGGATTCTGAAGGGTTAGGCATTCCCCGAAAAAAAATGGATTCAAATTGAAGAGTCGGTAGCAGTTTTTTCAGTTTATTACAAAAATGGATATTGCCAAATGCTGAGGTCATAATTTAACCGCCGCACAAACCATAATCACTGGAAAATGGTTGGATAACGTAGAATGAATTACGGAGAATCGACGTGCAAAAGATGGATTCTGAAGGGTTAGGCATTCCCCGAAAAAAAATGGATTCAAATTGAAGAGTCGGTAGCAGTTTTTTCAGTTTATTACAAAAATGGATATTGCCAAATGCTGAGGTCATAATTTAACCGCCGCACAAACCATAATCACTGGAAAATGGTTGGATAACGTAGAATGAATTACGGAGAATCGACGTGCAAAAGATGGATTCTGAAGGGTTAGGCATTCCCCGAAAAAAAATGGATTCAAATTGAAGAGTCGGTAGCAGTTTTTTCAGTTTATTACAAAAATTGATATTGCCAAATGCTGAGGTCATAATTTAACCGCCGCACAAACCATAATCACTGGAAAATGGTTGGATAACGTAGAATGAATTACGGAAAATCGACGTGCAAAAGATGGATTCTGAAGGGTTAGGCATTCCCCGAAAAAAAATGGATTCAAATTGAAGAGTCGGTAGCAGTTTTTTCAGTTTATTACAACAATGGATATTGACAAATGCTGAGGTCATAATTTAACCGCCGCACAAACCATAATCACTGGAAAATGGTTGGATAACGTAGAATGAATTACGGAGAATCGACGTGCAAAAGATGGATTCTGAAGGGTTAGGCATTCCCCGAAAAAAAATGGATTCAAATTGAAGAGTCGGTAGCAGTTTTTTCAGTTTATTACAACAATGGATATTGACAAATGCTGAGGTCATAATTTAACCGCCGCACAAACCATAATCACTGGAAAATGGTTGGATAACGTAGAATGAATTACGGAGAATCGACGTGCAAAAGATGGATTCTGAAGGGTTAGGCATTCCCCGAAAAAAAATGGATTCAAATTGAAGAGTCGGTAGCAGTTTTTTCAGTTTATTACAAAAATGGATATTGCCAAATGCTGAGGTCATAATTTAACCGCCGCACAAACCATAATCACTGGAAAATGGTTGGATAACGTAGAATGAATTACGGAGAATCGACGTGCAAAAGATGGATTCTGAAGGGTTAGGCATTCCCCGAAAAAAAATGGATTCAAATTGAAGAGTCGGTAGCAGTTTTTTCAGTTTATTACAAAAATGGATATTGCCAAATGCTGAGGTCATAATTTAACCGCCGCACAAACCATAATCACTGGAAAATGGTTGGATAACGTAGAATGAATTACGGAGAATCGACGTGCAAAAGATGGATTCTGAAGGGTTAGGCATTCCCCGAAAAAAAATGGATTCAAATTGAAGAGTCGGTAGCAGTTTTTTCAGTTTATTACAAAAATTGATATTGCCAAATGCTGAGGTCATAATTTAACCGCCGCACAAACCATAATCACTGGAAAATGGTTGGATAACGTAGAATGAATTACGGAAAATCGACGTGCAAAAGATGGATTCTGAAGGGTTAGGCATTCCCCGAAAAAAAATGGATTCAAATTGAAGAGTCGGTAGCAGTTTTTTCAGTTTATTACAACAATGGATATTGACAAATGCTGAGGTCATAATTTAACCGCCGCACAAACCATAATCACTGGAAAATGGTTGGATAACGTAGAATGAATTACGGAGAATCGACGTGCAAAAGATGGATTCTGAAGGGTTAGGCATTCCCCGAAAAAAAATGGATTCAAATTGAAGAGTCGGTAGCAGTTTTTTCAGTTTATTACAACAATGGATATTGACAAATGCTGAGGTCATAATTTAACCGCCGCACAAACCATAATCACTGGAAAATGGTTGGATAACGTAGAATGAATTACGGAGAATCGACGTGCAAAAGATGGATTCTGAAGGGTTAGGCATTCCCCGAAAAAAAATGGATTCAAATTGAAGAGTCGGTAGCAGTTTTTTCAGTTTATTACAAAAATGGATATTGACAAATGCTGAGGTCATAATTTAACCGCCGCACAAACCATAATCACTGGAAAATGGTTGGATAACGTAGAATGAATTACGGAGAATCGACGTGCAAAAGATGGATTCTGAAGGGTTAGGCATTCCCCGAAAAAAAATGGATTCAAATTGAAGAGTCGGTAGCAGTTTTTTCAGTTTATTACAACAATGGATATTGACAAATGCTGAGGTCATAATTTAACCGCCGCACAAACCATAATCACTGGAAAATGGTTGGATAACGTAGAATGAATTACGGAGAATCGACGTGCAAAAGATGGATTCTGAAGGGTTAGGCATTCCCCGAAAAAAAATGGATTCAAATTGAAGAGTCGGTAGCAGTTTTTTCAGTTTATTACAAAAATTGATATTGCCAAATGCTGAGGTCATAATTTAACCGCCGCACAAACCATAATCACTGGAAAATGGTTGGATAACGTAGAATGAATTACGGAGAATCGACGTGCAAAAGATGGATTCTGAAGGGTTAGGCATTCCCCGAAAAAAAATGGATTTAAATTGAAGAGTCGGTAGCAGTTTTTTCAGTTTATTACAAAAATTGATATTGCCAAATGCTGAGGTCATAATTTAACCGCCGCACAAACCATAATCACTGGAAAATGGTTGGATAACGTAGAATGAATTACGGAGAATCGACGTGCAAAAGATGGATTCTGAAGGGTTAGGCATTCCCCGAAAAAAAATGGATTTAAATTGAAGAGTCGGTAGCAGTTTTTTCAGTTTATTACAAAAATTGATATTGCCAAATGCTGAGGTCATAATTTAACCGCCGCACAAACCATAATCACTGGAAAATGGTTGGATAACGTAGAATGAATTACGGAGAATCGACGTGCAAAAGATGGATTCTGAAGGGTTAGGCATTCCCCGAAAAAAAATGGATTTAAATTGAAGAGTCGGTAGCAGTTTTTTCAGTTTATTACAAAAATTGATATTGCCAAATGCTGAGGTCATAATTTAACCGCCGCACAAACCATAATCACTGGAAAATGGTTGGATAACGTAGAATGAATTACGGAGAATCGACGTGCAAAAGATGGATTCTGAAGGGTTAGGCATTCCCCGAAAAAAAATGGATTTAAATTGAAGAGTCGGTAGCAGTTTTTTCAGTTTATTACAAAAATTGATATTGCCAAATGCTGAGGTCATAATTTAACCGCCGCACAAACCATAATCACTGGAAAATGGTTGGATAACGTAGAATGAATTACGGAGAATCGACGTGCAAAAGATGGATTCTGAAGGGTTAGGCATTCCCCGAAAAAAAATGGATTTAAATTGAAGAGTCGGTAGCAGTTTTTTCAGTTTATTACAAAAATTGATATTGCCAAATGCTGAGGTCATAATTTAACCGCCGCACAAACCATAATCACTGGAAAATGGTTGGATAACGTAGAATGAATTACGGAGAATCGACGTGCAAAAGATGGATTCTGAAGGGTTAGGCATTCCCCGAAAAAAAATGGATTTAAATTGAAGAGTCGGTAGCAGTTTTTTCAGTTTATTACAAAAATTGATATTGCCAAATGCTGAGGTCATAATTTAACCGCCGCACAAACCATAATCACTGGAAAATGGTTGGATAACGTAGAATGAATTACGGAGAATCGACGTGCAAAAGATGGATTCTGAAGGGTTAGGCATTCCCCGAAAAAAAATGGATTTAAATTGAAGAGTCGGTAGCAGTTTTTTCAGTTTATTACAAAAATTGATATTGCCAAATGCTGAGGTCATAATTTAACCGCCGCACAAACCATAATCACTGGAAAATGGTTGGATAACGTAGAATGAATTACGGAGAATCGACGTGCAAAAGATGGATTCTGAAGGGTTAGGCATTCCCCGAAAAAAAATGGATTTAAATTGAAGAGTCGGTAGCAGTTTTTTCAGTTTATTACAAAAATTGATATTGCCAAATGCTGAGGTCATAATTTAACCGCCGCACAAACCATAATCACTGGAAAATGGTTGGATAACGTAGAATGAATTACGGAGAATCGACGTGCAAAAGATGGATTCTGAAGGGTGAGGCATTCCCCGAAAAAAAATGGATTTAAATTGAAGAGTCGGTAGCAGTTTTTTCAGTTTATTACAAAAATTGATATTGCCAAATGCTGAGGTCATAATTTAACCGCCGCACAAACCATAATCACTGGAAAATGGTTGGATAACGTAGAATGAATTACGGAGAATCGACGTGCAAAAGATGGATTCTGAAGGGTTAGGCATTCCCCGAAAAAAAATGGATTTAAATTGAAGAGTCGGTAGCAGTTTTTTCAGTTTATTACAAAAATTGATATTGCCAAATGCTGAGGTCATAATTTAACCGCCGCACAAACCATAATCACTGGAAAATGGTTGGATAACGTAGAATAAATTACGGAGAATCGACGTGCAAAAGATGGATTCTGAAGGGTTAGGCATTCCCCGAAAAAAAATGGATTTAAATTGAAGAGTCGGTAGCAGTTTTTTCAGTTTATTACAAAAATGGATATTGCCAAATGCTGAGGTCATAATTTAACCGCCGCACAAACCATAATCACTGGAAAATGGTTGGATAACGTAGAATGAATTACGGAGAATCGACGTGCAAAAGATGGATTCTGAAGGGTTAGGCATTCCCCGAAAAAAAATGGATTTAAATTGAAGAGTCGGTAGCAGTTTTTTCAGTTTATTACAAAAATTGATATTGCCAAATGCTGAGGTCATAATTTAACCGCCGCACAAACCATAATCACTGGAAAATGGTTGGATAACGTAGAATGAATTACGGAGAATCGACGTGCAAAAGATGGATTCTGAAGGGTTAGGCATTCCCCGAAAAAAAATGGATTTAAATTGAAGAGTCGGTAGCAGTTTTTTCAGTTTATTACAAAAATTGATATTGCCAAATGCTGAGGTCATAATTTAACCGCCGCACAAACCATAATCACTGGAAAATGGTTGGATAACGTAGAATGAATTACGGAGAATCGACGTGCAAAAGATGGATTCTGAAGGGTGAGGCATTCCCCGAAAATAATGGATTTAAATTGAAGAGTTTGTAGCAGTTTTTTCAGTTTATTACAAAAATTGATATTGCCAAATGCTGAGGTCATAATTTAACCGCCGCACAAACCATAATCACTGGAAAATGGTTGGATAACGTAGAATGAATTACGGAGAATCGACGTGCAAAAGATGGATTCTGAAGGGTTAGGCATTCCCCGAAAAAAAATGGATTTAAATTGAAGGGTCGGTAGCAGTTTTTTCAGTTTATTACAAAAATTGATATTGCCAAATGCTGAGGTCATAATTTAACCGCCGCACAAACCATAATCACTGGAAAATGGTTGGATAACGTAGAATGAATTACGGAGAATCGACGTGCAAAAGATGGATTCTGAAGGGTGAGGCATTCCCCGAAAATAATGGATTTAAATTGAAGAGTTTGTAGCAGTTTTTTCAGTTTATTACAAAAATTGATATTGCCAAATGCTGAGGTCATAATTTAACCGCCGCACAAACCATAATCACTGGAAAATGGTTGGATAACGTAGAATGAATTACGGAGAATCGACGTGCAAAAGATGGATTCTGAAGGGTTAGGCATTCCCCGAAAAAAAATGGATTTAAATTGAAGGGTCGGTAGCAGTTTTTTCAGTTTATTACAAAAATTGATATTGCCAAATGCTGAGGTCATAATTTAACCGCCGCACAAACCATAATCACTGGAAAATGGTTGGATAACGTAGAATGAATTACGGAGAATCGACGTGCAAAAGATGGATTCTGAAGGGTTAGGCATTCCCCGAAAAAAAATGGATTTAAATTGAAGGGTCGGTAGCAGTTTTTTCAGTTTATTACAAAAATTGATATTGCCAAATGCTGAGGTCATAATTTAACCGCCGCACAAACCATAATCACTGGAAAATGGTTGGATAACGTAGAATGAATTACGGAGAATCGACGTGCAAAAGATGGATTCTGAAGGGTGAGGCATTCCCCGAAAATAATGGATTTAAATTGAAGAGTTTGTAGCAGTTTTTTCAGTTTATTACAAAAATTGATATTGCCAAATGCTGAGGTCATAATTTAACCGCCG
This sequence comes from Obolodiplosis robiniae, assembly GCA_028476595.1. Taxonomy (NCBI): domain Eukaryota; kingdom Metazoa; phylum Arthropoda; class Insecta; order Diptera; family Cecidomyiidae; genus Obolodiplosis; species Obolodiplosis robiniae. Next base: position 2,924,355 of record CM052015.1, on the reverse strand, counting down.
CACAAACCATAATCACTGGAAAATGGTTGGATAACGTAGAATGAATTACGGAGAATCGACGTGCAAAAGATGGATTCTGAAGGGTTAGGCATTCCCCGAAAAAAAATGGATTCAAATTGAAGAGTCGGTAGCAGTTTTTTCAGTTTATTACAAAAATGGATATTGCCAAATGCTGAGGTCATAATTTAACCGCCGCACAAACCATAATCACTGGAAAATGGTTGGATAACGTAGAATGAATTACGGAGAATCGACGTGCAAAAGATGGATTCTGAAGGGTTAGGCATTCCCCGAAAAAAAATGGATTCAAATTGAAGAGTCGGTAGCAGTTTTTTCAGTTTATTACAAAAATTGATATTGCCAAATGCTGAGGTCATAATTTAACCGCCGCACAAACCATAATCACTGGAAAATGGTTGGATAACGTAGAATGAATTACGGAGAATCGACGTGCAAAAGATGGATTCTGAAGGGTTAGGCATTCCCCGAAAAAAAATGGATTTAAATTGAAGGGTCGGTAGCAGTTTTTTCAGTTTATTACAAAAATTGATATTGCCAAATGCTGAGGTCATAATTTAACCGCCGCACAAACCATAATCACTGGAAAATGGTTGGATAACGTAGAATGAATTACGGAGAATCGACGTGCAAAAGATGGATTCTGAAGGGTTAGGCATTCCCCGAAAAAAAATGGATTTAAATTGAAGGGTCGGTAGCAGTTTTTTCAGTTTATTACAAAAATTGATATTGCCAAATGCTGAGGTCATAATTTAACCGCCGCACAAACCATAATCACTGGAAAATGGTTGGATAACGTAGAATGAATTACGGAGAATCGACGTGCAAAAGATGTATTCTGAAGGGTTAGGCATTCCCCGAAAAAAAATGGATTTAAATTGAAGGGTCGGTAGCAGTTTTTTCAGTTTATTACAAAAATTGATATTGCCAAATGCTGAGGTCATAATTTAACCGCCGCACAAACCATAATCACTGGAAAATGGTTGGATAACGTAGAATGAATTACGGAGAATCGACGTGCAAAAGATGGATTCTGAAGGGTTAGGCATTCCCCGAAAAAAAATGGATTTAAATTGAAGGGTCGGTAGCAGTTTTTTCAGTTTATTACAAAAATTGATATTGCCAAATGCTGAGGTCATAATTTAACCGCCGCACAAACCATAATCACTGGAAAATGGTTGGATAACGTAGAATGAATTACGGAGAATCGACGTGCAAAAGATGTATTCTGAAGGGTTAGGCATTCCCCGAAAAAAAATGGATTTAAATTGAAGGGTCGGTAGCAGTTTTTTCAGTTTATTACAAAAATTGATATTGCCAAATGCTGAGGTCATAATTTAACCGCCGCACAAACCACAATCACTGGAAAATGGTTGGATAACGTAGAATGAATTACGGAGAATCGACGTGCAAAAGATGGATTCTGAAGGGTTAGGCATTCCCCGAAAAAAAATGGATTTAAATTGAAGGGTCGGTAGCAGTTTTTTCAGTTTATTACAAAAATTGATATTGCCAAATGCTGAGGTCATAATTTAACCGCCGCACAAACCATAATCACTGGAAAATGGTTGGATAACGTAGAATGAATTACGGAGAATCGACGTGCAAAAGATGGATTCTGAAGGGTTAGGCATTCCCCGAAAAAAAATGGATTCAAATTGAAGAGTCGGTAGCAGTTTTTTCAGTTTATTACAAAAATTGATATTGCCAAATGCTGAGGTCATAATTTAACCGCCGCACAAACCATAATCACTGGAAAATGGTTGGATAACGTAGAATGAATTACGGAGAATCGACGTGCAAAAGATGGATTCTGAAGGGTTAGGCATTCCCCGAAAAAAAATGGATTCAAATTGAAGAGTCGGTAGCAGTTTTTTCAGTTTATTACAAAAATGGATATTGCCAAATGCTGAGGTCATAATTTAACCGCCGCACAAACCATAATCAGTTATATAGACTTTTGACGTTTGTACTGACAGGTCGATATAATTTTGCGCTCTCTTACATAAAATATTATTTTTTATTAAATTGCATGAAAAAGAGTTTATTAATAAATTTTTTTTTGTGCATTCATTTCACTTTTTCTTGTATTACCCGAATATTATTTTAGTTTTATTAATTTTGCTTGTTTCTCTAATTTTTCATATTTGCTGTTTTGATCGAGTGTGCATTATTGGAGGTACTGTTTTTTGCTGTACTTTGACTGATTCATGCTTTATCGGATCGCTGACTTGAGGAAAATTGGTGAGACTGTTCATTTACCAAATCTGAGTGACGAAATCCTAAATAAGTTAACCGTTCATAATATTTTGCGCGTTTCAAATCAGGTCCACCATTGTAAAGTCCTTGTCAGAAATATTGTTGGTCGGTGCAATGAACATGTGCTTCGCTGTTTATCTTCGTTTTTCGGTGTTTCGAGCCGCGATATAATTATTATAAAGCAATCTTTTATTGATGGTACGGTTATTTGTTTGATTAGATTCGCAAGTTTTGATCATTATATTAACTTTGAAAATCTTGTATTGCCACATAACCTCACTATTTTGAATCGAGTAAATAGATACGCGCGTAATGTTTCATCCGTTAATTTTTGTTCGTTAATTAGTGTTAATACGGGTAATCTGATTAATACATATGATTGTGGTAATTCAGGTGAGGTGTACGCTGCTCATAATAATATTGATAATGAATTCACGTGCAGTTCATCGCAGGTGGGAGGTGTTGGAGTGGATTTATGTGAGAATAATTCACAGGAACCTCCAATACGCCAACCTGTTATTGCGCTATATGACTGCATGATGAATCTAGGTCCTCTTCTGGCATCTGAAAATGTAACCTTGAATATCAATGACGTACATTTGGAAAATCGCAATAAATGTAAGAGAAGGATAAAGTCACTAGATGTACTCAATCAATTCAAGGGTAGTTTCAATTTCATTCATGTGAATTCACAAGGACTTCTGGATGCTTGTCATCTAGATGAATTGAAATTAACTTTGAACAATAATCAAAATGTGAGTCTTATCGCGTTAACCGAAACTTGGTTACGTTCAAGTAATACAAATAAATCCATTGATATTCCTGGTTATAAAATCATTCGTGCTGATAGAAAATCGAAACGTGGTGATAGAAATAAAGGCGGTGGTGTAGCGATTTATGTTTTGAAAAATTTCAAAACAAAAGTGATTCTCAATTCGTTTAAGGATAATGCTCAAATCGATAACGTGGAGTTCCTTTTCACTGAAATATACATTCGTAATACAAAAATAATTTTCGGCATTGTATATCGAGCACCGAAATGCAATGAAGAAAATTCGCGGAAATTATTTAATTTGATAATCTCAACTTTTGCACATGAACAAAATGTGTTGATAGCTGGTGATTTTAATATTAATTTACTAAATAAAAAGACCTCTAATAGCGTTTTAAATTCGAATTTTCTCTTGAATTTTAATTTAATTAATGATAATTGTCCGACGCATTGGTGGCCGGGCAAGTTACCATCGCAAATAGATTTAATTTTTACAACCAATATCGCGCGCGTGAATACATTCGGGCATTTTCCATCGGGTATATCTTTCCATGACTTGTTATTGTGCTCATACAATATCAAAATTGAGAAAGTCAATAAAAATATTGTCGTAAGTGGTAGAAGATTTGATAATATCGATTTGGATGAGCTAAATCATGGAGTGGATTTATTGAATTGGAACTTTGACCAAAATCGAAATGTCGATGAAATGGTTACAACACTAAATGACAATATAATGAATCTTCTTGATCGCTTTGCACCACTCAGAACGCGTCGTGTTCATTATACTCCGAAGTCTTGGTTTAATAGTAAAATTAAACAGGCTTTGAAAGAAAGAAAAGCTGCTTACGATATTTGTAAGAAAAACAATGTCGATAATCCAGTTACTGATCAACAGAGAAATGATATTTATAAGGAAAAATCCAATAAAGTCAAATCTCTCATAAGAAAAAGTAAAAAGAAGTTAACTGTCGAGAGCTTCAATAATGCAACATCTATGCGTTCCAAATGGAATGTCATCGAGTCTCTTGGATGTTGTAAAGATGATAACTCTAAAGACAGTGAATCTGAAATTCTGGATAATTACAATTTGAATGACATCAATGAATTCTTTGCTTCTACGCACACGTCTCATGGGGCAGACTTGAGCAATTTATCGCTCCCAACGAATATTAATTCGAATTTCTCTTTTCAAGAAATATCCATTGATGAATTTTTATCAGCATTTCATAGAATCAAGAGTAACGCAATTGGTGATGACGGGATACCACTCAAATTTCTTAAATTAATCATTGATTCGATTGCTCATCCCCTTGTTTACATTATTAATTATTGTATTGCTCATAGCGTGTATCCAGCTGATTGGAATAAGATTATCATCAAACCTTTAAACAAAGTTCCAAGTCCCCAAACAATTTCTGACTATCGACCAATCAGCATAATTTCAGTCATCCCAAAAATTTTTGCGATTCTTCTGAATAGTCAATTAACTGGCTATCTAGAATCAAATGCACTTCTTCACGAAAGGCAATCTGGATTTCGTAAGAATCACAGTTGTGTCACCGCATTATTGGACATAACAGAGAGTATCAGATCCGCGATTCGTCGTAAAAAGCTCATTATTTATAACTCAATTGATATTAAGTGTGCTTTTCCATCTGTTCCTCATGATGGTCTTCTTAAAGTCTGTGAATCGTATGGTTTCACCGATGACGCAACAAAATTAGTAAAGGCAATTTTTTCTAACATTGAGCAAAAAGTTAAAGTCGGTAGCTCTGAATCCGATTTAATCTCTATAACTAACGGAGTTCTTCAAGGTAGTAATTTCGGCCAAACATTCTTTTCACTTTATGTTAATGATACTTTCAATGTGCTTCAGCATATGACTGGCCATTTATTTGCTGATGACGCTCAAGCATATCTTGAAGTGGATTTCAATCAAATAAATGAAGGAGTCTCTAAAGTAAACTCCGATCTTGCTAAATTAAATGATTTTATTACAAGTCGCGGTATGAAATTAAATGGATTGAAATCTAAAGTCATGATCATCGGTTCTAAGCACCATACAAGTCGATTGAATTTTGATATGATCAATGATGTAACCATTGGAGGTGACAAGCTGGAATTCTGTAAATCGATCAAAAATCTCGGCGTCATTTTTGACGAAAATTTAAATTTCGAAGAGCATGTTGGGAGTAAGCTGCAAAAGGTATACGGTGTGTTAAATCGTATACGTCATACGAAGCATCTTATACCCAACTATGTTAAGCGGGACATTGCTACTGCGCTGATCGATCCTTTAATGGACTATGGTGATGTGATTACATATGGTTGGGGTGTGTACGGCACCCTAAATCAAGAAAATCGTATTCTTGTTGCTGACAATGACAAAATACGGTATATTTACGGTTTAAAACGTAATGATCACATCACTGAATATCGACAGCGCCTTAATGGATTGAACCCTGAGTGTAGAGCTAAGCTTCATTCAGCGACCTTGATCTATAAGCAATTGTCTAATCGTTCGCCGAATTATTTGAATCATATGTTTGTCCGAATCAACGGTAGAGCCCGTTCTCAAAATAATCTTCAAGTACAGTTTCCGCAAACTGAATTTGATAAACGCGCTTTTACTTACGGAGCAATTAATTTGTGGAATAGCATTCCCATCGAAATAAGAAATGTTGAATCGTTATCCGCGTTTAAATTTAAATTGAAGCACTGGTTGCGCATCGAACATTAGTATTTCTCCTTTTTCTTCTATTTCTTTTATTTTTTCTATCGAGTAAATTCAAACATGCTCAGATTTGGTATTATGATCATTCTCACCTATAGATTTAGGATGAGTTTTTGCATTGTATAAAGTAGGGAAAAATATTAAGTAAACAATGATGTACTTCCCCTGATTCTCCTGAATCAGGCCGGTTTTGCCATGGTTTTCCGGAATCAATATCGGTATTTAAAGTCTATTCATAAATACCATCCCCCCTTGATGAAATGTAATAGTCTTCTTGCTTAAGTCGCACCATGGGCGGAATTCATATCGTATTGGGTCTAAGACCAGCATGTTCTCAGCTTGCTGAGAGCACACATTGGTATGAATTTAGGTTTTGCAATAAATAAATAAATAAATAAGTGCGGTTTTTATTTGTTTGTTTGTTTAGTTTATTTCTTTTTAAAATTGAGTTTTCTCCGAGTAGTTTTGGCAAGGCTTCAAATTTTCTAATTGCTCCCGGCGAATTGGGTACTTAGCGTAGTGCTTCTGCATTGTAATACGGGAAAAGGCTCCTTTCAATGGGGCATGCCGAATTTTTGTTGTCTTGGTCAATCTGCTCTGAGTTGACTTAGTTTTAATTGGAAATAAATTAATTATGTGTCTGATGTGTGAGATTTTTGTGAGTGAGTGCGGTTTAAGTGAGTGGATGATGGGCGGCAAGTGTTTGTTTGTGAGTGAGTGCGGGTTAAGAGGGTGGGTGATGGGCGGCAAGTGTTTATTTGTGAGTGAGTGCGGGTTAAGAGAGTGGGTGATGGGCGGCAAGTGTTTGTTTGTGAGTGAGTGCGGGTTAAGAGAGTGGGTGATGGGCGGCAAGTGTTTATTTGTGAGTGAGTGCGGGTTAAGAGAGTGGGTGATGGGCGGCAAGTGTTTGTTTGTGAGTGAGTGCGGGTTAAGAGGGTGGAAGATGGGCGGCAAGTGTTTGTTTGTGGGTGAGTGCGGGTTAAGTGAGTGGATGATCGGCGGCAAGTGTTTGTTTGTGGGTGAGTGCGGGTTAAGAGAGTGGGTGATGGGCGGCAAGTGTTTGTTTGTGGGTGAGTGCGGGTTAAGTGAGTGGATGATGGGCGGCAAGTGTTTGTTTGTGAGTGAGTGCGGGTTAAGAGAGTGGGTGATGGGCGGCAAGTGTTTGTTTGTGGGTGAGTGCGGGTTAAGTGAGTGGATGATCGGCGGCAAGTGTTTGTTTGTGAGTGAGTGCGGGTTAAGAGGGTGGAAGATGGGCGGCAAGTGTTTGTTTGTGGGTGAGTGCGGGTTAAGAGAGTGGGTGATGGGCGGCAAGTGTTTGTTTGTGGGTGAGTGCGGGTTAAGAGGGTGGATGATGGGCGGCAAGTGTTTGTTTGTGAGTGAGTGCGGGTTAAGAGGGTGGACGATGGGTGGCAAGTGTTTGTTTGTGTGGTGTTTAATTTTTTTGTGGCAATTCAGTTAAGTGCGGTTTTTATTTGTTTGTTTGTTTAGTTTATTTCTTTTTAAAATTGAGTTTTCTCCGAGTAGTTTTGGCAAGGCTTCAAATTTTCTAATTGCTCCCGGCGAATTGGGTACTTAGCGTAGTGCTTCTGCATTGTAATACGGGAAAAGGCTCCTTTCAATGGGGCATGCCGAATTTTTGTTGTCTTGGTCAATCTGCTCTGAGTTGACTTAGTTTTAATTGGAAATAAATTAATTATGTGTCTGATGTGTGAGATTTTTGTGAGTGAGTGCGGTTTAAGTGAGTGGATGATGGGCGGCAAGTGTTTGTTTGTGAGTGAGTGCGAGTTAAGAGGGTGGATGATGGGCGGCAAGTGTTTGTTTGTGAGTGAGTGCGGGTTAAGAGGGTGGATGATGGGCGGCAAGTGTTTGTTTGTGAGTGAGTGCGGGTTAAGAGGGTGGACGATGGGTGGCAAGTGTTTGTTTGTGTGGTGTTTAATTTTTTTGTGGCAATTCAGTTAAGTGCGGTTTTTATTTGTTTGTTTGTTTAGTTTATTTCTTTTTAAAATTGAGTTTTCTCCGAGTAGTTTTGGCAAGGCTTCAAATTTTCTAATTGCTCCCGGCGAATTGGGTACTTAGCGTAGTGCTTCTGCATTGTAATACGGGAAAAGGCTCCTTTCAATGGGGCATGCCGAATTTTTGTTGTCTTGGTCAATCTGCTCTGAGTTGACTTAGTTTTAATTGGAAATAAATTAATTATGTGTCTGAAGTGTGAGATTTTTGTGAGTGAGTGCGGTTTAAGTGAGTGGATGATGGGCGGCAAGTGTTTGTTTGTGAGTGAGTGCGGGTTAAGAGGGTGGACGATGGGCGGCAAGTGTTTGTTTGTGAGTGAGTGCGGGTTAAGAGGGTGGACGATGGGTGGCAAGTGTTTGTTTGTGTGGTGTTTAATTTTTTTGTGGCAATTCAGTTAAGTGCGGTTTTTATTTGTTTGTTTGTTTAGTTTATTTCTTTTTAAAATTGAGTTTTCTCCGAGTAGTTTTGGCAAGGCTTCAAATTTTCTAATTGCTCCCGGCGAATTGGGTACTTAGCGTAGTGCTTCTGCATTGTAATACGGGAAAAGGCTCCTTTCAATGGGGCATGCCGAATTTTTGTTGTCTTGGTCAATCTGCTCTGAGTTGACTTAGTTTTAATTGGAAATAAATTAATTATGTGTCTGAAGTGTGAGATTTTTGTGAGTGAGTGCGGTTTAAGTGAGTGGATGATGGGCGGCAAGTGTTTGTTTGTGAGTGAGTGCGGGTTAAGAGAGTGGGTGATGGGCGGCAAGTGTTTGTTTGTGAGTGAGTGCGGGTTAAGAGGGTGGATGATGGGCGGCAAGTGTTTGTTTGTGAGTGAGTGCGGGTTAAGAGGGTGGACGATGGGCGGCAAGTGTTTATTTGTGAGTGAGTGCGGGTTAAGAGAGTGGGTGATGGGCGGCAAGTGTTTGTTTGTGAGTGAGTGCGGGTTAAGAGGGTGGACGATGGGCGGCAAGTGTTTGTTTGTGAGTGAGTGCGAGTTAAGAGGGTGGATGATGGGCGGCAAGTGTTTGTTTGTGAGTGAGTGCGGGTTAAGAGGGTGGATGATGGGCGGCAAGTGTTTGTTTGTGAGTGAGTGCGGGTTAAGAGGGTGGACGATGGGTGGCAAGTGTTTGTTTGTGTGGTGTTTAATTTTTTTGTGGCAATTCAGTTAAGTGCGGTTTTTATTTGTTTGTTTGTTTAGTTTATTTCTTTTTAAAATTGAGTTTTCTCCGAGTAGTTTTGGCAAGGCTTCAAATTTTCTAATTGCTCCCGGCGAATTGGGTACTTAGCGTAGTGCTTCTGCATTGTAATACGGGAAAAGGCTCCTTTCAATGGGGCATGCCGAATTTTTGTTGTCTTGGTCAATCTGCTCTGAGTTGACTTAGTTTTAATTGGAAATAAATTAATTATGTGTCTGAAGTGTGAGATTTTTGTGAGTGAGTGCGGTTTAAGTGAGTGGATGATGGGCGGCAAGTGTTTGTTTGTGAGTGAGTGCGGGTTAAGAGGGTGGACGATGGGCGGCAAGTGTTTGTTTGTGAGTGAGTGCGGGTTAAGAGGGTGGACGATGGGTGGCAAGTGTTTGTTTGTGTGGTGTTTAATTTTTTTGTGGCAATTCAGTTAAGTGCGGTTTTTATTTGTTTGTTTGTTTAGTTTATTTCTTTTTAAAATTGAGTTTTCTCCGAGTAGTTTTGGCAAGGCTTCAAATTTTCTAATTGCTCCCGGCGAATTGGGTACTTAGCGTAGTGCTTCTGCATTGTAATACGGGAAAAGGCTCCTTTCAATGGGGCATGCCGAATTTTTGTTGTCTTGGTCAATCTGCTCTGAGTTGACTTAGTTTTAATTGGAAATAAATTAATTATGTGTCTGAAGTGTGAGATTTTTGTGAGTGAGTGCGGTTTAAGTGAGTGGATGATGGGCGGCAAGTGTTTGTTTGTGAGTGAGTGCGGGTTAAGAGGGTGGACGATGGGCGGCAAGTGTTTGTTTGTGAGTGAGTGCGGGTTAAGAGGGTGGACGATGGGTGGCAAGTGTTTGTTTGTGTGGTGTTTAATTTTTTTGTGGCAATTCAGTTAAGTGCGGTTTTTATTTGTTTGTTTGTTTAGTTTATTTCTTTTTAAAATTGAGTTTTCTCCGAGTAGTTTTGGCAAGGCTTCAAATTTTCTAATTGCTCCCGGCGAATTGGGTACTTAGCGTAGTGCTTCTGCATTGTAATACGGGAAAAGGCTCCTTTCAATGGGGCATGCCGAATTTTTGTTGTCTTGGTCAATCTGCTCTGAGTTGACTTAGTTTTAATTGGAAATAAATTAATTATGTGTCTGAAGTGTGAGATTTTTGTGAGTGAGTGCGGTTTAAGTGAGTGGATGATGGGCGGCAAGTGTTTGTTTGTGAGTGAGTGCGGGTTAAGAGGGTGGACGATGGGCGGCAAGTGTTTGTTTGTGAGTGAGTGCGGGTTAAGAGGGTGGACGATGGGTGGCAAGTGTTTGTTTGTGTGGTGTTTAATTTTTTTGTGGCAATTCAGTTAAGTGCGGTTTTTATTTGTTTGTTTGTTTAGTTTATTTCTTTTTAAAATTGAGTTTTCTCCGAGTAGTTTTGGCAAGGCTTCAAATTTTCTAATTGCTCCCGGCGAATTGGGTACTTAGCGTAGTGCTTCTGCATTGTAATACGGGAAAAGGCTCCTTTCAATGGGGCATGCCGAATTTTTGTTGTCTTGGTCAATCTGCTCTGAGTTGACTTAGTTTTAATTGGAAATAAATTAATTATGTGTCTGAAGTGTGAGATTTTTGTGAGTGAGTGCGGTTTAAGTGAGTGGATGATGGGCGGCAAGTGTTTGTTTGTGAGTGAGTGCGGGTTAAGAGAGTGGGTGATGGGCGGCAAGTGTTTGTTTGTGAGTGAGTGCGGGTTAAGAGGGTGGATGATGGGCGGCAAGTGTTTGTTTGTGAGTGAGTGCGGGTTAAGAGGGTGGACGATGGGCGGCAAGTGTTTATTTGTGAGTGAGTGCGGGTTAAGAGAGTGGGTGATGGGCGGCAAGTGTTTATTTGTGAGTGAGTGCGGGTTAAGAGAGTGGGTGATCGGCGGCAAGTGTTTGTTTGTGAGTGAGTGCGGGTTAAGAGGGTGGAAGATGGGCGGCAAGTGTTTGTTTGTGGGTGAGTGCGGGTTAAGAGAGTGGGTGATGGGCGGCAAGTGTTTGTTTGTGAGTGAGTGCGGGTTAAGAGGGTGGGTGATGGGCGGCAAGTGTTTATTTGTGAGTGAGTGCGGGTTAAGAGAGTGGGTGATGGGCGGCAAGTGTTTGTTTGTGAGTGAGTGCGGGTTAAGAGGGTGGATGATGGGCGGCAAGTGTTTATTTGTGAGTGAGTGCGGGTTAAGAGAGTGGGTGATCGGCGGCAAGTGTTTGTTTGTGAGTGAGTGCGGGTTAAGAGGGTGGGTGATGGGCGGCAAGTGTTTATTTGTGAGTGAGTGCGGGTTAAGAGAGTGGGTGATGGGCGGCAAGTGTTTGTTTGTGAGTGAGTGCGGGTTAAGAGGGTGGGTGATGGGCGGCAAGTGTTTATTTGTGAGTGAGTGCGGGTTAAGAGAGTGGGTGATGGGCGGCAAGTGTTTGTTTGTGAGTGAGTGCGGGTTAAGAGGGTGGATGATGGGCGGCAAGTGTTTGTTTGTGAGTGAGTGCGGGTTAAGAGGGTGGATGATGGGCGGCAAGTGTTTGTTTGTGGGTGAGTGCGGGTTAAGAGAGTGGGTGATGGGCGGCAAGTGTTTGTTTGTGAGTGAGTGCGGGTTAAGAGGGTGGGTGATGGGCGGCAAGTGTTTATTTGTGAGTGAGTGCGGGTTAAGAGAGTGGGTGATGGGCGGCAAGTGTTTGTTTGTGAGTGAGTGCGGGTTAAGAGGGTGGGTGATGGGCGGCAAGTGTTTATTTGTGAGTGAGTGCGGGTTAAGAGAGTGGGTGATGGGCGGCAAGTGTTTGTTTGTGAGTGAGTGCGGGTTAAGAGGGTGGATGATGGGCGGCAAGTGTTTATTTGTGAGTGAGTGCGGGTTAAGAGAGTGGGTGATGGGCGGCAAGTGTTTATTTGTGAGTGAGTGCGGGTTAAGAGAGTGGGTGATGGGCGGCAAGTGTTTGTTTGTGAGTGAGTGCGGGTTAAGAGGGTGGGTGATGGGCGGCAAGTGTTTATTTGTGAGTGAGTGCGGGTTAAGAGAGTGGGTGATGGGCGGCAAGTGTTTGTTTGTGAGTGAGTGCGGGTTAAGAGGGTGGGTGATGGGCGGCAAGTGTTTATTTGTGAGTGAGTGCGGGTTAAGAGAGTGGGTGATGGGCGGCAAGTGTTTGTTTGTGGGTGAGTGCGGGTTAAGAGAGTGGGTGATGGGCGGCAAGTGTTTATTTGTGAGTGAGTGCGGGTTAAGAGAGTGGGTGATGGGCGGCAAGTGTTTGTTTGTGAGTGAGTGCGGGTTAAGAGGGTGGGTGATGGGCGGCAAGTGTTTATTTGTGAGTGAGTGCGGGTTAAGAGAGTGGGTGATGGGCGGCAAGTGTTTGTTTGTGAGTGAGTGCGGGTTAAGAGGGTGGGTGATGGGCGGCAAGTGTTTATTTGTGAGTGAGTGCGGGTTAAGAGAGTGGGTGATGGGCGGCAAGTGTTTGTTTGTGAGTGAGTGCGGGTTAAGAGGGTGGACGATGGGCGGCAAGTGTTTGTTTGTGAGTGAGTGCGGGTTAAGAGAGTGGGTGATGGGCGGCAAGTGTTTATTTGTGAGTGAGTGCAGTTTAAGTGAGTGGATGATGGGCGGCAAGTGTTTGTTTGTGAGTGAGTGCGGGTTAAGAGAGTGGGTGATGGGCGGCAAGTGTTTGTTTGTGGGTGAGTGCGGGTTAAGAGAGTGGGTGATGGGCGGCAAGTGTTTATTTGTGAGTGAGTGCGGGTTAAGAGAGTGGGTGATGGGCGGCAAGTGTTTATTTGTGAGTGAGTGCGGGTTAAGAGAGTGGGTGATGGGCGGCAAGTGTTTGTTTGTGGGTGAGTGCGGGTTAAGAGAGTGGGTGATGGGCGGCAAGTGTTTATTTGTGAGTGAGTGCGGGTTAAGAGAGTGGGTGATGGGCGGCAAGTGTTTGTTTGTGAGTGAGTGCGGGTTAAGAGGGTGGGTGATGGGCGGCAAGTGTTTATTTGTGAGTGAGTGCGGGTTAAGAGAGTGGGTGATGGGCGGCAAGTGTTTGTTTGTGAGTGAGTGCGGGTTAAGAGGGTGGGTGATGGGCGGCAAGTGTTTATTTGTGAGTGAGTGCGGGTTAAGAGAGTGGGTGATGGGCGGCAAGTGTTTGTTTGTGAGTGAGTGCGGGTTAAGAGGGTGGACGATGGGCGGCAAGTGTTTGTTTGTGAGTGAGTGCGGGTTAAGAGAGTGGGTGATGGGCGGCAAGTGTTTATTTGTGAGTGAGTGCAGTTTAAGTGAGTGGATGATGGGCGGCAAGTGTTTGTTTGTGAGTGAGTGCGGGTTAAGAGAGTGGGTGATGGGCGGCAAGTGTTTATTTGTGAGTGAGTGCAGTTTAAGTGAGTGGATGATGGGCGGCAAGTGTTTGTTTGTGAGTGAGTGCGGGTTAAGAGGGTGGAAGATGGGCGGCAAGTGTTTGTTTGTGGGTGAGTGCGGGTTAAGAGAGTGGGTGATGGGCGGCAAGTGTTTATTTGTGAGTGAGTGCGGGTTAAGAGAGTGGGTGATGGGCGGCAAGTGTTTGTTTGTGAGTGAGTGCGGGTTAAGAGGGTGGGTGATGGGCGGCAAGTGTTTATTTGTGAGTGAGTGCGGGTTAAGAGAGTGGGTGATGGGCGGCAAGTGTTTGTTTGTGAGTGAGTGCGGGTTAAGAGGGTGGAAGATGGGCGGCAAGTGTTCGTTTGTGAGTGAGTGCGGGTTAAGAGGGTGGATGATGGGCGGCAAGTGTTCGTTTGTGAGTGAGTGCGGGTTAAGAGGGTGGAAGATGGGCGGCAAGTGTTTGTTTGTGAGTGAGTGCTTATTAACATAGGAGAACAATAAATCAGTTTGTACTTTACGCCTAACCACACTACGCAGCATTTTTAATTAATCCCCCCTATCCGTTTATATACACATAATATTCTGTCAATAATATAATCAATCACATAGTATCCTAATATTATTTCAATATGGCGAGTCCGGCATAAGAATTCATTGCAATCCCTAGAAAACAAAATAAATATTCAAAAAAATAAGTGTAAAAAGCATTGAAAATTGAGAAAAGTGAAAAAAAAAACCAAAATGCATACACATTACAAAGTAGACAATCAAGCAAAAAGTGGAAAAAAAGACATGGCTTTAATCTTTGCAGGCATTATGGCTGGAGCAACTGTTGCCGGTGCATTTGTTGGTACAAGTATTTCAAACTGGTGGTTCAGTGAAGATAAGAATAATTCTAACACCAATAAGGTTAAAACCAAAATTCGCGTGACAAGCTCAGAAATTTACAACATTAGCATCTTAGAAATAATAATCGCAGTGTAAGTTGCCTAATTAGTTTTGTCTGCAATAATTGGAGTTACATTTTACACATACATTCGATGCAAAAAGCAAAAGAAAAGCAACAAAAATGATTTGTTTTCTCTGAGTCAAATCCCAGCAGCAACAAATACCATAATGAATGTTTAAATAAAAGACAAAAAAAACAGTGAAACAGACGAAATATGATTCTAATTCTGAACAACAGAACATTAACGGTACTTTTGAGGTAAAATTGTGAAGAATTCAAAGTGTAACATTGCTGATTTTAACTATTTTGTGAAATATAAAACGCACATGGCAATTACAAATAACTCACGAACATTAAATAAGTACATAAGAAAAGACAATTCATAAAGCTAGTGCACATTCAATACACAAACGCAGGCCATACACATATCGGTGTATATAAAAAGTGTGAAACAAACAGAAAATACATAATAAGCAATAACCAATACACACACGATCCATAAAAGAAGAGAACCGAATACATACAAGCATGAATGCATTGAGCAATAGTAGCAAGCGCATGAGTATATGAATGCATTGGACGATGGTAACGAGCGCATGAGTACATGAACGAGTTGCAAGTTGACGCATCGACAACGGACATACGTAAATACTACAGATGGACACGATTTTAAAAAATAAAAACTCACTACAGTTGGGCGTTTATAAATAAATAATTCAATTCTCAATACAGATTATTCCTTTTTTTTGAAAATTTAGTCAATAGAATTGCTTAAGTACAGTTGGTCATTATTTTAAATAACAAATCATTTAAACAATTAGAAATAGGTTAAAATTTTTTAAAAATGATGAATATTTTCGATATTTTCGAGTGAAACTTTTAATTTTATTTTTAAGAACCAATTTCATGAAAACTATTCATTGAAAAAACAAATAATCGAATATAATGTCAAATTTGAAAATATTTATTGAACTTTTAAGACAAAAAATGAAAAAAAATATTTTTGATTTGATTTTTTTTTCATAATATTTTAACAATTTTTGAACTTTAAATTTATTTTTAAACATATTTTGAAATAATATTAATATTTTTTTTATTTTGCAATTATTCATATTAATATTTTGAAACATGTTTGATGTTTGCACTGGTTTTTAGCAATATTTTCGAAGAAATTTGATGAAAATTTAATTGAAAGTTTTTAATGGTAATGACGACAACAGAATTTAAATACGACAACGACGAATACAGAACATTGTCAGACAATTACACAAAAGAATTCAAGAAAATACAACCATACGAAAATTCAAGACCATTAACAAAAAATGACGAACTTTATGAGGGCTATAAGAAACAAATAATCATAAAACACAACTACATCGTAAATTATTTGAGAAATACGTACCAAAGCATACAGGATAACGAAGAACTGGTCAAGTCATTTGAAAAGCGCATAACAGGACTAGTAGCAACGACAAAATGAGCATTTAACATTTTATTATTAGAATACAATTGGACATCAACCCCATACGATATATGCATCTAGCAGTGGTATAAGCACAAAAAACATTTACACAAATTGACCTCAAGCTGATCAAGTCGATAATACAGGTATAGCACCACAAAATTTACAACCAAACACAGAGGGTGCACCAATTGGACAGAACAACAATACGGGAACAGGCTCACAAGTAACTACAAATAATAATCAGTCATCAAACACGACCGAAAATAATCAGAATAATACAAATAATAACCAAGCAAACAATAGTCAAAACTAAAACTCAAATAATAACGGAGGAAACGAAGATAACTCAACTCCACCGCCTGAAAATATAAATAATTGTATACTGCCAGTGGATCAAAACGAAGCAAATATGGCATTGTCAAAAGTTGAATTTATAAAACTTGCCTCGACAAATATCAGACGGGCCTATTCAGGAGACCCAAAGGGGCTAGAACCATTTTTGGGATCGATCGATTTATTGGAAGAAATGACAGAAAACAGTGGTGAGTTAAAAACATGCCTGATAAAATTCATTAAGACGAAGTTAGAGGGTCATGCAGCAGATATAGTCCCAAGAAACCCACAAACGGTCGCAGCAATTACAAACGCATTGAAAGCCAAAATAAAAATAGAGAGTTCAAAAGTAGTAGAAGGAAAAATATTGGTTCTTCGCGCTGATCGAAACAATCTTCAAGATTTTGCAAAAAAAGTTGATGAACAGCGCTGTTGTTGCAGAGTTCATAATTTAAACAAACTATTCAGATCATTTGATGACATTGATCATTAAAATTCAATAGTTCTAGAAAGATATGAAGGAACATGACCTGAATTTTAATGAAGTTCGATCTGCCAGCCATAAATTATATGCGCCATATGTCACTGTTTTTCCATGTAAAACAGATATAGCAAAATATTGAACACATCAGCAACTTTGCATAATGATTTTTCTCATTATTTTCGATGAAAAATACGACAAAAGAATAATTTTTGGCGAGAACTCGACCATAGATTCATGCATTCGGGACGCTTCTTTATGGAATGGTTTAGATTTATCTTTGAATTCATATTCAATTTCGATGTTCACGCCACTTGTATCGATCATTACACCAAGTATTATGATGGGTATCGAGAGATATTAAAACGTAATTGATACGAGCACATCCGTACTCTACGATTTGGAACATTGAATGAACTTCCAAATCAAAATCTCTTTAATTTTAACTCATGCCTCTTATATGTATGGATGTCCCATTTATACAGGAGTATCGACATATTCTTATACCTAATACTGATGAAGAGGCTATCAAGTATTTTTAAAACGTAGTTGATACGAGTATTAAGATGTGAAATAATTTTGAAGCCACTGTTATTGATTAACATCAGCACTGTGGTTAGTGCCAATAGCTTCATCGAATGTGGTTATGGTAAATAACATGGCCAAACTTCGCAGTATTTGATTCAGTAGCACATTGGACCAAAAATCAAGCAGGTTGGAAGTACCTATTCCACAGAATCAACGGGGACCGAGTCCCGTGGAATAAGCTTTCGAGCTGATCGATTTTGGTCTCATGTGTTCCTGAGGCAAGATTCTTATTGGAAAGTGATATTATTTTGCCGATCAGACCATTATTTATTTATTTTATTTAATACAAATCCTAAATTTATACCAATATGTACAAAAGCTACGCAGTAGCTCATGTATGCTGCCAAAGTGCCCGATCTATATATATAAAAATTAAACAGGCGTTCGTGTGTCACCACTAACTGACCAAACGCGTGAACGGATTTTCATGAAATTTTCACACTACACTCCTATGTATATGTAGATGGTTTGTGTGAAGTTTGATGCAAATCAGAATACAAAAAAAAGAAATATGATACATGGACCTTGTGGAGTCAATAAATGTCAATTCACCATGCATGCGTGATGGAAAATGTTCGAAACGGTATCCCAGAGCACTGACATCAGAAACGATTGCCGGAAATGATGGCTACCCATCGTCGACGTTCAACACAAGATGATGGCAGATCAGTAACTCTACGAGTGAATCATGACGATATTGAAATAGATAATATGGGATGACCCTATTCGCCAATACTATCAAAAGCGTACAAAGCTCATATCAATGTCGAGTATTGTAATTCGGTAAAATCGATCAAATACATATGCAAGTATGTAAATAAAGGCAGTGACATGGCTGTTTTTGGAGTTGCAGAAAACAGATATGATGAAATCACCCAATATCAAATCGGGAGGTATATTAGTAGTAACGAAGCACTTTGGCGAATTTTGTCTTTCCCGATTCATGATCGCAATCCAGCTGTTATTCATTTAGCAGTTCACTTGGGAAACGGACAGCGTGTGTACTTCACTGTCGATAATGGACAGCAGATTGCGGAGCAACCGCCATCAACAACATTCCTATCGTTTTTTAAACTATGTGAAATTGATCAATTCGCTCAAACACTGAAACATGAATTCGGTAAAATTGGCATTGAACAACCGGACGTTTCATTCAATACCTTTCCATGCTCAAGTGGTGATGAATGCCAATAAAACGCGCGATATCTACATTTCAGACTCGACCAAACTCTTCAAAAATTTATTAATTGCTGCAATTCCATGGAATAGAACTGCCGAATAGCGCTGAGCATTGTTGTGTGTACATCATTCGATGACCCATTATTCTATTCACGATATACAACAGCAAACGATGTTCATTACTACGCTATAAATATCAGCCAATTCGCAAGTCTTCACATAATTGCTGTCATCGTTTTTAAAGGTATGTTGTAACATACACAGATGGCTCAGATGGTGCTCGCGTCGAGTTGAAATGTCTTTTGGCTTTTGATGAACGAGCGAAAGATTCAACAGAACTGTGGTCTATTGCTGGACCACATACGATTGATGGCGAATAGACTTCACCTCAATTATGCATACTTTTTTGTACCATACGAATAAATGAGTTGAGAAGATATAGAATATTTATACTAACTAGTATACCCAGTGGTCGAAATTTGACCAATATTGTTCGATATGTAATGTATTTTATTTTATTATTAATTATATTCGCATTAGACGCATTTAGCCAACTCTTCAACATCGAATTAATGATAGTAATGATGATTCGCCTTGATCCAACCAACCACAGAATCGGTCAACGCTTCAGTGAAGCTGTATATTTGTTGTTGTACTTTCACCGTGGACATTTATGTGGAAAATCACATGTCAACATTAACAACATGTTTTTACCTGCCTCAACATTTGAACTTGATTTTTTATTCTTCAAATCTTTTCGACATTATCATTCAAACCACATGGCAATTCGTCAGCATTAAAGACGCTTAAATGTTACGAAAATTTGATATGTTCACGTATTCATGTATAGATATTATGAGGCAAACATATAAATACCCTGAAACTATATAATTTCCTTATAAGAATGTATATTCGTCAGAACACTTAATATGTTAAAACATTTTATTCAATATTTTAAATTTCAATGCAAAATTGAAATTGACAAAATTATGTTTTGGATTCACAAGAAATAACAAAAGAAAACACTTGAATTCATTCATGTTGACTTCTGTGATAAAATGATGTTGAGTTCTTCGTGTACCAACTAATCGTTTGGAAGGCTATCGACCTTTGCTTTTAATTCTTCATAACTTTTACGCATTTTTGGTGGCACATTATCACTATATTGGAATAATATACGTTATTAAAGGTTTTAATATTTGAATGTGTCAAATTATAAACAATAGATCTTATTGCTGAATGATCTTACCCCAACATTTGCTTCAATTGAGCCCTGTTGACAATATGAAAAAGACCATTCAAAATGTTCAAGTTACTCATTTATGTTTGATGAATTGAAATGGTACTGAAAGAAAAAGACTTACAATAGTTCCAACTTCTTCGACTTTGTGGGCTCATTTTCGATGTTGTTCGTCCTGAAACATTTTCAAAAATAAAAATTATTATTTTTGAAGTCGCGTTAGCATTTAAACAAAATTGTAAATAATACAAGAGTGTGTATTTTAACATAGAGATTGGTTGAAGAATAAATCAGTTAAATCTTAATCCGAGCTCTGCCAAAAATCGATTAATCTCTACCCATAACCATTCGCGGTAGAATCTTCACCAAATTTCCCTAAGGAATTGGAAAAATCTGGATCATTTCTACCTACTCTCGCATTAAAATTGCGTAATTGAATCACTCTTTCACTATCTATCTGTCAGAACAACACATGCATACAGCAGATCCGCCACCAGCTGCTGCTGTGCACACACTTTCAGTTATTATACAGCCGAAAACAAAGTTAGTTTCATTTCTCAATAATCCAATACACCGATTAAAAACTATCGACTATACGTCATTCACATCAAGTTAAAATCGTTTAAACGGTCCGAATCTGACAATTTTGATCGAAATCCACATAATCATTCATAGACGAATCTATGACTTACTATTTACGACTTCAATGTCTTGTGAATAAAACACTCTACGCCTGAATAAGCTCTTCCTCTAGAATCATGCGACAAAAATACGCGATGATTAATTATTAGAGAAAATTTGAAAACGAATTTGGCAGCAACAAAAGCCACGACTTTCACTTTCAACGCCTTCGTTGTCATAGTTATGATTTTATTTCTTTTTGAAAGTAATGTGATTGTAATTACTCTTTGATATATTCAATGACTTCAAACATAAATAAGAAATAAGAATGTATAAGAAATGTATTGATGTTCAGAACTATAGTTCTAAATATATTTACTATCATGGCCGTATTAGCGCCATTCGCCATTGGCTTAAATATTGTTCGAAGCATTAAATATTCTCTTTGGAGGTAATTTTATGATTGTCGTTGAGCTATCATGTCAATAAGTTTGCCCGTGTTAGATTCCGAACAACGATTAATATAGAACGATGCAAATGTTGGCCTATTTTGGGCAACACACACGTGGTGAAAGAAAAGTAAATACTTTTGATTCCCATTTCTTTGTCTCAATGGCTCGAAACGGATAGAAATAGTTTCATTGAGGTTTCTGATTTTTGATGTTATGTTATAGTGAAAATATAAAACAATCATCGGAAATACCCACATTTTACCAAGGATGCTTATCATCTGAAATGCATCATCCGACATAGTTAGACCATGTCCGTTTTCAGCTGGTTTCACGGCCCCTTTTAAATTTTGGAAGCTTGAAATTGAAAAAAAAAATATTGGTCAACAAAAATGTGAATCGAAACAACATTCGACTGAACAAATGAACTTGCAATTGATATCAAATAAAAATGAGCATTTTTTGATAAAATAAAAACCCAATAAAACCTTATGGTTATATTTTAACCAAGTAAAAAAGAACTTCAAAATAAGAAAAAATATAACATTTACTAACTCAAGTTGACCCCTTTCCTCACATTTCCTGAAATATCGAGAATTTGAAATTTATTAGTTAGGTATTATGTAAAAAAGCGTGTCAGCGGCTAATTTCATATATACGAGCTCAGTTAGCTGGCTGAAATTCGACAAATACAATATCTGGTTATTTTGTTCAAAAAAGAAAAGAGCATAATGAGTGAAACAAATGAAAACACAGAATCGACCATGTTTGAAAAAACAATCACAGAGCGTCGATATTGTTTTTAAGCATTCAAGCAGATGTGCAAATCAGTGATAAAGAATCGTTTGAAAAACAGCCATGGGATTTTGCATCGAAATAATAATATTATTTTCGTAGATATTATATTATTTCATTGCGTGCTAGCGTTACGCTCTCTCACTCACATCTCCTCATACAACGTAAGCGAATACGAACGCTTCGAACGAAGCAACGAAAGGCAACAACACAAGAAGAAGATTTTTTCGTCATTCGACCGCTCACCGATAGACAAAACATCAGTCTTTTTCTCTTGTGTGGTTTTTTTTCTTCTACTTGTTTTGTTGCCTTTCGTTGCTTCGTTCGAAGCGTTCGTATTGCGTTCGCGTACGTTAAATATTAAAACAATATCTACGAAGCGTAAGAAAAATAATATTCTTATTTCGATGCAAAATCCCATGGCTGTTGAAAAATGGTCGATTGGTGATATGGAAGAACGATCAAGTATGCTCCAAACAAACAAAAAAAAAAAAATGATTTGAAAACGCGTTCATGGAATCGCGTTGCGAGAATATTGCGGATAAACAGCAAGCAGCCCAAATGGCAGATGAAGAAATGAATATCCAAGGGCGTTTATTTTAATTGAGCGTGATGTTGCGCAAAAGAATTCATTCGCCCTTGTCTGATATAATGTAAAATGAAATGAATGACCAAAGAATGATGCACGAATGCTAAATCAAACTGAATCTGAAATGGAGTTTCAAACTTAAAAGCATGCGACGGCGATGTATATGCGTTCATTACGAAACAATATGCGAATGACTCCGAAAAAGCGTGGCTGAAGTTGAATGCAGTCTTTGGAAGTGCATGAACAAGGGGAAGTTTTCAGATATTTGTTTTCAATAAAAAAAAAAAAAAACAATCGAACAAAAATATATGGGCAATGGTTTGAATTAATACTGAAATTCTTTAGCGCTTTAACTAGCTTGGTGAATTGCGATGAAAATCAACTAACACTTTAATGAAATTTTTTTTAGCGAAAATGAAACATGCGTTCGAATCAGATTTTTTGCTCTGTCAAATAAAAATAAGCATTTTAAGATAAAATAAAAACCCAATAAAACCTTTTGGTAATATTTTAACAAACACAAAAGTATTTCAAAATAAGAAAAATATAAAAGTTACTAACCCAAATTGACTCTTTTTCTTACTTTCCCTGAAATTTTGAGAGTTTGAAATTAATTAGATGACTTCTCGTGATGGAATGGATGAAATAAAGTCACTTAGTATTTTGGAACGTAGCCGGCTGACAATTTTGAGACAATCCGATTTGATTAAATAAAAATACGCATCTTCAGTAATTAATTATGAGATGAAAAGGAACTGACCCAAAACAGCCTGAATCAATTGGTCTGTAAAATGAATGTAGAAATTAAATGCAAGAAATCAGTATATTCAATATTAGTTTAAATTTGTACTGGTTTAGAATCACATGCCATTAGTTTTGAATTGACGATTATATTTTTTCGGAGACAATATTTCGGAAAAGAAACCGAACGGATGCAAAGAGATAACTCTTCGTTCATATGGTTCAAACTTTAAGCTCCCATGTTAAACCATATTCGTCACTTAGAAACCTACAGAAAATAAAATGCGAAATCTATCGCAAGTAAATTACCGGTTCGACGCTGGCATCTACCAGTACTATACACACATAAACATTCGACAACTGACATACAAATACAACACACTATACGGGAACGGTTGGTTTCAGTTCAATTTTGATACCGTGGCAGTACGATTCCTATGTAAATGCATTGACGCATAGCACTTTCCTACCGCCAAAGTTCAGCAGCTGATACGCACATAACGTACATTTGTATCGGAATTGTACTGCCCGAGTACTGCCACTGTATAAATATTGAACTGAAACGTTCGCATATTGTGTACTGAATTTGTATTTCAGTTCGCGAATGTTTATGTGTGT
Source organism: Obolodiplosis robiniae (assembly GCA_028476595.1). NCBI lineage: Eukaryota > Metazoa > Arthropoda > Insecta > Diptera > Cecidomyiidae > Obolodiplosis > Obolodiplosis robiniae. Next base: position 2,901,055 of record CM052015.1, on the reverse strand, counting down.
GTATTTTATACTGTACAAGCAATATATAATATCTGTTAGATTTAAATACATGATCGTCAGACGATGTAGAAATCAACCTCCCAAAATGCTTGTAAATTTACACAGATGTTTTCGAATTCATTCCTGATCAATTTAATAAACTTATTTTCTAAGTACTTACAGAGTAACGGAGACCAAAACAATTAGAGAAAGCACCCAAATACTGCGGGAAAGAATTTTTGTCTGTTTCAAGAACAATTCTTAAAATGAACTGTATTTTCACTGTCTCAGCTCCATATTTATACTAATTTTTGGCCACTTTAATATGCAAGCAATTTAAAAACAGATGTTGTTTACGATCATTGAAGCAGCTTTCATCGCCATGTATTTTATATTCATTTTAAAACTACTGTGTGAAATATTTCTGAATTCTGAAACAACTCATGACATTCATCAAAAGCAATCGCATTAATTTCCTATCTGCTTGATATAATCATGTATGTTACTGTTGTACTTGTACAAAAAAAGAATAGTTTATCTGCAAGTTGGTGTGCATTTTGCCCCTAAACATGTATAAAGAGGTCATTTGACATTTCAGAGGAAATCACAACTTCTGAAAAAGACGAGAGCGACTTCTGAAAAATGTTTTGAAAAATGAAGTTTATGCAATAACAATTGAAGACAGCAAACGTTTATTGAAATTATAACCACTTAAACTATGAATATGAGAGTTGCTCTATCTTATTATAGCAATCTGTGTTATGAATGGTTTTCCTCATCTTAATTATGCCAAAAACTGATGAATCAGTCATTCTTTCAACTCATTTTGATTAACTTGGTAATTTTTCTGAATTAAAATTGGTTCAAAAATGCTTGATAGAATTTATTTATTAGTCTACGATTTGGTAATGACAAATATGAGCTTCATCGAAAAAATTTTTATTGATCTGCGTTATCTTGATCCAGCGGTAGCAATAGATAGCGAGTTTTATGAATTAAGTTTAATCATTCATTTCAATCGCCAAATGTATGATGAACATTGACCAGAATGAATAGAATAAAGTGTGCACAGAGAAAAATTCGGGCGGATTTTATCTGAGGCTAGTAAATTTAGTTAAATCTTACCGCCAAGCATGTATATTTCACCGGCATGCAACAAAATTTGAGAGCTTTTGTGTTAAAAAATTTACCGTTTAATTTCAAACGTAAAAATCCCGGTAGGTTAACAAATGATGTCCATCAAATTACACATAATCTTTCAAATTTAGTTGCTTGCCGGTTAAACATAAATGAAATTAAATCTGCTCGTTTTTACTGTCTGCGTCATATTTTGTCATTTATATTCATTACATTACACAATGCAAATTAGAAATGAAGCAAGGTATGAATTCCACCTAATTGATTGACTTGGTTGTGGGTGGGTACTGTCGATGGGTAAATGTATTTTATGACCAATAATTAAAATAACTGGCAGCTATTCTGGCCCAGTAAAGTAACATCATGGTATTTGAACAAAATATGTGCTTTTCATTTCAGTAGCGGAACAAACTCTCTTCAGCAACAATCATTTATCAAAAATGGATTCACAAGTCGATTCCGAATCAACTTCATTTTTATTTAAGTCTTTGCGAAGGTTATATGTTTATGCACAGCTTCTTGGCTGTGCTTCATTCTCATATTCGCCTGAGGCTGGTGTCCACGTTAAACTAATAAATATATTTTCAATGATATTCTTTACTGGATTGAACTGGGCGCTAGCTTTTTCGATTGCAACTCTCGACTTGACAATCAACGCGAAGGGATATCAAGCGATATTGTTTTATGTGGGTGTACGTGGAATTGTTTGCATTGGAATTGTGAGTTTTTGGTGCATTACTTGCATTTTATTTTTGGCCAAGAAAAAAGTGTCGCATTTAATGGAAGAGATTGTTGCCTTGGATGGTGAGGTAAGGAACAATTGCCGTTGGAGAATAAACAGATAATTTGCAAAGTAAACGTTCCATTTATTTGTAGATGAGAGAATTGGACATAATATCTGAACATATCAACTATCTTCTTCAGTATGAACTCATTTTCATTGGACTTTTTGCATCAGCAACAATATCTGTGCTCATTTTCCATCTATATATAGAATTTTATATTGATGGTCATTCTTGGGCCAAATTGACATTTTATTTGGCCATCTGTAGCATTTTGGGAAATCATTTATTCTACAACGCAATTACAACCATATTCTATGTCACGATTCAAATCAAATTCTCTTTGTTGAATGATTACTTGAAGTAAATGGATCCCCTTCAATTCCAATTAACGTTCTCACTGAGAGTCTTTTTTTGTATGTAGTTCGGTTTTCATTCCACCTCGGCCTCGATCGTCTATTGAGCTACAGAGACTGGTGTACAGATTAGCGAGGATTCATGACAAACTCTGTCAACTCTTTTTCAAAACCAATCGCTACTGCTCACTTGTGGTATTCCAGAAATCTACTACAATATTTTTCGTAATTGTTAGTCTTTACATCTGAAATCAAAACTCCACCTTTTCAGCTGATTATATCACCATTAAATACACTAACACTGACTTTATTTTCACTGGAAACACTTTTCGTGGGCTTGATCGAGCATAACGTAAAAGTCCAATTCATGGGCTTTGCCTTTCTTTACTACACGTTTCACACTTATTTGGTGTTGATTGCACAAGTGCATTCAATTGTCATAAGCGGATCCCAGGGACGATTAACTGGAGTACTTGTGCACCAAGCACTGGTGCGTACTAGCGATCCCGATTTGATGAACAAGGTGAGCGCAATCAACTAACACTTTCAGGTCTCCCGAAACTTGGAATAATTTTTTAAACCTAATTCGTCCAGCTGGAACTGTTTTCGATGCAAGTGCTACATTCAAACCCAAAATGTTCGTTGAGCATCATGGATTTAGACTGGACACTTATATTCTCCGTAACGTATTTTTAACATTTAAGAATGTTTTATGATTTAATTAATTCGAACTGATGTTGTACAATTTTCCTTATTCTAAACAGTTTATATCAGCAGCGCTTTCATATTCCGTTATTTTGGTTCAATATCAATTCTTTATTTCCACCGCAAACAAATGAAGGAGATTTGGATGTGAAGAGTGAATATTGATAAATATAAACCATATATAATTTTTTTTTTTTTTTTGCTAAGAAAAGTCTCCTTTCAGAGGCAAATCCGTGGGAAGGGTGATTTTGTTTTACAACAAAACGTCGATTCTCTTCAAATCAAATGGAAATATTCTCTTTCACTGGAAATCAACAACGAAAAGACCTTTCCACGGTTTTTGGCGCATATAAATGTTTGAACTTTGACTCAGTTGACATTGATAGATTTTTTTTGCGCAATCAATGGCAACATTGACGATTTCTATTCTATTTATTCAGATATTCTAATGGTTATTGGCAATGTTTATAATATTAAAATATTTTCACCTTAATCCACCTTTACTCACAAATCAATATAACAAATTTCATGAAGCTTCTCCATATTCTTCAAAGCTTGGCAATGAAGCTCCACCAAAGCAATGTGCCCATCCAGCTTTTGGTTGGCAATGCAGATTGCTGCTCCACTGGAATTCATTGAACACATCCGATAGAAATATTTAGCCGTGGTAAAAGCTGAAACTTTCAGTGGCAGAATTTAAAATTGCAGTGATAGCATAAGCAGCACGAAAAGTCATTCGAATAAAGAGCAACGATCTATTCCTCTGGAAGGTGCATTTAAACTTAAACACGCATCATTCCTGATGAAAGCAATGTTTGAACAGAAAAAATGACATCAATCAATTCAAGTGCTTCTCTAGAACAAACTGCTTTCTTTGTTCCAAGTCCTGTGCAAACACAACCATTGTGGGACAATGTGGGAAAAATGAGTTTTTTGCTGTTGCTGGTGCTACTACTGCTGCTGTTGTAGTAAACGGCAGCCACAATGGCAGAGAGTTAGGGCATGGACTTCGAACGTGGAGACAGAAGAAAGGTGCTTGAAATCACTTGAACGATGATGCCATTGTTTGTGTTTAACGGTGAGTGCATTTAACTATACAACTTCCGTAGAACGATGCACTTTTAATTTATATTGTGCAAATGTGTTACCTCTGACTAAGCGTGCAAAGCCCCATCCATCCTATTCCATGCAATGAAGATGTTAAATGATTGGATGAAAAGCAGACACCGAACATTCCATTTAAATGGCTGTCTGCTTTTTGCCCTCGAATATTTTGTGAGTTGATGACGCGGAAATGTCCGTAGACTATTAAGGTATTTTGCATTGAGTTGCATTGCGTATTGCACAAGGCATACGTTGAGCGAACTGAAATCATCCGGTCCCTCATAAATCAAGCGAAGAGCCACCGCATAAACTGTAATTATTGGAAAAAATGATTCCACCTCAAAAGCCACATTAGAGATTCATAAATATTTCACACTTTTTAAATCGGGTTGGAACTAAGGCCCTATTTCCCGTGTCTGCTTGATTTCTGAGCAGGTACGATTGTTCACTGTCCGACATTTCTAAAGGTTCAATGAACAACATGAACCTGCCTACACACGTTTTATAGCAAAACGAGTGGATGTAATGCATGATTTATAAAATGTATGTGATAAAAAGCGCATTGCTTTTTCATATCATTAATCATTGAGCTCATCACAACTGTGCGCGGAAATCAGCAGGAGCGGGTAGTTTTCGTCGAATCAACTGATTAGATAATAAGTTATCTCACTTATTTTAGACTCTTCAACATCACAACACTTCATACGAATAGATTTATTCTGTGATTAACCAACACAAACAACGTCATTTGAAATGCAATCAAACGCACTCTCAAGTAAAAATGCAAAAGCCATTTAGCTAATTATTGAGTATTTGAAAAGATGATGAGAAAACACATTCCACCTTGTTGCGCTGACAATTTGAACGAGATTTTTCGCTATGAAGTACGAGATAAAGGCTTTTGCAAAAATAAAGCCTTGATACGGAAGTAAATGAAGTTTGCCATATCGTATGATTACACGTTTTGCATTGTTCTTTTTTTAATTGCACTTTGACTGAAAAATGCGTATTTTGGATGAATAATTCGAAAGGAATTGTTGATATCGATTTTTTTTTAATCAAATCGGATCTTAATATCGATATCAAGATCGAATGTTTATTTTATTAAAAAGAATGTGAAATATTAAGAATTACCCTAGTATTAAGATAAATATAAATGATAATAATATTAATAATTAACATATCTTAATAAAATTTTATCAACATATTAAGATCCGATGTTATGAAAAAAATATGTCATTATCGATATAAACAATATAATAAATAATTTGATATGAATCATTTTCAATTTATCATTTTGTTGATATATCGCAAAATGTAAATCTGTACGTTGTTCGTTGTAAATTGCAAAGAATAAAAAAAATAGTTACTGTTGAATTGAAAACAAATATACTTTCAATGAGTAGCCATATGAATGGCGTGTATAATCCAATGAATGACTTCATAATTTCATAGTAAATAGCTGAAAAATGATGATTATCCGGCGCAAATTGATTTGCAATTCTAATAAAAATTTGTTAATAACGGAATTCATTAAACTCTCATAAACCAATAAACGTTAGTAAACTTTTTTAAATCTTTTTCCAAATTATTGTTTCATTTATTGATGTTTCATTTGCAAATGTGGAATAATTGGTATTTTGTATAATTCTTGTTTTTTGCTTCAACAAGTCGCAAAGTGTAAATTGTTATCGATGGAAATGTGTGAGAAAAGTGTAGGAAATTATTTTATTTTCATATGAAAAATGAGAAAAGATTCCCGGTGTAATCCATTAATTGATGAAACATCCAGTTCAAACAAGCGTTGAACTATCGAAAGCAGCCGATTTCGTATGTCGCTTAATTATTTCATTTCGTTATTGCCATCGATAGTAATTGATTCATTGCGAATAGTTTTCAACACACAAATAACTATAACAATAAAAAGACTTTTATTACACGATCGAAGCCTTAAGCCGGTTGACATTGCAGTTCATGTGTGTACGCAACGTCATATGCTCGTACGAGTGAATTTTTTCTAAATACTTCCATTAAATTACGCAGCTTTATTAGACCTGAATCGAAATTAACCAACTAACACAACTCGTCGAAATATCGTAAATTCGTTTATATACACATTTAGTTTAGTTTCGTTTCATTGCCGTTATACCGAAACACGACCTTAACGAGGTTCTTTCATTATTTTTCCAACGCACACAATTGATTTTAAACATGCTCGCTGAATGTCAGTACTCAGTAGTGTATATATTCATATGCTTTATTTAAGCTAATGACATGCAAATGTATATCAACATTCTCTTTTTCTGTCTTCGTTTATTTTTTACTATAAATAGTGAACGATCAGTTAATCGAGTAATTTTTATTGAAAAATTGGTGGTGAATAGATGGCAGACGAATGCCATTCAAGGGTTCAATACTGTGTTCACAGCCCTTAATGTACATCGCATCTTTAGCGGCACATCGACCCTCCGTATGTGTTAAAAATTTTGACTTATTTTGGACATTTGGTACAAATTCTTGTTTATATCAAGGTGCACAACAAAGTGAACTCAACTGGAACAGGTAAAAAAAAAGAAACACACACACACTTTGATTACAGAGAGAAATCAATAAAATTGAATAAAAATGAGCGAGATTTCACAGTGGTTTGCCAACAAAAGTGTGTTTATAACGGGTGCGACGGGATTTATTGGAAAATGTTTAGTAGAAAAATTAGTTCGCGACTCTCAAATCGACACCGTGTTCATAATAATTCGCTCGAAAAAGGGTGAGAGCTTTAAACAACGTGCCACGAAATATAAAGAGCATGTAGCTTTTAGTCGGCTGAGAGAGGCGAATCCGGATGTTCTCGATAAAATTCACATAGTTGAAGGCGATATTTGCGCCCCAAACCTCGGAATGTCCAACGCAGACCGAAAATTAATTGCCGAAAGAGTCTCAGTAATTTTTCATAGTGCAGCCGATGTACGATTTGACCGACGGCTCATCGATGCCTACAATACAAATGTGCGCGGCTGCAAAACCTTGCTCGAGTTTGCTTGTGAATGCAAAAATTTGCTCGTGAGTGCATCGCAGAAAACCAAAATTATGAACATAGTTATTTGCTTATTTGATCAAATTTTTGTTGTTGGAAATTAGGCATTTGTTTGCGTTTCAACGGCTTTTTCGCAAACACACGAATTAGCTAAGGTCTATGAGAGGCATTATGACGCACCCATTCAACCAGAATTGTTGCATCAATTGATTGAACATATTGATGCGGATATTCTAGACATACTGACGCCGAAGTAAGGATTCCAATTTTATCGTAAAATTCAGTGTAGATTTCGACAATTTATTTGTTTTTGTTCAATTTCACAAAGATTGCTCGATACATATCCCAACACATACGGATACACAAAAAGCATAATGGAACAATTAGTTTATGATTATTCTGACAAATTCCCAACAGCAATTGCACGTCCTCCAATCGGTAAGTTGGCCGTTGAGAAAATGGTAATGAAAAATTCATTCATTTGGATCTGAATCAGATTATTTGATCATTTGTTGAGCTTTTCGTGTGATTTTACAGTAGTCACTGCTTGGAAGGAGCCAGTCATTGGATTTACCGAAGGAATTCATGGTGTGAATGGATGGTGTCTGGCGACTGGCCACGGACTGTTACGGTAACATTTTGGTGAAAACTGTGAATCTGTTCAAAACTTGTTTAAATAGTCGCTGCTTCCAGTTCAATGATATTACGTGTGGATTATCCGAGTAATATTATGCCTGCCGATATAGTTGCAAATGGAATAATTGTCTTGGCCTTCGAATGTGGCAAACGTCATCAAAATAGGTATATGTTTAATATTGGATTGCTGAAAGAATGTCATCCCTAGGAGATTTTCGGAATAAGTTTTATTTTGCATTTTTTTCTGTTTTCTTTCTTTGTTAAAATAGACTCAAGGTCCCGACTGAAATCAGCATATATGAAAATCAAATACAGAAAGCCGAAAAATCGAAAGAGCCGATCTATTTCAATATCACCGAAGAGCATCCGCTGAGCTGGAAATTATATATTGAATGTTGTAAGTTAAAATTTTCTTTAACGCATTGTTGAATAGAGCCATTTTTCGAATTCAAACCAAAGAGGTCATTCTTATATCACATTCAATTCTATTTTCCTAATTTAATATTTTAACGTTATCTCAAATGAGTGTCAATGATTAAATGTCATAATGTTTCATTGTTTTTATTCGGCTATGCAAAATTATGGTATTGGTTCACGTGGCAACGAGGAAGTGAAAATCGCATGCACATTTTACAATTCCAATCGATTGGATTTCAATTATTTAAACAGTTTTAATTTACATTCAAATTGATTCTGTATTATGTATATTCACTTTCTGTGTGTATTTTATTCGACTCTCTTCGTGTTCTCAATATCTATGTATTCTCAATTGGGCACATCGAAATTCAATTTGGTTGTTGTTCAATTTGGTTGTTGTTGCTATTTTTAATGGATTTTTACATTTTCTACTAACACATTTTGTTGTTGTTGGCCCAATTAACAATTCTATGACTTTTCAGTGAAACCAAATTACTTTAGATATCCATTTGACTTTGCTCTCTGGTATCCAGGCGGAAGTTTTCAAACGAATCGGTTAAATAATTTCATTTGCATTATACTGTTCCAAATACTGCCCGCTATACTCGTTGACGTCCTGCTGATATTATTCCGATATCCACCGATGTAAGTATTGGAGATAATTGCATGCTAATTTTATAGTTGTTCATTCGAATTATTGGTCATCGATCTAGCCATTTCATGATGATTTGAATGATTTCATTGAAAAGTGATTGAAACTTCAAAATAATTCACAATATTCCATTCCCCGAATGCTAACGCTTTTTCTTGCAAATATCTTTCATATAAATTACTGATATATTTTTGTTTCTGTTCCATCAAATGCTGTGGCGCAATCCGAAGATTGCTGAAAGTGCAAAGACTTATCATTTCCAGTTCCAATACATTGGAATATTACTTGACTCAAAAATTCGTGTTCAATGCAGATAAGTACAATGAAGCCTATGCTCGACTGAATGAAATTGACAGGGACAGATTTTATGATCGATCGACGGCAAGTAGAAACTGTTACTTCTGTGCTTACCTTTTATTGATACTTGTCTTTTTTTTTCTTGAAAAACATTTGAATTGTAGATGAACGTTGACGAATATTTCAACAATGCAGCAATTGGCACAAAACTATATTTAGTAAAAGAGAAACTGGAAAACGTACCAAGAGCAAGAAGATTTTATACATGTCTTTGGTGTTTGGATGTTATAACCAAAACATGGTTCACCTATTGGATTATCCAGAAACTGTTGACCTATTTCAATGTAACAATTTATTGATCCCATTGGAGACAAAAAAATTGTGTAACTGGATCCAATAGGTCATGGCAAAAAATGGAAAAACCACAACAAAAAACCATACAATTTTAATATTCAACTAGTTTTATTGAATGAATGATAGAAACGGCAAAATAAAATAAAATAAACCACGACTTTTAGCCACAAGCAAAATATGTTGGTCGAACCCGTTGACCGGAATAACGCACAATGTGACACAGAGTTTCAGGTAAGCTGCTGTCGAAATATTGAATATATGATGTGCATACGTGTATCTGCGTAACAGACAATCACATGCAATCTTCCGTCAGACTGTTCTGATTTCACTCACTGTCAGACATTGATGTGAGCCTGCGGTAAATTCCAGCAAAATGCATCAATGATTTCAAGTGATATCAATTCTTAAAATTTATTTTTTGAAGATATTTTCACTGGTATTGATCATTTTCAACAATTATTTTCGACCAATGAAATGGATCAAAAACGAACCATTTCTTTCTCCATTTTAAATTTGAATGAGTAAGAATGAAAGTTAGACTTCACATCTCACCTCTTGCTCTTGCTAACAGAAAATTTCATAATAAACAGCAAAAGACTAAATATGAAGTCTCGTTTTCAATTTCAAGTCAATCATTTCAACATTGGAAAAACCAATTTCAATAAACTATACTTGCCGTTCACTCTCTTTTGGGCAGATTTTGTTCTCGGTCTACAAATGTTTCCCCAAAGAATAGCTCGATATCGGAAGGATTTGGACGGCTTTCCTTATATTTGATGAGATAACTTTTATTTGATCGAATCAAATGAATCCGAAACAGTTAATTTCAGTTCATACATATTCCCATGAAAACTGCTTAGTTCTTTCACTAATGAAAGTGTTATACGTAGCATGTATATCGAGACTTTTTTGTAATGTCAATATAATGATTATCTATGATGAAATTGTTTTTGTTGCCAGCAATCAAAATATGATCAATGGATAAATTGACCTTTGATTTCGACATTCTCCATCCATCTTTGCAAAAATCAGATAGCAAAATTGCCGCGCCCATAAATTCGTTTTGGGAATGATGGTATCTGTTCATATAAAAAATCCTTCTAACAATTGCATTTCATGACTAGATTCGGGGCTTTCTTTGTGAAATACTCAAACTTTGTTATCAAAAATTCATAAGCGTCTATTTTGTTCGGAAATAAAAATGGTTAAATATTATTTGAATAGTCATCTTCTTCCAAATGAAAAAACAAAGTAAGCAGAAGGACCATAGAAAAATGTTTGTTTAATCTGTCTGAACAACCAAAAATGTAGGATTTTTTATGAATTCAGACATGTCCAGAGTGAGTCTAGTATAAAGGTGTTTTGTTACAAAATCATAGAATGGAAGACTTTGGAAGCATTTATTTACAATCGAATATTGATGTGGGTGAAGTGCGAAATAGTGTCACATCATATACATAATTTCATTGTGATATTAAGTAGCTTAACTATATCTGAATGCTTTGAAAATATTTGGATTTAAATTCGACAGTCACATCATCTTTAACAATGAAACTGCTATGAAATAAAACTTTAATTGCAGTCATGCATAATGTTTATAACTAAAACGTGTTTAATCAAAATCACTCTTGCGCTCTGTTAAGAAGAAAAAAGCGGAATTTTCAAACTTATCGCCCTATTGTGCGGTCGAGAGAGAGAGAGAGAGAGAGAGAGAGAGAGAGAGAAAGAGAGATAGAGAGAGATGAAGTCGTATGCATTACGGTAGGAACATTTAAATAGAGTTACGTGCTTGGTAACGAATCTCTCATTGGCAACCAGATATTTTACATCTGCTTTAGGAACCATTTATTTGTCGTTACGCAAATTTTCGGTGTAGAAGCTTCACTGTTTTATTGCGGAAGAGAATTTCTGTTTAAAAAACATTTCGCATCGGTTTATGGCTGTTAAAATTTGAAGCTCATTTCTTAATACGTAAAATAAACGTTACATTTTTTTTTCAATTGCGACATGCAACCATTTGACACACGTTTAGAAATTCCTCTTTCGTCGACATTATCACCTTCGCACTGTTTATGTTCACTAGTGAGTTTTACATACATTTTAATAAAATAATAGGATGCAATCATGAATGCTACGTCAATCTACATTTTATTCAACTGATTTAATTTCAATGTGTTCATTTACTTTCTCACACCCAATATTTTTTTGAATTCTGATTCATTTCGGAGCTTAATGGTCTTTCATTCATTTTTGATGCTCTTTTAATATCCTTTTCATTTTGTCGTTTGCAACACTTCGAAATAAAATGGAACAATGGAATAAAGTAATACCTACTAAACCAAAATGTGACACACTTTTTTCAAAACAACGAATAATTACCAAATCAATGAAGTTGGAATCACGACTGGAACCGCAATGATACTGAATTAAACGGATAATAAAAGATGAGAGTTACTTAATGCAGTAGTGTAATTAAACACATATACACTTTGAATAATACATGGACGACTGCACTTAAATTACATTCTACATACAATGTGCCACATCGTTTCGAAGCTGAAAAATAAATACGTTTCGTTAACATTGGAATTTGTATAACGAAAAATGGCTGAACAATAATAAAGTTTCAATGTTGAATTTGATTGGAAATACTATAGGCGTTTGAGGTAAGGAAGCTCATATTTAGTTACAGTCCATTCAAATTGATTTATCATTATTAATAGGCGAGGAACGGCAAAAATAAGCTGAATAATTAAGTTAGGGCGAATCAAATGGTTGTTTGAATCGACTAACCATAATGGAAACTGGAAATTGAAATGACTCCACAAAAAATACGAGAAAATGAAATCGGATGTAATATACAAAACGTGATAATTAAGTGAAGGTAAACGAATTGTGTCTGTAGTGATTTGGGTTGTTGAATGAAAATCCAGTATAATTCATTCACTATAGTGACGTCAAAACTTTGAGTGCTTGAACAGAAAAGGAGAGAAAGAGCAAATATTCTAAATATAAATTCCCCCATTTTTAAAGTTATTTTTTGTCCACGACACGTAAATGATGAATGACAAACGAATGAAAGAAGTGGAAATATAATAAAAATAGTAGAAAATGAATGAATTCGTCTGAAAGACACGAAAAAGAGGGTATGGTGTGATTATTGAATCTTGTTTCACAATTCAAAGTGCACTTAAGTAATTTTCTCTTGAAATGCACCCACGTCAATGAAAATCTATTGGATTCGTCACTTGTCACAAACCCATTCTTCTTGCTTTCGTCGGGCATGATGAACAATTTGACAGCTCTTACTGAACGCTGCTGAACGAAATACCATCTCTCAGCTACTTGCATAAAATATATAGTGCAATTGCGATATTTCTTTTTCGTGTGCGACATTTTTCTTATTTGTGCTCTCTCTCCCTCACTCTCTCTCTCCCCCTCTTACTATCTATATCTCTCTCACACACAATATCTCTCACAATTTCTCAATCGCTCTTGCATCGGCCCTTTTGTTGCATATTGCTGGATTTTTGTATGAATAAAGTATAGAGTGATGATTGAATACATGTAGTTAAGTGAAGTTTATGTCAGCAACAGCAGCAGCTAAACATCATTAATATAAATGTCGATATTGGTTGTTCACTTGCACGGTATTCGCAATGCATTCATTTTATTACCGTTTATCATGAAACGCTCCTCTTGCCATTTGCCGTCAGCTGAAACGGTTTTATTGAGGTTCCCATCCAGTTGTGGAAATTTGTGGTTGATTTTGTTGTTGTTGGGAAAAACCATGAAAAACGCTGTTCCATATCGGTGCGTCATGTTTGAATGAATGCTTAACTCTTCTGGCTAAAAAGAGCATTGACATACAAACCTTCATCCAAGCAATTTTCATTTTCGATCGTTCGTCTGCCGACTCCATCTCCGATATATTTGATATAATGATCTTTTGTCAAAATGACAATGAAAACAAAATTCAATTGAATGAAAACTCCATCAAAAAGTATTCGTACAGTTTAATATATATATATATATATTTATTTGATAATTTCATTTTCTCCATTTCTTTATTTAAAACTCTGTTTCTTTTAAATCATATCAACATATTCATTAAATAAATATTACTCAATTTTGTCTCTTTCTGTGTCATTTTTATGCATCTTGCTTACCTAGAATAAACCTATAATATCTTCTTTCTTTTATAATAATTTAGTTGTATTCATTTTTTTTCAATTATGCGTGTCACATAAATGTTTTTCTCCATTTTGTTTGGTTTTTTTATGTTGATAACATTACAATAATTCATTTTTAAAACAGCATTTCACACACGCGACGGTGTGTTCCCATCGGTTTTTAGCATTCCACATTTTCCTTAATCCGCGATACTTTTTTTGCATTCTAAAACATTTTTGTTTTATCTAATAATCCGTTGTCATTCTATACACAGTAAAGTATTTTTATTTATTCATTTTTTCAGTAATTTTTTTTTTTTTTAATTTATATTACATTTACATTGACATATAAAAACTCAATTTACAGTTGATCAGTTGGGTTGTATTGAGCTGCATCTCTACAGAACAATGCATGGCCTGAATTCATTTCATTATCGATAATAGCATTTGAATTATCGTTATCGGCATCATTTTTTATGAATAACTCAGATTGCGAACGAAATGCAAGCGATTTCATTGCATTTGCATTTGGTTTGGTTGTTGTTGTTGCTGCTTTTACCATTGCATATGCAACGAATGTGCGATTTAAACAAATGTTTTCAATAAATAATTGCACGAAATGCGCAAATAAATGTATCGAAATGATTGCAGACCACTGAAACAAATGTCGAATACGAAACCAAAATATGTCCATCGTAGAAAACCGATCAAGAATGATTGTTATTAATGGTCGTTCTGACTGTTGGTGTTGCAGCGGTTGTGGCTGGTGCTGCTCGCCCTCCATCTCCGCAACTCCTCCTCCACGCACCATTTGCACGATGATGCAATCAATCGTCGATGCTACATATCGGCGCCAATCGAATAATTTTAACCAGAAATCACACTGGATGAATATTATATTGATGAGTATTGTAAAAAGTAAATAAAAACTAAGAGATGATAATTTGTTCCTCGCTGATGATGTAGACGATCCCCGGACCGCATTGCTGTTGGGATTCTCCCTGGAAACAGAATGAGATACGCCTATTTTTGAGTTTAATTTCACTACTGTCCCGAAACTTTTTTGATTGATTTTGAGCAATTATTAATTTTAATAGCAAATTGATCCATTTTATTGTTTCGAAATAGCTTTTATGCGTCGAACAATCGCACAAATTATTTTGCATTCAGACGCATTTACAAATATTGATGTGTCTAAATAGAATGACGTAAGCATTTGAAAAACTTTAAAATCAAAATGTTTCTTTTATTGTTTGTTGTTGGTAATTAAATAGAATTCGCCTGCTTTTATGAAATATGGAGAACCTCCCGATAATCAAATTTCAACCGAAAACACGTGAGCACATAACGTATGATTGAGAAAATTCAATAAATTTCATCGATAGATTTTTTCCGACGCTTCATTCTATAAGTTGTAATTTCAAAACGTTGGGATCTTATATGATTTCATTTTGAATGAATTGAATTAGGATTGTAGGTATGAATTTTGCGAAAAAACATATTTCTAAGCTGCTGGATTTAAACATGAACGGCACAAAAGAATATGAATTGTTTGAATATGAGTTTCAGTTCGAAATTTTCAAATGTAAACAATTTATTAATATGAATTTGGTGAAAGTTCCTTTTCTCGAAACAAAATATGTAATTTGAATGGATTCGTTTGATAACTTATTCATTTAAAAGCTGTCTGATGCTTGATATTGAGCGTTTCGATGTCATTGAACGTAATTGAATAACAAAATTGGATCAAATGCTTCAGATTATGTATAGATTCAATAACGTTACCGTTTAGCACATGCACGGTGACACTTTTACTTTTGGCATTGGATGGATTGCATTGGTACACTCCAGAATCAGATGGTTGTGCATTTTCAATGAGTAGAAATGATGTCGATGCTTCGTCTTTCCTCGTTGTCACACGAATTCCGCCCCGCGGTGAGTCATACGTCACAATCTATTTTTGAATTATATGAATATTAAATTAAAAAGAAGCAATCAACGTGCAAGCAAACAATTGTAGATATTGGATGCAGTATAATGGACACTTGTTCGATGTCTTTCTAAAGTTCAAACCAAGCGGACGATGCAAAATTGAATTTTGACACCTAGCTTGACAGCAGCGCCCTCTGTACCATTCGTCTATGGATGGTAAACACTTTTTCCCCTTCTTCAAACAATGACAGCAAAGATGCGGAGCCTGTCAAACTCGCTGTTTGAAGAAGGGGAAGGTGTGAAATGTTAAAGCGTTTAGTACAATCGTTTAGGTAGAGATGGCGCGGTCCAACGACATTCACTTCCCCTTTACATAGGAGAATATACAAAGCATCGTCCGCTTGGTTCAAAGTTTCGAAACATTAAAAAATTCATGTGTTACAATAAATGCGAATATTTTTCTATTTAGGTGATGAAAAATTAAAGATTCATGGTTCATTTTTGGATTCTAATTGCGAGATGTCGTGTATATTCTCGATAGGTTTGAATTTGAATAGTGAAGTGCATCAGTTTGTGGCGTGATTCATTCTCTTATTAGGCGACACTTAACAAGGACTTGAAACAATTGTTCGCATAGTTAATTATTCAGTGGATCGTGGTAAGCAATCAAATGTCATTTGGAATGAGTAAATTTAATTAGCATCGAACAATTTGAAAAGTTTTTTTAGATTTTCGAATGAAATAGTTAAGCGGTGATCGGCTTGCACTCAGGGTCCAGTGCGTGTTATTTATAGACGAGTCGACAAATCAACGAACTCAAGTGTAGTACTCAGACACTCGCCATAAATTATTCTCATTGGATATATAATATCGATATTAGAAAGTTTCGATGAGGGAATTTGAATGTGACTAGCCAATATGCATGACCAAAACGACCACGAAATACATACAAGGGCATTGCGATATCATTTTGACCGTGCTTTGATACGATGGATTTCATTTACTGCTGTCAACTCGGGAGTGTGAATTTCGATTATGTACAGCCATAAGCTTAATTGCTTAATAATTTAGAGAGCTTTTTCATTGCTATTTTATTAAACGCCAATCAGGTCTATTAAATAATTTATCACACGCAATGGACATTTTAATTGTTGTGCTTCAGTTGTAATATACTTGCGGATATTATTTGGGCGGGCGGTTACGCTAAAGCGATTACAATGTATATTTCATATTGATGGGAACGGAAAAAATGATTTTCCAATGAATGCTTTCAATTTCGAATTGATTATTAGGCCGTGGGGGAAATTAATTAGGCATAAATTCTAAGGAGCCAAGGTATTAAACGAATCAATTTACTTGGACGTTTTGCGTGAGCAAAGATTGTTTCAAATGCCAGTGAGATATGTAATTACATTACTAATGAATAAACCCTTTCAACTGAATAGCTGAAATTTTCCACTAAAATGATTAACGGGAAGATTTCCTTCTGAAGAAATTTCTTCAACAAAAAAATGGTGCGAAACAACGCCTTCAACTCTATTCAATTATCCCATATTTATGATCAATATGGGACATTGGAAAAAAACAAATATTCAATTAAGATTCAATCATTTCCACACTATGAAATGTTTATTCATTCTGTTTTACTACGCCCTTTCCTCATGAGGTGATTCGTAAAGTACGGATTCTAATGGACTTCGCTTTCAGGCGCCACCAAAATATCAATCAAAATTTAATAAGAATGGAAATCGTGAGAGAATAATGTAGACCAACGAAAATACAATCGCAAAATAGGCGGCATAATTACTGTTGAATGTAAGAAAGCATGCAGTGATTCGTGCAGAAGATTTGTTGGCAATTGAATGCCATGTTAATTAAACGCCAGAATTATTTTATGCTTTCGTTTCTTTTTAATCCTTCATTTTTGATTAAAATTTATTTCGTGAACCTTCGACAAGGTACAGCCATTTTCACCATCATACTCGATTCATTTTCGATCGCATTTTTCTTGGTGTTTGGAAATGGGGTTTGTTCGGAAAAATATTCACCCATAAATTAATTCAGCAATTTAAAGGAATTCATCGAAAATGCTTCCATGCGATAAATTGATGCAGAAAAATTCATGTACAAAAACCTATTATTCGATTCACGTCAAATAGAATAAACATCGAGTTTTTATAGTGAAAGCAAAATTAGACATGATAAAAATGGTCCAAAATAAGTCGTATACTTACAGCATTGTTATGGTTCCAAAAGATATACGCCGGCGGCTCAGGTGAATCCTCAATAACGCACGTTAAATTTATGGTTGATCCGCTTTCGATATATAAATCTGGAGCTCCAATTATTTCGGTGGATGGTTCTGGTTTGATGAACATTTAACACACATATGACGATGCAGCAGCAACGGACAATTACGAGTTAAGCCCGCAATCCCATCCGGATAACAGGAAATAATTGAAACAGCGTACGTTCAACCACATTCACATCATGTTTGGCAGTGTTCAAGCAAAACACAGATAGAAAAGAAAAAAGAACAGAAAGGGGGGAAAATATAATTTAAAATATTAAGATAGAGTGTTGTGCGCAGGGAATGCGATGGTTGTGCGTACATTTGGGAAATTGAAATTCTCGATTTGAATTTTTTGACGAAAAGGTTGCTTTTTTACGTAAATTAATGTGGCTGGTGCGCAATAAATGAGACCGCATGTATGGTAAAACAGTAATTTTCAACCAGGCAGCGGCGACGCAAATTACGCCAAATTTTATATCTGAACATTATGTATATAATTACGAAGTCTCCATCGATCCAGTTTATAAACATATTATTTTCCTCAACAAATTTCTTGATCCATTTTTTTCTGGCAATTTCATTTTATTTTAGCAGCAACGAATGAAGACGCAAGAGATGGCATGGTTGGATGAGGATGGAAATGGAAATTGTGTCAAGTGTTTCAGCTCTAGTTGGCGTTGCTCTCACTTTTATGTGTAAAAGAGCCAAACGAAATTATTGTTGAGCTAATTAGCATTCTACTTCTCGTTATCATTTGCTCATAGAAATGTAGTGCGAAAATCGACTCAACGAAATACTACAATAGTTGAAGTAGGTTTTTATCATGGCACAGTTATAGTTCAATTTATCAGAGGGAAACACACGTAAATGAAAAATAATCAAATACTTTTCTCCTCTCGTATACCCTTGAAAGGCCAGCCAGCAATCGCTGCCATCAATCGCTGATCGCAGTGTGAAAATTATAAAAAAATTACGATAAAAAATGGTCGTCCGTTGCGCCAGCAATATTCTGATTCCAGCTGAGAGGTAATGTGCTCATTGCCGTAAATCTAGGAATTTTTATTTAAATTGAATCTTGAAAATATCAGACCGGATTTCCTTTCACCAGATGAAGGGGACAAAATATATTTCAAGGCGCTTGATGAGCTGTTTTCACTTCAATTTTATCACTTCTTTTGATGCTAAAATATTTAATGTCACGTAATGCAACATAATATTCGCATCGACAAACACGTTTGAAAGCGATCTTTTTTCAATGTGGCTGTCTATTGATAAGTTTTGGACTAGATCAATATTGCAAGATGTACAATAATATTTATCTTAATGTAAAAATAAAACACCTTAAATTACTTGTGAAAATTGATTTTCAAAATAGATTTCGATGAACCTTTTTTCCCCTCTCGAAATGTACAAACATGAAATGCCCTCCACGCTGGTGACACGATCGAGCAAAATAATATTCTTTTATCATTCATAAAAAATATGTCTGAAATAAGCAGTGAATAGTATATTTTATTTCAGATTTCCTGGAAAGCGTATTTTGGTCGATCGTAAAAAAATTATGAGTCACAGCCCATTTGCAGTAGCTATCCAAGTCGGAGTATCACGTATATCCACGTTGTTGCCAACACTAAAATTAGCTTGAAAATGACCAAAAAAATGCCATCAATAATATCATTAACCACGAATCCACATATATTTTGAAGAAAAAAAAAATTGGTCATGAAAATGCGGGTCGCTGTTAAAATATTATTTAAATTTGGGAAAACTTTTTCTATGGCAAAAGTAATATGACAATTCTATTGTATTAAAGTTATCAGCGGCGATACTAAGGCTGGTTGTCATTCACATCGAAACAACCAGCGGAAGTTCCGCAAAAAACAACCAGCGCTTGGAAGGAACGGATAAGGACCATTTTTCATGTTGACTTCGCACAATATCCTGTATTGTCCATGACAAACCATAATATTTTATGTGCATTTATGGAAATTTTATGAAATGACTGAATCGAATGGAACATCTAAGTTGCCCATGAAACGACGAAAACGTGTACTTTTAATTCGAAAGCAGCATACATTCGAGCCAATTTTCAAAGAAATTAGACATTACATTATTTTATGTTTTATTGCATTGCTTGATTTCGGTGAAAACCTCGCTCTCGAAATGAATGTGGTTTTCCGTTGTTTTTGTGCCGCTGGCGTACCAGCAATCTAAAAAATATGCTTTTAATTGAAAGTTTTACTAAAGAACATGGACCATTCAAGTATCTTCACAGAACTTTTCACAGCACTGAAATTTGACTATGAAACTCAAATGCTGGGCTCATTTCACAATACCAAAAAATAAGAATAAAACTAGAAATGTTCATTTGGATGGATGTGCTTTTTCTGTCCGGATTCTTCGATTTAGTACTTCTAAAAAATCAGTACCATTCCCAAGTAGTCATATGTTATTTTCGATTTAATTGCTATTCGCAGCTTTTTCTTTGCCAATCGATGATATATTAAATTTTAATTAAAATTAGAGTAAGTCATTAACATTATCATTAAATCATTCATGGGGAGTGAAGAATGAGAGTGAGAAGGACATGTCATCCCAGTTTCAATTAAGATGGTACGCGGCAGGTGGTGCAATAAATATCACTCAATTTCCACATTACTTACCGATAACATTTAAGTGAATGTAATGCGACATGTGTGGCGTTGTCGAAACCTGAAACATTAGAAATTGAAGAAGCAGAGACAAAAAACATGAAATAAATATCAGTATAATTTTTCACAAAAACATTGTTACTTTCCAATGTAGTAACAATATTATTTCCATTAATGAAAGAGAAAAAAATGGTGAAACACGAAAAATATTGATGGCCTCTGGCGTTCGCAACCGAACAATCATTTAAAAATTCGCGGAAAAGCTACACATCCAGGGGGACTTTTAACAACGCATATATGTTGACATTGCAATCGTGCACGCCAGACGACCATTACCAACCAAATTGCAAGTGGTCTGTGCATATAGCCGTGGATACAAAAAGCACATAAATTTCATGCAGATTACATGATCTCAAACTGACCTGGCATTCATAAATTCCGCTGTCACGATGTTGTGGATATTTTATTTGTAGTATCCAGTCTTCGGAGTGCGGGTGATGTATGGCCCGAAAACGTTGATCTGATGTGTATGTATACCTTCCGACCGTGAGCAAATGAATATCACGGTGTCGAACCCACGACACTTGGAGCAACGACTGCAATGAAAATTACATAAAAATGGTCAATATAATATTTAATGCTTTTTGGGCTACGTTCAAAATGCTCTAAATTTCAATTTGCATTTTAACCATTTGGAGAAGCCACTCATCATTGACCATCATTTGCCATTGTAGAAGCTGCATCAATATCGGAGCAACATATATGAATAGGCTCAGTTCGAATTAATCCCTTTTTTCAATTTTGAAATGGAAAAAAAACGAGCAGTGGTTTTATGGTAATTTACAAAAAATCGTCAATGTCTGATTTGAATTGGGTGCGGTGTAATGAGTGGCTTTTAACCACATTCCACTGTTGACCTCTCTCATTCATTAACTGGATTCGGACCCGCGCCACTACACATTAATAATTTAACATTCGTTTTAAATGTATATTACTGTGAAAATGCTACATGCTTTTATGCTCTCCACAATGTATACACTGCACAGACAGCTCTGGTTCGTAGTCTGATTTTCCAACGAGGTACACCATAATATCGATAATTTGAAAAATATTAATGCGTGGCGAGGATTTCGACGTGTTTAAATTACCTTAAATGTTTACAGAGTAGAAACATTGCTTATTGAGGAACAAGCGGACGATGCTTTGTATATTCTCCTATGTAAAGGGGAAGTGAATGTCGTTGGACCGCGCCATCTCTACCTAAACGATTGTACTAAACGCTTTAACATTTCACACCTTCCCCTTCTTCAAACAGCGAGTTTGACAGGCTCCGCATCTTTGCTGTCATTCTTTGAAGAAGAGGAAAAAGTGTTTACCATCCATAGACGAATGGTACAGAGGGCGCTGCTGTCAAGCTAGGTGTCAAAATTCAATTCTGCATCGTCCGCTTGTTGGGGAATGCTTTTGACGATAATGCAATATGCACATTTGAAGCCGATTCGATTTGGGTCGAAACAAAATTTTTTTCTTCTACATTTTATGTGTTCAATTAAAAAAAAGATGCATACAAACAAAAATTGAACAAGTTTTCTCTGAGTCGTAACATGTTTCTCTCCGGCCAAATATAGAACGTGGAGATGAGTTGTTACATGAACAGAAGCAACATGGAGAAGCTGTACGTTGCGAGGATTCCTGAAAATTTGATCCGTTGGCTCTTTATATTTGGAGAATCATTGTTTCAGCAATTACGCGCTATCAGTCGTTTGGACGGTTTTGAATTCGATTCACATTTGGAGCTTCATTGGATATTTACATCCATTTTGTATTCTGAATGGTATTCGGATGGCAGCTCTTCCGAAGTACGTGTTCGTCGACGTGAAATTCATTATGACTCTGGCCCAAAGGCTATACCAAACACGCAGCTAATAATTCAAATGATTATTGATTTATTTTTATTATTTATGTGGCTGAGCGTTTTCATTCAGTAGTCAGAGAATCAGAGGGTCTGGCCATTGTTGCCAATATAAAGCCAACGATATCACAAAATGGTAGATTGACGTGCGTAACATGCACGTACAAAACGCAAACATAAATTTCGACGAACTATTCTCGTTGTCGAGCAGCAAAACAACACGAAAAAAAAAACGCCCAGACTTTATGGATTTGAATGGTTCATAATAAAAAGCGATTCAATTGGACCGGTGAGTCAAGCATAAATATAAAAGAATGAGCACGCAAATCAACACGTATATTCTTTTGGTCTCAATTTCTTCCAACGCAATTCGACGTACGCGCCGGATGTCAATAAATAATTTGGAAAAAAAATCTGAATGGAAAGGAAATGCACATGGGAAGCAAAGAAGTTAGGGAAGGGAATTGATGGAAAAAAAACGAGAAATTATTTCTAAAATGTTGGTTATATTTTTAAAAAAAAGTTCGTATAATGCTATGCATCTTGTATTTGGTATCTTAAATTCAAAATTTAGCTCCAAATGAAAGGCATACGGGCGCACACGAGTACCGTATATGTTTGTGAGCACCTCAATAGAGCCCAATAATTCAAAAGAGATGTAGGATAATGGAAACACTCGTGAATATGATTACGAAAGTGTACACATGCCTACACTTCAATAAAATCGAAATCCCTTGCGTTTTATGCAGCACGCGATACTTTCATTCACATGATTTTAGCTTCTTTGCCTTTTATCGAATTTTGCTGGTTTTTTCAGCTAGATGTTTGTATATTTGCTTTTTCAATTTTTACGCTGTTTATGTGACAAATGTGTACATTTGGTCGGATGTCAAATTACTCGATGTAAGAACCACTTAAAACATGTGATGCCAGCCACTTTTCGATTATGCGACCGATGAAAACATAAATGAAACATAGTAAAGAATGTTTGAAAAACGTGTAAAACAATCATAATGTAAATGGATGCATGTACGCGCCGCCAACTGATTCATATTAGGGACATTGATCACGTTCAATGCCTTCACTTGTGTGGTGTGTGTGTGTGTGTATAGATTCGATGTTTGTTCATGTATGTCATAGTTATTTGTCAAAGTGCGGCGTCTTCGTCGGCATTTCTTTATTATCATCATATCAATGAATTTGAATGTACCATTAAACGGAATGTCGACATTTTTTTTCGTTGTTGCTGTTGTCGTCGTCGTCATCGTCATTTGTCGTTTCTCATGTCGGCGTTTTATTTGCAACAATGGCGTCAAGCAAGAAAAGGAAACGTCAACCAAATCGAAATGGGGAAATAAATGCAATACAATGTATTTCTTCTGTTTGGTATAATGTTTAAATGACATTGACAAAGTCGATTGCATGCATAACACTCAACCGAATCTCATGCAAAGCATCAATCATTACAACCCGAAAAATATATGTATTTGCTATAAATGGATTGTATTGGCACAGTAATTTTGATGTAAGCACTAGAATTATCCACAAAAAAAATACCTAAATCGATTCTAGCGAATGTATTCAGAGGGAAAACACGGACGGCGGATGGGAGAGAAGAGAAGGAAAAACATCGGTACAGTCTCAAGTGAGTCTTAAACCTGGCAAAAAAGCGGCAAAAACAATCAACCAAAGCGTCAACAGCAAAGATTTTTCGTGTTGAAATAACGTTGCCATAATGAATATCGTGTGCATCGAAATGGCCGTAAAGAGTTTTTTTTTCGGACGGTTGTGGCAAAATATACAAAAACACGCAACTGCTTTCCTTTTACGAGACTTTGAATTGTTTTCGTGTTTTTACTTTTGTTTCTCTTTTTTCGGTGTGTTGCTTTGTATTGGCGTGTTATATTTGCTGAACCATTGAGAGGTGAGTTTGTTAAGAGGGAGCGCATGTATGTGGCATTGTTCGTTCGAAATTACTCCAATTCAATGCATGGCCACCGTTCGTTGCTTATATTTTTCTTTATTTCTGGTTTTATATTCGTCCTTATTCTAGAAAATGAAAAAGAAAGAGAGAACGATGGTTGATTTACAATTCAATAATTCATGCCGTAAAACTCGACGATGGAGGCAATCGAGAGAAATGCATTTGCTCTGCAGAGCAATTCTCAAAAGGAGTAACCCAACAAAAATAGTCGAACGAACCAAAATAAGGATGTTAAATTAAATTTTACAAAAAGTGACCTCAATTCATTTGTTCGTTTCAACAAATATAGTGAAAAAATAGAAAAAGAAGTGGAGAGAAAGCGAGTTAAAGAAAAGAAAACAAAATTGAACCCGTTCACAGCCGAGGATGCGGATCCAATTTTAATTCGGCCATGCCCATCATTTAATACGTGTAGTTATCTTGTGTATGCTTAAAAGAAGGTATTTTTTCTATTCAAGGATATGTGTTCCAAATGTAGAGTTTTTAAGCGTCACTTGTGCTACTTTTTTCCGCCATTTTCGACATGAAAAAAGAATCTAGGATTTATTTTTGGAATCCAAAGGCATGATTTGTGCATCGTTACATCTTTTCATGATCCAACATAATGTAAATGTGCTTCATCAATTTTGAAGCTTTCCGAAGCCTCTGACATTTCATTTTCGTTCATTGTTCACTTTTCCAAACTTCAGAATTGAATTCAATTAAACAAGTGTCTGGGATGTCCTACAACATTAATTCGTGCCTTTAACTAATTGGTTCCGAAGTTGACATGTTATTTTGGACAAATTTTCTGTGAATTTATTTCAAAACTTCGCATGTACGTGATGTCTCATGTAAATGATGCATACATGTCTGGCACGTAATTCAAAAGTTGAATGCGATCCAAGGCGCTCTTCATGTTACATTTTCTCCAGTTTTCCGTTTTTGGTCTAAATTCAATACGTATTTCAAATCGATGTGTCATAACACATTCCAACTCTTCAAAACATTCGCTCGCAGTAAGGAAAGAAAGCAGTGTAAATTACACAAAGTATCATGTGAATTCCATGTGGTGTTCGGATGTGAAGAATAAATTTCAATTATTCATGAACCTATGAATATTTTTACTGTTCCATAATTTTATGCTGATGGCTAATTTTGTCCAGGCATTGCAGCAAATAAATTCTAGTCTTGCTTTTATTATATCTCAGTTCTCATTTTTTTTTTTCGTTCTCGGAAGGAACTGTTACTTTCGTATCACATATTCATTGGAAATTCAAGGTCGAAGCAGCGAACTGAGCTTATGCTCGAGTCCAACATGAAATAAACTTAAAAAGCAATGCGAAAAACATCATTCACATCTAATA
Organism: Obolodiplosis robiniae; assembly: GCA_028476595.1. Taxonomy (NCBI): domain Eukaryota; kingdom Metazoa; phylum Arthropoda; class Insecta; order Diptera; family Cecidomyiidae; genus Obolodiplosis; species Obolodiplosis robiniae. Next base: position 2,875,312 of record CM052015.1, on the reverse strand, counting down.
GAATGTGTTGTCATATGAAATTATGATCGATGATATTGTCAAAATTCGTTGAAATCTTGTGTTTCGGAAAGAACCATTTTTTTTCTTTCTCTTGCTAATCTGATTTGAGCAGGCGGAATTGAAGGGAAATGAATGGAATGCAGTATATGAGAGATTTTGGATTTATGTATTTAATGGTTTATTTTGCACGAACTAGTTATCGTTCCACATATACTAAACCGACCATTTCGCTTTGCTTCTCATTTATCTCTATTTTTCGTTCAATCTTCACATCACATTGGCACATTATTTTCATCTATTTGCTTATGTGACAAAGTTAGATTTTCGCTATTTATTTTAAGAAATCGTCCGTTTTTCATGGAACATTCATTTGTTTTGTTTTGTTCCGTTTTTTTTGTGCCCTGACAAGTTCCAAACGAAGAAAATATGAGCCTAACGTAAATATTCCTGACATGTTTCATTTAATTTGATGTCATTCATCGACGCTTGCCATATTTTAGCTCTGGATAACACCAGCACAAGCGACATTGCGATGACAGTTATTCCATTAGAATAGCTGAGAAAAATAAACCACCAACAACTATTGTTTGGATGGTTTTTTTTTTTGTTTTGTGTTGACGTCAGCATTATCGTGGCTGTCGTCGCATGTGCAATTTTTTGTTGGCGACTGCAAAATTTAATGTTTGAACGAATGAGATGAAAACAATTGAGTCCATTTGTGAAATGATTCGGAATATAAGTTTCGCTTCGAGATTCCGCCTTCGATACAAAACAATAGCACCATCATTTCACATCTGTTCCAAAGCAACATGCATGAGAACTCGAAGAAGATGGTATTGAATACAATAACCACCCATTGACTTGGTTTGCATGAATGAATCAACAGCAATAAAGATAATTCTTTTATTTGCTCTGTGCTTTGGAGTATTGCGCTGGAGCTGAAACGTACAATTGATAGATCCGAGAATGTTGGTGAGTGGTCGATTGTTGTAGGGTTCATTGGAGGCTGGCAAAATCAGGAGCTAAGAACAGCAGTGCAAAACTGACTCTGATGAATGCCTAACAATCACATTACATGAGAAAACCGTCACTCGGCCTATAATAGTCGGACTCCGAAAGCTGTATGCCGTATGACGAATACGATACTGCCATAATGTGATGATCGATGAAGGGCACACATGTTGATGTTGATTTCGATGTCGAATCGAGCTTGAGACAACTACACCACCATCGCCAGCAAATACTACCAGTGACAAAATGATGGCTATTATTGTTGCCAGCAGAGAAAACGAACTCAATGACGGTATACAGAAAATAGAAACGAAATGCTAGCACGCAAATCCCATAACATATTTTATTTTCGCATTGACCGATTTTCCGAATGGTCGTGTTCAACAGAATTTCCTCCATCATATCATTTGGTGCACAAATGTGTCCATGTGAATACCGGTACGTGCATGGTTTTTCGGTTTTGCCTCTGTGAAGCACACAGCACACAGCACACCGTATTTCGCAATTCGATTGGCTGTTGTTATTTCCCGTATTTCATGTTCCTTTGATTCTTTTTTACCGAAGAAATCTTGCGTCAAGTTACATACATTGAACAAATGAATTGAGCAACGGCTGAAAATGAAACATTTTTATAATTGAGCCTGTTAAGTTGAATAAGTAAGTCCAACAGTAAACACAATAAAAGAAAATTCGATAACGAAGCACCGAATGAATTAAATGTGTTATGCACGGGTAAGAGGCAATTGCAAATTGGTTGCACGGTGAATTCCAAGCTCCTAATGCAAAACAAATACCTGAGCTGACTTTCACTTACACCTATCAATGCCATATTTACAAAGAGAATTATCGAAATCAAGAGTACGCAGCCCTTTTTTTCTTGAAATGATGCGTTTCCTTTTTTACATCGCACAAACCCTTATTTCCGACGAAGAACGGGCGTCTCCTCAATTTTACCTCAATTTTCGTTTGTGTCTGTTCCTTTTTTATGATAGCATTTGGAATTAACCTTTATTTTACGTATGATTTCAAGTCAATCTGTATTTTGTAGTCAAATAGGCGGATGCACTGACTGTAGACGTCGACAACAACAATAAGGTACATTATAAATATAGATGGAAGCAAGAGTCCCCTTATTTATTGAAAAACCGTTTCGCTCATAGATTTCACTTGTTGTATCGATTGTTGGGGGTAAAGAATGAATTATGTGCTTGGCTTCAAGAAATAAATCGTTTGTTATCGCTTAGGTATTTTTTTTCATGTCAACCGCACCAATAAGATGAATCGAGGTCAATCCAAAGTAATATTTTTAAGTCAGCACAGCACAATCGCTATCAACACACTGTACAATAAACACAAAGAAGCCACACCGAAAAACGTTTAAAGTATCGAATGACTTGTTTTTGGCATGTGGCGAACTCAAGTGATTAAATACTTCAACGAACAAGAGCCGCATTCAATTCCAACTGCGCTGAAAACGATGATTTATTATTTACATCGATTTTCTGATTGAAATAAAACACCACTTTTATTGGTGAACCAGAACCGTTTCTTTGCTGATGAAAGACAAGAACAATAATGTAACCCATCATGCTTCCACTCTCTTCACCAAGCACCAACTTTTTCTCACACAAATAACTTATCCATTTAACTTTTGTGTCAAACAATTTCATATTCTGCATTCCATTAAAATGAATATCGACAAAAACTTGTGACAACCCAAAAATAGAGAGAAACTCCATTCTGTCGAATAAACAAAAAATTAGAAAGTTCAATATGAGACTATTTTCCAAGATGGACAACTAAATGCTGAGTGATTATAGTGATATTAATTCCATTGAACGGTGCTGGCAAGAAAAACTGAAGCGTGAGTTATTTTAATCGCTCAAGTTTGTTCTTAAGGCAACAGAAATCAATTGTGACAATCAAATTTGAACGCTTGATCGGAATTGATTCATCGCGAGTCTTGTTTCTAGGCCAGTCGGACAAGTGCGCTTTTGGAAGTTGTTAATTTTTCCAGACGTATAAAATCCATTCGAGAATTATTCGTATTCGTGATAGCCAAACTTTGACAACTCTGTTCACAATGTGACAATCACTTCATCTTTTAAATTTCCCTATTTTTCAAGATTTTTTCTATTTTTTATGCAAAAATTTATGACTCCATAGATTTTTGCCTATTTTACGAATAAAAATTGATGAGCGCTTTTGAATTATCACGAAAAATCGTCAATTTTAATTTATTTTCTTTTTTATATTGTCATTTCATTCGAGCAAATGATGGGCTTCCATTTTGAGCCGTGACTTTAATATAATTATCCTTATTTGATATTCTCAATTTACTATATAAAAGAAAACTTGTGAATTTCCACCAATATTTGTTATAATAAGATAAAAAGAGAATACTCACCGTTTTATTTCCTAAATTCTTCACTCTACAGTTTAAGTATGCCGTTTTGCCCAGCAAAGCTGTGACGTTCTTCGAGGCCGCTTTGTCAAAATACGGTCCCATTTTGAATGCGTCCAAATCGAGGGCATTTTGTTTGGAACCATACGCACCGGGATTATTATCTTTTGAGCTGGATGAATCACGCTGTGCCGCGGAAGCTGTAAGAATAAAAGAAAACGTCAGTATCGAATGTAAGTCATGATATCACTAGACAGACCATTGAAAAGGTGAAACCCCTTCGAAGTTCTAGTTTGCAATGTAATTGAACGAAAAGTTTCGATTCACAAGTGAAATCGATTTCTTCGATCTAGCAATTTTATATTGAATAAAATGCTAGCGAAAAAAACAATCGGATGGATAAAAGGAGAGCGAATCCGCTGTCGCAACTTTAATTATTGTAAAATAGCGCATTGAAAATAAAGTCAATGGATTTTACGGATTCGCATGTTTTTTTGTCGTTCGTTTATCAGACTGCTTTTGCAATTATCAAGCTATTAAATTTTTGCACGGACATAATGAATCCGAGTCAATGGATATGAAAAAGAAATTGTTGAAGGGAAAACAAAAAAAGAGTCGACGGAAATCACAGTCAGAGATGGGTTACAATTCTTTGTTCCGATTTGTTAGCGATCGCAGTGTCATCATATAATGAAGTTTTCGGTTGGAAAGAATGTCATAGTAACGCAACACATCAGAGCAATTCCAGCATCACCAAAGAAATACGATGAGTCGACAGAAAATTAAAAACATTGGCACACAATCATTGACAATTCGAATTGTTCTGTCCGTTGACAGAATACAAAAAAGTTTTTGTCTTGAAATTAATGACTAAAGCGTCTTTTATTTGTTGAGATTTCGTTTTCTTTGGAACTTCTTTGTTTAAGCCATTTTTGTGTCGTTTTAAAGCGGCAGACGCTAGGAACGACGGACATTGGAATGAATTAAGCTGAAACAAATGAAGTGCAAACATAAAGCTTTTCATTTGATAATCGTAAAAAAGCGGGCAATAAAAACGACAACAATATCGCTTTATCTTTTACATAAAATATAAAGAGCCCGTTTGTATACCATAAATCCCGATTTAAGTAGTTGAATTTGTCTTTATTCGCAATTAGGATTGCTTGATGCGAATTTAAATTTTTCCGCAATAAATCGACGAGTGAGCGCATGCAGAACGCCCAACTTAATTAAAGTCGTTTTTATTCTCTAATTCTCCACTTTAATTTTCTGAATTTCCTTTTTTTCCATTTGTTGGAATTTTCCGCGAACTTTAGTCAACTGTCGAATCAAATGTGCGATTTCCATGCTGAATTTCAATGTGCCAAAAAGAACCAATAATATTAAAAGCATCGAAGCGTTGTCTTTGAAAAAACGACAATGCCCCACGTTCGACAACAATGTCCTGAGTAATTGCTCTTCAAACGCGTTTTACTTGCTCATTTCCAATGATCTATTGATACCGCATGCTGATTCACCCCACTGAATAAATTTCATCGAAAGCTTTGGTGGTCTGAAACGTTCTCTGGGTAATCATGCGATTGTTGGGTAATGATAGTGTTTGAAATGTAATTATGTCCTCACCATTAATTGATTAATGGCAAAATAATAGAGTAATTCAGATGCATCAAGACCGTACATGACTTTCCCACAATCTACCATCGAAGAACCGTTTCTTTTGCGACGGCGTCACTTTAATGCCGAAACGAAAAATAAAAATCGAAATAAGGTGCTGTTAACTGCTGGCGGATGGTGGAAATTGTGATAAAGAATATAATTAATCGTTTATCTCTGGCGTGTTGCGTACACATATTGACCGGGGACGTGAGCAACTTTCGGGATCCGCTTTTAATTTATAGGCATTCAATGCACGAAAACGATTACCGAATGTGCTGTATCTGAGTGTGTCGAATTATAATGCGGACCCACCAGCAATGTTGGTCGTTCGATAAGCAACTCAAACGATTCACAGACATTTTAGCGGTATTACACACTCAATTAATTTATACATCGAATAACAACGTCTCGAAAATTGATAAATTGGCATATAAACAAAACGCCTCCATTCATTCAATCTTCGCTTTGGCACGGCCAAATAATTTACGACCTTTCATATCGAAACCGAAAAATTATCGCACATTTTGCGAAGTTATTTAAAGTAGCAAGAGGAAAAAGTCGCTTCAAAACTCATAAAGTCTTATTTTCCGACTGAATTACTCTGGCTTCGAAAAAATAAATTACATGAATCGTTTGCCATTCGTTCATTTTAATTTCATCTGACCGAATTTTTATTGACATTAAATTTTTCACAATTTGTCCAACTAAAAATTGCTACATTAAATCGCATTGGGACAATCAATACATTCAAATACGGAACCGTCGCTGCAACCGCATTTCAACGTGGCATCTACATTAAAGTAGTTCTAAAGCCTCACGCATGCGGCGCTTTGGTCCTGCAGTCTCTACATGTAAATCCCCCGAGCTGCAATAGCACATTTCGTACTTCACTGTGAAGATGAGTACGTTTTGTTGGAATGAGATCTCTAAACGGAAAACATTGAGAATGAAGGAATTCATTAAGCAGTTTATTGGGGAAGCGAAAAATGTCAACTTATTTGAATGAATGAGAAAATGGAACATATAATTTGTTCTCACAACTTGAGACAATCGATGTGTATTATCTTGGCATTTCAATTTCCGGTGAGAATGATTCTCTTTCGTTTTTTTTTTCTCTCTATTCAATTCAACGGTTAACTGAACAAGTTACTGATAATTTTATTGGCAAGAGGAAGATACGGAGAATTGGGAATGGCGGAGAAAGAGAAAATAGTAGCTCCAATGATTGAACGGACGTGCATCATTTTCAATATTTCTGTAATTGGATGGCGAACAAGTCGGGTAATACAGTTTGTATTCAATGTTACTGGGAAATGTGAACGAACATGTTACTTCCGCCCCTGAGATATATCTTTCATCAAAATTACAATTTCCTTCTGAATGATTCATGATCATTCATCATAAATAAATGAAAAAAATGAAAATAAGAAAATAGGAAAATAAAATACAAGAGGAAAATGCATTAACTTGAGAATGAGAGAAAGAGAGAGAAGATGAAATTACATGTTTTTTGCTGACGTTTTTGTCACGGTGTCCAAACGTGTAAAAAGTGTAAGATATTCGAAAGCATCAACATATTTTGCCAACACATTGAGGCTACCTTATCCAACGCCCACCATAGCTCGTGTAAAAAAATGAAATAATATTCACCGTGAGTGAAATGGAATCATGTCAAATAATTTTTAGAAAAAAGTTTGCCAGCAACAACATGAAGAGTATGTGGGCAACAGCAAAATGGCGCCACTGTATTTTGGCAACAGCAAACAATATTCCATTAATTTTCTGCTCACTTGCGTGCAAAGAGCAAAGAATAAATTGAATATGTAATGGAATGATGTGTAGGCAATTTTGCAAGTAACTGAACAACAATACGATATAAAGCGAAAAGTACTAGAAATTAAAAACCAGTTCAATTTGGCTGATGTGCGATAATGTGAACATTTTCAACTTGAATCAATCTTCGATTTTCCATACAACTAAATTCGAAATATTATGAAGATAAATAGAATTGATTTGCGAATAAATGTGAATTCTATAATGTGTGAGTAGCTCAAATATTCCAATATCAAGCACCATTACCCCGATATATAGTTCAATCATTTTGACATTCGAGCACGCATAGTGGGAATAGATGGAATAAATCACTAGTGACTTTATTAAATATCAAAGGAAACCCGTTTTGTTTCATCGTCTTTTGTGTTTTTCTTCGTTTCAATTTTTGCTTCTAATTATGACTCGTGACGACCTTTTGAAAGAGCAAATAGAACAGCGAAAATCAGTCGCAAAAACTGTAAAATCAGTAGCTAGTCAAACGCGAGATTCACTGTTGCCAGAGAGTTCTGTTGAGTGTGCTAAAAGTAGTCGAGTCATTGCACCGAATAACGAAAAGATAAATGCAAAAAGCAACATTCATCTTTATCAAGTGCTTTTCAAATTTTCTCCTTTTCCTTTGAATCGAATGCCGAGTGGGAGGAGGCATTTTTTTTGCGAGAGTATGCCACTTCCATAGTTGATATTCTGTTATCGCTATCGCGCATAAACTACTCGAATACAAACTTCGTGTGCTTTGCTCGTCGACATCCAAGATAAAAGCATCGTTTCATCTATCGTCTAATAATAATATATGAATGTGTTTTCGTAATGAAAATATATGAAATAAATGGCTTAGCGATTCACAACAGTAATTTGGATGAGCGCACAAAGGCAATGGAAAAAGAGAATATTTCATCAAGATGCGACACAGTGAACAGCAGTGTGCTCTTCATCAAAATCAAAAGAGCTCCCCGTTCGTTTATTTTTGAATTTATAATTTTTTTTTTTCAACTCGAGTCTATAACAACAGCATCCGTCTCTTGTTTAACAAGTTAAGCTGCACACATTCAAGCAAAAACCATAGAATGTTTGGGTTATGGCATGATGGCGCGCACCAACACATTAAATTATGTATAAAAATATCAGATTCAACACTGATTAAGCATTTATAAATAAATGCGAAAACATTTTTGCGTCGGCTAAAACGATCGTATGTTTCATGTTTGCATGACAAACGCACTGCGAAACTGCCAATTCAATTATCGATGGAGCACGCAACATCAACAAAATAATCGAAGTCGAGTGTGGAATGTTGAGAAAATAAGTGCTTGGCATGCAGTCAGTGTTGCTGTTTGGAAGCACTTAACCAAAAAAGCATCAAGAAGAAGAAGAAACAAGAAAATCGGATAGAAAACCAATCCATAAACTTGTAGCCAATAACGACTCACGACACATGAATTGATTGAGATATGTTCTATTGTGAAAACAACGCTTTATAAAACATGTCGAACTTGCACGTTCCATGAAAATGCGTGCGAAATTTTATGCAGAAACTTGATATCACTGCCATTGTCACTATGCTTGGCTATAACCGAGATAACGACAAAGACACTTTTTGGTGTGGCTTGATGGAAAGTACATAAAAGTGTTGCGATAATACACACAAACATGAGGCGAGCAGAAAAAAATATATGTATGCAATGCTTTAAAACAAGCAGACTATTTTCGCGTAGAGAAGAAACACCGATGAACATTTACTCTGAGATGGAACGAAGAAAAGAGAAAATAAACGAAAAGCCATCGTTATTTTCATTGGATCATCGTAAATGTTTCACAGTCACCGATTTTTCTATCTGTGTGATATCGATTGAAAATTGCATAAATAAGCGTAAAAATTGCAAGCTCAAATGTAACAAACGAAAACGAAAGCGATAACCAAGGCAAAAACCAATTGACGACAAAACACTTTTTATATTCTCGTTTGCTCTATCTCGATTTTGATAGGAAAATTGGGAATATCGATTGCGAAACGCTCCAGTGAAAATGCGCTTTCTTGAATGCGATTTATCTGCTTAGTCTCTGTGCAGCGAAGACAGAGCAGAAAATTCAAGCCCAACTTATTTAAACGAGGTCAATAAAGATGAATTTTGTAAGACAGAATTCCATTTCTGTTTGTATAATTTTATGTTTGCTCTTTAGAAAACAGTATTATTTCTATGTGGACATGGTCGTGTTTACTTTGTTTCTCTGTACTCAATTATGGTTTTGCGACGATGACAAAGACGTCGTCGTTTGCAAACAAACCAGAGAGAAAACGCACCAAATTTAGCATTCGTCGTTTTCTCATTCTTTTTTTTTTTCCTTTTACTTTCACTCTTCTTTTGCTCCATCTCTCGTTCAGTCTCTGTCGATCCTTCTTTTCCAGTTCGTTCATTCGTTTGCTTGTTCACATTATGTTCGCATATATTCTCATTATTATCGTTATTGTTGTTTGCATTTTACATGCTCTTCTCTAAATTACATTAGGTTATTTGCTTTGTTATTTATGCAGTGTTCACAAATACGTACACACGAATCCATACACATAGACTGACGCAAGGATAAATCTATACTGGAAAAGTAATGTTTTTAAATGAGATTGTTATTCTTGAGCAAAATGAATGGGAATGGACACACTTCTTCCTCTGTCCGCGTCGAAAGAATGGATGCGGCAATATGGGAATAAAAGAGCAATTTATGTGACAATCGAATAACGATAGTGGAACGGGCGTAACAATCTTGAAACGGCAAACATCACGTATTTAGCACAATTTATTTGATGGAATTTTGCGCTCAGCTCTGCACACATTCAAACAAAATAGTTTTGCCTTTGGATCACACTACTCCGCACTATTTTGCAATTGAGCGATACGCAAAACTTTGTGTTCCAAACAAGATGTGGCTTGAATCGGAAGGCGGGATTAACAAGAAGACACCATCTTATTAAAATATCAAATTATTTTAATTAGATTACGACAAACGGGAAAATTAATTGATTTTGAGACGTGATGTCACACAGTTTTTTGGCTACAGCAAACCTAATTAATATGGAAGAAATTTTATAGCGATGGAAAAAATGCGATCGAAATGGTTACCCGACTTGAAAATTCGATAAGACAATAAGTAGGGATAGAAGTAATATCGATAGGTTAGGCAATTAGTGTTGAACTGTCGTCAACAGCAATCGATGGGAATCAGTGACGAGCTGATAGTTCTCCAATGCTAACACCAATCAAATTGAGAGAGATTTAAATTTGCATTGACAAATGCGCTAGAAAATTTCAATGAATTCGATGAAAGCTTGTTAGCATAACAATTGAAAAGTTTTCAATTTTAATATCTCGATGAAAATCGCTTGCCTTCAGTTGTTAATGAAAATTTTCATACAACGGCTTCAATTTTCGTAATGAAAGACAACATGATGTATCCAACAAAGTCTCTGTTCCAATCAACTTTGAATAGCAGAAGCGATCTTTGCAATTCCATTCGAAAAAGGACCTCTCAAAAGCACGCAGCAAATTAAATTGCTATCATCTAATTGAAATCATTAGGCCGGAAGATGAAATGCGCGTGTATAAAAATTGTGACCGTTTTGTTCGTGTATTCCAAGTATCAGAAGCAATAGTAATTTCAATGTGAATGTTCGTTCCAAAAGTTTCGTCATGTTTGTCATAAATTTGCAACGGTTTTTCGTCGTTGGCAGGGTTTATGTGAACAGTGCTTATTGTTTTCCTTTTCATTATTTTTTTGTTCATGGTTGCCGCATCGGGCGGCAGACGCTGTGCTCTTGTTGTTGCTGCTGCAGGCTTCGTGTTCATTTAAGTTATTCCAATTTTTCTCAGCACAGCTGCCAAGTGAAAGAGCGAATCCATGTTTTGTATTTGCCGTGTGAATCTTTCTCGTGTTTGTCATTGTTTTTGGTTTATGTATGTGTGTGTGTGTGTGTGTGTGTGTGTGTGTGTGTGTGTGTGTGTGTATGTGACATGTTTGTACATTTTATGATGAGTCTCATTGTATTGTGCCATTAATGGGCAAGAAGCCTTTACAAACATAAACCGATTCGTTTATACTTTATCATTCATGCATATTTTAAAGGCTGAAAATGCGTTCGCGTTGTTGTTTTTCTCTTCTCGTTAAAAAGTGAAAAATCAACAATTTCGCGTGCTGACTTTTGTACAGACACTTCGATAAAAACGAATGTGTGGTGCCATGCATGCAGTGAACATAAAGGAACCGAACAGCAAACAGCATGACCGTCAACAATAATCTAAAACTCACCGAAATGAAACGACGAGAAAATAAAAAAGGTTTCGCGTTTTGTCTGTTTTTTTTTGCTGTTGTTCTATTTCCAATTGCATAATATCGTTGCTATCGAAATGTTCATCTTGATTACGAGGTGGTCGCATAATCCAAGTTGAAATATTCTATTGTGCAAGATGACATATACACCATTTCACATGTTAGTCATTATGTCAAATCATTTTCTAATTTTGAATGTATGAAAATGTTTTAACTTCGCTTGACTTTTGTCAATTTGGAACGCTTAACCGAATGCCGTCGATGCCACCACCGACTTTCATATGGCTGACAATAGATTCGCATTCAAACTATAGCGTAAAAATTGAATGTGAGAAGCGAATAAAAAAGTATGAGTTTATATTTGTTTGAGCTGCAATAGGTTTGAAATGAAACAGTCGTATCATTTCATCCAAATGAATTTTTAGAAAATTGGTAGGAAAAGATAAAGCGAAAAAGCTTTTATGCCGTGGTTTTTAGGTCGTTGCTTTCACAACTATACAGCAAACTTTTAATTATCGAGTGAATAGGAAATGTGTATGTATTTTTTTAGTTCCTTTCTTACATCACATCAATTTCGTTTGGGTTCCACAACGCTTTCATTTGTCAATGTAAACACATGACAAAAAGCATTCAATCATTCAAGCTTGGTGGGCTGTCACCGTCCAAACAATATCAAATGCTCAACACAAGTTTCACACAAAAAAAATCTTTTCAATTCCAAAAAAGTCTTTTTCATTCACAATGATGCGCGGCAGAGTAATTATGAAAATTCCAGCTGTTGATGTAAACACGTTGTGCGTATTTTTACGAAGAAAGAAAACAAACCAAAGCCTTTTCTATGCGATCTGGTCCGTTTGTATGTTGATAGAAATGCCGCATTAGGGTGGACTGAATCCAAATGCATTTGAAATTTGAATATTGCAGCTAAAAACCATTTTCGTCCAGAAATCTATTTTTATTCAATTTGTAATATGATTTGGGTTGTTTGTAAGTCTGGATTCCAGCTTACGCTCTATTTTCATATGAAAACAGAATTTTCGAGCAACGTTGATCCTTCCTATTTCAAAGCCTTTCGGGCATGCTTTATTATTCAAACTGAGCGACGATTAATATAATGGCTCTTTTATTCTGAACATACGGAAGAAGCATACACCCACAAAAGAGCTGAATTGAACCACATTTAATCTGCCGCCTTTCGCTATAAAGTTGTTGTTTATGTATTTGACTCTTTTGTTTTCCGTTTATTAATTATCCAAGCTTTTCACGCAGTAGTTTACCGCAGTTTAGTCAAACTTTTCGCGGTGGTTCATCAAGCAATCAATCGTGCCCGACATTTCAGCAGACATTTTGATAGTAAGTTGCTCATCTTTTGACAGTCATTAAAAACGAAATTTTAGTAATTATTTAGGATTTTCCTTTTCATACACTGAAATATACATGTTCTGCGGTTGTAGAATGTCTTTGTTTCTGTGACATTCTTGACACTTTTGGTGACTGGTATAAACCAAATAATGCTTATTGTTGCGCTGCTACATCAAAGGAATTCATTTTTTTCAATGTTTGGCAACAGTTTTGTAAGAAGTCAAACACTTGAACGTTCAATGTAAATGCTCGCAAGGAGTATCTTGAAAATTATATATTGAATATTTCATGTAGTCGCAATGAAAAACATAACCAACAACGAGTAACACTTCTATTGTTCTTCCAACGGGAAATTGGATCGACGCTAAATTTGCGGTGTAAATAACATCAACATCTCTCTTTCCCACTTGTTTTCTTTACGTGATAGTTGGAATCAAGACTGCTGTAAGCCAACGATGCAATTTAGTATATCTCTTAAGCAGATGTGCCAAGTCTTCAACGTGTTCCAAACTCGCGCTTGATTTTTGCCTCAAATTTCCGTCACGACCGAACGAGTGCACGGTTGCGAGACTGTTGCTTGCTTTTGTCATTTTCACAAATCTCTGTGTGCCATTGTCATTGAGTAAGGCTTTTTTCGCACGAGCGCTTCTCCCTTAATGCTATTCCACGATTTTAATTGCGAAAAACTCATTCAAAGCACGAAACGAAGATACTTCATAATCAGCGGGAGTGAGCGTGTGATTTTTGACTTTTTTAAGTGGCAGCTGGAGAATATGCTGCGTTGAAAACACACTTAAAACCTTCATTTATAATATACACAGGCTCATTTGTTTCGTGCACCGTTCACAAATCAACGCTTTTGTAGCATATCGACTTTAATGCAAATTCACAAGTTTTCGGTACGGAATCAAGTATTATGACAGTTTAATATTGAAATAATTGTATCAAATTGAGAACAAGAGCTACAACATTTGCTCCAAACAAATTCAAACATTCAAGTGCAGAAGTTGAAACACAAAAATGGTGTTTTGATTTTGTCATTTCAGTGACATTTGGGAATTGCAAATGGTGGATAACGTTGTATGCATTGAATATGGCTGTGCGGATCGTTCAGAATTTGCTTTTCTCGTGTATTAACGTAATCCGTTACAACGAATCGATGCAGTTTGTGAGGAAATGGATACGCCATGCAATGTTGTTGAAGGTCATGGCTGATGACTCCCTCGAGAATTTCTCATCCATTCCAGCTTCCGCAACAAAAAAAAAATGATTTCAACTGTTGTTTCCAAATGTATTCAATGAATTAACTGGAAACGACATTGTTTTCCTTTCAATGGGGCGGAAATGTGAAACATGCATAATTTTCTTCTTAATTAGAGCTATGATCTCCTACGAATGGACATCGAACGAAAAAATAGGAAAAATATGTTGTAATGTTCTGTCATAAAATGGTCACTTACCCAAATTATATGTTCCGCATAGAATTAAAATCGACAATATGAGCGTTACACTAGTCCGCACCGAAATCGCCATTCTAAAACTTGATAATTTATTAGATCTCTTTTAAAATAATTGTCCTTTCGTGTATTTATCTATTGATTCGATGGTTTTTACTCTTTTTTATTTATTTAAAATCGAAAGCAGTTTATATTATGATTAGCTCAAGTCTTATTTAATATTAGCTAAACGATTAGGTAGGTATTTCTCAATCACATTCAATATGGATTTTCAAAAACACATTTACACAGTCACATGAAAACATTTGATTCAAGCGAAAATGTTTTACATCAAATTGAATGTATGTTTTACCGATAATATATGTAATGAGACTAAATTAGACCGCTTTTCATATGCAGCCGCTAATATTGATTGCGTTCATCACAATTTCAATGCGAAATTTCGAATGAGACCTTTTATTGGCTTTTCATTTGAATTTCTTTGTTGCGATAGTATTTGTATTGCAAATTCGAACCGTGGAATAGCATCGAAATGTAATTATATTTAGCCTCAGATTTATTTGTCTTTCACGTCAAATGTAATTTAAACTGATATTTGTTTGGTTGCGCTGGTATTCGATGGATAAATTCGATTGGCAGCTTTCAATGAGCCACAAGTTTTGGCATTTTCTTTCGGTATGATTGGTATGGCTGTTTTTGATAACGATGATATTTCTGGGGGCTCGATTTGTATTGAAATTGATTGGTTTATGGAAAACTTCGATTTAAATGAGAATAATAAATGAAGCATGTTTCCCTCCAATCTTTTTTGGCGATGATCTTGTCTGCGTTTATTCTTCTTGACTAATTGAAATTATTCCCCCTCAATCGTTACCCAATAATTTGAATAATATTTGCTCAATGGTAAAATGGAAGCTCGTATGCTATGGATTTCGCCAATCGTCGAACATTTTCAGTACAGCTTTCCGCTCCACAAAGAATGATCTGAAACAAAAATAAATCAAATGTTAGTAATTGTTTAATTTGCTTTTTCTACTTTTTATGACATGATAAAAAAGTTTGAATTTTTCTATTTGGATAATGTGAAAGATCAAGCAAGATATATGGTTGAGCTAGAGGCAATCAATAAAAAAAATACATAATCTTCGTGTATAGACAGAAATGTTAAACTTTCTGGCATAATAGTATTTTTCTAGCGAAATTTTGCTTGTTTTACGAGTGGCTATTGGTGAGAGGATGGCAGGTCCGTACTGTACCGCATACATACCTGCAACGGACTTTTATTGAACGGCACCGACGGCTTAACGTGCCCTCCGAAGTATGCCGTAGTTTCTAAATCAAAGCAATTTGAAATAAAATCATTCAGTATCACCGAGACTCAAACCAACGTCCCCATGACTGTGACACAAAGAAGTTCAGTGCACTTATCGCTCGGCCAACGCCCGAATATATACATAAAAATAATGCTAAATTTTGTATAGCAATCTTTTTCAGATAACTGACTCTAACTCGTTTCTCACAGCTACGATTTAAAAAAATTAAATTCTTTCAAAATACATTCGAAATTATGGTCGCGACGGGCACAACGATCGGGCATGTTGATTTTATCATTTATGCTTCTATTGGTTTTTCAATGAATACGGACGCGCATAGCATACAATTTGTGATTCCGAGTTATTATCTCAAATTTAATAACAATTTTTCTAAGTCTTATCTTTAAAACAATTTTCACTTGATTTATTACATTGAACCTATTTAGAGTTAACCAGTTTGAACAAATTAAAACGGAACGAATAACCTAAGGTTTGTT
The DNA here is from genome assembly GCA_028476595.1 of Obolodiplosis robiniae. NCBI lineage: Eukaryota > Metazoa > Arthropoda > Insecta > Diptera > Cecidomyiidae > Obolodiplosis > Obolodiplosis robiniae. The sequence continues at coordinate 2,859,462 of CM052015.1, read as the reverse complement.
TGAACTTTTATACTTTTTTTCCAAACTAACATACATTCAATAAAAAAACACATCATTTATTTATTTATTTATTTATTGCAAAGCCTATATTTATGTCAATACGTGTTCACAGCGAACTGAGAATTGCTGGTTTGAGACCCAATACGACATAAATTCCGCCCATGGTTCGTATTCTCATACATTGTAATATGATATATCTGAAATTATTCATACTTTCAAATCATTTTAGTGTAATTGTGATGAAATATCAACTTTGTGTTGAGATACATATACGGCGCCTTTTATAAGGTCACTCAGATGCATTAAAATTGTATTATACATGATAGTACGACAGAGTAGCGAATCTACAAGATTTGTTGGGTTTTGGTGTAGGACACGCGCAGTGTTCGTTTCAACATTGATGCATTTGAATTTATAAAAAACTATGGTTGTATTATTCAATTATTTCATTTGTAAAATGTTACACTTATTCACTCGCATCATCCTTATAAGTACGAGAATAAATTGATATTCTCGCTGAAAAGGGTACACACAAACGATTGAAATCCATATTAGAGAAATGTTGAACTGAAATAAGTGTATTCTTGGCTCTCATGTTTCCAATCTCATTTCATTCTTCCTATTCTGCCTATTCTTATCATCTTAAAAGATTTTCTCGCTGTATTCGACGTGTTAGATGATGTTCCATACCTATCTCTTTTGCCTTTCTTCCATTTGCTCTTATTATTATCATTATATTATTTACTTGCTCTCTGTGTTAAACGATGAATGCATATGAATCGATGTTTTTATGATTGCTATTACCATCGGTTCATAGCCGAATCGTTTACAAAATTTTCAACAATTTGAATCATTTGTTTCAATAAATGTTCAATAAAAATTTAGAATGGTACGGATGATTGGTTTTGATTTCGGATTTATATTTTCGTTCCATTTGATTTGTTCTGGAATCATCGATCAAATAAAAAAGAAAAAAATGGAAATTAATAAAATAATGATGAGGTAAAATGATCGTTCGATTTCGGTTTCAAACCATCGCACGGTTTTAGATAATTCTTAATGAATTCTAGTATGTATTTTTCACTTCCGTTTCAGTCGGTATCAATCTCATTTCTTTTATTGAAAATGGAGTATGAAAATGTTCAGTTCCAACACTCTTCTTTGAAATATGCCGAATTCAATAAAAAGGATCATAAAATTGATGTAAATGGCTCGCGGCTGAATTATAAATATCATCAATTCATTATTTCCTCAAGTGGCTATTTATTGAGATATTCATTACACAAGGTATCCATTCTGACGTGCTGAAACGACACTCAAGAGTCTACTCCAACTTGTAGAAAAATGTTGATCGAGAGCTCTGATGAATAGCAAATCGATATAAATTAATAATCATTTCGATCATCAGGTAAAGGTCCATAAAAACGTGGAAAATAATGTGAAATAATGCGTCTTAAAGATAATATGATCGATTGTTGCTTTCTATTTCCTTACAACGAACACAAAGCGACGCAAGGTAAAGCAAACTATGAGCAGCGAGCGAGCTCGATGAGCAGTGTATGACCCCAAAAAAGCATGCAATAAACTTTTTACGTCATTTACAAATTGTGCAATTCATGGTGCGCATTGTATTACATACAAATACGTATAGATTGAATGAGATGAATGTAAAGTTTGTGGAGAAAATGAATGAAAAAGAACAAATAGTATCATTGTTGAGTCGGAATGGTCTCATTAGAGTGCAGGCCGAACCGGTCACACAATCCCAAATAGACAGCAATCAAATCAAATTTAATTATAGAAAGAAACTGTTCGAGGATTACATGCAGTTAATTTTCTTTATAATGTTTTTTGCTTATTTCATTATCGGTGTCGAGTTGAATGACAAATAAAATGATAAGAAATGAACAGTAAACCCAAACAATTTACTCGATTTAACCATAAGCATGAGAATTGAGGACGTAAAAATGGAAATGGTTGTATGGAGAGGCGCTCGAAACACTTGCATTGTATCGATAACCTTCATTTCATGAGCGTATTCACAAGTGGTCATGTACTACGCTCATTTATAACTGTCGCTTGTTATTATATCAGTGTCTTATTACACACATTCTATTATCTAAACGGTCTGATGAAGGTAAAGATGCGGAACACTATTCTCTTTATGTACGCTTCTCAATCTCTTTGTATTGCCAATGCTGCTGCTGCTGTTTTTACTGCCGGAAGTAACAAGCACAATGTTAAATGTTCATTATACAACGAACAATATCCAAAATGGTGCAATATATTTTCATTATTGTCACCTTAGTTGGGTTGATGGTTACGGAACATATTTAGTCCTAATAAGCCCCGAAAATAATGAATTTACATTGAAACTGGAGCAAAGCGGCTGTCAGCAAGCCGAAAAATAAAGACGACGGAATTACATAGACAATGTCAAATTCAAATGATGCCGAAGTGAAACATCAATGGCGAGAAAAGACGGAGCTCAACCTCACCATTTTGAATCATAAGCTGTCCTATGTTTCAGTCTCTTTCTTCCTCTCTTTCTCTCTCTCTCTGTTTCTCTTTTTTACTGTTTCTGTGCAAATCGCACATTCTGCTGGAATTTCCTGTATTCTTTTCACGAGCGATACCCATGCTCATTGTCGCAAAGTGAATGTGCTATATATAAACGTTTATTATAATTACTAAATATGGTCGCAATTTGAAAAAAGTAAGCGGAAAATAGCGACGTAATGCTGCTGCCGCCGCGATGGCAAATAATAAATTTTGCGAGATGCTCTCTCGCACAATGTATATAATGTTTGGCATGAAAACCCAACGAGCCAAGGATAAAAAGTTACTTTTCTATATAAAAAAAACATGAACAAAGTCATTCAAATACAATAGATTCGGAATTCTTCTTCTCCGAAATAAAAATAACAATTTTTTTTTGGCCAAGCCACAAAATTGAGTGGCTGGAAACATTTTGCAAACAATTTCAAACAAAGAATTTTCGCTCGAACTAATAAAATAAAGAAGCGAAATGAAAAAATGTGGACGGAAAATTCGTGCGTCGCCGTTGAATCCCATTGAAACGTTTTTGTGTGTTTTCCATTTGTGCGCGCTTCTTGCATGACTCTTTGTATAATTACTGACCGTTAGTTGCATGTCCGCAAGTCAAATACAACAGCTTTTGTGAATAAATATGAACGAAAACGTATAAAGAATGAGAACGAACACGTGAATTACCCGTATACAGGGTGTGTCAAAGTAAAGGTCGGGTTCATTTTTCGCTTTGAAAAATACAATTTTGAATAACATTTCCATTCGATTTTATTTACAGGATTAAACATTAAATCTCTTGAATTCACCCTTTGATTTTATTCTTGCAACGTTGGAATAAAAGGTCTCAAACTAAATGAAACACACGCGACACGAAATTCTTCGTTGAAATTTCATTTCTTATCTTCCTAAATGTGCTCAAATTGAAACAGAGAATGTCAGCCAGAGTTATTCTGACGCACCCTGTATAATGCTTTGGAGAAATCCGATCCGAATGTTATGAAGCTGTTGTGTTTCTTGGTCTTTTTAACCACCACAAGTTCATCAAGGACATGGATTTTACAGCGCCGCATTGATCTTCAAAAAATATATGCAGGTATCGTGTCATTGTATTTCGAATCGGTCTCTCTTTCTGTGCGTTATTTTATTTGCGCGCTGTCTTCCGGTGGTGACTTTGCGCCAGCCATAAAAATTTTTATGCGCACAATTCCTCATAAAGCATACATGAGTCGATATAATGATTATGCTCGCTAGTATGAAACATGCCAAAGTTTAACGATTTCGCGAGCGAGAGAAGGGGAGCACACCAAAAGCTCTGAGCGATGAACGATTAAAAATTCGGTTGGTCGTGAAACAAGGTGCGCCAGCCAAACCATTGGAAAAATCAAAGGGATTTGAACATGGACGAACAAAGCACAGAAAGAGGATGAGACTCTAATTACCCGCGGCGATACAAACAATGCTTGAATGTTACTGAAATTATCTGCTAAGTGAGTTGATAAACTTCTTGTACATTTTGGACCCTGAAACACGCACTTACACACACACACACATAGATATGGAGAGAAAAAAAATTGGTTGTGTAAACGACATAGCCGCAGAATTCGTTTAAATTCGAATTATTAAGAATGTCCGAATGATTAGAAACGAAATATACCGTGTCGAATCCAACGTAAAAACTTGGTTGTCGTTGGATGGCAACATGCGTCCAATACGAAAAACATGAATCGCTTACGGATGTGGGAATGAAACGACCTAACACTGATACGACACACATACATTCAACCAATGATAAATGAATGGATTCACGATCAGACCACAACGATACGAGCATTTACCCGACCGACATTCGAGCGAAAATCATTTTTCAAGGGGCTCTGCGAAGCGTAATCGGTAGATTATAACAGTGTTTTTGCGCTGATTTAATACACAGATTTAAAATTTAAATTCGAATTTTAGCATATTCGCGGGATAGCATTCCGCTTGTATTTTCAATGACAACAAACAATCAGCTATTTTAATTTCATTTTTCCGAGTCAACGTGCACCTTTTGGCATTCACCATATGTACATACGCATAGAATTAATCACATAATTGCATAAATATTTGTGTGTATGCTTGAAATGGAGGAACGGGCAACCAGGGATCGGGGAATTAGCTTCATAATTTGCCAACCGAATGGGCAGTGCCCATTCAAAGTTTTTTTTAAAAGTGAACGATTGTATCTCGTAAAGCCGAACTCGAACGATAGAAATAAAACAATAAATACGCTAAATCAACACAATGTCATCCGTTTCAGTGCCATTGGCATTATTCAATTTCAATACGATGCAAAAAGACAATTAAGGGAAAAAATATGTTCCCAGTTCTTTTATTCATTCGGTTGGTGCCAATGATTCTGCTAATATTTCCCTCATTGCGACATTCTATTTTCTGTTCGGAACCTGAATAAATGATGTGTCTTTTTGATGAAGGTTCAGTTTATTTTCGTTTAAATTTTTTTGTGCTTCTTTTATTTATTTATCTCCATTTATATTGAGGTGGTTGCGTCATCAAGGTTGCACGCTAAAATGTACAATGAATAAAAAAAACGCCTAAAACTGTCAATTCACCATTGTTTGCCCATCGTACAGCAAACGAAACAATTGCCGCATTCTCATTCATTCTTGCATAAAATGAAAAACAACAACCACAAATTGAATGTAGTCGGAATGAACTAATCCAAACCAAATTATTCGAAATATTCAGCTCATGATAAAATCAGTCATTTAAAAAGTTAACAGTAATTGCAATCTTAATTGTACATTTATTTCACGAATTCGTTCAACGTAAAATAAACATGGAATGGATTGGATTGGATTGCCTTGGCTTGGCTTGGACTGAATGGGACAGAGCGGAACGTATATGTGTCGGATGAACGTATTTTGAATAACCCCCAAAAGAGAATATAGTTAGAGGTAGATCCATGACGAAGACCACCAAATTTGCATGTGAAAAATGCAATGAAATGGTTAAAAACGAATTACACGTTGCATGTGGAGGCGGAAGAAGCTCCAGATGATAGTCCCCATTCAATTGAAATAAATATCAAAATTAAATCTTTCGTTCATATATATTTATGGTTTTGCTGCGCTGTCGGAGCTCAGTGTGCGCTGCGCTTTCTCTCTCTCTCTCTCTCTCTCTCTCTCTCTCTCTCTCTTTCTCTCTCTTTCAATCCTTTATATTCCATTGTGTATTTCTTTTCCTTATTTTGGTTCATTCTGTGATTTGTTTCAACTTTCTATGTCGCCATGCATTCGCCGAGAGCATATAGAAAATTATTTTTGCCTCAGCTTAGGGTAAAAGTGCCGTTCACATCCAAAAGTCAGAAAATTGTAATATTCTGAAAAGGTTTTTATGATTCGTTGACGATGGTGCGAGGCAGTGCGGTGCCAGCAAATGTTCCACCATAGATGCGAATGAAAGTTTTTGGTGATGCGAGAAATAAATTTTCGTGCAACGCAAGATAAATTTTTCTAACCGAATACATTATTTTAATATTTTTACGCTGCGGGAATTGATTTTTTCCAGTAGAATTTGGGGCTTTGGTCTGCTTTTCAGCATTTTTTTTTCTCCTGTGTTTTTCTTTCTACTGCTTAGTGGTGTGCGTGTTTTTTTTTGTGGAAATTTTGTCGAAAGCGAATCGAAAGAGAAGCACGGAGCAAGCTTTCAACCAATAAACGAACTATGATGCAAATGTTTTTTTTTCGGTTTGCTGCAGCAGTAGAAATGCTGACTGAATCATAAAGTGGGATTGAAGATGAAAACGGAATACTTTTTGCATTCATAGACATTGAACCGAATTTCTTTCCCTTCTCACTACATGCGATGTTCATGTGAGAATAATTTCATGAAGTGCGCTTTCAGGGTTTAGCAGCAAAATGGCACACACAACAACAAAAAGTGAACAAACGAAATAAGCGTACTTTCAGAAAAAGTAAAAACACTCAAATGAAAATCCAACATTTTCATACGTAATTTGAATTATAAATAAACCGTTGGAAGAACGGTATCTGCTCGTAAAATTTCACTCGATATTTGCTTGCGCAGTTCTCACTGAACTGGCCATCAATTATTCATGCCATAACTTTTTCAACGTCAAAAAGTACGATTGAAGGTGGGGTGGATTGAAATGCTCATTTCGCAATCCATTCGCAGTGGCGGCAGGTGAGAAGACAGCGCTAGCGTACGAATATTCAAATGATATTTCAACATGTAAGAGACAAGAAAAGAGCGATATAAATCGTTTATTTTGCCTGTGAATTTTGTTGCATTCCATATAATTTAATTACAACTCGCTTACGCAAGAGTGGGCCTTAGTGAAAAACTATCATTGCCGCGGGGATATTTGCTGCTGCTGTTACTGTTGCCTCTTCTTTCGTACATGACTTCACTGTTAACTGTAACGATGCGGAAAATTCCAATTTATTTCCGTATTTCACAATTGCATTTCGCATTTAAACAGGTCAAAAGCAGCTTGTGCGGCTCCATTTCTATTTTTTCTGTTCCCACTGAAGATATTCACGCGATACGGAACTGTAACATTGAATTTCTATGGCACGTACCGAAAAGAAAAACGATTGAAAAAAGGTGAAAGCTTGCGGATAGTAAATTATTTGGCATGGAATGGCCTATGATGCTTGTTTCACAGCGCTTTGCCGCTTTTCAAATAGAAGAAAAATTCAAGTGTCATATCAAGCGCCCGGAAATCTTTTGAATATTTTCCGTGCGCATCGGTTCAAATCCGATTTCCCATTAAATTTTTTAGATAATCATTGACAGGCGGAGGTGAAAATTGAGGTGAATTTTTATTTTCTCGCACCAATTCCTGTATCGTTTTCAACCACAATTTATATTTTCATCCATAATTTGATTTCGAAGAAAATTCTTTTGATTGGAATTTTAATGATTATTTGCAACGCTCCTTTTTTGTATGTGTCAAACACGTTTTTCGGTGTACTGTGTCGTTGGACGTTGTCAAATAAATGAACGCTTGAAATGGAACGAATTAAAATTAGCATTTCTTGTTGCTACCTTTGCCTTTCGAAGCGGAACATGCGAAATCTCTCCATCATTTATTGACTTCATTCGTTTACAGGTCGCTTCAAACTTTTTAGAATTGATTAGGTCCCTCTAATCTATACGAGAATCAAATGCTACCTGCAATCGCGTTGGATGTGACAGCGGTTAGAGGTTCAAAATAAAATTCATTCCATTTGAAGCAACGACATTGTAGGTCAAGTTTATTTTCGGCTGTTTCTGTTGGAAAATGGAGAGAAAAAATTCACAGATTCTTTTTACGTGGCTTCTGTATGCGGAAAAAAGTCGTTGAATTTCAATCACTGATTACATTTGTACCAAAAAAAAGATATTTTATTTCCTTGGCTCATGAGGCTCATGACATGGTTTGAGTTTGGACAAATGTCAGTGAATTTTCGGTGTTTCTTTTTCCTTGTCAATTTTATATGACGTTTTCGAATTAAATGGTTTTTTAAAGATGATTTCAAGATGTAGGCACAAAAAAGCGGGGTTTTATATTTGAACACCTGATCGTGGATTTCTCGTTTTTATCGATGAATGTCTAAATACTTTGGCTGCCAGCGATGGACTGAACCGGAGCAACCGACACTTCAATTTGTGTACATGTGATAGCCTAGCCGACGAAGAGATTCGATTTCCATTCCACTTAATCACAATCACATTAAGCTAGTGTGCTCACGGGTTTTCATATCATATTTGTATTTATTTTGATTCGTTTCGTAATGTTCACATGACACGCGTCAATATTCTATGTTTAATTGCGTTTAGAATGAGTTTGATGGATTTTGATTTGAACACGTGTATTTGAAATAGAGAGATTCGGTGGAGAATCAAGCAATAGCATTTCAGTAGTAGAATTATTGACATTTTATGCGATTATTATATGATTTCGGGTACTAAATTATGAAACTAATAATAATAAATTGTATGCGTAAATTATTGTTTTATCCGCTTCAATTTATGTATTCTAGAAAATGAACATATAACGTACATGAATGCGATAAAATGCGTGTTCAAATGTGCGCGTTAGCGGCATAGCTGGTAATTTCATATTGAAAATATCGATTTAAGCGCAGCAAATTATGAAAGTTAAACCAAAATCGGATGAATTTGTATAATTAATGATACACTTTGATGCGGATGAAAATGAGATAGACAAATAGAGAGGGAACGATAGATGTGGGGAGAAAGAGAGCGAGAGAACCAGGGGTTGAAGCGCGGAAGACGCACATAAAATGTGAGTAAGGTCTAATTTTGTATACGATATATAAAAAGTGATGAATACTCCAACAGCAAGCAAATCGTTTTTCCTATGTCGGAATAGCGAAGCTTTCGAATATTCCCATGGTTTATCGTGTGCAGATTTTTTTTTTCTTTCATAGATAAATTTGTAATTTGTTTGCCATTTAAATTGATGAATGGTTCACATTTTGCATGTGTGTGTCCAGTGATTTGTGTATAACAGCATGCAATGTGTGAATAAATTTGTGGGTGGTGAGAAACCGCCAGTCAAAAGTTGCGCTTGCGTTCATTTGAACACATGTAGTTTGTTGCTCGGTAATTTATTGCATCTAATCTAGCCGAACTCAACCAATAATAATATATTCTCACTAAAGCTTTTTCCGAGTTTCATTTTGTAGTTTCGCTCGAAATATGAGTCCCGTAGTAAGCCCAAGGATTAAATTAAATTTTGAAAATGTTCTTTTTGCGTGACACAAACCTCACTTCATCCGCTCATAACGAGTACCCCAAATAGAAAACCAGCAAAATGGTTGTAGTGAAGCGAATGGGTCAGTTAAAACTGGTCAGGTTCATTTATTCAAATTTACACCAAGTAATGTTGATGTATGCGAAGGGAACAATCAACTATACATTTTTCATTAAAAAAAACTGAACAAATTGAATGTGTCGGGCAGTTGAGCTGGACGGCGTGGGTTTGTTCACATATCGTTGCATGAATATTTGAGTCAAGTCAATCACTTTTTGCAGTTTTTTTCGCCTCTATGTCGTTTTTATTTCGAACGCATTCAGCAAAATCAATTCAAACTATCAATCATTTTCTTCTGTTCCCTTTCATTGCGATGCCTTAAATGAATATTTGATGATTTAGGAGTTTATTTTTGCTGCATTCGACGAAGAGGAAACTTACGTACGAAGAACATAGAAAATCAATTTCTAATCCAAAATTAGACATGAGTAAAGCGCGAGGGTGAGTGCGGCTGAAATTTACATCAAATTCAGCATGTCTGTATCTCCGCCGGAGTAGAAAATTGAAATTAGTATTAAAATATTTGATTTCATTTGGATGATAGTTTGATCACGGTGTATTTGCGTTAATGTGATAACATGATATTAACAAGGGACTGACAGAGCTGCGATCAAATAACTTGAATTCCAGTTTCATGTTACTCTTGCCGCAATTTGTAACTGCAATATCCTACTTATAAGCATTAATTTCATTTTCTTCTCTTGGTTTCAGACGATTCTGACGATTCTGTGTGGTTTGAATTCAAGAATGTTGTGCAAATACCATGCGCACCAATATCTATTGCATGCTATAAAGCTATAAACACGAAATTTATAATCGTCTCGAGCAAAAAGCAATGACTAAAAATAGTAATGGAAACAGTGTCATAAATGTGCCTATGCGTTCATTGATTCCATCGTCATGTGCTGGAAACGTTTGCTGAACGAAAACGGCACTGGGTTGAATAAAGGCTGATTTATTCAAGCTTTTATTCTTCCAAATGCAAATAAGATGAAAAGCGACCACATTACACCAATTCAGCCAGCTAAAAGCACTTTCCGAATATGAAAAATTAATCAGAAAAATGCCAAAATACGTGCGCATACAAAATGCCGAAATAATGAAGCGCGAATAAAATCCAATCATGTATTCTGCGACCAAGCAATAATGGGCTGAAATTATAATCATTTTTCATTGCAAGGAAAAGAGCAAAACATTATTTCAAAACGCGTGTGTTTCCGTATTCAATTGGCAATTTGAAACAAGAGCTACTGCTGCTGCCACTATTCACAGCGCCCTTTAATGTTGTTGTTCATAATGTCATGAATTCGGGGCAAATAATAAACATCGTCAAAGATTACACAAACTATAGAGACAGTTAAGTTTTATCGTAGAAATTCTCCTACCAGAATAATCGTTCGCAAAACGCCGCTCTGCTCATTGTAGCTCAACTCCAATTCACTTACGATGTGCTTTGTTTTCTTTTTTGGCGTTCACTCTGTTCGAAAATCCTGACCGATCGACCGACGGAGCTACTGAAATTCGACGCATTCCCTCCTTCTTTTGCGTGAATCAAGCGAAGCTTGTTGTACACAAGTGTGCAGCTGTCATTTAAGATCATTTATGAAATAAATGAGAATTCATATTTGCCGTTTGTTGGCATTGCTAAATTACTGAATATCCAAAAAAGAAAAAAAGTGGAAGCGATAAAATTGGTCCGTTCCGCCAGCAGTACATACACACAGGCGTACAAACACAGATCCAAGCGCAAATTTGCATGTCGTTCGGACGAAACGACTTCAAGGCAGCGTATCATTATGGCGAGAAAAATTTTGAACCGAAAATAAACCACCAAAAAGCGTATATAAATGTAATATCCTTTGGAGCGCTTCGTCATCGTCGTCATTACGCCACTGCCACAGCCGGTGGAATGTTTCGCAAACTCGAGCTTTTTGCCTCGTTTATATTTTCGGCCATAATCATAATCGTAAAAAATGATGGAATGTTGCATTTACATAGTTTGTTTGCGTTGTACTTGTCGTTGGAAATCGCATGGATTTCGACAAATGGCACGAAGTTTAACGAAACAATTCAATGTATTAGGCGAATACGAAACAAGTATTACCACCTAATGGATGGCCAAATATATTCAGCATTTCGAATATGTCGAACGTAAAAAATAATTATGACGAATGAAGTGATTGAAGCAACATACTCCTTGACCATGGAATGCGAAACAAAAGGAAAACAACTGCGATTAGCCTGAATCAAGTGAAAGGTGGTGGTGATGAGAGTGCGCACAAACACACACACATATACAAAAACAAGCAGAAGAAAAATCGTTTGCACGAAATTGAAGGACGCAAAACAGAAATTATGTTGTCAGTGGAAATGGAAGTGGGAGCTGAAGCAGAAGGCCGCAATTCCTGGACGACACTCAACAATGAATTGAAAGGTGCGACCGAATCCAATAATTGATGGTTAAGGCTTATTGAATGAACTAACAAGCATGGCAAAATATTGGTTTGATTAATGTAAGGAAAAAGCGTAATGAGCAAAACGGGAAATTAGAGTCGCCGACGTTGTGTTCATTTGTGCTACCATCTCATCCGATTCAAATGGATCGATAAGAAAAGCACTCTTTCTCTATATTTTCTTCGGTGATTTGCATGAAGAAGCATATTGAATGCTTTGCTTAAATACGCTTAAGTAGGTACAGAATCGATCAAATATTAATGGGACAATTGAGCGCACGGCACGCCAAAGTGTTGGAAGGGGGATAAATAAAGACATTTATCATTGAATATTTAAATGCAAAATGAATTACGTACAGTAAAATATCAATGTCATTCAACGAAATAAAGTTACTTGAACAATCAACAGTTCTTGGAATTGTGTAATCTTCTCAGCACTTAATATACACGGATATTCAATGAAAATGCAGATTGCTTTTACCATCATTAACAGTATGTGTTGCACACACTTACACCAGAAGTGTGTCTTCAATTGAATCTACAATTATCTTGAGGCGATGCAATTTTACAGTCGATTTCCAATCTAATTAGAATTGATTTTCAATGAGATCAAGTGGTTTATACTCGTTTTGCCACAATGACAAAATTTGAAATTTCATGAGCTATGAACATGCAATCGTATGAATTGAATGAAATTATACATGTGTGCAAGCTTTTATTGTGACACAACCGCAATACAACATTCATTGGATGTTATTGCAAATCTTTTGCTGAGATCCAGCCACATATGCGGTTTGCACACATTCAATACCATTTCTGGTAATACACAATAAATGGAACAATAAAAATAAAATACTTGACAATTTCTTTCGTATTGCGAAACCAATGAGAGTGGATGGGATTCTTGAAATATACAGAAGGTTCGCTTCGTTGCGAATATTTCATTGCTCTTGCCCATCCAATTTGCATCCTCAATGAAATAGATGAATGATAGATATTCCTGGGTTATTTTCCCTACTTATGATTTCCAACGATTTCATTTGCATTTAAATAGTCAGCATTCTCTGTGTTCCACATCGCTCTGATATAGAGAGCTCTAGCAAATGTATGATGAAAGAATGTGGGACAAATAAGGACATCAAAGCAAAAGAGATCGAACAATATTCTAGGTTGGAAAAAGTCAAAGCTTCACTTCACATACATCAAACAGAACTTTTATTCTTCTCCGAATTTCAATCGAACTAGGCACAATGAGATATAACAGCCTATGAAATCCAATATCTAAATCCAATTCGAGTGGAAAGTATTGCATTTTTGCTGTGAAAAATTATACGCTTATCATTCAGAGCACCAAATTGAAATTGTACAAAGTGAATGTGAAAGGAAACGCGTGACAATTGGTAGATAGATCGATCAGCGACCATGTCACTAGGCAATGGAATCAACATCGAAATATTTTGATATCGTTTCATCATACACGCTTGATGCCGTTGCTATGTAATACAGTGGTCGGAAATAATGGCTTTTACCTTTGAAATTCAATATGCAAAGAGACGTAGTCTTTTCCATGCGATTGAGACCACTGGTCTCGAAAAGCGTTCCAATTTCGCATGGAAATTTACCACAAACCCAACTGACTGGCTGACTAAATGATGCCAACAAGCAAATTATTGATTTTTTTCTTTTGCGGTAAAGCGAACGGAAATGGTAAACGATTCCGGCACAATCGATTGAAATCCATATTGGAAATTCAACGATAAATGTGATAGCTTTTGCATTGCTTGCCTTATCGTCTGGGCTTTTTTTGTATTGCATTTCCAATTCTCGAAAATCAATTTTTTAATCGAACATTCAAACCCGACGTAAAAAAGTGAAAATGTAATCCAGGAATGGATGAAGTGATATCGATCGAAGTACTTGAGACCTAAGAGACAGAGAGAGAGAGAGAGAGAGAGAGACCGAAGTGAGAGGAAATGAGAGAGAAAGCTCCAAGCGAGATTGAGAGAAAGAAAGTCAGGACGCAATTTCAGAAGGTTTGATCGAAAAGATCCAATCTGAAAGCAGCGCGTTCCGCGTGGGTGCGTATACTTCAAATATGATTCTTGAAATGTTGATATTGGGGTAGGCAATTTAACACTAACATGCATATGCAAGCGGATACACTTCTGGGTTGGGAATGTAACGTTTTCTTATGTGTATATAATCGTATGTTTCAATTCACAGCGGATGCTTTGTCGATTCCCGTAAGCATTGAGCAGTCGAAATTGTATTTCTCATGACTGCACAAGGCAAATCATCTCTTTCGGTTTTTCTTCTCATATCTCTTTCCCTCTGACTGATAATTGAAAAACCTCCCGGCGCTATTTTTTGGGTGGGTAACGGGAAAATACAGGTAAAAATAATTCTATACAAATTTCCATCGATCGCATTGTTTTTCTCTCTCACTCTCTCTCTCTCTCTCTCTCTCTCTCGCTCTCTCTCTCTCTCTCTCTCTCTCTTGAACATATTTTCTCATGTGTTCGCCAATACACCATACTCATGCAAATTGAATTCACAAACAAACAACTAAACTTATTTCAATAGAGTTGAAGGAATGAAAAAAGCAGACACATTGCATGTTTGTTTTGGCTTTTGCATTAAATTATTTAACTGAACTAGTGGCTGGTGATGTGTTTGTTGTCCAATTTGTTTGTTTCCAATTTTACTAACAAACTCATTGGTAAATATTGGATGAGTTCTCTGGTACTTCAATTATTGTCGATCGGAATAGTTGTCGGTGGAGAAACTTTTTTAATGGAATTAGAAAAGTTCAGTATGGAACGCCGTGGATCGATGATTAAATGTGTTAATGTGCCTAATTTCAAAAATTCCAATTTGAGCTTCAACGATCCATTGCTGCCCTTCCTCTCGCTCTCCCTCTGCATCGCATGCTGCACAACTTTCAAACATGCGATAGCTTTTGACCTAAATCTATATTCCAACATTCCGAATAATTTAATTTATTTCGACCGATATTTCATCAGCACAACAAATGACAAGCATTGGCTGCATTTTTCCGGATTCGATTAGCTATTTTTTCGAACATTCTGGATTGCACTCAGAGCTCAATTTCACTTGGATAATTTATACCTTCTGTCTTAATTCGCCGAATCTATAGTTTCGGCTCATATAAATTATATTCACATACATATCGATTTGATCTGAATTGATGAAGGGAGCAGAAAATGTGCTGGGACACGTACAAAACATGCATTCATTTCAGCTTTTGCCTGAGTGACATACTGAATAATGAATCATTTTCGATCAAACTGAACTTCAATGAAATGGAACAATTGTAAAATGAAATTGAAAATTCGGGGCGAAAAAATAGCAAAATCGTTGACGCTAAGCCGAAAATACTTGTCGAAAAGGGATATTAAAAACTCGGCTCGAACGGAATCGATCGAATTAAAAACACATCAAATGCAGAACGAATCGATGGAGAGACAGAAAAATCGCTTCAGTAAAAATTTATCGTTCAGAGGATCAGATAAATAAATATTTTGTTCCCGAAATGAGAATGATAAAAACGAAACAAAAACGGTAGAAGAGCAAAAAAGAATGGACATATTCATTTTTGCAATGAACTGCAACGATTCAACAAAATGCGTGTGCATGCCGAAATGAAAAATGCAGGCTACCAACGGACAATGTCATTTGCAATAGCTAGAAAACGTTGTCAGCAATTTTGTAGTTGTATTGATATTTTTTTTTGGTACGATAGAGAAATAATCTGTGGATTGAATTTGTTGTTCCTGCATCGCAGCACCGCAGCACCGCAACACCGCAGCTCGTGATGGATATTTTCCATCATTCGAATGGGCGTCAATTGAATTTATTCGCAATTTTTATTGATGCAGAAATGCGCAATATTATCGCATCACAAAATCAATAAAATGTTACATTGATTTTAATCGATTTCGATGTGGCGGCTTTGAAATCCATATCGATCGCACTCACTCACAAAAATGCCAATTTTTCCATATTTCATGAGTTGTGGCTGAAGCTTTCACATCAATGTCGTTAATGGATCACTGTTAATCTGTCCTTTTTCCAATCATACATTTTATTCTATAGAAATAGCTCGAAATTTGATGTTGGAAGTGTATCGGACGCAAGAATACATTTTAATCTGATGCATTTTTTGTGCTGGTTCTTTTGAAATTTCACACGCAAATTAATCGTGACAACTACAAGGCAAATTCAATTTTTCTTGTGTCTCGTTCAAGCGCATGCATTGCGGTGCTTGATCCAAATCATCACGCACCGAACAATGATCAACTCGTTTTTTGCTTGAGTTAGCACACAAAAAAACCAAAAAATATTTGTGCTAAAAGCCGAACGTGAATATATTTTGTCATCAATCAAGCTAAAGGTATGATAAAATATGCATGAATACGTAACATGATGAGCAAATCGTTGTATAAATATGCCATGGCATTTGCAGCCTATCAAATCAAGCATTCAGTTCTGACGCATCGCCGTCTTTATCTCTCAATATCGTGCCATTTTCATGTTAACGCATATACATAAAATTGCTCACAAAATGCCGACAAAAAATCAAATAATATATCAGAATAAAATGTCGGCTTGTCTTGCACGCGAGTTTCTGACTGAAGCGTTTTATCCCTGTGCTGTGATAAATTTTGTGGAATGTATTTAAATCCACGGATAAAATGAATGAGATTTATGGAGACATTGCAAAAAAAGTTTCGAAACATATTTAACGGATCGAACGAATTATGTTTATATGCATTTGATGGCCGCCGATGCATATTTATACCAATTACAATACTAAATCTATCTCTCTGTCACAAATCGCTCGTTTTTCATCACATTTTACAAGACTGTAGCATATAAACTCGGGCTTTTGATGACTATACAGTATTCCAAACAAATATCGAAATCGATTTTGTTTCAAATAAAATCCGTCAAGATATTAAAGGAGTTAATAAAATACATAGCCAAATTTTTACCGTGAAATTTTGGCTGCAGAAAAAAATGAATCGATAAAATATATGCACCGAAGGTATGCATAGCAAAAGGAATGAAGAAGATATTGAAACGGAAGATATTATCGCATCAATCTTGATTTCGACTAGAGATTTCTCACGCATTGATTGGTCTAATGATATATTTAATAGAATTGGTTTCAGTTTTTACGAAAAGACAAGATGCGAGAAGAGACAGGCTATGTCGTTACTAAGTGCTAGAGTAAATCAAAATAACCTTCCACAATATTTTCATTCGCGATTCATGTTTATTAATACTCTATTGTCTTTCCCTTTGATAATGTTTGTTCAATTTTCATTGTAATCCCATGAAGTGAAATAATATTTGAGGGGATTTAAGTGCTTTAACGTGATCCTGGTGATTTTTCGAGGCTTATTTATCTACTTTAGCTTGACAATGAAAATCGCCCAACAACTGATGGCACAATGTGAAATGGACTTTTGGAATGTGCAATGAGAAATGGATAAGTTAACGTTTATTCATATTATGCTGGCGCTGTTTTTTTTTTTTTTGTGCTTAGCAAATTTCGTTTGCATATCAATATTCGTTTCCTCGATTCTTTCGAAAAAAGCATTCACTTGGAAATTTCGAACAAATAATTTGCGACGTAAAAGAACGTTCGAACGGAAAGAAAATAAAGTGGTGGCATAAAATTCATTTCAAGTTTCATACCAATGCACTGAAATCACTGCATTAAATCAACTCACGTATCGACAACCAATCATTTGCGATAACGCCTCGCTTGAAATTGTAATCTCTCGCGAACAAACAACCAAAAACAAATCACAATGTCAATTTCCGCTGAGTTTTTGCTATTAAATTATTTTGAATCATTGCTAATGTCTGATTTGATAGACTAAGTCCTTCGTAAATAAAAAGAGAAAGCCCCGAGATTTATCTAAAATGTTGTCTCTCTTTTGCGCTGAAGCCGCTTAGCGTCGAGATAGGTTTCAGAGAAATTCGAACCAATGATGAACTACATCAAATTGCTCTCTTCTATATTAGCGCATTTTCTGTGAATAATCGAATAGCATTTTTTCTGCGCCAAATTCACATTACACTGAAACGAAAATAGCCAAAAATATCTTTATAGAACAGATTTGAATGCGGCCTGCATAGTAACAGACGCGGGAAAAAAAAATCCGGCCAATTTACTGTAATCAAAACTTAATGGAAAGACATAAAAACGCCGGTCTCTCTTGTTCCCTAAATGTAATTTCATATCATAACTGTAGATATACTTTCACAATTCCCTCGCTTATTTTCTCCCTTTCTCTCTCTCTCTCTCTCTGGTTTTTGTGTGTGTTTCTGCGCGATGGATTACATACATATATGAAATCCGTATTGTAACGATAAAAGGCGCAAAAAGCATGCGAGCCCATACACAAAGGGAAAAAATAGCGAATGAATAAAAAACATGACGATTCCTCATTTGAATAGATGGCAAAATGAAAACAAGTGCAAAACAATACAAAATTGTACGCCGCATAAGCAAATTGAAGCCAAACACAAAATCGATGAACAAACAAAAAATGCGACGGCCCATGGAAATGAAATGGGCTGGAGGACACATATTACACAACGAATACAAAATACAATGAAAAATCGAGCTGAAAAATACATTTCGTAATACGTGCATCGTACACAGGACATGGTGCACGAACAAATGACAGCCCAGTACAAATACTTCAGCAGAAAATATGCAGTAATAAAAAATGTAATATGCGTTTATTCTTGGTTAAATATTTAGTTGATGTGATCAAATTTTCAGTGTTCTCGCGATGTCGCTTCTGCCTCGACGCATTATATGAAAACATGACGGCATTCCCCAGAGATGCTCGCAACGTATGTCTTTATCTCTCTTGTTTCGAGCTAGAAACATAGACAAACTTCCTCTCTTTGGAGTGCACACGCACTCATCATACGTAAGCACACGGCAAACAAGCTTAATTTAAATCATCTCTGCAACAGCCGAGGTTGACAGATGTCCCATTTTGTGATGAAGATGTGCCAACTTACCTATAAAAACCGTATCGGCGCGAGGCAAACGACCAAAATCTTGGAAAAAAAACACGAAATACTTTCAAAACATCTTGTGACACGCATGAATGATCAATCCCAAAACATTTCACTCGGCATGTTCAAAATTTATGATATTTCGACATTGTAGTCACCTTAAAAACCGGAAAGAGAATAGATATGAAAGCAAAATACGTTCGAAAATTATTTCAAAAGGAAGGAAGGAGGAAAAAGCGGCGAAGCTTGAAACAAAGCCCATGAGGTAATGAAAATCAATTGGTGCGGCTCAATGAATAAAAACAACGTATTTTTTTTTTTGTTTTTTATGTATTATCGTACATTAAACATTTTTCTTTGTTCCATTGAAATTTACATTCCTCTTGTTTCGAAATTTCTTGATAAAAAGAAACTAACGTCAAATTTAGGCGATTTGCAAAAATAAAAAAAAAAAAAAACAGTGAGCGCTTTTACAAAAGCAATAGCATATAATGAGAACAGCGAACGATTTTATCATGGCATATGCAAATTCCTCGTAGCAATAGTCACAAAACATCACTCGGTCCTGTGATTTCTCTTAACGAAGAATTAATTTGAGCTTTAATATTTGGTTGGGAATGTGGAAACAAATCAAAACAAACTGAATGTTGGGCGATTGAAAAGTTGTTTGTTTGTCTATTCTGAGATTGAATTGCGTGCATAAAAGATATTCTGGAAAATGCGTGCAAACACTTTCAGCATAAATAAAGAGAACACTGGCGAACCGGAAATTGGTAGGAAGAATGTTAAAACTGAAATAAATATTTCACTTGATTGTATTGCGAAAACCATATTTTCTTGCTCGAGTGAATTTGTGAGCATTTTCCTCGAAGGAACATTTGGGTACAAAAGCATACACTTAACATATGATGATGTGGACGCTTCTGCTATTCAAGCAGACGTATCAAATTGTGTTTCATCTTTCGAATCATCAAAAGAAAAATAAACAGGCAACTTGAATTTTTTTTAAAATAAACCTTATTCACGTCGACATGAGCCGAATACAATGAAGAGTTATGGTTGCCGAAGAAATTAAAAGGAGAGCGCATGTTCCACATAATTCGCATCGAAGCAAAAAAAAACCTGTGAACCATATGCAGGAACATACACAGGCACGAAGATGTTGGCTCCCCCCCGAAAAAACAACAGCATGTATATTTGTTGTTTATTAACTCAAAAGTATTTAACCATTCATTAAGTCTGAAATGCCCGGACTGTGAGCTCGTAAATTCGTGCTTTTTTCCTGGATGAATCCAGTTAAAAGTTTGGTCAAAGAAGTGGAAAGCCTACATCAAAGGAGGTGGAAAACCCATGAGATGTAGACGCTTTTTTGCCTTTCCGTAGAGTATTTAATAAAATATAACATACTAGTTTTGTCTTGCTGCTTACTGTTCAAACTTCCTTGTTCCCATGCTATGCAAATAGTAACAACAAGAGAGCTGATAAAATGTAATTTTGACGGGGAATATAAATAATTTCCAGATGTTAATTGCATATGTGTATGTGCTTGTGCTTATGTGAGTGTTTGTATGACCGACCGAATCTTGCTCAGCAATTTTGAAAATTTGCTTTTTGCTTGCGGTGTTCCGTTCCATTCGCTGTTCATCGTCGAAGTCATTATCCTTGCTTCGGTTGCTATTCACTAACGACGATTTTATGTCATGCCGCCGAACCATATAGGTACATTTAACTCATGGTTTTTTCCGAATAAAGTCATGAAATGTACGAGGACCGAGAGCGGATTATC
The DNA here is from genome assembly GCA_028476595.1 of Obolodiplosis robiniae. NCBI lineage: Eukaryota > Metazoa > Arthropoda > Insecta > Diptera > Cecidomyiidae > Obolodiplosis > Obolodiplosis robiniae. The sequence goes on along the minus strand of CM052015.1, from coordinate 2,838,761 downwards.
GACCAATTTGCAGGATACACTGCTTCTGTGTATGAGTATATATTTGCTTTTTTGCCACACATACACGTGAATTGTGTTATGTTTGGAGCGCATATGTGTTCCGGATTCGCTTGTTTGCTTATTTTGCTTTAATTATGTTTTATGGAGACTATAGCTAGTTTCTGGAAGCTTTTACGGCATTGCTCATTCACTACACTGTATTGCACAGTTCCGAAGGCATTTCTTCAAACACAAGAAGAACAGCAGCGGCAAAAAACACATGGAGAGTATTTTCACACACAAAAACAGCAGTTTAAGTAAATAAATCTGAGCATAGAATGAACTTTAAAGAACGACAAACGATATTCTACGGAATAAACACATAAACAAAGCTCTAAACAAACGCAAGCACGTAGGCAAGAGCAAATAAATAAATTTTAAAATATGATATATTGTCCATATCCCGATACGGAGCACACACTCACACGATATTTGCTGTTTACATAACTGGGAGGGAAGCATCTATGCTTAGCATTTGCGAGCATTTATCAAATACTTGGTGCTTTTGTTTTTGCTGATGTACTACAAAACCTCGCTTGGCTTTCTGTGTGCGCCCCAATTTACAAGATGGTTTTTCACTTTTTTCAATTGTATGGATATTTGCAAATAAATAAGGCAAATATCGGTCTCATTTTATACGTGTCCCTCTCCATTCTTTGGTGATTGCCACATCAGTATTTTGTGTTTATGTGATTTGCCGTTCCTCGGCCTCAAGACACTCCAAAACGAAACTATGGAACACGTGTGTCATATATGCATCCTGTTGTCCGTTTTTTGTGCATTTTGTTGTTCGGTTGTGCAAGCAATCTCAACCTAGGAGAAGCCACGAGCAATTACACAAATTCAATAAAAATGTGATGAGTTTGAAGGACGCCAACAACAGAAGGCATTGAATTCCAAGCATGAAGTGATCACTGTTGTTGAAAATGAGTAATCGCTAACAGCAGATGGCGCGGAAGTAGTGAAGTGATCGCTGTCATTTGCAATGATTCAACTTTATTACAGAACTCTCTCTCACTCGACAAACTTACTATTTGTTTATTCAAACGTCCACTTATTTCACTAAGTTTTGTTTGAAATCAGACATCTTAATCTACACAATGCGGCACAATACTTGCTGAATACATCAAGCCCAAAGTATCCGAGAAAAAAGCCAGCTTTGAAAAACTATTTCTGCAACAAAAAGTCATTTTACAATAGTGTCTTCCGTTCGCCCAAGAATTGCTGACAAATGCCTTCTAAAGTGCATTAACTTTCGACGGAATTTCAAGTCACATTTGTAATTTCAATGCGCAAAACTTAAATTACAGAGGCGCGCTGAAAAGCGACAAAAGTTGCCAACAAAGAGTTCAAATGACGACGTATCAAATGAGTTCAAATATGAAACAATGAAATGCTGACTTTTGCTATAAAAAAAACTGCAGCAGCACGTTTAAAAATAGATGGAAAAAGCAGAGGAACTTGTAACATGGATTTGTGTATGTGTGCGAAGCAAGGAGATGACATTTTCCGTCTTTTCAACGCATTTTGTGTACTTGCGCGCGTATTTTCACAATTGAAAGGAGATAAAGTTTCTTCTTCCCGATTGTTTCGTAACTTTAGAAGATTAAATTCGGTGGGAAGAAAAAACCCGAAAGAATCCAATACGAGAGTGAAATGCCACTCAAGTTTTTGTGTTTGCATCAAAATCTCAGTGAGATTTACACAATATCAGTTTTTGTAATCTTTTCAAGAGATTTACTCTCCATTGAACACTTTCTTCACTGACTTTCTCAATATCTTTGCTTTTCAAAATACCATTTTATTTTTTATTCGGTTTGCAAATGCTCTCTTGTTGCGATTCCCATTCCATTAAACCGTTATCGAATATTGCGACATGATGATGGTGATATCGCTACGAATCCATGGTAAATCTCAACTAAATTAGCAATAAAGTCGTCTAACTTCACTTATTTGTCGATGTATATACACAATTGCAAATCGAATCTACTCTCGTGGAATACCAACAAAGGCAAAATGTTTTTTTTTTCTGATTATTGAACTGGGTGGAATTGCGTACCTATCCATACGCAATATCAGTAACATTAGCCTTTTGTTTCAAACAGTTTGATTCGAGAACAGTTCTGTCGAAGTTTGCGACATTCGTAGAATGAAATTGTCAGGCATGAACAAGTATGTGATGGCTGACGGCCTTTATATTAACTACAGACAGATCCTGGGGAGAGAAAAGCCCAATGAGAAAAAAAATCGGCACATATAAATTCGAAATGTGGCAAAAAAGAACACCAACCAGCCCAAGCTGATCGAAAGTGATTTACTTTAGTGACTTTTATTGAGGCAAAAACTTGACTCTTCTATTTGCCGTATCGATATACATTTGCAAAGTTTCTGCTGTTGGTTTTTCGCTATTTTTCTCTCCATTCCTTCTTCTACTACTTTTTCTTCTTTTGCTTCATTCTCGATATTGCGCACTTGGCTTCGCTTTGTCGCGTCGATGTGCTATGTTTGTCAATGAATTTTATCTGATTTTGATGGAATCGAAGGTTATCGGAGCAAAACAACCAAAGTAGCTCGTAACTTTACGTTTTATGGACTGTTCTTTTCCGCAGCCATTTCGCTTATATGTTCCATTTTGAAAATTTCACTCTACTAAAACAATGGGCAAAGTGTTAAGTGTTCTCTTGCTATTTTTGTTGTTCGCATAGTCGGATTGGTTCAGCGCATGATTCGGTGCTGAGTGTGAAAGTCGAAATTATCCAATCCCACAAAGTTAAAAGCATCAACATCATGCGAATCAAGTACATCATTCATTTTTCCCCGTTATTCGTAGATTTCATTAATCGGAAAACTTACGGTCTGTCGAACTGTATGAGACTTTTTGAGTGAGCCGGCGTTGATGTGTCAACATTGCTTAAATCAACAACAGGCGAGATCAGTTTCATCGTTTGTTTGCTATGTCAAACTTTTGCGCTAACGCTGGACGCTTCGGATGACGATATGGGAATCAACAGAAAACCAAAATCTTGCTCATCTAGCACGTACGATTTTATATGTGCGGGATGCGGCCAAACACGAACCACACCATTACATGGTTTCAATGATGGCCGAATCATTCAATCATGTGTTCAAAACACGTGTATTTATTATGATAAAGTGCTCCTCACGTCACTATTCACATATTTACATTTTTCACGCATAAAATATCAGCGACACGGTTTAAAGTGTCTACCGTTAAATATGCACACACCTGCCCATCTGCTGTAGCACGAACGTATATGACTGCTGTGTCGACAGGTTTCTGCCAGCGACTTCTGCACAGTCGTTGTTTTCAAGGCATACGAGTGCTATTAATCGTTCTGGATGATAAATGTAAAGTGTGAAATAGCTTTTTTGCATAGCTGCTACTGTGTACACACACATGCGTTTCCATCAGCAGCGAACATTGTGAACAAACCCCTCTATGAGCTCATAAAATTCTCAAGTTGACAATTTTTTCCCATTCTCACTGGTTTCAATTTTTCAGGCCATAAAAGAGTTTGTTATACGTAGATGGAAACACATATTTTTTCAATAAACTCCAACGCAGCCAAATCATCTGGCTATATTTTACGTGGAATATCTTCTTTTGGCTGCTCGTCACACCGACAAAATAGGCATTTTAATAGAATATCGAGTGACAAATAAATGCAATTTGGCATTGATTCAAAACTGGCGATTTTTTTTTTGCGAACCATCTTCGCGACTAGCTCCATATCCATCTCAGCGGGCTTCGGTGAGCGATAGCATAGTTAGTTCTCACGGGAGAAATGGGCCAGCAGCGATTCAAATGCAAATTAAATTTCTCCGAAAAATATGCGCATGAAAAAATGGGAACATTTGACGCTCAACCAGAAGTTACATTGAATTTTCACTTATGTTTTTATTTGCACATTCACTGGTGGAGAAAAAATGGTAATTTACGCATTTTAAACTGATTAAAAATACCATTCAGCCGCGCTTCATATGCGGGCTTATTCAATTATTGAGTTTTCCTGGGTTTTTCCAATTTCAACGGCTACTCGCGTATAGTCTATTACTCTGTTGAAAATATTAAACGAACACCCACTATTTCCAACATTTTCAAATTTAATATTACCCAAACTGTCCAACACTGAACAAAATTTATCTATTTTTGCATCTCATTTCAAAAATCAAACAGCCAAGTTCGTTTTCGGTGGTTTAAAGTTTAAACGGCAATTTATGTGGAATTTTTTGTTATGTTTTCCGCATGACGCACAATATTTGTTGAATAAAAGTGTAGCTTTTTTATTATTATTTTTAATGTTTGTTACGTTGACAGTTGAAAAATGGGGGCTTAATATATCAATGTTAATTGTTGAATAAAAAAAAACGTTAAATTTAGATGTCGCCATACATTTCGTGGATATTGTTGCATAAGCCAACTTGGTTTTCGAAAGCACTCATGTGACAAAAATTGGTTGGCATTGTCGATTGCATTGGTGACTATGCTTACCTCTGCACTAAACTGCTCGTCTGCCATATTTCTGACCATATTTATAATAATAAAAAGATAAAAAAAGTACTCGAACGAACTGAATCGGGGGAGAAAAAAAGTTTTGGTTGGAAAGTGAATACTGAGCCAGCACTTAGTACACATATAAAAGTTTGGTTAACATGTGAAAATTTCATTGCGGCATTACAACTTGCACAATGCACAGGCACACACATGTGTTTGTGGCCAAGATGCAAAATTGGATTTAATTGAGCATAAAAATACATTGGCAAATAACCCATTTAAAAAGCATGAGCAAATTTCCAACATTCTCGAACATTGTAGTGTTGCGCAGAGGGAGAGTGAGAGAGGAGCACAAGGTGTGTTGCAGTGATAGAATGCGCCTTGCGCATCACAGCCAATTTTCTGTCGTCTCTTTGCAGTCATCCGACGGATAAATTTTGCCCGTTAAAAAAAACGAACAAATTTAATTGCATGAAACTTTATCATTGTGCCAAATGTGTACATTTGTGCCTGATTTGCTATTGGTTTGGTTGGTTTTGTGACTGTTTGTATGCGTGTGCATGTTGTGTCGATGAATTTTACCGTAATATTCAAATTGCGTCAGTATGGTGTAATGTGTACTTTGTGCCAGCATGACAACAAACTTTTTGTCTCTTGCTGTCTCGCTACAAAAAAGGATATGTAGAATAAAACGCAATAGTTTCATGATTTGTCTGAATGGCCCCCTCTTCACACATACATTTTAATCAATGCCATTATAAACTTTGCAACTCCCGTTCGCTCTCATGTGAATATTTTATTCATTTTGCAAACATGAACCGTTCATTTACAATGCCATCTAAGATAAGCTGAACGCTTTCAGGTGACGTCGACCATGTCAAATTGCAATTGTTGAATGTTTTATTATGACCATCAATTAGTACCCTCAAAAAACAATTCGAGCATGTAGCAAAGTGTAACATTATAATCATACATGTTTTCATGGTGAACAAGTTCCGTTCGATCTTCCAACATCATTGTCTCCTTCTTCCGACAGATAAGACACCGAACAAAACGGCCGGAAATGATTTCAAAAAAATCTGTCCACCGAATTCAATTTATTAAAAACCTATTTTCTACATTACATAGATCTCCTCGCCGAACATGCGGCTGTAAAAAATATTACTTTAAGTCGAATGGAGAGAGAGAAAATTGAATAAGTTGTTTTTGAATGTGTATAAAAGAGGGTACGAAATGAATGTGTGAGGGTGAAAGATGAAGTTGCACACGGATGGGGGCAACAGGAAGCGACGCTCTCACTGAATGGAATAAATAAATTTACACACAATGACTTTGCACAATATTCTCATCCTCACACGAACTGAGACGTACAGAAAAAGAGAAACAAGAAGCAAGTGTATCAACTGAACCGAGATTTAAATCCAGCTCAACAACGACTTGGGATTTTTTATCTCTTTCCCACAAATATGTGAATAACAGCATCTGTATTGTTGGACGGACAAAAATGGGAAATCGTTTTCTATTCATTACAAGAGAATTCAATTTCTTCTTTGACGAATGAAAAAGAAATTTGCAATCAATTATCCAATTTGAGGCGGGAGTCCCTTGCATCATCTGACATCAATTTGGGCGACGTGTGCGCTCTGCAGAGAATTCATGTTTCTCAAAACGAATTGTATACATAGTTGCAAATCGCTCAGCTGGATATAATGCGCATTCTCTCTCTCTCTCTCTTGTTTTGCATCGCATCTGTTTCTCTAATTGAAAAGATGTACTATTTCAATCGGATATTCATATGAAACCCAATTTCTGCCAAATTACTCTAAATCATTGATAGAACCACTTTGCTTTGCCGGAGCAACGAAATGTTCGGAGAAGTAAAATTCATGCAGAATAGCGCTCGGTGAATGTTTGGTAAGCAATATTTTGGAAATCTATCAAGAAGAATCAAGGGTAAGCCACAAAAAGCCAGCGTTTGAGATCAACATAAAAAAGCGAAATTAGTGTGAAATTTGCGAAATCAGCTTCAGTTTACAATGGATGCCCATTAGAAATACACTCAATTATTTATTTTGAATGGGAGCACTATTGGCCGTGTTGTTTTGCAAAACATTAAGGAAAAACGGAAGCTATTAGGAACTAAATATAGAAACTAAATAAAATTTTTGCCGTAATTGCTACGCTATATTCTGTAGCGAACTCCGAGTATTAAGTGCTAACGTTTACACTTCATAATATAATAAAAAAAACTCCGTGTGTGTGTGTATGTTCCCACGTAATCGAATTCTCCGATTCATCAAATTTCCACCGATTTTGCGGGAATTCGTTATCGAAGTCACAGATTTATTTCACTTAAACAAAGCCGATTGCGATCAATAGTTACACTCAACTTTATTACCATCAATTATTGGGCGTTTATTTATAATACTTTTGTAGCTTTTCGTTTGGTTGGAAGTGTTTTTATGTCTGTTAAGTTATTTTTGTCCTATTCGCACAGTTCTGACCTTTCTCATATATTTTTGTGTGTGCTGTTGCCATCGCTTTGAATTGCATTATTTATTATTCATACGGTTGTCAGGTCATATACATTTACAGAGAATTTTATTTCATCCAAGTACATCAAATTAATGCCATGATATCCCGTGGAATGGATTTGGTTCATTCCGTACACGCTCCGCTGGAATGGCGAAATACACCATATATGATCGATTCTTGTCGTGCTTATGTTATCAACATTTGAGCATCTTGAGAGAAATGATTTGACATATTTCCGCTCTTTATTACGTGCCGCCATGAATATTTTGGCTGCCCATCTTTCGTACATATATGTGAAATGGATACGAGCCAACACTAAATATTACCGAAATAAAAAGTGCGCAAGCATAAAAACATCCATTGTTCGATCGTGAAAGTATTTTCGACATAATAGGCTCGTACCGAATTTAATGGATGCAATTATTCTTGTTTCCATCATGAAATTCACCGTCATTCCTGTCGTCACCGCTTACACTCATATTTCTCTCTCCATCGCTTTTCTGGTGCGCCAATTGCGATATGCTGACTGAAAAGTTTTCGAAGATATCAAATCGAATGGCATATATGCTTGCCATGTCGACACGACTTAATATGTTGTTTTTTTTTTTATTGGTGACATAGAGAAAGAAAAGACGACAGTAAAGCAACGATGAAGAACAAAAAAATATAAACAAAAAACATGCAAGGACGGTGATAATAATGTGCAAATGGCGCGTGAACAAAAGAAAATGAATTTTCATGGCATCTAGAACATTGAACAAGGACAGTAAGAAAGGAGAAGACATTAAAATAAATGTGCGAATGCGTATTTCTTCTATTCTTCACACCATCAAAGCGATAGCTTTTTGACTGCATACATAAGTTATTTACGTGGAACGTTTAAATGCGCGTTTACCTTTTTCCACTGTTTTGGGCAGAAAACTTGCGTGCTCACCCAACGAGCCAGCACGAAAAGCCACCACAATTCCATCGTGAAATATTGGCAAAATTGTCTCTAACTGTACGCATATGGAATGAGATATTAATACGAACGGTGAATGCAAAAAGCGCCATCATTAATTTTTCACCCTGAATTTTATTTTGCCTCAACCTTCTTTGGCTTCGGTATGTTGGTAGGTGTTGTATTTTTTCATGTTTGCATGTAGAACTAGCAATCCGGAGTCTTTTTGGTTTCTTCCACCAATGTCTGATGTACTTTCACTTGTTAAAAAATTCATGATTTCGAATTCGACAAAAACGCATGTACACAAGCATTTTCCCTTTTTTTGCCGTCGGAGTACGTCATTTGCCAATGCATTTCGACAATAAGCGATTGCTAGCGATTTGTTGGGACTACGTTTGTCTTCGACTGCAATAAATTCTCAGTTAAAATAGGATAAAACATGTGGAAAAAATAGAAAGACGAACACAAGCAGATAAATAAACTTCAAATTGACGACGATTAATTATCAGCATTTAAGATATGTGTCTGTTGGTTTCGTGTCTCTTGCCAGCGTCGTTTGTATCACATTTTGCAATCTCTGTATGGCAAATGAGTTTTTCGAACCGACACGAACTCAATTAGATTTGCGATTGAGAACTGGCAAACGAAGAAGATGAATGAGCGATGGCAGAGGAGAAAGAACGGGGGGGAAAGGCAATGAAATCCTATACCGTCCGGACACTTCGCACATAAAATTCATTTCGATTAACTCGGAAGCATCAACAATCAATATTGCCACATGTAGAGCGGCTTGGGGTTCGTGGATAGCCACCGCAGAGAGCTGCTTCCAATAAGTCACGTAACGACGCTTACATGCTCAATATTTCGGGGCTGGCAGATTTAGTTTCGATTTGGCCGTGTTTTTTTGTTCCGAGAAAATCTACCCTCATCAATGTCTATTTGTTGATTTTCGATTGGGAATCTAGCGCCAGGGTAATGATATTATAGTATGACGATCCTTTGAAGAATTAATGTTTCTCGGATTCAAATATCCATTCTTCAAAATGAATAAAATTATGACTAAAACGAAATTAAAATTAAAATCGACTCCCAACAATTACTACCCACTGTTTTTGCTTCACTTTCACCACAATCAATCAGATTAAATAGACTACGTAAACGAAATTACTCTAACTTGTTGTATTATGTTTCATTTGCGCGCTTTTTTATGGAATATGAATGAAAAGTAGCTCGAAATAGACGCTCTTTTATGACGTTGAAATGTCTATATAATAGTAATTAGAATCATTTTTTCATGAATTTCACTCATATTTACGTTTAATTCCTACTTACTCAATTTGTTATTGTCTTTTGGTGGCTTCTTTCGGTTGAGAATCTGATACATTCATGTTGTTATTTATTTAATTTTCAATACGATTCACATTTACTTCAAACAGCTTACACAACATGAAATGTTGAATGAAATGAAGTGCTTGAAATGTTCAATATTGTTGATAAAGAATATTTCTTTAGTCTCAATTTGTGTTAATTTTCATTTTTCCGTGACACAAGGCACAAACCAATTTCAATTACTCACACCAACAAAATATGAATCCGATTTCACTCATTTTTTACAAAAACTTTTCAATGAGCTCTCAAAACTCTTGCATGCATGAACATATTTGGCTGTGCCAGAATTTCAAAAGAAAAACAAGGAAACAGATTCAATTCGGAATATTTATTTAAGATATTTTCTCATCTCCTTGCATCAGCTGTGCTGTGTTCAAAGCTAACGAAGGCGGAAGAAAACATGAGTGAATCTTTTGGTGTTTATGTTCTTAAAAATTTACTGTAATTTATCTTTAACGTTGTATTTATTTGTTTGTTGGTTTTTTCAATTTTATCAATTTGCGATACATGAATGCAGCTGCGAAATTCGCTTCGACCTAGTATGTATATTATGTATTCACACGCTCGCTCAATGCATATCCAATTCATTCCAAATCCGATTTAATTACACATTTTTGTTTTTCTTTATGGAAAAGTTCGAATGGAAATATGAATGAATGAGAATGAAAGTTAGTAAATATTTTCCATGAGAAAGAGGAAGAGGCTTAATATGAAGTCTCGTTTTCATTCTCAGTCAATCATATAGGAACTGATCACTCTTGTTGTTTTAGTTTGTTTCACAGTATTATCATTGAATGTATATTGAAAGATTTTCATTTCAAATTCCGCATTCTACCGAGTACGCATCTTTTGGAAGCCCAAAATTCGGCCTTTCGTGAAATATTCATGGAAACACGAGTTGATCCATTAAGCGATGGTGGACGAGGCATTTCGCTTGAGAGCATGTTCAATTGATTCAAGTTTCCAACGCTTCGAGGGAGCTGGTTAACGATGTTCAATGTAAACTCAAATCGATTTTTTTAAGCACTATTTTTCGTGCTTTAATTACTTTTTGCAGCTGTCGTCCAGCTACAGTTCTCATTTAAATCCATCCACCGTTCATAAAGCGTTTCAGTAATTCAAGCGTTTCACCGAATGAGCTTTCGAACGACAAGTTACAATAAAAACTAGATGTTACTCGTTTCGATGTTAAAGCGAAATTAAATCGGAGAAATTTGAAACTGTGTACAATTTGTTTCAAATAATGCAATGATTTCCATTCAACTTTGAATAAATTGCTGAGAGAAATGTTTTCCATCGATATAAAATGTAAGAAATCAAAACAAAGTAACCAATTCACATTAAACAGTGTTGGACAATATCGTCATTGTTGCTATTGAGAACATCAATTCGAACCCTTTAAAAACTTCACGGACCCAGAGAATGAAATATTTTCCAATGACTTATTTTAATTCAAGTATTTTCCGTTCGTTTGCTGATTATGGCACAGCCAGATTGTTTTTATTTCGTCCTTTGGTATTTTTATTTTCATTGTCATTGTGAACGAGAGTTTTTTTCCATTTTAATAGTCTGTCAGTGAGTGGGTGGTGTAAGCGGGCGGTGTGTATGTGTGTGAGAAAATAAAAGAGAGAGACAATCGATGCGATGACTACCTGAATATATATGTCCATATCGAATATTTCTAATGCTTATTCATCTGTATAATAGACGTTTACGGTTTTTATAACCAATCGCATAATCCAGCAGATTTATCGCATTAGGAAGGGATGAATGCATGTTCAACAATTTCTAGACGAGCAAAAATTAGAGGAAAAAAACAAGCTTAATTTTTTTTTATTGTCGCATTCGATCAATACTTTTTGTTTCTGGAGGCCATGTTAAAAGCGCTGGATGATACGAATCGATTGGAGTTTTGTGAAAAAGTGATGTGTGCTTTCTAAATGAAGCAATATTTTTCCTATACTGCGACGGGCCAAATTGAATCGATACAGTCCAAGCTATTCAGTCCAGAGGTCTTCGATCGAAATGCAAAGAAATGAAGACAAACAAAAAATCGCCCGAAACATGACAAACTCCTGTGTGTATCATATCATTTTCATCAAATAGCGATGAAATGAGTTTGAATATCAAAAGCATCCAAAAGAGTAAATTATTTACGCTTTCAGGTTTCATATTTACACAACTCAAACAGTCAAAGAAAAAAAAAACTTATTTTCAACGAGAGAAAGAGGGACAGAAACTATGAAATGGATCGCACAATGTTAATAAAAAGCAATGAAAACGATATCGACGTTGATTTGGATGAGGTAAATAATTTCTTTTTATCCAATAGATGAATCAAATTACGATGGGAAAATAAAATTCTTGAACGAAAAAACTTTTCTTCAAAAATATAAAGTTTTTTTATTTTCCTTTTGTCAATGGGTGTTTTATTAAATGGTGTTTTGATATATCTATTTTCAATAACAGTTCAACGAAAAAAGAGTGTGAGGCAAAACGAAAGTAATTGAATAAATAATTTCCGAGAAAAGCCGAAAAGTTGTCGGGTACATCAAAATTAAAGGTGATTTTCCAACAACACCAATCAATTCATTAAATAATTATATCATTGTTTAATTATGCATTGTGTATTGAAACACGATTTCGTAAAAAAAGGACATAGTATTCGTATTAACTTGATGGTCATAGACTAAATTATCTGATAAATACATGGAATTTGAGGTAATCTTCCAGTGGGCTGTAGATTGTGAGATTTGTACCAAGTTTCTGCGAGAAGACTGCGATTAAAATCACATGAATCATATAAAAATTGTTTATTCCGTTGTTAGTCAGCACGCATTTCATAATGCCCGAAAGTTTATCGGTCGCCTTTACCTGCGCAATCCTGTGCGGCACATATCGCAAGGAAATTAATGTAGTAAAGACGAAACAAAGTTTTTGACATAACTTCGGTATTGTATTAGTAACCAATTTGTTTGGTCAACTTGGTCACTTTACCTAAATTCGTACGTAATGCGCAGTTTTTGTGGAAAAGAGTTTCCTAAGTGAGAACATGCGAATTTCGCCGCAATGTTACGTAAATCGGTCCATTTCGCATCCCAAACATGGATAAGTGTTGTTAGACATATTGAATCGATATGAACAGAACACCAAAATAAAGAAGAGACGAATAAACAACTTGAAATAACCAAGGGAAAAATAGCAAAATGATTGAACAAACCTCGATTCATGCTGGAGCTTATTATTCAACTTGATTGCACGGTCACTTCACAATCGGAATGATGGAGTTTAGCAAGTATGTGTGCATATGTCGATAATATCAACCAACACAACACCAATTGGCTCTCCTCGAAACGCACTTGAGGCGAAAATATATTTTCAAGCGTATGCCGCAAAATGGTAAGCACTCTAACGAAATTCAACGGTTGTTAGAAAGGTTGTTTCATGTTCTGTTTGCTATTTGTTCATAGTATAATCCAGATTGTATTGATTTTGATCGGATTTTATGTTCTGGTTCCTTTTTGGAAATGCACGATTTTGAACTGCATCAGTTCGAATGCAATTTAGTAACTCGTGAAAGTGCACATATTCCTAATAAAACGAATTTGTTCTCATTTTTGTGAGTTGAGATGGCGACTTTTTTGGTTATTAGTGTGTTTGTATTTTATGTTCTTTGGATTATCACTTCAACTTCACTTAGTAAACAGTAAACATTCATTTTAACGTTTCATTTGATTTTCTTTGCATTGCTTTGCTTCGTTTTTGTGTATAGCTGCTATCTCTTCTTTCATGAATAAAGATAAGTGTTTTACTCCTCGAATTTCCTCTATTTATCACACTAGTTTCGTTATATTTTGCGCACACACGCAAATGCGAAGCACACGACTGTCACTTCCTGTTGAAACTGTTGTCATACTTTTGAGCGATATTCATCCAAATAAATGTTAGACATTAGGATTAAGATTGTGCATGTAAAATTGTATATATATGTTATAAATGTGATGCGACATTTTTGTGACGTGTTTGTGACTTTATGTCCTCTTGTTGGATTCTCGTTTACAATTTCACTTCACATTTTTCCTTATTGTAGATTTTTGTTTCTCACTTCCCCTTTTGTTTGTCTCTTTCCGATTTCTTCCTGCTGTGTTTTGTTGGGGTGAATTCTTTATTGTTGACGTTTGCAGCAATATAATTCAAGGAATAGAAATCCAATTCGGGCGTATTTTTTGGGTGTGTAAGTACCGTTATTGTCGATATCGATCTTTGTTCAGCAACAGTGAACTGTTTAGCCAATGACACAGTGCGCAAGGAAAAATTTACACAATTTCTGTGTAAACACTAATTGCTTTGCATCAATATTGATTTAACGAATGAAATAACAAGCATCATTGTTATAGTTATCATCACCAATTCAATCCATCATGTTTTCTCTACGGATGGTAAATACCAATATGCGATGCACACCGAATATATATGTTGGTCACAAATAATGAACGAACCACTCCCGAGCTGTCTAGCACGTTCTTAGGCAATACCTTATCCTTTATCAAACCAATTTTCGTAGATTAAAATTCTGACACTTTCTTTTTGTTGACACCAAAGCGACGGAAAATTCGATAAATCGAAATTGATGCGAGCCAATTTGTTATCAGGGCTCCCTTATTTAGGGTGTCAACTTCACAAATGTTTGGAATGTTTTTTATTTCTCTCTTCGGAACGAGACTATTTACACGAGCTCCACTTCTTTCGGCTCAAACAGTCACACATACACACATGCATCCAGCGCATACACTGAGAAAAGGTTCTGTGTGACTTTTGATAGCGGTCGAAGAGCGCGTATGCGGTTGGCTCTTTTTCTTCTCGTTTACTTTTTCGATTGCGAATTATTTTTTCTATTTGAGTTAAAGTTGACACGACATATACATTTTGAACTGAACATCGTTCGGGTTCACTTCAAGTGATTTATCTGAGTTTTGCTTCTAGTTTAGCTGTCTTTTTAAAACACCACACATAACTTTGGATACCGTTTCAACTTCGTTTCTATGTTGGATTTAGAATCATCGAATAATTTTGACTGCAATCACATTTGCAAAGAAAAAAATTTGCGATGAAAAACGATGGCTGTTTCTTTTTTCTCCCAGTTCTATATTTTCTTTTTATTTGTGAATCGTTGCGATCGAAATGATCACCACTAGTGCGTTGTTTTTTCCTCTAGCAAAGTCTGTTCAAGATTGGGCGTTACAATAACTTTTCTCTGTTATTTTAAGCACACAATATTCGTCGACCAAATTTGGAATAAATTCACTTGTATTACAAAAGTCAAAAGGTTAACACTGGCCATAAAATATCGGTTTTATATCATGTGATGTTATTTTGATTCATAAAACTGTGCACGATATCAATATTTTAATGCGGTTTTTTGCGTGTGTACCTTTTTATTTTTTTATCCATAAATTATCTGTGCAGCCATGGTTTAAGTTATGAGCACAGTACGCAATTGTCGAGCATGCAGATTTTGATAAAATTGTTTTAATTTGCTATTTTGCAATAAGCAAAAATATTTCACTTGAAATAAAAAATTGAGCAAAGTCACAAAAATGCAACGGAGCAATAATATTGGCATTGAATGCACTCGTTTTGGGTTGCGTTTTGCATTATCAATTCGATGATGAGATGAAAGACGTTGATGATGGTCAATCAAAAAATGGGTGAATATCAAATTTGAATATGCCACACAGAGACGATATGAACGTCCGAACGCAACGAGCAACTTTGGAAAACTGTTCGTCACATTGTGGAACCGTGCCGAATTAAATCATATTCATGTTTTCGAATGTAGAGAGCAGTAATTTTAGCAACGGCGGCAACGGTACAAACCCAGTGTCTCGCCTCTGCAGTATGGAAAGTTTAGTTATACGAAATTCCCCCTTCGATATCGTTCATCTATTTTTATATATTGCTTTCTATTGGTGCGATGGCTTCGGTACGGTATTTCATAGCTACAGTATGACTCGATACGAGTATCCGATTTCTCCAGGTTTCGTTGAGTTCTGTCTGTTGGAAAAAGCGGAGAAATTGCTCGCAAGCGTCAAAACATGCGTTCCGGCGACTCCTGCGTTTCGCAACGTCATTGAGGATTTGATTCAATTCAACATAAAATGAGCTGTCGTATCGCACATCAATCGCTTGCGTTCTGTTTAAGAAGAATGCGAATTGTCAAAAATGAAAAAGAAAACTGAACACAAACCTATTTGAATGGCTACGAGATTGTGCCTTCTATCCAACTGAAGAAGCTAAGTGATTGTGTCGAGCAAAATAACGCTTCAAAGATTGTTTCCATGTTGTTTTTTGCTTCGCTTCTGTTAAAATGGTGAAATATTATGGCGGTGAAGTACAAGAAATCATCGCTCTAGATATTTGTAATATAGAGAGTCACTGATTATCACAAACTGTGATCAAAAACCCGTCGAAATTGTCAAGATAAATGGTGTGAGTTGTATGTATAAATGCGTACTATCATGATGAATGCAAACGAAGATTTCCCATAACTCCGCATAAGTGACCAACATCAAACGAAGATATTCGCTCTTGTTCAACGATGAGCGTATAAAATGTGAATGGCGAAGTGATAGAATGCTGTATGATGCGCGTTTTGAGCCAACTGTCTTATCTTTATGCCTTACTACGCTTCCATCTGTGTGATTACATAACCCATTTTTTACGATTGCTGTTGACTTTATATTGAACGAAGACTCTCTATCTCTTCGTTGAACCTTTACTACAACTGCAACCAAAAACTATGTGCACATTTGGTAAAAAATCAGTGTTTAGCTGGAAGGTAAATAGCTTTACTACACATTTGACAATCCGGTGCAGCTCATCAAAGTTTTGCTCCCGTATGCTCGATTCAAAACAAAGCAAACTAAGATGACTTGCAATCAAGTGTATGAAATGTCATCTGTGCCGTATTCAAGGTACGTGCTAGAGATTTGTAGCAAAAAAAAAAACGGATGCAGATGGAACGAAAACCGAACAAATCAAAATACAAACGAAAATTATGAAAACCTTTTATGTTGAGTAGAAAAGCATGCATGAGCCACACATCTACAGCCATTTCATTGATACTCATTTTCTTCCGTCATTCTGTTTTTTGAGCAACATTTGTGTCTTGCTTAAATATTTCAGTGTATTTATCGATGGTACTTTATAGTTTCAGTGCGTGCCACAGCACTACAGTACTTCCGTCGAATATAAATGATCTTTTGAACCGTATATTTTAAATGGTGTTTTCTTCGTCGCCTTCCTCTACCTCCCAGATTCTTATCCATCGTCACCACCTCTTTTTTCGACTTTATCTGAATTTTGCGTTACTAGTCGTTCGCCTCCAGTTACGCATATTACTACTGTGAATTTGTTAAAATAAATAAATGTAAATGGATGCGTTTGTTTCAGTTTGAGGTCCTGTAATGTCATGATGCTGCTAAACACTGTTGTGTAATAATTTCGTCGTTGGCTTCGTCTTTGAAAACAGTACACACACCGAGAGCGAGGAAGAGAAAAAATATCGATCCGATCAAATCTTCATGCACACACCCACACGCGCAGTGTCAACATGCAATTCTACATTTCACCCAGACAATTTATTCAAAACACCAATGTGTGTTTTGTCCCGTTTCCATGTTTATTCATTCCTTCGTTACACCACAACTCTATTGCAAATACTTCGGTGTGCGTTTTGTGTTTTTCCCTTTTTTTTCGGTATGTGTTTGTTTGTGCTCCGTAAGACGTGCAGTAGCCCAAAGCAATTTGGCTCTATTGTGTATTTGGAATTTTCTCAACCAAGCGAAAAATGAAATTCCAGTTAGTTAGAATTCAAAAAATGTTCAATTTCATGTTCAAGCCTATCAAATATGATCAAAAGCGAGATGAACGCGAGAGCGAGCGAGTGAAAAATTGCGATACAATTTTTGTGAGTATAATTTTTCGTCGCATAAAAAAAGCCGCATAAATAAACAGTCCTCGCACCGAAGATGAGCTCAAATATGAGCCCGTAGATGGCAATCTCCTGCTGGCAGCACGTTGAATAAGGATGTCAGAAAAATATATCAAAACATCTACACAACACCACAAATTTACACGCGCATATATGCACACATAGGCCGCTGGCATGCAGACAAAAAAACGTAGCAAGTCCTTAGCCGCTTTAACAATTTATTAGAGATAAGCATACAAGTAAATATTTACAGTGTATTGCATGTTGCGACTGATGTCTTAATGTGAGTGCGGCATATTTTTATGCACGAAACCATTCAATTTGGCCCATTCATTGATGTGATTTTTTGCTACATCTCCCAATCCCTTTTTCTGCCTTGGCATTGTTTCTCGGCTTTACGTCATCTTATTCGATCGAATTCGTTCTGTCGACAGCGATGATTATTTTTGAATGTCATGTAGTGTTTTGTCTAGTCTCTCAAAATATTGTTAATAAAATGAAAAAGACAGCGTCGACAGAAATGCAATCAAATTGTGACGTAAAGGATTAACTGCGACAAAATTAGCGTGCAGAGTTTTCACGAAGTAGACAAGCAAAATTCGATGGATAAATCTTCACCACCGACTACGATTTTTTCTTTCCAATTTCAATTGAGTGGCGGTTAGTTGGGCTCATTGCCAAAATCAATCGGAAAATAATATTAGAGAAATGTGGAAATGAGTTCAAAGTTCACTGAACAAATGAATAAAATTCGAATTAAAAGCATGCAGTTACACAAATGGCACACGAACAACGAATAATTGAATAGCTGCATGACTGGCAGCCAATAAGATTCGAAGGGAATTTGATAAATCCACTGTTTGTTGAGCTCATTTGCGAAAGTTTCGCGATGCGATGTCGCTAGACAATTTGCCAATTACTACTGTTGTTAGGTAATACTCGCTCGAAGTACTGGATTTATGCAGTCATTTCGCTAGAACCAAATCTTAATTTATCCATTTGAATTCAAATGGATTTGTTGGAATGAATCGCCTCTGATTTTGCTAAATACCAGATTGCAAAATATACCTCGGGCTTAGTTGCGCTGTTGTCGAGCAAATATTTTATCAGCATGCGAAAAAATTACGGAAAAAAAGTCGGTCACACGCGATAATGAAGACGTAAGGTCATAAATTGAATTTATTAGTGGATCATTAACAAGTAAATCCGGCTAATCTCCAGACGAGGCGATTCTGCGTGTAATTCAGATTTTTACAACTCGGTGCCCAGATTTTCACAATGCTCTATGTGCGCCATCTAATTCCGTCGATTATTCACCAATAATAAAATCCAATTACAAATTAATTAGCACTTCCGAGAGTGGAAAATTGAACTTGTGCCGACATTTGTGCAGCACCACCGGATGTCGGAAAGTTACTGCCATGCTCTTTACTGCAAATTATAAATTCAAATTATTTTCTTATTATTTTATCATTCTTTGACATTGGAAGCCGAGATGCTGGGATCTGCAATGTGAATTCAATAAAAAAAACGACTGGTACTTCATTGAAAAGATGAACAAAAACACCATAATTATGGCCAACGAAATGGCATTGAAGTATGCTAATGTTGTTTAAGTATTGAGAAGTAACAAATTCGATTAAGAAAAATTCAATTTAGTCGAATGGAAGAACTCTCGTGCTCTCCTTTTCAATTGAACAATTCTTTCGTTGTCAGACATTAAAAAGCTACGAACATTTTCAATATGGACTTTAAATTTTAAAATGAAATGACTATCCCCGGGCTAAACGCTGGTCATAAGCTCTTTAACGATATATTTTTGATTTATGCTGTTCGCAATTGTGCTGAAGATGCTTAAAATAATAAAGTTTTGAAATATGAAACATTGTATTCGACGGGAAATGCTTTTCTGACACTCAAATAGATGCTGTGCTGCTGCCAAGAGACCCCGCAATTGCTTGACCGTGAGTCAGTCAGCTGTAAGCTTTGATCAAATGATTGAAACTTGGCAGAGTAAATAATAATATAGACGCTGTAACGTAATAATAGAAAAAAAAAACCAAAAAATTTCATGCAATGTGCAAGGAAAATGCGCACATTTCAGTGGAATATGAATTCACAAGAAAACTTATCTATAGAGAAGGAGCGCACAAGAATTGAAATTAAAGAGGAAACCACAATGTGAGGACGAGTTTTTTCTTGACGAGCGACAGAATCGGAGCTCACGCAGCCCCAGCAATGAAAGCGTCATGCATTTTTCAGAAAGAAATATGAGTTTTTCAGTCTTCCTTCTCTTGTTTCTCTCTTTGGTTTCAGTTCTTTGTTTACTTTATTACAACCATTTTTTCGCATTCTATTTGCGTCGTTTCGTCACTTTTTGCTCGGCGTTGTATTTCTTGTGCTTGAATTTAGTTTTCGAAGGCAAACCAAAAGGAACACCATAGTTTGAACCACAAAAGAAAAAGTTTGAATTGACTATAAAACAACGATAAAAAGTATACAGTACACCTCATTGCTGGGAATAACGCAAAACAAGTGAAATTATTACGTTCGCTTCACCAGTAATTAAATTTACAATTTGGCGAAATTAAAAATCAACTCCATGAAGCATAAACCGCGTATAGCCAGAAAAAAATCACTACATTTGATCATTTTACTGAATATTACTGTGTAAGGGAGGCGAAATATGAGAAATGTGCAGATACATTTCTCTCATTCACATAATTTCTACAGCTTTACTCGGTTTATGAGATTGGCGGTAACAATAAACCGTTGCGTTTCATTTATTTCCTACTGCAACGAACCAAGAACGATGGATTTAGCACGTTCTCGCAAATTAAATCCGCCGCAACTCACAATTGACCGTTTGTAACCTTCATTTTTTTCTATTTCGATCGTTCAATTGCTTTTTTTTTTTCTTTTTTTTGATTTTATCTATATCGCTGTATCACGGCCTCTCGCTCTTCTTCTCTTCCCAGAACTAATTTCTTCTTTATCAACCTCTCTATTTTTCTGTCGTTCTCCCACCTATAATTTCTTTTCGTCTCTCTTATTCTTCTTTACTTCTACACACAATATTTTCCTCCTTCTTTTCTCATAAACCGTATTTGAATACTTTATTTCGCGATTAAAAATGACCGTTACTCTGGCGCTGTTTTTTTTTTCTTGTATGTTTGTTTGTTGTCGGCTTTTTCATTGATATAAATAGCGTTGGAATTCGAAAAATTGGTTTATACAGAAAAAAGATGAAATAAACGAGTGAATCTGATACGCGTAAATTATCCATACGTTTATTTGTGTGCGCTGTTTTTCGCAATGGCTTCATGAGAATGTTGCATGTTATATTAGTTGCACGCGGCCATTTTCTATATCATTGCTCAAATCACCGAGAGTATTGCCGTTTGAATTTTCGTTGGCAGCATTTTTCAACTGCATTCCCATTTTATCTTATGACGCGAATCATTGTTGTCTGTGAGTGTTGACCGTGGTGTATGGACTATAGAGCACATTTACTATGTTGTGCACCGCTGAAATGGATTTAACAACTGAAAATGAAAATTTATTATCGCTAACACACACACACACACACATAAACACAATCGCGTCCAAATTCCCGTATGAAAAATAAGTGACTGAGTGGCAATTAGAATTTCTCTGAAAATCAATCAACTAGAATCGGCTAACAGTCAGTCGGCTTATTTGGGACAACTTTGGATTATTTTCCCTTTGAAATACATTCAGCTGGTTAAGTCTCCTAAAATCGCATAAAGTTGGCTAAAATCCAATGAATTAGTCGACTTTAGGCAATTAAAGTCAGTTTAAGCTATTTTCTTTTGTACTGTAATCTAGCCATTTTGGTCCCAAAATAGCCGGCTGACTGGTCAGTTTTCACATGGGTTCAAATACAATAACAAAGTGACAAGAACAACAACAACATGAACACTAGCAAGCAGCAATAACAACCGCGATCAAGCGCATGCAGGTCAAAATGTCTGTTTTAGCCCAATAGATCTCGATAGCGTGGAACACGCGAAAAATGTCTGCACATGGTATAAATTCAAAAACGCAATGAAACAATTCAAATGCTATGAGCAGTAAGTGTGCTGGCGGAAAAAAACCACGCTCACCATCGAGGTCGAAATGCATAACGATAATGCGCAGAAAAAGGGTGGAAAAGGCGCACAGAGAGACAACTGGCTGGGTAAAAAACAAGATAAATAGCAATTGTCACATCAATGAATTATTGTACAACTGAAAAATGTAACGTGACTGTCGCAATTTCATGTGGAGTTGTTCACATTGGTTGCTGTTTGTGTATGTTTTTTATTCGACGACGCTCATCGTTTCAGTTGATTCGTTTAAATGGCACTGGCTCACACCACCCGAATCATATTTATATCTGAAACAATTAATTGCTACACAATGAATGCAGCAATTCACTGAAATTCAAGACACCATTTGGCCGTTAGTGGCATCGGAAAAGCGCACACATGACACACACACACACACATCTTCCAACCCATAAACGAGATGCATGCTAATGACAATTTTACATCCAGATTATGTCACAAAAAATGCCGAAAGAATGCTGTGACAATTTATGGGATGGCCATCAGCTAGCATCGTCAAAATTGAGCAACGATGGAACGCGAACACAAAATTCAAACGTTAAAATTGAAACATGAACAACTCATAAAAAGCACCACTTCTGGCTCCGTGTATGTCATAATAAACAAACATTTTTGTGGCTCTTCTTTGAGTTGGGCCGCGCTCATTTGGGAGCCTTTCATGTGTACACGATAAATCTCAGATCAAAAAAAAAAAAAAAAGAATGAGCCGTAAACAGCGAACGCCTGAAGAAAAGTGCATTTTATATTTTTACGCCCACAATTCTTTTGGTTTGTTGTACCGTTATTTTTTCATCTTTGCCCTCATGGTAGTTCGAGAAAGTTCATTTGGTTCAGCCTTGCGACATATACTTGTACATCTCGTTAGAGCGATAAAGCATGAAATTGAATACACTTTGCGTTTGTTGACAGCCGAGCGAAAGATGCGCACAGATCAGTGTAGACGAAGAAAAAAAAAATTGTGTTGAATTAGCAACGTCAGAAAACTGAAAATAGAAGATGCGTTTTACGCGCATCTGAATTATTAACGAGAAAAATGAGTGAAACTGAATGGATTCGTTGCTGTTGGCCTAGTGAGCTTTTGTTCGCTGTCATTCCCACCATTCGCGCAATACTTTGGTTACGTTGAGGGCTTTCGGTTCTCTTTTTCATGTCATGCCATACAATAATGAGCATAATGTGTTTGCATCCATTTGCTTGGGTTTTTTTTTCAACGTTTCCCTGCTATTTTGGGAAAATATTCGCACCGAATATATGGCCAGCGACACAGCAAACACTTTCAAAACCACTTAAAATGAGCCACGGAATTAATAATAAATGAGAACATTGCTTATCGCTGTTGGAATTGTTTTTGATATTTCAATGTAAAAGTTAAAGCTTCATAGTTAATGACATACAGATTTTTCGATGCTTTCGCCAACCGTGAATAAACTGAACTTAAAACCAATTTTGCTATTTAAACTTTGATAGTATGAACAAAGCAAGCGCCGCTCACAGCATCAACAATGACAAAAAACGGGCAATGCAAGAAATAAGTGGTCCAACGGGAATCTCGCAGCGATATTTCCAAAATGAATATTTTGTTCTTTGGAGCAGATGATGAAACTAAATTATGCATAACGATAAATAGCTCATACAAAGGAAAAGAGATTTTAAATCATCCACACTGGAAAATTGGCAAATCTATTTCGATAACACGATTTCGAATCGCTCGAAAAACGGTCAGAATACGAGAAATAATAATCTCCGAAATTTATGTGGAAATTGTATCCATGACGGTATACAAAAGAGCCCATCGTTACAAGCACAATCTCAGGATGAACGTGACAATATTATCGCTTTACATCATTGAGTGCCATTATAACTATTATTATAAAGGCATTTTAAAGGTAATTATCGTCACTTTTCTCTCTGCTGATCCAAAGTTAAACAATAACTGCTTCGTGCAAACGGCAATGATGTGCATGTGTGTCAAGCCATTGCAAACTCACACACTCCGGCACCGTACAAACTTTTCGGTGCACGTAATAATCCGGACCTATTCACATGGCGTGGTGACGACGACGACGGTGGCAATGGCGGCAATGACTACGGCTTTCTTTGACTTTCTTCGTCTCATTCTATTTCACTCATCATTTGCTACGGTTTATATATATCCTAAAATGATTTTGCTTTTGATTACCTGTGTGTACGTGTGTGCAATGCATTTTCACAATTTAGCATGTCTAGCAGCAGCATTCCATCGTGCCGTAGCTCACGTTGGATCTGTAGGTGGTGGGCACCGGATTTTGATGAACATTTTCCATGAGAATTGAATTTTAAATCTTTTTTTACCTTGAGTTTGTGTTTATCTTCCTGTACTTTTGCGCTTCTTGTGGATCTCATTACACTGTGTTTTTGGCAACGGCACACATGAAATTCAAGCAATACATTTGCACGGCAAGGAGAGTGTGGAGACGAGAACCGTTACGAACATGACGAACTCAGACGGAATAATCGGTTGAAAAGACTACCGTTCTGGAAAGTATTCCTCGTTACCTGATGATTTTATCGAGCGCACTCAAGTTTGTTGAAAACTTTCATTCTACAAGACTCGTATGATCACCAGATATAGTCAAAGATAATTGGCTCTCAAGTTGAATTTTATAAATTTAGCATAGCTAAAATTGTGTGCGTCGAAACGAAGCGAAAGGTGATGAACACGTTGCTTGTGAACTAAATGAGATTTATTTAATTGAAGATTTCGTGGAAGTTTTCATCGTTTTCAACACGTCGCCAAACCAACGAACACAAAGCGTTCGAGTCTCACGCTTCCAAATTTACAGAAATAAAATGTAAACAATCCCAAAACCAAAATGGATTTTGGCAACTGAATTTTCAGCATGAAATATTCCTGGATGAAAATTGATTTCAAGTCGGTAAACTATTGAATGCTTAGAATAGAATCGCACGTGAAATGGTCATTTTGAATTTTCTAGAAAATGAATATGCTATTTAAAATGTGCTGAAAATTCACTGAAAATATCCATATTTGAACCACTTAAACGGAACGGATGTGTGTGAGTGTGATGGTAAATGCAACACAAGCATTATTATTATAAAGTTACCTCATACAATTTTAATTCCAGAATGGAAAAATATTGTGCATCAAGCGTTTTTACATCGAGCATGCGATATTGATGCCATTTTTGGAAATAACTGTGAAATCTAATACTCAAAAATTGCATTTATTATTTTTAGAAACACGGGAATCTATTTCCGTTTTTTAGAAATGGATATATTTTTCATGGAATTTGATCTTTTCAGAAATGCTATATACAAATTTAAGCTGAATTTATGAGATTCAGTATTCTCAGATATTGCAAAAGCTCAACACAATGACTTTTGTTCTTTTGAATAAACTTGCATTTTGAACAGGTTCAGAAAATCATACGACTTGTCTTGGAATGTGTTCTTAGTGTTTCGAACAAAATGTGCTTAGACATCGTCCCCAAATGGAAATATAGAATTTTACATGCATATTCATTGTTTAAATATGATACTGTGGCGTCTCCGTTGTCAATACCAAAGTTTGAACAGTGTGATTTTTGTAAAGGCATCATCGCGCGCACACACACACACACGCACACCATACATTCTGCAATGGCAAATATGTTTCAACAAACTTGTCGACTCGATTCGACAATGGTTTTTCGTGAATATGCAGCAACCGTCGGGGGTTCGATGCCTGGCGCGCGCCAATGAATTCGAGTAATTACGTGCTGTTTCCAGTTCGTCGAGGAGAAAAACTATTTTGGCCGATAAATTTATTCACTTCATATATGCATATTTATTCGACGCGACCGCATTTAATATGTGCATTGTTACACGAGCCACACACATGCAAGATGAGAGACGATGGGACAGATGCGTAAAAAACAACCTAAACGAATGTGGCAATGGCAATCGTGTATCAGATCACAAATCGTAAATGAGTTTTTGAACGTTGTTTTTTTTTCTGTCGGCAAACCGGTGACCTCAATACAAATCCAGAGATATGCGGTCTTGTGGCTTCGTGTCTGGCTGAACGGCGCAATGTAGCGCTACCATTTGAACAAGAGCCAGGACAACCTCATGTAGAATAACTTTCTGAATTACATTATCTGAGCGAGCGGACGAGATAGTGCATTCGCTAAAGCCCAAGCGACATCGGTGATGTCAAGCAACACTGTTAACAATGAACCCTATTTATTTAAATTAAACTGGAATTTAAAATTCGTACATAATTTTTTTTAGAGAGAAGTGAAAGTTTTGCTATGTACCGCTAACGATGTCATGATGAACCATTCCAAAAACATAGAATTCAGTTTCGAACTGAATCAGCTGGTATGTAATTTAAAATTCATAATCTTCATTGTCCATCTAACTAGAATGAACATCTGCATCGAATTATTGCACGAGAATCATTAAAATAATGTTGGACGATAGTTTTTATTGAAGCATCACTTTGAACTTTGAACGAAGATAAATGTTGAGGTACATAAAAACCGAATCAAAATTAAACAATTCTGTATACGTAGAAAAGATTTTATGTAGCATTGTCCGATTTTGGGGTAATGTGTAAAATATAATGTGGCATCATTGTAACGGAATCGTTTTAAAATTGGACTTAACAAATGTGTTTGGAGCCATTCATCGCAAAAGTAACATTATCCAAATATTTAATATATGCATAGCCCAACTTGGACCGTATTCTAACTGAATTTTTCGGTCAACATTTCGAAAACATTCGCTTGTGGCTGGCAAGCTATGCAACAGTAAACCTTAATTTCATGGAATCGCGCTGGTATCGAGTAACAAGCTAATCGGCTATTGCCTCAGCAAACAATATAGACTTCTAATAAACAGAACAATTGTACATAAATGATTCAATTTATTCGAGCTTCTTTGTTGGAGCTCTGATATTATGCCAGAGAATATTGACTCTTGATGTAACTATTTTCAGCAGCCTTAATTCGCTCACTGAAATGTGCAATTCCGAATATTCCGTCGTTATATTACGCGACTTTACATTCCAAAACAGCTTTACAGCAATTTTTTCTTGAATATTCAAATAAATGCTAAAACAATCAACTAAATATTCATCCATAGGATAAACTAATTGGTATTTTATCTTTCGACGAAGCTGTATGCAAATTAAGTTGATGGGTGCATTTCAGGTTCACTTACCCATTAATTGGAATAATTCAGTAAATCTGTTTCGATTGCCGATCGATAACGGAATTGCTTGCGCTTAGTGAAACAACGAACTGAATTAATGAAGAAATGGCCGGCAGCCAATTCCGGTAATTGATTGGGCCGAGTTTGTCGACATCAAATTCAAATCGTTGTACTGAAATGCGATTGAAATTCTTGGTCAACAAAAGCAACATTTTCCACGGCAAAAGCTTACAATTTTAAAAGAAAAAGAATCAACTTTGAATGTTGACTAAGGATCCATAGAAAATGTTTGAAAACTTTATGTGCCCATACTGTCGTTGATATATTTGTTCCTAATGAAAATACATTTTTTGTCATGAAGTGTGCGCGTCCCGGGAAACTCAAGTAAAAGTAAACTTGTTTTGTGCGAATTTGAGAGGTGTTACTTAATATACATAATTTGTTTGCACTCCCTCCATAAACTCTGTTTTATATCGAAATAGATAATAAAAAAGGATCGAAGAATAAAAAATTCCAAGGGAAATTGTTCGATTCATTGAAGTGGAAAGTTTATCATTATTATGATTGATTTTGAAATTATAATTTCACCTATATGTTTACAATGTTTTTCAATTTATCATGGTCGAACCGAGCCCATAGTTTCGATACAATGTTGGCGGCGAATATTGCGTGTCAGTTCAACGAAGTGTGATAGACATCAATCATGAAATACTTTATGTCGCATGATCGTCATTAGAAACCTACTGGATGTAATACGTCAATAAATAAAGCGATTTCAATTGAAATTTCCGAATTGGTTTTCAATTGAAACAGCACGGATGACACAAGCTGGAATTTTCCAATTTCACACACCAAACACCAACACATGGATTTGAGGGAATTTTCTGCGAATTCGATGCAGCCATTCATTGGAGTGCATATTGCGATTGAATATTTATACGCGCACTTTGATGCAAGCATGCGAGTTAACCTTTTTTACTTGAAAGTCTTTTCCATTTTATGTTGTTCTACTTATACCGTTGCTGCTACTGCAGTCAATTTATATTAGGGGCACTTGCGTCGTTTCCATCGCTGCTTTGCAAGCATTACTGTTATTGTTTGTCAACTTGATGTATATTTTATGCGTTTCTCTTTATTCGAATTTTAAACTATATTTATTTCTTCCTCACTCACTTTCCGTCTCTTCTTCTTTTCTATTCTTTTCTCAATCTCGCTGTCCCTCTCTTACTTTTCTTCGTCCGTCGTTATTTCGCTCTTTCGCACCCGGTCTATTGCTTTCTATTTTCATCGCACCTCTATCTCTTCATGTGTACGTCACAGCAAAGTTTGTGTTTACAGTTTAAAAACTTATTCAAAAGATACCAATCGCTAGTGAGACATCTAGAAGCGGTTAAACTGCTATTTTCCTATTGCTAGCGAAAACTTTATGCATATCTTTTCTGTGCATTCATTGCGATTGAAGTGTGGAAGTTTTTCCATCCGTTACTTATCCAAGTCGGACGACAAATGACGAACCCCCTTCGAAAATTAATATCTCAATTTGTAAGCATTTAATGCACATTTCATTCGAAATGTGTTGTATTTTGTGTGAAATTTCATTGGGGAAATTGGTTTTGTTCAAGTAGATGCGTTCGTATTAATCGCGCCGATTTTCCAACTGTGCAAAAGTTTTGAAGCCGTAAATAGAATATATACCAAATGTTATGGAATAAAATTAATGAAGACGGCTCATGTCACATTAAAAATTCATCCGTAATTTCCCTTCAATAATAATGGAATATTGCTACTGTTGCTCGAGCTAATCAAACTCTTTTGCAGCCAGACCAAACTTTGTCTAATATTAAATATGAATCTTTTATAATTTATTGCATAAGAAATGAAAATAATTGCTATGAACAAAAACTTAACCAATAACGATCTAGTTTAAATGAATGAATGAATAAAAAACGAATACACACACACACATACATAACGATCAAATTGATTATATAAGTTGTTTAAATGTAAACCTTCACGCTATTTTCTTTAATTATATCCGATGAATGGAGCGCTAAAAACGCAGGAACAACCATTAAATCGCATTACTGCAAAACTGTGCAGCGGCTGCCGAATGAGCAATCCAACCAACGAATATGAACGAGACCCAAAAAAAAAAAAAAAATCAAAAAGAGATATTACAACTTTTGTTATTTGTTTGCGGGCATATAATTTTTGGTATTGTTCTGGAAAACAAAAAGTTTGTGGCTTTATTATCATTAATATTTCATGGGGTTGGTGTGTGTCTGGTTGTGAGCGTTGGGGGTGGTTGCGCTCTTTTTCCCTCTATCTCTCTTTCGTCATGGCTCTTTTTATTTATTTCGAATTGAGGCACGTTTTGTTGTGGATTGCGTAGAAATAAATGTGATTTATTTTTGGTTTTTATGCTTTTTGCCAATTGACACAAACCATACTGGAATTCAAAACAATCCAATGAAGCTTACAAAATATGAATTTACACATTTTATTTTACAAACTGATTGCCATTTAGTTTGAAGCTGTCTGAAAAACATGCTGAGCATAAGCAAGCATACTGCCAAACACACTTACACAGTTTTATATTGCAAGACATTTTCCTGACCCAAAAGGCAGCGGCAACAGACGTCGATGCATAGCGGAAGGGAAATGAGTGGAAGAAAACCAGTGTGAATCGAACATTTCTGTTTTGCTGTTTAGTTCAGTAAAGCTTCCTGTTGACGGAATCCAACATTAAACATATTTGTTTCTATCTCGACGACAGCTTGTAACAGGATATTTGAATGCATTCTGCAAATTGAAATTATAGTTCAAACTCCGGCGAAAACAAATGCTCCAAAGCAAAATCGAATTTTCTCTCTGACCACTTTTTTCCTGCATCGCCTTCGTCATTCTGCTGTTTAACTTTTCAGTCAGTCATTGGGACGAGAAGTCATCATGAATCTGATGTGTATTCAAAGTTTTATCTGGCGACCGAGAGATTAAAAGAACATCGTAGCTGACCAAAGTCGTAGTTTTGCGAAAGAATGTTCGTGCATGATCTTCCACCCACAGAAAGTTGATCGAGATTCCGGCTTTGGCATTCAGTCCATTTTAAAGTCATAATGACGTTTTAAACCGGATGAATTGGATCGACTGCAGTTTGCATTCTAGCTGAGAAAGACAAAATGAAACATCCCTTTTCCTTTTCCAAAGCATAGGAAAAGAAACCAACAAACAATTACTGGTTCTTGCAGCTGTCACACAATTTCGCCAATAAAACTTATGAGCACACACAAATAATTTTTCTATTTTACTTTCTACAACTAAATCTATATTAAAGGTGAATTTTTTTTTGCACTCTTTCGATTTAATGTGTTTTTAGTAGTGCACGTTGCATCCGCTTGACCGCCATAAATGTGAATAAAATTGCTTTAGACCTTTTTTTCGCTGTGTAGTAAAAAATCTTTGCTTTACTTTCCTCTATTTTTCGGAATATCGAATCAAATTGATTTCAGGGACTGAATTTCTTTTACTCACAACCATCTTCATATGAAGTTGCAATGCAAAGGGAATCGGATGTGAAAACGGAAGAACTAACTTTCTTTTTGCGTTATGCTTCACCGTCAAAAGAATATCAATGAGAGAGGGAGAGAGAGAAAGAGAGAGACAGAGATAAAGACGGATATAATCCAGAAATGGCGATTGACAAAAGAGGAAAAACGATGGACGAAGTTCAGCCAAAGCTGATATTATGAAAAGAGCTACCG
Source organism: Obolodiplosis robiniae (assembly GCA_028476595.1). Classification (NCBI taxonomy): domain Eukaryota; kingdom Metazoa; phylum Arthropoda; class Insecta; order Diptera; family Cecidomyiidae; genus Obolodiplosis; species Obolodiplosis robiniae. Next base: position 2,808,259 of record CM052015.1, on the reverse strand, counting down.
GAAATAAATTTTGCATAATAATATTTTCTTCAAAATTTTCTCTCTCATTTTTTGCTTTGCAATCACTCTCTCTCTCTCTCTCTCTCTCTCTCTCTCTCGTTTTTGAATCGTCTATAGCCGCGCGGTTGGCATCCAGGCATTATGTATGATTTCTATCGCTCGATATTTTTTGCATGATGTCCTACTTTGTGACAAAGACGTTTTCCTTCATGCTCAATTATGTGTATTTGCAGCAAAAGCGAGAGAACGGCCGAAACTATCGCATTTATGTAATAACGTCGATTCAGTTGGCGAAGTGGATCAAATGAAATCTTTTCATATGATCTGAAATGATGTGATGTTATGTGGATTTATACACACTTCCGACATTTTCTCTGTCTAATGTGCTGATTGAGTCCTTGGCTGAGCATTAATGTGGGCTACTATACAGTCATTTTTGATCGAACCGAAACTAGATATGAGATGAAGGGAAGTAGAGAGCTCATAGTTCATGATGAAAACCTGTTTGCTGAAGTTTTTTTAGTAAGTACATTTGGCGCACATACGCGAATACACATCGCTTGCCATAATCCACTTCGTATTTAGCTCAGATCAAATTGTTGTTGTTATTGTTGAGTCAATTTTCCAGGTGTCACAGCCAGTTTATGTTGATGCCGCTTCTTCGATGGCGTGTGAGATGGAAATCAATATGTATATGCGGAAAAGCTTAGCAATGTATGCAATGAGGACAAACAGCTATGCCGTTTATGAATTCAAGATACATGTGAGAAAAGTTTGATTTGTTGGCGCTCATGCAGCCATGGAAGCATCCAAACACTAATACACACTATATACACTTCAAAATCCAATCTCATATCGACTGGATACTGTTCGAGATTTCAGAAATGATGCTGTGCATTTATATCGGGAGCGGAACTTATCTGAAGAGCACTTAGTGAACGAATTTGTTGAGAATGTTTACACATAGGATTTCTTACTCGTTGAGACTCGATTCGTTGTTTATTTAACAATTTTATGAAGTTTTTGAGCTTATCGTTAGCCTCTTTGAAATGTATACTCCTTCGAAACATCTGAGTCTTTTAACCCTGCACGGATTTCTCGTTAGTGACTGTCTAAATTCATAGTCACAAAGATGAAGGCGGAAATAAGTGAATGCAAGATGTTGCTTCTGTTTGCATGGATTAGCCTCACTCAGTTTTCAACAGCGTTACTATTTCGATTTTTCGCCAGATGATATTTTCCCCAACTCATGACATCCATCAAATTAGAATCTTTCATTTAACACAATTTGTTATTGTTTCAACAAAATCATTAATGTAAATCAAAAGACTATAATAGAAAATATTGTTCGATCCAAAATTTGATTGAATTTATAATCCATCTATGAACTCTGTTTAATTGGACAAAAACTATCAATTGTTTTTTTTTTCGGAGGTTTATAATAAATGCAGTGTTGTATGACGAGCTTAGAATGATTATGCTGCCTTGTTTGTCTGCCTTGTTTGTCTGCCTCGTTCCATTTAGATTTGCCGGGCGAGTTAGAGAGAATGGAAATATTCATTGTTAAACGGATGAAAGCCTTTAGTTTCAGGGCATAAATAAAATTTGCCAGTAAATTTCAATGAGCGCGCATCGATGCTGTTATTTTGATTAATTTGCGTATTATGTTGCAATTTGTGTTAACAATTGGAATTTCATTTCAGATTTCATTCAGTCATATTATTTCATGTTTCTTTGTTTCGAAAAATGTATGCAGCTGTTTAATTGAATAATATTGAACAATGTGAAATTATAGCTTTTCATTGGGATTAATGGTCGATTGATGAAGACAATAGATATGCAGCCGATATGTAGAGGCGTTAAAAATGACACGGCCTCAACAAAAAAATATTTTAATTAATGATGAAATTGTTTTGTTTGGATTCATTTACGGTGAGAATATTTAATCAATTCATGAATAAATGATGAAACTAGATGTGAAGCGTTGCCATGACAATGCCCGAAACGACGGATATAAAAATGACAATTCAAATGAATGCATTGGTCAAACCGAGCGCCGAGTGTGAAACGAATTGAAACAATGAATAAAATCATCAACAATTACAATTTCACAAAAGTCACGTTAAATATTGCAATGGCACGAGTGGTCACTGGCCAGCATGCATTCCATTCGACTGATGCAAATTTAACTCAAATTGATAGCAATTAATGTTTTTTATTCTCTCTTGCGTTATTTGAAAATACACACCCAAATGCTTGCAATAAGCCAATCCCGAAACCAGTTCATAATATGTGCATTTATCCAGCAATTTGCCTATATGGTCGCCCACAAACGATGTTAATTTGATGTGTATCCGTTTTAAACCGTTAACTTTCGCCTGTTTCGCCCAAGCGACGAATCAACGAAAACATCAAATGGCGGGTTAAAATAGATACATACAGAGAAACAGAACAAAAGCCAAGGCACGTCGTTATATTTCATCGATTTTAATTTCCGTTCCACCTCCAGCCAACTTTTCTGTTTCACACATGCACTTTTTACCATTCATGTTTTATTGGTATGGATATATATTCCGTTAACAGTTGTTCCATTCGATTTTTCCTTTTTTATTTTGCTTTATTTTTCGCACTATTTATTTGTGCGTGAGTTTAGTGCACGCAATACATTTAGTACAATCCTCAACGTTTTGTCTATATCGAGGATTAATTTTTTCATTCAATTGAATCCAACAGAGGAATAATATTGTAAATTCGCAAAAAGGAGCACGTTGTAAATTCGCAGAACAGAGAATTCTTCTATAAATTTCGAAAAAATCAAGTTTTACCTCAAATTCTAATGTTATTTCATTTCTATTTCAATTTTTTTCGCATTCACTTTGTCTTTGAATAGTCCATGATTTTTTTAAAAGCAGTTCAAAACCAAGTTTGCTGTTTTTTTTAGCACAGCCCCATTTATCGACAGTGTGAAAACAAATGGAGTAACGAGCTAACGTCGATGAAATTGCTAACCATAACCATTAAATCCATTTTTGTGCTAATTTTTTCTATGAGCCGCTTCATGAGCAAAAATTCATTCTTGATAAATGTCCGCATGACACAGGAAACAATAACGACGACTGGAAAAAATCCGTTCGATATTGTGATGTCACTGCATGCTTTCGTTTTTGTAAATATAATTGGTCGTTGTGGTGACCGTTCGCACTAACCAATTTGAATATTCCATAAAAAAAAACGTTTAAGCTATATTACAATTTGTGTCCCATTTTATTTTGCTTTTGCTGCTCTTTCTCTTGTTTGGAATGAGTTTTTGGCCTTGTCGATAGAACGTTTTTTTATCCAGTTTCCATTATTGTGTGCTACGGATCAACTTTTTTCGAAATCACGATTTTTTTATGAACATTTGCTTTTGCATTTTTGAATCGAGAAAAATTCTCGCAATTTTACTGCCTTTTTCTGCCGTTTATCCATACATATCATGTTTTATTTTTGTGAGCATTTAGCCGATGTTCATAATTGCACCGGTTGTTCATTAAAGGTACGGTTCAAACGATGAATGAAATACGTAATCCCTGCAAGCCAGAATACTACGCTCACATGAAGCTTTAGCTGTTGCCTGAAAAGGAGATTTTCAAAACACTTTCTCGGTTTCTGTTGTTATTGCTTTATACATTATATTTTTTTTCCGAAATCATTCAATTAAAAGTCACGAACAGTATTCATTATATCCGAGGCAACTGAATAGCAAAGTTGGGCATGAAGTCATTATTTTCCACGAACAATCGATATTTTCAGAACTAATTTCAATTTCGAGCAACGTCACAATGAAAGTTGGAGAAAAGTGCCCGATTTTTTTGAAATTTCTGATTTTCATGGTAGTTGTAAGACACATAATTTGGGTGCACTGGTTGTTATTAATTGATAAAATCCCAGAGAAAACCAAATATAAGCCATGAATTCTTGTGGGACTCAACAGTTTTCAGTTAAAATCAGCATTCGATTTTAATCAGTGATTTCAACATATTTTGGCTTTTTATATTCCAAATTCGAATGAATATTATAGTTAGCGTTCACATTTTGACTATGCATTGATTATGACGTGCCGACAGTCTTCTGCATTTCTTCACTATTCTGAACTTAAACTTGTGATATATGCAGAAATTTGAGAGAATATCAGGAAGATATCGACTCACTCATATCAACAATGTACAAATGTTACTGATGTGAGGTGACACATCCGATCGCTGAATTTCCAAATGATTAATAGGGCCTTGTTTATCCTTTTCGAGACTTTTCGATAAACAGGGGCGCAACTCTGGAAAATATGCAACGATATCAAGGTTAATTCTTTAGTTTTGAGAAGACTAAGGCTTAATGGAAAAATTCATTGTTTCAAACTTGGTTTTTTTTTTTTAAATAAGAGTATTTGGTAAAATTCAGGTGAAAAAATGACTCGTACGCTCACCAAAACCTGTCAAAGTGATTTACGCCTCCGCATGTGGATTTTTGACATTTGTACACAACTTCATGTCGGTTGTGTACAAAACTGAAAATATCATCAATTTGACAGTAGAAAAGTATATTCAGTTTTGTACACAACTGACATGAAGTTGTGTACAAATGTCAAATATCCACATTCGGAGGCGTGGATGACATTGACAGGTTTTTGTGAGTGTTGACATCATTTTTTCCTGAATATTCACAATAATTATCACGGTATAAAATCAAAATTCAGCATTCCGGGCATCAATTAATCTGGTTTCAATTAGTCCAGATATTTTTTCTTATAACAAAATATAATAGATTTCATGAGTAACAAAAACACCAAATGAGATGAGATATCAATCAATCGAGAGCATTGAAATGTGCGAATGTATTATTATGATTGACTTTAATGTAATTTAAATTGATACGGTGTGAATATTGAAAATATTGGTTTGAAAAATGCATCTATTCAACAGCTAGCTAAAATCACATGGCACAAACTGGGAAATTCAAGCGGGAATGTGAAATTTCCCAGTTCAATAATTTGGTTCAATGTTGGAGGAAGCAAATTGTGGGAGTAAATCATTTTCGATTGTGCTCTACAACATTTTGGCATTGTATCCGAAAGCTTCCCCGAAAAATACCAATTGAATTTTCCAGTGAATTTAACAAGAAAACGAAGGAAACACATTCAAAAGTGGATTTATTCATCAGAGATTTGATTTACTAACGCGACATATTTAGCTTGATATCATTTTCATACATATAGAGCATATGCGGTGTGCATATAAAACCAGAGTATGATCATTGTGGATGCTAGTCATAAATGAATTTAAAATTGCTGCACATAGTTTTGCGCTCTCTACCTCGCTCACTCGGTATGAGATGGTCACAAATTCTCTAAATGGTTTATCTCTTCTTGGGATGGTGCTGGGAATTCAAAAGTTGTGGTTTTTCAAAATTAGACTCGAATTTGTTAAGGAAAATGTTCATGAATATCCAGTTCTTTTCATCAACTAGGTCAGATTGAATTCTCGACGGAGCTAAACTCAATGTAATGGTTTTCAAAGTTCCGAGCAATGGAAGAGAAAGAAAGAAAGAGACCGGGCAAATTACAACGATAGAATAAATCCACGATTACCAAATGTGCTTCATAAATTCGTTGCTTGTTGCTGATTTTCGATTACGCACAGGATTTTCTCACACCGATATTATTCGTTATTGCACTGAACGAATACGAGTTTTCTTCAGATTTATTTCGACTTTGCAGTGTCACTTTGTATTCGTTCGCTTTCTCGTTCTCTCATCGCTCGTTCGCTCACCAAGAGAAGTTGCAAATCTGTTCAAATGTGTGCTTGTGCACACCCGAATTTCATTCTTATCAGGAGCGTTTCATTTTAGTTTTAATTGAAGTGCGTGAGCAATTTTCGTATTTGCTATTGGTGTTGAGACGCAAGCAAGCGCATGCGAGCGATATTAGATATATTCGGAATTGGTTGCGTGCTTCATCGTAAAATACACCAAAAACATTTTATCAAACAGCATTTTTACATTAAAAGAATTACGATGAGTTGCTTTTAATGACCCAGTGGAGTCGTGACGACAACGGCGGCGAGCGTGCAGTTCGCAAAATATTCTTGACAAAACAAACATTTCACAATCATTTTTCATTTAAAGCGGTTCGAGCATTCGCTGCTTTTTCCCCTCCATTTCTTTCGTTGGTTTAATGAGAAAAATTTATCGCCACATATTTTCTGCTTTTTTAGAATTTAAATATGGAGTTTTTTTCCTTGTTTTGCTTTCATTTCCGAACCGAATTGTTCGTGTGGCCAAGAAAATGTGAGAGTCTGCTGCGTTTTTCTCTTTCGTGACATTCGAAAAATTCTTCTTATTGCGATTGTGATCGTGGCCATTGTATTCATTTTGGCAGAGGTATGACTTGAATTGTCAAACGAATTTTTCAATTCGTTCCATTTTCGAATCGCAAATAACGGTTGGTACTTGACGATTTAGCGGCCAATTTTTTATTTTTTGGTCGGCGGACCGATGCGAACATGTCACAGATTAATGCTGTGAATATATCGTGCTGCCGACGCATTTCCGTACCGAATCATGTTTGAAGGCGAACAAACATGATGGAAATGGATACAAAACGTTAAACATGCATTTTTCATTTAGCATCGGGCAATAATACAACTATAACGCTTCCAATAAGCACAACAAATTGCCTGCAATTCATTTTTCGGAATTGGGTTTTCGCAAAAAAACATATTTTTCATGTCAACCGTTGTTCTTTTGGCACCGCTTTCATACTCGAATGGTTTAACAAAAGAAAAATGAGACAATAACATCAACGACGACAGCAACAACAACACTAATAAAACAAGACCACACTTGCTGCCTGCTGGCTGGGTGGCTGGTCATTTTTTCCTTTCCTTTAAAATAAAATATGCAAAAAGATGTGTGAATAGAAGAGATGAAGAGAGCAGCACAGCGAAGGGGAAAGTAAGAAAAGCCGGAAAATTGTTCACCGAAACCATGCGGAATAGCACTCAAATAGTTTGCTCAAAGCGTTAATTTAAACTGTACCAAGCTGATTCAGCCGCGGAATATTTAAACATAACGAAGCGTTTTAAACAACCTTCCTGTTGCACATAGCTAAATGTAATTGTTTTCACTTCGCTCTGGTATGCTCAAGCGGCTGCATGGTGCACTTCACTTGAAATGGATGACAGAAGGAACACATAATGACAACGGAAACATCTACAATGTCGTTGAATCTAATGAGCAGGAATTTCTTGTCGAACAAAATGAGAGATAAAAAAAAAACATTGCACCTCATTACATTCGACGGTATTTGCCATCAATCTGGAAATATTGGGAGCAGCATAGTATTGACGGCGACGACGACAACGACGAACGGAAGTATCCAACTCGGAATAATCTTATAGTTATATTAAAAGTAAAACAAGTAAAATGATTATGTATTGAATTTATAAATTCGGATTATCATTCGATGCTGTTTTATGGGGCTGGTTCGTTCGGTGTTCGTCTATGGCTCGTGTTTCGTCTTGACAATGAATCGTCTTGTTCAAACAGTTCCGGGGCTTGTAATATCATTGTAATTGACAGTGCCCATATTGCAGAGTTTAATATATCCATGTACACTTAATGTATTTATCAATGCAGATAAATGGAACTGTTCAAACTTTCAGATGTCTTTTGTTCTTCTTATTAATCACCCAAAAATATCTCGACATTGTTCAGAACCTTCCCGATGTTCCCGTTGAGAGTCACTGAACTATTAGATTCTCATAGCTCAATGAACGAAACGTAGATTTCTGTTGTGCCATCAATCAAGTAAATCATAATAAAGTTAAAATTGAATTCATGTTGCCCGATCTTCTTTAATTCCCGGCAGAATATTTGCAATGTTTTTCGTTATGTAAATGTTATTCTCCACAGCGATACGATCAAGTCAACGGAATATTCTCGTCAAACAGAAAGTAAGCAGATGCAATAACAAAAAGGATGAGCATTCATTCATTAAAAACGGCATGTCAAGTAATAAAGTCGGTATTGTCGAAATAAATAAGTATTATCTTTTAAGAATATCGTATAAACAACATTTTGAGTAGAAGAGCAAACATTTGCCAAGAAAAATTCCTGTTGTTCGGGTCTGTCTTCCTTTCATTCGACCTCAACCATCCCAATTACTTGGCGATAGGCTAGGCCAAATTCGAAGACTTCGTCCAAGTTGAATTAATTCTTAACGTTTGTATTTCTGTTATTAAAAATAATGTTCAATCTACATTTATCTATAACCGCAACCACTAAATTTGGTTTTACTTCATCTGTTCGGAAGGACAAAACCACAACGAAGTAAAGCAAAATTGCATTTTTGAATCTGTACTTTTTACCGCTTTTATCTGAATGCTATCTATTTACTGTTGCTGTTATTTATTCATAATTCCATTTAATCGTTTCCACAAATGCTCCGTGCTAAATTTCTAGCATTTTAACAAATTTGTTGGAAAAGTAATGACTTCAATATGGCATTCGTTGGTTATACGAGCGCACAATCTAATATCTGGTGCAGAGAATGAAGAACAAAGGGCCATAATAGAAAACAAAAACAAAGCATCTTGACTCTTAGCTGTTTAAACAATGTAAAATGAAAGTTTAACAAAATAAATTTATCTTATTTTATCAAGGCGCTAAGTAAAATGAGATAAGCAATGAGAACATATTTTCTTGAAAATACAAAGATCTGCAACTTTGATGCCGTTGCTTGAGATTGAATGATGAAAAACCATTGGTTGAATTTATTAACGCATATTCTATGTTGCTTAAACAAATATCATTTGTGTTGTTTTTCCACAAAATTGAAGTGGTGTCTTTGAAACTTTTCGAGCTTTTTGTGATTTGTTACTGCGAACTCTGCATCATCTCTTACAATATTCAGAGATTATGTTGTAAGTTTGTTGTTTGATGAGAATGAATCCATGATTATAGTCATGAAATTCCTTGATCAACACGGTTTGATGCATAACACTAACTTTGGTCAGTTTTTGCTTTAAATTGTGATTGACTTGATACAGTTATCGTAACTCAATCTATAAAATAGCATCGAAATGGAAATCGGAGCCAATTTAATTTCACCAAGAAGTAACAATGCCATAGAACATTCTTCGTTATCCACCAGGACCTCAGGAATCTATTTAATAAATTCCATTATAATTAAAATGCATAAATGCAAAACTCAACTGTAATTCTCAAGGCAATCAAGATCAGCGTCAATGAGCATTCTGTTGGAAAAGGTCAAATAAATCTTAGAAAATGTAGAACAGCATTGTGTGAGAGTGTTCGATCGATGCAACAGCATAAATTCCATTTCATTCGCTAGTAATGCATTGAAACATTTACTATGATCGCGTATGTTGGAACTGCAATTCGTACATTTATTTTTTTTCCATCTGCATGTATATGTGCGGGCGGTGGTGTGCTTATTTTGCTGTGCAAACAAGCTTGCATACGAACTCACGAGAAAAGAACCTCAAATTGAAAATAAACAAAAAATCCAGCGAGTGAACAGAGCAAAGCACGCAAAGAGGAAGGAGGATGTAGGGAGCAAAAAGGGGGGAAAAGAAAATACACAGCCATCGACGCATTCAAAGCACAAAAAGGATATAACCCTTCGGTAAATATTATTCTTTGAAATGTTGCATCCATCCTCATTGGAAAAACCCCAGGATAACAATATTTACACATCGACCATCCCTGAGTTACAGTTCACTTGCAGTTGGCATACATTTCCACCATGCACAACATGAACTTTTCCTTTGTGTCGTATAGATCGTTGCGTTCTCTAGTGATGATGACAATGTCGTCATTGATGTTGGCAGAGTCGATGCTTTGGTCACAGCTTGCGGTTTGCAAGTGACAGCGCTGCGTTCATGGATTATAAATATTTTGCATAAATAACCATAAATAACAATTTCGCTGCTGAATTATGCATACATACGCTAAAAGACAAAACTAAAATCAGTCTATTCCATTACTCAGTTCACTGGAAGTGTTTTCCTTCCGACACTCAATTTTAGCGATTGAAGGGAAAAGTTTAATCGAACCAGAAAATTCAATCTGATGCTGAAGGTAATCTTTTGAACTTTCCATGATGCTATTCTTTGCATATATTGGCATCGCTCTCTCGATTGATTGACTTTCAATCGCAGTTCAGAAAACAGTATGTAACAACAACTTTTCGCATTAGCTCAACTAATTCATTCGTAATCTGAAATGAGGTCGAGGTTTACTAATAAATTAAAAGTGTATTTAAATTCCAGGAATATTGAACGAAACACACTCGCAATCGAGAATGTAATGATTCTCATGGAATAACAGTTGCCAAGGAGAGTTGCTCATGCATTATTGAGAAATACTCATAATATGTGACTTACTTTTTATACCCACTTTTTTTTCAATTTCCATTTGAGCCCATTTATGAATAGTTAAGCCCATTTATTTGTGACCATTTATGAATTGACTTGCAATTATCATTTCAAATCTTCAAACTAGTCTTCAAATCATATGTTCAATTCAAGGAGAATACGCATGCAATTTGCTACTCAAATGAGATTTGCATTGATGAAAAAAGACAGGATCAAAGCGACTTTCATTTTGTTTGATTTACATATTTGTTCAATTGCATAAACAAAACTAGACTGAACGCCATTCTTTAATCCATTGTTTAGGCGATTAATGAACGCAAGGACGCCGTTGCAAAATTAACGAGCAAAAAAGAATGGATCAACTTTATTTCTTCGACTTAAATACGCATTGATCATTTTATTTGGTTAGTAGTGTGCATTTAATGTGTGTGTGAGTAGATGAACAATTTGGAAATGAAAAAATTCCGTTGAATTGAATATGTGGCCGTCATGCCGATGTTCGAATAAAGGCAACAAAAGCCATATGGGCATCGAGTTGATGTTTCGAAAGCAATGAAGAACCATTGTGATGTCGTCCGAAAATTCCATCCATTCATTCGAGGCAATGTAGAGGAAGAGGAAAGGGGAAGATAATATTTCCTTATCGCAAGCGAGCATGCAATCAATAGAAACACCTAACACAACACTACTCAAACAAGAAAATGATGCCCTTTCGATACGAAAATGTGCGCTTAAAATGAATTTTATGGAATACAAAAGGCTCTCTCATATCAATGCACACATGTGTGCACATGGCCAGTGCCAAAAGAACAATACAAATTGGGCAAATGCTTAGGAATACACTCACTTTATCGAATGCCATCGGAATAACGGAGTTTGTGTCGGTCATCTGTTGTTCGGCAATAAAAACGAAATGATGGGACGAATTCATATGCCGGTTGTTATATTCGCACTATTTTCGCAATAATACAAATTCTGAATATTCATATGCTCTTTAACGTGTATGCAAAAACATTCTTTGGATCGGACAAGCAAAAAAATTGTATTTCTTATTTGAGAAAAATGGAAATGGAATCGATTCGTTCGTTCCATTCTCATAATTTTACAAGCAATTTGCATTCCTCCACGTAATGCAAACTATGTTTAATAGAATTTTGAATTGGAAAAGAATTCGGGACGAGAAGCGACCTTTTTGGGTGGCCATTTATAGATTTTACAGACACAATTTGTTGAACGTCACAATTCAAATGAATATCATTTTTGTATCGAACGGCGAATAAATCATTCGCTCTATAGATTGAGCTAAAGCATATTTGCATAGAAAAACAAATTGCCACATATTTCGGTTTGATAAATGGAGATTGTATGCGATGATACCAGAAATGGCCGTTGTCAACAAATATAGACATGAACCAACTTTATTTTATTTGATCCAAAATATGTTTATGATGCTGATTGAAGATCTACCATTTCGTGTATATTAAGCATGAAAGAGGTTAACGCCAAATTCTAAAAAATCGATATTCCGATGAGGAGTGATAGTTTACAATGTAAATTTGCATGAAAAATAAGTTAGTGCACAATTAAATCATTGGACCCATTTCATTTTTGACCGCAAACATCACAAATCACGACTTCTCTGTTGTGAACGCAAAAAGGTGGTGTCTGCTTTGAAACCGCATGCAAAAACGAAAACAAACACACAGCTTGTAGCGTAACTGAAGAGAGGCAAGTGCGTTGCTCAAGCTCTTTACACCAAATAACGAAACATGCTGTCGTTGATGGACAACGATTGAAATACTACTTGTTTTAGCAAGTTGTGTGCACACGATCTTTTGTATTGTTGCTGTTGTGCTTTGCTTCAGTCTATATTTTGTAGTTTTTGTTCGCAACATGACAAATTTTACAGTTCTCTTATCACTGGAGCTGAGCGAGCTTCTCAAAAATGTTTGAACGTTCATAATTTTGGCAAGCGGAAAGAGAGTGAGAGCAATTAAGTTTATGAAATCCTGTATTTCGTTCGGAATGTGATTATAAATGTGAATGGATCTCATTTTGGCCATGTTCAATTATCATCGAACTTGGACACAAATTTTATTTGCTTCGGTTGGAACGATGTTTGCGTTACAGACGATGATAAAAATGCACTCACATATTCAGTGTATTCTTAACCATATGTGTAACAAGGAATGCTTCATCAATTCCAATCTGTAAACTGGTACATGCATGTTTATTTTGCGGAGAGGTATTTGACGCAGTATTTGTTCCACATTATTTTTTGTATATGATTTAGGGGAAAGGATTGCACGTTATATCTCGATAATTGCGATGAATTTTTCATGTATCCCTATTCAAATTCTCCCGTTTGAATGATACACACATATCTTAATAAATATTTGAGTGTTATAGGTCATGTACCATGACTGCTCGAGCCACACACACTTTTTATACGCAATAAAACTCTGCATTGTGATAAATTCAGATGAACTGGCCAGTCACTGTGAAATAATTATAAAAAATAAAATGAAAACGAGAGCAAGAGTGGGTGCATGGCAAATATTTAAATGAAGTTGGCCAAACAATTCGAATTGTTCAGTTGAATAAAGCTTAGCTAACGAGCGTTTTGCCCGCATTTGTTTTCATTGTAATAATGATACCCTTAAGGCAACTAGCTTGCATAAGCCGGAAAAAACAGTCATTCCGAAGTTTCACTATCAATTTGTTCCAAGTGTATGTGTGTTTGTATGAGAAGTTTTGTGTAAATTACTCCAAATGAACTTGTTTAATGTGAGTTTTAACGTCAAAATGTCCTTTTCGAAGGCATTTTCAACAAAAACTCATTGTTTGTTGAAATTGATAACATCATAATATTCAAACTTGTTACTTGGCCAAACAAATAAAGTGAATCACACATTGTTATGGTGCGTGCGTTTGAATGTATGTGCGTGAAGGGTGCCAGTTTATGTGAAAATCTCATTTACCCAATGTTTTCATTTCAATTTTGTCACAAGACAGATTGTACATGAACCGAACATCTCTGACAAAAGTTCCGCTAGAGAGATTGCACCTTTTGCACAGTAGAAGCAGTTTTGCCTGTAGTTTCGATTTTCAGTCCTTCTTTCTATTTCTCTTTTACTGAGTTTGTATCCGTCGTTTCTCTGCATATATTTTGGCAGATAGTTAGAATGATTTCATTCGAATAGTCTTGTTTGTTCGGGGATTTAATCGCTAAGCGTTTGGCAAGCTGCTTTGAACAAACAAACCCGTGTGAAAAAAACGAGCAATTATTTGACTGTTATCGAAATCAAACGATTTTAGATTGTAGTTGACTATTTTTTTTTATTTTCTTTGGAAAATAATCATTTTTCCATCAGTGTATTGATTTGTGACAATATTGACTATAGTTGAGCGTAACTCAAGTTGATTTCAGTAATTGCCTTTTTTGTTTCGGGAAAAATCATATTAAGACGGGAAAAGTCCGAAATCAGTCGATTGAGTAGCTAGTCAAAAAACTTTCACAAGGGGAAGAATTCACACATATCCGCATTTAAAATCATTAAAATTTCATTAAGCTGAGCTAACGACGCAGTAACTAGTCAAAGAAAACATTAAAAATAACGGTTTGCATGTACATGTAGAAGCAATACTGAAACATGATGGCACGAATCGTATATATACGTTTTTCGAGCCCTGCATAAATGATGAATCTCGTCAAAATTTAGTGCATCTGCATTGGCAACCACACAGTGCATATCGTTTTCTAGTGCTCTATCGAAACAAAGCAAAAACAACTCGGGCAAACCCGAAAACTTGCTCTCTCAAACATTTACCATTTTGCCAACTAAAACTTTCTAAAGGAGATTTTCCCTTCCGAAAAGCTTGTTTGCGGATTTTCAACGTCCATTACGTATAGATTGGACAATCGCATTTTGATTCTCAAGCTCTTTACACTTGTGTATATTTCGTTTGATAGGCACTTTGTTTCGAAGTTTCATTGTACTTTAATACGTTTTCCATACACAAGTATTATGAAAGTTCAATGTTATCTCTTGCACAGAAGTGTTGGTCAGCGTGAGCCACACTTCAATTCAAAATTGATCCACTCGGTGAATATTATGAGTCAACTTGTTCTCAAGTAATCGATTGCTGTTGGTGTTTTGAGAGGACATTTGAAAACAAAATGGAGAGCAATTTGACGCGGATATATTCATCAAACCATCCAATCAAACTCGACTGAAGCTTCTGATTTTTAGATTCTTGTTCTCTTTTTCCACTCTCATTACCGCCCATTCTCATTGTCGCCCAATTGCATTTTATTGTTAAGAACCATCACAAAGTTTCCGAGAGAATTCCAAAGTAATACTTTTCCAGCATCCAAATTCACTTTGTATTATGTTACATTATTATCATTTGAAATTTTCCGCATTTCGTCTATAAGTGTGGCAGTTTCCTGCATACATTCGGTTTTCCTAGAAATTTATTGAGAAACTTCAGTTTTTGCCTTTCGCATTATTGGCGAAAAGTTTGTGCGACCGAGCTATATAACCGCTCTCTAAGCTATACAAATGTATTGGTTCGCGCATCGTGTAGGATGCCATAAGAGCGCTAATGAAAACTGATAATGTTGTAAAATGTATCGTAATTTAAGATCATTTTCATGGGGAAAATGATGGTACATTTTCCATTTCCCAGGAAATGCTGACTAGTGTTTATGTGTGTTTGCCGACTCAATGGTTAAATGCAAAAAGTTTACATACACATATTATCTTTGTGGGTCATTCACAGAAAGTTTCATTTGCAAAGCATAACGAACAAAAGAAATGTAGTCAACTGAACAACAAAAGCATCGTCGTCTGTACAAAACGATTCATTTGATGTTCTCTCTCTATCTGTGTGTTCACTTTGTGAATGAGAGAGAAATCTCTAGCGCAACGTAAACGATTATAGCGAATGAGATACTTGAAAATCCAACAATAAATCGCAATAGATGGAGAAATGGTTGAGTTTTAGTCACGAAATGCTTTCACTCAGCCAATTTTAATTGCAATGACGCATCAATGGCATTCTATTTGGTTGACGTAAAGTATTTCTCAACAGTTCCCTTTTGATATGCTATTTTGGGGATGATTCGATGAAAAATATGTGGATGTTGGGCTATCTACCAATTTTCTACATTTACTTTTTTCTATATTCTTTTTTTCGTTGTGGATTATCAAAATATATATGGCAACAAGCAATGATCGCTGCTGGAGCGTGAAAACAATGAATGAAGCATTAATCCCTTCATGAATTTTTAAGTAGGGATTGCCGATTTTTTGCTGCTTCTGCCACTCGCCACTTTTCACGCGGAAAAAATTACGAATATAAATTTTCGACGTCTACATCAACGCATGATATATATTATCCTGCAAATGTAGACGAACCATAATCAAGGACAGAGTAGTTGAGGTAGGTACGTTATACGCACATACGCCCAATTCATGGCTTTTCCACGTCAATGACACAAAACCGAAAAAAAAAGAAGAAATGACAAAATATATTTCAAAGTTGGCTAGGATTTGAGCCAACAAAATCGATGAGTTTGGGACTCAGCGGCACTTTAAAGATTAAACAAGTAAATTGACATCGTTCAGATTGTACAAACACTGAAAAGGCCCGTCAATTTTGAATGTTGAACTCTCTTCGGAAAAAAATATGTTTCAAATTCGTTGTATTTCTATATTTTACAGTATTTTCCATAGTGGTCGTTGTTGTTTTTGTTGTCGGTGTCGTCATTTGTTCGAATGATTTTCCGGGTAATTTAATGTCTTTTCGTTTAAATAACGGTTCAAAAAAAAAAAATAACAATAACAAAAATAATAAAAGGCAAAAAATCAAATCCGAAAAGGTAGAAAATCCACATGCTTTGTGAACATGCTGCCAGCAATTTGCTGGAGTTTGCTTGCGCCTTTGAATTGGTACTTCGGTTTGTGACTGTATGTGTGCCGTTCCTTTTATAAGCGCACGTTTTTTCCTGTATAAGAACATTTTTATTTGCTAGATTTTTTCACCCATCAATAATGATGCTTGAAGCTTTAGTGCGAGCAAAAGGAATAAAAGTAGATCAACAAATGGCTAAAACAAATCTGTTTTTTTCTTCAAATTTGGAGTGTATTTCTCTTTTATATATCGAGTGTATATGCATTGGTTCAGGTAGATTCAACAATTCGGGTTCACGGCGACGAAAAATAAAGCATCAACAGGAATAATAGCGGAAAACAAATCTCTCGGAATCGTTCATAGTATCGAAATAAGGCTAATGATAACAATCTTTAATACACATTGGAATCGTTGGTAATCGCATCGATGTGTCGGCACCCCGGAGCAAACGGAATCGATTGAGATCGGGATTTTTCTTGGTTTATTCCCAAGGACGACAAGAGCACGCAATACCGTTTATTATCATTACAGATGATTTCAACGTTCATGTATAAAATTAACACCGACAATCGCAATGGAGCGAAAAGTTCGTTAAGATTTTCTTGGAAAATCGAGAGTGAGAGAAATAAACGTTGAATGTTTTCATTCAGCTGATTTCTTTTCCCTTCTATCTTTTCGCTTTCGTCACATAATGACACTGTTTCTAGATAAACATTCGTCAATGTGATTTTTTGAAAGGTAAATACGAGTCACACATAGACAAATTCTTTCGTTTAGCAGCATTTATCGTTTGCACTCTGAAGCAGAAATGCTCGTCATACATTGAAATGCGTCAATTGCGTTTTATTTAACGCGTTCATTTTCAGTTGGGCATTTTTTCTATTTCATGCGTATTTTTGATTTTTTTGTGCCGTTTGTAATATCGAATTCAATGGTAAATACGGATTTACTTTAAATACACGTGAAAAGCTGGAGTACATGCAAAATGGAAATGGGAGCAGAGGTAAGCACACATGCCCTCATTTTGGCATGTATGTACAGATTTCTGTTTATCATTATTTGTCTGACATTTTCTCTACAAATGTTCACGCAAACACTCACCGAAAAAAGAGTGAAATGTGTTGTGTCAGAGATTAACTTGGAAAATTTATTGTCGACCATTTTTTTTCCTATCATTATATTACTTTCTCGTCGCCAGTTTTTACTTTATTTGCTTGTTTGCTTGCCGATTTTCTGTCATTGTTGACAAATTGCGTTGTTTTTATTGAAAAGCTTTAAACCCGTACCGCCACAACATCAATCGCGAGCATTTAAAATTATATTATTATACAGCGTCAATACACGATTCAATATGATTCGACGAGCTATGGGCAATTAAAAAATTGTGAATGGCGTGGAATTGGTGCATCAATTCCCATATTATCTTTATTTAGTCATTACGAATGACCCTCTCGAAATACCTCATAAATAGAGAAATGTTCGAAACCATGAGTCTCTTTCGACGCAAGCAACTAATCTTTGAATCAATAGTATTATTGCCAATTATGATAATGTACAATTAAATGCTAAAGTATGCAACAATTTTATCAACGAACAATCATTTTACGTACTCTAAGTTGAAGCCATGTAAAGAATAAATGATGATTTCGATTTCAGCATGTGAACAATAAAGATGTATTATATTCATCTATCGTAGTAGTATCGTTAATTTGAATGATTCGAATTGAATAAAATTAATAGACAAATGAAAGTGATCATCGATTTAACTTCGAAAAATCTATATATAATAAAAATCGTTTGAATTTATGACAATATATAAAGCCTAGAATGTTATCGGAATGAGTAATGGCTAATGGCTTTCACACGATCATCAATTGAAAATAAATGTAGTTGGCCTTGATTATACGTGTATGTGGCAACTAATCGATGTAAGTACTTCCGTAATGTTGCCAAATGTGGCGAATACATGCTTAAATACTACATGTATCCTTCCTATACATGTTTTAACTTGCAAAGAAAATAAATATCCATACAAAGGCTACGTGCTACGAATAGGTAAAAAGCCAACGAAAGTATTTTCCATTTCTCCTATTTAACATTCAATTTGGATATGCTAATCGTAGATATGCGCCCGAGAGCTCGTTTGTGATCCCAAAATGTAGCTTGAACGCCACACATGCGGCGCCACCAAATATTCGCAAACAACGCTTTAATAGCGAGAGTGTGGGAGAGAAAGAGAATGGAACAAATTTTAGCAGCCAAAAAGAATCGACAAATAAATTCAATTCTCAAGTTAAATGGGTGCTGAAGGTTGCTATTGCTGGAAAAAAAAAAACAGAAAAAGATGAGACAGAGGAATAAAAAATAGGCATGTCGTGAGCGAATCCGTCGATCCTTCGCTGAAAAAAAGCAAGAAGTGTTATCGACGCTATAAGAGAGACAGCATCCACTATCCGATTAGGTCGGATAATATGAATTGGCTTATCATTTCGTTACAATGCATAGATAAACGAAGTCTATATTCATACTGACACTGAAAAAGTTCTTTGAACAAATGATTTTTTTATATATTCGACGAAAACCATGTCGAACACGATGGTACAGTTCAAATCAATATATAACAATCTAATTCAATAAAGTGTGAGACAAAATATGCTAATAATGACAAAATATTTGAAGTTGGCAAATGGAATTTAGTGCGGTAGCATTTTGAATGGCAGATACAAATGATTTGAAGACTTTTTGACCAAAAATATCCATTGCAAATGTAGCGTTGAATCGAAATATATCACAATGCGGATTAATATTAGCAGGGACAGCAAAATGAAATGCATTTGAACTGTTCTTGCTTTGGCTGTGACTGGGTTTAGTTCGTCAGCAATGACACTGTTTATAACATTTATGTGCAATTTCATGAATCCATAATACACGTACGAGATTGGTGTAGCGGAAACGATTGACTGAAATGCAGTTTTATCTGTGTATCTTCATCACTGTGTGTATGCGCACTGTTTGCATTCTTGTTCATTTTGGCTATCGCAACAGACTGTTCACTCATGCAATCATGATACAGCATTCATAAAGTTGTGTGATGAATTTTAAACCGACAATTCGTACGACATTCAAATCCAAGCATCAGAAATATTTGCCACTGTGTTCATTATTCATGGAGAGAAAGTATTGTCAATTTTTGACATGGATTACATTTATTGCGTCTCGTTTGCAACCACCACTAAACACATGTGAATTCGATTGCGGAATACCATTTTGAATTGACAATAACATTTTATGCCACCGTATACGTTCAGTGAAATGATCGGATATGTCGATTTGGTTTGTTGCAGAGATTTACGCTGCAAACAAAATGCACGCGATCCAATTAGATATTTCAACCATCGATCATGCTGAAATCGGTAAATGTGAATGAGAATCGACATTCAAGTTGAGCAGCTCTCGCACGTTAGCAAAATTCGGAGCATTTAAAGTGAAATATGCGGAAAAGGTATTAGAGAGGCATTGAAATTTGTAGCTTATCTATGTTGATATAACTACATTTGAAATGAGCGCAGCACATTCTCTTTCCGCCTCCTTCAAGTGATGGGTGTACAAAACCGTTGCATCTGCATGCTGTGCGCGTTCGCGGCTGCAATTCGACCCCAAAATTCAGCAAAGGACAGTGATGCGGCTGTTTTATTGCGCGTATCGCTTCACATTTGGGCTAAATAACAATTTATTCAGATGTTGCCATTCTTCCTATGGGCGAAGAAACAAGGCACATTAAAACTGAATGAAACATTTATCTGAAAATTGCACGAAGGAAGTGGCTGCAAGAATTGAAAATGAGAGAGAAAGAGCAATATCGTTAAAGAAAAACAATTTATTGCCTGAAATTTATTGGTTGGTAACCGGAATTACAGCTCAGGTGGCGAGTGTAAGCGTGAGCGTACCAAAAACATCCAATAAATGTGAATTACTCTATTCAATTCGAACAGAAAGCGTTGTGTTATGAATGCCAAGACTCACCGATGTTACCTCACACACCACAATTGAGTTGAGCCCGGCGTTCTATTGGGCAGAAAAGAAACAAACCAAATTTTCTAATCTATCGTCTTCGATCAACAATGAATGGGCCGTTTTGCTGCTGATTGTTACTAACAGCCGAATAAAGCGAACGCAAACGCGCGCGCACATACAAAACCCATTTAGTTTTCATTGTAAACGCAAACTCGTGTGAAAAGAGTCAACCGGGTAAAACAATCAAATGCTGGAATTCAGAGCAAGAAGTGTCAAGCACAAGTGTAGCAAGTGCAAGTACAAGACCGACATCTGCATATCTCAACAGCGGATTTATTGGGCTGCGTTCAAGTCAAAATATACGCTGTAGCGGAATGAAAAGCGCAGGAAACTTTGAATTTTGTCAAAAGAAAGTGGTTGTTGGCATAAATAATTAACATTTAGGTGCTGGTTGTTATGCCGAGCAAATAGTAACACAACAGTATCGCGTATTTCATATTGTGACATTTGGATGGTTCACAGATATGGAGATATGGAAGATACTTACCCGGAGCGTCTTTGGAAATTGAATGAAAAAGAAGAACTGGCGCCATGGATGAGACGTGTGCGAGAGCAAATGGATAGAAATCGCTTGTAATATTCCAATGTGTCGCCACCGAAGTACAACGCTCAACATAATTTGTTTTCGCCTGTTTGTTTCTGGGAAAGTTTTGGAATTTGAAAAAAAAAGTTCGTTTGCGCGTGTGTGTATGCGCGCAAGAACTGGCGCTGCCTGCTAAATGCGATAGATTACGGGAGCATACGTGAATGGTGGATTATGTGATTTGTGCTAAACTTATAATAGGTGTACATTCGTGTATCGCTAAAATCCTGTTTGTGAAGTCACATGAAACCCTCAATTCTTCGTACAAATGCCGAAAAGCGCATTGTGAGAACAAAAATTATGGAAATAAATAAAGTTTCATCAAGCAAGTTCACGCATTTTCCACGTATTTGCTGCTCGTTAGGGGCCGGCTTGATATTCGCATAAATTTCGTAACTACACATGACACAGCCGTTAAACAGAATTTATATCAGAGCATATCACGAGTTTTCAGCATGCCGTCAAAATATAACATTTCGTTTGCCAAACATCTGTTGGATTTTGTTACGGGACATTTCTTCACACTCGCCCTTGACAATCAAAATTAGAGAAGCACAAAGACGCTTTTAATATTCGATTAAGATTACAAAAAAATCCCGTCTCTTTTCGGTTTACAAACGTCGTGAATCGTTACAAACGTCGTTTTTTATTGAACTGTCATAATATGCATGCGGTATCAAAAGCACAAGGGAGAAATTATTAATCGTTGAATATGAACCGACGAGTAAAATGTTTCAATAGGAAAAAGAAGGTTCACCACGACCTAGACAACGCTCGGCTAAACATTAGTTTGGCGCAACCGATGTTTGTAGCTGATTCACATTCGATTGGATATAAACAGAGAGTTAAATCGTAAACCGGCAAGAGTAGATAAGCACTTTTGCCTATGTAATCGCATTCAAAATCAAATAAACGTCTATCTATATGACAATGAAGTAACATTCATGCATATTTTGCTTACATGTCGAAAACTTTGTACTTGTGCAAACCATATTGGAAATTGGTTTCGGATATGATACTTGACTGCGTCGTATTGCAACCAGCGAGAGACAATATAAGCGTTATCATATCGTATCATGTAAAAGACTAATATAACGGATCCAAATAGATCTAATGCGCGAATCAAATAAACCTCGCTATTTACTGAGTGGCTCGCACTTCTTCTTATTCTTATCCAATATATCGATTGAGAAACTAAACACAATCACGCATTCTCTATAATTTGGTTGGCTGGCTGTTGTGTGCTGATGTCAGAGTGTTTGCGTGTGTGCCGTGAGAGATGCAAAGAATGCTATTAAACCGTAAACTCTCAATACCGCCCGTTGAATACACATTGTTTCTTGTTCGTCGTGTTTATCGATGCTTGCATCCGTGATCAGGAGGTAGCTTAGACAATCCATAAATAATAGGAAAGTGATTACGAGGCAAACACCATATATTGCCAATATATATTCGTTTAGACACAAGCACCAACAACAAAATCGCAATTATTATGAACGCAATGCTGGACCGTCTTGTTTCCTATGTTCTTCTTCGTCGTTGTCGTCGTCGTCATTTTTTTTTTCATCATTGCTACCGAAATCTGCGCATAAACTTCGAAATAACTTTTCGTCTTCGGTGGATACGGTTAGCTTAGAGATAACTCGATTTGCTGATGTTCTTAAATCGCTTCATTCTATTAATCCGTTTAAGGCAATTTCGAAGGCAACTTGATATGAAAGACCTTTCCTGCTACATCAAACGCTTTTGCGATGCCATGATTTTTTATGCTAGACTGAATTACGTACTTTCACTTCGATAAAATAAACTCTTCATTTTCTACTGACTCATTGATCCTAAATCCAAACATTCAGCGACGGCATTTTAAGGATTCCGTGCACGATATTCAGTTCATCAATCTGATTTCTTCCTTAATTGCGCATAAAATATGTGGACGGTAATTATTCCGTTCGATTCTTGGGCTTCAAAAAACACAAACCATTTAAAATTCACACAAATCCGAAGCGGGAACCTTTTAATCGAACTGTACCAGCTTAATGATTTCCTTATAATTCAACCAGTTTTATATTTATCGTTTACAAAAGGCGCATGAATATGTCTTCCCAAGCTAATGGTCAAATGCGATGCTCACGGTCAAGTGACCGACACTAAAATGCCAACACAAAATTGAGAGATATTCAGCCGAAAGTCACCCTCGATAAAATGATACCGCACAACTTTAGCAACCATAAAAATGAGAGAGAATGAACGAATAAAGCGGTGCGAACACACCAACTCATATTGTCACAATCGCACCAAAACATTTTCATGCTTTCATAATACATAGAATGTGTCATCGTGTTCTTTTTTTATTATGATTTATGCTGATTATGAAGTGATTAAGTAGGCGATTTCTTCTTTTGCAGCCGTCTCATTACTCTCGTTTGTTGCTTTTTTTTATCATTTGATGGCAAGTAAAAAATATTTTACGTTTTTGGTAAATGTCCAGGATCAACACATAAAAAAACTTTTTCTGAAAATGTTTGGTAGCTTTTTTTCTGGCTCAGAGCTTTCGCTGAGTTCGGAATTGAATATGGATGCGTTTTTTTTTTGGCATCCAATTCGGGCAAGCACATAGGCGCAAGTGGAAATGAGTTTACACAATTTTTCCGTTTTTATGAAATTTATGTATAAAAAGAAATTTGTGCCACTGACGAATTCCCGCATTAAAGTGATGTCGACACGCACAAAAAGTTACTGAATTTGATTCTACATTATCGTTTTTTATTCCAGCGTTTGCGTCTATTCGATATACACCTACACCTAGTAACACGCATATCATTACTATCTAAGCTTTTACTCTGGCAGTTGCAGAAATTATCTTTTTTCCCAGATACTTCACATAAAATCCAATGATGTCTGACATTCAATTCTTACACTGGGAATTCAACTGAATTGCATGACTTTTTTGGTATATTCTTCTATCTCTCTCTCTCTCTCTCTCTCTCTCTCTCTCTCTCTCTCTCTCTCTCTCTCTCTCATATTAATATTTGTGTCTGTGAATACAATTTGATTCTTGTTATTCATATGCGAGACGATTATTTTGGGACGTTAAAAATGACCTTTTATTCAATTTAAACGAAGCATTTTGGATTCCCGAAGAATAAATGTGAATCTATGTAATATTTATCAAAATTATGGCGTGTATATGCTTCATCAAGAGAATAATGCTGGTCAATTTCCCTGTATTCTTCTGACACTGCAACAAATTTGGTCATTTCTCTCTGGATATTTTATGGACGTACAAGCAACGCACCAAACGTTATGAATGTGTTTGTTTGCTGCCAAAAATCCAAAAATAACAAACAAGAATCAAAACTGCTGTATGCTCACAGAAGATTGATGGCACTTGGTTTGGCTTTTATGTTCAGCGCACAGGAATTTCTTGGCACAAATGTTCCATTGTCAGCAAAATTAAATATGCAGTACCATTGGAACAGAGCAATGAAAATGGAAAGATAGCGATGCTATATTTTGCAAGAAGAATTCGAGAAAAACAGCATAGGCACACACAGTTTGTCACACACAATTTTTTCAGCAAAATAACAAAGGATCGCATGCCAAAAATGCAGCAGAGAAAGAGCATCTGGACAAACGAATTCAATCACCATGATGCACTCATAATTACTATTCATTAAAAGTAATTTGATTTGATTATGATCAAACGAACCATTATCCAGTTAATGTACTCAACTTTCATATTGGTAAATTGAGACGAGTTTATTCCCTTGTCACTCATTTAGTTTCTATTCAGCGTTTCTCTCGTTATTTTTTTTAATGCATCGCAGCACAACAATCAGTTTCTGTCAGAGCTTTACGAAAAGGTTTTTGCTTTGCTTCCCAATCGTGGCTAGAAAAAAAGGCAGTGAAAAGTCTGCATTTTTTCGCTGTCCACTTAAAAATTGGAAAAAAGTGATTTGAATGGCTGACTGGAATCACACATCATACGTTAGAAAAAAAGAACACAGCAAGCGCACAGGAGAAATAGGAAATTTCTGTCAACTCATGTTTAGGATGAATTTTCCGTTTTTTTTTTTTTTTTTGATTTTTTGCCATGGCAAAGCAAAAGTGAATAAAAGGAAACAGGCATTTCGCATTTCACATTCTATTTCACATTTCATGATTGCAAACACGTTCATATTCAGGGCTAAGTGGCAAAACAGCGCGCATTCATACCGCCCAGAATTTTCCATAAGCATGATTCCTTTTTTTAACCTACAAACTCTGTACTTTTCATATGCGAGGCACCACAATCTGCATTCACCTGATCGCATACAGACATGTGTGTGTGTATGCGTATCAATGTTACTTTTCAGCCATTCGCACGAATAGCATGCACTGATTCAACTGGCGCAGGAAGAGATACACGAATAATCAAAATGAAGAATGTTTACGGTCTGTCATGTTGTGTCAAGAATGTTTTACATTTCAAATCGTGCATGCATCTCATCGAATGAAAGCGTTGGCTCTTAAGAATTCAGGAGTTTCATGAGAACCGAACATAAAATGGAGGAACGTTTCGGAAGGAAGCAACAAAAATGAGAAAGTTGGTGTATTTTGCGGCAAACATATCTGACATGGATGATTCTGATTGAGAGAAAATGTGTGAGCAATAGACATCAAAGAAAATGCCTTGCGAGCGAACGAGAGAGAGAGAGCGAAATGCCATTATGGTTTATAGGGAGGTAAGAGCCCTCATTTGGATAATAATAATTGGAGTGTGCTCACTTTGAAGCGCCACAGAGAATCTCTTCACGAAAACGATGAAAAATTCAATGGAATTTTCAATTCGTATTAAATGTTTCGAGCTTTTAATATAAATATTTTTGGATTTCTATTGCTTTTATAACATTTATTTATT
Organism: Obolodiplosis robiniae; assembly: GCA_028476595.1. Classification (NCBI taxonomy): domain Eukaryota; kingdom Metazoa; phylum Arthropoda; class Insecta; order Diptera; family Cecidomyiidae; genus Obolodiplosis; species Obolodiplosis robiniae. Next base: position 2,782,350 of record CM052015.1, on the reverse strand, counting down.
TGTGAATATAATTATTTCAATAAGTGTTTATATTTATTTCTTTTGATATTTTTTCCATTCGTTCTCATGGAGGTCCGAAAAATCATCGTCGTCAGATACACATGACAATTCTTACGCATCGTCATTTGTTCGTTATTGTCTTCTTCGGATTGCGCCCTTTTCGAAGAGAAAAAATAGACAATTGAAACTCCACATAATATTATCAGAAAAAGTGGATTGTCATTGGTACTGAGGACGTTTCGCATTTGTTTGTGTGTGATGTTTTTCTATTCAAAGGCTATTCTTTGTTTCATTTTCGTATATGAAGTAGCGTACGTGCGGAAATTCACTTGAATTTTTTATTATCATTATTATACTTGCCATTCCGTGCATGTTTGCCCATTGTCAGTCATTCTCGTGCGGTATTTATTTTATTAATACACACGAGAGACGGTTTGTGGTTGGGAAAAAGCGGAAAATATAATGTTTGTTTATTGCGTGAAATGCGCTGTTGTTTGCTATTTGTGGCCACTCATTTGTTTTTCTCGTCGGTTTTGCTTAAGTTTGTATTATTTTTCATTGTGACAAAGCGACAATGGGGCCCATTGTTGACATGAAATGTGGTGAATAAGTTTATGGGCAATGTTATAGATGACAATGTAATCAGTTCAGCCATTGGCATTAATATTCATTCATCAATCGAATATTGCACACAATGCTATCAAATGTGGATTTCCGCATAATTAGTTCTTGTCAAACGCGCAAAATGATTTTTCTTTTAAAGCAGATACAAAATGCTATAACCATGAAATTGTCATGTAATTTTCCTTTTTTCTCCTCTCAGTCGCTCGCTTGCCGACTTATACTGCAATCTCGAAGAAAACCAACGAAAAATTAAGTCGCATCAATTGTGTCATAAAATGGCCATTAATACAATTTATATGGCACATCAATTTAAATGGGAGCCGATGAGCCGATAATTTAACAAATCGATTGTCGTTTAATAAATATTACCGCTTAATTATTATCGAATCCGTTTCGCTTTAATTGAAGAAGTAAAATGAAATATATAAAAATTCATTGAAACCGAATTTTGGAACATAAAATGGTTCAATAATTTGAGTGAAACATGTTTGGCTGCAACAACTTCCAGAAAATTGTTTGCACGATAAGGAAAAGGCGGTGTGTTTGTTAAAATGAACGTTGACTTGAAGCGATTACAAAAATAATAACCGAACAAAAAATGCCACAATTATGATGAAAATAAACGGTGTATGCATGCTGAATCGCAACAATTTCGACGTGGATGGGGATGTTTACAATGCCAATAATTTATTTTTGCGTGACAAAATGTGCAGCGAATGCACAGAAAAAACTTGGGCCAGATTTTTCGTTTGCTTGTCGCTCGCTGAGTTTCCGTTTAACGTGTGTGTGTTGTTATTGTGCAATGGATTCTATCAAATACATTTTCTACACGAATAAGCCGATTATAACCTGCCATTAATATATTTTTGCTCCATTGAACCAACTCTTAGCTTATTCATATCGAGTCACTGTTATATATTCATTTATACAAAACACATACAATTTCATTTAACATTATAAAGCAGTTTTGTTGAATATCGACTTCAAGCAAATATTGTAAGTCAATGCGCAAAAAAAGAGCAACATTCATCAGATTGATATGGAAATGAATACTACCGAAGTGTCCACAATAGAATCATCACATTTTTTTCAATGTAGGATTCAGATAAACGTTTTATACCAGATTTATGGCATAGTTCATTCGATGAGAGTTTGTTGATCGAAAAATCAATATCGCAATATTCAATGGAATCCTATTGTGCGGTCAGTCTTTGTGTTTCCCCAATAAAGAAGTCAAACCGTGCAATAGAAACACGATTGCTAAAAAATATCACTTCAATCGCTAGCTGAATGATATTGGCTATTGTTACTGAACGAAAAACACAGTAAAGCTGCGGAAGTCTATTGCATTTCTATATGATTAAAATGTTGGAGACCAGATCAATTGACAAAACTACACACGATTTACTGTAACAACAACAACAATTCGATACAGTCAACCGTTTCATATCCAATTTCAGTGACCATTTCAAAAACATAGATACAAATTATAAGAACATTCGTACTTAAATGAACATGGATTTGTAATATCTATGAACGTTTATAATGGGAGATGATATTTTGGACACCAAAGAAGCAATAAAATACCGAAGCGTCTTTCCCGAATGGCATCTGTAAAGTGCAGATGCTGCATATAATGCTGATGCTAATATCACTAAATTGCTTTAATTGTGTTCTGCAAAATTTCGTGTCGCTTTTGAAAACAATACTTTGTCGCTTATACGGCAGCAAAATTAACATGTGCTTTGTACTTTATTTTTTGGCATTCCGTTATGCACTGTAATTAAATAGGAAATAAAATAAAAGAAAATCATAGAATATCCCGAAATTAGATACATAATAATGTAGTACTTATCACGAGGCGCATCTTACATATTGGTAAATTTCTGACAGTTTCATTGTGGAAAGGCTAAGACAAGTGCAGAGAGAACATTCCAGGATATTTTATCAATAACGAAATATTGCTGCTGCTTTGAATAATGCAGCATTAACAATTGTTTTTGAGGTTATTGATGATCATGATATGCTCGAGAAATAAATTGAGATAGCGCTGACGGTGCTTCGATCGAGGTGGAATTGAAGTGTTGGTCAAACTGTTGAAAAGAAACATATTGTAAGATTGATTTACTGCTCAAATTTAATCCCTTTTTAACCGAATATTTAGCGATATCGCCGATGTTTACCATGTATTATTCACCATTAAAGGAAAGAAATGAATAGCATTTAGAAATGCAAACATTTGTGTGAGTTTGAATTGCAATGTTATGTTGTTTTATCATTCTGTTTAACGGAATCTGTTACAATACGCTGAATTGTTACTCTTTGAATTTGAAAGTAATTTATTACGCTTCTTTTCAAGTATGAAGACGTTTCATTCAGAGATCATTAGAAATGCATACATTTTTTAAAACAAAAAATACGAAAGTCTTGAAAGCGAACGAAATGCCGTTTCCTTCGATAAATTTGATTATTTTGCACTATTTCATCCAATGAAAACATAATGGCTCCCATTTATTGATGTAAACTCCTTCTGAAATAACAATAAAATCAACAAATGCAATCGTTCTTTGAATGGGAGCTCTGAAAGAGAGAAAGAACGCGCACAGTTTAATACTTAAGATTTGAAGATACGGAGACAAAATGCAAAAGTTTGAAGCCCAAAAATATTAATATTCATGAAACAAGTTGAACTCATTTCGAACGCAAAGTGCATTGAAATTCCGCATATGTTTTGATTCATAATGAACTTTTCCAAAAAACGAAACTTTTTTCATTTAAAAACGGCGACGTCAGACTACTTTAGGAATTGAATTTTTGCGACGTCTGCTTTTCTCCATCGTTTTATCATTACTTTTGAATCATCTGCATTGCCAAATATGAAATGTACTAAAGTTGTGTGCAAGAAGTTGCAGCGGATATTTCATTGCGACACAAACAAATACAAAACGTAGCACGGAATAAGAATGCGGAAAAAAGAAATTCCCCAAAGAAATAAAAAAATTAATTGGATACAATTTATTCGAAACACATTAAGCAATTGTACATGAAATTGGGAATATCACGCAACTTCTTCACTTTTGAAAGTTGGTCGCTTTTATTCAAGTTTCTGCTATGTTGTTGAAAATGGATGAATCCATTTTTGGATTAGGACGACCAAAGAATTTCTTATGCGCAATTCAAACAAAATGAATTGGGAATACCGTTAAAACTTTATCGACCATTTCTACTGCCGTTGTTTTGTGTGCATTGAAATCAACGAACATTTTCGCCATACGCCAAGGAAATGCTCAGACGTAGGAACTTTTTCATTAAATGGCACTATTTTTCTTACTTTAGTAGTTTTATGGGTTTCCTCATTTTTGAAGAGCATTTTTCGGGTGGGTTAACCAGTAAAAAGTGGAACAATGTAATATATATAAATTAAACGATCATTCATTATGAATGATTGACTATTTCGGAATCAGTTGAGTTGAAATCAAATCGAGTATGTTTCGTTCCAGCTTGAATTCTATTATTGAAAATAGTAATTAGCTGTTGATTCACCGGTTGTAAATCAAATGAATTGTGCTGTTTAGTGCAGCGTAATTAAATCGAGAGTAGCCACAAAAAATGCACCAAACATTCATTACTACATGGAATATTTCTCGTTTTTCTCTTTTTCTCCTCTGCTTGTGAATTCATGCCCAGGAAAAATTTCAATTGGATTCGCTCTCCACTCTGTGAGGACCCCAGCGAGAGTACAAGCGTAATGACTGCGCACAGAAACGACAAAAAATCTCGCACTCGATATTGTTCAAAGGAAATTCAATTAAAATTATCATCCATTCTGCGATGCAGCGAACAAAACTGTTGAATTGCCTTGAACTGTGTGGAAAAAAAAGAATATGATAGCTGAATTCGGTGTGGCTTCTAAGTAAATGCCATTCATATACGGTCTGCGCGCCATTGAGATTCACACTGTGCGAAAGTATCATAATTGATTTTTCATTTCGTTCGACCCATCTTTTTCCATTTTCTCATGCAAACATTGTATACACATTTCTATCACATGACAACAATTGAACACAATTGAATGCCACATTGTTGGAACTATATCCCTTTCATCGAAAGAGGGAGACACCCAGTGACAGAAAATGAAGCAGCGCTTTTTCCAAATATGCTAACAAAGTTATTCTGTAAAAATGTTTACCTACGGGCATTGTATCCCGAAGTTTCGTGAGTCTTGATTGTGATTGAAGCTTTTTGGCGGAAGCATTCGTTTCTCTGGGATTCAACGAGAAAAGGCAAAACCCCTGCTGTGTCGTGAGAGCAAATAATAGCGCTGTAAAACTATGTTTGGATCGACAAAATAGTGCTGGAAATTTTATGCGGCTACGGGACCACTGAGACCAACTGTCAGCGGACGAGTGCCAACGAACACGGTCAACGTCAGCAGTAACCAAGAGACTTGCACATTGGCGAAAATATAGTATAAATTTAATTATGTCTTTCATTTTACTCGTTGCCGTTTACTATATCAATATTTGCTGCAACGATTTTGTCATATTCGATATTCTCTCGGTCGCTTTGATTGTATCGTGTGTATGTGTGCGCGTCGCTATCGACGCGAATGTGTGAAATATGCGATGGCATATTTCATTCTAGTCTAATGTAATTGTTGCCTTTCACCCCATTTTCAAGCATTCGCATATATTGTACATGTATCAGTTTAACTCTGAACAATCGAATCATTGTTAAACTTGAATAAACATGCGGTCGATTTATTGTGTGAATGATATATTACGAACAAAAATATCTCATTCCGGAGCGCATGTTTGTAATGTGAGTGTCGTGAGTGAGTGAGTGAGTGAATAAGCTTGAGAATGTGTGTTTATGTTGTTGACCATAAAAATTCCGTAAACGTTGCGGTTGAAGAAATATGATCCACATAAATAGTGAAAATCGTCGGATAAATTGTATTTGTACGCGCCTCCGTCTGATTGATAAACTGTCTTCGTGGTTTTTCATCTGCGAATGCAGTGTTCACGCTCACGATTTTGCTCCAATTGGATTCGTCCAATCGCAAGGAGAGAAATCGCGCGCCATTTCAACTGCATTCGCACTCAGTAAACGTGACTACGTGATGTGAATGGCAAGTGTGTATTTATACCGCGGAGAAAGTGGTGGGCTGGCATGCAATAAGCAATAAGGCATCTCATCAAAGCGATTAGAATTCACCGTTTGTTAGATGCATGTAGACTAACGAGTATTTTTCGATTATTTAGAAATTAAGCGAGACGGGGTCAAAATGGCCCGTTGAGATTCACAACGCGGGTGAGCCGCATTGGAGCAGCTTTGAATATTTTTAATTTCACTCGCAATGATAATGTATAAGTTGCCCATAAAAATGTAAAAGATGCATCGAAATTCGTTGGTTCGTTAACGAAAGAGACGTGGAATTCAATATTTGAGCCGAAGCTGCAGACAATCAGTTAAACTCTATGTTTTGGAACAAACAGAAGCAGATAAAGCACGCAAAATGGCAAATCTAAATCTGATCAGCGAACGAAACCCAAGCACGTTTAGAACGCATTACGTGCAGCTATTTTGCAGCATTATCTTATGTTGAAACACATTTCCGTCGGCTTCTGTCGACTGCACAGTACGAGGAAGGGTGGAAAGCAAGTTCATCAATTTCGCCGGCGGAAAGTGATTTTTCTTGAATTCCAAGAAAGTGTATTTCCGTTCGGCCGGTAAGCTCTGGCAGGAGCTGTCCAAATGCTCACCATCATTATTATTTCGGCAACAATTTCGCGAAATGTCAAAACTTGTAGGGAATTGGAGAATAGTTTTGACCAAAACCGGCTCAAGAGTGTTTTCCGAATTATTCGCTGAAATTCATTTTCCATATTGAATTATTTTGGCCTGAAAGCGCGTCAATCATAAACAAAAGTAAATTATTTTACTGGCGATTTTGTTGGTTTTTTTGTTATTTTGTTTGGATTTGATTAAATTTCTGCACACACACGACGAACAAAGGAAGCGACTCCGCAACCAATTTTCTGTTTGTCCGAGCTCTCAAACGCAAACCTTGCCAAAACTTCATCATTCATATTGAATAAATTCTTTATGCAAAACCGCTTTTTTGTGTAAAACAGCCAGTATATTTCTGATGCGTTGTTGCACACTGTGCACTGGCAACTAGCGCACATTGATGTTGGGATGGCAGATTCAAAGAAACGAACTAAAATCAAATATAAACAGCAAAAACAAAGGTTAGTGTTGATCGATACAATTACGTTTTTGTGTTCGTTCGTTCGAAAGTACTGCGCAGCGCAGTAACATGCGGCAGAAATGCAAAAGATGCCACGTAAAATATGTTAAAAAGTGAAACTTGCTCTGGCAATGCAAACAAATATTTTCTTTTAAACTCGGAAAATACTCGACAAAAGCACATCGTCTTGTTTGAACATGATTTAGCCACCAGCAAGGCAGCAGCAAGTGGCATTTTTTTCCTTGCCTCCTATTGTTCGCCGTCATTGAACTACATAAAAAGCAATTTTCTTCATTTTTTTTTGCACCGACAAAATGAAAGTGAGCATTTGGTTAGTGCTAGAAAGCACAAATTTAATCAAAAATTACTGTACGGATGATTTAGCTGTTCTTCGATTTTCAATCCACCAAATCGTTTCGTTACTTTTTTTCTTCACTGTTGCTTTTGCAAACTGGCACTTTTGCAAGATGCTTCGACCGTTCCGAGATTTATTTTTCACTGAAGCGAGAGGAAGCTACAAAAAGAAATGAGTTTGATTTAAGTCGTTTAACGGAAAATTCACATAAATTATAGGATCTTTTATTATTATTGTGTCTGGGTTTGATAGTGAGCGGTAACACCGCTGCAAATGTTTGTGCATGAGCTACACAATTACCGACATTCTTTTTTGGTACGATAAAGAAAAATGAATTCAAGAAAAAACATGAAATAAGTTTTCGATGCGTTTCCATTATTTCTAAGCAATTTGTTCGGTGGACGATAAATCATTTGAATTCAATAGATGTTCGGCTGCAATTTTTTTCTTGCTTTAACATTAATACTGCGAGGGTTTTCGCCGAAAAGCTTCGGGAAATCCCATAAAGAATGATCGGGCAAAATCTTGCATAAGTCGACATTTTCATATACATTATTATCGACTTTGAAAATAAATTTGTCTTTGTTCGTTGTTGACAGTAATTTGAATTCATTCCGATGAATCGACGAGAAAAATTTACCAGTCATCAACTGATGATTGGATCGATCCAATGCAATGTGCTAATTGAACATTCGCTCTACGAAATGTGTATGACCGAACATAATCAATCTAATTACTCAATTCGCAATTTCATCTTTTATTCATACAAACACAGTTATTTAGAAAATTAAAATACCGTCGAATAATTGCGACGGGTGATAAAGTCAAATGGCTCGGAGTTGGTGATAATAGTGTGTGCATTTTAAGTTTTACTATATGTAAACGAGCGCTTGTAATTAGGCGAAAAAGAAATTGGCAAATACTCCGAACACCGCTCAATGCTCCATTTTCTTTCTCTCTCTTTCCGTTTCGTCTCACAGCATTAAAACATTCGGAGTCTACACACTCGCACGCCGGTCTAATGCTAATGAAAATGATTCTGCAGTGGCAAAAATGGAACATCCAAATGAAATACTTACAAGGAATTGAAAATGCTTGAGTAAATAATACGAATAATGAGAAGACTGAATAATAGAACATCGAAGAGAACGAACGAACAAACAAAAAAAAGTTGAGCTCTCGCTTGGGAATTCGTATGGAAAGAGCAACGAGTAAACTTTATTTGAGTTCTCTTTAAGCTGTCATCGCTCAAAATAGAGCGTTCGTCCGATTTTTTTTAATTGTGTTCCATTTTTTGTATATTTGTGTTGAGAAAAAAAAGTTATAAAAGAAACCCCACGGTAACCAAAAACTCCCAACCATTCAGTTTTCATTCTATAGAAACCAAATGTACATCTCTATAATACGTATGCACATGAATTACACACGCCACCGAGTTGGGGAGGGAGAGAAACACACACGTAAATACAAAAATTTGTGTCGGATAATATTCAGGATTTTCCACTATATTTCGTATTTGATCTGAACGTGCGAATTATGTAAAATTGTTGTGAATGCGCTGCACTCGACTGAACTAGAACTGATTTATACAATGTACAAATAAGTAGAATTCATTCCATTTTGTTATGTCACTGTTTTTGCCGTTTCGTTTCACCCCTGAACGCAATCTACATCGTGGAGATCCGTACTAAGATACACATTCTTTTTGGAAGAGTGAGTGATTGGATGAGAGAGAGAGAGAGAGAGAGAGAGAGAGAAAGTCAGAGACAGATTTAGAATCAGAGTTGGAGCCAGAGTCGGTAATGGAGACAAAGTATCGATGGAAAATCGTGCATTCGCTTGCTTATTACAATGCGAAATGGGAAAAGAGCACTCTGGCATCCAGTACAACATCTCGCAAAATAAAGAGAACATTTGTGTTTAACATGGAAATTAGGTAAACAGTAGAATGAGATCGAAATTGTGTGTGTGTGTGTGTTTCGCTGCGATGCCAAAATAAAATTACAAGCATGATTGGCGTGATATGATGACGGCGATGGGAACGACAGCAGCAACACCGAATTTAGCGAATCCTTTTTCAAGGATTCTACTTTGGTTGATGTGTTTGTATGTGCATCGATCTGGGAATATTTTATCAAAAGCGGAACAAACAGATAAAGTGTGGATTAATGTCAATGACTCTATGGGGAATTCCTTATGATAACATTGATCCCAAAATGATGACAGCGATTTCCTCGTTCAGGCTTAAACTCTATCACTCTATCGCACGCTATTCTTTGCAAAATGAAGACTTTTCTGTAATAATACCATGTCATTTATAAAAATATTAGCTGAAATCATCAGTCTTAACGCAGCCCAAACGAATCATGTTTTGCCATTTTGCTAGACAAAAATATAAGACGGAAAACTACAACCTAGCCCTAGAATTATTTGGACACTTCTAAAATTGAAAGCATATCCTTTTTCAGCAAGAAATCATGAATCGCAAATGAAATCAAATGACTGTTCGATGCAAACGGCATGCTCTTGTGTTGTGATTTAATTAGCAAAGGTCTGGAAAATAAATGCAACAAATTAAAACATTTGGCGTCTGCAACACAAAAATTTTCTAGCACATGCAAACACTTTCTGCATTGTTTATCCAATTAAAGTGAAATAAAAGTTGTTTTAGCCAGACTCCAATTAATTTATAGCCTCACTTTTGCGCCACGTGTCTTTTCATCTGAAAACGCTAGACTTGTTGTGCTCCGATTGTTTTGCCATTTCTTTCGTTCGATTCCATTGAGCCAATGTTTCGAGTTGACTTTATCGTTTTCGTTTGTGATGGCCAAATATAATGGCATCATAAAAATTGAAAACGCATAAAATAACTATCAGCAGACAGATTCCTATTATTATTTCTCATTGACTTTTTTTCTGACGGTTATGCTGCAAACGAACGAGAATGAGAAAAAACGAACAAAACGAAAGACAAAATGTGCACAGAGGATTTGTGGAGAAAATAGAGCATATATAAGCAATAAACATTATTTTTCTTTTATAAACCGTATCATCGTGGATTTTTCGTTCACATCGCAGACACTTTCAAAGCAAAAAACTACAATAATAAAAATAAAAATATGAAAATACAGAAATTACTGTATAGAACCAACGGCATGTGAATTTACCGCACATTCGAATGGAATTTTTCAATGCGTGCGTCCTCAGTGAAAACTGGCAATAACGAAGAAAGGGAGCAGAAAAGCATACGCGGAGAGAGAGAGAGAGAGAGAGAGAGAGATATAGAGAGAGACGGATGGAGGGAGGTAGAGAGAGAGAGAAAGGAACGGCATCAGATCTCAATGGGAAAAACAGTTTTCGACTTTTGTTGGTTTCAAAAATATAAAAGCGAATCATGCCAACAGTGTAGTGTGATGCCATTAGAAGTGATACAGCAACACACATTAGGGTATTTATCAACATCAACCTCAATTGAAGCGAAGTATAACAACAGTTAATGCACAATCCATAAAAGATGTTGGTTTTGGTTTGATGTCGTTTTCTTTTCTCCATCGTTCTCAACGATGATTATATTGTATTCCCATGAATTTGCTCCATCCATTTAAATTGTGAAGCAAACTCTTGAGCTATTCATCGTTGTCAAAATCATATCATTGACGATGAAAAACAATCAGAAAAGTGAGGACAACTCTGGGGACGTCTACACAAAGCAACAATTTCAAGGAGCGAGAAAAATGCACAACAAACCAATTGTACATGTGCCATTTGAATAGTAAGACGTACCAATAGAAAATAAAATCGAAGAAAGTGCCAGGCCAAAATACCTAAATGTACATTAAAGAAATGTAATGCTGTCCCTCGGTGTCTTGCTATTCGCCACTCTTCCTCTCTCTCCCTCCCTCTGAGTGTGAGGTAAATAAAAATAAAATCAAATTGAATCCACACAAAGTCGTCTCGATACAAACCATATCGAGAATTCAGTGTGCAATGGCCATACAATTTGTTGGATGAGCACGACACGGACTTCAAATGCATGTACAAGACGCTCAAATTACTTATACGCTTACAATGTGCTGTCAACTTAACACATCTAAGTAACCGATCTATCTCTCTCGATCTCCCTCTCTGGTATATTCATTATCCTTGTTGCTGTTGACTTTTGTTATGAGCTTACACAAGAGCACTTAGGAATTCAAAATAACATTCAACAAAGATACAACGCATTGGAGGGCAACAATAATCATGTGACGCGAAATGGAACAGAGAAATTGCCGCCAATTGCTGCAATTCACAATATGGGAGCGATAGAATAAAAAATAAATCAACTTGCACAAGGATTCCATTTAAGATGCTTCAAATTGACTTTAAGTCTCAATTTCGCTGTTAGCATCGATATCAAATTTCTGTATTTGCGATGTATACTTTCTGCATGTTTGTCGGAGGTTTTGCTGTCACTGTTTTCTGACTCCAAATGTATTACAATTCAATGCGTAAAACCCATCAAATTTCATTTCGAAGCGATGCATTATGGATTTCCATGAAAATTCCATCGAATCGAAATCAATCACGAAATTCGAAACAAACATCATGAATACACACTATCAAATCCACATCAATTTTTATGTGAGACCAAGGAACGAAAATTCTCTCATTCCGTCGCACATTCGTTGGCTGCAAGACATATCAAAATAGCATATATTCCAAATGGATTTCAAACCGCTCTCGTTTATTTTATTTGCCATTTTTCGTTTTTCAGAAATCAATAACAATCGAACAAGACATTGTTGAATCTTTTCTTCACGGTAACTCACACATATAGACATTTAGAACAGAGGGTGAGAGAATATGACATGCCTCTCGCATCATCGTTACTGGTGTAAAAATCCGGTTTTCTCGTTGAATAAATTATTCAGCATAAAACGTGCTGCTTTGTATTTATGTCACTTAAAAATGATTATGAAACCAATGTGTCACACCTGTTGCGTGTCTGTTCGATGATCGTATCGATTTCATTTCGATACATTTTTCTTATATCAGCAGTCGCACGGGGAGCAATATTGCAATCGAAGGAAACAGACTTTTCGAACTGCTTTTTTCTATTGGATTCTCGTGTTACGTGTTCAATCGATGCCAAATGATCGATTTTTTTGTGCGGAACATTTCAATGCATCGAACGAACTTCAAAAAGCTTTGACATTTCTTGTTCTGCTCTGAATATTCGTTGCTATTTTCACAATTCTCGATATGATTTATGCATAAATAACCTTCAATGTAGTTGAAATGAATTCAATTATTCAGAACAAGTCAGGACGCCGTGAATGCATCGAGGTGTTGTTGAAAAGTAATCAATTTTCACCGTGTCGGGCTGGGTTTTTTCATTCACGCTCATCGCTTGCCATGAATCCCAGTCATAAAAACGTGCTCACTAAAATATTTCATTTGAGAGAATTTCCATAATGATGCACGTGATCCCTTTGGAATTTCCGCTTTCTTGAATGTGATGATGCGAACGTTGCACACTATTATCTACTATATGAAATATATTGAGCGAGTTCGTTCCCATTTTATGAGAAAATCGAATATAACGTCCATTCATGCGTTCGGAGCTGGCTCGATATGAGTGCAATTGGCGGAGCACAAATCATTCGTATAGTGAAAGCGATCGAGGCAAAACGATGGAGAGGCAAACGGTGAAACCAGAGCAACGAGATGAGATGTGAGGCGAGTAAACTGCGGAAATGTTTATAATCGTTATCCAGTTGAAATGGGTATAAATCAATTTGCTAGAACAAAATCAGTATCAGCACCATCTTTCAAAACCAAGCGTGCTAAGATAAAAAACACATCTTTTTTTCGCACTCAACTCTTTGTGAAAGAGAGAAAGAACTCTGTTTTCTGTTACATCATTTTTTTTCGCTCGTCTTCCATCTATAACGACGTTTTATTCTATTTTTTTTATTCCTTTGCATGGAAAACGAGAGGAAAAATAGTAAAGAAATTGATGAAATATTCCGTATATATAATAGGAATGACAAAAAACAAAGTTCAAGTGTGAAGAAAACGCCATTTAGGGTAACATCGAACAAAAATAGCATGGCTTGAAATGAATTGCGAGACAAGGCCACAAAAACTTTTCAATGACAATCTTTTCGTATCCAGATTATGCAACTGTATCTTTTGTGAATACGTAATGAAGCATTGTGAATCTTCGCCATTTTTGTATCGGCAAATTTTTTCGAATAAAAATACTTAATATGATATTGTAAACAGCAAATAAGACTAAATGAGACTGTGTGTGTCAAAATCAAAGCAGCAACTCGAATGCGGTGAGAAAATTGTTTTTAAAATGGAAGCGTATGGAAAACAAGTTGAATATGCACGGATAGAACAGAACTATCGACACCAAACATTGGCACTATCCAATGAATGTTGAAGATTTGTCTGTTTTCCACTGGATGTTATTGCTACTTGAATTTGCCTATCGCTTTCAGTAATCGCTCCAGCACATTTTTCTAACATTCGTTTAGAAAGTAGCAGACTGAAAGCCATCGCACATCGTTCTATTATCTAGACGTTCCATCATATTCCGCCGTATCTGTGTTCCGATGAAAGCTAAAAAAAACAGACATAATTTTCTATGCACAATAAATTTCGGTGGTGTCGGAAAAAAAACAATAAAAAGTTATTAAAGGATAATATTCCTTCGCGAGTGTTATATTTAATGGCGTAACGCACAACCGCAGCAAATCGTCCGGGCTGTGTTGAGATCTCATATTGACGTTGGTCCATGTGTATTCAAAATATGTTCTCTTGCTGTTGGTCTTTCTCCTCATCTCAGTTTCAAAACACACGCTTTGTTCCCATGTTCTTAATAGACATTTTACACTCGAGCATTGTTTTCATTTCACTTTAATATTCGATGCTATATGGCCTTATGCAAAGAATACAGCATCATATTTTATGATATAGAAGTTTCTGCGTCGAATGAATTATCACAATAAAAAAGTGAATAAAATGTACAATCAAGCGTCAGCATTAAAACCGATAACAAGCCAAATGTAATTTTGTTCTTTGATGCGTACGGAATGGGGAAAAAACAAAGTCATGCAAAAACTCCAACCAAAATAAACATCAACTGGAAAAATGTTTGTGAATTTAAAAAATCATTTGCAATGTGCTCTCTCTGTGTCTGCCTGAGCATTCAAGACCTTTATAAAATCGACAATGACGTCGAATGGCGGCGACGATGATCAGCATATATTCAAATTGGAATGATACCAAACTCTGATTTTTCAGCATTGGCTTTTGAAATGGCTGTTATATTCTCATCCGCGATTCAGTGTTTTTTGAGAGAGGAAAAATGGAAATGGAAACGAACGAAATGAATGCGATTGACCTGAGTGATGAGAATCCAAATTGTAGGTCAATCGATGATGAATATACGAAAGTTATCAATGCACATTGCTGTCACCATCATGCACATATAAAAACCATTGAACTAATGGCGACGTCGATGCTTGGATGCGGATGGAATATGTGTTGAAAATTCAAGACAACCATCACTTTCAGTCGCCACTTCAAAAATGCCATTAAATCAGATTCACGTTTTTTTTTCAGTTTTGTGGATCCGTTCATTTGGTGAAACGGGTATCAAGTTGATACTATCAACCATCTAAGCATGTAATTGCATACGTTGGATGTGAATGAAAATATCAATGCTGTATGCTTTAACTAACTCTATTGCTTTAACTGTAATTAATTTCGATCGTTCAAAAGTTCTTTTTTCATTCTCTCTTTCTTGTTCTCTTTTGTACGTAGGGAAGTTGAAGAGATAGATTGGCTAACAGAAGTCTATCAGGGATTTACATTTAAATTTGAAATTACTGCTATAGCTTCATTGGATCACATTGCATCTTACGTGTGTCGTTTGCATCCGATACCTTTTGGCTTTTCGATCGAGTCGTTTGAATCATGCACAGCGACAAAACCAATTTGCGGAGGAGGAATCTATTTTCCTATGAATTGCTTTTACGTGTCCATTATAAAGCCTTTGCGAATTGACAAATTCAACGAGGAGAAAGAGCCAAATGGATAAAGATTAGATCGAATGCACATCAAAGCGAACGATTGTCTTGTGTAAATGGTAATGATTGCAATTGCAGCATTTAAGCTGTGAGAAATAGCTGTTCAAATTGTGATATCCTTATCATGTCGAATGCAACATGTCCGGTCAATTCTAGTGAATTTAGTTAGTTGACTATGCAGCCACTGCACATTCATCAAACCAATTTGCATCATGAATGATGAACGATACTCAGCACTTGTCCTCGATTCTCTTTGATGAGTTGAATTCGACTTCAATGCCAGGAGATTAACATGTAAAAACTGCAGGACCGAAGCGCCGTATGCGGGAGGCTTGAGAATAACTTTGATGGAGACGCAACGTTGAAATGTGCCGTATTCGACACAATATGATGAATAAATATGGCATTGCTGCGGCTCCAGCGACAGTCATGTGTTCGAAATTATTGGATGTAATATTTTTTCTGCAGCCCAAAATATCAATATGTCAACTCCCTGTTCAATGCGAATCGGAGTTTGATAACAGCCTTGATTTGGCAGCGCATAAAGCCACTGAGTCTGCCGACTGCGAAGTGGCAATTCAATTTCCAAATTGTTTCGATCTGCATTATTCATTTCGGCAGTAGATATATTATTGATGTCGGTTATCTAATTTTGTGAGCGTTTCAATTGCTGGTGTACTGTTTCGATTCAACAATTTACTGCTGCATACATAATCTCAAAACATTTTGCATTATTACACTTAACACTCAAGTGTTGTTCGTGTCTTCAAAGACCCACTTTTGGATTGAAATTCAGATTTTCCCCTGATCATGTTCCTTTCGGGGCGACATTGACTCTGAAGAAGTAGATATATCCATCTAGAATTATATCTCTGGCCATGATGTTCATCAAAATTGTTCTGCTTGAATTGAGCTTCAATTTTATTGAAGAAAGTGGGGTTTTTCCACATTCATTAGTAATTGGCCGTAGGAAACATGGGTTTTTTAAAACCCGCGAACAACTTGAGTGTAATTTTTTTCAAACAACATTTATGTGGCAAAGTCATGGTGGCAGCTATTTATGATACTTGAGCTGAACCAAAATCATCTTTGCATGACGGTTTCGCATTCAAATTGACTGGAGCATGCCTTTTTTCAACATCTTATGACGAAATTGCCGTATATTAAAGTATGTTGAAGCATCGGTAAACCAAACTCAATTTGAAAGCTTGCTGCAAATCTTAAATCTAGATCATATTTCACAAGTCGTCGAAAATTACGCGAACGCACGGAGACACTCATTATAGCAGAGCAAAGCTAGTTAAGAGTCTTGTTTTAACTCAAGACAATCATGTAAGCTGGCTCAAAACCTCAGGCGCTGTCATACAATGATGAACATTTTCAAATTTGCTCAAATCACCGATTATATCTCTTTTGCTCTATGCAATAAGAGAGATAGAATAAGAAACCACATACACCCCAAAAAGCAAGAATTTTTATTGTTTTATGACGAAAATCAAGCAGAATCAATTATAACACACGCACAAAAGTGGTCTCAACCATTTGCATTTCAGCGATTTCACCTATAACACAAGCAATCGGTTCAATATTCGCGCAGTCTAATCGCAAGCACATGTCAAAGCAAAACCGCTCACTTGTAATATTGGCGTTTGATATGTTTCCATACATTTGTGTTATTATTATCGTTCGGAAGAGTACGTATTGCTACTGGCAAACGGCATTTATTGATAGACCCAGTAAAATAGATTAATTCCGACGTGAAACTGATAACGGAATTTAATTTCGGTAATTCGTCGCCGCCGTCGTCATCATGTGTACGATGACAGCGTGATGAAAGAGAGAAAGGCTGAGAACAGAGATGCTACACATGATATTCGTTGCTTACATTTCCATTTATTCTGGCTTCGCAGTCGAAGTCTCGTCATTCGTGTTTACTCTTTTTATTATCTTCAATGGAAAAAAACGAAAGCAGCTCGAAGAAGCACGTGAAATTGCCTATATTCTCTAACTTTCCCTCTCTCTCTCTCTCAGTCTTTGCGTGACACCGATCGTGTTTCATGTTTGGAAAATATTCAAAAATCCTTCCATGAAGTAATTTCCCTCATCTCGTGTTTATCGTATATCCAACATCCGTTCTCCTTTTTTCCCGTCAGCTCTCTTCTGCTATCTCTAAAAACAACGTTGTAATCAAATTATTGCTTCATGCAGTTGTTGAATAAATGTTGATAACCGAACGCACGAAAAAAAGAACGTTTCCATTCAGTGAGTTCACATTTTTCTTGCGAAACCGTTTGTATTTTTTGCTGTGTCTTTCGGCGATGTGTGCCAATCTAATTTTAAACACACGCAGCCGCTCATTCTTTTCTTTTTGCTTCGTTTGCTCTTTCCTTTCATAGAATGGTTCCTCATTTTATGGCTTTTTTTCCCGTTCAATGAAAACAATGTATACATCTTTGCAAAATTGTTTGTTTTCATTTTGCTTGGCCTCCTCGTTCACGCTCTGGTGGTTATTTTTTCTTCATTTCATTGGAAGGCAGTTGTTGAATTTTATTTCCCTTAAGCGTCCAACACAACAGCATAGCAAAACGCATTTGAGAAATGGAAAAAATTCACGCGAACCATGATTTTCAATTAATTTTTATTTGAACATGCGGAATATGTGACGTTGGCGCGCAGAAGTCTTTGAGATTAAGTGAATTGACTTGTTTGTTTTCCTCCATTTTATAACATTAATGCGTTCATTTGCCGGCGCGGCACTTTAACGACTCCGATCCATCCACATGCAGACGCATAGAAATACTACTTTACTTTGATTTGTACAAATAAAGTATCCCTTGAAATGACGCATCTACAAATAAAAGCGTTTGACGTAGATTCTTCTTCAGTCACAAATTGGTAAATGATGCGAACGAAGGGAGAGGGAGAGCTGCGCTTCGACAATGCAAAACAAACTTTGATTGAGACTGGACTGATTTTTTTGAGAGAATTTAATTGTGGATAATAAATTAAATGAGGTTTTTTTCCATTCGATTTAAGTGATCTTCGAATTGCTGTGTTTACTTCATCGGATGCTGTGTAGCAAGTAGATTTCAGAAGACATAATGATTGACTCAGAGCGATTGCAAAGTTTACCATAATGCCAACTCATGCGATTGAATTGTGGCTTTTGTTTTTCTTTGCAAAGCGATGAGAAGTCATAAAAGATTCCAAGTTTTCTATTCGTTTCTTTCTATTCAATTGTAAAATTTATTAGCAACCAAAAACTTCTAGTGTAATCGGACATGGATGAAGGGAAATACAAATATTTGAATAAGCACAAAAGAGTCAACTTAAATCTCTTGGAAATAGAAAAAAAATCATTTATCATTAGTTGATTAAATAATTCTCCTCATTTTTTTAATTCAAAAATTGGATATTCACATAATACTTGTAAGTTTGAAATGGGCACTTTAAATGTCAACTTCCGGGGCAGAGAAAAGAAATGTCATTCAAATCATTAGCTTTTGAAACCGAAATCGGCAACACAACGATTGAAGGTCGAGCGTTTGACGTGAGGAATACGATGGAATCCATTTTCCGCAACATTCATTTCTTTTGCACTACAAACGTATGAGTTGTGAGGAATCACTTCAACACCATTCCATTCCAATTGTGTGTTTGCCAGCATAATGGGTACATTTCTCGTATTTATAGCCATTTTAGAGCTTTAAACATGCTGTATTTATCTATTCACTGACTTTACCGCTTTAATTCCGCATTCATGTAAAATAGCTAAGCACATTCGTATCCAATAAAGTCTACTCTATTCGAATGCGTCTCCCAAAGCGAAGCTTAGAGAGAAAGAGTGAAACACTCACTAACAGCCGAACATTTTTCTTCTCCTTGTCACTGTTGCCGCTCTCTGGCAAATAAACTGACTCTGGATTTTTGTCATCCCTCACATTTATCAAGCTATTTGCTACCATTTCTATTTCTTTCTTTAACTTTTTTCCGGTTAAACTCGTATTTTATAGAGTTGTTCCGTTCCTTCCGGTCGTTCACTCGAATATATTTAATGTGCTACAATTTTTCTTCAACACAAACGAACACACACACACACAGGCATTTTACACTCGCCACAATTTTGCCTTTTAAATGCAAACGCACACACAACGCGCATCGTTGTCATGTGCTCGCATATAAATAAATATTTCACAACTGTTCGAATCTGACAGCAAAGAATGTGCTCCTTTTTATCTCTGTGCTATTTTTCGTTAGCTTTGCAACAAAGCGAATCTTGTACAAATCTTTTGCCATCGAGTTTCAACAATTCGGAGATGTAGTATTGCGGTCGCAAAATGCTGTTTGACAGCTCAAAATGCAGATTTTTACACAGCATTAAGAAAAGGGGATAATAAACATGAAAAGAGTAATGAAAAAGACCGCAAAAGATGTGAAATGAACCTGTTTTGTTTCCATCTCTGTGCTGCTTTAAATGCCGATTTGCGTGTTGTAGCGAGGCATTTTTTATATGTCACATTACATAATGATTCAATCTTCTTGGGTTTCCGGCATAGTTTAGTGTCACCGTTTTTCTCCTCCCTCGGATAAGCGAGTGAAACATAGAAAGAGACAAGGGGTGGGAGAGAGAAAACCAAACGAGTGGTATATTTAGATGTGAAGGAAAATCAAGCGATTTCCAACGTTAAATAAATCTGACTTGTGTGTCTTAATGTAGGTAAATTCTTCGCATGCGGAAATAGACTCAACCAGCAATGCAAGAGTCATGTGAATCAATTTACACTGACGTCGAATGATTAAGCAGATACAAGTATACAGTGACCGGATAGGGATGTAGGAAGTAAGGCACTTCGCTGCTGATCTACCACCTGATTACAATTAAGTCGCATACATCCTAAATTATTACTTTGATCAACTTTTAACGGGCTTATCCCGTTTTTTACCAGCTTTTTCCACTATGTTGAGCTTGTTTCGGTTTATTCTCTGTCGGTGAAACAGAAAAAAAGTGTCCGACCATTTTGATAAGAAGGATTACACCGAATAAACAGTTTTTATTTTCCGTTAACACAAATCGCAGATGCAAGCGCTTACAAGCTATGCATCTTTAATTAGAGACGGAAAGAAAAAAAAGCAGCATAAAGCTTCACCTGATTAAATTTTAAGTGCAGATGATGGAATGAACCAACAAAAAGCAGATTTAAGACCGACCATAGTTAGTTACGAAAAGTTGGCTTTTCTGCGCCTCGGAGACATTTGTGGGCCATAAGAGGTGCTTCATTTTCCATCCTAAGGGTTGCTTCACCCCAAAAGTGTGTTTTGTGAAATGTTGAAACTTAAAAGGGAAAATGAACGCAATAAAGATTCAAAAGAGATCATGAAAGAAATAAAGATTTCTCTACGGCAAGAATTTATTGCCTCTAAAAAATGTGGTTCGTCGATCGAAGTCTGCTTTTTCAAAGTCATTCACCTAGCTCCGGTTGAGTCTATTGATAAATCGACGGCTGCGAATGAACAGACAAATGAATAGCATTGTAGAGTAACCACAATTTTTCTATATTATCGGGTATCTAACACGAAATCATTCAATTTTCATGTGGAACTCTTTCGTTGGGAAGATAGAGTAAATTCGAAACCAATCGATTTGTATTGGATGGAATGTGTGCGTCTGTTCGAGGACCACACAAACGATAAGCCAAATTGTGTTTCCCTTGGAAATCACGTAAAATATATTGTTTACTGTTCATGATATATTAAGGAAACAAGACAAAATGACAGCCACAATTTTATTCGATGCAGATGGATGCGTCTGCCTAAAAATACAAATTGAAACAAAGACAATTGGATGGTTTGGTATAGGCGTATATTGACATCGATTCCAATGCTGTATATTTTCATTTTTCAATACAATGCCGTATGATGACAATAGATAACGGATCTGCGAAGCGGCAAAATCAATGTGTGCATGCCGAACTCTTAATTGGCTGCGAGCCAGCATGCATAGAAACAGGTGAAACATTTACAACATTAAATATAAAAACTCACACAAACCCATAAATCAATCGTTTTGGTCTGAATTTTGATAAAATATGTTAGCAAGAGCAATTAAATGGTTGAAATTGCATCTATCACCACGTTTGACATTCATGTGGGTGAACACATCTCATGCTGTGAAAGAGAGAGAGAGTACTCCCCAGTGTTCAGCGGAATGAGCATAACCAATCTATGCAGCCTCGGAATAATCGAAATGTTGAGCCCAAAATACATAATATGTTGTTCGTACCTATCTTCGGATACTTGATTGAATTTATAACAAAAACGATTTATGTTATTGCCATGATGAGCAGAGTATCGTTGAAATGAAGAGCTGACATCACATGCAAACCGCACCTGTAGCTTACACAACACACTTGCTTCGATTGCATATTTTATCATTATTTTGTAATGAGAATCAGGCTTACTGCTCATGTTATGCTCTCCATTTTCGCTTATTTAACATTCACCTTCAATTGATTTCACTCAAACCAGCGTAAATAAGACCAACTATAATGAAAGATGACTTCAAATCATCGCTGCTTTAGTTGGAGTTAGTTACGAAATTATAAGTAAATATTTCAGCATCAAACTACTTATTATGCGATTCGTTAGCAAAATGCGAAATTTGTATTAGGGTATGTTTGTGCCGAATTAAATGTGGATACGAGGGCGATGTGCTGAGTGGCAAAGTTTTTGCTTTTGAATTGAAGAACCGCCACATGTTAAATCCAGTGTCGAATGAAACATGCGGAATTGATGTAGTATGTGTTTCATAAAATAATTAAACAAATTTACATAAATTAAATCAATGTTTGTCTGGCTCATAATTCATGGTTCACGAAATGAAATTCAATGCTCGTATTTGGGCGCAATCAGGAATCAACAATACAACATTCCAGCTTAAATGATTTTCGACGCATATTTTTCCATTTTCGGAATATCACATAGACAAAACATATTTCAGTGAATTGATGATGGTTTTTGTTGAACAGTTGCAGCTAACCATTTAACACGATTGCCAACCATTTTCATAATTCTCAATTTCGACAAACCGCAGTGCATTGCCAGAGCACAGCGACGAAATAATAAACATATTCGCATTGCATGATGTTTATTTATTTAATTTTGGAAAATCTTCCAATTTTCTATGTTAGATTTATTGTGACAATGTACATTGCCGTAGCAACATCCAATCGAAATTTGACTAATGGTGCAACGTGGGTGAGAGCGCAAGAGGATGAGCGCACGCAAAAAAATGAGCATAATCCGGATGCTCTCAAATATATGTGGAAATTTCAGCAGCCCACTTTTCAGATATAGCAAATTTAATCAACGTAAAATGTTTCTTGTTTACTTGAACGTGAAAAAGTGGTTAGTGGATTTTGGCTTTTTGGCAAAAAAACAACGTGCACGAAATGAGCAGCATTTGCCGTGACACCTGCGTTTCAAGAAGCATTTTTGATAAATATAAATACGAAGGCTGCTCAACCCGTGGTGAAATTCTCCTTCATTTGATATTTTGTCCACAAATTTGGAAAATTCCTCATTCTGAATCAAATATTCTACGAATTCCATAGTAAATTCCCCAAAGCAATGCTCTCCAATGATCCAACATTGGTTGAACAGTCTAAAAATACCGCATAAATTGCTTACTGCATCTAGGAGCATAGTCTAGCTTCATCTCAATTGCAAAATCATGAAATTTTGAAACAAAGCTTTTGTTGCATCCATGCCGAAAAAAGCACTCAGACCGACTGATAATAAGCTGGCCGCGATTGTGCTTATTCAATAGTATGTTTCAAGGACGTTCTGTAGCTGACATCTGCTGACACTTAAATCCATTCAATTATTCAAGCATACCATATATCTCATCTGTCGCACCATCGCACAAAACCATCAGTTAAGAATGAATGGCTATTATGAAGTCTGTTAGCTTAAGTGGCCGCCGGCCATGCAAACTCCACTGACCACCACACTGAACGAATGAAGAAAGTTTTTCGCTTAACATATTATCGCCTTTGGATTTAAATTAAAACTTTCATCACTGTCATCAAAGGTGGCCGTTTCGTTGTCCCATTTTCAAACTTTAGCACAGTTGCGAAGCAGCGCAACGAAGTAGGAGCATGCTAAAAAAAATGACATTTTGCCGAGCGATATTTTTGGTCGCTAGGGAAGATTTTCAATCAATACCGTTCGAGCTGCAGAACTGCCCTTGGCCGATTTAAGTTGCCTATAAATTGTCTGTGTTTCTGTAGCAAATCAATTTTTAATGGAATTACTGAAATTAGACTAGATCAGATGCATATATTTATGTGCGCACACTGTATGCAGCAAACATGTTCAAAATGCCAAACAAATTCAGTAAATTATTATGGATTTTCTAATGAAAAAAGTGGTAAACGAAATGCAAATTACGATTTACTTCGGATGAGATTGGAAGCACTAAAATTTACGATAAACATAGCTGGAAACCATTTGAAATTGTTAACAAGATGAAATGCAACATGATGAAGTGTGTTACACAAACACAGTGTCTACATCGATTGCACTCGTAGCTCGAATGTGTGTAATTTTGCACGCGCGCTTTAGATTGTGTGTGTGTGTGTGTGTGTGTGTGTGTGTGTGATGCGATTACAATTTACAAAATTTTGACTTTGTTTGTAAAGACATAAATGTATCGAAAATACGGAATTATGCCAGAGCGAAGCAGTTTGAGCGAAGAATTTGTGCCATCTATTTCAATAAATTGGCATGAATCCAATTTAAATTCGGTTACACTGAATGCATTGCATACAAAGTGCTCATGCTCATGTTCTATATGGAGTACCTCATGGCATCGAATGATATTTATAAAATGCCGAAAGAACGTACAATGCATCGATTACGTGTTTACATGGAAATTTCAATTTCGAGTCATAATAAAATACTTGACTACATGCACATGGAACGTTAGTGGCAGTGCAACAGCTTTCGAAAAAAGAGCGTCAACTGGAAATAGCGTGGAGCACACACGGGTTCGGTTAAATCAGTACAAGATAAGTGTTTGTGTGCTTGGTAGTCAGCAAGAGGAAAGCTTCAACGGCTTGCTGTATTATTGCAAATGATTGTCGAAACTTTTGGGAATGGAATTGGTGAAGTGGTCCAATAGAATGCAATTGAAACAGAGAAAAAGTGCTGGTGTGAACACTGAACGGATTATTCATGCATGAGGGAGTCATTTTTAGTTAAATATCATCACTATCTTTCTCTTTCTCACTTCTCCTACACACTCTCTTCTAACAATTCAAGATCATAGTCCAACACGATAAATGATTCGGTTCATTTGGCGCAGTCAATTAAAAATAAAACATCCCTTGACCGAACGAGTCATGCTGAATGTTGATGAGCAATGCGCTCGTCGTGCACATATGTTGAAGACAGCAAATGCCTGGTTTTTGACTTGATAGTCGAAACAATAAAGACTCGAATCGCATTGAAATGCATCGTTCATTCAAGCATTGACTTATGGAAAATTGCTGGTTGGAATGCCTACACATTTTTCTCCTACACATATTCGAATGCTTCGAGCTGCAACATTATTATTGCTCTATCGTTTGTGATTTGAAACGGCCATCTGTGCGCCAATATCAGCTATATGCAGACAGATTACTTGTTTATATAAATGATGTCATGCAAAATGTGTATGACCAAGGTTTTGCCTTAGTCTACAGATAAATGATTCCAAATCTCGGGGATATTGCAAATACACACAATTTACGAATTCCCATGCAAGACATTATCAGAATTACAGCTACCATTCATGAAATAAAAGCATTGCGTGACAAGAAACTGCAGACAGCAAGAGATGGAGGAAATTTCAATACCGTTTCAGACTCAAATAAAATTCAATTTACATTTCAATCACTTGAGCCAATTTAATATTTGCTTCGCCAGCACAAAGCATATTTCATATTTAATATATATTGCATTTTGCTCTCGGATTTTTTCGAAAAATGTCGAAAATTGTCGAACAATATTCTGATCAAAACAACGTTTTGAACATTTTCGCTGTAAACTCCGCTTTTCAAATGAAAAATAAAAAGACTAGCAACCAATTCACCAGCTCAGTTTCAGCGAAAAGATATCATATAAATGTAAGATTGAAACAGTTGAAACGATGCACAAGTCCAATCATCAATGATTGAGCATTTCACGTTTCGTATAAAGGGTGATTTTTTAGCTGGTTTCTTTTTGACGTTTAATTTTTTGACAGATGTCAAATTCCAACTGACGTCTGTCACAGTCAAAAATGCTCAGTATGCTTTGCAATTTCATCATGCAAATTATTTACGCTTGATGACCATCCAAGAGGCGTGCGTTCGCAAATTGGCTTCTAGAGCAGCTCAAAAATGATCCTGATTTTCATCGAAAAATCATCTTTTTGGACGGGGCATGTAAACAAACAAAACTGTCGGATTTGGTGTGATGAGCAGCCGGGAGGGCTACGTTAAGTCTCTCGTCTATGCGGACAAGCCAGCAACGATTGCCGACTTGGAGGACAACATCGAACGCGTTATTGGCGAGATTCCGGCCGATATGTTGGAGAGAGTGTGCCAAAATTGGACTTCCCGTATGGACCATTTGCGCCGTAGCCGCGGCCAACATTTGCATGAAATTATTTTCAAAAAGTAAATGGCAAGAACCAATTTATCGATTTCAATAAAGATTTGATTCACTTTTCGAAATTTTTTGCGTTTTTTTCGATTTTCAAAAAGAAACCACTTAAAAAATCACCCTTTATATGCATCGAATATTAGTATTTACTATCAAATGCAAAATTTATGCACTTCACATTCAAATTAAAGCCTTGTCAAATGCCGAACGAATCAAAATCAGCGTTGAAAATTGATTTAAAGCATTTCAAATATTTGTATTATTATTTATTTACTTCTTATTTTGGCATTTCAAATTTGATTATTTATTTACGTTTAAGATTCTTTGTTTGCAACAAAGAAAATTCTTGATAATGATGATGATATTCTTTCAATCGCTCTTGTTCAATAAAAAACAGATCATAGTTTTTTTATTTGAAATGCTTGGTAAAATAAAGAAATGTTTGGATGAAAAAAAATGCACAGTTGAGTTTTGCGTTTGGCTTGAAGGTTGCATCAATGAAAACAATGTGGCCATGCAAATGACAACAGAAATGCACTTCCAGAAAGGCACACATTCGAACAATTACAAACACAAATATGTGCAGTAGCAAACGAAAACACAAACACACTGTATAAACACAAGAACCTCATCAAATAGACATTGTATAGTGGCTTGAATTCCAGGAATTTTGTGTAAATATATGGATTTATGTGCAAACAATGTCGAATAATTGGCTCTTATGAAATGCAGAGAAATGAGATAGAATGCGATGATAAATAAAATCATCGCAGCTTTGCTAATGAATATACCGTTGCATTTAGATGTGATTGCATTGTGGCTCGATTTCGATAATGGCAGTGGAAATGAGAGCAATCCAAAATGATGAGCGAAAATATGAAAAGCAGCACGGAAGATCGAGGATGAGGACAGGGCAAAGATCACATCTTTCGACCGTTCTATGTCATCCCCTTTATTATGTGATAACAAATAAGTTCACTACGATATTGCATGCGGGTTGAACTCATTTGGGATTCGATGTATGTGCATGCATTAACCAGCACTTGTGTGTGCTTCACACGGCCGGTGCTTTGTGCCGTGTCTGCCAGATAATTATTCAATGAGTCTGTGTGTCTGTAATGAATTATGCATGTTTTGGTGGAAAAGAATTGAGCATTTGCAGCAAAGCAACAAGAAATGGTACAGAAAATCCAAATGTGCACACCGATTTTTGGTCAAGGTCTCCGCTCATCTCAATTGAAAAAATCGTTCGGAGACTATAACCTCCTTGTTGTTTCTTCTGACGTCGTGATTTCATTCATTAATGCACGAAGACGAAAAAAAAACTCTTGCCTACGCACACATGAATTGGTTCTGTTGCTCCGTCGAAGTTCGTTCAAGTGCTGATTTTTGAAACGCCTCAGCACACTCGCATCGTACAGCCTGGCTATCAAATAAAGACAAACTTTTGACAAACAGTAATTTTACCACCATATCCATATCTTTTGATATGAGTTTCGAAATTCTCTTTCACTCCTATCGGTTAATGTTGTCGCTTAATAATAATCATAATGAATGCTAGAAATGGCAGTTGTTTGCTGTCTTGACACAACTCGCGAACAAAATCATATGTACAATTTCCGCTTTGCCATTTCTTGCTCTTGGCATCGAAAACGATTGAGCGAGCTTGTTTGTTTCATTATGGATATTATATGCATACAATATGCTTCAAATTCTTGCCGCATTACGATTGCTTTATTTAGATATATCAGCGAAAATTATTATCGCATGGGTTGTTCTTTGATGGCAAATTGCACAGCCTGCAACAACAACAATCACAATAAAACACGTTAACATCACCCAATCACAACTTTTGGCTTTTACAAAAGTGAGCGCTGTAATCTGTACGCTCTACCATTTGCCCTATCTATTTGCCAGTTTGCATATGATTTTGTTTAAAAAAAATCTGTCTCATTCAATCCTGCCGACGCCACCCGCATTGCGCACCATTCAATTGTATTTTGCCAAACACAGGAGCATTTTTATAGCTTTCATTAGATTAAATGCTGCCACTCAATGCAGGGACGCACCCAAAATAGAATTTATTTTGGCGTTTTCGTTCAATTTTTTTCGGCAATGGAAATTTTCGGCGTCTTTATCTAAATGGAATTGTAATAGCGTCGTTATCTGCAGCATCCGGAACACGTTGAATAACCGCATGTCGATCCAAAATATGCTCCAAACTCCAAAAATCCCGAGACAAACCATCCTCTACCATTCAATATACATCGCCAAATTTCAACTGTTCTTCCACTCTATCAGACATCGCATACTTATATGAACATGCTGAATTGAACGACATTCGGAAAATGAAGCTTTTGAAAATTGATCGTCGTCATGCCAATGCTCTCGCTCTATGAGAGAAAATGAGAGCTCTGTGTGTGCGGTTGATATGAATATTATGCCCGTCTCACTCGGGCTATGACATCAAGATAGTGATGGCATTCGACAAGTGACAATCGATGAATAAAATCAAACTGAATTAACAAATAAGCCAATGGAGTGCCATTGCTTCGGGTGATAATATTTCTATGGGAACCATTTCCATTTAGACGATATGATGCTTCTCTGAAATTAACCACTGCTTACTGGAATGTGCATTACACACGAAAACACACTCACTCATTCAAACGCACGCACACCAGCCAGACGTCAATTGTTCTTCGTAATTGAAATCGATTTAATTTGAATGAAATCATCTGCCATTTATTCCATTAGAACAACGCTTTAATAAGTGATTTAACGTTCCAAAATGATTGAATGTAAAGTGTGACGTGCTTAATTACGTCTTTCATTTGGGTTTGACGCATTTATTTTAAT
Organism: Obolodiplosis robiniae; assembly: GCA_028476595.1. NCBI lineage: Eukaryota > Metazoa > Arthropoda > Insecta > Diptera > Cecidomyiidae > Obolodiplosis > Obolodiplosis robiniae. The sequence goes on along the minus strand of CM052015.1, from coordinate 2,753,489 downwards.
GGGCTGTACAAAAATATCTTAGAAAGCGTTGTGTCTGCATTCGACGCTGCTAACCGAAAGATGTATCCATCGACCGATTTACATATAATTGACGTTGGAATGGAGGTGAACTAAGCCCAGCCAAAAGATTTGTGAATATCAAGACGTGACGAATACTCGTGGAATTGGGATAATGATGCAAGGTCGCCATATGGGAGCAAATTAATTCATATTCTTCATCTTCAACCGAAGATTTGGCAATGAAACACTCAAAAATGCTAATTACTTGAATGTGCTCTCTTCTTCGTTTCTGTTTTTCACCTGCTCGAACATTGCCAAAGAAATAAGTGCAAAAATATTTCACTGAGTAAATTGAGATGTAAAAAGCTAAGGTTGGAACGTGTAAAGGATTGAGAGGTGCGGAATTCCTTCCATTCATTTCTAAATTGTTCTAATATAACTCATCGTCAATACAACGTGAACCATAATACGTTGAATGGCGAATGGTTTTTTCCAGCATCTTGCATTGTTCCAGGATTTCTTTATCTCTCCGCTGCGTTGTGTCAGTGTGATAGTCTAAGTTATATCTTCATCTTGGCCATTGTTTTTCCCGCAATTTATGCTCGCTTTTCATTGTTTCATTTGATTTGTTGGATGAGTTACGAGGCAAAACAATGTTCTTGTGAAATTTCATACATATGAAATAGACAAACACAAAGTTGATGTCCAAAATGATTCGTTGCGTGTTAAGGGGCAACAACAAAATGAATGGGCCAATACGAAAAGAAGCGCTCACAACTTTCAACAAGCACACTGAAAATGTGGAACATTGATGAGAAATTTAAACATCTCCAAGCTGGTGCGCTGCTGTTGAACATAGACAAACGAATCTTCATTCTTCTGGAAAATAGTTTATCTGAGCGCGGTTTTATCGCTTTTTCATAAATTTGTTGTTGGATTTCGCTATCTCTCTCTCTCTAACTTGAATCATCTTTGGTCTCTTGTGTTCGTTGCGTTGGCACGCGCACACAACGGAATCGTGTTGGTGGCGAATGTGCGGTGGTCCTATTTATTCGCCCAACTTCAGTATTTGCTGACTACAAAAAAAACCCATACACCAACTCGACGAAAGAAAAGCGTACAAACATTTTTCAGACTAATAAAAAACTACATATTTTTGCTGGTTGGATAACGCGTGCAAGAGAGAAAGCCAGCAAAAGGCGCACTCGGAGGAAGAAGGAGAAAACGTGAGATAAGATGAAGTGGAGGAATGGTACGAGGTAGCGTCAGCAGCGAGTAACATAGATAGAGTTTTATTAGTATTGCGTTTTTCGTAGTTTTCGAATGGGTCCATAATATCTAACACAATATTTTTTGACGTTGGCGCCAATACAGCACGACCAAGCAGACGGCAAATGTATATAATTCATTGTGAAAACCCATATATAAAACACATTTAACGATGGCATTGGCATATATGTGCGAGCGCACTCACGGTGGAAAGCTTTTTCCGTTTTATACCAATAATTCGAATGTGCCAATACATGTTAATGCGCTTAATACTGTAACTGAATCACTGAATTGAAGAAGATTGGAATTTTGCAGAGATTCGCTTAAGCAAATACAAAAAAAAAAACAGTAAAATGAAGAAAAAATGGTCGAGATGAAAACACTAACAAGGACGAACAGAGAGCATGAACGAATCAGCGGCAAACTAAAACAAGCATAACCGTTTGTGCGCGCTAATGGTATCAGTTAAATCGCGAAGGAAAAATCCCAGCGCATGCAATGGCAAAAGTAAAGTAAATGCGCTGTAGAATGTGAGAGTAAATATGCAAGCACAAAAGAAAATAAAAATGTAAATCGTTTTGATGTAAACATTGAATCCATTAAAAATTTCAATTGGATATTAAGCGATGCACGAACATTTTACGAGCACCAGCTAATTTTGAGAGATTTTTTTTATCCGCGTACTTTATGGCTAGGGAGAGCTTAAGCTCAAAGCTTAATTGAGTTGATTGAATGCATTCCATTTTTGGCATTTGAAATGTCCCAAACGCACCACCATCACATTAGACAGGCAATTTGAATGCTAGTCTCGGCACTGCGTCAATTGAAATATTTTGTGCGGCCAACGAGAAATCTGCATAAATTGCAATTTTTTTAAATACATGGTCCAGTTTTAGGTCAGATTAGTGTTTAAAAGCTCCTTTGATTTGGTTAGAGCTATTGATGTTTCAAACATCACGTTTTTTAGCTTATTCATTGCCCATTCATTTGGCACAGAGCATTTGTTTGCTGGGCACAAAATTATTTTGAAAAAGACAAAAGACATTGGGGCTTGGAAATTCAAAACCATACGCCTCATATTCTGACAGACCATGTGTTTCAAGTGAAAATGTTCATTTTCTCTTATTCCGATTTGTTTTTATTCAACAATTTGTTTTCCTATCTGTTAGTGGCAGTTACTTACTGCCATAATTAAATTGAAAACAAACAAATATGAGAACATCACAAATTTCATGAGGTCAACTACGGACCAAAAGGCAATGTCGATGGCTTGGAATGAAAACATACGCCCGCACAATTATATACCAACAACTCTAGTCTTACTTGATTGGCGTTGTCGAACTTAATTACAAAATACTAATTTTTTGGTTCTCTCCTTCTCTTTGGCCACACTTCACTCACGTGATTCCGAATAAAATGGATTCGGTTCATATTTCTTCGGCTGGCAAATGATTAAGTTAGTTACCGCAAATGTCGTAATTTCTTGGTGTTATTTACTACGGATTAGAAATAAGCGAAACAATGCACCGAAAAAAAATTCCAGCAGCAAGAGTACAAACAAAGGAATTTTTGGTCTCTCATTACAAATTACACCACTGAAATTATAACTTTAATTGACGGAAAATGGAGCTAAAAGCATATAAACGACCAACCAAAGGACGCAAAACCCTAATAACAAGTTGTACAAGAAGTCTTATTTCAGTCCTTCGATTTCATAAACGGAATGTGGTGTGTATGTGTGTGTGTGTGCGTGTGCGTGTGTTTGTGTTTGTGTTTGTGGTGAAGACTTCTCTATCAATGAAAATGGTTTAGGTTCTTGGGAAAGAGGTTGAGACCTCATTCACAACTTTTGTTCATATGAGGAGAACGAATGAGGGTTGATCAAATGGTCTGAACGCCAAGATAAAATAATAAGTATTGGATAAAAGCCAAATAAGCATAAATACTTACTTAAAAACGCTACGTTCGCTTCCATACGATTTGCTTTGTTTGTACACTTGTCGTTAGCCAATTATTTCATTTTTCAATGATATGGAAATTAATTTAAAAACTGAAAATATTCAAATCCTGTGCATATGGAAAATAGCTAAGTAGCACACATTTTATTATTATAAGCCGAAATAATTGCTGTATTAACTGCAGTGATAAAGGAAAATTTCAGTTGAAATCATCATTAACCAGTATTTGATAATAATATAATAATACACTATAAACTCGAATTGATAACATCATAGCAAACATAATAGCCACAATTCAAACCACCTGTTTTTATTAATATACAACACCGTCAATCAGCGCAACCGCTTGACTCGGATAAATTTATAATTGTTCCAACCTAATTTATAAATCCATTTTTAAATTGTGACTCAAACTATCACGTTCGACTGAATGAAGTTTTATTTGAAAAATGAAATTAATTTCACGTTAATCAATGATTCAAGTGACGTTCATTCAAGTGACGCATGTGCTATTGGATTGCACGTCCAAATATGTCACCAATGAAGTGAATGATGGCGTAAGGTGACTGCAAATGATGGTTCTTTTTACCCAAAGTCACCAATATCATTTTAACCATTCACTTCTCTAGTTTGCGAAGAATTCTATAATATAATACAAACGAATAATAACGACGACCTTATGATTCGAGATGATTATTTCAAGGAAAGAGAATAATTTATATATTTCAATTTAAATATTCGATGGTCAAGTGATGGTTTAAAGCCGTATATTTTTTCACAACCATTATTTTGAAGCAATAATAAATCGATTTAGAGATTGCTATCATTTTGAAAAATGTTGCAAGACTCTGATCAAAAATATATCGATCGAATTTGATATAATAATTCATGTTTATGATGCTAATATTACAAAAATTATGGGTCATATATTCAATATAATTGCTGTTCTAGCTCAACTAATCGTTAACACATCGCAGCAATAAACAATAGACACAATTATAGCTACGAATGTGAACTGTGAATTCAAAAGCAGCAGCTTGTCAATTTATCGGTGCAGAATATGTCTGTTTTGAATTTCGGCCACATTTATGTCGAACCTGAAATTGTTATCTGAATCAATTTAAATAACGTTCAGAAAATACATTTTGCACAAAGCACATTTTGGTTGCTTCATATTTTGCTACAGTCTAAAGCTCTATAATCGTCGCCTTGATCTCTCTGCCCGATTTTATCTACATCTTTGAAACATCGCATGTATTCATTTATATACAATGTATGTATAGATCAATGTGTGTATGGATGTGCATTTGTTGAAAGAGTCTATTGAATTTAATGCGATTGAGTTTTGTATATGCTGTATGTTGTGGTGGCAAATCCAGCAAATGCTTTGTGTATGCAATTTAGACTTAATGCGAACATAATAGGAAACGAGTTCAATGTATTATGAATGGGCTGAAATTCCTTTTCAGTATTGGATAGTCAAAAATGGACTGGTTCTTGTGTAGATCCGAAAATGTGAGTATGTGTTGTTGAAAGGCGATCCATTCGATTAAAACAAAATGATTTTGAAATTCATCTGATTTTTGTATTCGCAATTCGATTTAATGAGCAAATAATCACAATCCAAATGATTTACAACATTTTGATCAAAGTGAATTCGGATATTTTATTGCATTTGTTGACGCAAGAATTTGGGTTCGATGAAACATGTTTAGATTTCCAACCATTCCAGAACATCAAATATTCATTCGTGTTTCGAGCGGTCCAAAGTTTATAGATTTCTTATTGTCGGATAAAATCCATTCAGCAATCAATTCGATTGTGAATCTGAACAAGGAAATATCTCTTCAATCGGCCAACCACTCGTTTATTTTTCGTCGAAACAAATCTCATTTCGCAATATATATAGTTCGATCATATTGAATTAATATGTTGGGTTGTGCTGTCGGATCCAGCATTTCATAGACTGGCCAATGAAATCGTGAAAAGTCAATGAAAGCAAAAACGCAAAAGGCACATCGAAACCACCGAAAAAATATCACATGGCCAAATGGGATTCAACATCAAATGAAACTCTTTATGGACAATCGCACTGATTTACGATATTTCGCCAACACGAATACCCAACAAATTTGATAGAATCGCTCAACAAACAACATACGGCAACAACAACAACTTAAAAGTATTGAAAGTGAATATAAATATGGCCATAAATTGTTGCAACAATGAGTTGCTTTACGCTTCTAAAATCCCCTTTGTTCCGATTTACAGATCTTTTAAGGCTCAATTGTTGTGTATTTATGCGGATGAAAATCAATGAGATCGAAAAACATATATTTATCGAAATGATTCGCCAACCCATGCCTGGATTATTCAGCATAAAACAGAAAAGCAATTCAAAGGGCGCGAGATGAGAAAAGAAACCATAAAAAATTGCGGAAAATATCATTGACGATGAATATTTGACTTATATTTATTTATATATGTTCGCTGCTCGGATTTTTTTTCGTATTTATTCCGATTCAAACGTAGAAATTTGGCTTGTGTTACATTTAAAATTAAAAAGAACCGAAAAAAGGTCTACCTTTTATTAAGATTTAGCCATAGCATGTATTGGAGATGAATCATTCGTTTTCGAATCACCAATTTCCCTCCGCACATTCTGTGTTAGATAAAGAGCATCAAAGCGAACGAAAAAATGTGCGAAAAATGCCTGAATACAAAACAGAGAGCCATCGGAAGAGACATACCCTGCGATTCGAGTCTGAACATTTCTAACCTTTTTCTTGGTCTAGAAAAAAAAATAACTCATCTAGCTTTGATGAAGTACATTCAGAAAAATACGAAGCAATATTTGAACGAACCCAGAAGCGGCCAGCTGAGAGCAGTATAAAGCAAAACAATTGAGTTATAAAGCAGTCGAGCTGAACCTATTTATGCGTCAATACAAAATGCTGTTCACTCTAGCCGTGAAACCATATTTCGCCTCGGATTATTTCATATGGCATTTTCGTCCATATTTTGTCTATGTTCAGGCTCAATGGCCAAACACATAAATTTGTTTGAAAACGTTGAATAGCATATTTCCATTCGCTCATCGTCGTTCGCTCTCATCTCGTTTGGCATTTGTTGAAATTGAAATGCTCAACTGAAGGACATATATGAGTCTTTTTGGCAACAGTTTTTATTTTGATGAAATTTTTTTGCACTATCTGATGAGATGCTCTTCATGGAAAACAAAAAGCGGGGGGAAAAATGAGAGAAATGAAAAAATCACCAAAGCGAAACCGTTCCACATGAATGACGAAAGCGATTCTAAAACAAATGATCTGTGCGAGTGTATCAAAAGCGATAGCACCAGAATGGGTTAGAAGATGGATGACTGTACATGATGTTTGGATCAAACTCATGACATCGGCACCGAATGTGTGAAAAAAATCTCTTTTACATCAACTTCATGCGCTTGCTCATTTTTCTATTCAACACGATCCCGATTTTTTGTGCATCGTGCCGAGTGTCTCTTTTTTCGCAGGTTTATGCCTCGCGCATTTTGAATATGATTATCACAGCAGAGTGAAAGGAAAAAAAGAGGTGAAAATTAGTTTTTTTTTTCTCGGATCAATGTATGAAGTGATATTTTTGATGCGATAACCGAATAAATTTCAAAGAACATTTGAATTGAATTAGCAGCGATGGTGCGAAAAAGTGTTTGGTTTTCTGTTTTTGTAATATTGTAGCTCGATCCAATTTGAAATTATGGTCAGCCCACGTTGTACCAGATGATCTGCCCCATTTATTCCATTTTTTTTTTCATTCGCCGAATTTATGTGGTTATTGACTAGCGAGAATGGGAGAGAGTTCGCAAAATGTTCTCCAACATTCCGAATTTTTTTTCGCTCGCTTCTTTAAAACCTTTTCTCTGGCTCTCGCATTTTTTTTGATTATTTAAGATTTATATCAAAGAATGGGTCGAGAAGGAGGCGAACCGATGATGATTTATTGCCTCGAATCGATTTGTCTGGTCTCTTTGTTTGTGATCCAGACTGTTGCAAGAACAGTTGCCACGCACCAAACAAGCGTATCATATTTCACCGTTCTTCTTTTAATCCTTTGTACATGACTCAAGTCAAACGAACGACTCAATCATATCGAAAACATTCTTGTTGATTATAGAAAGAGGAAATAAGGGAAAATGTAATTTGCAAAGTTTATAAGTTTTTTTTTTTCGTTGTCTACGCTCTGGCATCTTCTTACATTGCGGCGCTGTGTGCAAGGACATTTCCATCGACTTAAGTTTTCCATAGTCGTTTGACCATTCTCCACTTTCGTTTACATTATAATGAACGGAATTTCTTCATTGTTTTTGGTATCAAAGACAAAGCCTTTTTCACATGATGACAAGGGTTGTCTGAAGGACACTGAACTAGATAATGAAAAGAAAAAAGTCAACGCAACTCTTCGCGGTCTCGCACTGATTTAATTGTAAAAATGAATTACAAGCAGACCACTTTGAAACAGCATAATGATCCTGAATATTTTCAGCAAATCAAGAATTTCCAAGCTTATGTTTGTAATCAAACAAAAATTAGTATTTATGCAGAAAACATCTGCAGAAAAGTTGTTCACTTAGTTATTTCCAAACGAAATTCGTGTAGGTTGCAAGAGATACATTCAATTTGATTTTGAGCATTGGGAAGTGTCTCAAATTTTTGCCAGAATTTGTAGAATATCAAAAACAATTAGTGGAATATGTTTCCTTATGCGAAATGATCAGAAGGTTTCAGAATATCTACGGAATCGATAGAGAATCTCACTAGCTTGGCAATTCCAGAGAATTCCCAGAAATTTATAAGTGCAAGTTTAGCTAATTTCATTAGTTTCGAACTATTTAATTCAGCCAGTTTTTTTCCTTCATTTCATTCCTAAAGTTCAATTACATTTCATGAACTTAAAACAAAAACCGGTTCCAACCTCAAACCATTTTCGCTAGTAAGCGGCAATTCCGTTAGAAAATTTTCAACATTCACACGAAAAAAGTTGTATCATCTGTTATTTGTATAGTGTAGATGTTATCATCGTAGGGGCAAACTCTGGAATTATGACATACATTTAAATACATAAAAGTACATCTTCATTCTGCTGCTAGTAAAAGCGAAACTCAAAAAGAAATCTCATCGAAGCACCACAAAATTTGAATTAATTTTCAAAGTGGAATATGTACAAATTGCATACAGATTTCTAAGCCGAGATTACAACCACAACTTGCACCGCTTTCATGCAGTAACCAAATTTTGTTTCGTTTCTAAAAGCAACGCGTCTTAGTGTCGCTAATACGTGTAGCAAAATAGAGATTTACCTTTATTCTGGGGCTTTCATTTTTTGTATTGTCCGATTATTTACGAGCCAAGGTCTAATTTATATAAGCAATGAGGTTCATTTTTCCAGTTGGGTAATAATTATACAGTAGATCTTAATATGGTTACTATACCCTTACTTATTTTATCGATTAGAGGCATATTCTTAATGCTGCTTTCATTTTGGTCGATTTGAATTGCTCAAATATTTTATACTAATATTTTCCATTTCCATTATTCATTGCATTTGTTTCCATGTCAAAATCTTTAATTTTCAAGATATGTTTTGAAAATTGCTTTCAAACTCTGTATTTTATTTGAATTTTCTCTCTGAATGAAGCGATATGATTTGAGAATGAATTGCTGTCTTCTCCTAGCATGAGAACACCGTCTTTTCTGTTGCAATTCATTATACACAATTTATCAATCACAACATAATTTTTTGTTTTAATATGCAGATTTTTTGGACATTGATATTTATATCCTTAAAAATCGATTTGGTAAGTATTTTTAACTCACATTGATTTCTTCTCATAAAAAACTTATTTCTTATTTTTTGAATAGTCAGCACAAATTATGAATGGGGCACTTGCTCAGGGGCTTGTCAAATATCATGCATCTATTCTGATAAATGATGTATTTATTTGCGGAGGAACCGTAATCAAATCAATGGTCATATTGACTGCAGCACATTGTTTTTACGAACACAACAAAATCGCGAATACTTACAAATATTTAGGGGATTTAAAATTGTATAAAATTCAAGCTGGTGCAAATGCATTGTATGGACTTGTAAACGGCACTAAAGTTCTGAAGGGAAAACAGTTTGGGGTTTCAAAAATCATCCGTCACGACGAATTTAAAATCGAAAATTTTCCCAACGATATTGGCTTGCTGATACTTGAAGGGAACATAATTGATGACCAAACTGTCGAAGCCATCGAGTTAGCTGATACCACCTACTCTTTTGTATACTTAACGCATTATGCATATTCGCTCATTCTTACTGGGCATGGAAAAAGAGAAAATGGAGCATATTCAAACCATCTACGAGTGCTTCGAATGAAAGTTAGGCCTTGCCTTGAACCAGATGACTATTTCTGTACTAAGATTGAGCCAGTCAATCCAGCAAATCCAAATAAAATAGTAGAATCATCGAAACAAAAGACATCGGGACTAGGAGACTCAGGGGGTTAATTTAAAATAGTTTGATTTCATTAAAAATTAAATGAACAAGAAAAATTGTTACAGGTCCAATTGTATATCGCACAGCGTCTAACAAGCTTCTATTGGTCGGCGTTCACATTGGAGCTGAAAGGCATAAATTAAAAAATGGAAAAGAACATTATATTTATATGCAAAACATAAAGGTCATTAGACATTTTCAGTGGATCTACAGGCAAATTGTAAATGCGTAAATGGAAATATTTATGTAGAATATTGCAAATGATAGCAACATTATTCATTGTGTCGGCTGTTGAGTAAGCAGCAACTTTCGAATGACGTTTCGACTCAACAGCCAAGCCGAACAATAAGCCACCAAATACATTAATTGATTTTTTTCATTTTCAGCGCATTCATTTCGGAGATTAAGAAGTGAAGGACATTTTCAGCACTAAAATGCGATGTCAAACAGAGTTTCAACAGCTACAATATATTATGCGAAATTTCAATTTAACACCTGGAACTCTTTCACCCTTTAAGTTTAAAATTTGTTTATAAATATGTTTCAAAGTGTTGATAATAAAAAAAAAAAGTTTGAGGATAGAGTGACCATATTTTAGACCTAGTCTCTAATTACGAAATATGCCTTCACCATAAATCAGCGAAGAAATTACGCACAGAGTACACACTCGGTTGTATGAGATACGATGAGTTCATGTGCGATGCTTGACTCACCAACAGTAACATCACCCACCACACACTATGTTTCTCTTCTTCTTCTCCTTTGCTCTGCATTCGTATATTCATAAGGAGAAAAGAAGAATAAGTGAAAGATATTTTTGCAGCGAGACTAACAAAGACTCACTGTTGGTGAGTCAAGCATCGTACGCGAACAAATCGCACGCCGACGGTTTGTCTCTCAATGAAATGAGTTCCATTTCGAACTGAATGTGCGATATTTTGTCGCTGCCGTAAATTATGTTTTCAATTCAAAAGATTCTAAATGGATTAAAATGAGCCATGGAATATTTAACAAAAATGACTCTGAAACAAATAAATAACTTTTTTCAAAGAATTTCTTGCTTCGATGATAAAAATTCGATTGATGAGAACCCCAGACGCAAAATGTGACTTGTCTTAATGGATCCACAACTCGTGATTGAAGACTTTTAAATCGCTCTCTGTGTATTTAGTGTGACATGTTCTTTAAATGAATTTCGCACTTTAACGAACTTATCTAAGAAAGTAAGCATAATATTAGTTTCGCTACTAATAATATATTAGAACCAACAACAATTAGAAGAATTCCAGACATTTTCGCCAAATTTTATGCAAATACTTCCTTTTGTAACATGAAAATGTGTCAGGATACAATTTAATTAAATTCTCATCGTGTTTCGTAGTTTTTAAAGGAAAAAAAATGTCTAACCACTTTGATGGCCTGGTCATGTTAGCGCATGGAAGAAGAGCGATTACCGAAACAGATTCTGTTCGCTGGAGCGAAGAGGTAGGGATAGATCACGTAGACGTTATTTAGATTCGGTTAAAAGTGATTTGATTGCGAGGGGATATGAATGATGTGATGAAAGTCAAAACTTGGCTCTCAAAAGGGGTTTGTGGAGAGGTACTGTTAGTGGTTATTGAGACATTTTGTTTCGAAAAACAGACCAAACGCTGCAAGGCAATAGTGGTCTATATATGCTTGTTGTTGTTGTTGTTGTTGTTGTTGTCAATTGAAGAGTTACTAAGCATATCAAAAAAAACCTTTATTCAAGTTTTTTTACACCAACCATAGGTATGATTCCCAACTTTTGAAATTGCAAATAAGTCAAAATAGCTTGGCATTCCAATGCCGCTCTCCAATTCCCTCGATTTGAATTATTTATGAGATATTTCATCTCAAATTCATGGCAGTATCTATGCAAAACTTACTTTTTCAAAGTAATTTATGGACAAGAATGTAATGAAATGCGTTGCCATCTATGAAATAAGTTGCCAATGTAGTATAAAAGTCGGTGGTCTTACATATTTATTCTACTTATATACGGTTTTTTCTGCGCACACCGCGATTGTTCAGATTGAAAAAAAAGTAATACATCTTAAAGTACTGCTCTGAAGTGAAAAATGCAGATTTTGTTGGGATTGTTAATTTTGTCATTGCAAGTCGAATATTTGGTAAGTAAGAATATTGTGGCCATATTAAGATCTAATCACGATATAGTCGGGTCAGTTTGTAATATTTATTACAAACTTTATTATTTTTGGATCTGTAATAAAATACGATCTTATTATTTACTACATCTTATTAAAGTAATAAGATTGTAATAAGTAATATTTATTACAATCTTATTAAATAGTAAGATCCGAAAACTTATTAGATATTTCGTATCAAAGTATTATTTCATCTTATTACTTCTTGAATTTTTCAAAAAAATTCACAGAGAATTTGCTTTTCATAGCTCTACTTGAATTTAAACAATAGAAAAGGTTATTTTTATCACACTGCATAATTTCCGATTTCAATTCAAAAATTTCAAAGTAATAAGTTTGGCGATGTTATTTCAACTGCTTCCATAGTATAACTGCATTGACGCAAAATTCAGAAGTAATAAGATGAAATAATATTTTGATACGAAGTAAGTTTTCGGATCTTATTATTTAATAAGATTGTAATATCTAATAATTATTACAGCGAACATTGTAATAAGTAATAAGATATCTTATTATTTGATCTGATTAGTCCCGGCTATAGATCACGAACAAATTGCGACAATGAACGTTATTATATAAAAATAAATCAATGGGTCTTGATAAAACACATTCTGGAAAATAGCCTTGCATCGTCTATACAAAATTCAAACGAATAATGTCCTTGAATTAAATTTTCATTCCATCAATATATTTGACCGGAATTATCTGTTTGCTTTCATAAAAGGTGGCACAAATCATGAACGGGAAAAAAGCTCAGGAACACGTGAAATATCATGCTACAATATTTAAAAATAATCACAAACAACTTACATGCGGTGGAACTGTAATTCAATCAAAGGTCATATTAACGGCGGCACATTGTTTCAATGGAATGGATAAAGCTACGAAAACTTTAACATTTGAAGCCGAGCCTGCCATTTGGATAGTTCATGCTGGATCAAATAGATTATTCGAATTAGAAAAGGGGGATTCAAATCTGCTTGGAAAATGGGTTGGAGTTTCCAAGGTCATCCGCCACATTGGATATGATCCAAATGAGAACGTCAACGATATTGGCATGCTTATACTCGGAGAGGACATAACTGACGGCGAAACAGTCGCAGCAATAGATTTGGTCAATGAAAGCTTCAAATTTGTATACGAAACGCATAATGAAGTTCCATCTGAGCTAATTCTTACTGGACATGGTGAAATGGCAAATGGCGCAGATGCAAATCGTCTACAATATCTACGAACGACAGTGAGAAACTGCGACGAGCCATATGACAATTTTTGCTCTATCATTGAACCAGTCAATCCACGACACCCGAGGAACAGGTATATAGCATCGTGGCAGCAGAGAACACCGGCAACTGGAGACTCAGGAGGTTGACTTAAAGTATTTTAAATGGAATGCAACTGTAAATTAATCACGAAAATATCTTGTTGTTAAAGGTCCAGTTGTATATCATGATATGCACACATCGCCTAGCAGACCCATATTGGTCGGCGTTCATAAAGGAGTAGGAACTAGTTTATTCAGAAATCGCAGAGAGAAATTTGATTACATGAAACATGTAAACGTCCTTACACATCTTGATTGGATCCAGGATCAAATTGTATGTACAATTACCTAATTAAGGAATGCATGAAAATTTAGTTGCGGCGTTTTCTGTTTTTCGTCTTGTTTTTTTGGATATCATTGATACATTAGAGCTTTTTTTCAAATATCCATAAAATGTACTGTAATAATAATAGATAGAAATCGTTCTAGATTCATTTCAAAGCAAAATATAATTATGAATATATTTTCAATTTTTATTTTTCATTTAAGCGCATCCATATCAATGAGCAAGTGCCAGATGTTTCACAGCGGTAATTTATGGAATCATTTGGAGCTGCTGTAAATATTTGAAAATTTGTAAAAAACGTGTGTCATTGCTTTTGATATACCGATAATAAAGAAGTTCATTTCTTATAAACATGTTTTTTACTTATAAGCCTAAAGGAATTTATCAAGAAGAATGTCATAAAATATTTTATCATGTATTAAATTAGGTGCAAATTTAGTATAAAAGTGCGATTTGCTAATTCAGATAAACCACAGACTGAAATTTAAAAGTGGTGCTCTGAAGTGAAAATATGCAGATTTTGTTGGGATTGTTAATTTTGTCATTGCAAGTCGAATATTTGGTAAGATAGAATATTGTGACCGTATAAAATGTCAGTCCAGTTGGCTGCTCAGTTGTTTCATTTTCACAAAAACTTCAACCTTAATTCTTAATGATATCACCAGCTCAATCATCTCACATTATTTGTTTTTTCTACGACATGAATATTAAATAAAAAAAGAGGGCACAAATCATGAATGGGAGAGAAGTCCAAGAACGCGTGAAATATCATGCTAATATATATAAAAATAGTGAAAAACTACCTAGGTGCAGTGGATCCGTAATTCATTCGAAGGTCATACTAACGGCGGCACATTGTGTCAATAAAAAGAATAAAGCTACGAAAACTTTCAGATTTAAAAGGTCTGGTATTTGGAGAGTTCAAGCTGGATCAAATAGATTATACCAAATTGAAAACGAGACTTTAATTCCGCTTGGAAAATGGGTTAAAGTTTCCAAGATGATCCGCCACATTAGATATTATCCAAATGTGGACGCCAACGATATTGGCATGCTTATCCTCGAGGAGGACATAACTGACGGCGAAACAATCGCAGCAATAGAATTGGTCAATGAAAGTTTCAAATTTGTATACGAAACGCATAATGAATTTCCACCTGAGCTAATTCTTACTGGACATGGTGAAATGGCAAATGGCGAAGAACCAATTCTTCTTCAATTCCTTCGAATAACATTGAAAAACTGCGATGAGCCGTACGACCATTTTTGTACAAAGATTGATCCAATCAATCCACGACACCCAAGGAATATGTATATAGCAACTTGGCAGCAAAGAATATCGGCAATGGGAGACTCAGGAGGTTGACCCAAATTATTTTATCTGGAATGCAACTGTAAACTAATCATGAAAATCTCTTGTCTTTATAGGTCCAGTTGTAAAGGGTGATTTTTTAGCTGGTTTCTTTTTGACGTTTAATTTTTTGACAGATGTCAAATTCCAACTGACGTCTGTCACAGTCAAAAATGCTCAGTATGCTTTGCAATTTCATCATGCAAATTATTTACGCTTGATGACCATCCAAGAGGCGTGCGTTCGCAAATTGGCTTCTAGAGCAGCTCAAAAATGATCCCGATTTTCATCGAAAAATCATCTTTTTGGACGGGGCATGTAAACAAACAAAACTGTCGGATTTGGTGTGATGAGCAGCCGGGAGGGCTACGTTAAGTCTCTCGTCTATGCGGACAAGCCAGCAACGATTGCCGACTTGGAGGACAACATCGAACGCGTTATTGGCGAGATTCCGGCCGATATGTTGGAGAGAGTGTGCCAAAATTGGACTTCCCGTATGGACCATTTGCGCCGTAGCCGCGGCCAACATTTGCATGAAATTATTTTCAAAAAGTAAATGGCAAGAACCAATTTATCGATTTCAATAAAGATTTGATTCACTTTTCGAAATTTTTTGCGTTTTTTTCGATTTTCAAAAAGAAACCACTTAAAAAATCACCCTTTATATCATGATATGCAAACATCGCCTAGCAAACCCATATTGGTCGGCGTTCATAAGGGAATTCGTGTATTCGAAGAACGCAAAATCGAACTTGATTATATGAAACATATAAACGTCCTTACACACCTTGATTGGATCCAGGATCAAATTGTAAGTACATGTTATTTATTTATACTGCGCCTAAGCCAGGCTGACAATTGTTGTATAATTTGTTATCAAATTAAACACTCAACATATCCACCTATCAATATTAAACAAACATTGCGAGAGCCGCAAGCATCATAATTACAATATATATAGTATCTTATTAATAATGCATGCGAAAAAAGATTTAAAGATATTTAGCTACATATAACTAACTAAGCATGAAATTTTAAAATATCTCCGAATAAATTTAAGAGTATTTTTCATTCGCATCATGGCGGTCGAGCGCAAGGGGACCGTGCTATTTGAGACATTTTAATCATATCTATTCTCCAGCGCCATCTATTGGGCAATAGTATTGATGTGATATTTCAATCGTTTCAATGACTCATTTGTTTTTATTATTTGTGTCAATAAAAATTTTGTTCGTATTACAATGGATCTAAATTGAGTTCACCCATGTAAAATAAGATGGCGCGGTCAATTGGCATACTCTCGAATAGCTCTTCAATCCCATACAAGCATGGTCGAGCGTATCAAAAGAGTGTTGTCAGCGCCTTCAGCGCACGAAGCATCATAAGATATGACAAAACACCATAAAAGCACGAAGTGTTTCACCGAAATTCAATTTCAGTGGTCAAATCGAGACGCTGAATTCATCCCACGTGCACGCACTTTTTATGAGAGAAAAACCTGCAAACATTAGAAATTCAATTCACTCCTTTTTTTGATACAATTTTATTTAGTTTTTTGTTTTATGCACTAAGTCTCATCTCCCCCTTTCCAATGAAGCAACAAAATTAAAAATATTTCATTGAAAAGTCCCCAGAAAGGTACCAAAAAATATGTAATCGCCTAAATTTTTATTTCTGTTTTTTATTCAAGCGCATCCATATCAATGAGCAAGTGCCAGAAGTTTCACAGCAGTAATTTATGGAATCATATGGAGTTGGTGTAATACGCTGAAAATGTGTTAAGTGCAAAAATGTTTGAAATTGCTTTGTATAAAAAAGAAGTCCCAAAAAAGGTTGATATTTCATTATGTCAGTGCATTTTTCATCGAAAGAGGAGGTTTTTTTTTCAGAACTGCAATATCATTCGGTGTGAATTGCTTGAATATTTCATTCTGATATATTCCGTTTTCGAATTTTTTTGCGATTGTTTCTAAGCAGAAACAGTGGATTTTTTGAACACATTGTTAACCTTGTTCTATCAGGGCTGATGCAAAAACCACGACGCACGACCTTCAAACTTACAATATTTTAAACTTACATAGAAGCATTCGTAATTTTATTGAGGAGTAAATGACAAGAGCTCTTATTATCTATGATATGAGATGTTAAAGCCGATGGTTTTCACGATTTCTGATACTGAAATATTCTTCTTTGAGACTTCTTGTTTGTAATCTAAAGAGAAAATCCACATTTTGTGGGAAATGTTAGATTAGTTTGGCATGTTTTGGGGATTTTAGTTCAAAGAAATCGACCTTACAATTTTTGATATCATCAATATTGTTTGGCAAAAAATAAAAGAGAAATAGTTATCCATAATAGGGGTAATATAGCTGTTTCCCTAGCTCTTGGGAGAAAGTGACAACAAATCGTTGAAAATATATTTTGTGGTATTTTGTATGCATTGTGAGTGCTCGAAAGAATCAACCTGCGTGCTAGCAGTGGCTCTGCATAGAATTTCTAATACAGTCAAATGCGCATTGATGGTTAACAGCGATGCTTTCTTTGTATTGCCAATTTTGCATAGAACCGCACGTTGGTCATAGTAGCAGTTTGGACATTCAGAATACGTACATAATACATTTAAACCGATTTTAGGAGAATTTATCCCTTACATCGGGTAACAGTCTATTTCAACCTATCCTTGGATTAACATTTCCCCGAATTTATTTGTTGTGTGTACTTTCCTTAAAAGTTTCAATCTGACATTTCTGTCTTTATCCTTTTGGAAATATGCAGCACAAATTATGAATGGTTCGCTTCAAAAGGAAAGTTTCAAATACCAATCTAATATTTTTGAGCAAATTAATACATTTGGTGGAGCCGTAATCGATTCTAACATAATTTTGATTGCAGCACATTGTTTCTGCGTTGACGATAAATTTAAGAGATCTTACTTTCTATTTAAATCCAACTGTATAAAATGATGATAAAATATTGCACTCAAACCGTTAAACAAAGATCTTAACTGTTAGTATATTCGTAGTAGCGATTTGCACAGAGAAAGTATTTAATAATTGCACAAATCCCTCTGAAATGTAAATAAAGTAATAAGCATTTAGTGCGGATCCAATTTATACGTATTTTACGCAACATTTCGACATTTTGTACTAGAAATTATTTATGACAGTGTAGATGAAATTGATATTTGGAATGTTCAAGCTGGTTTGATATTTAAATATAATGTTAATATCTAAATTTTAGACTTAGTATCATTTTAGTATCCGATATAAAGATCTGTTCTTTACGTGTAATAACAAAATCATATGCCATTAAGATATTCGGGTGTTATTAATCTACCGAAAATGTACTATTAAAAATTAATGGCGAATCGATCAAAGCAATGGAAATGGTGGACGTGTCCGACATTTTGGTGAGCGGACTTGGGGTTTCTGGTCATGGTGAAATGCATGGTTATGATTACGAAATTTTCGTTCACTAGATTTATACAATAAAACTTCCATCCAAGAATCAATATTTCCTTAAACCAACCAATCGGATGATTCGCCACAATTTATAATTGCAAAAATGACCTAAATAGCTGAAAATTTCAATGCTGAATTTCAATATTGTTCGATTTGAATTATCCATTATATATTTTGTTTCAATAATTTTTCTTTCAATTATTATTCATGGATAGTGTTTTTACAACTTTACTTGTTACAAAGGAATTTATTAAGAAGAACGTCATAAAATATTTTAACATCTATTTAATTAGGTGCAAATTTAGTATAAAAGTGCGATTTGATAATTCAGATAAACAAAAAAGAAATTTGAAGTGCTGCTCTGGAGTGAAAAAATGGAGATTTTGATGGGATTGTTAATTTTGTCATTGCAAGTTGAATATTTGGTAAGAAAGAATATTGTGACCGTATAAAATGTCAGTCCAGTTGGCTGCTCAGTTGTTTCATTTTCACAAAAACTTCAACCTTAATTCTTAATGATATCACCAGCTCAATCATCTCACATTATTTGTTTCTCTACGACATGAATAATAAATAAAAAAAGAGGGCACAAATCATGAATGGGAGAGAAGTCCAAGAACGCGTGAAATATCATGCTAATATATATAAAAATAGTGAAAAACTACCTAGGTGCAGTGGATCCGTAATTCATTCGAAGGTCATACTAACGGCGGCACATTGTTTCAAAAAATACGATAAATCCACGAAAACTTATACATTTGAAGACAATTCATATATTTGGAAAGTTCAAGCTGGATCAAATAGATTATATCAAATTGAAAACGAGACTTTAATTCCGCTTGGAAAATGGGTTGAAGTTTTCAAGGTTATCCGCCATATTGAATATGATCCAAATCAGAGTGCCAACGATATTGGCATGCTTATACTCGGAGAGGACATAACTGACGATGAAACAATCGCAGCAATAGATTTGGTCAATGAAAGCTTCAAATTTGTATACGAAACGCATAATGAAGTTCCATCTGAGCTAATTCTTACTGGACATGGTGAAATGGCAAATGGCGAAGAACCAATTCTTCTTCAATTCCTTCGAACAACAGTGAGATACTGCGATGAGCCATATGACCATTTTTGTACTAAGATTGAACCAGTCGATCCACAATACCCAACGAATAAATTTATAGAACCGTGGCAGCAAAGGATATCGGCAATGGGAGACTCAGGAGGTTGACGCAAATTATTTTATCTGGAATGCAACTGTAAACTAATCATGAAAATCTCTTGTCTTTAAAGGTCCAGTTGTATATCATGATATGCAAACATCGCCTAGCAAACCCATATTGGTCGGCGTTCATAAGGGATTACACATTCGTTCAATCAGAAATCGCATACAGGAATTTGATTACATGAGGAATATAAACGTCCTTACACATCTTTTTTGGATTCAGGATCAAATTGTAAGTACATTTAACTAATTAAAGAATGCATATTGATTCAACATTCTGAGAACCTTGAGAGTATTTTCCATTCGCATCTCTATCATAATGTTCGAGCGTAGCAAAAGAGATGTTCAGAAATGATATAATATGAATATATATTTATTTTTATTTTTTATTCAAGCACACCCATATTAATGAGCAAGTGCCAGAAGTTTCACAGCAGTAATTTATGGAATTATTTGGAGGTGATGTAAAACGTTGAAGATGCGTGACGTTTGTTATATTTTGATGATACCCATAATAAAGAAGTTCACTTATAAACATTTATTCTTTACTTATAAGTCTTGAAGAGAATTAAGACTATCTTTTAAAACTAGTTCAGAAACTTTGAATTCGGCCTCCATCCTTTTCGCGCCGTTCGATACAGTAAGAGAAAACGAGATGAGCATTTTGTTATGAAAATTTATTAAAAAAGTAGAATAGTGACGATCTTCCGATCGCTTCCATAAATTTGTCCTACAAAAAAGATGGAATCGACACCAACACAGTGACAAGGTACACACATAAAGTACCTCCCACGGCACAGGCACTTTTCATACCGAATAGTAATTTCGCTCGAAATTTCTGAAATTCTAACTGAAACAGATGAATGATGTTTTTTAGAAGTAAACTTGTCTGCATGAGAACAAAAGCGGGAATACAGATTCGTGCCAGTCAAATTGCATCATGGAAATCATTTTCGACAAATAACGAATGGATTAATAAAAACGCATCATTATGGCAGTTTGGTAAACATGTTTGTCCTTTACCCGAAAAGTTTCAATTCACATCAAAACTATTTCTTTCACGAAAAAATGAGATTCTGTTTGTTTCATGGCATTTGATTGAGAATTAAAGAAAGTCTTCATGCAAAATGTCCTTCTTTTTTGTAAATAATTCATTTCTGTATACGGAAAATCAGCATCATTTCCAAGTCTACAGAGTTAAGAATTTCATATGTATAATTAAAAACTTCTTTTCCTCGTAAATTAATTGCTGAGAAAAATATTCTTTGCATTGTCTTTTGTCTATTAATTAAAATGCGATAAAATATTCGAAACTTTCTTCATTACCTCGAAGCTTGATGAAATGAGAAATGAACACGTTTTTCGAATGAAAAATAAAGAAAAATTCGAACCAGTTGTTGTGCACTGAAAAACATAATAGATCAAAGTGTGTGTTCCAAGTTGCTTAAAAGTCATTGACAAAAAACAAATGGGATGCGAGTGAAAGAAGAGAGTCTCTCGTGTGAAATTGCGACACTAACGATGTCATCATTTCGATTCATTTGTTGCGAGAACAACAACACCTGGAAAAATCGATTAATCTGAAAGCGATGAATAGTGACTCGTTATGGTTTTATGCGTTTCGCATTTTCAACGTTTACAATTGAGTTCCGGCTCTCTCCATTGAATGTCAAAGTTGGCAATCGAAAATGATTTATATTTTCGCAGAACGTGACACATTCAGTTGTACCAAGCGATTGTGGCAAACCATCGGCCTCAAGGTAATGTTTTAAAGTTAACCCGAGGCAAAACAAACAACTAAGAAATATTTACTCAGAACAGACGATCTTCTAATCACGCTTTGTAGCATTCAACATTTGACCGAATACAAATCGGTACCAAGAAATGAAAGCAAGAAGAAATGTTGATGGATTTTTGTTTTCGAATATTGAACTTTGGCATTACGCGGATTCCGACTCGAAATGTTTGAGCGCTTGGACCAAAATTGAGTATCTTTCAAACCGAATGTGATGCACGCCTTCGGCAGCATTTTAATTTCCGGCTTTGAGAAGAAAACACTTTTTCTGAAAATTGCCCCTCGCTTCAAGATAAATAGCCCTTGATATTTAATGGTACGTCCCAAATGTGTAGCAACCAACAGATATCATTTATTCAACGTAACTATTTTCGCCTAGACAAAATCACAAACATTGAAATAGCCAGTACGAGGAGAGTGAGCGATAGCAAGTGAAAAAGCCTCAATCAATTTCCGACAACATTTACATAAGCTCTTCCGTTTGACGGAGGAAAGAAAGCCGGAGTAGAGATCCTCTCCATGCCATTTTTACAAAGAAAAATTATCAAATAACTGATTTCCCTGAATGTAAGACACCAACCCGTATTTCGCATGTCAATCGATCGAAATTGTGCTCGAGCATGCATGCAATTGCCCCTCTCCGTTCTTTCGCTCTCATTTCCTTCAAAATCAGCACAATCTATTGAGTGTATTATAAGCAATGGCCCCAAATATAGCACTTTATATGCGCTCTCCACAAAGCCACCGCAAAGCATTCAGATCCAGACGACCTGATAAACATTGGAACACACTTATACATTTCTGAATTATAAATGGCAGAATGTCGATAAATTGTTGTATTAAACATTGAATTCCTCGTGCTCAAGAGAGACTAGTGTGCCAGACATTTAATATGTTGAATATTAAACATTCCTTATGAAATTCCTTCCATACGAATTAAAAATGTCGACTAAACAAATGTGTTCGAGTGGAACAATATCATTCGAACTCTTGCTATTCATTGATTGATTGATCGATTCGGCAGAAAGCAAAGAGATAAATCGCACTTTTATTCCAATTCGAAGAGTCATTACCCATTGACCGACCTATTGTTTCGATAGAAAAAAACGATGAAATATTCACAATATGTAATGGAATCGATACATCTCACTTATTAATCGCCTTCAGATAGTGCGAGAGAGACTCTCTCATGATAACAAATACATTTATTTCATTCGAACAGCCAACCCTTTGAGTTTACATAGCGACAACTCGCTTTGAATTCGTTTTTCCTTCGCTCTGAATATGTTTTTTACTATCACCAAAAATCTGTTTTTTTGAATGTCATTTTTCTTATTTTTCTCTTGTTTTAAATCCATTGTTCCATGAATGAGCAGCGTTTTCATAAATGGAAACTCACCTTGCATGAGTTAACAAATAAAGAAAGAAATACTGAATGTTCGCATCGAATATGTCGCATGTGAATACCGAATGTATGTCCAAACGTTGATACATTTTCTTGTGTATAAAGAAAAACTGGTTCTTTATTCTTAAAAGCTTTTTCATGACATTTTCCACATAAATTAAGATTTTATAACCTTCCTCCATTTCATGACTCCGCACTTTTTCTGGGTCAAATTGGTGCGATTCGCTTTATCCGGTCATTTGAAATAAACAAAAAAGTACTCTAGAGCATTCGTTAATATTGAATGATGTCGAGACGAGGAGTGCAGCAGACATTGCATACAATTTGGGATGGAAAAAAGCGTGCTCATTCCATACTTTGAACAGCAACCGTATGCGACTGTATAAACTTCACCATTTTTTCTTCACAATTCTTTTCATCCACATGCTCCTTCTTAATTTGAATGAATATGCATAATGCACACGAATTCAACTATGAAATGAGCCGATGTTCCTTGGTTTTCTTTTGCTTTCCACATTTGACTGAAAGTTCTATTGGTTGCTCTCACTAGGAATTGCCATTAAAACCGAATTTTATGCGCTTGGATCACGGGAATACATTTTTGATCGAACGAAAGGGGGAAAGAGACAGAGAAGGAGAAATATTTAATTGGATTGAATTGCGGAAGTGCAACCATAAAAAGAATGAAGAGAGTGAGCGAGCGAGAGAGATATAGAGAGAAATGGAGAAGAAACAATACACAATCATAGCCAAATAGAGCGAATCGACGTACACATTCTACCAAAATCAAATTGAATCGAAAACATATTTGAAATGCCGGCATTGACCGAAAGAGAAAAAAGAGCAAATTGTTTCCCTTTATATTCTTTTTATTTATAAGTGTGATATGGAAATCGGAAAGTTGAAATAACATTATATGGCTCGGGGGTATAATGATTGGTGGTGTTTTAATGCAGACTATTTTTATGTTTTCACACGCGAATGTAATTTTCGAATGCTCACGATGCAGTTCATAAAATAATCAAAATTAGAAATTGAGCAATCGCTTGATAATTTTGGTAATAAAAACTTTGTTGCAAATGGTGGCTTGCTTCAGTCATTTTCACACTTGCCTTGAATTGAAGCTTAAACAGTAGCTCCGTTTTTTCATCTATCAAAATTCGATGAAAAATTAAAAGTGTTGGGCTTGGTCTGCATGGCCAGAAGTAGACAATTTAATAATTCAATAAATAATTGATTTGATTGAATATCTAGGTCATTTCTTGGTTGGTTTTTCGCAAATGTTAGTTCTTTCTATTACAAAAAATACACGTTTCCAATTTTTTTTTTCCGCTCTTAACTGCTCTTATTTGACGCACATACCTCGTCAGCTTGTCAGTGTTTCTACTATTTCTCAATATTCCCTCAAAGTTTCCATTTCTGGCAGTAACTTTTAAGTGATCGCCATCAAATGATTCGAATGAAAAAAGAAAACTTTACAAAAATATCCTGTAGAATAATAACATTAATTGTACATCATTTTTTTTGTACATGTTTTTTTCATCTGTATACGTGTTTGTTCAGTTATTTCTGTATTCCTATTTTTTCGGTGGCACGAGAGACTGGAATGCATTCTTGTTCGTTAAATTACAATTGTTGTGAAAAGAAAATGACATTTGACGGCTGTAACAGCAGCGAATGATGCACGTGCAACATTAAAATGGCAAAAATGCTTAAAATAGCAGCATTTCACATCCATCGAAAATTTCACACTACGTCTTTTTTGCTGCTGCTGCTATAAATGCTGATGATGATGAATATTTGACATATTTGCCAAAATAGCACTTTGGGTGCCATTTCAACTTCGTTCAGTTCGAACAAAAGCATATATTAAAATTATTTTACACGCTCACTGAACACTTCATTCGGCTCTCTTATGCGCTGAAATTCAAACCTTGATATTAAAAATATTTTAAACTACTACAGTTGCTTCACTTCATCGCCATCTGTTTTTGGATTGTACGTGTTTTGATCAATTCGATCCAAAAATTTGCAAAGCAAACATTTTGCACATTACAAGCGGTACAGATTCGCTACCGTTTTTCGAACACTTCGAGTGAATTATGGTCGCGTACGCGATTACGTGATTGACGCCAACGTGTAACATACACGACTGTTCGACGAGCAAAAAAATATGAGTTTTTCATGTTTATCGTGTTTCAAAATGAAATGGTATTTTCCCTAGTTGGTTTTATAAAAGGCTAATTTTTATGAGTTCAATCAAACATTTTTGAGTGCCAGAAGCGTTCACAGCATTGAATTCGTTGAAAGAAAAACCCGAATTTTGAAGATATTCCAGACACCACATAATTGCTTTATCAATTCAGGTAAAAACTCAATGATCTAATTAACATTACGAAAATTGTATCACTGGTCGACTAATTGAAAAAATGATATGGCCAAATAAGCACATTAAGCTCGATTGTTATGTCTATTTGAGAATCCAATGGTGCATTTAATGTGTTTTATAACGATGCGGGCTTCGTAAAGCCCGTAGAAATGGAATACATTTTGCAAAAGGAATGGAAACGTTGCTTTTTCTCGTTTATTGCGCATTATTTTCTGTTCAAATGAATGAAGTTTTTCTAATGAAAATTACAAGACATCCGTTCATTTGAGATTTGATTTTTTTTCCTGCTCATGCTCGCATTCCTAACGTTCTTTGCCACGCTTAGCAACTTGATTTGTGTTCAATGTTGTTGCTCACTACTTGTACACCAAACCATTTCCTTCTTAATATTTTTCTTTTTCATTGAGCTTAATTAGCAAAGTTGCATAATTTTCCCTCTTGTTTTTGTGTGCCACGATTACGTTTTTGTCGTCGTTCTCCTTTTTCTCGCTTTCGTTTGTGCGCGCAACGTTTTTACACCCGTATTTCACATCGTGCTTGTAAGCTTTGTTATTCAAATTCAACAACACCATCACCATTGCACTGATCGTGCTCAAAAAGCTGCTGTCTCTATCTGTTTTTCTAGCTGTTACTCATGTATTTCTTCCCATTGTTTATCATTCTCTCGCTCGCTCTAACTGATTCCATTTTCAAGACGGAGAGAGTCTCTTTTCATATTTTGTACAATTTTTTAACAGTACAATTCATTATTTGTTCAAAACTCAAACCAAGTTTCACCGGTTCTTCATCAATTTTTATTTAAATAAGTATACAATTTCTCTGCAAACAAAAGATTTTGTTCTGTAGGTTTTTATTCGAAAATTAAACTCAGCTCATGGAATTCTTGAGATTTTTATAATTTGATTTTAAATCTTATCATAGTTTTTTGACTCTCTCAGCGTCAGCAATGAACTATTGCAAAAAATTCCACTACTTAAGCGCACATGATGCGTTTAGCATGCGCGATAATACCGCAGTTCTGTTTTTATCAATCAAAATGAAATGCTCTCGCTTTTTCAAAAATGAGTTCTTTGTTAAGTCTGTATGAAGAATGTTCAAAGTTTTTTGTCGAAAATTGGTGAACCGGTTCGTTTATTAGGAGTACAAATTGAAAACCGCGCATTTTTTTCAAAATTTCGATCTTGTTTATGGAAAAATGGTTACAAATTGATTATTCAAAGTATTGTCCATCGCTAGCCACAACTTTTTCCCATCTTTCTGGCAAATTACGGATTCCGCGTCGAAAGAAATCTGTGCTTTTTTCGGCTATCCATGAATCGACCCATTTTTTGCATTCCTCGTAAGAATGGAAATGCTGTTCAGCCAGGCCATGTGTCATTGATCGGAAGAGGTGGTAATCGGAAGGGGCAATGTCTGGGCTATACGGCGGGTGGGGTAGGACTTCCCATCGAAGCGTTTCCAAGTAGGTTTTAACGACCTGAGCAACATGTGGCCGAGCGTTGTCGTGCTGCAAAATTACTTTGTCATGTCTTTCCTCATATTGTGGCCGTTTTTCCTTCAATGCTCGGCTCAAACGCATCAATTGAGTTCGGTACAATGCTCCTGTGATGGTTTCGTTCGGTTTCAACAACTCATAATAGATCACGCCGAGCTGATCCCACCAAATACACAGCATTAGCTTCGAGCCATGAATGTTCGGCTTTGGCGTCGATGTTGATGCGTGGCCGGGGTAACCATACGATTTTTTTCGCTTCGGATTATCGTAATGAATCCACTTTTCATCACCAGTCACAATACGATGCAAAAAACCCTTCCGTTTTTGCCTTTGAAGCAGCTGTTCACAAGTGAAAAAACGGCGTTCGATGTCTCTCGGCTTCAATTCGTATGGCACCCAATTTCCTTGCTTTTG
The DNA here is from genome assembly GCA_028476595.1 of Obolodiplosis robiniae. Classification (NCBI taxonomy): domain Eukaryota; kingdom Metazoa; phylum Arthropoda; class Insecta; order Diptera; family Cecidomyiidae; genus Obolodiplosis; species Obolodiplosis robiniae. The sequence continues at coordinate 2,726,388 of CM052015.1, read as the reverse complement.
AACCATTCCCATGGCTTTTAAACGATAGGAGATGGATTGTTGTGTCACTCCCAATGATTTTGCAAGTTTTTCTTGCGTTTGACACGAGTCTTCATCGAGTAATGCTTCCAACTCCTCGTCTTCAAACTTTTTCACTTGGCCTGGACGCTCTTTGTCTTCCACATCAAAATCACCACTTTTGAACCGCGCAAACCACTCCTGGCACGTTCTAATCGACGGAGCATATTCTGGATATGCTTCGCATAACAAACGATGACTCTCGGAAGCATTTTTCTTCAGATTAAACCAATAAAGTAAAACTTCCCGCAAATGCTGTTTTGTAGGCACGTAGCTCGACATTTTCAACGCAATAATAAACTTGTGTATTCAACTGAATGATAAGTTTGACAGATCGTTTTCAATGTATTTTTTTATCCTCTTTAAGATACAATAGCTGTCAAAGTCAAAATAATGACATCTATGATAGATATGAAGTTAGTAACGAATGCGCGGTTTTCAATTTGTTCTCCCAATACATACGCACAGTGAGAGCTTGTCGCTAGGAGCGGCCAGAGCGAGCAATGGTGATATTTCAATGGAAAAATATTTTATGTGAGCTCTCCGTCGGTTCTGTCATGTGAATGCATGAGCATGAGCTCTAACGGTATTTTGAATGGCATGAGCTTATTAAATTGTGCCATATGCGATTATATACACTTGCTGCTGCATTGCAAAAAAAAAAATGTGCTTTAATCAGCAACGCCGGCTATTGTTGTGTGTGCAGTGAATTGCATGTGCATTGTACACCACTAATTTCTACTAGCTACACACTTTTTCAAGAGTTAACAGGAATCGCATGTGATGCGCAGAGTTGGTATTATATTCACCTCGTTTTTCGTACATTTCATATTTTACTTATCGCATTTGTTATTACGGCATTTTTCTTCACTCTGTTTGAAAATCTCATTTTGTTGGTCTGCATGTGGAAAAAAAAACTCGTTTGAAATGAGCAGAACGTTGCACACAGAATGCTGTTGATGTTTTTCTCCGTGTTTTCCTCTTGTATTTCATTTTCCACATCCAACGGTAGTTCATTTGAACAACGCGAAAATGTTGCTGCCCGTAGTTTTGAATGAATGCCACTTTCTGTAGAACGACACCGACTTGCCGCAACGACAACATCATTCTCGACATGAAATATATTTTTAATTATGTGTTTTTTTATTGTTCTTCAAGTGTTTCCACTTTATAAGCGCCATCTATAATTCGCAGAACAACATGCATTTTCAACAAGTACTCGCTTCAGCAATGAAATGAATGGTGTGCAAGCGACAGATTTCATAACCAAGCTTACTTCAATCGATTTTGTATTTTTAACATTTATCTTTGATTTAATATCGTCTATTCAATACTCAACCGGTTGCTTTCCCATTCATCACACGTTGCATTGTTGCTGGAGATAAGAAATTTTCATTAAGAAAACGCTGGTCGGTAATAATGCTTTCTATCTAATGGTTTATCTATTTTCACACAAGTTGGAGAAAAATATCAATTGAATGCTCTCGAATAATATACATATAATGAATGCAGAATGAGCGACACACAAAAGTGTTGCAAATTTTGAAAGCGGGTGAAAATAAAGTTTCTGCATGGATGCTTTGCAAATGTTTGTTTTGATCCCGGTTTAAAAACAGAGAAGAACATTTTTTAGCGGCTTCAACTCAAAATCCTGGAGCTCCCTCTATTTACCCTATAGTGGCGTTATCGGGTTATTGCGCATAACAAGTTGATTACTATTTTAGGTTTAAGTCTCTCATTTCTTTGTTCCACTTCATGAGTAAAAACTTATTAGCAACAAAGTTTTTTCATCGTTCGCTTATGATTTCGTTTTGAATTCAGCTTTTGAAAGTACTTTCAGTCTGAAGTAAGTCGAACCGAACAACAGGTTCTTACGAAACCATCATTATTATTCCACCAATACGAGTTACATAATGCTTACTGATCATGTAGTGATAAAAATATCTTTTCTTGCCACATTTCAACGTAAATAATATTCAGCCTCACAAAAAAAGATTGACTTAAAGTTTCTTAGTTGCGATTTCTCCGGTTCTGAAGGTTTCATTTTGGAACATATGACAGCCCCGGAAAGAAAGCATATCCTATAAATTTGCTGAAGAAAACGCTAATACAAAAATATTATACAAGAGACACTAACGAAAAATCATCGAGAGTAAAAGCCAAACAAAAAAAACACTCAGCGTGGAAGCCAAACAAACCTACTTGTTTGGTTTTCACTCTTGGCATTTGAGTATTATCATCCAAAGACAATAATACTAAAATGCCAAGAGTGAAAAAAACGATTTTTCGTTAGTGTCTCTTGTATAATATTTTTGTATTAACGTTTTCTTCAGCAAATTCATAGGATATGCTTTCCTTCCGAGGCTGTCATATAATCTTGTTTGAGAAAAAGTACGCTGGAATATGTGTGCAATATAAGAAAGTGTATGAGCGAATCTAATGATCTGCTTTTTTGAGCAAAATGTTTCTACATTGACACAGATATTTCGCCAAGTTACTCGTGATTGGAATTTTTCCAGCACTTTAAGTGTCAAATGTTTGAAACACTTTTTATTCAATCTGATTGTTTTCAATTCTCAATAAAGTTTTACTAAATATTTCAGCAAAGAGTGTCTACTTTCAACTTTATTTCGATGATTATGTATGCATTAATGCTTTTGTTTGAAATATTTCAATTTGGAATCACGTGATATTTATCCCAAATGCCGCTTTGAAATATGTAAATGCGAAGCGATTATGTGAATCTGTGAATTCAAAAGATAAGCAAAATCATTAGTAAGGTATTATTTGATTTAAATCCAGATGCTCAAAAATCCAAAATGCATTGATAGTGAATAATATGGTCGATATAAGTACGAGCAATTGATTTTACTCCAACAATGCAGACAAAGACTGATTATGGCTCAATCAAATGCTGTCATTTCATCTCTCGAACACATAAGCTTCGTATTTTGTGCATATCCGATGCAAAATGATGACCAAATCACAAATACACCATTTCGAAATTCGAATATCAAACAGACGTTTTCAACCATGAATAATGAATTTCAAGCGCACAATAGTAAGCGGATCAAGCGAATGGGAAAGGGATTCAAGTGAAAGGCGACTAATATGGACGACACAAATCCATATACAGTGTTTCGTTATGCTATTCTAAATATATACGTTTCATATGAAGGCCTAATTATTGCATATATCATTTCGAATGATGTTTGTTGTTGACGAGCTATTCAAAATGAGTTGTTTCCCTCCTTCCCAACTAGCTCATTATGTTTGAATAAAAAATCTGAAATGGAGGATTTGGCGATATCTCGAAGGCAATAAAGAAATTCTCCAACCAACAGCGTAACTTATTTTATTTGGGTCATTCGAATATGATGGAAAACTGCTTGAAAAAAGACATTCGGTTTTGTGATGGAAACGAACGATAAATTTTAAAATAATGTGCAATGAGTCGCCTTTGAACCGCCAATATTCAAAAGAATTCTCTATCTCCCCCGTTTTCCTCTCTTATTCCCCGACACTTATTCATTTGCATGTTCTCGACAAAAGTGAAAATGAAATTTCCGTAGCATTCAAAAATCTTACCCATTTCAATAATGTTCAAAGAGGAAATCATTCAAAGGATAAAATATTTTCCGGGTTTAGTAAAAATGTCAAAGAATTTCAAGTTGTCTGCGTCAAGTTGTTGATATTGGAAAATGTCGAACGGAGGCGAACAGTTAAATGAGTTTATCCATTAATGCATTTTATAGGCTGATTTTTGCAGCTTTTGTTCTTTTCGTAGCATTCATTTCAATTTCGACACGTGTTCATGCTCTTCCACTTGTGTAATTTCGATTTCATTGTTGGAAATGTTGCGCAATCGGAAATCCCATTCAGTTGCTGAGAGCGCCAATCATTGATTGTTGTTCTCACTCCCGTTGAATCGGCTAAATAGCTAAAGTAGCAGCATATTAATTAAATATCGTCTTCTATTCGTAACAAAACTCCAAGACATTTATATACACATTCGCATGTCCATTGATTTACATGAACTCTCAGAATGTTCAAAGAATGGCCACGATAGCAACATATTTCCACCATTCGTGAGAATTCGATGCAATCGCAAATGATTGGTATTGTTTCATTCTATTCATTCAGAAAGAATGCGGTAGTCAGAATGTTACTATACAACTGAATTTTAAAATGAAAATCGAGGAGAAAAGCAAAGATCAAAGAGCGATCATGGCCAACACACCGACTTGAAAAGAGAGGAAAGACATTTTTCAATTGTTAAAGTGCTATTGTTCGGCTGCTGCTTCAAATAAAACCGACGGTATATACGCTTGTCGCCGTATCGTGAAATTTTGGTTTTCTTGGAACTATCGCGTTTCAGCTAACTTTGTTAATTCCGCAGATGCCGCATCTTTTTCAGTTTTTTTTGTGTAACAACAAGGACAGAAATGAAGAAATGCAAATTCGCTCAAAAACACCCGGAATAACATCGATAATTTGATTATTGGACATTACATTTCTTGTACTTTTCTGTTTCGCCTCTATATGCACGCATACACTTTGGGCTATATTTTGCTTTTTCTCGGTTAGGGCTCGTTTCTTTGTGATAAATTAAAAGTAGCACCCGCAACGAATATTTCATGGTTTTTGTTTTAAAAATATGTACGGTCGGAATTCTTTGCGGGTATGGATGGGTCGTTTTGATGGTGTACGCAAATATTTCGCAATGGCAAGACTTGGTGCGTCTAGCCGCAATGAATAATTAGATGAAAATGCAAAAGAAAGGTCGTATTCGTGCGGTGCTGTTGAAGGCACGAACGTCGCACGAATGGCATGGGAACGAGACACGATTGCAAAACCCAGCTAACTTGTTCGTGTGCATTCACAAACACAAACACATGAGTAACGGCGTTTTGCACACAAAATGTCAAATAAAATTTGGAAAGTTATTGGGAATGTTTCAGTTTGATTGTTTGCATCGGCGCAGTACGACCCAAAACCGTGTTGGAACGGATGTGCTTGCTCTCCTTCTGAAAGCCCATACATTATACTAAAGAACTCAACGAAAAATTGAACAAGAGGAGATTTCCAAAAAAAAAATCCTGCGTTTAAAAAAAAAATGGAACTCCAACCAATTCTCGCAATCGAATTAAGTCGGAAAGTCGAATGGAATGTGGAATATAGGAGAAGGGGTAAAGATAGTTTGTCCTTATGAAAATGTCGCAGCTCAACTGTTCCCCTTTTAAAACGTTTGGAATTCAAAAAATAGGCTATCCAGGGTATCAGCGAATAGAAAAACGGTTGCGCGAATCGATGAATGTTGAAAATCTTTCTGAAGCATGCCTAAAGTACAATATGGGAGAAAAAAGGATTTGTCTTTTTCCAATATTTATGCAGCCGACGGATCGGAGAAATTTCCTTGCTCATCATTGTACTGTTCGTGCCGTTCCCATATCAACACCATTCAAATGAATAGCAGCCGTTTAACTGTTTACGGGAAAGTGAAGCAAATACACCGATAGCTCGCTATGTATGGCACATAGTTCCGTAATGACAACCTTTAAATTATTCAAGCTCTCATTTTGGATGAAACGAATGATTATTTTTCAAGCTTTTTTGCGTTTATCCTCTGATGTTTGTTTACCTATTTACGCTTCGCATCATTTTTAATAACAACGTTCCAAAATTAGCCAATTTTCTCTAAACAAATCATCTCGTCGAAGTGAAATATTCGCAGGGATTTGGATGGCGGCAGATGATTAACGATGAGCCAATTTACGTATTCGTAAATTTTGAATGTACGATAGCATTCAAGAGCTTTTTCCGCATTGGTTGTTTTCTTTTGATTTTACCAATGATAATACCAAGAAAGACTCAGAGGGGTGAAAAGTTAAAATTCCTGCGTTAGAATTGTTGAAAAATCTGTTCGAGCTCTTATCGGAATATTTTGTTTTCATCGTTTCATATTTTCGATTGTCAAAGTTCGATTTAATTAACGAAGATTTTATCTAAAGTTCCTTAACATTTAACTGCATCATTTTCTCTTCAATCAAACAAAATTTCAGAGAAATATAAGTATTTGCTTAAAAGAAAATTCGAATTGAAATCCTGCAAACCAAAGCCCATCAAAGATTCGTTATTATTATTTCAGACGTTATGCAATCATATCAAAAGAACATGCTAAAATACCAATGGATTATTTAGAAGTAATCAGTTAATAAAGTTCACAAGTCACATGTTATATCACGTCAAATATGATTTGAATGAATTATTACATGAGGTTAAATTCTCTGATTCGCAATTGTTGATCATTAATCATTGAAATTGGATTTTTTGTGTGTATGGGTATCGCCTTCCGTCAAAGTTTCGACACAGCAATCCCATGAAACAGTCATTCAACCAAATATCCGACAACAACAAGCTATGACGCCAACACACAAACCGAATAATAACAATAATAATTTGTCGATTGAGGGCAGTTTTTCGAGTTTACTACGGTTGAATACACTCGATGACGTGATTAGAGACGTAAGACGTTGTGGTTTTCGTCTACGCATTCTTGTATCAGTGCGGGTGCGGTTTCGCGTATCGAGTATATCTGCCTACAGAAAAAATGAGACCATTATAAAGTTGGTTTTTTGAGCGATAATCATAATTGAGATTGATGTTTCATTCGATATTGTGGAAAAGTGGTCTCAAGATGATAAAAGGTCATAAATTTCCTATTGAAACTTTATTAAATGAAAACATTCATAAAACCTCACTTGCTGCTGTCAAGTAGACAATTGAATTGAATATGATTGAAATGATATGGTATTTTGATAGATAACAAGATTAAGCATCCTTCACACAAAAAAGAGCCACTCTCTTTGAAGCGGCCACAACATTGATTGACTGGATTCTCATGAAGAATGCACCAACTTCGCATTGAAATAACAATTCAATGTCATAGAAGCCACTTTATGCCGTCAAACCATACGGAGTATTTAACGTCACTTCTCCATATAAAATATGTGGACAATTGTTGATTCGCAAACGTAACAAGCGCCATCTGCAATTTCATGACTGTTCATTTTGAAACGCTAACTTCTCTGTGTTATGTTATACAGATTGTGAGATTCAATTTGACAGTAGCGTTTGTATAAAGTTTGAGCAAATTGATATTCCTCACCATGTGACGAACGATGTGGTTGCGGTCCGCTTTCGAATGTGCAAATAATTTCCATAATTGTTCAAACGTCGCATTGTTTACCGCAAAAAGTCTCTGTTTCACACGCGTATCCGAATCAAAGGTATTATTTGAACATAGTTCTTAGCCGTGACTTTGAAAGGTGACACAAGCACATGCCATTGGAATCGTGTGAATTCTCCATAAACGCACAATGGCCTCTCAATTTCGTCGATGTTAGTTCTCTCTCTCTCCATTCCTCTTTCTTGCTCGTGCTCATGTAAATATGCGTTGTACTGAAAACCTCAAACGGGAAGAAGCAGATCGTATGCGACGACAGTTCCAATGGAAACATCGAAAAAACATGCCATTAAATCATATAACACGACACATCCACTCACTCGCACGCACTCACTTTCAACAAATAAACAATTAGTTCATGCCAACATGGTGCTGGAAATGCCAAACGAACGATATTTCGTTGTTGTTGTTGTTGTTGTTGTTGTTGTGAGCCATTTCGAAAAATTCTTTGCACAACCCAAAAATTACGAAAAAAAAAATAATACAAATTCGGCTGTCACATTCACAAGTTTCGCCACTTCTCTCATTTTATGCGTCGGAATTCTGGATATAGTTGGTTTGCTGTTTTTGACGCAACTTGACTATGCGAATTGATTTTTACATGGCGTCCATCCCATGAGTTGGCTTGTACAAAGAGTACTTTGGTTTTTTTTAAAAGGCGTCATTAATATTTCATCTGGTCGGCCATCATCATCGTAGTCGTTGATAATCTGCAAAATCTTTCATGTTTTGTGTCAGCTTTCGGCTTATCCTCGCATTCTATTCAATTTGAATATTTTATCACTTGTTCCAAACGAATGAACAAAGTTGACGTGATTTTAAATTCTCACGATATTTTTTTTTTCTATTTGCATTTTGAAATTCCAGCTGGACTGTGAACAATGAGAATTATGTAGACTTATCAGCTTGCCTTTATTTTCACGGTACATGCCATTTGGACATTTTCATTAAAGTTGCTCTCATACGATTGCTATCGTCAGTCCGTTAAATACTAACTTCAACTTTCATTTATACGAATCCAGAATGAAATTATAGTTTTCCGTGTCCATTTCAATATTTCTTCTATGTCAATTGGTGCGGTAACTGTGTGTGCGGCCCGTTTGCTGAATATAGTTTGGCACAACGTAATTGCAGATTAATGCCATTGCGACAATAATGGCAAAATTCAGCATGCAAATGAATTGACTCATTTGAAAGATTGCAAAAAAAGGGGCAAAACTTTTAGTAAAAATCGGTTAGCAGAAAAGAGCCAACAATCGATGGTTGGATATTTAATGAAATGTTTCGGAACTGTTTCCGAATGTTCACCATCAAATCCGCAATGAATACGTGCACGAACAAAAGTTTGCCAACCTCCGGGAAAACCTAATGAAAACGAATGTGTGAGAGCCATTAATCACAATTTAAGTCGCACCGCACTTAAAGGCGCTTGAAATCCGACAATATTTACGATGACAGGGATCCTACGTAAACTAGCTTATGTATTTGAAATGAAATTGAACAACTTTTTTGGAGCATTTTTCCAGCTGCCGCCATTCTTCAAAACGGAATTGACACTGTCACCAAATATCAAGTAAACGCCGCCGCACATAAATCAAAATTTCCAGCGTCCCATCCATTTTTCAAACTATTTGCATGTTCTCATCTGTTCATCTCAAGTCGCACGCACCGGCCCTTGTTTGCTAATTTGTTTACATTCGGGGGAATTTTATTTTTCGCAATCCAATCCAACATGCACACCATAACGCTTAAATCACAAAACAAGTGGTTTTGCAACCGTACCGAAAATGATGAAAAAAATATATTCGCTACATGGTTTCGTGGTTTTCGCTTTTGCATTTTCGGTTCTTTGTTGTGCGCCAGTTTTTTGTGGGCTCCGTAATCTCGTCGGTTGCCTAAAGAACACAAACCAAAATTCGTGCCGTTGATTGTGCTGAGATTTATTGAATTTGTAAAATATTTTACATAATGTTAAAAGCCTTAAAGAATGCTTTTAATTTAGCTCAACGAATATTACATAATCCGGCCATTATTTTGCGCTCAGATTACACTGCAGAAATACAAAAAGGCAAGTGTACAACGTGAAAAGCACTGCGCAGGAGGTAAACTGAACAGTGAACATAATTACATTTTGCAAAACATGATTTTATCTTGGCCTGGTTTGTGCAATTTTTATGACTGTTCATGCACAATTTGGTTCATCGCTTTCTTTTTCCCTGCGACGCCGTGTAAAGAACTTAAACGTCAAGAAAGATAAAATTGTGTATTACTGAATTATCGCGACATATGCAACATCATTCATTCGTTTTACCGAAGAAGTAAAAAAAATAAAACGAATTTCATGTGGCACGTGAACCCGGGCTTAGTTTAATGAGGAGAAAATGTAATTGACGAAAATGAGTTCCCATTCCATGTGCCATCCTATACGCAAAATATTATAACCCAAATATGATTTTCAATGAGAAAAAATTAATTTAACTGCAGAATGTCACGAATGTTATTAGTGAAGTTGCTCGTTACTTCTTCAGCCCGTTTTCGCTAAACCTTTGAGCAAAATCGTGTAAGGAATTCGAAAAATCACACACATACACACAAATCATATATTGTCACGTTTGCCCTAATTTGTCCTGATGAAAACAGCTCTTCTTTCGAATCAAATTAAAATGTCGCACGTCAATTGCTCTTAATTCAACACAATTTAATGAATCTATTTGAAATTCCATTTCGGTCATTCGAATTTTCACAGTTAGTGCTATTTATTTGATCATATTGGCGACAAAAAGTGCACATTTGTTGGCAATTATTTCTAATGCTGAATTTAACTAGCAAGTTCAAACAACGTTGTGTGTGAACCAAATGCGCTTAAACTTTCAACCATAGTAAATCATTGGTCAAATGGGTCAATAAACAATGAAATTGAATTAAAGTGATAGAGCTAGTCCAGTTGAATGCATACACACTTTGATACGTTCAATCTTTGTTGACTCAATATTGTGAATATGTGTGAGCATGTGATTTAGCCTTCGCAAGACACAATTCGGTTTTCTCACACGAAATCGATTCAATGTGATGGTTAACTCAACACGTTATTCCAATTAAAGTTTTACACAGTATTCGGAATAAATTAACATTTAATACATGAATGAAGACACGATGCTGAAAAATTCATAGATGCTTTCAATTCTGACATAGAAAATGGATGCAATTGGAAGAGGATTTAAAGCCGATTATATGGATAACTTTTTATATAATATTTATAATGCATGTGTATTTCGTATGCAATCAGGATACTTGATAGGACATGCTACACAAGAATATTGCGAAAGAGAGCTCGGATTATTGCAAGAGTATTAAACTTTCTCACATCGATGTTATTATATTCAGTTATTTATTTATTTTTAAACAAAATTCAATATCGTTTTTGTATAAAACGTTGTAATTTTGGATACAATATATATCGAAAAGGGTCCAATTAGTGTCCTTGAAATCAATAAAGTTTACGCATGTGCTAAAAAGTATCATATCATTAACCAGAATCTAAGTTAAGTTGACTCAGTAAGAATCAAAAAGACCTCCAATATTTTGGTTTTAATAAAACAACATGAATGAATATGATAATAATAGTGCAAAGTGCAACAGAATATCGCATTTTCCAGGAAAACTTTCCAGGAAGAGTTTTTGCTCTATTAAAACTGAAATATATTGCAGTTCTTTTTATTCTTACTGATTCAGTATTTCATTCCAATTTCAGGGACTCAAACGACATTGAGTGGGACGTCTGCCCACAAATGTTATGGACGGATTTCATGACAAATTTTGGTTACGGTTCTTCACAGTTCATTTTTCTTCAACGTTTCGAGAGCGAAGTCCAAAAAAATGTTCAAAACCCATTGAATTAATGGCGCAAAGTTGTTTGGACATCAAAATAAGGTATTTAGCAGCAGGGGTGATAAATTATTTTGCGTGCCAAAACATTGAAAAACTCACGACTGTGTCAATTTCCCAATTTCATTAATTACCAAAATCATTGAAAAATCATTTATCGCTTAAAATGTGCAAGGGCAAAAATAAAGATCGTTTGGCTTACTGAGACTTTACCGAAATTTGTTTTTTTTTTCGCTCTCATCAAACAATGTAAATATTTGCATAAAAATTGCTTTTTATATACATTTACATTTTAGGGTTTCGGCGCTCAATCCCGTTTTTTACTTACCTGTACGTGACCTTGCGTAGCGAAAATCCAATTCGCTTGTTTCGTGCTCAGATGAATGAAAAGTCGTAAGCCATTCACATTTCGGCTCACGCTATTTTGCTTAGTCGATTGTTTTTTTACGGTGTGTGCAACATGTTTTGAAGCATGAAAAAGATGTCATTAAACTTGTGATCAGTAAAAGGATAAATTATTTCTTTTGACGCCAATGTTTACTCCAGAATAAAAAAAGATGAATAATCCCAAGTAAATTATGCCTATTTTAAAATTATTTGTGCCATCTAATTGCATCAGCATTACGGGCTTTCCAGAAATGCGTACAAAAACAATCCCATTCTAGCTTAAATTTCAAGAATTTAAATCAACAAATTGCATGTAATAAATTAAAATCATTTAATTCAGTGATCCAGCAAAAAAATATAAAAGCGTTCTTCGTCTTCAGCTAAATGTCGGATGTCTTTCACTTTTTGTTGGAGTTCAATCAAACGTTTTCCACGAATGTCACATTCAGAAAATGAAAAATTCATTAAATTCGTTTGCAATTTCTCGGTGATGACGACTCCACTGCACAAAAAATTGAAGTCGATGGGCAAATAGATAAAGCTTTTTTTTCCAAGAAAAATGAGGAATTTGCAGAAATAAATTTTATCTTGAACTTGGACATTAATTCCATTAAAAGGATATTTAATTTTATTCAGTTCCCATATTTTGTGCCTAATTAGTAGCTTCTATTTGTTCAAATATGCACACAAACAAGCAGAATTTGGGGAAAATAGTTCATGATAAATCCGAGCACATGCTTGCTATTTGCGCTAGTTCTTTTCACTAATTTTCCAATTTTCATTCTGATCTCGAAAACCAGCTACTTATATTTAACGTCTAGCCCAAGGGGACCGTGCTATTTGAGACATTTTAATCATATCTATTCTCCAGCGCCATCTATTGGGCAATAGTATTGATGTGATATTTCAATCGTTTCAATGACTTATTTGTTTTTATTATTTGTGTCAATAAAAATTTTGTTCGTATTACAATGGATCTAAATTGAGTTCACCCATGTAAAATAAGATGGCGCGGTCAATTGGCATACTCTCGAATAGCTCTCCAATCCCATACACGGTCCTCTTGGTCTAGCCCCCAAATATTCATTTTGCTTTGCTGTGATTTGCAAATCTCTTATTTATTTACAATGTATCTTTGTTGACAACTAGTCAATTCCAAATGAATAATGAACGGTGTGACGTTAACTAATTGGGGAAGGCCGATGCAAGCTGAAGTCGAAAATTGCCTCTGTCATCGTCCGATGCCGAATTATTAAGCCTTCAAAAGAAAAAATGCAATAGGTCTTTAGCGCACACAAATGAAAAACGACTATGTACGGTGTATTTGAGCAGAGGTTTGTATTTGATTTTGGGAATGAATGTAAAAACTTTTGCGACGAACAATTTAACAGACCAAATAAGTTGGGGTCAATTAGAGAAACATGGACAAGACAAAGATTTATAGTATCCCACGTATAATCAGGCGAATATGTGCGCTCATTATCACACCAACATTTCTTCAGTTTAAAACTTTGTATCAGTGCTCGAATCTGGAAATGTGTGCGACAAGGAAAATGATGCAACCGCTGAAACCACATGAAAAGTTTCCAGACGAACGAAAAACCCGGGTATTTTAAAGTTCTCTAATTGATTACGACAACAACCAACTACTGAAATAAAAGGTCAATTAAAACAAAATGCTATCGATTCTGTGTGGAACCAATTATTTGGTATGAATGCATGCATCGATTAAAACATAACATTCGTTGAAATAGCGACTGTCGGAGTAATTCAAATCTATCAATTTCTATTTAATAAATGAATTAAAACCGCTGGACATTGAATAAGTTGTTCGCAGTCTATCATGTGATAATTAACAAAAAAATAATAAACAAAAATATTTCTTGAGTTCGAAATTGAATGTCCGTGTTCCAGTTTTTTTATATTCATTTTCGAATTTGATGTTGCTTTACCACGTTAATACTGTGGAGCAGAGCTTGCCAGTTGAATATATTCCGTTTGAAATCCACTTTCTTGAATAAAATTTGTTCCAAAACCAGAATCGCAACTTTTATCTTAATATTCAGAATTGGTAGCATCGTAGGCGAATCAAATGTTCAAGTAACTTTCATTTGTTAACCGTATGCAATGGCTGAATGCGTGGCACTAAGTCAGTGACCCATGTTTCAATATGATTGGAACAATTCAATCGCACAAACTTTCTCCGATTCTTTATTGAAAATAACTTTCATTTAAACCATTAAGCAGAATCAGCACGAAGCGGTAATTGTGAGAAATGGCCCAACGATTTGACCACTCTTCACCCAAGTCAAATAGCTAACGAGGCGAAAAGTTTTCAAAGTGCATGGGGTATTTTGAAATCTAAATTGGAACTTATATAACTATCAAATTATTTGACTCGGAGCAAGGAATGCTAGCGAATAGCATCGTTCTATCTCTTTGTACTAGGTGATTGTTTGTGTGTACACAGCAAAACAAGCATATATAACTTAAAACCAAGTATAAAATTATATACCATCATTGCAACATGAAATTATTCGCATACCAAATTGTATTGAGTTCGTATATTTTCTAAGCGCTCGCAATGCCTTTTCTCAATGGAGAACGTTTTCCGTTTATCTCATTTACCATTAGACATAACATAATGGGTTCGTTCTATTGGGGGAGTGAAAGTGTGTTATGGATAATACTTGTATTTGAATTCCAAGCGCAAAAACACATAAGAACCAAATAGAATACGCATTGTAATTGTGCCTTTCGACCCTGGACTAAGAGAGTTTATAGCATGTACCTTTTCTATTGCAAACACGCATTAACTTTTCGCCCGTTTTAAATTGTAGCATTGCTGCCGTTATAGCCTAAAGCCTTTAAAACAAATTTGAACTGATGAACTTTTATACACATACAGAAAAATGAAAAATTACGAGTATAGTTTTATGCGCACATGCACATGCACACAGCCACACACGCGGCGGACGAAACTTGCTGCTCAAGCGCACCCCCCGCCCCCCACCATTATGATGTAGTTCCATGGATAATCGAAAGCAATTTAAAGAAAGTTTGATTCCTCTTGATGTTGTTTACTTCGCTTTCCAACTTCGATTGTTGATGAATGTGACTTCTATTTCTCTGAAAATTTCTGAAGAACCATTTTCGAATTGATGCCACATTTTGTTGTGGTAAAAAAACCTTTGGAATTGGTGGAAAGATCATAAATAAACATTGAATGCCCAAACCCGCTCCGCTGAAAACTTTATCGATTGAAAATGAGTTTTCATTTTTCTTCGAAAGTTACGCAAAAATAGTTCACGCTCTTGGGTTTTGCAGAATTCGTTGAACTGAATTTAGCTCAAAGCTTTATTACCTCGAACATTTCATGTATCATCATAATTTCCCTTTTTATGCGTGTTTTGAGCTCATGACATCTGTATGTAGCTTTTTGTATGCTTCAAAGAATAATTAACGTGAGCCAAGCAGCCAAACAGTCATTAGCTCCGTGTAAATGGAGGCCTTTGAAAGCATCGAACGGATTAAGTGAAATGACAAAATGAACCGAGCTGCACCGCACCGCTCTTTTGCTTTGGTATACCATTTTGCTGCGGCCCGAGTCGTTTTTGTTACCTCCAACAAATATAATCTATTTTGTGCACATGTGAAATTGGCCTTTCCATCCAACTCCTTCACAAGCATCCAGCAATAGACCAATTACACATTTTCTTCCACATTTTCGATTTCGCATGAACCAGATGGAACGCCATCATGATCCATTTGTAATTGTTGGTTTTGTCTTTTGAATACGACCACATTCAATGTACAAGAAAACTATACAATTTTTCTGATAGAATGGGTTGATGTAAGTCATTCGAACGAACTACAGATGCGATATTGGTGTGCTGTATTACAATATTATATTGTTGCAGAAAGTTCCTTTTGGATTTGACACATATTGAAGAAAGAAAGAGAGAAAGAGAGAGGGAGAGCACAACGAGTGTTGAATGGGTTCTGCATGAAAAAAAAAACACAATGTCACGTTACTCAGTCAAACAAATTTCCGATTAAAACACCGGATCGCATTCAACATCCCATAAAAATGGAAATATCAAAGCTTTGAATACTTTTGTCGAAATGTGCATGCACACACTATGTCTAAATCCTAAGTCGTTCGGCAGTTTTGCCCGGTCGTTTAAATACTCTGAAACAATGCACACAGCCATCTTTTGATCTAACTGGAAAAATAGAACACTTACATTTTTTCCGGACCAGAGGATCGATGACGTTCATCCTTCAGATGTAGAAAGGTCACGAATTGAAATCGAATCACTAGAGACTAGACAAAACGTACATAGGGATGTAGATAAAGCATGTGTTCGAATCAGTTTGATTAAAATTGAGAAAATTGCATGTTTTAGTTGGTTTGCTCGTTATAACTCTTGTCTACTCGTCCGAAGCGCGCAAAGAAATGAAGTAAAGTAAAGTTAAAAGTAATTAGAAAAGCGGAAATTATAGCAATTAATGCTTGAAGTTGAAGAATTTTTACTGGCAAAATTACTCACGGAGTATGGCTTCGGCTATATCGATTATTATAAACGCAACATTTATACCTATGTCAAGAAAAGAGAAACCACTTTTATGGCGAAGTTAATCCCTTTAAACCACGCAACGTTTCATTTCTTTTTTTTAACGATTTAATCGACGAAGATACTCACAAAATGGAATTTAATTCTTGAAAAATCTCGTTGACATATTGCAGAGACATATCATGAAGTTTGACAATCGTATTTTCTTTAATTACATTTTCGACAGATCATATTGACTCAATGCTATTGAGTTTGTCAATATATCATCGTTCAATTGAGTTTTGCTCTCACGACTAGACCGACATGTTTCAAATTGAGGTTGAAGTGAAAAAAACATCGATTGTTTTTCTATACTCGTCGAACGACGGTTTCAAAAGATGTCCATGCGAAAAATAAATTCCATTTTCATTCAAGCCAACTTCGAACAATTGTTTACAACGAACGCTGTGGCCCGAGTAGATTTGATTTCCGCATAAGACCAATAGACTCGATAAAGACCCGACGATTCCTAGCTATAATCAATGAAACTTTCGAAATATTTGAAGTAATTTGTAGCCTTGGGCGTTTTAATGCCAGTATTTATGCTGGCTAAAGCTGTAAAGTGTGTGCTATTCCGTGTTCGGGTTTCGAAAATCAAGAAAGGAACCATCGCTTCGAAGCATACAAATTCGATGATATAGCAAAATGTGTTCCAATTTATAATCGTATCTTACCGTTGTTCCAGAAAAAGATGTTTGAAAATCCAAAATTATATTGAAGTTGCGATTATGGATATAATACCTAAACATTGACTTTGCTTCCAATTCGAGGCATTCCAACAAATGAGCACAAAAACAAGATGAAGAATAAAAGCTATTAAATACATATGGTGTCATGGTTCCTTTTTTCTCAAATCCGCACAAAGCGCCAATTTTATTGATATCTATTGAGTTCTATTCGGCTAAAATGGAAAGCAGCACCAGAAAATGTGCCAGCAGAATGCAAATAAATATCATCATTTTATAATGTTTCCCCGGAATATGGTGTGCTTTGGCGTTCATTGGCGAAAAATCGGTATCGAGAACGTATGATATGCTCCAGATGAATATGAAATTCTGCAATGGAGCTCGTATTGAAAAAACACATTTGATTCAAAGGATTTCTGCTTCACCGACAAAAATATTTGCGAAATTGTATTTAGTCGAGCATGATTCGCTTCGGTTTCACTGGCATTTCAATGTCTCTGACGATTTATGTTTCTCAACTACAAAAATTTCGATCAAAATATTTCATCACGTAAATTCACCGCAACAACAAAACAATGGAATAATTCAAACACGTACGCACACATTTTATAGTACGAGTATTGTTCGCAACAAACGATTTACCTCACCCACGTGAAAATGTTTCCGTTTCTATTTCCAAATCAAATTTAATACTTTCACGAGGTGAATTGATTTGCGTGTGTGTGTGTGTGTGTGTGTGTGTGTTGGATACGAAATATGTGTGGCTTACGAAATAGAAACAAGCGAATGAAATTGCAAATATGCAATATGCACACAATGCTTAGTGTTTGAGTTGAGACCTGAGAAATAATAAACAATGCAGATTGTTGGAAAACTATCGATAAATTGAAAGTTGGAAGAGTTTAAATTGGGTTTTTGGAGCATTTCATAGTCACATTTATTGGGTAAATACATAGCATAGATCGATTCGATTATAAATGAAGTGAAGGGCCCTCGCCGAAAGCGTATAAATCTCGTTTCGATGGCGAGACCGAATGATTGAGAAACATAAATAATAGAGAACTGGGTGTCGGAATTCAGGAAGCATTAGTCGAAAACAAACAGGCAAAATGTCAAATTGTTGCATCGCTACCGAAATGGATAGGAAATAGATTATCGAGCTGTGGCATGCGATTGATGTGCGAGTGAGTGAGTGAATGAAAGAGCGAATGAAAACGAATTCAGCTGAATTGTAACGTTAATTCGTCTTATTCAAAATTGACAGGTGAGCACCCAGCAGACGTGTGTCTATGATTATATTCCATGCTTATCGCCCCTTTTATTAAATCACATTAGAGCACATTCTACCGAATCTGCAGCACATTTCCGCACATACATCAAGCGCAAACACAAAATACTCGTTCAAGAAACATTCATGCAGTGCAGATAATGCACTAGAGTAACATGAAATCGTATATTTGAGCTTCATTGTGTACATTTACCCGTTCATTTGTGGAAAATCAAAGAATTGTATAGAATGAACGAAATAATAAAAATATAAACATGAGAACGCGAAAATCCGATAAGACGAGTTCAACAGACACACACAAACACGTTGAACTCTCTTAAGACCAATACTGATTCGAAAGAAATTTCAGCAGGTGCTTTTGATGGCAACTGCATGGAAATACTGAAAAATGATGCTGACATTTGTATAAAACACGATGTAAAACGTTGCTGAATGCCAACTTCAGAGAAAAGGTGTGCGTGTACCTCACTCGCAAAATAGCAGTGCTTCAAAAATAATCAAAAGAGTAGGAAAAAAGTGATGGCATAAATAAATTCCAAATGCAATTTTGTTTCGATAAATCTTTGTATAGATAGTTCCTGGTTTGATTGTCATCAAAATCACAATCGTTCTCTAGAGATATGCCATCCCATGCTGCTACCACCGCCGCTGCCGCCAACAATATCTACCTTCTGAAATTGCTGGATGTTGTGAAAGGATGCGAAATTTAATAAAAATCTACGGAAAAATGGGAAAATTCATAAAATTCGCTCCGAATTGAATTATCTAGCACATATCTAACATTGATCGGAGAATCGAGAATGCGTCACTTCAACAGCGATTCACATGACATCGTTCGCACAATGTTTTCCACTTCAAAAAAATAGCGTAAAACAAATTATACTGACATATTTTGATTTGCAATAAAATGGAATTACATTCTGAATCTGACTGATAACAACATCGAAAGAGGTATACGGAGCGTTATATGTTTATAAAACAGAGGAACAGAGAAATAAAACTCCTATAGACATTTTCAACGAAGAACAATAAATAGGCGATAGCATAATAAATACTCCATCAACAACAATTTAGCTGTGCCTGAATGATTGTTAAATGAACGCTTGTTGAAGGTTTCGAGAACGGATCATCTCTCTTTGCACAAATATTTCAAAATACGCAATTATTCCAGTAAAATTGCGAATGAATATTCTTCCATAAAATTGGAAACAGGGAAAAATCGCTGAAAGTGTATGACACTCATTTCGACTCATGTGAAGTCATAAGTTATTAAAATTTATTCAACGCTTGATACTAAATTGTTAACAGAGTCGAGTGGATGAAATAAGTTGGAGATGGTTCCAACGAGAAAGTTTGTGTGTAGAGTGAAACATTCTTAGAATTTGGCTACGAAGCATGAATGAAAAATGGCCGATACGTTGCGCTTCTCATGAAATTATCAATGTGCACATTTTACTCCATTGTTTGTGAAGGGAAAACCACGTACGCTGTTTATACATTATTTTTTCAACTGAATTTCGTGTAATTGGCCTGCGGTATATAGAATATAAAACACTGCATTTCAGCCAGTCATTTTATAGTGAATTTATTATCATTTATTGAGCTAAATTTGAGGACTTACAATTGATATTATCTAATTTTTGATTTGATTGATTTGTTCTATCGCCAAGAGAATTACTTGTATTTGATTGAGAAATAAGTGCTCGACTTTTCTGTCATTCTTCCAATAATGATGAGAAATCATTAGAATTGTACGCTAAACAGTGAGTGTAATTACAAGCTGATATCTTGAACAGCTGATAAATTTCGATCTAAAAAACACAAAATCATTGTATTTTGTATACCTTTTTCTGGGCTGGAACAATTTCTTTGAATAAATCTCGTTTCAAGCACTACATAAATCTAAATCACATCCGAGAGTACACAAATAATCTTAGTTAATGTAGGTCAAGTCAACCTCACATGTCTTTGCCATAACCGAATCAAGGGGTCAATTATTTCCGGCCAAAGAACTTGGCTTTCCGAAAATGTATTGCTTGGTTTTACGTTAGTCATTTGCTGAAAGTACGTATTTATTAAGAAATGAAAATTGAAATTGATAGAACCTTTCTTGACATTGGTGTTTATCGAAAAATTGTACGAAGTTTTAATGAACTGTATTATTAATAATGATGAGAATCTCGAAAACTTCTACAATTGGAATTTAATAGCGACACCAAGAGAGAAATTTCCAAAGTTCATATGCATACAAAGTATTGACAGTATTTAACGGATTTACGATTCAATCGATGATCTGATTCAACTTTTCTTTCTGTTGTGTGTTGGTTCATGAGAGGCCCCGTGAGTACACATGAAAATTTATGGTGAAAGTATGCACAGCAAGTTGTAAATCAAGTGTGGTACTTTTTGTTGCCAGTGCGGTGCCGTTTGCAAGCTTTGCTTCTTTCGCGTATAATATTGGAATCAATTTGCACATTGCACACATATGAACCGCTGAGAATAAGTATTAGACTTTATGGCAGTAATGGAAAAAGTCGGACTTGAATCTGTTGCTCGCAAAAGGGGAACCTTGAACAGATAGTGCGTAAATATTATTCTTTATAATGCCAAAATTGGATTTTTCAACTGCGATTGCAACAATAATTTGCTTCTTTTTTGCGTACTAAATTTTCAATGTGCCTTTTTCGTGGATTCAAGTCCCACTTTTGGTAGTAATGCCATAAAAATGTGTATTCATTCTCAGCGATACATATATCATATGAGTGACTTGAGTGAGAAGCGGACGGTCTTAATGTGGGTCCAACGCGGAAGTAGAGGAACAGTAAATTAAGAGCACAGCTTCTGGCTCTTCCATCTCCACGCTTAATGGTACAGGTGTACAGTTCGAAATCGCTGCGATATTTTCTACCGCTTTCAATTTCATTTACGGCTTGCAGCGAAGCGCATTAGAGAAATCAATGCCGATTATATGTATTTATACTTTCTTTTTAGGCCATTTTTTCGACTTTCCTGTGAATATTTTTCATGTATCGATCATATGGCAATGAGGCACACTACAAGAACTATAAAATATTGCGTCAGGCTGAATAGAAATGAGCGCCAATAAATCTGTATTTTTCAAAATTAGAGATTTATGCATTTAGCCGGGGCTGACATTATCATATGGATTTCATATGGTTCAAGCGCTCTCTTAGGCATCTCAAATTCAACAAATCTTTCATGTTACATGCTCCAAAATCAGTACATAAAAATGATGCAATGTTCACATCATTCATGTCAAACTCAAGTCGTTCGGCCACAGTATCAGTTTCATGGGAGGTTGCAATGGACCAAATACGGTATTGAATTGAACTATTTGCATTTCGTTCGAGTAACTCGTATATTCTTCGATTATTCTCATCACAATAAATTCGAATGCAGATTCTTGGGATACTGATTCGGTCAGTGTCAACTGCATAAATCAATTTAAATGATGGTGTATTGGTATGCGTTGGTTCTTTTGTTGCAAATTTGATACGGCCGTACGATCAAGTGCATAAAGCATTTTAGAGGCACACATAATGATACTAATTAATAGTTACATTCGTTTATTGGTCAATTAATCATTCGTTCAAATGAATGTCTGCATATGTGTTAATGTGAACTATAAATTCCGTACAACATGTGACAAAAGCAAATAAATGGCAAATAGCAATATCAAATGGGACGAGTTGCAATGGCAAAATGGAAAATTCAATTTGATATATTTGGATCATTTTGAACTTTCGACCTTGCAATGAAAATTAATTGCGGAATGACTATGTGCGCGCAGCGCTGTCCTCTTGCCATTCAAATGAGTTGCCATGAACTCTTCTTTCGTTAATATTTTTTTCCATTTGATGTCCTCCATCAACACATAGTAGCTCTCAGGAATGCTTCCCATTGCGTTAGATTTTTCAAATTTAAACTTCTAAAATGGAGTGCGATTTAAAACTTGGGGTTTTATACAAAATGACAAAATAGCTAATTGCATAGTAAGACTAATTACATCACGTGTTGTTTTTAGAAAAATTACTGGTGTTAAAACGCGCAAGTATGTGAAAGCAATGTAAAAATGTCAGAGCTGATAACAATTTGACGGGCACACAGCCAACAATTCGAAATTGTTGCACGCATCTGCCATGGTGGATCCGATGCTGAAAATAATAATCTTGTTGATAAAAAACGATGATAACGTTGTATGATAAGCTTGTTTTTCTATTCTGCAGTTCCTTCGTTGGATTCGCCGAAATTCGTTGGATTCGCTTCTTGATACATTAACTCTGATGAGATATTTAAGGAGCGTCATTTTAGCGCTTATTGTTCCACTTTTGACAGAGAATCATAGTTTTCACTGATAGTTTTTCAGTCTTTACTAATCTTTTCCCATTTAACAAATGGTCGACTTAGGTAAATTCCATATTTTGTGGCTGTTTTACCGTGGTTCAAACTCTATTATTGGTTAATCCAACGTAATATCAACTTTGAAACTAAAAAATACCCGATTTTCGGACGAAAGATAGCTCTGTCGTCTGGCAAAATTTAATGAGATGTATATTCCAAGGCAGAGCCATCGGTTTGATAGACAGAAAAATATTGCAAGATGAAATTATTGCGTTTTTCTTTTCAAAAGACGCGCCCCTTGAATTTGTACCAAAATCAGGCCATCCGCGTGTCCTGAACGAAATCACCGTTGTAATAATTTGATGCTGGTCGTTTTTGTTTGTGTGCTGTAAATAGATAAAGGACAATTTGTATTCAAATTCATTATGGATTATAATTTGCTTTTTAGCTATGTGTTGTTTTGAAGACATTCGGGAATAAATGGCGAAGATTTCGCAAGAACCTTTTCCAAACAACATCCAACCGAAATTTTAGCGCTCCGATTTTGGTTTTAATACTAATTCGTTTCCGTTTATATGAGCTGTTTACATTTGTTGTTGATGCGTGCGGCGAGCATTATATTATTTGGCCTTTGATAAATCCAATTGGTGATGCGGAACCGCGCAGCCACAATGTTTAGGGGAAACTCCATTTCAATCCGATATACGGCATTCGAAATAAGTTGGTGGTCGAATGAAAAAGAATGACACTCATTTTTCAATGGTAGAATTAAAGCTTAATAAAGAATATATAAATATGCTTTAAAGCGCTTAAATTGGACTTGCTCCTCTTCCGATCTAAAGCCAAATGCTCACACTTTTCAAATGGCTAAGACTGAGTTGCGGACACAAATAATCCCAAACTTTCCCATTGATTTTTTTTGTTGTTGTTGAAAATCCCACCAAACAAACGCCATGAAATGCAGCACGCAAATATTATATGTATTTTAAGCAACCGTCGCACATAGGAAACATTCGTTTTACAATTTTCTACCATCTTTTTTTGGTGTATTCACTTTAAAACAAATGATTCTTTGCACAAAGCATTGAAACGGCCCATTGAAATGCCACTTTAATTTGAAAATATTTCCTTGAGGCAACAAATCTTTCGCTGTGCTTGCCCAACGCAACGCAACGAATTAGCAAGCGGATGTAAAATATGATAAATTTCAAGCAGCAATTTTTGTTTTCTTTCGTCCAGGCTTTTTTCGACGCTATCGTTAATCTTCAGAGCGTCGCTAAACAACTGAGACAATAATATTCGCAATTCCAAAATCATACAGAATTCGCCATTTTCCGTCGATGACAATAGAAAATAAATTCTCTGTTCTTGGCTTTGCATTTCCAAATCAATTGTTCGAAATGTCTCCCCATCATTTATCATTGCTGCGCACTTAATAAACTCTGCCCTGATTTACCGATTGTAAACAATCGACTTTTTGTTCATTTAGTTTTTGCTTATGTGTCGAACAGGAACTTGCTCAAACAACAAACTTTTCAGCATGGAATATACATCAGAAATTGATTTGGTATTTTCAAGCATTTTAACGTTTCGCCTCATCGGAGATTCATTGATGGAACGATTCCGTGGGAAATCTAACTAAAAGTCGTGAAGCTTTTATTTTATTATTCGTTTCATGACATTTCAATAGAAATGAATCAATTGAAATTTGATGGATTTTCATCAAAATGTTTAACTACTGATCGATATCTAAATTCTGAATTCTAAGATTTTCTTGAAACTCCACCTTCTTTCCATACAATCAATTCGAGTCACACAAAATTTAATATTCTGATGTTGAAGAACATTAGGTTATTGGAATTCAGCTAACAAAAAATTGTCAAACATCTCATAATGAAAGAACCAAGCGAACGATGCAAAATTGAATTTTGACACTTAGCTTGACAGCAGCGCCCTCTGTACCATTCGTCTATGGATGGTAAACACTTTTTCCCCTTCTTCAAACAATGACAGCAAAGATGCGGAACCTGTCAAACTCGCTATTTGAAGAAGGGGAAGGCGGGGAAGGTGTGAAATGTTCAAGCGTTTAGTAAAATCGCTTAGGTACAGATGGCGCGGTCCAACGACATTCACTACCCCTTTAAATAGGAGAAGATACAAAGCATCGTCCGCTTGGAATGAACAGGATTTCCGTGTTTGTACAAGTTGATTTTCACCAAAATCTAGTTTCATTATAACTAATTAGAATGGTCTGAAACGGCGTCGGCTTCGATTTGCCATGGTGACAAACCAGAGATCAACTAGTCTAACAACTATTGTATAAAAAACAAACCTAATATTTTTTTTAATTACAAATCCTGGTATTTATTTTAAATATTATTATATGACCGTTCGAAATCGAACCCCACAACAGCTGTGTGATTTTCGTGGTGTGTGATGACGAGAGTCATATATATCGCAAAAAGGAATTTATTTTGTTATTATTTCTGTGTAATTGTAATTTGCCAATTATAATGCCTATAGGCATGTTTACGATACCTGCTTCTAATCCTCCCATTTAACATCCTCTTTTTATGTGTGAGTGTGTGCAGTTGTACATGTGCACATTCCATTTAATTTACTGCCAGCAGTAATAAAACGTAATTCTGGACGAGGTACAACAATAAAAATGGATTAAAATTTGCACATTTGTTAGAATTTGCAAAAATAACAGCGAAAAACATTGTGCAAAAATGAAGACGACGCCTGTGCACTCAACAAAAGCACACACATAAATATTTACGTTTTCTACTCGAGAGAGAATCGAATTATTTAATCCAAATGGATGATAAGTATCGAGTTAACTCAACTGTGCTTCATTATTATGCTCAACACTTTGCATAATTATAAATAAATCGAAAATGATTCTAATCATTTAAATCAACGCACCAACTAAATTCACAAATGATATTTGAATACACAAAATAATGTTCGAAGCGATTTAGTTTTGATGAAATGCACTCCATTGTAATTTAGATGAAATGAACCTGCACTAAACGCCGCAAATTATTCCCGGTTTACATTAAGATTGGTTAGATATTTTAATTAACATCGCATTTCAATCAATATCAAATGCGTTGAATATGTGGCTAAAATATTGTTGAACGATTTGATAATTTGCTAACCCAAATCCGTATGAATCGTCGAAATGGCTTAACATGGTTTATTGGTCGGTTGCCAACAATCGAATTGGTTGCACTCGAATAGCTATCTCCCTCTCTCTCTCTCTCTCTCTCTCTCTCTCTCTCTCTCTCTCTCTCTCTCTCTCTCTCTCTTCCAAAAGAATATTGTTTGGAATTTGTTCATTAATTTTCCGTAGTTTTCCATTTCAACTGAAAATTACTTTCCGATTGTGGATGTTTGTGAACAACATCGCCATCGCTTGCTGCATGAAAATTAATTTCCTAAGTTATAACCACGAAATCAAAATTTGCTATTTTTCCGACCTGCTAGGATTTATAAATGCCACAGCCACATACATTGCGCATATAGAAGTCACATACAGTAGCAATGAACGATTTATAATTATTATCACCACGAGAAATGGTTCCATTGCGCTATTTTTGTGTGTGCGGTGAAATACAGCATTCTACACGACAATGAATTCCCATTCACATTCGATTAGTGTAGGTTGCCCTGAAACGCTCGGAAATTTTTCGTTTTCATCACAAATTGGATAAAGTTTGCATGAACTTTAAACGGAATATTTTATGTGTTTGTTTGCATCTAAATTAACTATGCATTGAAGGATGTTGCATGCTCGGTTGTTAAAATAATTCCAATCACGTTGGTACATATAGTGACTGGATAAGGATTACTGCAACGAATTGCGACCTTTAATGCGTTCACCATTAAAACGCTTGAACTTAGAACTTTTCAAGTGACGAGGCAAGCAATAAGCCAGCTTTTTAGGAATCTTCGTAGCTATTAACATATTGAATATAATCGACGCGTGCAATTCCTAAAAACCTTTTAGTTTAGTCTGGAAAATCATATATAATTTCTTATAGTAAATCTTATCTAATTCCAAGATAATTGAAAATAATGACATTTGTATAAAAGTGGTTCCACAAACCCATTTATTCCTCAAGCAATCTGACACTGGAAGTGTGAACATCAAAAGGACATATAACGTGATAAAATAAAACATTGCCATCGACTAAAATTAGCGGAAATTCTTTTCTTTATTGAACAAAAAACCCAAGCGTGATTAGAAAAATGAGAGTTGCAAAGTCGGTGAAAGCTAAAGATAAAATTCATGATGTAAGTTCAACATTTTAGTTTCATTTGTATTTGATCATAAGTAAAATATGAATTCAAGAAGATAATTTGAATTTTTCACATTTGCTCAAGAAATTGGAGTTGAATATCGATGCGGACGTTGCATATTTGGCTGGTCAAATCCTCCAATAAAAATTTGTTTAGCACCAAATAAAATGAGCAGTTGGCAATGCTTGAGTCCGACTACCTCAAATATTATTCGTACTTAGGGAATTTGAAGTAAAACCCAAATATTGCTCGTGCGATCGGCAAAAAACAGGAAAAAAGCGTGCTGGCGAGGATGCGTCATGCATGTATCGCGTTTGCCGAGATAAGAATCCAATTGTCGAGACGCAAAACATAGACGATGTACTAATTCTGAGGAAAGTTCTCAAATCGATGAATGTTCAAGTCGAATGGAAAAACATTTCGAAGCCGTATTGATCGATGTTGGAGAAACGGATGTACCAAATTTGGATGACGAAGATGGTTTCCGTTTGAATCGCAATTCATTCTGGTGCCGGTGCACTAGCATTGAAATGTGTAAAATGCCCAAATGGCAGGTGAATGGTGATATGAAATTGCTTGAACAAAACGCGTTATTGGCTCAAGCAAGTAGAAGTGGATGTGACCACAATTATGCTCAAATGTTGGTTGCGCTAGCTGTTTTGAGGGTAGAGTTGATTAATGGTATTTATATATAGAAATGAGTGCGAGCTGAAAAATTCTCTCAAAATATGACATTTTACTAAAAATGAATAAAACAGAAAAAAAGAAAACATTAACAAAGTCTTTCATTTCATTTGCGTTTCCTCCATTTCATGACTTATTATTTTTACGTTTGAACATGCAAAAATTGCAATGAGACTGAATGCTAGCAATTATTGAGCCCATTTTCAATAAACTCTGTTGTTTTTTTTTGTATTTATATTGAATTCATGAAGATTGGAATTTTCCACAAATTAATTTGTTGCCATGATTTTCGGTTACAATGATTCAGTTTCGAATGAAATTTTATCATAACTTACACAAAATTCAATTCGCGATATTTGTTAATTCTAATGATGAAATTTCAATTGACCACCATTGTTTTTGCAGCGTTATGGTGGTAATCTGATATTTCACCGTCAGAAATAACGAATTTACTTTTGTGTGAGAAGTTTTTCATATTCATATTTGCCGCATCGATGAGTGTAATTTCATGGTATTGATGAAATTTGGGTCAGACATTTCACCAAATTCGTCGACATTTATATCACCAAAATGTATTCAAAGAACAAAACAGCAAGAATTTTTCGATGATATTGCTAGCAAATAGAGGTCGTTCATCAAATTCCAGCACTATTCAATGGTATTTTGATCGTTTTTTGTCAATCAAATGTGAAACTAAGCAGGCCGCTCCAGAATTTCATGAATGATTTAATTTAAAAGGTATTTATGGAATTTCTCACACAAAAAGTCGTCTATTTATTACATTCCGATGGTATCATCAAAAATCCGAAATTGCTGGTACGATGTTATTGTGTGCTTGTCGTATCGATAACGACCAGTTTTGAATAAGCAAACAGGTACATCAAAGCTTTAAGTATGTGATAACTAGACAGCAGCACATACTTGGCAACGAAGAGCATATAAAATATGCCAAATAATTGAGCCATCGTCGAAAGGGCTCTAACGTCAAGAGAATTTTCACAAATATTACCCAATGCGCGTGATAATATTTTTGAATGAGGTTCAATTATAAGATATCAAATATAGGTTGAAATGTAAAAATTGTTTATCATTCCGTCTGAAAACTTGAGAACTTTTATTAAAATTCTAGTTGATTGATGAGTGTGACTCCTCCAAACGATTGCTCATATTGAAACTACCAAATAAAATGATTGATCGAATACATTCAGATAATTTGCATTTGGCAGATGCCCCTTTGCGGTAGAAAGGCATCCTTAAAATCGATCTTAATTGATGTGTGTTTTATGTTTAAACGTGTATTTCTATTTGAGAAGGTGCAATTGAGAGCGAGTGATTCGAATAGCCTATAAATTCTCGTATATACACACTTAATTGACCGGTTGGAACTCTGCTGCAATATAGAACATTAAACATGTGATTTCGTTCAACTCATCAACCTACATGCGGAAATTCTTCGCATAACCGAGATATTTTCATTCATGATCCATGTACAACAAAATAGAGAGTTTGTGTTAATGGCACCGAATTCATCAATAAAATGAATTTATATCTCATGCGCTTAAACATATTACCAGACATTGGTTCAATTCATAAGTTCATTTTATGGAAAAAACACTTTATTTTGCTGGATAATGCTTGCACATGGATTTGCTCGAGAAATATATTCAGAAATCGTACGAGCACATTCTTTTATTTAATTATTGCTTTGGAATTCTCTGAGAACGTGTTGCGTTATTGCGGATTTCACCCGATTTGTATGTGTGTGTGTGTGTGTGTGTGAATCGTATCAAACAAATATATCTCCGTTTGATGATTCCAAATCGGTTAATAGCCCATGGCCCAAATTAAATTGAACTATTGAAAATAAGTCACAGACGTGCTTAAATATTGCTATAAAGGAATTCTTTACAAACATGAAAAAATGGAAAAAAATTGTCACGAAAAAACCGACTATGAATTATTACACAGTGATTTTTCAGTTTCGATAGCAGCAACAATATTTTCTCGATAACATTTCCGTGTCCTTTTTTTCGCAATCGCAAGTGAAGTTTGCAATGTGTGCATAGTTTTGTGCCGTGCAAAATTCGATAAGCTAAATATTATAGTGGAGTCCTGACGATTGAGTCAAAGCTTCAATAAATTCAAATTTAAGTAAGCGGCTTTACTGTTTTGAACCTTTTGTATCGGGGTTAATTCACGTGTGTGCGCTCATACTATCATACTATCAGTTGCACTTAAATGCCGCACCATTGTATGATAAAATGGCACATAATTATAGGATAATTCTCGTAAATACTATTCGCATGTTATGTGTGAATTCAAATGTTTGTCGGAAAATGAATGCTTAAACGAACATTTTAATTATTTCATGTGCATGAAGTTCAAAAAGAACATATTTATAATCTTATTAATGCGCTGCATATGAATGAAAAAGCGAGAAAAACACACAATAAACACGTTTGAACATAGTTCATAAGCAATTTAATTAAGTGGCAGATTGTTCCAATGAAAATTGAAGAGAGCCGGCTTAAAAATGCATTGTTGTAGTGAAATGAATAATTTACGTCCCACTTTCGCCGGCTGATTCCGCGCTTTTCTACATGTTTGAATATAATGGCAAAGTGAAATATTCCATATGCTCTTTTGGTGTTCACTCTGCCCAGGAAATGATGCATGAAACTTTGAATGCAAATTTTCGTTTTAATTAAAGTGAATTTTACCTGTACAACGAGTTATTGCTCATTTCCAATTTACATATGCCCTTTCAACAAAGCCCAAAATATGGAGAAGAAAATTGCATGGGTTGCTATCAAATGTACGAATTTTAAGCGGTCTCCCTGCTCAGTATCAGGAATATGTTGCAACAACAACCAATTATATATTCATATTTTTGAAATGCAATGTAATAAATAAATTGCTTTTTTTTTTGATTCCACAAAGATGCTAATTATTTTGAATATTCTGTTGCGAGAGAAATATGGAGATGAAATTTCCATTAAATTGACTTGCACGGATAATTTTAAGCACTCGAATATGATATGTGTGAACACCGTTCATTGTCTGAATGATAGAAGATTCATTGTCGGTGGCTTTTTGTTCGGCGAACGTGATCTAAAATCTGCATCATATCAAATATATAGTGAGTTTTTCATTATTATTCTGTGCAACAAAGGATGAAAGGCTAAAGAAAATAATGGACGTAGTTGCAAATTATAAAACAAGAAAGGAAAATGGAACGCTTCCAATGCAGCTTTAATAGAAATTCCATCATTTATAAGTGTATCACGTGAATGTATTCTTAGAACGTCAAAAATATATAAACATATTATGCATGTTTAACACATGTTCCACTATAAACCGATTCCTGTGTGCAAAAAATGCATCTGCATGAATGTAAATTCAAATTTTGCTTTGGCAACTTTAACTGGTCAACTGTGAAACCGAACTAAATATGAAAATTATGAGACACTCAGTTGAATGATTTGGAACGCTTTTGGCAGCACAACTACAGTTGAATATAGCCATCAATTTTGTTCGAATTAATGTTCGTTAACTTGTCCAAAAGTCCCAAAATAGCCGACCGCTTGCTCAGTCAAAACATTTTCAAATAAAAATGCATTTTGAATTCGAAAATACTGCTACAGATCCATATTCTGAAATAGCGTCCGAATTACGGAAATCAATAAAAAATTTAAATGCGAGAAAATGTGGATTTTTGCAGTAGATAGACAGAAATTCTGACGCTGCACTCAATAACACTAGGAAATCGCAACAAAACCTAGAAGAATTCTTCATTTTTTTTATTTTTTTATCTATACTCGTATCATGTTCACTGAATTCTTTCATTAAAACATAAATCTAAATAAATCTATCTGAATATAATTGGTTAACGTATATGTGAGCGAATTCGTTTATGCCGCAATATCGACGGTGTCGCTAGTTGTATCAATTAAGATTAAAGCATCATTCACAAATGTGACAGCAGATGAGAATATCAGTATATACATTAACATTGATGACAATTCGAATCGAGGCGATTATTCGTCGGTGTGCCTCTCATGTGCCTTTTCATGCGACTCATGTCAGAACTACCGACGAACTGACAGCATCATGGCGAACGGTTTTCAATACGTTGACGTTTATGTCAGATCTGAATAGCAATGACAACTGACAGCGTCAAACGCGTCATAACACACCGTAAAAATCAGTGTCAAACTGACATAGGCCACGCCACTGATTTTCACGGTGTGTTTTGACGCGGTCAGTTGTCATTGTTATTCAGATCTGTGTAACAGCTAAACAATCACATTGAAATCAAGTTGTAGATATTCATTCCCATTTTCAATCACGTTTAGAATATTATTAATATTTATATTAATACGTCAAATTTCAGAACAAATTGAATACTTCAAAAAATGTCTATTTTCAGTGACACTTCACAATGTGAACGATATTTCAGACAGAAGTGTCAAACGATATTCACTTATTCATCGTGAATCAACAAAATCCATTCAAATTAAGATGTTTTAGAGAATTTATTAATGGACGTGTTTTGTTTGGAGTCGTTACTAAAACCACCTCTTTCCAGAGTGAATAAATCAACATTCGTTCCATAAAAATTGTTCGAAATTTGCGTGCTCGCAAATTGTTGAAAAGGGGTCTTTCGCAATAAAACTAACTTTGTCGTTTGTCCTTGTCTGATGTCTCAATACAAATGGAAAAAACGTTGATTTTCCTCTGAATAAAATTTTGATTTCGTATCCCATTTTCAAAGTTCTGATTCGTGCGAATTGTTGAGTTGCGCTCATATTTTGTAGTGCATTTTCTGAACGATTTCTTTGGCAGACAATAAACACAATAACGACCGAACCGTTTTTATTGTTGCTCAGTGAACAATGTTCATTTCATCAAAATTATGTAGCTCGGTGTTTTATTGTTGGCTGAAATGATGGAAATGCTACTAAGCCATCTCAATGATAGATGAGTTTTTTCCCGGGGCTATATTGTTGTAGGCTCAATTGCCTCTGGCCCATTTGACTCAAAAAAAAAACAACAAACCTCATATATCCGTCGATGTTGATTTCGGTCGAGAATGAATGCACGCATAAAAATCACCGAACACATAGTTTTTGCTTTCTCTTTGAAACAGAGCAGTAAGTGATAGTATTTTTTACAGAATGACAACAAATGTTGTTCTACTCGCATGCACGGTGCCGTAATTTGTGATTTACAGCTGAAGAAATAGTTCTGAAATTCAGAGGGAAAGGGAATTTTTAAAAATATTTCATGGCCATACATCCAGTGAATGCTCCGCTATTATATGAATAATGGAGACCAACATGGAGTTATTAACATTCATAAATGGTCAAGTTGATGTTGAATATGTGTTTAATCATTCGTCCACATTTAAAATTTCATGGGCTTTTCACTTTTCAAACATTCTTAATTTTCCATCAACTTTTCCCATGAGATTTTATCCTTTAGCACTTTTTTTCCCACCAATTCATTGCACTTGCATTTGATCAAACAATTCATGTGGCATTAAGACGAACGTATTCTTATTCATAAAAGTTTAATCGGATGGTATATACAAGTATTTCCGCACATTTCAATCGCATGTCAGGAGTGAAGACCACACTAGCTTTTCGCATTGTTTCGAATGATTGTTCTTATTAAACTCAAAGCTGCGTGCGGAAATTAATTTTAATCGATACGTACACTGAGAGAAAAAAAATGTGATTCCGAGTAATGCATTGGTCAAACAATAGATTGTAGGTAAATTTGAATCACCACACAGAGTTTGACTTAAATTTTGGTTTTAACATAAATTCACCGGCATTGAACCACCAGTTTGAACTATCAGATGGCCCAGAAACCAATTTTGGTAAAATTAAGCCAAACTGCTGGTGAATTTTTGTTAGAATCAAAATTTATATATTTACAAATTCCTTCAAGCAAAATTTACCAAAAATCTTTTATTTACCAACGCATGACTCGAAATCACCAATTTTTTCTTTGTGTATGGTTTAATCTAGGATATTCACCCCAAAAACTGGAAAAATATTTCAGTGTTTACATTCACTGCTTTTAATTCTTGATCCGATATGTAGCATATGTGTTCGATATTTAACCACGAAGAAAAAACTCAAACATTTCCTTTTTCCTTTCAAGAAACTTTTTAAAGCCGTTTAATTTTAGCGCTTTGAAACTTCTCATAGTAATCGATTTTTCAAGATTAGTCACAATATTGTTCGAAACTTAATATGCCAAAGAAAAAAATTGACATCATTTATCGAAGCCTATTTTTGGCATGAAATCCGCTTGTGTAAACGAATATCGGTATGCGAATATGACAAGGAATAGACAGAATGCTTGAGCTGTGCTACGAAGCTAAAAGTATGCATGGATGCCCCATCATTGTCGTGCGACGTAAATGGTTAAAATGAAATTAGGTTTTCAGCCCATATCAAATTGTTTGAGCTGTGTTTTTTCGACAAGTTGAATCGTGGCTCAACTTAAAAACTCATCTTGCAAGTGTGACGGCATATATCCATATAACTTGGCAGAATTTCCCACTTCACATACACACACATTTTGAATGCTTTTGAAATTTGCTTCCCATCAGTCGTCAATGTCACGTGTGCACTGCCACACATATGAAAATTAAATCATTCAACCAATTCAACCTTTTGAACATTTTCACTACACATATGGGCTCACTGATTCTCTCTGTTTTACTCACTTCCACATTTGATTCACAGAGAATTAAAACGAGATTTCATATTTAGCCTCTTGCTCTGTCTTATGGAATTTCCTGTTGGAGAGAACAAGAGTTGAGATGTGAAGTCTCACTTTCATTCTCACTCATTCAATTCTCTCTTCCCTTTCGTTCTTTCTTTCTTTCCCCTCTTTGATACAGCTTTTCATGTGTCGAGGTTGTGTGTGAATACAGATTGAAAATGTGAAAATGGATAGAAACAAACTTGAATTCAAAAATAATGACTAAAGGAATTTGTGACATTGCGATAACTGGTATTCTTATGTAGAAAACAGGCACACATTTTGTCTGCTTAATTTTATTTATGGAATTAAAAGAGAAAAAATGCTAATTGGGTGCGTCGCAGCCGAACAGAAGTTTGCAAACTCGGATAAAATGTTATTCGAGTGCATAATTGTGAAGTGAGTTGGTCCCAGGCGGAATAGAAGTTTTCAAGAATATGTTGCGATTTAATTTATTTTCGATCCGAAGATATTTGTCGACTGGGAGAGCAATGGAATACTGTCATTTAGATTATTCGCAATACGCATTCTCCAACACATGCCATTCGATGTCTGTCGTTCGAACGAAAGGCCACTCGGCTGCCGAATATCTTGCTTTCTATGTTTCCTTTCATGTGTGCGTCATATGAAATTCAACAACTTTTCGCATTTATTACTTCACGAAAAGACTGTATTGCCATCAAGTGCTATTTGGATAACAATGAGTAAACGAATTTAATCAAAAAATGTTGCAATGAACTCACTTCAAGTTAAACTTCTTCGAAATTTATCGCATACAGAGAAATATTTGATAGTCTTTGGCCTTTCGAAAATACCAAGAGAATCAATTTATTTAATGCAATTTCAACAAATTTACTATGATTCTGTAAATATTTATTGATTTGAGATGTGGATCAGATCAGATAAGATTGCATGCATGCACTTTTCCATTGAAGATTCACTGTGAATAAATGTACTTGTCAATATTTTGTCGGAGCATTGCGAATATCATTTGAATTTTGAAGTTTCCAGCAATTTTTAGCGTAGATTGAATATTTCAAATCGATTCTCAGTGGACAGGAAACGATAGTGTATATCGGAACGATCAAATTCAACGGCAGAGCCAATAAACATCACATGTAATGTAACTTCATGCATTTTTCATCATCATTCGTCCACCGTTCAAATAGATCGATTCGATTGCAAAATGCAAACAAAAAATTTGCTCGGATTGAAAGTGAATTTCACAAAATAGTTGCTGAAGCTAAAGTTTGCTAAATAAATATTTAATATTTAAATTATTGTTTACGTATTTTAAATCAGCTGGATTGAAAGTCGTTCCAGTTCAATTGTAATTTGTTACGACTTCGAATGGTTGGGTCCATCCGAATGCACAACTTCCATGGCAACAAACTATGGAATCAAGCTTTTCAATTTAACTCAAAACCGGTGTTTCATTTCGGTAGGTAATGCAAATATTGTCCATAGCCAATTCATTTCGGGATAGAATAGATTTAACAATTGCTTTTATTTACCATGTGATTGTCATTAACAGGAATTGAGTCGTAAAGAAAGATAGAGAGAGAGAGAGAGAGAGAGAGAGAGAGGCAAGAACATGTAAGTTTTGCTATTGAATAGACTAATCCAATGGAGAATCAATAGAAAGCTGCCATTTGATACGCCAGAATGACAATTTATTCCTTAAGTCGACGTTCAACTAAATGGAGAAAGAATCGCAATTACGAATCGATTCTCTATTTTCTTTACGGTTTCCTTAAATTGACACTGTTTTGGACATTTTCCTTGGACTTTAGCAACTTGGACAAGTGTGAAAATGCGACTATTTGTGTTGGCTTTTTTTCTTGCCAACATTTTTTCTTCTCGCTTGCGAATAGGAATTCAATTTCGGAATTTCAATTGAATGTTGCAAACGAAAACAGCAACAACTGTGACATCGACGATGCCGATGACAAATATTTATTCCACTGCTTCATCTCTCCGTATTTCCGGCTTTAGTTTGGATTGTGCTCCCGAGCATTGTCCAACTTTAATTTGTTTATGTATATTTCTCTGTGTTTAAATGGAAAAAGTGTGAAAAATGAGAGAAAAGTTTCA
Source organism: Obolodiplosis robiniae (assembly GCA_028476595.1). NCBI lineage: Eukaryota > Metazoa > Arthropoda > Insecta > Diptera > Cecidomyiidae > Obolodiplosis > Obolodiplosis robiniae. The sequence goes on along the minus strand of CM052015.1, from coordinate 2,689,995 downwards.
GATTGTTTTAAATTCCGACTCAAACTTTTTCCCACGCATTATCGACTTTTTGTATGTATTCCCTTTTCCCTATAAAAATTCTCCGTCGTTTGGCGCGCCAAAAAAGAAGAAGCAAAAACTTTTTGAACAGTCATTATTCACACGAAATACAACGCATACCAAAATAAATAAAATTAAAGCTGACAAATGGAATTGCGAATTTATGAAAAGTGCTTGGAATTGTTTGCCCAAATGATTTCGAAGCCAGCTTTTTATGTTCGCTTCTTTATTTGACATTTGATTTGTCTTCGAGCCTCCGAATATTCCAACCAAATCTCCCATAATTTGCAATCCTGTCAATCCGCATTGCAAACTTCATTCGCACTCATCTTCGATGTGCCTCATAGTCATAGTCATTGTATTTTCTCTACTTCTATTTGCCAATATTATCAAATTAAAGGATGTGAGAGAGACAGAAATTCCTTTGTTTTCTAATCAATGGCATTCCGAATAGCCAGACAATCATTTGATATTCGATTTTCCGACATAAACTCTCTTCAAATATAGTTCGATCGTATTGCTAAGGGGATTGAATTCGTTGCATCAGCTTGTGGTTTTGTCACATAATGAAATGTAAAATACAAATCAGTACAAAGTGAGTGGTCAAGAGCATTTCAACAAAACACGAAATCGAAAATTCGTCCGTTTTCTATCAGCCTCACAACAATGGCATTCTTTGTCAATAATGAATTCAAGTTGGTAATAAAATCTCAAACTTCATGGTTGGCCTAATGAATTTGAAATTCGATGCTTCACACAAAAGATCACCAATCCGATGAATCTGCTGAATATTGCAATGAAATGTATAGAAAATGGGATGCTCGTTAATGTGAATTCAATTGTGGAGAAAGAAATGACATTGCACGTGTTTGTTTCGAATATTCGGCTTAATGTATGAGAACAGCAAAAGACAGCTGGCTCTAATATGTGATGTTTACAATGGATCTAACGCCCGACAAATTTGGCAGACAAGATATTACAGCGTCTAAATCGCGAAGATAATCTCATTTATGGGGTACAATTTCACGTTCACTTATTTTAGTCGGTGAGATGACTATGTTTTATTTATTGGCACCTGTGGTCCCAATCTCATTATTCTTTTGGTTGTATTTTGTTGACACCATCAACTTTCCATAAATATCAACTTATACCGGGACAGATAGGTAAAATATATATTAGTTATCACAGTATCAATTTGCTCTTTCGACTCGTTTTCAGTTGTTAAAGTCACACAATGCGTAGAATGCAAGTTATTTCGTTGCCATTCATTATACTTTGTTTACTTCTTTTTTCTTCTCTCACTGACATTTATTTAAAGGGGTTCTGTTCTCTGGTGCAAAGCCACCAACTTTGAAATAATATTTTCGCTGTCAACAAATGCTTTCTTCGACTTCGGTGAGCTGAATGTTTTGCGAAAAATGTTGAATATAAATAATGCGCTTATGTATTTCGGGGAATGGAAAACAAATAGTAAGATAAAAACAATGGTTCGAACGAATAGACAAGGAAAGTGGAGAAAGAGAGAGGAAGAAAGAGAGAGAGGAAGAATAAAAGAGATAAATGAAGACATAAAACACCTAATGGAACCAAAACAGCTGAGTTAGCGAGAAGTTGCAAGATTTATTTACTTTTCGGAAATCGTTTTGGTTGCCGCTATGCTGATTCAGAGTGCTTATTTTGTGTCACTAGTTTAGCTGGTGGATTTAGTAGTTCGCTGCACCTTTTTGCGAATTCAAAAGAACTTGCTGGCTGATGAAACCGACTCATTATATAGAATTTTGTCGGACTCAACATACGAGTAAAAATGTTTTTGGTTTGGTTTTTCTCTGGATCTTAGATAAATGCGCATATTTTCCACCAATAATTTATTTGAAAAATATTTATTATGTATGTTTTTGCGAGTATTTCAGCATATTTCATTTCTATTCCATTTTCTTGAGGTTTCCAGTTTTTTCGTGCAGAATCTGTGATTGGGAAGTCGAAAAAGTGTTGTTATTGTTATCATTCTGCACCGTGGAGTTTCTTCGCCAGAGACGAGACAAAACATGTTGCTCAAAAACTGTTTTCATAAGAAGTGTCGACAGCAAATACGTCATTTTCATCTTCCATTCGATAAATAGTCGGTGTGCATAAGATTTTTTTCGATTCTCATCGTTCGTTTTTACAAGGATATTTCAGGCAAAAAAACCAGTACAAAGAATTCAGGAGAAAGTTACAAAACTAGCAGGGAAAAAATTGTTTATTATGGTGACAAAATGCCAAAAGCGTTTAAGGCGGTTCGATAGAAAGTGTGAAGGATGTATAAAAAAAAACACATTGAAATGCTTACATGCATTCAATGTGCCACGAGGATTTCGAAAACTGACTACGACAAGATAGATATTTTGCCGCAGCTCCTGATGAGATGGAAATTGAATCGAACGATGAAGCGGCGTGCTCATGAAGCACTTTGATCATTTAGCTGGAACGTATCCGAGCGATTTCAACCGAGAGCTGCATGTAAACGTATGTCTTAAACGTGCCCTCACTATAATATGTGCTTGTTTCATTTGTTGAGAGGCTTTACACATAAAAAGTACATGCAATATCTTTGCAAGTGCTATGCACTGAATAGACGATTCATTGTGAAAGATGCGCAACTTTTTCTACATAAAATGCAAATTCTGTTTTGCGTTTTGTGCTGTTTACCCAAGTGCTTTTCGCGCATCCATTTATTCCGTTGTGCAATTGTTTCGCCAACGTGTATCGTATGGGAACATTTTCTGAGACAAAATGTAGAAAGTTCAGTCGCTGGATAAAGCCAAACACTTAAGCATTATATAATGATATGAAGAGAAATGAATAAACGGACGTCGAATGCACATAAAGAGAAAGAGAAAGAGAGAGAGAGAAGAAAAAACACCCAAAGCGAGCTCATTCATATTCAGCGGCCAACAGTCTTTGTACAACGCAATCTTTGCAAAGACAATCATGTCGTCGACACACACACACACACTCACTCGCAAAGATAATTGTTAGGGGGTGCACAACAAATATGTTACCTACGCTAACATAATATTTATTGTCGAAGTTATCGTTGAGTTCATTCGTGTCATTTGTTCGAAGCAAAGCAGATGGATATATCGAACCGTGAATTCGCTGCTTTTTCTGGATGCAATGACATACGGTGTCTCAGCGCTACATTTAAGTTAGTTGCCAATGATCACAGCAAATCGAACGAAACACGAATAAACAATCAGTGGCGATTTATTGGCGATGAAGCTGGTTCCGGAGGATCGCGATATCGCTATGAATTATTCCATTCGCAACATTTCTCTTAAGCTCCATGTTCATTGACAAATTGGTTCATTTCATGTTGAAACTGCACAAATCAAACAAAAATAATAATAGGAATCAAATAAGAAAAACTAATAGCTGAATTTGAGTGTAAATAAAGTGGTCTTTCTCAGTTTGAACTGATGTCTTTTGAAATAAGCTATTTCCCAACTTTTTTAGCTAAATTAACTGAATGTTTTTCTTTCGACAATAACAAAACTTGTGCGTCTCAATTCAAACATTCAAGCTTCGCGCTTTTGTTAAAAAAATGCCATGTTCATTCAGCCATCGTCTTAAATTCCTTATTTTCCGAGAAAATAGTCAAACTGTCACGTTAGATTGAAACTGAACGTAGAATGTGAGGTTGACTCTTGACTTATATCCTCTCAAATATGTGTAACGAGTAAATAAGGTACGACAGTTGCCAAGAATAGAATACCATCGTCTTTTATGTTAGTCATTCGACAAAGTCGAAAGAATGAAAGAACTTCATATGTTTATGTCCAACATTAATGGCATTTTTGAAATAAATATAATTCACGTTCTGAATTTTTATTTTTCTCTAAATTTTCCATTAAAAACCGTTTAATTCATTGAAAGAACGTAACAAACACATGAAATGTTGGAATTGTCATGAATTCGAACGGAAATTACATTTCAGCGATGTTTCGGCATCCATTGTAGAGAGTGGTCTTTGATTAGGTGCGGGAATGTCTTTAAGTGGTTGTCAAACGTAGTAAGTTGAGTGATAGGAGTGATGATAGAGTGAATTAGAAGTCAACGTGAAAAGCATATTGATTTGCAGACCCTCGTGGTTCAGGCTTTATTGGTAATTCGTTGTCGTGACACCGAAATTGGTAGTTCATCGATGTCACACGTCATAAAGATTTTATTATCCGAAGAAGCCACTTCGAATCACACATCCAATTTAATTCATCAATACTGTTTAGCTGCTATTTCATCAGTTCCCATTCGATTGTTCTAACTGATGAAATTGGATTTTTCGAAGATAGTTCCATCTAGTGCAATTTGTTCTAACATCTTTTCCCAAGTTCGTTGACTTATCTGACGCTGCTCTTTCTTTATTTCCATACATTAAGATCGACATTTTATTACAAATACCGTTTCATCCGATTACATTAGTGAAATACTAAATAAATTATTCATCTTGTTGGAATAAACGTGGATATGTCCGTATCGCTGCTAGTTTCACAAACACCGCGAATAATTGCGCACAAATCCAAGGCATTTGTTCTAATTAAGTATTTTTTGGCATGCGTCGTTCTATTTTTATTTGTTTCACGTGCGTGATTTCCTGTGCTCATTATACTGACATTCATTTTATTATATGTTTCAATCGATTTCAGAGGACTCGAGAGAAATCATAAAATATTCGGGAAAATGCGTGTGTGTACGAAAGGTGCAAAACAAATTCATAAAAACGATATAATGGCAAATCCATTGCGCAAAGACATAACGATATAAACGTTTGTAATGTTGATGGATGAAGCTACGGGTGGGATTTTTTTGCTAAATAAGCTACCGAAAAAGAATTGCTTTGAAAGCAGAAAAATTCTATCAATATGCGTGTTAAAGAAACCTTCAAACTATGGCACAAATCGAAGACATTCGTTGAAAGCGAGGAAAATATTTATATTCGGTTTCTATTCAATAGAATGGCCGGAACAAAGAAAAATGAAAACAAAGCAAATGCACAGATTACATACGGATACGACGTGAGAGAAAGAAAAAAAAAATCGAGGGAATTCTCATGAATAATATTTGCTTCCGCTTTGATTTCGATGAAAGCGTATAAATTTCGAACACACGAAGATGAATACGAATTTCACATATGTTTTATCGTTGAGTGTGCGACACCTTCGACCCAACCGAAAAGCCTCAGCGCAAATCTTCGTTCGGTGCACGTATTTTTATGATATCATCGCTCTTCCTTATTTTGGTCGTTTGGTTTTTATTTGAATTTAAATTCAATACATATCGTTTATGCTAGAAGTATTGTCATTGTAAATCAAAATCGGATAAGAATATTAGAATGAGGGTCTGAATTTAACTACTTAACCGAAAATAATTGCGGTGAATATGGCTCATTGAAAACCATTTCATAGTCACAAAATGTGACGCAATTTAAGGTTAATCCAATTAATTATCGAGTATCATCGCGTAATGATCTGGGGAATCTCGGTTTTATTGTGAGCTTACGCGCAGCGTTTTCACGCTGTAAATAGATTTGATCTCGAATTTCATATTTTTCCTGGCCTATGCTCCATGTGTGAATTTATTGACGTCACACACACACACAGGGGATTCCCTTTTACCTAAGCCGATTGGCTTTCAATTTACTTTTCTCATTTGACCGTTTCTACAAAGTTAAACATGTGGAAAGTGTTTTGTTTGATGTATTGAATGCATCAAAGATATGGAATGTGGCCGAATTCAGTCGAATTGCCCATTTTCGAGAAATTCAAATGAAAAATTTCCTGCTAGGAAATGAGATTGGCTGACTTTCAAGCCATTAAACGAATTGTGTTTTTCACCTTGTACAGAACCTTCAAAATATTGGACCTCTGTCGGAATTTTAAGGATATTTAATTTGGAAATTCTGCCAAAGAAATACTCACACATTAAAAAACACTTTACTTGTGAAAGCAAAATATCGATCGAATTCTCTCCGTTCTTCACTTGGTCAAACTTCCGATTTCGTGTGAAAATAATTTTTATCAAAATTATTATCTTGCCAATATTCAATGCTTCGATTGGTCGATAGTAATCAGTCATAGGAAACTGACCGCAAAAGTAAAACGCAAAAACTTCGTTTTGCTCGCACCAAATATGGTTACATTGAGTTTGGCATTTGAAATTGCGGCAAATGATGTTTTATCACGTGTTCGCTTTTCCATCAGCGTGATTTTCGCCCCAATCTCTGCTCAAACTTCTGTCGCTCGACCCAACTAATGATGAAAATATTTAATAATAATTGCACAAGTTGCTGAATCTTGCATGGAATCAACGGTTTCATTTAATAGACTAAACGAACACACAAACATCGCTTAATGTAATTTATTACCTAAAAAGGCTGTGCATATTAAAGCAGAGGGCGAACAGGAGAGAGAACGAGAATAAGGGAGAGAGAGAGTCACCGCAAACATCATTTTCATTAATTATTGCTAATGTTGGTCGTCTAATATTGCGCCATACAGATTTCTCCAAGACCGACGTCATCGGTGCTGGTGCTGGTGCTGCTGCTTATTTATCACACTGATATTGGTTTCAATAACTGAATCATATTTTCGAATGCACAAGTATTTATATTTCATTTGGATGCGACAAATGACACACATGGTGTTCGTTGTTTTCAAAATGGTTCCTTGCACAATTATTTGATGATATCGTCGATGGTAAGCGATGGGAGCATACCAAAACACGAACGAATACACACTCGAAAATAGCAAATGATGCGTTGAATCGCACCTTTCGATTCCGCAGAAAAACAATTTCTATCTTTTTTCTACCAGGCGAGCATCCCGGTTTCTCTTTTGTAGAATACGTTGCAATTGAAGCCGCAGTAAGCGTCCTCTTTCACCAATCCCAAACCTCTACACAATACCATGAGTGCACAGAAAGAATGCCCTTTGTGCTGGTTGGAATTATATGAATAATATTTGTATTGTGCGTTGGAAAATGAAAGAACGGCTCCGGTCATTGGCACACCGAGCAATGATATAGAATGCCTGATGATTTTTACCAGAATTTGAGGGAGACGCAGATCGAAAACATTCATTTCATCACAAGGGCACATTCAAGAAACGTATGTTTCCTTTCATTTTGGCACCACCTTCCACATTTATATTGGTTATAAATATGCATTTGTTGAGCAACCCAAAAGCAATGAACTATCTTTCTATTGATAACGTTTCCCGAACCGTAAAATAAGAAACCCATTCATCCCATATGAAATATTATTTTTGGTTCACACTCTCTTTCGTACTGATGGTGGCGGTGATAAAGATAGTATCGGCTTTTGTTGAAGGTTACATTTGTTGAATCGCCTGAAATATTCCGCTTTACATACTACAAGTGACGAATCAAAATCAAATACGAAAGCATCTATACGCAGCGAAAATCTGAAATATTAGCCATTTGAACGGGACCAGGAAAAAAATTCATGCATGAATTTCATTCAAAATGTGGTTGTGCGGCACAGCCTGTGCTGACTGAGAGAAACGGAATACCTCAATTGTTGCCAATAAAAATGAATGGCAGAACTGAAAAAAGTCATAAAGATTCACTATTCCATGACAACAGACAACAGAACGCCATCGAAACTTCAAAGCGATTGTTGCAAAAAGTTTTTAGCGAAAGCCAATTTCGGTGCTCTCGATCCGATTGATGTCTGCCCAAATGGTTAGTTCGAATTCATGCCGTTTTTGTCAGAGGTAAATCAAATTGAGAGATATTTCCCATGCTATACGGATTGGAATACGTAACGCACGCACAATCATCATGTTTATCCCGCAAAGCGGATTAATATATTGAAAACACCTACGCCGTGCATATGAGCAAAACGTGGTGAAAACACACCGATTGCAAAATACGCACAAACGACGAAACCCGCTCACCATATATTTATTAACACGTGGCATTTTAAGTTCTATTTTTTCTTGCTCATATTTATATGTATAAGCAAATCTTCATAAATATTCATCGATTTGTGTTTAGCATTGAATTTATATTCGCCATTGGAAAAGGTGATGCATGAAGAGACTTTTTAGCATCTGGCACATGGTGAAGCGAGAACGAATGGAAGAGGTTTCGTGGGGTTGATGTGTAAGTACAAATCATGAAGCGATATGCCATATTATCAAGATTTCTGTATGGAAATATAAACAATTTGTCTGATGTATTAGCTTGTGTGATCTTCCTGTTCTCCCTTTTGCCATTGCCATGAAAAATCCGTATAGCTTTTTAATCGGTGTTGCTATTGTTGTTTGCTCTTTTGTACTTTTCCTTTTCAAAAGGCATCGCCTTTTTCCTTTTTTGAAACTATCTGCGTATATACACTACCGACCAAAAGTTTGGACTTGTAGGTTAGTCAACGAATTGTTTGAAATGATTGGTGTCTGTGTTAAGTTTCAACATGAGATTACCTAAATAGAGTCATAATACGAAAAAAACAACGCGGTATTTCGATTCCGTTACAAGAAAGAATAGCGCTTGAAAGAATTTTATGTATAAAAAATGAACTATTCTGAAAATATTGTCTGTAACAAAGACATTCAGTCAAAGAACCAGCAGAGAGAGAGAAAAGAGATTGAGAAATAACAGGTAACGCTTCGGAATGAACTCAATTTTTGAATCATGGCATTCATTTGAAAGGTTTCAGCAGACATATTTTCAAATATTGAGTTCACCACCGGTGAGGAATAAGGAATATGATGCAATAGTCCGAGGTAAATGCAATCGCAATATTAACGAAACAATATGAAAGATTTGGCTGATAAAGCGAACTGTAGGTGCTTCTTCTGGAGAGCATCGCGTTCATTTAAGCCTCGCAATATATATCAATAAAAAGCAGATGCGTCGATTTACCGATAGTCTCTCCTCTTCGATTTTCCCAAAAAATACATAGAGCGAAAATGCATGTGATTTGGCATAGACACATTTTTTGTATGCACCAGATACACACCGAAGCATTCCCGATGAGTGCATGTAAAATGTGAAAATTCTATATCATAAAAAGCATCCATGCTTCTGGTGCTCCTTTCATTCCCTTAACCCACTGCAAAATTGGTACAACTGTAATGAGTCGTGCATACAAATTGATGTCAATATTACGTGCAAAATAAGCAAAACGAAGTGAGCCCTATTTGCGGGTTTCATATTCATATTGGTGAAAATCTTTGAATTATTAGTTTTATCCAGGCGGCCGTTATGTCTATGCACACCCTGGATTAAACCAACGAACGATACAAACTGTACATCTTATTTTTTCCTTCCCCATTCGAATGAAAAATGAACAGATTATATAACATACAGACACATCGATGGTGATATGGCAAGCAGCTCGGTCACGGGCGACGGCGCAAATACACGCGTGCATGCATGCATACGGGAGCACACAACAGAATCTGAAAATCTATACACGCTATGCCAAGCCAAGTACTGATCTTAATTTTAAATTCCGTACTCGCTTCAGCGGAAATGATAATTTGTATGTTGAAATAGAGTCATGTCGACATGTTGCACACGTTTCCTTTACATTTGTTTATTATTTTTCATAGACTATGTCACTTTGCGGTCGATTGTACTGAATTCACATGATAATGGGGGCGAAGCGTGTGTAGCCATCGAATACTGATAACAACACTGGATTTATACATAAACGTGCCTCACCGATTTTTACCTTGTATTTATTATTCACTGACCATTGTTATAATTCGCAGTGCTGCCTTCTGCTTTGATTCAACCGAATTTTCATCGAATTCATGTTGCACATCACGTGTCATTATTTTTTTTCTTCTTAGAAGCAATGGCATTTCAAAGTAAAATCAAAAATGAATGCATGGAAATACTATTGAAAACCACGATCTCGATTAAATCACTGACTACTTCAACTAAAGTGAATGAATTCCCATCATAGTGCATTGCCCAGAAATGTTCACCACATAAAAATAATGACAGCGGACAATCGACTGACACTTAGTACATGACACTGCTTTGTTTACTCATCTTTGGCACTACTCTTCATCAATTGCATGCACTTACCTTACCATCTTTATTGTCCGTTCTCTTTTAGCAATTCTTTGCAACATCACTTTTTGCTTAGATTCCCAATTTCCTTTATTTTTCCCGAATTTCTGTGCATTACATAAGACGATTGAAAAAGAATACTAGATAACTGCAAACTCTTTTATGTGATAATTCGACGTGCTGAAGAAAATGGGTGAAAACTAAGATACAGAAGTCTTGAATGTTATTAATGTTCATCTTGTTTCTCTAAGTTTAACCTCTTTTTTCGTAGAATTTTTCAAGAAGATGAAAGGAGTTTTGAAAAAAAAACTGTGCACACTCCAAGTAAAACATGAGTTTTAGTTGAACTTTTAACTATTTTTTGTGAGGTAGAAAAACTAACGCATTCGTTTACTCAGAAAAGCTTGTCGAGCGGAAAATTTTACGACACTTTTAACTCTGGTTTTATGTTCTCCATATTCTGCGTATATTTAATCAGCTTTCGAAGTTACTTGAAACGATTTCAAGAGAGAATTTGAGTCGCCTATACGACTCCGGTGATGGATAACACGTAAATTTTCCTGAAAATATCGTTCACAGCTGCTACAAATATCGATAAACGCTATTCCTTAAGGTTAGAACTTTCTGAAAAATCGATATAAAAATGAATTAATCAATTCACACAAAAATCCATGATTCAACATATATTTTGACTGGTATATCCGCGTTTTAACTTGAATTGTATAAAATCATGAGATCCAAAAAAACGTTGTCAAATCACTCAAAAAAAAATATGAACCATCTTTGGAATTTCACAAGGTTGATGAGCATATAACAATGATAATCGAATGCATACTTTTATACAGTTCTTCATACAGTGAAGAATGCTAACTCTTCAAGTCAAAAACAACTCTGAGCAGCTCCTAATTATTCGGTTCATTACTAACGGCATAATTATCTTACAATTAGATGAAATGGAAAAGTGAAGGGTCCGTGTGGTACGTAAGCAATTTGATGCTACTAATTAATAATAAATATTTGAAGTCTAGTCGAGCGAGTGATGAATATTTAACCATTCAGTCGGCCATGAAATTGATAAACGAATGCAATAAAAATTCAGACTCAATCGAGTGAAGCAGTCATAAATGGATGCTTGGCGAATCACATTATGTGCTCCCAAATCCAGATATTTGGATCCTCGAATGCGAAGAAACAAAAATAAATTGGCGACCATATTCAAGCGGCGCATTTATTCGATACGTATGATAAGAAAAACCTTCTAGCCGCGGAGAATCCGTTTTTTCGTTGCCTCTGGAGAATCACATAAGCTATTTTTTTACCCAACGATACGTGCGTATGGCAATGATAATAATTGAAACACAAACATGTGTGTTTGAAGGTGTCTGATTTCACCAGAATAATGAGATTTTCGTTGAATGAAACGAAAATCAAAACCATTTAATTATCTTGATTACACCGAGGGCGGCTGGTAGGCAGTCAAAACAAGTCCAAACATGATGAAGTAGGAAAAGTTATTAGCCTAATGTGCTCATAAGATTTTTACGCATGATTTGCTGTTCGAACAGTCTCTTCAATAGCCAAATCAAACGTTTCAATGATATCATCTCAAATTCAAAACTCACTGAAATCCATCATTGAAATAGGTGGAATTAAATTGGGAAAAAGCATTTTGCTCTTGGTGATTTTTTCTGATACGTACCCAAAAACGGACGATCAAACATTGCAACTGAATGAAATTCCAGTAATTAATCATTAGATTCGCTCATTAGTTTGGGGAAAGTAGTTCACATCTTTACAATGAAGATTCGAATAGAGTCACTTACCTCATTTCTGAAAGAAACCGAGCAAAATTCAATATATCTTTTGTTTCATTAACTCAATATGAACAGCGTTTCTTCAGATCGTATCTATATAATGCGTACTCAGAAGTGTATGCACCGCGATATCGGGCTGAAATAAACTGTTATCATGGATTCTAAATGCAATTGCAGTAAAAGCACTTATTTTTAAGCATCTTCAATTTTTATCAAGGAAAATAAAAAATAACAGTGATTTCAGTGGGAAATCAATACACACATCCAAAAGCTGCATGATTTCGCAACTGGTCGATAGCATTTTGGAATGATGCTGTTAATGCTCGTAAATGTGTTCTGTGAATGAGTCTGAGCTGAGGGAAAACCAATATTATTACTCCATCTCAATTTCAATTTTTTGTTCTCCCTAAAATTTACTGGTAAAAAAGACTCGCTTCGAAATATGCTAGGATGATAAAAAGAGCAATAATTATAGTGGCAGCACTTAAGCTTAACGTCTAAGAAGAAACGATGGAAGGTTATGAACGATCATTTCTAGTGGTACGATGGAGAGGTCGGTACATTTATAACGCGGACATAATCGACTCCACATCTCATCGAAGGATTCTTTTTCGAATACGTTTTTTTCGCTAGAATATGTTGCTTAAAATTAAATGAGTTGAAAAACCAATGCAATTCGATAATAGATATACACAGTCGAAAAGAAAGAACTTTGAAAAGCATCACTTTATAGAATGTAGAGATTAGAATTTGGAGAGACTGCATCAACTATCTCAAAATAGAATATCGCCAATGCAATTTTCCCTGAAATGGTAAATACTCTTTTACAGAAGCTGCAAGTAAGTAGGTATGCATGTGCACACTTTTCGGACAGAAAAACTCAGTGCCCGATTTGAAACTGATACGAACTGTGACAACCGAAATATGAGGTATCATTATTTCGTAACGCTACTTGTCAGATAATATGAGACGAATGAATATACAAACTGCACGGTTCGATAAATTTCCAACAAATTAATAGTATTTTCTAAAAAAAAGTAATGCTTCAAAGCTCATCCTGAAAAATGAAGCGGCATAACAAGACTCCGATTATTATTTCACAAAAACAGATACACCACGAACGTGCATACTTTTCTACGCAAATCATGATTACATTCAGAGTGACTCGTTCAACCGCTTTATCTCAACGAAAGTGAATTTAAAATCGTTTCATTTCTGTTTCAATTCAAAAAGGAGCAAACTTGATTTGAACCGGCAACAAATTCATTTAAAAAAAAACATCAATGCAATGATTTTCATCTCCGCCATAAACTATATTCCATTCGCAAAATTACTTGAGTCGCGAAAACATGCAATCTAGAATCTAAAACTCACCATTTTAACATTTCCAAAGAAACCGCATCTTTTGACTGATTTTCTCAAGCGCTCTTGAATTGTAATGACGATTTACTTTTGTTGAACTACGTCAATATATCTTTACTCGCAATCTATTACAAACAATTTCGATAAATCAAACTACTTGCACTGCACGCTCACATTCAAAAGAGTGTCGGAAAATGTAACTGAATTTGAGTTTGAATCTCGTGTTTTTCACTCTTTTAACTGCAAAGGATTTACTTTATTTTTTTTTCAAAGCACTCAACGATAAACTGCTTCTAAACGTTATCATAAAATATATTTTGATTATTACCTCTTCGAGACTGTCAGATGTTAAGAATAAAATCGTCATGCAATAACATCACAACTCTTCAAAATGTTTAATAACGAACCAAAACTTATGATAAACAAATAATAGAGCACGAGATTATAGAGTAAATAACTTTAAATCGGATTAAAATGCTGTCTAAAAATTCATGCAAACATAAACAATGGGAGCACACCAAATATTGTAGATGCAAATAATGGGAGCACAACCTCAAAGCGTTTGTAGCAGTCATGTTTGTATATGAAGATAGTTTTTGCATCGCAATGTAAGTGCTTGTGTTTGAGTTGTAGGTGTTTGGAAATGGATTTGTGTTTTTTATCTCTGGATTCCTAGGTAAATGAATTTTCGTCATACCGAGACTATTGCAAAACATCAACTGGTTGAATTTCCAATAAATGTTCATTTCAAAAACTGTAATAATAAATCTATATGTTGTATTTTAATAAAACATTGTGATTGCACAAATAAAACAACCTTATTTAGATATTTTCGGTTGGTTCAACGCCAGTCTTTGATTCAATGGTAATTGGTGTTTCGATTATTGCATTCGCATGCAATTTCACCAAAAATCATATATTCGCGCGCAATTGGAATGGTTTTCATTACATCAAATGGTATGTTTTAGACATATTCTTCGTCCACTTAAAATGTCAAAAGCCATTGTTTTTGTTGCGGAACATCATCATTCAAGTGTTTACGAATTGCTATTGCTATTATTGAACGATTATTGCAGTTATTTATGCAAATATTGTAATCATTAGCTTCTCGAAAGATTCTCAAGATAATTCATCTATTTTTGAAAAGGATATATTTAGAACAATCTATATGATTTTGGAAAAATAGATAATGTCTTTTGTAAACTTATACAGTTAAATTCATTCATCTGAAATAAATCCAACAATGTTGGCGTTTGACACGTTAATCTCCGAATGATCTACTATCGCCCCGAAAAATGAATTGTCATGCTCATATTTTAATGCTATATGCAAATTTACAGGCAATGATTTGATGTAAAATGAAATTAAAATATTGATTCAATTTTAATGCATGAATCAATCCTAAATAGGATATTTGATGCCAAATAAATGATTGATGCGTCATAACATCATACAAACGCGAAAGTCGCACGGAGCTCAAAAGCAATACACTTCGCTACTTTTCATTCAGGCGGGAATGTAGCAAAGATGTTACTGGTGCTCTTTACACTGATGGGCTTCTGCGTGCAATTGGAACTGATGATTTTGAATGAAGCGTAGACTTAAACATATATATGGTTTGTGAGAGTAAGAAGTGTAAATAATTATACCTGTCTCAACGCTTTAGCAAAACCGCATCGTTGATTGTGTGGACACAATGAAATTACAGCCTGAATGAATCAAGACGATATGATAAATATGGAATTACCAACAGTTTACGATCATCGTCCGTGAATAACATACACAACGGAGCAAAATCCCTCAGTGAAGTCACAGCTTGTGAATAGAAAGAGCTAACGTGAAAGATATGTGCTTTGTGCATGTGTATTATACGAATCGAATTGTATTTGTTACGTGATTCGATTAAAATTGTTCTCTTTGAATAACAAAAACAAGTCCCGGTGTGCCTAATGCTTCGAATCCGGTCTCATTTTCCCATTTTGCACTCTGTTAATCCTGTTTATAAATACCAGCGAGCGCTGTTAATTAATGTATCCATAGAGCCACCATAATCTAATTATTTGCGATGAGATGCACACGACAAACAAAAGGAGAATATCTCGGCACACTAACTCTTCATGCAACTCACTTGCTCGATGATCTGCATCGGAATTATATCGAGATTCCAGATTCAAAAACTATTCGT
This sequence comes from Obolodiplosis robiniae, assembly GCA_028476595.1. Taxonomy (NCBI): domain Eukaryota; kingdom Metazoa; phylum Arthropoda; class Insecta; order Diptera; family Cecidomyiidae; genus Obolodiplosis; species Obolodiplosis robiniae. The sequence goes on along the minus strand of CM052015.1, from coordinate 2,674,512 downwards.
TGGTTTGCCAGCAACTTGAAATAAAAGGAACTGTACTTAGAGCAATGTGCATCGTTGCATTTAATTCTATGCTGTTGATTTTGTTTATGCTCTCGTTTTCTTTATCATTTGGATCACGTTTAAATCTAAATCGAATATGAAATGTAGAATTTTGTTAAAATGCTCTGCATATAACCGATTTCGCGTATTCACTTTCTCTTTCATTTTCCATATTCACCCAACTTCTCATTCTATCGCTGCCATTCGCGCTCTTTCACTCTCTCTCTCTTTCGTTATGTGCATTTGAATTGCGCGAAAAAAAAAACATTTGATGATGTGAGATTGAATACATTTTCAATCAGTATTAAGAGAAAACTCATCAACTGGCAGAATGAACTAATAAGCTCATTAACTGTATTCAACAATTTCCACTAATAATACAGAGCAATAATATTACACACTTGATAATTAAGCATGAGAGTGTAATGCATTTTCAATCGGAACGCTACACATGTCAATACGGAAACAGTTCCTTGTATCGCGTTGTGCACCTCACTTCTGAGTTCCTTCACATTTCCTCCGGTGTTGGCATGTCATGTTTTGGAGAATTCAGGAATTCATTAACATGTATTTCGAAGACACACTACTCGAATAACAGATTCCCAATTTAATATGCAACCTCATTACCATTGTACGGAGAAAAGATCCCGACGCAACTCCAGCTTCATATTTTCAACATTTGCATACAAATTAAACGAATCCAAAGCAAATTAAATATTAATGTTATGCATTTTTCGTTCCATATTGCCACGCATTTGTTCAACTTATGTGACACTCATTTTTATTTAAATATCAAAATCATCTCATACATTTTTTATAAATACAGTCGCATATTGTGCGGAGCTTTTTTTTGGCTACATGAATGTGAATGAAGTGATTTCGACATGATTTGTTCTGGTACAACATCAAAAATTATGGAATATTTGAGAAGAAATTTAAATGTTGCGTCAAGGATAATTTTATTGCCAACACAAGTGTAGCATTTGTGCTGGTTCGTTATGTGTGAGTGTGTAAAAAATATTACGATGGTTTTAAGTCATCGAATGTGCGGATGGTAAATTCACAGTCGCTGATTTTTCCCTTTGAGCTCAAAAGAAATTCAGCGACACAAGCTCTTTTCCCTCAATCGCACCATCTCCTTTTCCACAATATCCGAGTAAATTCTACACGTGCAACCCACATGACGATATGATAAAATGCTGTTCGCATACCTAATCATCAAAATAGCATCAAACCTTCGCTGCCAGCACACACACACTACATCATGTTAAATGCTAAGAGAAAAATGGAGGGACAGAGAGTGAGAGAGAGAAGAATAAAACCGGAAATATATTATGCACTTGATGCACAATACCGTCTATTCGCATAACTACTGTTCAAATAGCGGATGCATCTGAAGCCACAAAGCCTCTTTTTTCCAATTCCTTTTTTTTCCGTCGTTCATATGAAATTTTCGTGATTGGCTGAAAGAAACATTTACCGTTTTCGTTCCAAATATTACAGCTTAATCGATATAAACGAAGTGTTGCAGCACTTGTGTCATGAAACTCAAAGCCCAAAAATACTCCAAAAATATATAATAACAAAATACATCAAATATCCTTGGTTCGCCGAAGTTATTTTCAATTTGACCTACTTTTGATACAGGCACATTATTCAAAACTCCTATAGATTACATTGTAAATAACTGAGAATCACAAAAAATTACGAAATACTGGTGGTTATATGTAGAATCCGCACAGCCAACCAACCAACCATTGTCTCTTCACATGGTGATTTTCACGAATGAAAATTGTGCTTGTTGCAACTTTTAAACATACAGGTTTTTGTCAATCAGTTGCTTCAAAAAATTGATTCATCATTTATTGATTACATTATCATTTTGAATAGCATGTGGAAACGTTGCATTGTATTTTTATATGTTTAATGTACATTGAAAGTAAACGTGTACATATCCGCGCAGTTCAAATAGCTTAAGCAATATGAAACGTTTCAAATTCGCGATTCAAATGAATGTCTGCTGTCAATATCAGTCGAATTGTGAAACTTTGATGGCGTGTTTATCTATTTAAAAAGTGTTCTGAATGAAAATCGATAATTATGAATAATTGAAATTGGACGATTCGACCATAAAGTCAATAGAATTCATTAGACTGTCGATATTTTTGAATCGTCAAACTTTCGATTGAAACGTTCAGCGATCAATGCCTTCAGACGGCAATTAATGTTTGCATGCGTATAATATTTTGATAGCAAAAAAAAAAACGTTGGAACTTTGATAACGATGTCGATGACATCTCGATAGAATTTCATTCAATATTCACTAGCACACTTCGAAGATCGAACTTTTTCTAATAATTTGACTGAACGGTGGTAATGCTGGTCATCATTATCAGTGATTCACCATAATAATCAAAGGCGCATCTTCGAAGTTTTATGGCAGATTTCGTGTATTTAAACTCGATGAAATGATTGAGCGCGAGTCAAGTACACTGAAATTCGGCTTAATCAAAAATTCCCCAATTACTTTGTTTTTGACTGCTGATTTTCGTTCGCTTACGCTATATACCATATGAGCTGCTCACTTGTATTTATTCGACTTACTTGAGCAGCAATCTATCCCTTCGGTTCGATCAACACTTAGGTCAAATAGATAAAAATTGTCTGAGTGGCTATAAGCTATCATATTTTCTCGTATCAGCAGTAAGTGGAGTTGATACTTTTGAAATTTATTTTCCGAAAAATCATACAAGTAGGCGCAAATCTATCAGTGAGAGGCGGGTATGTACATTTAAAATAACACAGACATACTCGCCTTTCCATCTACACGATAGAAATATTTGCCAGTCAAAATAGATGTTGGATGGAATTCTAATATTGCCGGCGACAATTTGCCATCTGAAGCTGAATTGAATGACAAAAGCTTCGGCTTAACGAAAAAAATAAGATCACATTATTAGAATGCCAATTCCCTCATTTCAAATGCAAATTTGCAGACAATGTCATTTCGTTATTCAACCATTTGAATGACGGATCAATTGTTTGTCAATTGTTTGTTGATTGAAGATGATTCGAGCCAATTTATCCGCTCTTCACAATTTGCTAGACAATCCAAATATTATGACTTCATTAAAGTATTTTTATTTACCGCTAAAAAATAACGATGATACAAAAAAACGCATCAACTTTTCACAAATCAGTTGCAATAGAATTAGGCACTAATGAAAAATATGATTTATGGCTATCACTATTTAGATTATCTCGTTCATATTGATAATTATGTATATATATAATGAGTAAATGATGAGTGGAAGACTTAGAGCGCGTATCGTATGATTGATCAAATGAGACTGACTTTCTCTGTCATTTTCATTGATTCTCTTTTCATCATCTATTCAATACAACGTGTATGTGTTAGTAATTGTAACATTTATGTACAGTGGCTTCTTTTATTCGCACTATACAATATTATTAATACTAGCATAATCGGGTTGCATTTCCTGGCAAAAGCCACATCGAAAATATTGAAAAAGATATTTTCCAAAAGATCATCATGGCTATTGAATGCAATAACAATCCCATCGCAACAATGCACAGTTTATGAATATGACTGATAGAGAGAGGAAGTAGAAAGAGAGAGAGAGAGAGAGAGAGGAAGTAGAAAGTGAAAGAGAGAGAGAAAAAGAGGGGAAAGAGAAATTTCATTAGGCTAAGAAAAATGCAAGAGCATATGGGCATAAAGTATTTATATTCACAATTGTTATTGTATCGCACAATAAAGGGTGATTTTTTAGCTGGTTTCTTTTCGACGTTTAATTTTTTGACAGATGTCAAATTCCAACTGACGTCTGTCACAGTCAAAAATGCTCAGTATGCTTTGCAATTTCAAGATGGAAAGACTTACAAACGAGCAACGCTTGCGCCTCCAGCCACACAGCGGGTCCATCCATGGACGAACTGCGCCGTAAGTTCGGCGAACAGTTCATCTCTCGTTTCGGCCCCGTTCATTGGCCGGCCAGATCGTGCGATTTAACGCCCCTGGATTATTTTTTGTGGGGCATGAAATTATTTTCAAAAAGTAAATGGCAAGAACCAATTTATCGATTTCAATAAAGATTTGATTCACTTTTCGAAATTTTTTGCGTTTTTTTCGATTTTCAAAAAGAAACCACTTAAAAAATCACCCTTTATATAAATTGAAAACAAGATTTGTAATAAAAACATCGAGTTCTATGATTGATTTACCAGAAAAAAAATGGAAATTTATGTAAGAACATGATTCTGATGATGTATAAGAGTACAAGAGATGGCAAGAGAAAAGGCCGATTAGAAAAATATACATAAAATGGCTGGTTTTGCTTCTTCATTTCATCTGTTTAATTTTATTGAGACAGCACTTTGCAAATGCAACATCCAGAGCAACAATCGCTCTTAATTGTTATGTTGAAATTGCATATGAAAATGTGACGCGGGTAAAATATCCACAAAATTTTCACCTTCAGCGTATGACAAGTCAAAATGGCTCGAGTTTCGTCAATTTGCTGTCGTCAACCAACGCTTCCATCTCAGTATTGCACTAAATAGATTTGCTCTTCCACACCAATCCAACCCGTTGCGGTTTAAGATGCTAATCAGTTTAATATGATACTACACACTTTCTTACCGTGGCAATAGATCCTCACGCGTCTTGTTAAACCAACACACATTTATGCATATATCTTGCATGTGAAGCAAATATACCCTAAATTACTTTCTCTTACATCACCATATCGTGCATTATTGCCTCAAGACACAACCGAGATACAGCGAAATCGCTACGTAAACAAGAGCCATTTCGAAGCGTAAGTGCGCTGAAAATCAACCGCACAATGATTGCGAGATCCGGCATCCGAAATGAAAATCGGAAATGTAGATAATCTTTGCTATTTCCCACTTGATACAATGAATAGAGCTGATTTGCAGCCTTTTGAACCGTTTTCGGCACATTTTGCGATTGAAAATAACTTGGCATGAGTGTTCGAGAGCATCTAATCAATGTTTACTCAATAGTTCGGAGCATGTTGGCTACCATCAATAATTCATTTCACCAGCACCTGGCATCTTCTTCTCGCCTACCAGGTTCCATCACCGCACTCGGTCTGTTTGCATTCACATGACTTATTTATTCATGTTTCGAAATGTAAATTTAAATGATCTTTATTGCGTATGTCACAATATTTTGTTGTAAGTGAATCATTTTAAATCCAAACTTTGCGTTCCTCTTCCTCAGATGTTTTCTCATTTTTGAATTTATAAAATGAAAATTTACGTTTTAATGTGATTGGATTTTCACATCGAAAAATGCTCTCACTTAAACATGCCATGCGTATATGTTGACTTCATCAAAACGGGTGCATCCAGCATCCTATCAATCATTATTATTTATTATTATTAAACTGATTTCAAAACAAATTCATTCAATTATATGCAAAACAAGCTCACCACTTTTTCGGTCGAACTCGTTCAATTTGCTAAAGCACATGTATCTCATCTTCAAGCGCCATTCCTTTACGTCACGCCTTGGTCGTAATAAACACACGGCCATTGACTAAAACCGGTATTCCAAATTATTGTTTCCAATGGCGTTTAAAAATAAAGCATGAATTATGCGATGAATCATTTACATTTTTATGTATTTCGTGTCTATTGAATGTCACCGGGTCTCTCGACCTGACGTTGAAATTCCTATGTGTAAGCGTAAATTCGATTCACTTAAACTAAATCATGTGCAAATATGTAATCGTGGCTAATTCAAATAACGCTTGAAAAATTCAATTCCATCATTGTGTCATGTACCCCATCGCAGCCAACTGAATGTTAACTCCCTTCACAAATGATACGCTTTTTTACTTTTTTCCGCAAATCAAATCTCTTCATGGACTTTCATTGCATCACACAATTTGATTTCTATTTCAAAATAAGAACGCAAAAATCTTTTATTTGATATTGGCAACGAAGCATTTGGAATTGGAAATAAATGGCAACATCTCAATCTTAATTCAGATTAATTATTCAGATTCGAGCGTACACGTTTATTCTGAATACGTTTCAGGGATCACGATGCCATGCCGAAACAGAATTTTCAGAAAGCTTTATCGGGAGCGTATGAAATTCTGAAATCAGTTCCAACTTAATGTCACTTCACTTTGGATTTGTTGACTATTGAAAATATTTCAAAACAGCAGGAGAGAAACTGGCAATTTTTCAAATTTTATTCATAAATATTCATTACTCCTGAATAGTTGATAAAAGAGGGAAAAAATCTAATTGGGTGGCCGCATTGATCCAAGTCTATTCTAAGGATATTTCCACAATTCTGAAGTGTGCTCAACATAAAATCAATTGTGAACGCCTGTATTCGTATGAAAGACCATTAATATTGGCTAAATAGTGGCACATAGCAATTAGGCAATTACGAATTGCCCTAATTTGGATTTATCTGCGCCGATCTTCATTATGGTAAAATTCAAGCTAATTCGACGGTTCATGAGTGAGTCAGGTGCTGTCTAGACGTTTGGTTAATGTCAAAATAATTTTCTGCAATAAATGCGAGTAGTTTTTCATTTTGATTGTGAATTATATGGAAAATTTGGTGTGTGCGCGAGAAAGGAAGTTCGTATGAGTTGCAACATGATTGAGCGAGTCGCACACATTTAACGAATTGTGTGAGGATTATATTGCAGCGACCGCGAAATATATATCATTAATATACCTTGCTTTAACTCAATTGTTGATAATAATTAATGAAATTAAAGCATTTGAGTTGCTTAATACTTGCCCACCGGCACAAGCGCCATTCACCGCAATACCGTATTTTGACTACGTTTTCGGAACATTTCGCGAAATATTTTGAAACGACGATGAATGCGCTGTGAAATATACAACTTCTCAGATTTTCCATGCCAACCGTTCCGTTTCTGATCGGCAAAGTATGAACAAAAGCCAATCAGCATGCGGGCGATGTGCCGACAATAATATATACATATATAGCGAAAAAACAGTAAACATAGGCTAAACCAGATAGCACCACACCAAAATGCAATAAACAATAATTTGCAGAATTTTCATGTTAAGATAACTGAAATGGGTTAAACTGTGCCTTCAAAAAATACTCATAGAAATTCCTTCAGCATCATCGTAAACAATGGATTTTAATCGTTATTTACTGCATTGAACGCATCAAATTAAATGTTATCAGCAGTATTTAATGGATGGAGAATGTGCGCTTCTACAAATTCTTATTTGCATTAAGGGATATAATGCGCATCCCAACATTCATTGGAATAAATTGCAAACAATGGATGCAACTCAGTCTATCTTACGTTGTTCTGCACTTCTTTCGCTGCCATCAAACTAACTGAGTTTATTTTACAAATTGAATGCACAAGTTAGTCGTGCAAAAGGCTTCTTTTATACAAAAAAATCACAGGCAACAAGCTGAATTACGTGTGCAATGCGCATCATTTGAAATGTTGATGGTAAAATTAACTTTTCGATCGCAAAATGGAAACGCAATGCCATGGCGTCTACCCCACTTTGATTTTGCTGCCTTTTTAACCGTTTCCAAGTGGAAAAAAGAAAACGAATGCAAAAAAGGGAAACAATAAACTAAAGACGCTTAAACTTTAAAACTTCGCTGTATATAAAATCGCACTGAAATGATGTTGTGAGCAATTGAAATACTTTAACACACTAATATTCACAATTTTCTTAATGTATTCTGGGTATTTGTGTTCTTCGTTTTTCGTTTCTTTTTTTTCTAGTTCTTCAACTCTGAATCTCTTTCAGCAGCATGTAACGCATTGATGATCACGTTTGCCCCCAATTCTAGCCCGTGAATTTCACTTTGATTTGATTCTTAGACATGTTTGCAGAGAAAGTCTATAAGATAAAATAACAATTATTCGTGGTAATCAGATCTTTTTTTCATATTATTTACAGATAAAAAAGCTGTATTTGCAAATATGATGTAAGTCGATGATTAAGCTCAGAATGCGGGCGTGAGATCAAAATAATTATCTGCGTGTCAGAAAATTTGTGATATGCTGATTTTGTATCTCTTTATAACTACAATATGATTGATTGAGACAAGTTTATTGCAATAAATACTTAAAATATAAATTGAAGCGTCTAAATATTTGAACATATATTTCTAATCGATAAACTTTTGACACCCCAATGAACTACACTTGAGTGATTGGCAGCTGTTGATAAGTGCATTCGATTAAATTGAGTGAGACCGAGAGATTCCCAATTAAAAATTAGAGCAAAATAATTTATAAAAAGGCCAATCAAAAATGTGGAGCTTACAAATGGAAGATTCTTACAACTACATTTAGAACTCTGCACTACATACATCGCTACAAATTGAAACTAAAACGCCACAAAGGTTATATATAATTATTTAATACACTACAAAAAATGTAAAACGTCTTTCATTTACACTCGTACATTCTAGGGGGTTCATTCAAATCCTAAAGTAATGAATTCCTCTGGAAACCAACGATAAAATACAATAAAAGCCTAAACATCCAAATTTGAACGGATTTTATTGGATCCCGGCGAATATTTGAATATCGTTTGACACTTCTGTCAAATATCGACTGACTTAAACGTCGTTCATACACTGTCATAAATTTTTGACATTTTTGTATTGGTATCACTGGTAGAATACACATACATGCGCGCCACATAGACGAACTGTGTATGTATATGTATTTTACCGGCATACTGGTGAAATGCGGAGAATTCAAGCTATATTGTGAATTCCCCATTCTACCAGTCATACCAATACAAAAATGTCAAAAATTTATGTCAGTGTAGTATCAGTGAAAAGTGAAATAAACAAATTCGCTCATATGTACGTCAATTCATTATATCCACCTGTATTCAACAATATCCACTGAAAAAATACAGTGAATATTGTTGAATATAGATGAATATAGTGAATTGACGTACATATGAGCGAATTCATAAGTGAAAACGTATTACGCGTGTAGATAAAAGAAATAAAATAAATGATAGATCCCCCTAGCGCACATTACTTCGATGTCAATGCATTAGTGCGTATAAACAGTGTACTAAATACTTACATGAATGAATAAACCTATAGCTATAGTTGTCACGGTTTATTCATCCATGTGAGTATTTGGTGCACTGTTTATGCACACTTATGCATTAACATCTAAGTAATGTTAGAGTATGAATGAAAGAGGTAAAAGATTTTTTGTATTGTACGACGATATGAGACTTTCTACATTTTATTTTACAAAGATTACTTTTTGCTATGAAGATAAGCCAATCCGCAAGCGACACAGATTGATGCATTCATAATTTATTACTTGTTGCAATATATAATAGCTGATGATTGGCACATTTATAAGACTTTTTGACCACATAAAAATGTCATAAGCACTTAGTCGACAGCTTGACGACAACAAGTAGACATTTTATTGTGTAAAGAATTCTGTTGAAATTCTGTGTGCACAGCAACAAGTTGTATCAAACCAACTCGTTGAAAAGTGAGAGTAATTCTTTGTGCATATCAAACAAATTACTGGAATTGTACAATTTGAACGCTTGTTTTTCTATAAAAATGGTCATTTGCTATTTGCTGCTATTTTTGTGCAGTGTTTTGTTTTTATGGATAAAACATATGTATAGCTATTGGGACCGAACCAAATTCCCTTCGATTAAACCAACAATTCCATTTGGAAATGTGTCGGATGCAGCAACGGGCAAAAAATGTATGGGCATGAATCTGTATGACTTGTATAACAGTTCAAAGGAGCCAATTGTTGGTATTTATTTACTATTTCGACCCGCATTACTGGTGCGTGACGCTGACCTCATAAAATGTATACTATCGACGGATGCCAGTAGTTTTTATGACAGAGGTATTTATCACAATCCAAACGATCCTGTTGCTAATAACCTCCTCATGATGACGGGCCAAGAATGGAAGACAACCAGAGCCAAATTAAGTCCAACATTTACTTCCGGCAAACTCAAAGGAATGATGCCAATGATCATTGGCATTGGTCAGAAACTTCAGAGGAAAATCTCCAAAGAGGCCAACAGAAATGGAAGCGTTGAGATAAAAAATCTCACAATCAGGTACTCATTAAAATGCCATTTATGTAATTATTTATTGTGGAAGTTGTTGAGCTCAATAAAGTGATTATTTTATTTAGATTTGCATTAGATGTCGTCGGTACTGTGGCTTTCGGATTGGATGTTAACACAATTGAAAATTCAGACGATCCATTCCGTAATATGGAAAATCTTGTGAACAATGGCGAAATCATCAATCGAATTCGATTGATTGGAGCATTTTTATGTCCCCAGTAATTTCTTTTTCTGGATTGATTCATTTGAAAAGTTTGATTGTTGGCGATTTTTATTCCATTTCAAATTTAATTCGTTTTAAAGGATACTGAAAGTGCTGCACTTGTCATCGTTATCTTCTGAATTCAAAGCGCATATGGTTGAAATTGTAAGAGATACGATGGAGTATCGAGAAAAAAATAATGTTTCACGCAAAGATTTTATTCAAATCTTGATGGAGCTGAGAAAAACGGGCAAAGTGATGAATGATGATGGATCTGTCGAAATTGAAAAAAACCAACAAACAAATAACCTGACTGAAGAGTTCATGACTATTGAACAGTGCGCGGCACAAGTTGCATTATTTTATTTGGCCGGATTCGACACTACTGCTTCAGCAATTGCATATTGCTTATTCGAATTATCACGTCAGCCAAACTATATGAAAAGAGTGCAAGCTGAAATTGATGAAGTCATGGAGAGATATAACAATGTTATCACCTATGAAAACATAAATGAAATGATTTTTCTTGATTTTTGTGTGAAAGGTAGTAGACAAAACGTCTGAGAATATTTCACATTCAAATTAAATGTTACATTACTTTTGACATTTTTATCAGAAACTTTGAGGAAGTATCCAACGCTGCCCTTCCTTAATCGTGTTTGCACCAAAAATTATCCGATACCGAATTCAGATTTGACAATCACTGAAGGAACACCAATAATTATTTCTCATTTCGGTCTCATGCGAGATCCACAATATTTCCCTGATGCAGACACATTTTTGCCGGATCGGTTCTGCGAAGAAAATCCAAATTATAATCCTATTGCATTCATTCCCTTTGGCGATGGACCTCGGACTTGTGTCGGTAAGCAGGATGACCAAATCACGTTGATAAAAATATAAACGAATTTTTTGGAATTGTTCGATTTTCAGGCCTAAGAATGGGGAAAATGGTGACAAAAATTGGTTTGATATTACTTTTGCAAAAATACGATTTCGATTGTTTGAAGAAAGGCGAGTTAGACTTTGATAACCATTCCGTAACATTAATACTAAAGGATGGAATTGATTTGAAAGTGACTAATAGAAAATAAGCGGAAATGTACACGAATGCGACAATACTAGATTTTTTATATGGAATTTAATAATTGGTAAGAAGAATAATACTCGTCATTCTTAATTTGTGCACTAAATTACCGAAATAAAAGCTATGAAACAAGTTTGTTTTTACCATCTAATAATTTACTCGATTTATGCGATTATGTTGGAAAACAAGAACTTCGAAAAAGATGATATTTAATTAGATTTTTTATAATTCATTTCTTCTTACAAACTTTAAATCGGTAGTTCTTTTCGAATGAAAATGTTTTTATGTCTTAAAATCTGATGAGCACGACTAAAAAAAATGAGTTTTATGCCATTTTCAAGCAAAAGAAAGAAGATTGTGAATGGGGATCCATCAAAGTAAATATAGTTTTACTACTTTCATGTTTACATGAATAGAAGTTTGAAGCAAGAAATCGCAATAAAATGGTGCTTTTATTATCTTGTTGACGACAAATTTACGTTCGAAGTCGTTTTGCATTTGTTTTAGTTCTTTGCATCGTCAATTTCCACTTTAAATTAGTTTAAGATAACGACTGCAAAATGTTGTGCAAAAAAAACAAAATCCAGACGAATGATTTGAACGGCGTCCAGACGAAGATGATCTAAAGGGAGAGGGAGGGACATAGGGCCATTTGAATGAAATTGCGCCGTTAACTCGACAAAAACAGCTCGATGGCATAGTTTTCCGAAACGAAAATTAAATTGAAAGAAGTAAATTCAATTTGTTTTCGCAAATGTTCTGGATGCATTGTTTCTTCTCCTCTTTGCTTGAATTTTCGTGGTAAATATATTGTATAGCAAAGAAGTTATCTTCGAAACTTCTTTACGTAGTCTCATATCGTTTGCTTTTCACTATTAATGTAATTCTTTTAATTTTGTCTAGCAATTATATGGCCCTGACGGAAATCACAAAGCAGTAGAATGTTTTTGAGAGTTTTCACATTCATAATATTTTCTAAAAGCAACTAGTTTCTGAGGGAACGCACAGTTATCAAAAAAAACTGTTTGATGCATTAAAAGAATAGAACCATTCCATTTTTATTGCGGTTTTGCGTATTCAACGGTAAGACTCCTTCTGCCATTTATCCTGTTCACTCAGTGACATTCTGCAATTTCTCATGAAAAACAATCTCTGCATAAAAAATACGTTTACCGCGCAATTGAAGACTCAACGGTTACGTTGCCCTACAAACAAATTGCGCCGAATAAAAGAAGTGTTTAATGAAAGTCGGCCAAAAGTGTTGCGCCGCTGATTGATATCATTCTAACTCGTCTAGTCTTTTGTTGTTGACTCGGGCTTTAATTCAAAAGAAATATCTCGCACACATTGTGTACCAATTTTTTTTTTTTTTTTGTTGAAAACATCTTAATTAGGTGAATTTCGTCTTTATTTAGATGTCTGATAATAGCAAGAGATATTGAGCACAGTGAGTAAAGAGTCACAAAACAAATCGCTAGCAAGCGTAAGAACGGCTCCTCGTTTGACATTACCCATTTTTTTTTGACACAAATTTGTTTATTTTATTTTGGAAGACGTTCGAATGTGAACGTTTATTGACCCATTACGTGTTTACCGCTTACTGGGGATGTGCGACTTAGTCGATTGGCGATGTCATAAGTTTGATAAGAAGCAAATGATGCGTGCATCTCGAATTTTATTCATTGTTTACGAAACTTGATGTAGACGAAGGCTTCACAATAGGACCGATATCATCATCATGCGTGACGAATCGACATGAAAATATGATTGGGTCGGCTTCGTTGGATGCATGCAGCGATACTGTTCCTTGGTTATTGACATCCTCTTTAAATATATTTGAACTACGAAACCGAATGCATGCAGTGCATGCTCTGCACTTAATGAAAACGTTAATGTTTGGCCACTCTTCAGCAAATTCTAAGCATGCACGTGCACACTCAAAAACTATCGTTTATTGATAGGTGAAAATTGAATTGCCATCCAAATGCAAAGGTCACTGCATTGTCTAGAGCTTCAGTTGTGAGCAAATTGTCAACCGAGGAATGCAATGCTCACATTGCAAGGTTTTATTTGTTGAAACTTTATGCAAATAGAGATAGATGAATACATATTGTATATGTTCATCTCTCTTTATAGCAAATGAAACCATACAACGTGAGCATTGCATTCCCCGGTTGCAAATTGTGCAAGATATTTGAGTCAACCAATTCGTGATTGAGTGTTCCTAAATCGGCAAATCAATATTTTCAAGTGTCCGTATTGTTTGTCATCTACAGGGTGGTCAATCTGTTGGTTTTTTTTCGACTAAAAATTATTTCCACTATGATATTAAAACCTATGTCATGAAAAAATGACAAAGAATCAGTTCATTATCTGCGCCGAACAAATATGGATCGATTTACGCTTGAAAAACGTTGGAAAATATTGAAAACTCAAAAATTTGAAAATGATCCTGATTTTTATCAGAAAATCATCTCTTCGGATGAGGCACATTTCCATCTCACGTTAACAAGCAAAATTGCTGTATTTGTTGTTCGGAAAATCCACACGTAATTGTTGAGAAACCAATGCATTCACAGAGATGCACCGTGTGAAGTGGTTTTTGGTCTGGTGGCAATATCGCTAGACTTTTCTTTGAAAATGACGAGGGAAGGTGCGTAACCGTGAATGGTGAGCGCTGTCACGCTCTATGGACTCAGACAACATTTGGTTCCAACAGGATGGCGGTCCATACCACACAGCCATATCTACCAGCGATTGTATTGACGCTAGAAATATATTAGCAAATATTTCACAGTAACTATAAATATGCGATATTTGCACTATATGCCGTCGCATGTGTCGTTACGTAGTCCGTATACGACACATGCGACGGCATATAGTGCAAATATCGCATATTTATAGTTACTGTGAAATATGTTCTAATATATTTCTAGCGTCAATACAATCGCTGATATCTACCATCGATATTTTGCGCAAAAATTTTGAAAATCGCGTAATCAGTCGTTTTGGAGGTGGAAACCGGCCACCTCGCAGCTGCGATTTGACTCCGTTGGACTATTATTTGCGGGAGCTGTCACGGATAAATGTTATGCTGATAAATCAGCAACGATTGGAGCTCTAAAATATCATATTCGTCGAACCACGGCTGTGATAATGACTCAAACAGTTGACCGAATGGGATACGTACGTAAAACTAACTTTTCCGCACATTTTCCGAAATTGTTCGGGTTTACGGGTGTTTCATTGATTGCTACTCATTTGTATTTGATTTATGTTTATTTGTTTTCGAATCATCATGCAACTTTGAGAATAAATCACAGAAAATTTGAAGTCATTACGATGAGATCGAATTTCGAGTCATTACACTTCATGTAATTTAAATTTAAATTTTAATAAAAAAAAAAACGAATAAACATCTCAGTTCCTAATTTTTACTTCAACAAACATTCGCTGCTTTTGAATTGGTAATAACAATTACGAATTAGTTTACTCTGATGTGAACTTTTAATTCATGCCAACGATAAATGTGATTCCACATTTGTGCTATGTATAAGTTTCGTTAAAATGTTAATAAGCATTCAAATTGATGAAAAAATCACAGATTGGAAAATCACAAATACTTCATCCAATTTAATGACAAAATTTGAATTTTGACCCCGAAAATTGAAAATTTTGTGAGCGAGGTAGTCTTAAAACTCATTAGAATGACAAAGTTCGAGTCGATAATACAAATGGATTGATTACATTGCCGAACAATTTTTGTACCATTCTCCAATCAACAGAAGAGTTGATTGAAAGTGTATTTCCAAATATTGTTCAAAATTACAGGAATCAAAATTGGTTGAGAGAACGCGCAATACTGGCACCAAAAAATGTACACGTCAATGCAATCAATTATCAGATTCAAGAAAAATTTCCAGGTGCAGTGATATCATATAAATCTGTTGATAGCGCAATGAATGCAGATGGTGCAGTGAATTATCCAATTGAATTTTTGAATTCACTTGAACCACCTGGTATGCCACCGCATTATTTGAATTTAAAGGTTGCCTCATCAATTATTTTACTGCGGAATTTGAATGCACCAAAACAGTGCAATGGCACAAGATTAGCAGTAAAAGAATTGATGCCGAATTTAATGGAAGCCACAATATTGACCGGAACAGCGAAAGGCGAAATTGTGCTCATACCACGAATTCCACTGATTCCAACAGACATGCCATTTGAATTTAAGTGTTTGCAATTCCCAGTGCGTCTATCATTTGCCATGTCCATTAATAAGGCGCAAGGACAAACGCTTCAAATATGCGGATTAAATTTGGAGGAGCCGTGCTTTTCACATGGACAGCTATACGTGGCCTGCTCAAGAGTTGGATCTCCAAATTGTTTGTTTATGCTCGCTTCAAATATGCGAACAAAAAATATTGTATATCCAAATGTTTTGGATTGACATTAATAATTTTGAAATAGAATGCATTCATTTCAATAAAAAAAACTAGAATATTTCATTTCTTTTTTTGGTTGGTTGCAACGAAGTGCAACGGGGTCCGCTAGTTCCTAATAAAGTTCAATGCGTGTGTAAATTGTTGATCAATTCTAAAATCAATTTTTTGAGTTATCGTGTTAACAAATTTTTGCGTGCAACGGACAACGTACCACACACGGACAAAAAATTGCTCCGGGAATGTTGCAATCGTTTTTTCTAGGTTCAAAACGCATAGAAAACTTATTCTGGGCGTTTTGAATTTTTTGGACCGATTTTAGTGGGGGGAAGAAAAGACAGTTGAGTACGAGTTTGGCGCTGATCGGTGATTTGAGTGTGATTCTTTTGGACGAACCAACTACAGGCATGGATCCGGTCACAAGAGTAAATCTGTGGAATGTCGTCCGAAAGTTACAAGAAGATAGCAAATCGTTTGTGTTGACGTCGCACAGTATGGAGGAGTGCGAAGCGCTTTGCAACCGAATGTTGGTGCTCGTAAATGGCAAATGCAAATGCCTCGGTTCATCGCAGCATTTGAAAAACAAGTTTTGCGTGAGATTTAAGCTGAAGATGAAAGTTGAAATTTACAAGTGAGTTCAGTTATGGTTTCAATTGTATGTTGAATTTCCATCAAACATTTTAATATCTTTTCAGAGAAAATGTGGACAGAGTGAAGAAATTTGTGCAGAAAACGTTCATAACGACTGTACATAGGTAGGCCAAATATATATTCATCCAGGGCGTAAAATAATACGAATTTGAGCAGTAAACTTTAAGTCAAGATTCCTTTTCGGTAGTCAAGAAAAAGTCTTATTTTATGCTCTGGTTCAAAGTATACTGTTTATGAAATATGAAATATGAAATTAATTTGGCTTTATTTTAGGGGAGAGCTTCGAGGAATATTGACGTATTCAATTCCAGTCAAAACTATAAAATGGTCTGCGGTGTTTGACATAATGGAAGATGCTAGAAAATCTTTTAAAATTGAATACTATTTAATCAGTCAGAACACGATCGAGCAAGTGGTATTAGCATTAAATAAAGAAGGTGGATATTGAATAAAATGAGTAGTTCGAACCTACTGTTTGAAGATGATAATCAACACAATAGTCTCATTCTGTGAGATTCGAATTGCTTGTAGTTCTAATACGGCTTCTTTAAATGGTTAAGTATGTAGAGGAGAGGGGGCTTTTTTTAAATTTTCATTCAAGAAGTTTATTTGGTCCAATGGTGAGATTTTCTTTGGAACGAGAATATTATCCTTATTTTATTTGTGCTCAAATAACATTTATAAAGCATATGACCAACATTTGTGGATTGAAACAATGTATGAAGACAAACTGAGTAGTTTTATTATCACAATGACTCATTCGACGCATAAATCACACTTGATCTATGTAGCCCATATTGGCGAATCCAGTATGTCACGTCAACCCTACTGAATGTCGTGCTGCTCAAATTTAAATAGTAGGTTTTTTCTTGTTCTCATCAACGAAGCTTGCGTTTCACAAGACAGTTTTTAACTGCTTTGATGTAAAAATACTTTCAATTGTTGTTTTGAATGCACGCCTTTGCTTATATCATTCAAGTTTTGTTCTCGACTAAGCGATTAGATCAAGTGCTCCTCTGAAAAAATTAAATATAAACATCAGAACATAGCCGTACACTTTTTTAAATTGAATCTTTTAAAAACTATAATTATTTGAAATTGAAATAATTACAAAATAGGAACCATTTGGGCTCCAACATTTCAAGAAAAATGTTGCCATCGTCCATCTTAAAGCAAACAAAAAACATAAGTGTGCTTGGACAAGTGCGATTGTTGCTTTGGAAGAACTTTTGTACTCAAAAGCGTCATAAACTCGATACATTAGTCGAAATATTTTGGTCACTAATTCTTTTTTCGATTCTGCTATACATAAAAAGTAAAAATGAGACCATTTTCCATCCAGTGAGGATTTTCCCGAGATATGAATTCTGGTCAGAATCATACGGATATAAGTAAGTGGATTTTATCATTTCGAATTTGGATCAACTAATTCGCGATTTTTTCTTCACTTCCAATGCTATAGCGATACCATTTTTTATTCTCCAATAAATCCAAGTCTCAATGAACTGATGAACAAAGTATCTGAGTATGCGAGGGTGAAAGTTTCTGGCGTTAAAAGTATACAAAAGTTTGAAGATGAATTTGCAAAAAACGGATCGATTGCAATTGAATTTCACCATTCGGAAGTAAAAACGGCATTCTTTAGAATTTTTCAATTTTGTATCACTTTGATTCTGAACTGAAAATCTTTGTACAATTCGCGTGAGCTTTGATGAAATGTTGGAAAATATTTTTTTCTTTCCAGAACATAAAAACACTGCCAGAAAATCTGTTTTATTCGCTTCGTTTTCCTGGCAGATTGAGATCTTGTGGTGATGTGGACAATGAAACTTGTACATGGCAAACATATCGATTATTTCCCAAAGATATATTCGACGATCGATCTTGGTCTCAAACAGGTTCTCGTCCTTCATACTATTTGGAGAGGTTTATATATCTTCAGCGGATGGTGTTCCAAATATTTTACGACATTCATACAAAAAAGCTCATACGATTTGTAATGTTTGTGCAGCCGTTCCCATATCCTCCTCGCGTTGAATCTGATCTTCTTGTCCGGATTCCGTTTTTGATTCCGTTGATTTTGGTGCTTGGTTTCAATTTCGCTTTTGTCAATTCCACGCGTTACATTGTTAATGAGAAAGAGAAGCAACTAACAGAAGCGATGAAAATAATGGGATTGGCCAATTGGATGCATCATTTGTGCTGGTTTATTCGGACGATGACAATGCTATTGATACCCGTCACGATCATTACAATTGCGTTTGTAGTAAGTGTGGCTCCTGTATTTTAAACATTATATATTTATCTAATTTTTCCGATAATCTTAGACACCGTTTGGGGATTCATATGCCATTTTCCCAAAGACAGAATTCAGTTGTTTGTTCATATTTTTCGTCGGATACTGTATTTGCATAACCATGTTTGGTTTTGCGATTATTGCATTTTTCACAAGAACAAAGCCAGCAATCATGACTTCAGTTCTACTGTGGTACTTGACCGCTGCACCATTTTTCATTCTGGACATTGATACCGTGCTAAACATCAGTTACGATGAATTGCCTGATGTATTAAAACTATTATTTTGTCTTCTGCCGAACACTGCACTCTCATTTGGACTCTTTATCATCACTCGGTGGGAAAGAATGGGCATTGGACTAAACTGGATCACTGCTTGTCAAACAGTTTCCATCTATGATAATTTAACCGTGGCCCTCATATTCGGATTTTTTATTGGTGAAGCGATTTTACTTTTTTTGATCATTTTGTATGTGGAACAAATTTCACCTGGTAAATATGGCGTGGCGAAGCCGTGGAATTTTATTTTTAAAAAAGAGAATAGGATGACCTCCATCAACCGGAATAAGAACAGAAAAGGCAGAAAATTGGAAACAAATTTATTGGATTTTGAGATCGGACCCATAAATTTACCAGTTGGAATCAAAATCCAGAATTTGACCAAGAGATTTTCAACAGATAGAGTGGCTGTCGATAACTTATCATTGGATATTTATGAGAATCAAATAACTTGTCTCTTGGGTCGAAATGGAGCTGGTAAAACTACAACCATTTCGATTTTAACAGGCATGATGGAGACAACATCTGGCACAGCAATCATCAACGGTTACAATATTCGCAACGCTATGGATTTGGCCCGCTATTCAATGGGATTTTGCCCTCAGCACAATATTCTATTCGATGATTTAACCGTGCGAGAGCACATTCTCTTCTACAGTGGCTTGAAAGGACTCAATAGTGAAGGAGCTGAAGCAGAAGTCACAAAATATGTACCGATGCTCGATTTACAAGGAAAAATGAATAAGTTGTCTTCCACCTTATCTGGCGGTATGAAGCGAAAGCTCTCGGTCGTGATCGCTCTTTGTGCAGAATCGAAAGTTGTATTTCTCGACGAACCCACGAGCGGTATGGATCCAGGTGGAAGAAGAGCATTGTGGGACATTTTATTAGCTGAGAAGAAAGATCGCACAATTTTGGTCACAACTCATTTCATAGATGAAGCGGACGTTTTTAGTGATCGTATAGCAATATTGGCAAATGGAAAACTGCAATGCGTTGGATCGTCATTCTATTTAAAGAAACATTTAAGAACAGGATTTCGTTTGATTTGTGTGAAAAAAAGGAATTGTGACTCTGGCGCTGTGACAAAACAATTGAATTCATTTATTGCGAATATTCAAATTGAAAGTGAAACGAAGAGTGAATTGTCCTATATTTTACCGGAAGATAGAATTCATTTATTCAAGAGAATTTTCCAAGAGTTGGAAAAGAACGCATCCCGTTTAAAACTGCAAAGTTTCGGAGTATCGTCCAGTACATTAGAAAATATATTCCTGGATCTTGTGTCGCCTGAAAAAAAAAATGAACAGCCAAAAAAACCAACCATGTTTTTGAATGATGACAATATTTCTTCGGATGATGAGAAAAAATTACTCTTACATGGTCGATCTCTGTTGTGGAGTCAAGCGGTTGCTTTATTCAAAAAACGATATCTTTGTTGGATGCGTTCATGGCGCTCGATCTGTTTCTACAATTTAATTGTAATTCTTGTAATGTCAATCGTTGCATTCCAAAGTAAAATCAACAAATTCATCGAGCTTCCAATCAACACAGCATTACGCCATTCATTTGACCCGTACAAATCGCCGGTGGCAATTCCACTCCAATTCTCAAATAATGATTACTTTGATGACGGGTTTCATAGGCAATATACACAGATTATTTCAAAATCTTCCGCTACTTTACTACCAGGTACTGAGGGACAACCAGATATTCTCAATATTTCTCTAAATTTGTTAGAAAAATATCCAAGAGAGTATAGATTTCAGTATATAACAGGATGTAGTTTCCATCCGGGACGCCGGGTCATGTGGCATAATCCGCAAGCGCTTCATTCGGCAATATTGGCATTTGATTTGCTGATTGATGCAATTGTAAATGTGAAATTGAACGATAGCTATAGTGTCCGCGTTGTAAATGAACCATTCGAATTCATACCGAAAACATCTTCAATAAATGCTTCGGTTCTAAAGTATGGACAAACATTGGCGATATTCATTGGTATTGCGATTGGCATTGTTTCACCTTCGTACATTTCTTTCTATATTCAGGTACAGTTGAACATATTTTATTTTGAATATTGCTCGCTTAGAAAGTAGCTTATTTTTGATGCCAATTTTTGCTGAATAGGAGAGATCAACCAAATCGAAGTTCATGCAATATGCTTATGGTGCAAACATACGCATTTTTTGGGCCGTATCAATTTTATGGGACTTGCTAACGAGTACGATAACTACAACTCTAATCATTTTGATCTTGACTTTGGGTCAAATTGAAAATTGGAGCACGTTCAGCCAACTCTCCATTGTATTTTTAATTTTAATGATGTTCCATTTTTGTATGATTCCAATCTATGGCATTTTATCAATGTTATTCACTGATCCAGCTACGGGCGTCCATGTTGCTACCATGATGAATTTGGTCATTGGTAAGGATTTTTCCTATATCTTATTTGCTTGAATGTTTTTTTCAAAAAGATTACTTCATCAATAAATGTTCGAATTTCAGCGACCACTTTTCTGGTCAGTGGATTTGTGCCAGAAATGCCCAATATATTTTATGATATTTTTTGGTTTTATCCTCTGTGCACGATGATTGATAGCTTATTCAAACATGTCATTATGGAAATGGACAAAGATTGTAAGACAAGTGTTGAAGGTATATCATAAGCGCTACTTATTAATCCTTGTTCTCGTTTGATTTGATAGTGTCACCGTATTGCATAGACTTCGGTTTATATAAATATAATATACTCACTATGATTCTTTATGCCATAATTGCATACGTGTTGCTCTTGGGAATCGAGGACGGTGTTTTTAGAAGGATTGCTTTCAAAATGAGGAAAAAGAATAAAACACAGACTGATCCAAATGATGACCCATCAACCATTGATGATGATGTATTTGCCGAAGAAGAGCGCATTGAAAACATGACGGATGACGAACTACGATCTCAAGCGATAGTCATGAAAAACGTGTCGAAGTTTCATGGTAGATTTTGTGCTGTCGACAATATATCACTATCGATCGGAAGGTCAATTACTTCTAGTTACATGACAAAAAAACACTGAAATAACAAATATGCATTGTTTTGATTTCCAGCTCGGAATGTCTCGGTTTGCTTGGAAATAACGGTGCTGGGAAATCATCAATATTCAAAATACTTACTGGGCAAACAGATATTTCAGACGGCTATATATATATAAAAGGTTTCAATCAACAAAACCAGCTTCAACAAGTCTACAAAAAAATCGGATATTGCCCTCATCGTGATGCATTATTGGATAGCCTCACATCTCGCGAAACAATGGAATTATTTGCTAGATTGCGGGGTATTCCGGTTAAAAAGGTCAAAGCATACATTGAATACATTGCTCAAACCTTGGATTTTATAGAGGACATTGACCAAAAAGTCAAACATTTGAGGTCAGCATTTTTCTTAATCCTATAATATTTAGTTTGTCAGTATTCAAAAGGAAATGAACAAAATTTCAAATGGTATCAATATTGGTATTTATCGATAATTTTAGTGGCGGGAAGAAAAGACAGCTGAGTACGAGTTTGGCACTGATCGGCGATCTGAGTGTGATTCTTTTGGACGAACCAACTGCAGGCATGGATCCGGTCACGAGAGTAAATCTGTGGAATGTCGTCCGAAAGTTACAAGAGGATGGCAAATCGTTTGTGTTGACGTCGCACAGTATGGAGGAGTGCGAAGCGCTTTGCAACCGAATGTTGGTGCTCGTAAATGGCAAATGCAAATGCCTCGGTTCATCGCAGCATTTGAAAAACAAGTTTTGCGTGGGATTTGAGCTGAAGATGCAAGTTGAAATTGACAAGTGAGTTCAGTTACAGTTAAATTAAATTAGTTCATTCTTATAGTTCATTGATCAATTGTTCATCAAACATTTTTATATCTTTTCAGAGAAAATGTGGACAGAGTGAAGAAATTTGTGCAGAACACTTTCAAAACGGCTGTAATTAGGTAGGCCATAAATATAATATATATTTATCCAGGGCGTAAAATAATCCGATTTTGAGCAGAAAACTTGTAGTCACGATTTATTTTCGGTAGTCAAGAAAAAGTCTTATTTTATGCTCTGGTTCAAAGCATACTGTTTATGAAATATGAAATATGAAATTAATTTGGGTTTATTTTAGGGAAGAGCTTCGAGGAATCTTGACGTATTCAATTCCAGTCAAAACTCTAAAATGGTCTGAGGTGTTTGAAATCATGGAAAATGCTAAAAAAGCTTTGAAAATTGAATACTATTTAATCAGTCAGAACACGATCGAACAAGTGGTCTTAGCATTAAATTAAGAAGGTGGCAATTAAATACAATTAGTTGTTTGAAGCCACTATTGTCAAGATGATGATCAACAAACATATAAAATTTGGACCTAAATGGAGTTCCAACAATAAATTTTAACATGATTTCCATTGTTTTTAATATTCAAGTCTCATTCAGTGAGATTTGGATTGCTTCAACTTCTACGGCTTCTTTAAATTGTTGAGTATGTAGAGAAGAGGGAACTATTTTTAAATTTTCATTCAAGAAGTTCATTCGGTCCAATGGTGAGATTTACTTTGGAACGAGAATATTATCCTTATTCTATTTGTGCTCAAATAACATTTATAAAGCATATGACCAACATTTGTGGATTGAAACAATGTATGAAGACAAACTGAGTAGTTTTATTATCACAATGACTCATTCGACGCATAAATCACACTTGGTCTATGTAGCCCATATTGGCGAATCCAGTATGTCACGTCAACCCTACTGAATTTCGTGCTGCTCAAATTTAAATAGTAGGTTTTTTCTTGTTCTCATCAAAGTAGCTTGCGTTTCACAAGACAGTTTTTAACTGCTTTGATGTAAAAATACTTTCAATTGTTGTTTTGGCTACACGCCTTTGACTTATATCATTCAAGTTTTGTTCTCGACTAAGCGATTAGATCAAGTGCTCCTATGAAAAAATTAAATATAAACATCAGAACATAGCCGCACACTTTCTTAAATTGAGTCTTTTAAAAACTATAATTATTTGAAATTGAAATAATTACAAAATAGGAACCATTTGGGCTCCAACATTTCAAGAAAAATGTTGCCATCGTCCATCTTAAAGCAAACAAAAAACATAAGTGTGCTTGGACAAGTGCGATTGTTGCTTTGGAAGAACTTTTGTACTCAAAAGCGTCATAAACTCGATACATTAGTCGAAATATTTTGGTCACTAATTCTTTTTTCGATTCTGCTATACATAAAAAGTAAAAATGAGACCATTTTCCATCCAGTGAGGATTTTCCCGAGATATGAATTGTGGTCAGAATCATACGGATATAAGTAAGTGGATTTCATCATTTTGAATTTGGATCAACTAATTCGCGATTTTTTCTTCACTTCTAATGCTATAGCGATACCATTTTTTATTCTCCAATAAATCCAAGTCTCAATGAACTGATGAACGAAGTTTCTGAGAAAATAAAGGTGAAAGTTTCTGGCGTTAAAAGTATAAAAATGTTTGAAGATGAATTTGCAAAAAACGGATCGATTGCAATTGAATTTCACCATTCGGAAGTAAAAACGGCATTCTTTAGAATTTTTCAATTTTTTATCACTTTGATTCTGTATGCTTCATATGAACTAAAAATCTTTGTACAATTCGCATGAACTCTGATTCAATTTTGGAAAATATTCTTTTCTTTCCAGAACATAAAAACACTGCCAGAAAATCTGTTTTATTCGCTTCGTTTTCCTGGCAGATTGAGATCTTGTGGTGATGTGGACAATGAAACTTGTACATGGCAAACATATCGATTATTTCCCAAAGATATATTCGACGATCGATCTTTGTCTCAAACAGGTGCTCGTCCTTCATACTATTTGGAGAGGTTTATGTGTCTTCAGCGAGCGGTGTACCAAGAATATTTTAACATTCATGCAGGTACGAAAGGAGATTCGATTATTTCTTCGGAGCCGTTCCCATATCCTCCTCGCGTTGAATCTTATCTTCTTGTCCGGATTCCATTTTTGATTCCGTTGATTTTGGTGCTTGGTTTCAATTTCGCTTTTGTCAATTCCACGCGTTACATTGTTAATGAGAAAGAGAAGCAACTAACAGAAGCGATGAAAATAATGGGATTGGCCAATTGGATGCATCATTTGTGCTGGTTTATTCGGACGATGACAATGCTATTGATACCCGTCACGATCATTACAATTGCGTTTGTAGTAAGTGTGGCTCCTGTATTTTAAACATTATATATTTATCTAATTTTTCCGATAATCTTAGACACCGTTTGGAGATTCATATGCCATTTTCCCAAAGACAGAATTCAGTTGTTTGTTCATATTTTTCGTCGGATACTGTATTTGCATAACCATGTTCGGTTTTGCGATTAGTGCATTTTTCACAAGAACAAAGCCAGCAATCATGACTTCAGTTCTACTGTGGTACTTGACCGCTGCACCATTTTTCATTCTGGACATTGATACCGTGCTAAACATCAGTTACGATGAATTGCCTGATGTATTAAAACTATTATTTTGTCTTCTGCCGAACACTGCACTCTCATTTGGACTCTTTATCATCACTCGGTGGGAGAGAATGGGCATGGGACTAAACTGGATCACTGCTCGTCAAACAATTTCCATTTATGACAATTTAACCGTGGCCCTCATATTCGGATTTTTTATTGGTGAAGCGATTTTACTTTTTTTGATCACTTTGTATGTGGAACAAATTTCACCTGGTACATATGGCGTGGCGAAGCCGTGGTATTTTATTTTTAATATAGAGAATAGGATGACCTCCATCAACCGGAATAAGAACAGAAAAGGCAGAAAATTGGAAACAAATTTATTGGATTTTGAGAGCGGACCCATAAATTTACCAGTTGGAATCAAAATCCAGAATTTGACCAAGAGATTTTCAACGGATAGAGTGGCCGTCGATAACTTATCATTGGATATTTATGAGAATCAAATAACTTGTCTCTTGGGTCGAAATGGAGCTGGTAAAACTACAACTATTTCGATGTTAACAGGCATGATGGAGACAACATCTGGCACAGCAATCATCAACGGTTACAATATTCGCTACGCTATGGATTTGGCCCGCTATTCAATGGGATTTTGCCCTCAGCATAATATTCTATTCGATGATTTAACCGTGCGAGAGCACATTCTCTTCTACAGTGGCTTAAAAGGACTCAATAGTGAAGGAGCTGAAGCAGAAGTCACAAAATATGTGCCGATGCTCGATTTACAAGGAAAAATGAATAAGTTGGCTTCCACCTTATCTGGCGGTACGAAGCGAAAGCTCTCGGTCGTGATCGCTCTTTGTGCAGAATCGAAAGTTGTATTTCTCGACGAACCCACGAGCGGTATGGATCCAGGCGCAAGAAGAGCATTGTGGGACATTTTATTAGCTGAGAAGAAAGATCGCACAATTTTGGTCACAACTCATTTCATAGATGAAGCGGACGTTTTCAGTGATCGTATCGCAGTATTGGCAAATGGAAAACTGCAATGCGTTGGATCGTCATTCTATTTAAAGAAACATTTGAGAACAGGATTTCGTTTGATTTGTGTGAAAAAAAGGAATTGTGACTCTGGCGCTGTGACAAAACAATTGAATTCATTTATTGCGAATATTCAAATTGAAAGTGAAACGAAGAGTGAATTGTCCTATATTTTACCAGAAGATAGAATTCATTTATTCAAGAGAATTTTCCAAGAGTTGGAAAAGAACGCATCCCGTTTAAAACTGAAAAGTTTCGGAGTATCGTCCAGTACATTAGAAAAGATATTCCTGGAGCTTGTGTCGCCTGAAAAAAAAAATGAACAGCCAAAAAAACCAACCATGTTTTTGAACGATGACAATATTTCTTCGGATGATGAGAAAAAATTACTCTTACATGGTCGATCTCTGTTGTGGAGTCAAGCGGTTGCTTTATTCAAAAAACGATATCTTTGTTGGATGCGTTCATGGCGCTCGATCTGTTTCTACAATTTAATTGTAATTCTTGTAATGTCAATCGTTGTATTCCAAAGTAAAATCAACAACAAATTCATCGAGCTTCCAATCAACACAGCATTACACCATTCATTTGACCCGTATAAATCGCCGGTGACAATTCCAATCTTTTTCTCAACTAATGATTTTGATTTTAAACTTCATAGGCAATATACAAAATATATTTCAAAATCTTCCGCTACTTTACTACCGGGTACTGAGGGACAACATGATATACTCAATATGACTCTAAATTTGTTAGAAAAATATCCAAGAGAGTATAGATTCCAGTATATGACAGCACTTGCTCTCCGTACAGAGGGTTGGAACATAGGGTATAATACGCAAGCGTTTCATTCGGCAAAATTGGCATTGAATTTGCTGTCTAATTCAATTATAAAAGCGTTTATCAACGATAGCTATACTGTACGCGTTGTAAATGAACCATTCGAATTCATACCGAAAACATCTTCAATAAATGCTTCGGTTCTAAAGTATGGACAAACATTGGCGATATTCATCGGTATTGCGATTGGCATTGTTTCACCTTCGTACATTTCTTTCTATATTCAGGTACAGTTGAACATATTTTAATTTGAATAGTAGTCGCTTAGAAAGTAGCTTTCGTCAATGAAAGATCAATGCGGATCTCGATTTAAATTGAGGGGAACTTTATAGATTCGTGAGCGTTTACTCACCATGTGAAGGGGCAGATTCTAACCATTTGAATGATTTCTTCATTGATCTGAATGACGTAGACGATAGAAAGTGTAGTGAAAGAGTGATTCTATTGGGCGATTTCAATGCGAGAGTGGGTAGAAACGATCCAAATTTGTCCGCTGTACTGGGAAAATTTGGTGAATAGTCTGCCGCGAATGGAAATGGAAAGAGATTACTAGATTTATGCCAAAGTTCAGATTTAGTTATAACTAATTCATTCTTCAAGCACAAGAAAATTCACAGGTATTCGTGGGAAAATCCTGGTCAGAATCGAAAATCTCTTCTCGATTACGTTATCGTTGAAGCAAGCTCGCGCAAAACGGTTTTAAATATGAGAGTTTATCGAAGTTTTGGTTTGGACTCTGATCACTAGTTGGTAGCCAGCAAACTGTGCATTAGCAAAAGTGGCGTAAGAAGCTATCAGAGGTCAATAAAAAGAGTGAAAGTGGACAGATTGCAAGATTTGAATGTAGCGGGAGAGTTTTAAGCAAAATTAGGAGAAAAATTTGCGTAGGTCGAAGTGATTGAAGCGTCTTATATTGAGTATGAATGGAATTTGTTTAAGGGAGTGATTGTAGAAGTAGCAAAAGAGTGTTGTGGCATGTTTGTAGTCAAGAATGGGAGAAAGAAGACTAAATGGTGGAATGAAGATATTAGAAATGCTGTGAGAGAAATGAGATTGAGATGGTTGCAGAACCAAACTGATGAAAATCTGGAGTCGTATAGGGAACAAAAGAGTGTGATGAAAATGATGGTAAAAGGAGCAAATGAGAGAGAATGGGTGAAGTTTGGTCAGGATCTAGAAGTTGCTGGACAACAGAGGAACAAGGTATTCTGGTCAAGGGTTAAGAACATTAGGAATGGAGGCAAGAAACATGCTCCTGGAGCTGTTTTGGATACGTCGGGCAATGTAGTGATGGGCAGAAAGAATGTGTTGAAACGATGGAAGGAATATTTTGATGAATTGCTGAATGTCGAAAATGCCGATTTTGTGAATGAGAATGTGAATGGAAATGTGAGTGAAGAAAATTTGGAAGAGATTAGCATGGATGAAATTCACATTGCAATTAATAAGTTGAGTTGGGGTAAGGCTGCTGGTGTAGATGAGATTCGGAATGAAAATCTGATTAGTAGTGGTTTGGTAGGTGTTCGCTAAAAGTATCTTTAATTTAGCTTGGGTTTCCTCTTTCGTCCCTGAAGAATGGGGTGGCGCAGTCATTTCGCCACTTCATAAGCAAGGCAGTAATAGAGACTGCAACAACTATCGAGGAATTTCTCTACTAATCGTTGTCGGTAAAGTTTATAGTGCAATTTTGGAAAAGAGAACAAGAGCTATTGTCGAATCGCTCTTGGATGAAAATCAATTGGGTTTCCGCCCAATGCGCGGCTGTCAGGATCAAATTTTTTGCATGAGACAACTAATGGAGAAATTCCTTGAAAGAAATAGGGAACTGTACTTCTGTTTCGTAGATTTGCAGAAAGCATACGACTGCATTCCCAGATCTAAGTTGTGGTCAGTCTTGGCCGAATATGGTGTGAATGGTTATCTTCTCAACGCGATTTAAAGTTTGTACGCAAACAGTAAAGCAGCAGTAAGAGTGGATGGAGATTTGAGTGAATGGTTTGAAGTACGTAATGGTTCGCGACAGGGCTGTACAATTTCGCCACTTCTATTCATTATTTATATGGACAAGCTGATCAAATCAGCCAATTTAAGGGGTAGAGTAGCTTTGGGGGACAATATTATCTCTGCACTCGCTTACGCAGATGATCTGGTACTGTTTGGCAATTCTGAACTGGAGCTGCAAAATAGTATCAAAGATTTGGAAGAGGCTTGTACGAACTTCGGAATGACCATTAGCGGAACAAAAACTCATGTTATGCATGTGGGCAAAACTCGAAAGCCAATTCTTTACACATTAAATGGCAACTTGTTGGAACAAGTTCCCCAATTCAAATATTTGGGTTGCATCTTCTCGGAAGATGGCAAGTTTAATAAAGAGTTTGAACAGCGTAGGGTTTATGGAAATAAAATTGTAGCGCTAGTAAGATCTCACGTTTTCAATAAACGTGAATTGAGTACAGAAACAAAGATGCTGATTCACGGGTCAATCTTCAGACCAACTATTCTATATGGCAGCGAGAGCTGGGTTGATTCTGCGAATTTGATTCATGATTTGGAAGTGTCTGATATGAAAGTGTTGAGAATGGTTTCGGGAGTCTCGCGCCGCGATCAGTGGGAAAATAGAATCTGAAATGAGGCGATTCGGGGGGATTTGAACGTCGATTCGGTAGGAGAGGAAGCATGAAAATCCAGACTGAGGTGGTTTGGTCATGTTAAACGCATGGGAGAAGAGCGATTACTGAAACGGATTCTGTTTGCCGAATGATATATGATGCTGATTGGCCGAGAGGTAGGGATAGACAACGTAGAAGTTATTTATATTTGATTAAATATTATTTGAATGCGAGGGGATATGAATGGTGTGATGAAACTCAAAACTTGGCTCTCGATCAAGGTTTGTGGAGAAGTATCGCTAGGGGTGTATAAGACAATTTGTTTCGTGAAAAAGACCAGACACTGAAAGGCATTGATGGTCTATAAATGTTTGTTGTTGTTGTTGTTGTTGTTGTTAGAAAGTAGCTTATTTTTAATTCCAATTTTTGCTGAATAGGAGAGATCAACCAAATCGAAATTCATGCAATATGCCTACGGTGCAAACTTACACATATTTTGGGCCGCTTCAATTTTATGGGACTTGCTAACGAGTACGATAACTACAACTCTAATCATTTTGATCTTGACTTTGGGTCAAATTGAAAATTGGAGCACGTTCAGCCAACTCTCCATTGTATTTTTAATTTTAATGGTGTTCCATTTTTGTATGATTCCAATCTATGGCATTTTATCAATGTTATGCACTGATCCAGCTACGGGCGTCCATGTTGCTACCATGATGAATTTGGTCATTGGTAAGGGTTTTTCCAATATCTTATTTGCTTGAATGCTTTTTTCAAAAAGATTACTTCATCAATAAATGTTCGAATTTCAGCGACCACTTTTCTGGTCAGTGGATTTATGCCAGAAATGCCCAATATATTTTATGATATTTTTTGGTTTTATCCTTTGTGCACGATGATTGATGGCTTATTCAAACATGTCATTATGGAAATGGACAAAGATTGTAAGACAAGTCATAATATAATCACTATGATTCTTTATGCCATATTTGCATACGTGCTGCTCTTGGGAATCGAGGACGGTGTTTTTAGAAGGATTGCTTTCAAAATGAGGAAAAAGAATAAAACACAGATTGATCCATATGATGACCCATCAACCATTGATGATGATGTATTTGCCGAAGAAGAGCGCATTGAAAACATGACGGATGACGAGCTACGATCTCAAGCGATAGTCATGAAAAACGTGTCGAAGTTTCATGGTAGATTTTGTGCTGTCGACAATATATCACTATCGATCGGAAGGTCAATTACTTCTAGTTACATGACAAAACAAACACTGAAATAAAAAATAAGCATTGTTTTGATTTTCAGCTCGGAATGTCTCGGTTTGCTTGGAAATAACGGTGCTGGGAAATCATCAATATTCAAAATGCTCACTGGGCAAACAGACATTTCAGACGGCTATATATATGTAAAAGGTTTCAATCAACAATACCAGCTTCAACAAGTCTACAAAGAAATCGGATATTGCCCTCAGTTTGATGCATTAATGGAAAGCCTCACATCTCGCGAAACAATGGAATTATTTGCTAGATTGCGGGGTATTCCGGTTAAAAAGGTCAAAGCATACATTGAATACATTGCTCAAACCTTGGATTTTATAGAGGTCATTGACCAAAAAGTCAAACATTTGAGGTCAGCATTTTTCTTAATCCTATAATATTTAGTTTGTCAGTATTCAAAAGGAAATGAACAAAATTTCAAATGGTATCAATATTGGTATTTATCGATAATTTTAGTGGCGGGAAGAAAAGACAGCTGAGTACGAGTTTGGCACTGATCGGCGATCTGAGTGTGATTCTTTTGGACGAACCAACTGCAGGCATGGATCCGGTCACGAGAGTAAATCTGTGGAATGTCGTCCGAAAGTTACAAGAAAATGGCAAATCGTTTGTGTTGACGTCCCACAGTATGGATGAGTGCGAAGCGCTTTGCACCCGAATGTTGGTGCTCGTAAATGGCAAATGCAAATGCCTCGGTTCATCGCAGCATTTGAAAAACAAGTTTTGCGTGGGATTTGAGCTGAAGATGAAAGTTGAAATTGACAAGTGAGTTCAGTTACGGTTTGAATTGTATGTTGAATTTTCATCAAACATTTTGATATCTTTTCAGAGAAAATGTGGACAGAGTGAAGAAATTTGTGCAGAACACTTTCAAAATGGCTGTAATTAGGTAGGCCATAAATATAATATATATTTATCCAGGGCGTAAAATCATCCGATTTTGAGCAGAAAACTTGTAGTCAAGATTTATTTTCGGTAGTCAAGAAAAAGTCTTATTTCATGCTCTGGTTCAAAGCATACTGTTTATGAAATATGAAATATGAAATATGAAATTAATTTGGCTTTATTTTAGGGGAGAGCTTCGAGGAATATTGACGTATTCAATTCCAGTCAAAACTATAAAATGGTCTGCGGTGTTTGAAATCATGGAAAATGCTAAAAGAACTCTGAAAATTGAACACTATTTAATCAGTCAGAACACGATCGAACAAGTGGTCTTAGCATTAAATGAAGAAGGTGGCAATTAAATAAAATGAGTTGTTCGAACCCACTAGAGCTTAGCGTAAGACTATCGCGGAGCTCTTTCGTAAACTACATTTTTTGTTTTACCTTGTTGTGGCATAAATAAACAAAGCTGATGGCTTTCCTACACGTGAACATGATACGAATAATTGACCGTATGAAAAGCAAGGGTATTCTTAGTTAATTCCGCATTATTTAAATGATTGGCCCTGCGCCTTATTTATTGTAATGGCAAACGCAAGTCGTATTGGAAATTCCAATCTTTTGAAGTCAAAAGGTAAATCCGGCGGGATCATAGGAATCCGCGGAATCAATACATCTTCACCCTTAAATTTTCCATTTGAAATCGTTGCTTCAATAATATTATTCATAACCATTTTGACTTGTGCCATTGCACAATCTAGGTTGATTAATATTTCGAAGCAAAATAATGGGTGCACTAACTTTGAATTGCAAGCGATGAGGCCAGGCAAATCCAAAAAATTCCAAAACTCGATCGGATAATCCACAGCGTCATCCTGATTTATGCTTGGTTCTAAGCATCAAACGGGTCGGTTGAATTTCGATGTGATCAATGACGTGAAAAAAGGTGATGAAAAAGTCGAATTTTGCAAGTCAATAAAGAACCTTGGTGTTATTTTTGACGAAAACTTTAATTTTCAAGAGCATGACAAGTGTTAATTGCAAAAGGTGTATGGCGTCTTAAATCGCATACGTCACTCGAAGCATTTTATACCTAATTATATCAAACGTGATATGGCAATCGCGTTAATTGATCCAATCATGGACTATGGTGATGTCATAACGTATGGCTGGGGTGCTCATAGCACTCAAAACCAAGTCCATCGTGATCTTGTAGCTGATAATGACAAAATCAGATACATTTTCGGATTTAAGCGTAATGACCATGTCACTGAATACCGGCAGCGTCTAAATGAATTGACTCCAGAGAGCAGGGCAAAGTTGCACTCAGCAGTCTTGATATTAAAACAGCTGTCAAAGCAGTCTCCTGTATACTTGAATCACATGTTTGTTCGGAACGGTGAAACATCGCGATACCCTGAAAACCTTCGCGTTAATTTTAATCCACGTACCGCCTTTGACGATCGCGCCTTTAGTTACTCCGCAATTAAATTCTGGAATAGCATACCGGTTGAAATTAGAAAATCCGAATCGTTGACTTTGTTTAAATTAAATCTTAAGCATTATTTACGCGCCGAACAATAAATGCTCTATTAAATTTATTTGATCGTGAATACTCGGAGCAATGTGATGATATTTTCTCAACCAATTAGATTAAAATTTTCATCATTAACATCATCATCATTCATCATCATCATCATTCACATGCTTTTTCTTATGTTTTTGCTTTCGCTTTCTCATAATAATGTTAACGTAAATTGCACTTCAAAAATCTATTGTATTTCCTCTGTCTCTCCAGAGACAGGCCGGTTTTGCCATGGTTTTCCGGACCCAATTTGATAGAAGAGCTTCTCTCTAATATCACCCCACCCCTGACTGTATTCTTTTTTTCAAGACGTACCATGGGCGAAATTTATGTCGTATTGGGTCTCTGACCAGCATGTTCACAGTTCGCTGTGAACACATATTGACATAAATTAAGGCTTCATAATAAATAAATAAATAAATAAATAAATTCATGACCGAATCCATTGATATTTATTTATTTATTTATTTATTACGAAGCCTAAATTTATACCAATATGTGCACACAGAGAACTGTGAGCATGCTGGTCAGAGACCCAATGTGATATAAATTCCGCCTATGGTACGACTTTAGCAAAGAGACAATTACAAAAGAGTTGGGATGGTGATCATGAAAAGACTCTAAACACCAAGATTGGGTCCGGAAAACCATGGCAAAAACCGGCCTGACTCAGGAGAATCAGGGGAATTACATAGTAAAATAACATAACACAACATTACTTTAAACAATGCAAAGAACAAAAAGGATTGAAAGCAAAGCAAAGAAATAAAAGAAAAGACTTAAAACTTTTAGGCGAGATTAAGTATAAAAAGCTGATCTGAGCATTTAATTTCAAGATTAAAAGACAAACTGCATTATTGATTAGACCGTGAAAAGAGTTTGTAGTCTCGTTTAAAAATATTCAGTGATGCTGAATTCCTAATTTCTACCGGGACATTATTCCAAAAATTTATTGCAGCAAAACTAAAAGCGCGTGTATCAAATACTGTGCGGGGTGCAAAATTAACGCGAATGTTATCTGGGTATCGAGATGAAGTGCCGTTTCTAACAAACATATGATTCAGATATGCAGGCGAACTATTGGATAATTGCTTATATATGAGAACCATAGAATGTAATTTCGCTTTACTTTCTGGATTCAATCCTTTAAGGCGTTCACGATATCCAGTTATGTGATCATTACGTTTAAGTCCGTAAATATATCGTATTTTGTCGTTATCAGCAACAAGAATACGATTTTCCTGAGCGAGAGTGCTATGCACGCCCAAACAATAGGAAATCACATCACCATAACTCATAATATGATCGATCAGCGCCGTTGCAATGTCACGCTTCACATAATTAGGTATAAATCGCTTTGTGTGTCGTATACGATTCAAAACACCGTACACTTTCTGTAATTTAGCCTTATCATGCTCTTTGAAATTTAAATTTTCGTTACAATCTCACCAGGCAATTCCCTTGAAATATCTGCATTCAATTGGCCAACGTCCTTATTTTTTTCAGCTTGTATCGCTCTTTAAGCTAACCAATTATGATTTCGATAGTTTTGCGCAATATTTGGAAAAACACTTGAAATCAATTCTTGTTTTGTTTGTGCGTAATTACAAAAATTGTTTGGCAAATTGATTAAGCCAGTCGTCACATCAATGCGAATTTGTCCGTTTCCTATAGCCAATAGTTGCTTTGATAATTCGTCAGCCGATGGATCATTTTGCAATTGGACTCGCACATTTGTTGCTAAAGTGAGTGTCTGAACATGTCTCCATAAACGGTATGATTTTAAACATGCCATTTTTTCATTTGCTGCAGTTGAACGCGGAAATCACCAGCCAATAATATCAAAGCGCCACCAAATATTTCCGCATTACTACGTAAATCTTGCAAAGTTCTGTCCAACGCTTCTACTGATTTATGATGTGCCATCGTACATTCATGCCACACTATTAATTTGCATTGTTGCAATACACCAACCAATAACGTAGCGGCTATTCCAGACGATACAAGTGCTAAAGCTATGTTGTTTTGTGATCCTATGGTCGCTCAAAGCAAAGAAACCAAAAATGTTTTCCCGGTACCTCCTGGCGCATCAAAAAAAACATTCCTATGTTTCCGTTTTGAACAGCTTGCATGATAGTATCATATGCATAAGTTTGTTCTCTATTCAATTTCGGCCGATTTGAATTTATAAATGTGTTCAGTTCATTTAAATCGTATTGTTGATCACGTTGCATTTCTTGATTAAATGCGTCATGTTTTTTACAGGTGAACAGCTGCTCCAAAGACAAAAACGCAGGGGTTTTTTGCATCGGATTGTCACTGGTGATGAAAAGAGGATCCATTACGATAACCCAATGCAAAAAACAGCATATGTGAAGCGCGGCAAACTAATACCATCGACATCAAAGCAAGATATTCACGGGTTTAAGGTAATGCTCTGTATATGGTGGGATCAGGAAGGTATGGTGTACTATGAACTGCTAAAACCGAATGAAACCATCGATGGGCCCCGCTACCGATTACAATTGATGCGTTTGAGCCGAGCATTGCGCGAAAAAGGCCAGAATATATGAGCAAAGACACGACAAAGTTATTATTCAACATGACAATGCTCGGCCACATGTTGCAAATGTCGTGAAGACATATTCCGAAACGCTTCAATGGGATGTGCTTCCCCACCCGCCGTATAGCCCAGACATTGCACCTTCTGATTACCATTTGTTCCGATCGATGCAGGATCGCCTGGCCGGTACACACTTCACTTCATCTGAAGGAGTCCAAAATTGGGTCGATTCATTCATCGCAAAAAAATATGAACAGTTTTTCCGTCACGGAATCCGTATGCTACCAGAAAGATGGGAAAAAGTAGTAGCTTGTGATGGACAATACTTTGAATAACATATGTTGTACCAATTTGTCATAATAAAACGGTATTTTTGCACCAAAATGGTCACGTTTTAATTTGCGCTCCCAATAAAGCTATAGTTTTGAAAAATAATCGCACATTTTTAATGTATACCTCCAACATATAGATAGAGTACGCAGCTATTCATCGTGACATTTCATGTTACACACAGCTTCACTGTGTTGATCACATTTTTAGTTAACTGTCATTCTCGTGTAAAAGGTATATCAACAATCATGTCATTAAAGCAAGTTGTAAATTCTCACATATTTAGTAAATGAATACGTATTTCAAAAAGGTCAAACTGTTGGTTTTAAGTTTTCCGCTCACACCACTCTGTGAAGTAACAATATTGCGATCGACCAAAAAATTCAAAACGCCCGGAATGATTTTTCTATGTATTTTGACAACAACAACAACAATCTATGTGTTTTGAACCTTAAAAAAACGATTGCAACCATTCCCAGAGAAATTTGTTGTCCGTGTGTAGTACATTGTCCGTTGGACGTTGTCCGTTGTACGTTATACGCAACAATTTGTTAACACGATAACTCAAAAAATTGAGATTAGAATTGATCAAAAATGTACACACACATTGGTCTTCATTAGGAATAGAAACCTATTAATTTTCAGCCCAATCGGATAATTTTTTCGGGTAGATCTAGTGGAGCCGAATCAATAAATGGGCTGTTTTTCAATATAATTAAGAAACATTTGTATGGGGACTATGTCTAGTTCGCATTGTATCATAATGAAACTTTCAGAATAATATTTTTGTATGAAAAAAATAAGTCATGCAAAATTTCAAGTCATTTCGATTTGACTTAGGAAATATTCATATGGCAGCTATGTTCTTCGAACGAAACAGTATTCAAGGTTCAACGTTAACGTCAAATGAATTTGAATCTTAATGCTCCATGCGATAATGTTCATTTTTGAAAGAAAAAACACCATTCTCACGCAAAATCTTAAAATTTTCTCTCCGCTCTCTCTCTCTCTCTATCTCTCTCTGGAGGATCTATATTTTCACGAGTTTTTGTAGTGTTTTTCAATGCTAAAATATCAATTCAAAGTGGAAATCGACAATGGCTAACTGTTCACGTATTGGTGAGTTGGAACCAAATACCAATACATTCACAAACATGGCACGGCTTATTTGTAGTATAAATTAATCTTAAATCTAATCGTAGTGAAGTAGTTTTTGGTCTGGTGGAAATATCGCTAGACTTTTCTTTGAAAATGAAGAGGGAAGGTGCGTAACCGTAAAAATTAATAAACAAGTGGTATTAGCATTAAATTAAGAAGGTGGCAATTAAATAAAATGAGCTGTTCGAACCTACTGTTTGAAGATGATAATCAAACCAATACTTTTTAACATGATTTTCATTGTTTTTAATATTCAAGTCTCATTCAGTGAGATTTGGATTGCTTCAACTTCTACGGCTTCTTTAAATTGTTGAGTATGTAGAGGAGAGGGAACTATTTTTAAGTTTTCATTCAAGAAGTTCATTCGGTCCAATGGTGAGATTTACTTTGGAACGAGAATATTATCCTTATTTTATTTGTGCTCAAATAACATTTATAAAGCATATGACCAACATTTGTGGATTGAAACAATGTATGAAGACAAACTGAGTAGTTTTATTATCACAATGACTCATTCGACGCATAAATCACACTTGATCTATGTAGCCCATATTGGCGAATCCAGTATGTCACGTCAACCCTACTGAATTTCGTGCTGCTCAAATTTAAATAGTAGGTTTTTTCTTGTTCTCATCAAAGTAGCTTGCGTTTCACAACAGACAGTTTTTAACTGCTTTGATGTAAAAATACTTTCAATTGTTGTTTAGGCTACACGCCTTTGACTTATATCATTCAAGTTTTGTTCTCGACTAAGCGATTAGATCAAGTGCTCCAATGAAAAAATTAAATATAAACATCAGAACATAGCCGTACACTTTTTTAAATTGAATCTTTTAAAAACTACAATTATTTGAAATTGAAATAATTACAAAATAGAAACCATTTGGGCTCCAATATTTCAAGAAAAATGTTGCCATCGTCCATCTTAAAGCAAACAAAAAACATAAGTGTGCTCGGACAAGTGCGATTGTTGCTTTGGAAGAACTTTTGTACTCAAAAGCGTCATAAACTCGATACATTAGTCGAAATATTTTGGTCACTAATTCTTTTTTCGATTCTGCTGTACATAAAAAGTAAAAATGAGACCATTTTCCATCCAGTGAGGATTTTCCCGAGATATGAATTGTGGACAGAATCATACGGATATAAGTAAGTGGATTTTATCATTTCGAATTTGGATCAACTAATTCGCGATGTTTTCTTCACTTCCAATGCTATAGCGATACCATTTTTTATTCTCCAATAAATCCAATCCTCAATGATCTGATGAAAAGAATATCTCAGTCTTCGAAGTTGAAAGTTGTTGGCGTTAAAAGCATAAAAAAGTTTGAAGATGAATTTGCAAAAAACGGATCGATTGCTATTGAATTTCACCACTCGGAAGTAAAAACGACATTCTTTAGAATTTTTCAATTTTGAATCACTTTGATTCTGAACTGAAAATCTTTATACAATTCGCGTGAACTTTGATGAAATGTTGGAAAATATTTTTTTCTTTCCAGAACATAAAAACACTGCCAAAAAATCTGTTTTATTCGCTTCGTTTTCCTGGCAGATTGAGATCTTGTGGTGATGTGGACAATGAAACTTGTACATGGCAAACATATCGATTATTTCCCAAAGATATATTCGACGATCGATCTTTGTCTCAAACAGGTGCTCGTCCTTCATACTATTTGGAGAGGTTTATGTATCTTCAGCGAAAGATTTTCGGAGTATATATTGACATTCAATCAAAAAGGCCCACACGATTTGTATTGTTTGTGCAGCCGTTCCCATATCCTCCTCGCGTTGAATCTGATCTTCTTGTCCGGATTCCGTTTTTGATTCCGTTGATTTTGGTGCTTGGTTTCAATTTCGCTTTTGTCAATTCCACGCGTTACATTGTTAATGAGAAAGAGAAGCAACTAACAGAAGCGATGAAAATAATGGGATTGGCCAATTGGATGCATCATTTGTGCTGGTTTATTCGGACGATGACAATGCTATTAATACCCGTCACGATCATTACAATTGCGTTTGTAGTAAGTGTGGCTTCTGTATTTTAAACATTATATATTTATCTATTTTTTCCGATAATCTTAGACACCGTTTGGAGATTCATATGCCATTTTCCCAAAGACAGAATTCAGTTGTTTGTTCATATTTTTCGTCGGATACTGTATTTGCATAACCATGTTTGGTTTTGCGATTAGTGCATTTTTCACAAGAACAAAGCCAGCAATCATGACTTCAGTTCTACTGTGGTACTTGACCGCTGCACCATTTTTCATTCTGGACATTGATACCGTGCTAAACATCAGTTACGATGAATTGCC
Organism: Obolodiplosis robiniae; assembly: GCA_028476595.1. Taxonomy (NCBI): domain Eukaryota; kingdom Metazoa; phylum Arthropoda; class Insecta; order Diptera; family Cecidomyiidae; genus Obolodiplosis; species Obolodiplosis robiniae. The sequence continues at coordinate 2,634,240 of CM052015.1, read as the reverse complement.
TGATGTATTAAAACTATTATTTTGTCTTCTGCCGAACACTGCACTCTCATTTGGACTCTTTATCATCACTCGGTGGGAAAGAATGGGCATTGGACTAAACTGGATCACTGCTTGTCAAACAATTTCCATTTATGATAATTTAACCGTGGCCCTCATATTCGGATTTTTTATTGGTGAATCGATTTTACTTTTTTTGATCACTTTGTATGTGGAACAAATTTCACCTGGTATATATGGCGTGGCGAAGCCGTGGAATTTTATTTTCAATGGGGTGACCTCCATCAACCAGACTCAGAACACCAAAGACAGAAAATTGGAAACAAATTTATTGGATTTTGAGAGCGGACCAATAAATTTACCAGTTGGAATCAAAATCCAGAATTTGACCAAGAGATTTTCAACGGATAGAGTGGCCGTCGATAACTTATCATTGGATATTTATGAGAATCAAATAACTTGTCTCTTGGGTCGAAATGGAGCTGGTAAAACTACAACCATTTCGATTTTAACAGGCATGATGGAGACAACATCTGGCACAGCAATCATCAACGGTTACAATATTCGCTACGCTATGGATTTGGCCCGCTATTCAATGGGATTTTGCCCTCAGCACAATATTTTATTCGATGATTTAACCGTGCGAGAGCACATTCTCTTCTACAGTGGCTTGAAAGGACTCAATAGTGAAGGAGCCGAAGCAGAAGTCACAAAATATGTACCGATGCTCGATTTACAAGGAAAAATGAATAAGTTGTCTTCCACCTTATCTGGCGGTATGAAGCGAAAGCTCTCGGTCGTGATCGCTCTTTGTGCAGAATCGAAAGTTGTATTTCTCGACGAACCCACGAGCGGTATGGATCCAGGCGGAAGAAGAGCATTGTGGGACATTTTATTAGCTGAGAAGAAAGATCGCACAATTTTGGTCACAACTCATTTCATAGATGAAGCGGACGTTTTCAGTGATCGTATCGCAATATTGGCAAATGGAAAACTGCAATGCGTTGGATCGTCATTCTTTTTAAAGAAACATTTAAGAACAGGATTTCGTTTGATTTGTGTGAAAAAAGGGAACTGTGACTCTGGCGCTGTGACAAAACAATTGAATTCATTTATTGCGAATATTCAAATTGAAAGTGAAACGAAGAGTGAATTGTCCTATATTTTACCAGAAGATAGAATTCATTTATTCAAGAGAATTTTCCAAGAGTTGGAAAAGAACGCATCCCGTTTAAAACTGCAAAGTTTCGGAGTATCGTCCAGTACATTAGAAAAGATATTCCTGGATCTTGTGTCGCCTGAAAAAAAAAATGAACAGCCAAAAAAACCAACCATGTTTTTGAATGATGACAATATTTCTTCGGATGATGAGAAAAAATTACTCTTACATGGTCGATCTCTGTTGTGGAGTCAAGCGGTTGCTTTATTCAAAAAACGATATCTTTGTTGGATGCGTTCATGGCGCTCGATCTGTTTCTACAATTTAATTGTAATTCTTGTAATGTCAATCGTTGCATTCCAAAGTAAAATCAACAACTTCATCGAGCTTCCAATCAACACAGCATTACGCCATTCATTTAATCCGTACAAATCACCGGTGGCAATTCCACTCCATTTCTCAAATAAAAATGACTTTGCTATACGGTTTCATACGCAATATACAAAATATATTTCAAAATCTTCCGCTACTTTACTACCGGGTACTGAGGGACAACCAGATATACTCAATATTTCTCTCAATTTATTAGAAAAATATCCAAGAGAGTATAGATTTCAGTATATAACAGGATGTAGTTTCCATCTGGAACGCCGGGTCATGTGGTATAATCCGCAAGCGCTTCATTCGGCAATATTGGCATTGGATTTGCTGTCTAATTCAATTTTAAAAACGTATATAAACGATAGCTATACTGTACGCGTTTTAAATGAACCATTCGAATTCATACCGAAAACAACTTCAATAAATGCTTCGGTTCTAAAGTATGGACAAACATTGGCGATATTCATTGGTATTGCGATTGGCATTGTTTCACCTTCGTACATTTCTTTCTATATTCAGGTACAGTTGAACATATTTTAATTTGAATATTGCTCGCTTAGAAAGTAGCTTATTTTTGATGCCAATTTTTGCTGAATAGGAGAGATCAACCAAATCGAAGTTCATGCAATATGCTTATGGTGCAAACATACGCATTTTTTGGGCCGTATCAATTTTATGGGACTTACTAACGAGTACGATAACTACAACTCTTATCATTTTGATCTTGACTTTGGGTCAAATTGAAAATTGGAGCACGTTCAGCCAACTCTCCATTGTATTTTTAATTTTAATGGTGTTCCATTTTTGTATGATTCCAATCTATGGCATTTTATCAATGTTATGCACTGATCCAGCTACGGGCGTCCATGTTGCTACCATGATGAATTTGGTCATTGGTAAGGGTTTTTCCAATATCTTATTTGCTTGAATGCTTTTTTCAAAAAGATTACTTCATCAATAAATGTTCGAATTTCAGCGACCACTTTTCTGGTCAGTGGATTTGTGCCAGAAATGCCCAATATATTTTATGATATTTTTTGGTTTTATCCTCTGTGCACGATGATTGATAGCTTATTCAAACATGTCATTATGGAAATGGGCAAAGATTGTAAGACAAGTGATAATATAATCACTATGATTCTTTATGCCATATTTGCATACGTGTTGCTCTTGGGAATCGAGGACGGTGTTTTTAGAAGGATTGCTTTCAAAATGAGGAAAAAGAATAAAACACAGACTGATCCAAATGATGACCCATCAACCATTGATGATGATGTATTTGCCGAGGAAGAGCGCATTGAAAAAATGACGGATGACGAACTACGATCTCAAGCGATAGTCATGAAAAACGTGTCGAAGTTTCATGGTAGATTTTGTGCTGTCGACAATATATCACTATCGATCGGAAGGTCAATTACTTCTAGATACATGACAAAACAAACACTGAAATAAAAAATAAGCATTATTTTGATTTTCAGCTCGGAATGTCTCGGTTTGCTTGGAAATAACGGTGCTGGGAAATCATCAATATTCAAAATGCTCACTGGGCAGACAGACATTTCGGACGGCTATATATATACAAAAGGTTTCAATCAACGATACCAGCTTCAACAAGTCTACAAAAAAATCGGCTATTGCCCTCAGTTTGATGCATTAATGGATAGCCTCACATCTCGCGAAACAATGGAATTATTTGCTAGATTGCGGGGTATTCCGGTTAAAAAGGTCAAAGCATACATTGAATACATTGCTCAAACCTTGGATTTTATAGAGGACATTGACCAAAAAGTCAAACATTTGAGGTCAGCATTTTTCTTAATCCTATAATATTTAGTTTGTCAGTATTCAAAAGGAAATGAACAAAATTTCAAATGGTATCAATATTGGTATTTATCGATAATTTTAGTGGCGGGAAGAAAAGACAGTTGAGTACGAGTTTGGCACTGATCGGCGATCTGAGTGTGATTCTTTTGGACGAACCAACTGCAGGCATGGATCCGGTCACAAAAGATTATCTGTGGAATGTCGTCCGAAAGTTACAAGAGGATGGCAAATCGTTTGTGTTGACGTCGCACAGTATGGAGGAGTGCGAAGCGCTTTGCACCCGAATGTTGGTGCTCGTAAATGGCAAATGCAAATGCATCGGTTCATCGCAGCATTTGAAAAACAAGTTTTGCGTGGGATTTGAGTTGAAGATGAAAGTTGAAATTGACAAGTGAGTTCAGTTACAGTTAAATTAAATTAGTTCATTCTTATAGTTCATTGATCAATTGTTCATCAAACATTTTAATATCTTTTCAGAGAAAATGTGGACAGAGTGAAGAAATTTGTGCAGAACACTTTCAAAACGGCTGTAATTAGGTAGGCCATATATATAATATATACTTACCAGGGCGTAAAATAATCCGATTTTTAGCAGAAAACTTGTAGTCAAGATTTCTTTTCGGTAGTCAAGGAATACTCTTATTTTATGCTCTGTTTCAAAGCATACTGTTTATGAAATATGAAATATGAAATAGATTTGGGTTTATTTTAGGGGAGAGCTTCGAGGAATCTTGACGTATTCAATTCCAGTCGAAACTATAAAATGGTCTGTGGTGTTTGAAATCATGGAAAATGCTAAAAGAACTTTGAAAATTGAACACTATTTAATCAGTCAGAACACGATCGAACAAGTGGTATTAGCATTAAATGATGAAGGTGGCAATTAAATAAAATTAGTTGTTTGAAGCCACTATTGTAAAGATGATAATCAACAAACATATAAAATTTGATCCTAAATGGAGTTCCAACAATAAATTTTACCATGATTTCCATTGTTTTTAATATTCAAGTCTTATTCAGTGAGATTTGGATTGCTTCAACTTCTACGGCTTCTTTAAATTGTTGAGTATGTAGAGGAGAGGGAACTATTTTTAAATTTTCATTCAAGAGGTTCATTCGGTCCAATGGTGAGATTTACTTTGGAACGAGAATATTATCCTTATTTTATTTGTGCTCAAATAACATTTATAAAGCATATGACCAACATTTGTGGATTGAAACAATGTATGAAGACAAACTGAGTTGTTTTATTATCACAATGACTCATTCGACGCATAAATCACACTTGATCTATGTAGTCCATATTGGCGAATCCAGTATGTCACGTCAACCCTACTGAATTTCGTGCTGCTCAAATTTAAATAGTAGGTTTTTTCTTGTTCTCATCAAAGTAGCTTGCGTTTCACAACAGACAGTTTTTAACTGCTTTGATGTAAAAATACTTTCAATTGTTGTTTAGGCTACACGCCTTTGACTTATATCATTCAAGTTTTGTTCTCGACTAAGCGATTAGATCAAGTGCTCCAATGAAAAAATTAAATATAAACATCAGAACATAGCCGTACACTTTCTTAAATTGAATCTTTTAAAAACTACAATTATTTGAAATTGAAATAATTACAAAATAGAAACCATTTGGGCTCCAATATTTCAAGAAAAATGTTGCCATCGTCCATCTTAAAGCAAACAAAAAACATAAGTGTGCTCGGACAAGTGCGATTGTTGCTTTGGAAGAACTTTTGTACTCAAAAGCGTCATAAACTCGATACATTAGTCGAAATATTTTGGTCACTAATTCTTTTTTCGATTCTGCTGTACATAAAAAGTAAAAATGAGACCATTTTCCATCCAGTGAGGATTTTCCCGAGATATGAATTGTGGACAGAATCATACGGATATAAGTAAGTGGATTTTATCATTTCGAATTTGGATCAACTAATTCGCGATGTTTTCTTCACTTCCAATGCTATAGCGATACCATTTTTTATTCTCCAATAAATCCAATCCTCAATGATCTGATGAAAAGAATATCTCAGTCTTCGAAGTTGAAAGTTGTTGGCGTTAAAAGCATAAAAAAGTTTGAAGATGAATTTGCAAAAAACGGATCGATTGCTATTGAATTTCACCACTCGGAAGTAAAAACGACATTCTTTAGAATTTTTCAATTTTGAATCACTTTGATTCTGAACTGAAAATCTTTATACAATTCGCGTGAACTTTGATGAAATGTTGGAAAATATTTTTTTCTTTCCAGAACATAAAAACACTGCCAAAAAATCTGTTTTATTCGCTTCGTTTTCCTGGCAGATTGAGATCTTGTGGTGATGTGGACAATGAAACTTGTACATGGCAAACATATCGATTATTTCCCAAAGATATATTCGACGATCGATCTTGGTCTCAAACAGGTGCTCGTCCTTCATACTATTTGGAGAGGTTTATGTATCTTCAGCGAAAGATTTTCGGAGTATATATTGACATTCAATCAAAAAGGCCCACACGATTTGTATTGTTTGTGCAGCCGTTCCCATATCCTCCTCGCGTTGAATCTGATCTTCTTGTCCGGATTCCGTTTTTGATTCCGTTGATTTTGGTGCTTGGTTTCAATTTCGCTTTTGTCAATTCCACGCGTTACATTGTTAATGAGAAAGAGAAGCAACTAACAGAAGCGATGAAAATAATGGGATTGGCCAATTGGATGCATCATTTGTGCTGGTTTATTCGGACGATGACAATGCTATTGATACCCGTCACGATCATTACAATTGCGTTTGTAGTAAGTGTGGCTCCTGTATTTTAAACATTATATATTTATCTATTTTTTCCGATAATCTTAGACACCGTTTGGAGATTCATATGCCATTTTCCCAAAGACAGAATTCAGTTGTTTGTTCATATTTTTCGTCGGATACTGTATTTGCATAACCATGTTTGGTTTTGCGATTAGTGCATTTTTCACAAGAACAAAGCCAGCAATCATGACTTCAGTTCTACTGTGGTACTTGACCGCTGCACCATTTTTCATTCTGGACATTGATACCGTGCTAAACATCAGTTACGATGAATTGCCTGATGTATTAAAACTATTATTTTGTCTTCTGCCGAACACTGCACTCTCATTTGGACTCTTTATCATCACTCGGTGGGAAAGAATGGGCATGGGACTAAACTGGATCACTGCTCGTCAAACAATTTCCATTTATGACAATTTAACCGTGGCCCTCATATTCGGATTTTTTATTGGTGAATCGATTTTACTTTTTTTGATCACTTTGTATGTGGAACAAATTTCACCTGGTATATATGGCGTGGCGAAGCCGTGGAATTTTATTTTCAATGGGGTGACCTCCATCAACCAGACTCAGAACACCAAAGACAGAAAATTGGAAACAAATTTATTGGATTTTGAGAGCGGACCAATAAATTTACCAGTTGGAATCAAAATCCAGAATTTGACCAAGAGATTTTCAACGGATAGAGTGGCCGTCGATAACTTATCATTGGATATTTATGAGAATCAAATAACTTGTCTCTTGGGTCGAAATGGAGCTGGTAAAACTACAACCATTTCGATTTTAACAGGCATGATGGAGACAACATCTGGCACAGCAATCATCAACGGTTACAATATTCGCTACGCTATGGATTTGGCCCGCTATTCAATGGGATTTTGCCCTCAGCACAATATTTTATTCGATGATTTAACCGTGCGAGAGCACATTCTCTTCTACAGTGGCTTAAAAGGACTCAATAGTGAAGGAGCTGAAGCAGAAGTCAAAAAATATGTGCCGTTGCTCGATTTACAAGGAAAAATGAATAAGTTGTCTTCCACCTTATCTGGCGGTATGAAGCGAAAGCTCTCGGTCGTGATCGCTCTTTGTGCAGAATCGAAAGTTGTATTTCTCGACGAACCCACGAGCGGTATGGATCCAGGCGGAAGAAGAGCATTGTGGGGCATTTTATTAGCTGAGAAGAAAGATCGCACAATTTTGGTCACAACTCATTTCATAGATGAAGCGGACGTTTTCAGTGATCGTATCGCAATATTGGCAAATGGAAAA